>CM066732.1:139160686-140415686 GCA_033961575.1 Aselliscus stoliczkanus | reverse complement strand
GAGATCTCTACAGTAGGCATCTGGGGAAAACAGACAAGCTACCCCCTTTGACTTCCTGAAAAAGTCAAGGAAAGATGATGGGTCTGGCTAAGGGCCTCACTCTCCTAAATCACCTCTCATCTCCCTTCCTGTCAGTCTCCAATGTGAGTTAACATGCAGAGCTCCGGTGGAATGGTGATACATACCAGTCTCATGAATATGGCCACCAAGGCTTCCTTGCTTTGGCTCCTGCGGGCTGCTGGCCCTTGCTGATTAGAAGTGGTCCCCCATTCAGGTATCCTTTTATAAAAGCCATACACCGACTTTTTTCCCTTTTTAAACTTGTTGCAAATCTCTTCTGATCCAGAGGACTTTATTAATTCTCTCCCTCTCTCTGGGTTGTCCTCCAAGAGCCTACCAAACTATTCTTAGGCATGGATTCATTTATTGATCGATCATATCACGTTCTAAGTAGAGGGAATATACTTGTAGAGGTAAACAAGACAAACAAATCTTCTGTCCTCATGTACCTCATATTCTAGTAGGGATGATGAATAGAAAACCATAAAGCACATAAACAAATGAGATACTTTCAAACAGTGATAACTGCTATGAAGGAAACAAAACCATAGGATGTAAGGAAAAACCATCTTAAACTGAATGGTCAGGGAAGGCATCTCTGAAAAAAAAAATTGACCTCAATCTTGACGAATAAGAAGTAGCCCATCATGAATGATTTTTTTTTTTCAGGATGATAGGACAAATATTACTCTGTAAAATTCTAGCCGAAGGTAAGTAAAATTTCAAAAATGGCATTAGAGTGTGTTATTCTGTAAAATGAGATGGGAGGCATTTGTTATAGGAAGGACATGAGACGAGGGGAGAATCAAGCCATCCAAATATTTTTCTTACCTCAGGAAACATGTAACTATTTCTCAGAAAGTTGTACCTTCAGGTTTTTATAGCATAGTAATTAAGAGAATGAACTCTGGAGACAGATGACCTGGTATCAAATCCTGGCTCTGCTAGTTATCAGCTGTGTGACATTTGGCAAGTTATATAACCTCTCTGTGCCTCATTTTTCTGAGACTGTATTTCATAAAATACAGTCAGGTGCTGCATAATAATATTTCAGTCAATGACAGACCACACACGTGACAGTCACCCCATAATTTGCCTGAAAATTTCCTATTGCCTAGTGACATCCTAGCCCTCAAAACACTGTAGTTCAATGCATTACTCACATATTTGTGGTGATGCTGATGTAACCAAACCTACTGCACTCCCAGTCATGGAAAAGTATAGCAATATAATTACCATCCAGGCTTGTGTAAATACGTACACTCTATGATGTTCACCCATTGCCTGAGGATGCATTTCTTAGAATGTATCCCCATCGTTCCAGCAGCATGTGACTATAGTTATAATGGTACCTACCTCAAAATGTTGTGAAAATTAAATAATTTAATATATGTAAAGCACTCATAACAAATCACAGAATATGTGTTCTGTGTAAGGGTTACCATCATATTGTCAGGTGCATACTTTTATGAGCATCCATGCTTGTGTTAATTACAGGGCCTATAGTATACAAACATGTGAGCAATGCATTGCACTACAGTGTTTTGAGGGCTTTGATGTCACTAGGCATCCATGCGCATGCCAGCATCAAGCATTCTCCCAGCCCACTCCTCAGGGCAATCAGTGCAGAGACCTCCACGCAAACTGAGAGATGCAGATCCCAGTAGGAAGCTATCTCAAGCCTAAAAGAAGTTAAAAAGTGGATATTCAGTTCATATAGAATTGCAGGGGTCTCTGCTTCTTTTAGCACCTCCTCAAGCCACACAATGGTTCTCTACTGTAACACTCATATTCAGTTTATAAAAGTCACAAAAAAGAGCCCCAGCATTCCCAAGACTTCTTCCCAGGCCCCTTTTTGGTTACAACCACTACCTGAAGTCCAGAGTTGTCAGTCATCAGATATCAGTGCTTGTCAGGGGAAAAAAAGCAGACACCCTGGAGTCATAGCTCATCCTATTCCTTTGTGAGTTATAAGTTTGTCCAAGGCTCAGCACCCAGCTATTAAAGGTGTCAAAGATGTTTATAAAATAAAAGAATTATGATTCTTTCAATATGTTTGTGCTTTAGGTGAACAATAATATATCCCCTGTAATTAACACAAGCATCTACTTTTTCCCCTTACCACCAGGAAGGAAACCAAATAAATGAAGCATTCTAAAACAATCGGTTGGCAACATAGAATTAGAGCAAATGTGCATGTGGTTGTTAGTTTTTAGGGTGGATACCATCCAGCAATCCCTCAACAGTTTACTAGTCTGGTTTCCTCTCAACCCTCCTGTGGGGCAGTAATGATCTTTAGAGCTGTTTGTGGACAATTTCCCCTCAAATTCCCTATAGAAGTGTATTGCTTCCAGCACCACGGAGAGCTCCCAACAGCTGCCCTCTCTACAGAGCCACCGCAGTTTTCTCAGCACCACGGAGAGTTCCCATTCTGCTCAGCAAGTGTGCAGGGATTTCACATCTTTCACAACCAGTGAGAATCCACTCCACCGGGAGTTACAGAAAGACGATCCCTAGTGATACCACCTCCACTGCGATTCAAACACTGGAACAGGGCAAAAGGCGGTAAAAAGCGCCCCTAAGTCCAAGAAGTATCCAAAGAATCTGCTAGAGAGAGCAGGCCTGAAGATAACTAATGATTGCAGCTACTTTTGTGCCAGGTCGACATTCTTCCTTCCCTGTCCCCCCAGAAGTTAAATGCCCAAGGTGAATTCAAAAACTGCAGTCCACATGGTGATCAGATCGACGTGGCCGCACCAGACAGAACTGATCTTATCTGAATGGCGACTTTATCCACTTTGGAGTGCAGGACTCATTACAATAATAAGGAGTGACAGAAATGGGAGGAATAGCAATCACAGCAGAGCCAGGAAAGAATTTGCTTTACTACCATTTTGGAGGATTAATTCTCAGCTTCCCTCTTATAAACGTCATTTTTCACTTCAGCAGGAGGTCCAGGGTCTGAAATTATTCTAGCTGACTTGAAGGTTGCATTACTTTGCACCTGATTTGCAATCCATTTCTGCTTTCTCCTACCAAGTTCAATGATATTTGTTTAATAGTCACCTGGCCTTCCACATGCTCCACTGTGCTGGTGTGAGGGGGTGCACACACTGGAGGTCCAGTGGTGGGATAGAGGTGTACAGGAAAGGTCCGAGAGTATGTCAGTAAAGAAAATAGGGTGAGCTCACCAGCCCAGAAGAGGTGCCCACATTCTGACAAAGAATAGAGTCATATGGCCGCGAGGGCAAGTAGGAAAGGGAAAGGGAAGGGAAAATGTGCTGAAGCAATTGGATGTGCTTAAGCTAATAGGTTACTTCTACACCTGGTCTTCACTCTAGGTTCCTTACCTACTAGCCAGTTTCAGTGGGATGATTGAAAGAAATTACCTGGATTCTCCTCACTAAATATACTGAGTGTTTCCAGTCTCATCTCCTCGGCAGCCCCTAACATATGCTAGCCACACTGGATTAATTGCCTTTCTGCAGACTGGCTACACACTTTTTTTACAGCCCCAGGCTTTTACTCATACTGTTCCCTCATCCCAAAATTCCCTCTGGACTACTTCTTCCTCTGCATCTCCCCACCCAGTTGACACATTCACACTTCAGGCCTGGGTCAAAGGTCACTTCCTCCATGACACTGACCTTCAGCCTCCCCCATAATAATTATTCACTTCTTTCCCTTTGTTCTCATAACATGCTATTTTTAACTTACATTCCAGCGATTTGCTTGCATGTTTCTCTCCCTCTCTAGACTGTAAACTCCTTGAGAGCAAGAGTCTTTTAATCTTTATATTCATGGCAGCACATGGTGTAGTTCCTTGCCCATAATAGGCACATCATAATACATTTTCAAGTAAATGAATGATTGAACACAATTTAACAATATAAGGCGCAAGTCAGAATAGTTTCCTCTGTCATATTCTGCTTAAAATTTTGTACTATAAATAACTTGGAAATGGCCAAATCTTTCTAGGTGCTGATTTTCTCCCACCAGCTTAACAATCAGGGTAGAGAGGAAGAAGAAATGGCCTGAAGTTCCTATTGTCCTTGGCTAGGGCTACATCCATCTCCCCAGCAATAAGCAGGACACAGCTTTTGCCCTAAGATCCGTGCACACCTCACTGACTCTTCGTTGTACCACTGGTGACATCTCTCCAATGGGTGGTCAGGTTCCAGACGCTTTTGGCCCCAAGGTGCTTACTTTGTATTTCCTACCCTAGCCAACTTACCTGAGCTTAACTTCTAGCCTTTCAAGAGACAGTTGCAGCATCTCTATGACTTTACAAGTCCTGGATTTGCCTCCAAAATTCATACTCTTACCTACCAGCTCTCTACTACCTCAATGAACCTCGTGTTATGGATCCTTTAAAGCACCCTTGTGCCAGGTGCCAATGCCTCATCACAGAGTAACTCTGTATGAGGGTGGATGTGAACATGACCAGACACAGCAGCTTATGTGTATACAACTGTTTACACTCAGAGCATTGCCCTGTGTGCCTTTACACACTCCCATTAGCAACAGTGCACTCCTCAATGCCTCACGGAAAGAATGTTGATAAACTTGATGCCGCAGAAATGGTTCCATTGCTTCTCTCATAACCTTGCTACCTAAAAGTAGTTGTCAGTTCCCAGTATCTGCATCCTCCACATCCAGCACTCTTAGAATTGAGTCTGACCTATTGGAGGAGGGGGTGAAGGCTGCCGTGTCTCAGGTGGAGCCTGCCCCATCACTGGAATCTTCTAGGAGAGGCTGGTGCTGTGCTCTGTCTTCCAGCTTCCCGACTCCCCCATTCCATGCATCTCCCATTACTGGTTTCTTGATACACCATACCCACATTTTTGCTAAGTTATTTTAAGGTTTTTTGACTAGCATTTCATGGATGAATTATGACCTTCCCACCTTGCTCGGCCCATGAGAGGCTGTGTTCTTTTCATTTATCTGCTCCCTGAGTCTTGAGCTGTAAGTGGACTCTGTCTTATAGGATAGTCCAAAAATCTTGCTTCTCTTACCACCTACACCCCCTGATGAGATGAGGAATAGGCAGGGCCCTTGAAATGAGAATAAAAAGGAGAGAAAAGTAAAACCAATATCCAGTAGATGCAACAGTCTTGTACCATGATTGATCATTGGGTCTCACCATAATCACATTCTGAGATCTTAGTCGCTAATTTCCATTGCCTCCAGATCATTTCTTTTTTTCCAGTAGGCTTCCAGAACCAAAGGGGTTAAAGCAATAACCAACGTGTAATGGAAGAAACGTTATACTAAGTTTGAATTTATCTCTATCTCTTGAAGCTCTGGGACATACCTCTCTTAAGCCTCAGTTTCCTCATCTGTAAAATGGAGGTCATACCCAGGACTGCAATGACTAAACCAGATGGCATAAGTGACAATGCCTAGGACAATGCCAGGCACATAAGAGAAACAGCTGTTCTTGAGCCCTATGGGGAAGGCCTTGAGGACTTCTATGGTTGATGTGACCTGTGGCAGGTGGGGGCAGCAGAAGGCCACTAGGGGAGTGGAGGTAAGGGTAGGAGGCCCAGGTCTTTCAAATCCTTGTCTCCAGGGGACAGGCTCTAAGAGCCAGCATCCCAGGGTAAGTGCGGGTCTTCTAACAGGGAAATACAGAGAGGGAGCAGATAGGCACACAGAGGCCTGCCTGGGTCGGTGGATTGTGAGGGTCAGGAGTTCACAAGAGAATTGGCAGTACAGAGCCAGCTATGCCAGCTGGGAGAGGCCAACACCCTGCAGTTACACGGGTTCCCTCCTTCAGTGGCTTCTCAGAGCCATCCCACCACCGGAAACACAGGCAGCCCACATCAGCAAAAGTGTTTTGTTGGAGGAAGTTTTGTTTTTATATGTAATAATTCACACCTTTAGCACAACTATAAAAATTTAAGAGCTTCTCCTGGACTGACAATGCCCATGTCTTGAGAGGTGCTTGCTAAAATGTGCATCCTCACAGCTTCCTCGGCTCCTGGTCTACAGCTATAAAAATCAGTCTCCAGTGGGCTGCCGGCAGGCCCTGGGGCAGGTGTCAGATGTCCACCCTCAGAAATCATGGTGGCACCTGAGTTTGTTATATGCAAAAGAGGGGACTGAATCAGGCCTTTCCTGCTTCTAATGCCTCTAAGATTCTAAAGCTGAAAGCTTTCTTTCATTCACCTTGTGCTAAGTGGCAGCTCCATACTGTGTGACCCCCTTTTAGTAATGATGTCACCTTACCGCCAGGGACCACAGGTGGGACATGAGGACAGGAATTCAGCTGTCCCCGACATTGGCTTGCGAGGCTTTGATGGCATTCAGGCCTTGAAGATGAGTATTCCACACATGAGTCTTGCCCATTCGCCCCTAAAACTACCCCTGGCTACACATTAGAATCACCTGGGAAGTTTTGTAATAAGACCTATCCATGGCTAAGCCTCCATCCCTGGGAATCTTGATTTTATTAGTCTGGGGTAGGGTCAGGGATAATGATGAAAATATCTACTAACCAGTAAGGCATGAGTCCAGCCCATCAGCCACACCAGGCTGCACACACTGAGCGTCCACCCTAGCCTTGGGCCTGGTCATCAGCATGTTTAAAAAGCAGCCCAGGTGGTTGTAATGTGCAGCCAGAGCAGAGAACCGTTGGGCTAGACTTTGCCTCGGGTGCATGTCCAGAGACTGAAGACTCGACCATGACTTAAAGCAGTTCACGACCTAAGAAGCTGAATGCACTGGAAAAGCAAGCAAGGAGATGCCATCATGGTCACGGGACAGACACACAAAGGACCACGTGGTCTCGGAGGGCAGGGACAATGTTACCTTCATCTTTGACTCTCCAGGGTCTCACAGTGCCTGGCACATAGGAGGAGGTCAATAATGTCTGATGAATAAAGGAAGAGCAGTGGCCTTCCAGAGGCTTCTGTCATGAGGCAAAATGACACACAACCTCCATGGAGAATGCCTAACAAGCATGCAAATGCTGCTCACACTCTATAAAGCAAGCTTTATTTTGATTGGATGAAGGGAAGGGGGTGCTGTTGTTCACTTTTCATGTCAAATATTTTCAGGGCCATAGCTAAGTAGCTTGGAAGGAAGCAGAGGTTGCTTGTCTCCATGTTACCACCCCACACTGATCCCTCTCCTGGGTCCAGGAAAGCTTTCTATGTGGCTGAGTTTCCAGCTGCCCTAGCCAAACCCTGTGTTCTTGCCTCCAGAAATCCTGATGGATGATTCAGCGCATCCTCAGTCTCCTGCTACGTCCCTGGGCCTGCTGTCCCAACTGAGCCATGCTGGCCCTTGTCCTCACTTCTCCTGCCACACTCCCCCAACCCCCAGTAGCACTGACCCACTTCTGCCGTCTGCACCACAGTGTGGGTCTCTGGCTGAATTGGAAAAGGGAAAAAAAAAAAAACAGCCAGCCATTTGGAATCTTAATGAGACCAACTTCATTTCATTACGTTGTCATTTCATATTTCACCACTTTGACAGTGAAGGTACAGGAGGCCCAGAGGGCCTTTCTGCTTTGCACACCCGGTGGAAAGGCAGGAGGAGGAAAGGGGCTGACAGACAGGAGACGGCCGTGCCCCTCCCCCCTGCCTCCCCCCACACACCCCAAAACCACAGTGGGAGAGAGAGGGCCATCCTCTCTGAGACCAACAATGACAGCCAGAGGCAGGAGGCTAAAGACCTTGCCCCAGGTTAAAGAGGGGCTCAATCATAACGGGGCAGGAAGGGAGGCGCCCCCTCGGCACCCAGCTCTCACACGGTCTCAAATACAAACAGAGCTGGCCTCAGGGCATCATAGAAATTGCTATTATGAATTCAGATGGTGCTCCAGGGGGTGCCTCGTTTTCTATTATTGTGGTTGGTCCCGTGAGCCACTCCAGCGATAGGATCTCAAAAGTGCAAGTGCTACCCCCGGGGCACTGTTAGAAACACATTATTTTAAAGCACCGCAATCAAGCATGAGCTCGAACAACTTCATTGAAATAAAGATTAATACGGAACATGTGTTCTTAGCCTCCTCCCACCCACACGCCCCTCAACCCATACCTTTTTCCCCACACAGACACCTGGTGGTCCCTTCTTCAGACCACCTGCCCTGCCTACAGCTCAGTGCTTGATGGACAGGACACAGAACTGGGTGACCCTCAGGAGAGGAGGACACAGACCGGCAATGCCAGACACAATGGGAACAAGCAGAGAGGCCGCTTTATTGAGACTCCGCGCCCCTTAGCCAATGGGACGCCGGGACAAGGGGCCTGCAGCAGAGTCGGAGTCCTGAGTTGTCTCCCAGGTTCAGCCACTAACTGCAGGCTGAGCACATCACTGAACCTCTCAGACCCTCAGTTATGTTTCCTGTGAAAGCCAACTAAGTGTCCTTCCTATTCTTCATGTTGCACAGAGTTATGGTGGGGATAACTCAAGGTAAAGCAGGTTATATAAAATGTCATGAAAACTAAAAGCTACCATCCCAGCATCAGATACGCATGCTCTCTGCAGAGTGTGGTCCTGGGTGAGGGGGCAGGGCCTTGGCTCTCTCT
Source organism: Aselliscus stoliczkanus (assembly GCA_033961575.1). NCBI lineage: Eukaryota > Metazoa > Chordata > Mammalia > Chiroptera > Hipposideridae > Aselliscus > Aselliscus stoliczkanus. The sequence continues at coordinate 140,407,089 of CM066732.1, read as the reverse complement.
GAGCACCGAGCCATAGAGGAGCGAGTGAGGCCACCACCAGCAGATACAACACCTTCCTCTCAGCTCAGCAGAGCTGGGGCGGTGGGGTGAGAAAGGAGGTGGCGGGGCCCACTGCACAGGGCAACCAGGGTTTGGAGAGAGGTTGACCTGGGAGAGTACAGGCTTTTTCATAGGAACCCAGGAGATGCAAGCAGTACAGCAGAAGGGTACCAGTGTAAAAAGCAAGCCTGATCACCCTCTACTACCAAGGGCTTGGAGGAATAGGAGATGTTCTCCAAGAGGGGAGCAATAAGTAATCAAAATAACTCGCTGAAATTCATAAACTTCCCTTCCACCAGAGAGCACTGACCTCTTTCCTTATAGTCTCCAAAAAGGGTGGGAGAAGAGACAGAGAGTGCACAGGGAACTTATCTATAATAACTCACGAGGCAAAACCTGGGCTAGAAACACCCCAATCCTGGCCTCTACTCCAGCCTACTTGGCTAGGGCCTAGGTCTTGAAGTGGAGCATTGAGAGGTAGTTCCCATTTCAGGGAAACTTATACTCAGATGTGGTTGCCTACTATGAATTCACAGACAGAAAATAAAATCATGCCAGAGCACTGGCCTTTCATTCACCCAGGTTCACAGAAAAACTTAGCATTCTCCCTGGCACTGTGTCCCAGCTGTAGCCCCGGAGGATGGGGAATAATGGTGAGGGGACGGCACAGAATGGGGGAGGGGGTATTTAGAACAGAACACCCTGCAGTTACTACTGCTAGTGTCATGCAAGAGAAAAAGGGACCAATTAAAAGTGGGAGACAGATGCCCCAGTGGGTTTTGCATCTTTCACTCTGTTTCTGGAAAGGGAAGGGGATTGTCATAAAAATAACTGAACCGACATCAAATATTCAAATTTCAGAAATGGAGGAAAAAAGAAAAAAAGTGAAAGTGAGATAAAAATATGCTGTAAACAAGGCACGAATCTGACAGGAGGACTCTTTCCTCTCTGGCTGAGCGGGTGACACCAATGTGCCTCCTGCCGGATGTTTCCAAGGAAAGAGCATGGCGTCTGAGGGTGCTCTTTTGCTGAGCTCTGAGGGCTGCAGAGCGGAGGCAGCAGGCCTAGTTCACAGGGCCTTCGTGGGCTGGGAAGCTTGGATGTTATGTCACCCTGGCCAGCCACCTCCAATGGGCACCTCACTTGCCATTAAAGGGACCGGACAGAAGGTAGAGGATGCAATGAAGCCCAGCTGCAGCCCCGGAAAACCAGACTGGGAGCCAGGCACAATATCTCTGCCTCCAAGGGCCAGGCCCAGCTCAGCATGAAGGCTTCAGTGAGCCAAGAGGAGAGGTCAGCAGGGCACAAAAGTTCAGGACCATGGTTGATAAAGGATTAACAGCAAACTGCACAGATACACTGAGGGGATTAAAGGAGACCTGGGGGGCACACGAACTCTCCTGGCCCGGGAGTGGGAGGCAGCAGAGCAGAGGGGAGACCAGTCTTAGAGTTACCGTGGCCTGGTCAAAAAAAGCTGAGGGTCAGAAATTGAAGAGATTTAAAGATCTGAAAGGGCATGTGGGGTTCCGTACCTAAAATCAGGAAAGGTCTGGTGTCCAGACAGATCAGCAGAGAAAGTTACGATAAAATACGCAGATTATAAGGCTGTAGCAGGGCTTCCCCTGTGGACTCACAGGCATTTGCAATTGATTGGAGCAAGCCTGGGCTTTCAGGTTTAGGCAATGGTTCCAGGGGATTAATGAATGTGTGTCCAGAGGAAGGATGAGAGTGAAGGGACACATAAAGGGACTTTTCTGTTGTTAGAAGCTCAGAGAGAGGAAAAAGGGATAGGAGATTAAACTTCCAATAGAAAGGCCACTTTGTGAGATGCTGAGCTCCCTGTCCACAGAAGTGTTCAAGTGGCACCTGAGTGGAGGAGATTTCTACATCAAGGGGACAGTTATCCTACATGAAAATGTAAAATCCAGTGGTTCCTTTACATTTCTCCTCCTCCTACTCACCCTACCCTCCATATGCAGAGGGTACCAAAAAACATATACACATTTTAAGAAAGAAAAACTGTATTAAAATTGTAATACTCAATATATACTGATAACAAAAGATGAGTACAAGTCACATTTGACTTCTGCAGGTACAAGAGGCACTCGAAGTGGTTCCCATCAGTGTCCAGACACTTCTGATTATGGCGACCTACTGCTTAAGCAACATTGACCAAAGTGTCTATATATGCCCTTAACTACCCATGTCATCAAGTTAGTAAGAGGAACTGGTTGGGTCATAGAGGGAATATGCTTCAAAAGTGTACAAGTCCACTGAAATACAAAGACATGTTCTCTCAGCTAAAAACTCTGTTATCTGCCATGGTCCAAAAGGCAGATGCGGAGACTGTTTAGTTTCTCTCAGTTCTAACCACCTGAGTGTCCCCTCACTGGGGAACAAGCCCTTCTCCCAGGCCAGCATCTCCCTTGCTCAGGGGGACCCCCTCTGTGATCCAGGAGAAATGCAGCTCAGGGCACAAAGGGGACCGCGGGCTGCCTGTCAGGGCTCGCACCCACCCCACCCCACATCTTCCTTCCTAACGTAAGCCCAACTTTGTTCCAGCTCCACAGCTTTATGGGAGGCTGGTCTCAGCCCCGAGCCACGAATCTTGATCAGTCAAAGCCAACATGGCGATACTGCTTCCCTTGTTAGTGACTGGTTTACCAAGGGGCCCATGAAGTCATTCTGACCATTGAGACCTAAGAGGAAAACTGGGCTTCTTTTTCTCGCTCCACAATAGGCATGTGGCTGTCTGCGTGTGACACCACCCTGGGACCGTCCCGATACCATGAGGGGAGGCCAACCCAACAGGGTAAGCCAACCCTCCTCCACCTGGATGCCTGCTCATCATTCAGGTTCCAGTCTAGACACCACTTACTCCAGGAAGCCATCCCTGACCCTCTGTCATGTGTGCTGCCTGCACCCCACTTCACATCCTACACTTCCTTGCTCAGAGCACTTATCCCGCTGACCCATCCTGTCCACTAGGCTGTAAGTTCCACGAGGACTGGGACAATGAGGGTACTGTTTACCGATCTGTCTCAAGTCGACTACATAAAAGGCACTGGAACATTTTATTCATTCAGCAGATAAGAATAGTTAACACTTGTTAAGCACTTCACCCGAACTAAGTTCTGTTCTAAGCACCTTAATCCTCACAACAACCAATAAAGTCAGCACTATTATTTTCCCAATTGTTCAGGTAAGAAAGGGCACAGAGAGGTTGAGTCACTTGCCTAACATCACACAGCTAGAAAGCAACTAAGCCAGGATTTCAGTACAAGTGCTCTCTCTCCACTACACAGTGCAAAACCATTGTTGAGCACCTACTACATGCAAGACATGGTTCTAGGTGCTGGAAATACAGTGTGACCAAGACAAATTTCCTGCCTTTGGGGAGCTTACACTTTAATGGGAGGGGACAGATGATAAGTAACAGATGCATAAATGTGTGGAATGAATGAATGACAGATGAGAGAAGCATGATGTAAAGCAAAGCAATGTGGAATACACCCTGGCCTTGAAATCCCAATCCTTAGATTTACATCCCACCTCTACCCTAATTAATGGTGGGACCTTGGGCCAGTTAATAACCCCCTCTGAACCTCAATTCTATCATCATATAAAAATTGAATCGAGGTAGTAATAAGTTGAGAATACTTGTAAAATGGCCTTTCACCTTATCTGATATATAATAGGGGCTTAATAAATGATAGCTGAGGGCTGGCCGAGTGGCGCGGTGGTTAAGCGCTGGCTTGGGAAGCCAGCGGCCCCGGTTCGGTCCCACATATGAGGGCCAGTGACACTGCCCTCAAAAAAAAAAAAATTTTTCAATAAATGATAGCTGAATCTAGATTCCCTACAAAGTATAAGCCCCATGAAACCAAGGGAGTCTTAGAACTAACTGGAGAACTCCTTGAAGGAGTCTATAAAAAATCTGATAGCTACATTAGGAAAGGATAATTTATCTTCTTGGTCAAGAAGGATTCCAGAGCCAAGCTAGCTCCTGATTCCCACTTTTCCCAAGTTATCATTTCATCTCTTGGAGACCAAATGGGGATTGGCAAGGTTGGGGACCATGAGATTAATTTCTGGTATTAACTCACCATTCATGATACATGTGAGGCTGCTAATGTGTTTGCATTCATAAAGCCCTATCTGGCCTGCTAGGATCTCAGTAATTGTCCAGGAAGCTAGCCAGCAGCCCATCATCAGAGGAACAGACCCTGGTTTTGGACAGGGTCAGGAATGTGAACTCCAAGGTCCTAATTGATAGGTTCTGTCTTCTTTAATGATTACATTGAATTATTAATGCATAGTAATTAATCTATTGGAAACTATTCATTATTTCAGAATGAATAAATGCTAATGTGTTTAACTGGTGCTATTTTGAAAACTGCCCATCTTTTTGACAGCCCCAAGGCAAGGGAAAACCAGACATTTACATAAAGTAGAGGAGAGCTGACCCTAGCTAACATTCATGAAGTCAGAAGTAGTCTTAACTATCAGAATAACATCCTGACCAGGCTAAGGGAGTTTCAGGATCTTGCCAAAGATGGCTTTCAAAACACCCCAGGATGCTATCTGGCTGCCATACCACTTAAAACACAGAAACTCCAGGACTACGGGAGAAAATCCTCTTCCTTGCTTTGTAGTGAATGGCACATGTTTCTTCAATAAAGAACCTAAAGTTTTATATCTAAAAGAGTGCCCTCTCTCTCAAATTACTCACCTTTGAAATCCATACACTTAAGCCAATGATTCGCCATAGCTTAAAACATTCATGGGACTCTGCTCTTGGATATAACATTAAGTCAGATTGATCCACCCTAGAAAACCAAATTTATTATTCTGTAGTCACATGAGTTTATAGATTTTCCCAAAACATATTAGCCAGATTGATAATGGAGATACCTATGCTTGGCATTAAGTGACTTCTGGCTGTTGCCAAAAATAAAATCCATCCCCTTCAAGAAAAGTATTTGGACCATTAAGGATATTCAAAGCAATGTGTGTGACACAACATATTTTCAAGCAACCTAAATGACAGTACAAAGATTATTGTGAATGAACATGCACATCTTATCATGTGTGTTTATGTTCATGTTTGCAGATGCATAAAAATTTACCAGAAAGATATATTGTACATTTGTTTTGACAGGCATCTTCTCGAGGTGCTTAGGTTATGGATAATTTTTTTTAAAATTGTGTTTCTTTGTGCTTTACAAACTTTCTGCAACAAACCTATATAACTTTTGTCATCAGGAAAAAAACCACAATAAATATTTTATATATTTTTTTATGTGCCACAGACCCTGAAGGCAACTTCAAATCAGAAGTTACAACATTGCTTGGCTCAGGAAAGCGTCACTGGATTAAATGCATTGCCTTCCATATCACAACTTTTGAAGGGCACAACCCTCATTTAGATGTACAACTTGTATTACGTGTGTTTCCTTTAAAGAAAATCACTCTCCATTAACTTAGGGCCACATTGTATAATGTCACTCCATCTGGGCCGGTGGCAGCTAAGCATTGTAATGAAGACCTTCTGGGACACGCAGCCACTAAGCCCCATGGACAGAACCCAGGCAGGCCTGTACTGTGCCAAACGCCACTCTGCTACATGAGGTCATGGTCCAGAGTGAGGCCCCAGTGAATTTCCTTTGAAAGCCCCCGCACTACACTCAAGAAACCTTTCTAAAGGAGAAGAGGAAAAGGCATGACCCCATCTGAAATGTAATTTCTTGTGTTCTCTATCACAAGATATCCAAGGGTACTGGCAAGAAGCAATAATAACAATAAGGGTGGTTGTAATGACAAGGTAATCCCAGGTGTTTCAGGTACTGTTAGCAAAAGGGAACTTCCGCCCCCTTCTCAGGGGCCAGTGGGCTCCAGGCCTCAATTGCTTACAGATGTCACAGTGGAGGCTTACCAGCAAATGGGATGGCATAGGAAATGTAGGGGGGGTAGGGCCTGATTTGACCACAGCGGCCAAAAAAGTGGCAAGACTCTTGCAATAAAGAAAATGGAGCCATTCCATCCCTGAGATGAGTTCAAATTTCCAGCAAATCACTTTATCTTACGGGAACCAAATCTTCCATCTCTTGGTGCCTTGCATTTGCCCAAATCATGACATCATCTCCTCCAATCTGTCTCATGTGGAATCACAAAGAATACTCAATAACAACAACAACAACAACAACAACAACAAAAATTTTGCATACTGCTGAACAAAAAGGGAATAGAGGAAAGAAAAAGATCATGAGTTGCAGAATGCCCTACTTGTTTTCAGCAAATTGGAACTTAGGGGTGCCTTTGTCCCATATGACGTGGCCTAAAAGCAGCTCAGATCAACAGTGGACTTGGAAGGAGGGGCCTAGAGGAAGCAGAACAGAAATGATTGACATATCTGTCAATTTAATCGTTGTTAATCTATAAAACCTTAACAAAAGCCTGAGATTCCAGAGAAAACTATATGGGCAGGGAGAGTTGACCAGGAAAAATATATATATAGGAAATACCTGGCATCACCATATCTCTTACACTTTAGCTAATAAGATGAACCCCAAAAAGAGATGTGCAGTTTTTCTATATGTAAATTACTCTTCAATATCCTGACTTTAAAAGAGAGGGGACACAAATGCAGAAACCCTCCTGTAGAATTTCCCTCTCCCCCCATGTCACTAACTCCTGGTAATGAAGAGGCAGGTACATGAGGAATTCCGCTCTGTGCTGCTTGGGCTTCATCTAGATAATGAGTGTCTGTACCTCTCAAAAACAGACTCCTGTAAGATCCAACTGTGCATCAGTAATGATGTAAGGGAGAAATATTTTCCTTGCCAAGGAGCTAATCAGTCAATCAACACTTAACCTTTTAGAAAGAATTCATCCACACTTCACCTGTCTATCTCAAGACCAGAAAAGCATCATGGGATACGCCTGATAAGAGTTCAGCAGATGGTAGAACTTTAAGTAAGACAAACAACCAACCAGCCAACAGTTTTTGAGACAGTACTAGACGCTGGAGGAGACCAAGTGTAAGAGTTTCTGCCTTTGATAGTTGTTGATCATCACTGGGGAGATGACTATTAAAAACTGAATACTTCAGGGCCAGCCGAGTGGCGCATTGGTTAAGAGCTGGCTTAGGACAACAGCGGCCCTGGTTCGGATCCCACATATGAGAGCCAGTGACACTGCCCTCTACAGCTAAGATGGTGAACAACAGATCCACCTGGAGCTGGGCTGCTGTGAGTCCCCAGGACGGCATAGCTGCAGCACCTGCTGCAGTGGGCTGCCATAGGCTACAGTGAGTGGCCAGCAGCCAGCGTGAGCAGCTGGCAGCCGGTGTGAGCTGCCAAGAGCCACTGTGAGCAGCCGTCCAGAGGCCGGCGACTGAGCTGCCTCATCCGGGAAGAGCGCAATGATAATACCAACATGGGCCAGTGAAACAATGTCCTCCACAACTAGACTGAAGAACAAAAGGACAACAACTTGCCTGTTCCCCTTCCTCGTTTCCCCAATGCTGACCCCCGCCCCCAATTCCCCAATAAAATAAAAAAATCTTTAAAAAAAAAAGAATACTTCAAACATGGTATATTCCACTTCGTATATATTTTAATAGTTCAATGGCTTACAATCATGACTTTCACATAAATTAACTCAACCCTTCCTATGTACCTATGAAGATTGTGTTAATCCCCTTGTCTTATAATCAGGTGATATAAAACAACAGCACAAGATGTGTCATAACACAGACTGGTATGGCTAATATATGCCATGGGCATTTCCTTTCACAAAGGAAATACAATGTGAGACTAAAGCTTTATGGATGTAAAATATTTGAGTAAAACAAAACAAAACAAAAAAAGAGCATGTAAGACAGAAATGGTGGTGTGAGCAAAGTATGGCTGCATAATCACTTCCAGAGAATCAATCGCTGAGCTACAGAAGACCTTGGCCCTGGACAGAATGCAAGGTTCATGGCCACTTTAAACCCACGCAATGACCCAGAATGAATGCCTATCCAACCTGGGTAGGAGGAGGGCTGTGGGTATGAGTTCCTTTGCAAAACAATTCTCTAACCTTATGTAGAAATATATGATAGTCCCATATGATATAGCACAGAAACAAGATGATCAAAAAGAGTTTCAGAGGAATGAGTGGTGACTTAGTCCATTCAAACTGCTGTAACAGAATACCAAAGCCTGGATGATTTACACAACAAATATTCATTTCTCACAGTCCTGGAAGCTGGGAAGTCCTAGGTCAAGGTGTCAGCAGGTCTGTGTGTCAGTAAGGCCCTGCTTCCTAGCTTGCAGGTGACTTTCTTCTCTTTGTATCCTTATGGGGGGGCCAAGAGGGAGAGGGTGAGTGTCAAGGCCAGAGAAAGGGAGAGAGAAAGCTCTCCTGGGTTTTTATAAGGGAACTCATCCCATTCATGTGAGAGGTACCTGACCTAATCACCTCGCAAAAGCCCCACCTCCAAATAACATCACGTTGGGAGGTAGGAGTTCAATATATGAACTTTGGAGGGACACAAACATTCAGCCCATGGCAAATGGATATCAAAAGGGGTTATGCTGTGATGTTTAGAAAGAGAAGTCTTAAGTATCAGGGTCCTGAGTCATGGCTATACATCCAGAGCCACTGACTGACCTAGTCACTCATGAGTATCCCCTTCCTCTCCCATCTGCTAAAAAAGGAAAGAAAAGCAAATTCGAAACTCATGTGGATATTGTGTGGTTTAATCATCATTCAGAAAGTCCTCCAAATACCTCTCATGGAAAACACTATATTTATAGTGACGTCATCAACAAAATCAAGAATATTCTTGCATTCTTATGGTAAAGAATTTACAGCCTCTTCTCTGACTCTCTTCAGACAGCTGGGGAGACCCAGTTGGCAGGCAAAAGAAAAAACGGCTTCAAATAAAATTTAATATTTCACTGTAATATATCATTCACTGAATTAACTGCATTAACCAGAATGTAAGAGAGTGTGTCCCCATCTGATGTGAAATTCTAAGCCAGTTGCTTCAGAACTGTGTGCTGGCCGCTTCTCCGTGGTCTGACCTTAATGGCCAGACATTTATCAGTGTTCTTTCTGTAACCAAACAGCACTTATTCCCTATTATGTGCTGCTTAGGCTACACCACAGAGGCAGCCTGAAAATGCCTCAGCAGCCCATCTTTTTGCATTTCCCTGGAGAAGTTAAGCCTTACACAGGCATCTTATCCTGATGTATCTCCCCCTTCAGATTGGGTCTTATCGCCAGCTCAGTCAGCCTTTTAACCTGCTTCTGAGAAGTGAAGATTGGGGGCCAGACGCGTGATTGACTAGTGCCCTCTCAGACTCCCTCACAAGCCCATCTTCATCCTGCAGTGAAATTTTCTGAGAGGTTGAACAAGTAGATTTTCCAACCTGAGTGATCTCATCTTGGAAACTTCAAAGAAACAAAATGAACGTCGTGGTTTGTTGTGTAGAACAACATTCCAAAGTTTAAAATATTATTCCATCTGGAAGACTAGCTGGACATGACATGTCTGCGCCATTTGCGTGTTTGTGAGAATAGTCTTAGAAGAATGAGAACACTATGCCTGATGGCCTATACTTCCTAGATTCTGTCTACCATGATAGAAGCTTCTTCTTTCCAGGAGAGAGGCTGCTTGACTCTTGGTAATGCACACCATGTAACTCCAGATAACTGCATTGTTCAGCCTCCTTTTCAGAGATTACCAATAGGAGTGCCAAGAACCACAAACCCCTGCTACCTTCTGAACCAGATGAGTGCTAGACTGGATTCACATTGTCTATGAGAGAGTCTTCATATTTTGGAAAGTTTGAGATTTACAGAAAGCAACATTGGTCTAGAAGTGAAGATCCTCATCCCTAAGAAAATGAGTTCTGGTGACCTATTGGGTGGGAGAAATGGTGAGGATTAAATGCTTAATATTTATCAAGCACCTACAGTGATCTATGTCCTGTTCAAAACACAGCACAGGAGGCATAACTTCTCCTTCAATCAAGTTAATGAGGAATTGATTTTGAAGCTTTTTAAAAAACACAAAGTATGGTACCAATATTAAACACCAATCATATGGGGAGTGGTGCTCACCTAACTAACTGCCTAAGATGGAAGGGAAAATGTAAGCGATCAATAGCAGATCTATAGCTCTTTCTCAAGCTGGCATTAGAGTGCTTTTGCCCTCAGCAGCCCATGCAAAGACTCACAGTTTCATTGCTCAAAACTACGTTAGGAATCAGAACGGGACTCAACTTCTCCCTGTAAGTAAGTGGGTGCTTTTTTTGATCAGGAGATGTGATCTAGAAGGGTTACACAGGCCGGGAACAAGCAAAAACTCTGTCACAGCCTTTTGCAAAATGTCTATCATGGTTTCTCAAGACAACTGAGCCACCTGGTGTTAGAAAGTTAACAGCTAAAGCTCTTTTCTCTGTCTTCCTTGGAGGGCAAATAAAGCTTTTCCCAAATGACCTCAGAAGGGTGTCAGCCAACACCCTCTACAATGAAGGTGGACTCAGCATTAAGCTTCTTGACCCCAAACATTCCAAACCCTGGTCTGGGAACACTCTGGGGCATACCCTGTGTTGGTCAGATTTGGATTGTGCAGACAAATTTGAATCCATTGATTTCTGGGTGAGACACACATCCACGTCCGCAACAAAAACGAAAATAATGGTAGCTACCATTTATGGAGGATTTAGTATGTGCCAGACCAGGGGTCCATAAGACACCTTATCTACAGTATCTCATTTAATCCTCACAACAACCCATAGAGTACGTATTATTATTGCCATCATACAGACGTGAAATTGAAGGTCAGAGAGAAGTGAGTTGCCCGGCTGGTAAATGTTAGCATTGAAATTGCAATCCCAGAATATCGGACTCCGGGTCCTGTGCCCTTAATCACCCTACGATCTGCCTTCTAACAATTAAAGATACCATCTAGTGAACACTTACTTACATGCCGTGCTTAACGATGGGTGGATTATATATTTCATCTCATAACATAGGCAGCAAAGGTGAGTAATACAGCAACTTTTTAGTCTACTGAGGTCTGACCTCACATACCACACCAAGATGTTTCGTGGTGGGAAGGAAACAAAGGTCGCTGCCCTCACGGATGTCAGCATTCTTCCAGCCGACCCAAAAGTGAATCCTGAAATGGCGTCAGGATGGGTTTTCGTATTGGGATAACAATGTGGCAAGATTCACTGAATAATATAAACAAAGAGGTCCCTCTAAATTCATTAAAAAGTCTAAATTACGAAACATTTTTGAAGCACTACAACTTTTTTCACCATTAAGGAAAAAATATAACTAAAGTAATAATGTATTGCCAAGCAAAAATCCTGAATAGCTAAGACAAATTCTATTTATCATTCCTTTTACTTTTTGCAAATTTGAAGTGCTTTCTACAGTGCCTGCCAATAGTTTATTTTCTTAAGAAGAAGAAAGAGTCCCTGTGAAATTCAACTTCTGCCTGCGTTATGACAAACTCCAAATTAGTAGTCCCCAGTAAGGTCTATATTAGTGAACATATATTTTATCTTCTATTGACTTTTTTAAATAGCTCTTTTCCCCAAAATATGCAAATGGTTTTGGTCCATCATATCATTTACTTTTATATAATCAAGTAGTATAAACTGTGATCCATGGATGAAGTTAGAGCTCCCAAGTCACACGCGGAACTAAAAAAGGACCCCAAAGCCTGCTGTGTGCTGCCTTCAGCCCAGCCCATAGGCTAGCCATGTTCCTTCCACCGCCTGTGGCGAGTCATGCCCCGCCCTCACCCTTGACAAGAGAAGTCTAGGACATTGAAAAAAGAATTGTTTGTGTCTTTGCATGTAAATTCATGGTTAATAATGTTGTTAATAACTATGCATTATTATGATTTCACATTTAATAATAATGGAAGTTCATTGAGAAGGAACTCTAGTACCCAGCCAGAAAGGAAGAAAATGGGGAATAAACGGGACAAATATTTGTTTGTTTATTCATCTACCTGTTTGTAATTTTAGGAGTAACAAAGACATAGACATGACATGTGCCAGAACTGCAAGTTGTTACCCCATTCTAGCCTGTGCTCCCTCCTCACCATAAAACCCTAATTCTGTTCAGGACTACAATATACTCGGGTGAAAGCACGAACCTACCCAGACTCCTTCAGAGCTAGCAGTCATGTGACCCAGTTCTGGCCAATGAAACATAAGCAGAAATCTGAAGCAGGGAATGTTCTGAGGAAAGCTTCTATTTCCCTGATACTGGCATTTCCTCTTCTTCTTTCCTCCTGCCTCTTTCTTTCTGTCAGGAACAGGCTCACAACTCCTGGAGGTACAGCAACCATCTTGCAATCATGAGGATGCAAGTCACATACTATGAATCACAAAGCAAGAAAATGGAAGAACCCACGGTGTTTGGCACAGCCATGAGCATCTATACTGGCTACGGACACCACTCCCACTCCGGGCTCCTCTTGTGTGAAAATTTTTTTATTTAATCTACTATAATCAGGATTTTTATCACCTTCCACCAATGAGATTTTTTAAAGATCTACTGCATTTTTTTTTCTGGCACCCTAATAAAAAGAAAGCAGGACTTAGGGTATTTAGAGTTGAATGGACCTGTTGAGGTCATTTAATTGAAATGCTTTTTTTTTTTTTTAAAACAAACAAGGAAGCCAAAGAGAAAATTAGAGATATACCTTAAGTCACAAAGCTAGTGCTTAGTCTATTGCTCTTTCTGTGAGTCTGTGTTGCCTGTCCTGAAGAGTTAAAGGCTGGAAACAACTAGAAAGAGGAACATTTCTCAGATAGCCAGATAAAAGCAACTCCATGAGAGACTAAGCTAGACTCGGTACCTGGATAGAGATGTATTCAAAAACTGTTAAAATAGTCCTTGTAACAAAAAACACACACACACAAAAACTCACAGACCTCTATAACTAGAAGTTGGAAACAACTGTTTATTAAATTGTTTTAGCAATCTCACCAGAGTAAGCTGGAAATAGCAGTGTTGGTTTTGTTCATTTTTAAAAGAAAGTGAAAAATTACCCTCTTCTTATTTGAAAAGGTTATTCAAAAGACAGTTCTATGTCTGTATAGTGTATAGTCTCTGTACAGGCCTTCTCTATCTCTAGAGGTTTAGAGCATGGACTCTGGAGCCAGGCAGCACTGTGCGATTGTGGGTAAGTGGTATGACCTTCCTGGACTTCCAGTTTCTTATCTGTAAAATGTGTATTAGCATAATAATACTTACTAGTAAGGTTGTTGTGGACATTAATTGAGCTAATATATGTAAAGTGCTTAGAAGTGTGTGTGTATGTAAATATACATACATATAAATAATATACACACATATATACATATGTATGTTATCATTACTGTAATAGCCATGACCACATGATTATTGGGTTGTTGGAAAAGTCATGACGTATTTTTTTCTATGTTTTTCGTTGCAAAAATGTGTCATGACTTTTCCAACAACCCAACAGATGACCAGGGAGTTCAAAGAAAAAGAAAACCCAGGGATTTTTTTTAACAAACTGAGAACAGAAGCACTCATGTGAATGACTTCCTAAATTGAAGAACCCAACCAAATAATTGTTGAATGAATGAATGTCATCAGTCAAAGGAAGCTGAAAGCATTTTTGATATCTAGCAGGCCGGAAGTCCCAAGGAATTTTATCCATTTCAGGAAAGATATCTAAGTGTAATGCAGAAAACAAAAATTTTAGTCAAGATTTGGAAATATGGCTAGAATTAGTTTAGCCATAGATTATAATTTATCAATAGCAAGAAAGTATGTAATTGTAGTTCTGGCTTATATTTCTTTTATGCTCTGCTAGAAAAATACGGTATTTAACTTCATCAGTTTTAATAATAATGTTATATTTTTCCTTTTAAAAGATACAGAATGATTATAAATCTATACTAGAGCCCTAGCTCCCCAGAAAGAATGCCAGAGCATATGCGGCACTTGGGGCTCCATTCTGGCCTCCACTGCCACACTCCCCATCACCTCCATGTTCACAAGGACAATGACCGCAATCGGCTGAGAACTGGGCTCCAAGATCTGGTTATGGCTGTGTGACCTTGGGCAGGTCACATAACCTATTTGAGTCTGTCTTCTGACAAGAAAAATCAGAGCCTTGGATTAGGTTATTACTAAGGTTAAGTCCAATAATTCTAAGAAACCTTCTATGGGGATAAAATTCAGAGTTAAGGGGTGTAAACTGTGACAAATGTCACAAATACCAAGCCAAGGAAAATCAATAAGAATTTCTCCAAGGCTTGACAAACTTGGACTGTTTTACCTACTTTCGATGTACCCATCACTGTTACTCTATATAGTTTTTTACCAGGATTGTCACCTTACTGTTACAGAAAATGTATCTTTTGCATTTAAAATACTTAAGCTATTGCACTGATCTGCTATGGGGTCAAATGGCACAGTATCTCTGAGGCCACACTCCCAAGAAGGAAAAAAGGGGTGGGGCTGGGGTGATTAGGACTTACAAGATGTAAACTAAAGGTACGCCCAAAACTTTCATCAGAGAAATAATATTGAATGCCATATCAATTCTGGGGGAAAGGGCAAAATTTCAAGGCAAAAGTCAAGTTGCTGTAGGAGGCATCTATTGTTTTCCCAGCTTCTCTTCCCACTTCACTTTTTTTACTATGATCCTGAATTTTCTGGCCAGGCAATTTGCTTGAGATTGACTCCCCCACAGCAAGAGGCATTGATCCCTGACTGGCCTAAGCCATTCTCTATATCCTCTCCAACCCTGGCCACAGTGATTGGTTCAGAAAAAGGTGCATGTTACAGACTGAATGTTTGTGTCCCCCAAAAAATTCATAATTGAAATCTAATCCCCAATGTGATGCTATTTGGAGGTAGGACCTTTGGAAGATAATTAGGTCATGAGGGTGGATGCCTCATGAATGGGATTAGTGCTCTTATTAGGGGCCAGAGAGTTAGCCTACTCTCTGTCTAGTGTGGGAAGATATAGTACCCAGGAGACCTTCACAAAAACCCAACCATGCTAGCACACTACCTCAGACTCCCAGCTTCTGGAGCTGTGAGAAATCAAGTCCTGTTGCTTCTAAGTCACTCAGTCTATGGTACTTTGTCATAGCAGCCCCAATTGACCGAGACAGCGCATGATCAAAATCAGGCCAATCAGAGCCAATAAGCCTTGATTTTTGATAGAACATTCAGAGAAGCAAAACTTTCTCTTTCTCATAGATATGGATGAGGAAACTGCCATGGGGACATGTTTACAATCATCTTTGACACAAGAGGAGAGCCTGCTTGACAACAGGAGTCAATGTCATGGAATGGGGATTAAAGCCAGGTTCTGGTCATGTCGTTTGAGGCCCAATTCAAGCCCTGACTGAACCATTTAGTTACAAAGCAAAGAGATCCCCCTTTTCAGCTTTAGCCAGTTTGGGTTGAGTTTTCCATGATATGCAACCCCAAACTTCCTAAGCAAAACACTTTACCGACTGTTGCAATGGGGGATGTTAATGGAGGTGCGTACCTGAACCAGTCATGATTCAGGAGACGAAATTACCCCAAGCCAATGAGGCAGCAGAAAAGAAGAAATAGCAGTACAGGCCTGGTGGAAAGGGATCTGATAGAATTCCCCTAGAAGTAGCTGGCACACATGTACATTTAAAAGATCAGGCGACACACTTTCCTACGGGTGCCACAGGATGTGGGAGAAGCAAAGGCAGGAGGCTTCCGAGGCTCTTAATCTATCAAAATGTGGAGCAATTTCACTGAGAGTCACATGGAGACTCAGTGCTCTGCTGAGAGAAAATGAGAGAAGATAGAAAGGAAGGCAGAGCGTGGGAGATGAAAATCTGAAACCATTGTCCAAAAAGCCTGGAACAGCCCAATATGGCTTAAGGCACCATCACTATCCAGAGTGTCCATCACAGTGGGGTAGGCACCTCTCGGCAGCAGCAATGCATGCATTCAGACAGATGATTTGGGGGGCTTCCAGGTGAGCAACCCATTTGGGGGCAGGCCCCAGAGAAGGTGAGAAGTACAGGAGGAAAGGTCCCATCTCCTGGGGCGGAAGTTGATATTGGCAAAGTCTAAGCAGGAGACCCTCCCCCTCTCAAGTGTGGTTCCTCCTTCTCTACTCCCATCTCCAACACTTCAATAACCTTCTAAGTCAATATTGTACGTTCTAAAGAACTAGGAAGAAATACTGGGCTATTCTTTTTTTTTTTTTTGAGGGCAGTGTCACTGGCCCTCATATGTGGGACCCGAACCGGGGCCACTGGCTTCCCAAGCCAGTGCTTAACCACTGCGCCACTCAACCGGCCCAATACTGGGCTATTCTTGAAGGTAAGTTCCCTAAGGGAGGTAACTGGCATCTGTTTGTTCATCACTCTATCCTCAGCATCCAACATAGTGTCTGACACATAAAAGGTGTTCAATAAATGCTCATTGAATGAATAAGTGTACTTGGCAGGCTCTTAGGTCCCCAGATACAAAAAGCTGTAATGGGGAAAGTGAAGCATTCCACAGGAAAAGAGTACATGGGGGAGGGTAGGTTGATGGGCATATAGGTACAGTTTGTCTCTGGCAATAGGAAAAACTCTATGCCCTATTTTCTGGGAAGGGGACTGATGGGAATGTCAGAGCTGACATTTGGCAAATACACTGTATGGGATATTTACAGCTGAATGGTCAGTGTAGCTGTTATGCTGCTTGTTAAATATTTAGGCTATCACCATAGGGAGAGTGGATACTGTACTTTGGAAAGTACTCTCTAGTCTGGACAGCATGGCGCATGGGCCTGGACAGTGCTGGTGAAATCCATCATAGCCAAGAAATAAATCAAGATGGCCAAGACAAAGGCCATCCTTTATCCTTAATTTGGGGATGTTTATCCTGGACAGTCCCTCTACTTGAACCTTCCAGATTCAAGATCATTCATTTATTCACTCATTCAAATAACGTGCTTTGAGCTTATATTCGGTGCCAGGCACTGGAGTTATAACAGTGAACAAAAGATAAAACATCCTTTCAGTTATAGAGTGTATGGCGAGAAATAAAGATAATAAGCAAGCAAATAAATAAATAAGATGAGGTCATTTAGATGGTGATAAGTGCTATGACACAAACAAAAGGGGAGTAGAGAGTAACTGCACGAAAGGAAGGTGCTTTAGGTAGAGTGGCTGGGAGATGCCTTTTGAGATCAAACCTGAAGAAGAGAAGGTAGCAAGCCCAGCAGATATTTGGGGAAAGAGAATTTGAGGATTAAGCACAAGCAAGTTCAAAGACCATAAGGGTAGAATTTGCTCAGTGTTTTCAAGAAACTGAAAGGAAGCCAGTAAGTCAGGAGCATAGGAGCAAGGGGCACTCGAATAGAAGATGAGGTAAGAGCAAGGGACAGGACTGGACCTCATAGGGACTGGAAGCCATGCTTAGGAATCAGGATACTAATCAATGTTTAAAGAGCCAGATTTTAGGTAAATTATCTGACTTGTTTTAGAAGTTCGTGCTTGTGTGGCTAACAGACTACAGGGAACAAGTGTGGAACCCAAGAGAATAGTCAGGAGGCTGCTGCAGGACTCCAGCAAGGGACCCTGGTGGTTTAGCGGGTAAGGGTGGTAGCAGTGGGCATGGGGAGAAGAGGAAAAGTTCTCCTTGGGAGCTCTTAGCACCTTGTCATAGTTTTAGTCCCTTCCTTATATCCACATTAAAAAAATAACAACCATAATAGCTCTGAATAGTAATTGAATGTCAGGCATTATTGTTCTAGGTATGTACTATCCAGATGCAACCTCATTTCATCCTCTCAACAAATCCAAGAGGAAGATTGTTATGTAATGATTGTTTTCCCCCAAAATTCCTATGTTGAATCTCTAACCCCCAGCATGACTGATTGGAGATAGGGCCTTTAAAGAGATAATTAAGGTTAAGTGAGGTCATAAGGGTGGGGCCCTGATCCAATAGGACTAGTGTCCTTTTAAGAAGAGAATGAGCAAGGCTGGCCAAGTGGCTCAGTTGGTTAAGAGCTCCCTCAAAAGTGCGAGCTGAGCTCTGAGCAACAGCAGTTCGATGCCCAGCCTGAGCTAAGTAGCCGCTGAGCTGCCAACAGGTGGTAGGATGGCTCAGCTAAAAAAAAAAAAAAAACAGGAGAAAGAGAGCAATGCCAGGGATGTTCATACACAAAGGTAAGACCCTGTGACGGTACAGGGAGAAGGTGGCCTTCTCCAAGCCAAGGAAAGAGGCCTCAGGAGAAACCAAACCTGCCAACACCCTGATCTTGGACTTTCAGCCTCCAGAACCATGAGAAATAAATTTCTGTTTCAAAAGCCATCCAGTCTATAATATTTTGTTATGGTGCCCTGAGCTGACTAATACAAAGGGCCTGGCATTAAGTCATGTGTAGCCGTGGGCCGCAGAGCTAGCCTTCCTGGATTCCAACCCTGGCTTCACAGTTATTAATTTACCTGCCTCCTTAACAATGATGCTCTACTGCCCACCAGAGAAACAGCAATGGCTCTGATGAATGTAAATTACATGAATGTAAACTTACATGAACCCTACATATCACCCAGTACAAAATGAAGATGAAATACCCTCAGCCTAAAAAGAGAGCAAGCTGTCAGAGCAGCTCTGCCTAATAGATAGGCAATGGGGGTGGATGGGAAGGACATATTGGAACTCAGAGGGGAAAAAAGATGGCCCCTTAAAAGCTTTGACTCCAGACACTTAGCACCTAGATAAAAAAATCTATAAGCTCCCCCTCCCCACTGACTGAAGCCACCATGGACTGCTCCCTTTGGGCCACAGAGCCACAGGCTAACCCAGGGAGAAACAATGGAGTTTCTATCTCATCCAGCCCCTATGTTCACATGTGAGGAGATGAAGTTCGGAAACAGCTCAGTGCCTTGTGGACGCCCATGCCATTGTTAGTGGACTTGCTATGGAGCTGGCCAGTGGTAGGTTTCATGAATCTTTTTTTTAATCTCTCTGAAAGTCTATATATTTTAGCAGGACAGCATGTCCCATCTCAGCCATGGCTGAAGTGCAGGCTAATCCAAAGACCAAAACATATTCAAGTCTCTTGGGGCTGCTTCTCCCCATTATTTTAACCCTCTTTTCAAGGACAAGCAGCTCACAAGACAGACAGGTGGGTGGGAGCAAATTCCTCCACAGCAATTCAGCCACTGGAAGGGATGGGGCACCACGATCCCAGCAGATTTTTTTAAAAAATAAATGCTGGTTTCCTTCCGCATTTTGCAATCGGACCATTTAGTGGCACACATTTTTTTCTCATTCACATTCAGCTGCCTGCATTTCATCACTTTCTACAGATGCTTCCAGACTCAGATCACGCCAGCGCTTTGTCACTGATACATTGCTGCCATTGAGCTGAAGTTAGCAGGAGGAGGAAGGTGGCATTTTTCTCTTGAATGGCTGAGAAGTTCCCTCGCCCCCACATCCAATCAGCCACCGAATTCTGTCGTTTCTCCCTTCCCAGCATCTCTCGCATCTGTTTCTCCCTCTCCACTCCCACTGTCGCTGCTCTGGTTCAGGCCTCGATTGCCCCCTGCCTGGGCTGCTGCTGCAACAGCCTCCTCCTGCTTTTCCTACCTCTGCTTCCCCCTCTCCACTCATCCAGGATAACGCCATGCAAGCAGTCTTCCCACTGCTTTCATCACTCCCCTGCTCTGAAGCCCCCAGGGGGCTTCCCATTACCTACAGAATGAAGCCCAACCTGAGCTCAGAATTTCAACCCTGATGACTTGTCCCAGTCTACCTCCCCACCTACATCTCACTCTGCCCCTACGCAAGCCCTGCCCTGTGCTCGAACCTACAGACTTACCCACGGTATCCCAAAGATGCCGTGCATCACCTCCCTCCTGTTATTGCCCTGTCTTTTATGACTTCCTGACTATCTTCCACCAAAACCCTACTGATTCTCCAAGAACCAGCTCTTCATTCCTTCATCTTTTCCTCATTCAGCAAGGAATTCCTAAGAAGCACGGTAACAACAAGGCACTGGGAAGCAATGGGTGGTCAAGGCACTAGTGCAGCGGAGAGATAACTACATAAATAATATAACTGAAATAATATCCCCAAATGTGATAAGAGTTGGGAGCGTTCTCCAAGGTAAGAATGTGGGGAGGATTATTAGCTATACTCTTTAGAGTGGGAGGTTAGGGAAGCCATTCCTAGAATAGGAACATCCCAACTGAGAACTAAAGAATGAGTTGGCCTGGACCGGTTGAGACAGGGAGTCATGAAGACTCCAGGCGTGGTGAGGAAAACAGAGGTAGGTCTGGCCTCCTGAGAGATTAGAGTACAGAAAGACAAAGCAGTGGCCAACCCCCAAAATGAAGATGACACACACTTGGAGTCCTCATTTACCTGTACCTTCTATAAGGACAAAAAGACTTGTAATGTGAAAATGGACTGCCTGCCCATCACAGACCTGGCTGAACCAATGAGTGGTGCAGCCACTGACTAAATATCTAGAGCCAGCCAATGGATAGTGACCATGAGGATGCACCCTCTTATCATCCTTGCCTATTGATTCTCCCGAAACTACTGGGAATCCAACCTGAGACATTCCCAAAGCTCCTGAACATGGTTCTTGGGCTGCTCCAACTCTTTGTATGTTACATATGCTCACATGTATAGACACACACACACATACACACACACACACACACACACACACACACACACACACACACCCCAACGTGCATTTTTATGAGTATAGATGTAAGGAGGTAGAGGCCTCTGTGCCAGTGAGTACAAGGGGATACAAGGATGCTCAAGTTAGCCTCTGTTTACCTCCTACCCTCCCTCATTCCCTGCCTCCTAACCACAGACTATTTCTGAACTAATGGCTACCATGTAAGTGGGGCCAAATGTCATCAGAATTTGACCAACCCCTGAACCACCTCTGATTCTTTAGGGAGAGCCCATTTGACCTCTACTTCCCCACCCTTCCCAAAACTGTGCCAGTTTTAATTAGATTCAATGCTCTCTTCTCCATTGCCAGCCAAACTCCTGTGCCCAGGAATAGAAGTGAAAGCCCCAGGAGCTCCCTGTAATGAGTCCTGGCAAGGGTCAGAAAAGCCATGTCATTGGGCCTTTGGTTTCTTTTGAAGGGCTGGGAATAAGTAAAGATAGAGTTCACTCAGGGTCATCAGCCCCTTCATAAAACATCTGATGGAAAAGGTGTAGGAAGGTCTCCAGGCAAAGGAAGCCGACCTGGGAAGGTCTTCAGGGTGGAAAGATCTTGGCATCTCTAAAGAATTATGTTCTTCAAAAGTTGTCTGGAACATAATGAATGAAAGGAACATAATGAATGAAAGACTCAAGGAGGATTGGGGAGGTTGGCAGTGGCCAGGTCACTGCAGGCTGACATGTCAAGTATGCTAGAAGACCAGTGATGGGTTTCAAATCACACACAGTCCCTTCCAACTGGGACCTTCCACACCACTTACCCTGTTCTTTCAGCCTCTCACCATGAGCTTCATGGTGATGGCTTCTCCCTTGGTGTCTACTGATCCCACATGCCATGTTCACTGTGCTAGAGTTGAATTTGACCCCTGTAGACCCCTATGAGTTGTGGGCGGAAACCTCCAAATCTAACTCCAATCTGTGGCCAACCAGCTTGCTGGGCCTTCTTCCCTGGCTCTTCTTTTTCACTCTAGTTCCCCCATTGGGACTGGAGATCCATCCTCAAGCCCAGAACACCTGACTGCCCTGCTGTCCTGGGACCATTAGAGCTGGCTGCCCCCAACAACAAGAACCATCCTCGTCGTGTATCCCTGTCCCATCTCAGGAGCTCAGCCTTCTATGTTTTGACACCGGCCCTCGTCAGACCTTGAGCCACGTGTTCTCAAACTGGTCCATGAACTATCCACATCAGAATCCCCAGAGATGCTTCTTACATACAGATTCCCAGGCTGGCGCCACCCCAGACCCTCTCAAGGTGAAGCTTAGGCATTTTTAGCAAGTTTCCCAGATAACATTTTTGGACGTCAAAGTGTGAGAGCCATTTTTCTAAGCCTTGGAAGCTTGACAATTTAAGTAATAGCTGCACCCTTTCCCCTCCAGCAATCTTGGCTCACTCTTTTCTTCTGCCCTAAACTACCAGGATTCTGTGAACCCAGGCCATGTGACCTACAACACAGCCCTAAGCAGAGGAGCCCCACAAGGTTGATATTTCACAAATATGTTCCAAACCACTGTAAGTGGCCTGAATCTAGGCCAGCAGCCTGTCAGGGGCTGCTCTCAGCGTGCTTGCCTCTGTATCGTCCTATGTGCTTGAGGTCCATCGTTCCAGCAGGTCTAGTACATAGAATCAGGCGGCAATCTGGATTTTCACACTAGACGCACATCTTTTCTGCCAACAGAAGCAGCACCCTGAAACTCCCTTGATGCCTTGGCCGTTGGTTCCTGCAAATCGCCTCTGCTACTGAACCAGCCATGGGACACATGCATGCCCAGTGGAGGGCAGGACATTGATATCCTCCTCACTTACAGCACGGTCTACTGTAGAGTCATTATTATAACTTTTCAAAGCGTACAAATGGCTTGATTTTGTCCAAATATGTTTCCATTTAGGCCAGTAACAACAGCAAAATTGGTTGCTTAATTGAGTGCTATGATTGACACTGTTACCTGTAAATGACTCTCATTCCTGCTTAGAGCACAAGGGCACTGGAGAGCATCTCAGTACAGAAAACCAGAAGGGGACCTGGTGGAAAGGGTGTGACTTTGACATCAGACAGACCCAGGTTTCATCCCAACTCCAGTGCTCACTGGCTGAGTGACCTTGAATAAGATTCTATATCTCAACAATACCTTATAAGGTATATTACTGTTATTAGCTCCGTTTTTCAGATGAGAAAATCAAGGTTCAGAGAGATTAAGTAACTTGCCCAAAGTCACACAGCTACCAAGTGGCAGAGTTGGGATTCAAACCAAGCAGTCTGGTTCTAGTGTCCTTGCTTGAGGACAATATGCTGTATGGCCTCTTGTTATACTACAAAGGGGGAGGTGTCAGTCAGAATGGGGGGGGGGTCACTTCAATTCAGAAGCAAGTTTTAAAGAGCCATATTGGGGTTATATGTTTAGTCATGTTCTCATACTCAGCTGTGATCTCCTGGAAATTAGGTAGGTGATTCTCAACCGCCCTCTGAAGCCAGGAGAGACAAAAGGCGCCAGATGAAATATCACATGAGTATGCGCCCGAAGCTACCTGGTTGATTCACCTGGGATGAGACTCCAAGTGCCAACCAGACACACTCAACCATCACCCTAATTCATTCATTCAACACCAGAGGGAGAATAATATAAAAAGTCCATGTTATGACTTGGGAAGGAAAAAAAAATTATAATGGAAATAGAAAATATTCACATAAGACCAGAATGTTCTAAGGTCTTTATACTGTCTCATTTAATCCACACCACAATTCTCTAGGGAAGTACTATTGTTCTTCAACTTTATAGAGGGAAAAACCGCGCGAGAGAGAAGCTAAGTAACAGGCCCAAAGTCACGCAGCTTGTAAACGATGAGGCTGAGATTCAAAGCAAAGCAGTCTGGTTCTAGAGTCCCTGCCCTTGACCACCACAATGCACTGGAAGGGGAAAAAAGAAACAGAAGGGAAGAAAACAAGCAAGCTCAGATTTGGGAGTCAAAAACGGAGTTTGAATCCTGGCTTTGCCATTTATTAGTAAAATAAGCCAGTTGCATACAATCTCAGCATCAGTTTGCTTCTGTGTGGAAGCAGGCAGCTCCTTAGGAGGGCTGTGGTGAGGATTAGGGACCATACCACACGCCAAGTGCCTGAGAACCTGGTGGGAAGTCAATCAATGCTGTTTCGCGTCCTCCCACCATCTCAGTGCCCGATCCCGTGTTGAACCCTGGAATGCAAAGTTACCTAAACATACCCCCCTCCATGGCTCGCGGAGCTGCACAGAGACACAGAAACAGGATTGTAACATAAGATGACACATGCAGTGAGAGTAGCATGAGCCTCGTGCTGCTGAGGGCAGAGACCAGGGTGATTTCTTCCACCCACGAGGGTCAGGCCATTGGATCTGGATCTTGCTGGTTAAATAGGAGTTTGAAAAACCTTTTACTGCTACCCTTGTCAAGGTCAGCTCCAGCATTTAGATTCTGTCTTCTCTTGCTGGGACACTATGCTGAAGTTCAAAATATTGTTTCACTAACTTTTCTTTGAAGGACATCACAGGTCAACAGCAAGAGAGCTGACCCCATGCAAAGGGCTGCCTATGGGGTGCACTTTAAATGGCTATTGTTTTTCATAACACAACAAGGAACCCAAGGAGCTGTTTTATATTCCAAATACCTAAAGATTATAATGCATTATAGAGGCGTATTTGTTCCTGGAACTGAGATAATGCTGGGAAAAACTACAGAACTAATGGCCCTCACAGTATAAATCTCCAATTTTTTCTTGATAAGTTTACAACAACTTGTAAATTCCCCTACACCTATCTACCTACACACACACACACACACACACACACACACACACACACACACACACTTGGGAGCTTCCTAGTTGAAAAGGTAAGCCAGAGAACTGACTATATCAACGACAGCAACATAATAATGGCAGTAGTGGCAGCAGTGACAATTCAGTGAGTGCTTCCTGTATGCCAGGCTCTATATTAAGTGCTAAACCCACATGATCTCATTCAGCCCTCCATAGCAACCTCATGAGGTATGTTATATTGCCCTCATCTTAGATAAGGTGACAGACATGGAAAAGGTTAAGGAACAATGGAAGGAAGAAGTTTTCAAGCAGAGAGAATAGCAAGTGCAAAGGCCCTGAGGTATAAATATTCCTGGCACAGTGGAGGACTCCCAAGGCCAGTGTGGCTGGGGCAGAGTGTGCAAGGAAAGTAGATAAGGCCAGAGAGGTCAAAGAGTGGGGAGACCTGAGACCACTGTGGGAACTTCGGGTCTTATTCAGAGTGAGATGGCGAGTACCAAAGTTTCTGGGCAGAAGACTGACACGAAGAAATTTATGTTTGGCCAGCATCATTCTTTTGTGAAGTTAAGAAGAGATTTGATCACATTAGGGAGGAAGCAGGGAGGCCAGTCAGGAGGTTACTGCAGGAATCCATTGAAATATAAGGGTTGGGATCAGGGTGGTGGCAGCAGAGGTCACGAGTGTCTGAATCAGGATTGGCCAAAGGACTGGATGTGGAGTGTGAGGGGAAGAGGAGTGAAGGTTAACTCCAAGGTTACCCACACCCAACTCTGTGCTCTAACCTCAGTTCCTAAGAAGCCCTCAAGTCCAGGCTCCCTTGAATAAAATGTGAAGACTTTTGTTTTATTCTTCACTTTTGCTTCATTTCTTTATGGCAAGTATGAGTGTGGGGATTGTGCGGTTACAATGTATAAGGGAGAAAGAAACCCCCTTCCCATTTCAATGCTTCACATTAAGTATGCATTGTTCACATGGGATCTTATTCAATCGCCCCCACACCTCAAGGTGAGTCCCACAATCACCAGTTCCTAAACTAAGGTTCAGGGAGAGATGCAGAGCTTGTCCAGGGCCACACAGCTAGAAAGGGGCAGTGTTTAGTCCTGGAGCCCAGAGCTCCTGACTGTATTTCTCCTGAGTTTTCTATGACCTCATGGTTTTGATTCTGTCAAAGTTCATTCCACAAATATTTATTAAGCATCTCTAGGGTAACCACCAGGGAAGTCCTGATGCTGGCACTGAAGGAGCGCTCAGTCCTGGGTTAGGAAGGGGACAGACCCAGCCCTCTCCTCTGTCCATGCTGAGACGTGCACTCGGCTGTGCGTGGGGACGGAAGGGGGCCACGTGTCCCGTCCTCCCTGCTCCTTCCTCTCCTCTCCTCTTGTTCACAAGCAGGCATGCCCTTCTCCCTGGAAAGCTGCTAGAATTCAGCTCTAGACCCACTGGTTTGGAACTGGCATGTCAACCCGGTGCAAATGGAGTCACTGCAGCCAGGCTCCCAACTGGGTATGGCAGCATTGGCCGCAAACAAAGAAACGATCAAGAAATCTCTTAACATGTGCCAAGGGAGGGATTATCACATGGGCTCTTGCTTTTTATGAAATAGGAAAAGTGGATTTTTCTAGTTGACTGCTTTTGATCGTTTTTCCTCCATTTGTTTTAAAGTTGAACATCTGATCTGGCAGGGACGTCTCACATTCAGCTGAAAAAAAATATCTTTGAGCTCCTCTCCCAGACTCCTATGATAGGCAGTGGGGGCGGCAGGCCTCGGAGCATCATTCCACCACCACCCCCTAACACATCACAGCTCTGGGCATAAATCAGCCTAAAACTCCTTCTAATTTTGTCCATGCTTACCCACCCAGGGACCTTTTCCTTCTGGGCTTATCAAAATGTCTTTATATTTTCCTTATGGTCTCCTGTTTTTTCTCAGCTCTCCTTTTATACAGCTGGCCTCTCCCTGCTATATGATACTACCGTCATCTGGAAGCCAAGAAGAAGACACCCCAATAGGACAAGAAGGCCCAGAAATCTCCTAGCCAAACCAGACCTAGCACAATTGTTGTCATCGCCGTGAGGCTCTCCCCTCTGAGTCGGGCATGGGAGGCTCTCACGCCGAGAGGCAGCAGCAAGGAGCAAGCAGCACATTTCAGTCCTCAGTGTGCACCCCAGCCACCTGGGAATCGTGTTCACATGCAGATTCTGACCCAATCCATCTAGGGTGGGCCAAAATTCCACACCTCTAACAAGTCCCCTGATGATGCCCATGCCACAGGTCCACAGATCACACTTTGCATAACCAGGATGAAGTAGAAAGCCTCCATGCGTTAAAATAACTGTGACTCGACCATTAATTCATAAATCTTGCAAGTGGGCAAGATCAATGTTTCCAGAATGTGGTTTGCAGAATATAAACCCATTGTGATTCTCCCTTAAAAAAAAAAATGTCATGATCAAGGTCACACAGGTTTGGGAAATCCTACATACTTTATGTGTATGCTACACTTCCTATCAAAGGCTCTGCAAAGTCCTATTTCAGACTGTTCAATGGTTTAACTCCGCTTACCCCAGTAGGAGGTACTTTCAGGGTCTTCCTGTTTCCAATGTGATCTATAGGTTGTCATCCACTTAAATGCCAGATATATATATATATATATATATATATATATATATATATATATATATATTGTGGCAGTAAGTCTGTTTCTATCTAGGAAGGAATCTATTTTAGGAGACCTGTTATCACGGAGATATAAACCTGCCTTTTTAGGTACCTCACCTTTCTCCTTTCCAAATAAACACGAGAGGCCACCTTGGCCTTCTCCCCTCAGGTCAGAGATCTGAAGGCAGATCCAATAGCAGAATCTCAGCTGTAGAGAGTAGGGCCTGGCTCCACAAAATCTTGGCAAGACTGTCCCCCACAGGCCCCAATCTGTGCTTTGCACATAGAAAGAGCTCAGTGGAAGTTGGCTGAAAGTCTATGGATTTAGGCAGCAAAACCAGGAATTCTGATTGGCCCAGTTGAAGTTGGGGAAATCCCTTCTCTTTCAGAAATCTCTTCCTAATCCTAACCTTGGAAGCTTTCCACACCAAGCCCAGAGAGAGAATAGGCAAAGCCCAATTTCGGTTCTCCACTTCCACACAAGCCATATTGTCAAAAGGCTTACAGCCAGTACTGGAGCCAGTCCTCACAGCCTTTTAGGGAAATAGTCATAGAGAGCTACAGACACTCTTTGTCCTCATGGCTTCCCAAGAGCTCAAGAGCAAGCATACCAGTAAAATAGACAGAGTTATGGTATACTTTATTTAAATCCCCACTGTTTTAAAAACACTTTGTGACCTTGAAGCTGTAGCATCAGCAGCACTGAATATCGGGGTGCGAAATGAGGGTTAGGGTAGGCCAGTAGCTGAGACCCAATAAAATCATTTCATTTTTTAAAATAACTTTTTTTAAATGTTCAAGCCCAAAATGCATTCATGGAATTGATTATCCTAGTAAAACTTTCAGTCCCTCTTTGTAGCCCAGTGAAATTACAAATTAATAAATTTAGTGAACCACATAAACTATTCATTTAGTAAATGACTCTGGCCACTGGGGCTGGGCAGAGCTGGGCAGCAAGCAGGGTGGTGAGGGGACAGGGAGTGGGAGCAGCTGCTGAGACTGACCAAGCTTTCCAGGGCCATCACTGGGGGGGATGGTTAAGGAAAAAAAAGCCTGAGACATCGCAACCGAAAGAACCCAAATGCCTGAACCACCTGATATGCAAGCCTAAAAATGTGGAGGTCTTTAACAATGAGCTTCCTCTCATTCAATAATTAAGGAGACTGAAGGCAGAGAAATCAAGCAACTTACATGCATTCATCTAGGCACGTAGTGAAATTCCCTGCTCCAGTAGAGCTCTACAAAATTGTCTTACTGACCAGCGTCCTCTTATCCAGTAACCTCCACTGGACCCCTGGTCTAGGAAACAGGATTAAGATGGGGGAAGAAGCCAGGCAAATAGCTATAGGCAAATGAGAGAAACTCCATTTAATGAACATTTTGCCCAGTGCTATGCGTCCCTACTTTCCAACAAGATACCAGCCCATATAAGCTTCATAGCTGCTATCATCAGAAAAGGTCCCCATGATTGGAAGAGTCATTTCCCCTCCACGTTGAGTTCTTGGGATTCTAGACTGGTAGGATGAGAGAGTAGAAACCTAGACAACGGAACAGCCATCATGCTCACGCACTGCAGCAACTTTGACCTCTTTTCCATGCTTCCCAACTTAGCAGCAATTTGAAAGTCATTTCAGTTGACTCAGCTCTTTATTTCAATAGAATTATCTTTTGGGAAAGTTAAGTCTACTAGTTAGTCACACCTGAGTATGAATTATTGTTACTTGCCTGATCAAACTGCCTAATTTGAAGTTGAGGTTGGGGGGAAGAAGGAAGTGGACACTTGAGAACAAAGACACCAGAAGGAGAACCTTGGTGACTGATTAATGATAGCATTCTCTTAGAGAGCTAAACTGCTCCTGGTACTAGACGAAGGATACCAAGTAGAGTGGAAGATGTCTTTTCTAACTATGAGTAACATCCAGAATGTATTTTTAAAAATTGATAAATATGGCTACATTTTTTTTAAATCTTTTAAATAAAAAATAACTTCATCATGGAAAAAAAAAACCCACCATTCAGGGGAGTCAAAGACAAATAATAAAGAGTAAAAAAAATACTTCCCACTCATGTCATATAGATAAAGATCTTATCTTCCTAATATATAAAGAACTATCAGAATCTGTAAGAAAAGAACTACCAGAATGGGTAAGAATAAAGTACACTGAAAAATGGAAAAGTAATATTAGTGAGTTCACAGAAAAGAAAATACAATCATCCTTAAATATATGAAAATATTCTCAATCTCCATTGTAAAAAGATAAATACAAATTAAAATACACTACAATACCATTTTTCACCCATCCGATTGGCTGAACTCCAACAGTTTGATTAGGTACTTTGTCAATGAAGCTGTAGAGAAGTAGGCACTCTCTTATTTCTGATAGTAATATAAACTCATACAACCCCAGTGGAAGACAATGGAGTAAAATCAATCTATCAGAAGTATCGATGAATGAACCCTATGATCCTGCAATATCATTTCTGGAATATATTCTATAAATATGCTTAAACATTTGTGCAGAATGACTTATATACAAGGTTATTCATTGACACAGTTTGAAGTAATAGCAAAAATCAGAAACAACCCAAATTACCACTGATAAAAACTGGTTGAATGAACTGTGATACGTGCATACATTGGAATTCTATGAAGCTATTAAATAATGGCGATGCTCTCTATTCACATATATGAAAGTATCTCCAAAATATATCATGAGAAGAAATAAGCAGAAAACTAGGTGCTATGTAATAACTTCGATTATGAAATAGGGTAGGGGGCAGGGTATAAGTTTCTTTTTTACATACACATAAAGAAACTCCAAAGGCTTATCTAAGAAACTAATGGCAGAGGTGCCTGGAGAGGGGTTGGAGTTGAAACTGGGTGGGTGTCCAGGATGAGGGCAGGAGCAAGAAGAATATTTGGAACCACATGGATATATTACCTATTTATAAAACTAAACTTACAAAGAAGGTACTACGAAAATAAGACACTGATCCTACCTCAAAGGGCTCCTAGGGTACCTGTCAGTATTCATTTAGATCCACACACCAAAGGACCTACCTTAGCTGATGCCCTAGAAATAAGAACCCTTGTTTAAACAAAAAACTAAATAACCAGACCCAGTGGCAGGCCTCAATCCTATCACATCTCACCTTGCCTGCAGCCTCCCATGTCAGCACTTATGTATTTAAACATAGCAAAACTACCACAAAAGCAAGGGCCCAGCCAGGCCTCCTCCAAGCTGCACTGCTCTGCCCATCTTCAGAAACACAGAAAGATTGTCAACATGTCCACCATGGATATGGGCCACCGGCAACCGAGACTCCCTACCAGCCAAGCACCTTCTTCTGACATCTTTGCGACCACACATAGGTGTTTGTATTGGGGGTCAGGGGTGAGGACAGCATAGAGAATGCTCTAAGTTCCAGTAAGCGTCCTTACCAAATCCACCTGCCCTAGTTTGGATTCCCCTCCCCCCATCCAGAGCAGACCTAGAGACAGAAATTCACATGCAGGTGGTTTACTGGGAGATAATCCCAGGAAGCACAGTAAGGACATAGAGAAACAGAACAGGGAAGGGAGGAATGCCAGTCAAAGGTGTGTCAATGAACAGGTCATCACTGTGGGAAAACTGGGGCTCCACCCCATCCTGGGGACTCTCAGAGAAACTGTGTAGAACACACAGCAGGACTGGTCTCCAATGGGAGGAAGCTAAAATACTGATTCCCCAACTCGCGTCCCTCATTGGTTGAAGGGCACAGTAAGGTGTGGTTTTGCCAGGATTTCCATCTTGCACCAGTGGCGGTGTGCTTCTAAGGCCTGAGAATGCCTGCAGGCAGAGACAGCAATTACATTACCTGTCCGGGAATTACATTAAAGTGACCTAAGGATGGGTCTAAGGGATCTGGCAATAAACCTTCAGCATCTGCTACACTACCCTATGCAGAGCTCAAAAGGCTTAATTTTAAGGAGAAAAGACTCAGGGAACTACAGACAATATTTTCAGATATGTGATAATCTCCCATAGAGTTGGTGGAAGTATAAACCACTACAAACATTTTGGAGGGCACTTAGAAACATCTATTTAAAAGTCCATAAATCTATTGGCCCACCCAAGCAATAATTCCATTTTTCCTGATCCTTCTTTTCTTCTTTTAGCAAAAATGTATGTGTACCACGCATTAGGGGTACAAAGATTAACATGTCATGATGTTATCCCCACTCCAGGATACCTACTTGTCTACCCTCTACCACACCCACCATCACCAAAGTTATCTGTTCTATGTCCCATGTCTTTCAAGCATTGCAACTTAAAATGGCTAGGCGACCAGCAAGTAACAGAAATGAAAGAAGTGAGCCAATGTAATAGGAAATGGCAGGGACTGTGGCAACTTGAGAACATGAGCCTCCTTTGAAGACTTTCAAATGCAGTCTAAAAAACAGTATTAAAAGAAAAAAGAAAAAAAAAAAGCACTATTCCAAGATGAACTAACAGAGAGCAGATTTAGCCTTGTGCCTGAAACAACCAAGAAATCAGCGTGTGTGTGTGTGTGTGTGTGTGTGTGTGTGTGTGTGTGTGTGTTATGATTCTCTGAACACTGGACATTACACAGTGAAAGTCAGTGACATCTGAGACACAGGAAACAAATGAGGCGAGCCCTAAGACTACTCCAGCTTACTGCCTTGGTAGTTTCCAGGCCATAATGCAAGTGGAACCCAACAGACTCCCTGAGTTGAGGAGGGAGCCACCATTTTTGAAAGTCAGATTACACAAAGGAGAGAGCCTCAGAGAGAGAGAGAGAACTCCAGAGGCCTGCAAGTCTTCAAAATAGTCAGGGAACTAACAGAGGCTGGAGAAAGAACCACCCAAACAGATGAGAGGAAACAGCTCCCAACACTCACTCAGGGCTGGGAAGAGTGCCTGTTCCTACCAGCCAGCCTGGAAAAGCACAGAATTCATCAGGCCTCGAATAGAATACTCAGAAGAGTCTTGTCTCAGTGGCGAGGAGTAGTTTGCTCCAGACTAAACGACTCTCATGGCCTGTATAATAAATCTTTAAAGCAAGACCTGAAAGGATCACACTATTTTCCAATAACTTAGCCTGCATCCCTGACGAAGGCCTCTGTGCTGGTCTGCTAGGGCTGCCATAACAAAGCACCACAGTCTGGGTGGCGTAAACAACATTTCTTTTCTCATACTTCCAGTGGTTAGAAGTCCAAGATCAAGGTGCCAGCAGGGTTGGCTTCTTCTAGCCTCTCCCCATGACTGAAGATGGCTGCCTTCTCCCAGGTCTTCACGTGGTCTTCCCTCAGTATATGTCTATGTCCTGATCTCTCTTTATAAGAACACCAGTCATATTGGATTAGGACCCACTCGTATGACCTCATTTTAACTGAATCACCTCCATGAAGCTCCTGTCTCCAAACACAGTCACATTCTGAGGTCCTGAGGGTTAGGACTTCAACATTTGAATTGTGGCATGGGTCGGGGGCACAATTCAGCCCATAACAACACCGTACATTCCTCCTCCTGCCTCTCTACCCTCTCCCATATATTCCCAGCTGCTGAAAGATCCAGAATTCCTGCCAGTTCTTATCACCCTCACAGAACATGTAAGAAGGAAGCAGGGTTGTTCTCACACATCCTACCTTCCACTCTGTTCAAAGCCCATAACCATTTCTCCCTTAGTTTACTCAGGGGTTCCTAGTGCCTATCACCGGAGATTTCCACACAAGTGGGAGCCTGAACCCAAACCACCTGCACTTTCCCTTCGGATACCAGTTAGCACTTATCCCTCCCCCTCCCATGCCCAGTTCATTTCAGGATTTACCACATTTAGAGAGCCAACATGACCTATTTAGGCTCTGACCCACTTACAACAGAAACACCAATCACAAACTCTGTCCAGAAAGCAAAAATAATAGATGACCACAAATTTAACTTATTGTAAATAAAAAGGAATGATGCAGAAGAAGCCTTCACTGGAATACCCACTGCTAATGTTACTATAAAATGTCCTGACAGGGAGGGGTTTTGGAAATTTGGGCAAAGCTTTCCCTTTGGCAGGAAAGCACTGTGTAGGGGGTTTCCAGTCTTCTAAGCAGCCTGAAAATTAATGAAATATGGTCCGTTTATCTTGTTTTGCTCAAAGATGGGATGAGCACCTCTAAGAGCCTAAAAGAAATGATTTCCCACCGAGAGATGGGACAACCCACTACACAAGTGTGAAAATTGAGGAATCAAGAGGGATATTGGATCAGTCTTCCCTAAACCACGCCAAAACACACCCACGAGGCCAAGAATGAGTGGGATTTGTCTTGAGGCCTCTGCACAGGGGTTTGTGTAGTAACCACCAGCATGTGTAGCTGTCTGACTCACCACAATGGTTTCTTTCCTCTTCTCTGGGAATGGTCCATTTCCCAAGGGTAGTTATGACTTTGCTGTGTGACCTTTGCTCCTGTCACAGCTTATCAATGCCAAGAAAGACACCTTATCCAAGCCTGAGCCAATCCGATTCTCCACCTTGAGAATGTGAGACTTAAGGAGATGTGAGGCTAGAGATCTTTGGGATCCCTCAGAATCTCCTGAAAGTGGGGCAGCTGGAGACCCTAGGCAGGCCTGCCTCCTGCTTCCACAGGCCTGGCTAGTCTCCTCTTCTGAAGATAGTGGCAACCACCCCTATAGCCTTCCCAATAATTACCCATTTGGCTTACATGAACCAGGGTTGGCTTCTATTAAATGCAATAAAAAGAACCACATATGATCTAATTTCATTTTACTCACCTTTTGGTCCTGATACCTACCACAAAACTTAACATTCAATATCTTTGTTTTAAATGTATGAAAGCGCAATTCTCCCCCACCCCACCCCCCAACCAAGCAACATCATGTGAGATAAGAGGTAAGAATAAGGACAAAGTATCCCATGGTCAACAGGAAAAAAATTCATTAGCACCAGCCTTTCCTGACACAACAAATTATACAGAGACTCTGCGTCTGGTGTTCCCTGAAAGGGAAAGAATCACTACAATTTTCTAACAGAAACAATAACCCGAAGCCAGATGGCCAGCAGGGTCAGGGTCAGAGGTGGGGAAGACTGGATCCTAACCTCTGCTGACCTGTGGGCAGCATCCTCAGTGCGGCCAAGGGCAGGCTGGGGCAGGGGCACCTCTGTCCTGCTGGGACCTGCTTAATCAGGAGGAACATCATGCCCAGATGTCCTCACTGGGGCTCCTCAGATTTATGCATTCTCTCCACAAAAACCTCCATCTTTCGGCATGGTTTAGTCTAGGACTTGGGATATCCCCCAGACGTCTGCCCACCCATCCCACTCAAGCTTTGGTATTCACTAAGGCGCTGGCTGTGACTCTAGGCTCTCCAGATAGGTGAGTGAGCCAGTCTCAACAACACAGTGGGTGGGATGCCCTCCCAGGTCACTCCAGGCCCTCCACTCAGCACCTTCCTAAAGGATCTCCCAGCCTCTGGCCTCTCCCTGCTCCCATCTAAACTTCCCTATTTAATTTATCTCCAATTTAATCATGTTACTTTCCTATTCAAAGGCCTTCAATACAGCTCAAAGCCTTAGCTGGGCATTTGAAAACACCCACATCCTGAACCCAATCTATTTTTTAAATTTTTATCTTTATTCTTCCAAATTTATCTCCTGTAAGAAACCACGACTCTCTCAGACACGGCCTGCTTGTCTGCCTCCCTGCTGAGCAGATGGGTGCAATCCTGGAGCTTCTAGAAGCCATGCTGCCAACATGTGGGGGAAAGAAGCCCACAGAGAGATGGAAAGAGATTCCTGATGACATCACTGGAGAACCAAGATGGGGCCTCAAGTTAATCTACGTCTGGATTTTTGGGGTATAAAATCTCCCCTTTTTTTCCTGGAGCTTTCTTTCCCCGTCATAACTGAAAGGTTACTAATTCTCCTATCACCCCTCTTGGCCCATTCTTAGGCCCTGTCTCCTCCTCAGAGGAGACAGCAACGGCTCTCACTTCCAATGTCCTAAAATATGATGGATTGTCTCACTCATGGGAGTCTTTCCACACACGGCCTATTGACAGCTATTTCTTGACCCCTTTATACAGGTGAGAGGCTCATATTATTACCAATCCCTTCCCACCACCCCTTCCAACCCAACTTGCCAAAACCAGCATCTGGTTCGGTGGTCAGAGGTGCAGGGTTGGGGCAGCCACAGGAACCAGGAGGGGCAGAGACTGGTCAGTCATCCCGAGCCATGAGCCAAGCTCACCTTTCAGAAGCCACTGTGGCTTAGCCTCGGAGAGCTTCCAGCAGCCTGTCTGGTCAAACTGTCTGCCCACAGGGACCACCTAGAGAAAGGAGGTAGAAAGAGGTTTCAAAGTAGGTGGAGAAAGAGAGATGGGGGAGATGAAAGTCAGGGGAAGAAAAAGCCCCAACCTCACATAGGCTGACACTATCTGTTGATGGGCAAACCTTGACAGCTGGAAGGTGAGCTGCAAGCTAGCTGGGAGCTGGGCCACCTGAGGATGCTCTGCACTTCTGCAAGCTGTGCCCTCCCCTCCTTCCACTTCACCCTGAGTTGCTTCTGAGACAACCCTGCTAAAAGGCCCTCACAGGTCCAACTGGGGAAGCTGGCAGCAGAAGTCCGCTCCACGCCTCCTCAGCGCCCCTCCTTCAGCAAAGAACCAGAGTCTCGCTGCAGTTAGAGGCTGGCCTGACTTGCTGCAGCCGCTATACAGCATTTCAGGGGCCCAAAGACAGACTCCTGGGAGGTAAGCATTGTCCCATTTCTCTCCCAGGCCACTCAGACCCCATTCAAGAACAGAACAATGTTTCTTACAGTAAGAGAGAATTTGTAGTGCAAACGAGGTTCCTTGGAAGTGAGCTACGTGTGGCCAGGCTCCGCCACTCAGCTTGGCAAGGATTTAAATGGTGTCCCCCAGAGCTGTCCGAAGAGCACCAGGGTTACAGTGCGTTATCTCAAGGCCCCCATGGAGGGTGAGAAGGAGACGGAAAGTCAGGGCACAGGCCCCTCTTCTCACTTCAACCTCAGCAGCTCCACCTACAGCTCTCTTTGCTGCTAGGTTCTTGGTTTGTGCTTTTTGTTTTTTAACCATTTTAATCAGGCTTAAGTGTACAGTTCAGTCGCATGAAGTACCTTGACATCACCAAGGTACTGTACAACCATCACCACCATCCATCTTCAAAACTTTTTCATCTTGAAAAACTAAAACTCTGTCCCATTAAATAATAACTCCCCATTCCCACCTTCCCAGCACCTGCCAACCACCATTCTACTTTCTGTCTCAATGCATTTGACAACTCTAGGTACCTCATATAATATTGGTAGAATCATTCAATATTTGTTTTTTTGTGACTGGCTTATTTCCCTTAGCATAATGTCTTCAAGGACCATCCATGTTGTAGAATGTGTCAGAATTTCCTTCCTTTTTAAGGATGAATAACATTTCATTGTATGCATATACCACATTTTGCTTTTTCGTGCATCCATCAATACAAACTTGGGTTGCTTCTACCTTTTAGCCATTGTGAAAAATGATGCTATGAACATGGGTGTACAAATATCTGTCTGTTCCCTGACATTCAACTCTTTTGGGTATACCAGAAGTGGGATTGTTGGGTCATATAGTGGTTCTATATTTAATTTTTCGAAGAACTGCCATACTGTTTTCCACAGTGGCTATACCATTTTACATTCCCACGAACAGTGTACAGGTTTCCAATTTCTCCATATCTTCACCACCATTTGCCATTTTCTGTTTTAAGGATTAGCCATCCTAATGGGTGTGCTTTAACAAAGATGCTATGGCTGGGAAGGTTGGGAAACCACTGCTGTAAATAATTCAGTGACCTGTTATCTTCCCTAGCTTTTCTGTGATCCTGTCTACCCTTTATCTACATTTTGCCCAAGCAGACCAAGGCTGAATGAGCTCCTCTTCCCCAACTGCCCACCACCCCCCTCCAGCCCCTGGGTGTATCATGGCAGAGCTCCAGCTCCACACCAGCTGAGCTTTGGATCCAGCCTCCCCACCTCCTGTCCCTGAGGCCCCAGCAGGCAGCAAACTTAGGGGACAGGCCTCTATACAGCAGCTTCAGTTGGGTCCTGCAGCCTCCCTGGGTTAGGAACCCCCTGACTGAGAAGGTGGTAACCTGGTGTAGGAGCCACTGAGAGAGGCCTCACACATTCGAGGATACCTCCTCTTCCCTGCCAGGTGCCTACAGGCAGTCACTAAGTCATCTCAAGAGCCAAGGCAGCACCAGGACATGAAAAGAACACTTGAGTCCAGAAATCTCTTGCTCAAAACCAGTCTATGTTGCTACCCAGGAATGTGACCTTGGGACTTGTGGAAGTTGACTATTGTCCTACCCCACCCCCAAAGAAGTCCATGCCCTAATCCTCACAAGGTAAGAGGGACTTTCCAAGTAAATGAAGGATCTTGAGATGGCAGATTTGCCTGCATAATCCAGCTGGGCCTGATATAATCCTAAGGGTGCTTAAGAGGGAGGTAGGAGCTCAGAAAGAGAAGAAGGCAACATGACAACAGGAAGAGATACTTTGGTGGTGCAGCCACAAGACAAGGAATGTGGGAGGCCTCTAGAAGCTGGAAGAGACAAGGACAGATTCTCCCCTAAATCCTCCAGAAGGAATCAGCCCTGTGAACACCCCGATTTTAACTCTGTTAACCTTATTTCAGACCTCTGAAGTCCAGACCTGGAAAAGGATAAACCTGTGCTGTTTTAAGCCTTGTGTCTTGTAGTCATTTGTCACAGTGGCAATGGGAAACTCGTATAGGTCACTGAGTCCCAGGTTCCTCTCCTGATGAAAAGAGCTACTCAAATGCTTGTTACAATCCAGGTCCTCTTCTAAGTGATTACTTCTCTAATCCTCAAGACTGTAAGATGGTAAAGTATTAAGATTCTGGTCGCCCATTACAATGTGTGGGATTTTTTTCCTCACACCAACAAGCAATTCTGATACCAGCTGGTGTCCTACAATTCGACTTGCTGCTAACACTATCTTCATGGAGATACCATTGAATCCCAAAGGTTAAGGGCTCAGCCCTACAAGACCAGCCCTCCCTCCTCCAGCTTCAGATGCCAGTTCAGTTGCAAGCCCAGGTTATCACCTGTGCTTCTGACCAACGACTTATAGATTGGAAATTCCCACGACCCCTTCCTTGGGCTCAGTTAATTTGCCAGAGCAGCTCACAGAACTCAGAGAAACATTTTACTTACCAGATAACCAGTTTATTATGAAAGGATATAACGGAAAGAGCCAGATGAAAGAGATACATAGGACAAGGCATGGGGAGAACATGAAGTTTCCACGCTCCCTCCAGGTGTGTCATTCCCCTAGAAGCTCTCCCCATCTTTTTGGATTTCTATGGAGACTTCGTTAATAGGAATAATTGATTAACTCATTGGCCCTTAGTGATTGATTCAATTTCCAGCCCCTCTCCGCTCCCCAGAGGTTAGAGGGTGGGGCTTAGAGCTCCAATCCCTAGCCGAAAGCTTGGGTCCCCTGGCAACCAGCCCCCATCCTTAGGTTGCCTAGGGGCTTTCCAAAAGTCACCTCATGGACATAACAAAAGACACCTATACAGCGCTCACCACTCCTAATTCTAAGGGTTTTAGGAGCTCTGCAAGGGGCGAGATGAAATATATATTTCTTATTATAAATCACAGTATCACAGGTGTATAGTATTAACATTCCTTCACAAATGTAATAGATATGTATGATATTGGGGGAACAGTGCATGGGGGAGGGGAGTTGTTACTTTGGAAGAGGTTAAAAGGAACTATTAAAAAGAATATCAAAACAAACCTAAAGGGGGCCGGCAGAGTGGTGCAGTGGTTAAGCGCTGGCTTGGGAAGCCAGCGGCCCCGGTTCAGTCCCACATATGAGGGCCAGTGACACTGCCCTCAAAATAAATAAATAAATAAATAAATAAATAAATAAATAAATAAATAAAACAAGCCTAAAGGGAGTATAAGGAAGGAAATAATAAAGACCAGAACAGAAATAAATGAAATAGAGAAAAAAAAAACAATACAAAAGATCAATGAAACCAAGAGTTGGTTTTTTGTAAAGATAAACAAAATCAACAAACCCTTAGCCAGACTCACCAAGAAAAAGAGAGAGAAGACCCAAATTAATAAAATCAGAAATGAAAGTGGAGAAGTGACAACAGATAGCACAGAAATACAGAAAATTTTAAGAAAATACTACGAGCAACTATATGCTAACAAATTGGACAATCTGGAAGAAATGGATAAATTTCTAGAGGCATACAATCTACCAAGTCTGAATCAAAAGAAACAGAAACTCTGAACAGACTGATTACTACCAAAGAAATTGAATCAGTAATCAACAGTCTTCCAACAAACAAAAGTCCTGGACCAGATGGCTTCACAGGTGAATTTTACAAAACATTCAAAAAAGAATTAATACCTATTCTCCTCAAACTATTCCAACAAATACAGAAAGAGGGAAGGTTCCCAAACTCTTTCTATGAAGCCACTATCACTCTGCTTCCAAAGTCAGACAAAGATATTACAAAAAAGGAAAACTACAGGCCAATATCCCTAATGAACATAGATGCAAAAATTCTCAACAAAATACTAGCAAACTGAATTCAGCATCACATTAAAAAGGTCATACACCACGATCAAGTGGGATTCATTCCTGGTATGCAAGTTTGGTTCAATATCCACAAATCAATTAACATAATATATCACATTAACAAAATGAAAAATAAAAATCATATGATCATATCAATAGATGTAGAAAAAGCATTTGACAAAATCCAGCAGCATTTATGATAAAAACTCTTAGCAAAGTGGGAATAGTGGGATCATATCTCAACATAATAAAGGCCATATATGATAAGCCCACAGCAAACATCGTACTTAATGGGGAAAGGCTAAAAGCTTTCCCCTTAAGATCAGGAACAAGACAAGGCTGCCCGCTTTCACCACTTCTATTTAACATAGTTCTGGAAGTTCTAGCCACAACAATCAGACAAGAAAATGAAATAAAAGGCATCCAAATTGGAAAGGAGGAAGTAAAATTGTCATTATACGCAGATGACATGATACTATATATAGAGAATCCCAAAGACTCCACCAAAAAACTTCTAGAACTGATAAATTTGGTAAGGTAGCAAGATACAAAATTAATATTCAGAAATCAGTTGCATTTGTATACACCAATAATGAACTATCAGAAGAAGAAATCAGGAAATCAATCCCTTTTACAATTGCTTCAAAAACAATTTAACTAAAGAAGTAAAAGACCTGTACTCAGAAAATTATGAGACACTGAAGAGAGAAATAAAAGAAGATATGAATAAATGGAAATACATACCATGTTCATGGATAGGAAGAATTAATATAGTTAAAATGTCAATACTACCTAAAGCAATATATAAATTCAATGCAATTCCTATCAAACTACCAAGGACTTTTTTCTCTGAAATAGAACATAGAATCCTAAAATTTATATAGCTCACAAAAGACTCTGAATAGCCATGACAATCTTGAGAAATACGAACAAAGTGGAAGGCATCACGCTACCTGACATCAAAACATTCTACAAGGTTACAGTAATCAAAATAGTATGGTATTGGCATAAAATGAGACACATAGACCAATGGAACAGAATAGAGAGCCCAGGAATAAACCTACCCATATATGGTCATTTAATCTATGACAATGGAAGCAAGAATTTACATTGGAGTAAAGATAGTCTATTTAATAAATGGTGCTGGGAAAATTGGACTGACACATGCAAAAAAATGAAAATGGACCACCTACTTACACTATATATGAGAACAAATTCAGAATGGATTAAAGACTTAAATGTAAGACCTGAAACCATAAAACTCCTAGAAGAAAACATAGGGAGTAAATTTGCATACATTACCCTGCATAATATTTTTACTGATGTATCCCCTCGGGCTAGGGAAATAAAAGAAAAAATGAACATATGAGATTACACTAAACTTAAAAGTTTTTTCACAGCAAAGGAAATCATCTATGAAACAAAAAGGCAGCCTACTAAATGGGAGAAGATATTTGCCAACGATATATCTGATAAGGGGTTAATATCCAAAATTTATAAAACACTCATGAAACTCAACACCAGAAAAACAAACAACCCAATTAAAAAATGGGCAGAGGATATGAAGAGGCATTTCTCTAAAGAGGACATACAGATGGCCAACAGACATACAAAAAAATGTTCAACCTCACTAATCATCAGAGAAATACAAATAAAAACCACAATGAGATACCACCTCACTCCGGTCAGAATGGCTATCATCAATAAATCAACAAACAACAAGTGCTGGCGAGGTTATGGAAAAAAGGGAACCCTGGTGCACTGTTGGTAGGACTGCAGATTGGTGCAGTCATTATGTAAATCAGTATGGCGGTATCTCAAAAAACTGGAAATGGAACTACTGTATGACCCAGCAATTCCACTCTTGGGTATCTACCCAGAAGAATCCAAGACATTAATTATAAAAAATATATGCACCCCTATGTTTATTGCAGCACTATTTACAATAGCCAAGACTTGGAAACAACCAAAATGCCCATTGGTAGATGACTGAATTAAGAAACTGTGGTACATTTATACAATGGAGTAATACTCTGCTATAAAGAATGAAATCGTACCATTTTCAACGATATGGATGGACCTAGAGACTATTATGTTAAGTGAAATAAGTCAGTTGGAGAAAGACAAATACCATATGATCTCACTTATATGTGGAATCTGAAAAACTGATGAACAAGCAAAGTAAACAGAAACAGACTCATAGATCTAGAGGAAAAACTGAGGGTTGCTAATTGGGAGGGGGCATGGGGATAAGGGAGAAGGGGAAGGGATTAGACAGCATAAATAGGTAACTACAATATTGCCACAGGAATATGAAACACAGTTCAGGGAATATAATGTTGTAAATATTTTGTGGGGTGTCAGATGGTCACATGTCTTGTTAGGGAGACCACTTCATAGATGGAGTAGAGGCATTATCACTGCACTGTACACCTGAAGCTGATGTTGTATAATAGTGTATTCCAACTGTAATTGAATACATAGATAGTCACGGGATGTGGAGTATACTTTGGAAGGGAGTCAAAGGAATTGTAATAGATATGTATGATATGGGGAGTGGGGAGTGGATTGGCGAACTGGGGGTTGTCACTTTGAGGGGTAAAAAGTATAACTATTGCACTGTGTTGTGAAACTAATTTTTAAAAAAAAGTTTATTTCACAATAAAAAATTTTTTTAAAAAAGAAATA
The DNA here is from genome assembly GCA_033961575.1 of Aselliscus stoliczkanus. Classification (NCBI taxonomy): domain Eukaryota; kingdom Metazoa; phylum Chordata; class Mammalia; order Chiroptera; family Hipposideridae; genus Aselliscus; species Aselliscus stoliczkanus. The sequence goes on along the minus strand of CM066732.1, from coordinate 140,364,533 downwards.
AAAAAAGAAAAGGATAACTATTGCATTGTTTTGTATACCTGAAACTAATAATAATAATAAAATTTTGAATTAAAAAAAAATTCCCTCAAGGGGATCAAGGAGACAACCAAAGCCCAGAGAGATAGAGTAACTAGCCCAAGGTCACACAGTTGTAAGTGGCAGAGACAGCCAGGATTTGAATCCAAAGAGTCTGGCGCTAGATTGTTGTCCTGTTTACAGATGAGGAAGCCCATAACCCATTCACAATAAATGACTTGGCTAAATAGTAGCAAATCTAGAACTTCTAAAACCAAGCTGTTCTCACCATTCCATCTGATTCCCAAATTCCCAAAGTATGTTTGGACAAAAATGAGGGCAATGAGGAAGGAGCCCACTGCCTTCATATTCCTAGAATCCAAATCTTGCTCAGATAACCTATCTTTGCCTATCACTCCCTAGTCTTAACCTCTGCTTTTTAAATAGAGTAAAATAAATGAACTACGCCCGATGGGTTTTCCTCCCTCTTCTCCTCCCAACCTCACCACCTAGGTCTTCAGGCTGCCATTATAAATCATTGGCCATTCAAAAAGTGGTTCCTGAGAAAATGGGCCGTGCTGGTTTGATAGATGTGTAAATTTCCATCTCCTCCATACAGGTCTTTTCAGAGGGAAAAGAAGATCCTTATTGGTGTTAGCACATTTATGAGTTTAAATAAAAACAAATACATCTCCATTGACTGTAGTTATTATGGCTCCGTCCATTTCATGCAATGTAAGTGCTTCAAATAAAAACAGATTGGTTGGAGTGAGTATGCCTCAGCGCCACCACGGATGCAGCCAGTTTCCTTAGTGTTTGCATTTCAGTTAATGTTCCTTAGGCTCGCAGGAGGGGAGGCGCATTGCTGCAGAGAGCTTTTAGGCTCCGTTTTCTGTCTAAATACTCCAGATAGGTGTGAGTGTTTATTAGTGTCATGAAACGCATCTGGCTGGCCAAGGCTGGCCTCCACAGAAGAAATCAGAGCTTAATTGCTGAGGATGAGCCAGGCTGAGCGGAAAGTACAAATCCTGTGGCATGTGAGCCCAGCACCAACCCGTCAGATGTGTTCGCAGCCGACTGCATGCCACCTGAGCAAGGGCCAACCCAGGACAGGATATTTAGAATTATGTATGAAGGCCTGTCTCCCGATTGAGATGGTAGATTGTGAAAGGGAAGGCTCCTCTCTATTCTGATCATCACTGATTCTCTTACTTAGGTTTATATGCGTGGCTCTGGGCATCAGACTACCCGAATTCAAATCCTAGCTCCCTCATTTAAACAGTAAACAGTGAGCAAACACTTACGGGGCACCAACTGCATGCCAGAACTCATTCTAGGGGCCAAGGCTACAGCACAGAGCCAAGTCTCTGCTCTCTGAAGCTTCCATTCTATAGCCGGAGGGCTTAATGCAGAGTAGGACACACACCTCTTGTACTTCCAATTCTTCATCAGTAAGATGGGGATAGCAGTACATATATCAGGGGGTTGTTGGGAAATTTACATAGAGAAATTCATCTGATGTATAAAGATAGAGGCACACAGTAGGGCTGAATGTCAACTACTAGCACTATCATTGTCAGTCTGGACACCTCGTGCGTATCCTGTAGATCTTTTGTCCTCAGCTCATATTCCAGCCCCTGAGGCAGCAAACAGCTCAGTGTGGCCCCTGACAAGTTCATACAGGTACAGCCTGACAGCCCGTTCACCCTAGGTCCCTGTCTAGGACTTCTCACCCCTCAACCTAAGGCCCCTCTCTTCATGCCAAGCCGAAAGCCTTGGCACCCACATATATGCAACCTGAAACAAAGTGGAGCTAGCATGGTGGGGATAACCTTTCACTATGGCGTGGATTGAACTGCCTCCCTCAAAAAGACATATTGAAGTCCTAACTCCCTGTGATGTAATAAGAAATATACTCCTATACTCTCTAGTTCCTGTTTCCTGGCACACAGCTCCTTACAATCTCCAAAGTCATAGTGTCTTTTGTATGCTAATGAGATGACTGGTGGCTGGGAGCTTCTGGGGAGCTTCAGGATGGAGGCTATTGCCACGGAAACCAACCAGGGCTAAGAGGGTTGGAAGTTTCAGACCCCCTCTCCCCCAAACATCCAGGGAGGTGACAGGGGCTAAAGGTAGAATTAACCACTAATGGCCAAAGATTTAATCAACCATAAGTAATGACGCCTTCATAAATATCCGAAAGCACTAGCTCCCAGTTTGGGAGGTGGCTGAGAGGCACACCCCTTTCCCTCATACCTTGGCCTGTACATCTTTTCCATTTGATGTTCCTGAGTTGTTCCTTTAATAATAAACTGGTGATCTAGTAAGTAAACTGTTTTCTGAGTTCTCTGAGCCATTCCAGCAAATTATTGAGGAGAAATTTATGGGAACCTCCAACTTATGGCCAGTCTATCAAAGGCACAGATGATAACCTAGACTTGCGGTTGGCACCTGAAGGGAAAACTCTTAACCTGAGGGATCTGATGCTATCCCCCGATAGTATCAGAACTGAGTTCAATTGTAGGACACCCAGCAGGTGTCCGAGAATTGCCTGGGGGGTGGGGTGGGGGAAACATTTTGTTCCGAGTGGAGTATTGAGAGTAGTGCTATGAGTAGAGGGAAAAACAGTTTTTCCCTTTCACTTCTGGGCCTGTGAATGTGACCTATTTGGAAGTAGGGTCTTTGCAGATATAACTAAATTAGGATAAGGTCATATTTGATTAGGGTGGGTCCTAAGCTGAACGACTGGTATCATTGTAATGAGAGAAGGATTTGGAGACACAGAGACACACAAAAGGAAGACAAGTATGTAAAGATAGAGGCGGAAATGAACAACGATCCAGTCACAAACCAAGGAGTGCCAGGGAGTGCCAACAACCACAAGAAGCTAGGAAGAGGCAAGGAAGGATTCTCGCCTAGAACCTTCAGAGGAGCATGGCCCTGCCAACAACTTGATTTCAGACTTCTAGGCTCCAGAACTGTGAGAGAATAAATGTGTGGGTTGGTGATAATTTGTTACAGCAGCCCAAGGAAACTAATACACATGAGGTGTAGAAATAGATGGATACATGCTTCTTCCTCACCACCCCTGGACAGTGGTCCTGGCATGTTTCTTTCCTATGGCTTCTTAGGTATCCCATGGGGCCTACCACCCAGTCACCCACAGCTGCGACCAACTCAGTAGTGCATCCTTTTTGGGGGCTCCCCCTCCTTCTTGCTTTGCTCTTCCTGTCCCTCACTCTTGCCCCCTGGGGTGACCCTCCTCAATAAAGGATTCCCACATAAGCCATTTGTCTCAGGTTCTGCTTTCCGGGAAGCCCAGGTTAAGATAGCTGGTACCTGGCGCATAGGTGACATTTAATACATGTTTGACTGAGTCAGTGAATAAAGATATGAATGAAGACCCAGTCCTGCCCTCAAGAAGTTTTCAAACAAATTGTCAAGATAAAACAAATGCAGTACAAGGAAATAAATTATAGGGGCATTTGGAGGACAAAAAGAAGAACCCAACATTCCCAGCTGCTGGACTCAGCACAGATGGTAAAGTAGAGCAGTCATTTCTAATATTTTCTATGGCTTTGATCCCTGTCCCTTCCATATCCATGATGGTTAGGGTTCTTTTTTAATTGAAATTTACTGGGGTGACAGTGGTCAACAAAACAACATAGGTTTCAAGCGTATAATTCTATAAGATGTCATCTACATATTGCATTATGTATTCATCTGCAAACAACAGAATTCGCTCTGATTAATTCAAGAAGAAAAGGAATTTATTAAAGAATTCTAGAGAGCTCATGGAATTTCCAAGAGGACCAGTCTCTGAAGAACAATATCTAATCATACCATAACGGTTTCCCTGGGGACTACAAAGCCACAGATTGGGTTCTGCTGGCTGAGGACACCAGCACTGGGCTGTAGCCTGAGAAACCCAGGAACTCCACAGAGCAGCCTTGTCCTTGTCCTTGGGGAGATCACTCTAATCCACGGTGAGCCAAGCGCAGGGAGCTGAACTGACCAAACTTCACCTGGGCCCTATATTAAACTCCACACCCTCAGGGCTAGCTGATTACAATCTCTTTCCTAGAGCTTTTCTATTTTACGAAAATGCCCCAAGCTCTCCTCACTGGTAAGCAGGGAAACCGGGATCCCGGCCCAGGGCCCAGGGCCTTGATGCTCAAGTATGGTTTGTGGACAAGCAGTGGCAGCCTCACTAAGCTTGTTAGAAACTCTAAAAGGAGGCTCCAGCCAAGAGCAGCTGAGTCAAACCCAAGGTTTAACAGGATCCCTGGGGCGGGGGGCGGGGAATCTCTTTGTGCACATTCAAGTTTGGGGAGTGCTGATCTGGTCCCCTGCCTTAACTCTCATGGTCCCAAACTCTAGCTAAGCATTAGAACCCCCTAGAGAGCTGTTCTTAAAAGAAGACTTCCAGCCCCCACTATATGAGCTTATTGAATAGAACTGGAGTGGGGCCCAGGCTACTATGGGGGTTTTTTTCTTCTTTTGGTTTGTTTGGTTTGTGTATTTGTTTGTTTGGTTTGGTTTGGTTCCTTGGAGGTTCTTGTGATCTGCTAGGTTTGGGAACTGCCAACTTCCAAGATACAGCGTTTGTCTATCAATAACCATCACCTCAGCCAGCGCTGTGGGAATCTCAGGAAGGCCAGGAGCCCATGCAGATTCCAGGTCCCACCCACAGAGGTTCATATCCCATAAGTTTGGACACAGCCATCTCAAGTCTGTAGGAGGCCCAGGTACTCTTACGGCGGGGGACCATCAGCGTCCCCCATTGATTATGAATGATATGTAGCTATGTGAGAGCAATGGACTTGTGGTAGATGAGCTGACAGTTACATTTTCTAGATATTTAATCAGACATTTTATTAATTTTGATTTTGCAATTTTCTTTTTATATATTGTGGCCAGTATTCCTTCCTCCTTTGGGCTCAAATGTTTCCATAGGCCCCTGAAGGGTTAATAAGCTTTTCCACCATGTTCTGAATCACTGAATGGATACGACCATGATCCTGGGAAGGGCTCCAAACTCTGCATTTTAACAAAAACCCCAAGGTGAGCCTGGTGAGGCGGTCCTTGGACCAGACCTTGACCACAGTCGGACCACCGGCTTTCGGAGATGTGAATGAAGGTAGGCCTCCAGGGTGAAGCTGCATTACGATTGGCTGGGAGGGAAAGCCATCTGGGCTAGGAGGAAAAGACAGGGTGAGAGCTCTGCTTGGAGCACCCCATGGTTCCAGAGAAGCCCCCTGACCAGCGCACATCCCCATAGGGATCACCTAATATAGAGAACATGGCGTGCAGGGAACAGTGCAACTGCCTGTGCTATTCAGCATCGCCCAGGCTCTGTCCCCGGGATCCCAGCTGCCCCCAGACCAAAAAACCCAGCTGCACTTGGAAGGGTCAGGGGAGTATTACAACATGCATAAGCAGTTGGGAAGCAGACAGTTGTAGGAAAAACAGGATTTAGTTTGGAAAAGAGAAGGCCAGATGACCCATGCCAGTGTCCCCCAGCGGGGCAGGCCCGCCAGAGCCTCTTTATGAGGTCGGAGGATCTGCAGGGGGATCTTGGAATCCATAGAAGCCCAGGGATAGGAAGAAGGAATGAATCTAGACAGGCTCTCACATCTAGTCCTCAGGGGAACCAGGTCCAAAGTCTGGAATGTGGGGAGTCGCTGGAAATTAAAAGTGAACAGAAACATCTCAAGAGAAAATCTGAAATCTGAGCAGATGCAGAACTGCTTTAGGACACTACCTTCCATAGGAGTGTGACCCCAAAAGTACGTTCAAAAGAATTCTCTACCTTCACCCTACTTCCACCAATCCATGCTTAGCACAGACTCAAGGACAGCCTTGGTGGCTCAAGGGATTCAAAGAAAGGATGGACAGGCCTGCACAGAGTTCAAGAGGAGAGAAGGGTGGTGATGTCCACCTGCAAACAGCAGAGGATGCCTGATGGGTGACTCAGGAACCAGAGCAACAGCTGCAGAGGCCTGAGGCTGTGGACCAGCTCTGACACATCACTCAAGACCCCTGCCCCCAGGCACTCCCAAATATGTTAGGGGTGTAGGGACTTTGCAGGGTGGAGGTCCCAGGTAGGAGGGTGAGTCAAGAGCCAGGAAACAGGTCACAGCCATCCATGTGACCCATTAGCACTCCTGTACTCCAGGGATATAGGCCGCCTGCATGAATAGTGAGTGGTGGTGACCAGATGGCCATCACAGGATAAGACAGGGAGCTTAAAGGCACTGACCTTGATCCTTCCTTTAATGCCAGATGCCTTGGGTCCCTCAAAGAGTGTAATCACAGAGCATACAGATGTGAACAAAACCAAGGGAGAAAGGAAGCAATCAACCCTTACCCCAATGGCAGCCACAAAGCCGGCTGGGTGATTAACGTACATTAATTCAACTAATGCCTCCCACACATTCAAAGACAAGCATTGTTATCATCTTTTTTCAGGGGAATAAACAGGTACAGAGATGTTTCATGTCTTGCTCAAGGTCACACAGCCAGTACACAAAGGAGCTTCGATTTGAACCCATTTTGGTCAAACTCCAGAGCACAGGTTCTTAACCCTGTGCGATCCATGCAGCTCTGGTGGCAGAACTAATGGAGAAGATGGAAGCAGGTCCTGGGCTCTGAGGCTATAAGGACTTGTGTCCACAGCCCCTCATAATATGGTAGAGGAGAAACCCTGACTCTATTACACTACCCATACTGAGTGGCACAGAGATCAGGAGATAAGCACACTCTGTGCTCCACTCTCTACTCAAAGCATTCTGAGCTCCCAAGGAGGCACTGCCTGTAGGGACCCAGGATCCTGGTGTCCAATGCGTTGGCCATGCCAGACACCCAGAGAGTAGCAGGCAAGGCCCCAAAGACACCAGACTCCTGCTCTCCACTCTGCACCATTCTCCCCGCTTTTCCACCCCAACACACACATCCAGTGACCCCCACAGTTGGCTTCTGCAGTCACTTTGGCTCCAGGCCTGCAAGGCCCTGCAACTGTGGGCACAGCTGTTCCCCTTACACATGGCTGGACTTGGATCTGGGTGATGATACACAAGCATCATTGACCAGGGTGGACAGGCAGCTGCAGAGACTGAGAAGGAGGCACCAGATCTCACCCCTATCCCATCTCCATTTGCACAACAGTGGCCACCTCCCTTCCAAGGCAAGGGAGGGCAAGAACGCTTCAGACAGCTGTGCACGCCTACTCCACCCCCTCCCACCACTGTCCCAGGCTGAGCACCCAGGCCAGGACACCCAGAAAGCAACAGAGATGCAGCCCAGCACCTTGCACACCCCTGTGGTTTCTCTCCCCTCCCTTCCCCCTCACCAAACATCTCTCAGTGCTTATTCTGCTGTGACAGAATGACCCTTCTGTGACTGCACTGTCATTCCTGTTGAAGGGGTTTATCATTATGGTTCAAGAAAGGGCCAAAAAGGGCCAGCCAAGTGGCTCAGTTGGTTAAGAGCTCATTCAAGAGTGCGAGCTGAGCTCTGAGCAACAGCAGTTCGATGCCCAGCCTGAGCTGAGCTGTTGTTGAGCTGCCAACAGGTGGCAGGATGGGTCAGCTAAAAAAAAAAAAAAAAAAGAAAGACACCTAGAATGTTACACAAAAGGGCCTGGAGAATGACACTTCACAATGGTTTTCCCGGAATGCAAGGATTACCCCTGGTTTTTATTATCCTTCTTTCTAGATGTATGTTTATTTCCTGGTACTGCTTACTTGCTTTTGTATTTATTTAGATCTAATTGGCATGTCATGGCCATGGGCTGTCTTTGTGTGTTAAGAATGAGGTCTTCCATGCAGATCATTGAAAATGGCGAATGCCACATGCCACTGATTACCCAGGGACAGGGGGTGTCCATGGGCCTGAAGCAAGGCTTAATTAGAAAGGACCAGAAGAATAGCCAAGCCTTGGAAACAACTGAAATGCCCATCGATAGATAACTGGATTAAGAAACTGTGGTACATTTACACAATGGAGTATTACGCAGCTATAAAGAAGAAAGAAATCGTACCATTTGCAATGATATGGATGGACCTGGAGAACATTATGCTAAGTGAAATAAGTCAGATAGAGAAAGACAAATACCACATGATCTCACTTATATGTGGAATCTAAAGAACTGAATAAACGAGCAATGTAAACAGAAATAGTCTTAGAGACACAGAGGAAAAACTGATGAGGGCTAGATGGGAGGGGGATGTGCCTGAGGGAGAAGGGGAAGGGATTAGACAGCATAAATAGGTAACTACAATATTGCCGCAGGGATAGAAGAAACCATTTGGGGAATATAATCAATAATGTTGTAAATAGTTTTTAGGGGACCAGGTGGACTCATGTCTTGGTAGGGAGACCACATCATGGAAGGTGTAGAGGCCTGACCACTGCACTGTACATCTAAAGCTGCCGATGAATAATATTAGATGTTAACTATTATTTAACTATATTATATATAGTCATGGGATGTGGAGTATAGTGTGGGGATGGAGTCAATGGAATTGTAATAGATATGTATGATATCGGGGGTGGGGAGGAAGGAAGAGTCACTTTGTAAAGGTTGAAAAGGATAACTATTGCATTGTTTTGTACATCTGTAACTAATACTGATAAATAAAAAGAAAAAAGAAAAAAGAGGGCAGGCCGAGTGGCGCAGTGGTTAAGCGCTGGCTTGGGAAGCCAGTGGCCCAGGTTCGGTCCCACATGTGAGGGCCAGTGATACTGCCCTCAAAAAAAAAAAAAAAAAGAAAGGACCAGAAGAGCATCTGGAAAAGGAAACACTCTGAGAGCCGTGGGAACAAGCGGGCTAGGGGAGGGACAGGAATCTGTGGTAAGCTGGATGTGTTTATGCCTCATATTGTACGCGTTCGTCCCTTTGCTTTCCTCTACATGCTCTGAGAAATCTTGAATCTCTGCATCTTTCGGCTGCACCTGGACCAAGAAAAGAGTTTCACATGCACGGGGGCCTGACCTTTAAACAGGGGAATAGCACATTCCTGGAATTACTGTTTAAGTGACCATGGGACACCTCCCCCCCCAAAGACAACTGACACTCAGGGAGACCTTGAGTCATGCCATCCTTCCCAATCACAAGTCTCCTCTGACAATGCTGAATTCTGTGCTTTTCTGTTAATAAGGGTTATTTAACTAGGATGGTTTTCATAAGGAACATGATTCATTTATATGAGTGCACAAGTACAACACACACACACACACACACACACACACACACACACACACACGTGTCATCCAACCCAGCTGGACATTCTCTCCCAGGAATACTCCTCAGTCACCAAAAATCAGGGCTCCCTCATTGTACCCCATCCTAGGAGCGCCCCCCACATGGTTGTCTGTGTGCATTCATCCCTTTGATGCCATACCTGAGGTTGGCAATCTGCAGCCTGCACCCCAGTTACGTAAATAAAGGATTAATGGAACACAGCCATGTCCATTCGCTTACAAGGATCTATGGCTGCTTTCATGCTACAACGACAGAGCTGAGTAGCTGCAACAGACCTCTATAGGCTGCAAAGCCAAAAATAGTATCTGGCCCTTTACAATTTTGCCAGTCTGCCATAGACCAAAGTGTGAATGATCCTTCCTGGAGTTGTGCGATGAGCAGGCCTAAGAGATCATACGCAGGGGCATCCCAGGACAGGAGCAGGGCTTAGATGGGGCCAACACAGCTCAGGACCCCCAAAACCCCTCCCAGCACATCTACCCTCATGCTTAGCACCCTTCTCGGGGCAGCCAGGAGGCAGTGATCTTGGCAGAGAACTTAGAACTCTGGAGTGTGAAGTCAAGTCAACTTGGAAATCATAAAGCAAATCTTACGGGATTGTATTTCCTCCTCTACAAAATGGTATTGATAATAGAATCTCTCTAATAGGAAGGTTGTGAGGATCAAATTAGGTATTGCAAGTTACATGTTTATAACAGTACCGGACACACAGTAAACACCCAACAAGTGTCAGCTCCCAGCAAAAACAGTGGTGATGGTATCAGTAATAGTATCACCATTAGCCCACACTGCCTCACTCTTGGGAAAGTAGCCATCCCCTTCCTACCCTGACAAGAACGTGGGAATGAAAGGCAAGATCCCAGAAGGACTCTGCTCACAGTCCAGCACCTGTAAACCCAGGTGGGCTTGGAAGCTTCCTTTGGCTCCTGGGTGCCCACAATGAGGTGTCAGATCATTCTCTGGAATTGCAACATGATTTTTCTGAGGAATATCAGGTCCCCTAATTACACAGCACACATACATATACACACACACATACAAAACCAAACAGAGAGACTCAGGGTACCTTCAAATTCCTTATGCGATAGTTATGAATGGATGGGCTGGAATTATACCATGATTTGCTATTTCCTAACATTTTCAAGATCATCAAATGAGACTCTACATTTTTTTTTAATTGAGCGCATTTTGTAGGGTGACCCTGTAGATAGGATCCAAGACACCCTGTCACATGAGTGGGCAAATACCCTCACCCTGCAGACAGATATATGAGGAGAGGGACTGTTCTAGAGAAGAGGCAGGCAGGTGATCAGGACTAGATGAGAAACATGGGTTCTGGAGAATTCGGATCAGAAAAGTTCCGAAACATTACCTTCTATGAAATGCTTCGCATAATTACCTACTTTTCTGCAAATCTTGCCCTTTCTTCAATGCTGTTTTAATTTTGCCCAATTAGCTGTTAATACACTTTTAATACCTGCCAAACTCCCTTTTTAAAAAGAGGTTACTGGCCTTACAAATCTATGAATCACTGTAGTCCCAGCTGAGGGCTGGGAAACAGAGCTCTGTGATCCCGCATTTTCTAAGGTCTGAGAAACTCTTAGTTATAAAAGTCATCATTGATTTAACAAGCACTCTTGGGGGAAGACGGAGCAAAACACTATGCCTAACATGTGCATACCGACTGTAAGACACGGCGTGATTTCAGACACGTTAAAATGGGGGTGGTTGCCTTAGAACAGAGGAGAAAATAAGAACAATTACAACAGCGACAATAGTTACCATTTACTGAGCAGCAACTATGCTCCAAGGACCGTCCTGGGTGCTCTCCCCAGGTTTTCTCACTGAACCCCTACCCTCTTGTAAAGTAGGTATTGCAGTCCCACTTTACAGATAAAGACACTGAAACTCAGGGAGCCTCGCTACCTAGAACAGCTGAGCCCCAGAGTAACCAGATGCAGAGGCGCAGAGCCCCACACTTCCATGGCAAAGAATGAGCTCCAGAGCTCCCCCCGGGACCTCAGGCAGGAACTAAGGCCCCGGAGCCAGACAAGCCCGGTCCCCTCTCCCAAAGGAAGAGGCCACAGAGCACAGACACTGTGACGCCTGAGCCATCCTTACCCATAAGCACTCCCTGTTCAATAAAAGAGTTACGAAAATGCTCTCACACGATGATTATTAAAACAAGGATTGGAAGAAGCAGGTGTCTGCACGACACGGTAAGCCTGTAGGGGAGGCAGTCATAGCTCCCTCCCTTACAGATGACGATGCCAGGCGACACCCCTCCCCAATCCCACCCCCCAGGTCGTGCCCTCTGCCACTGCCACCCCCATCTGCACCCCTTCCTCCCTCTACAAGCTCCTTGCTAGTCACTTGGCTTTCTCTAACACCACCTCCCCAGCGGTCCTTGGGAACTGGGCAGGTCCAGCTGGAAATGAGCTTCAGTTGGTCTCCTAAATGCAGGTATCAAGCAGGAATTGGATCAATCCAGCCACAGGCAGGCAGAGAAGGGATCGATTCCAGCCCTGCAATATCCCCAGTTTTGCATCTGTGGGGCCCAAAGGCAGTGTCCTAAGACCTGTGGCAGCAGGGTAAGGCTCCTTCTTGAAGGAGGCTTATAGTTGCCCCTTGAGTAATTGATACAAAACTCCCTGGGACGTACCCCATCCTCAAATTGATAACCAAACCTCCTCTCCCAGCCCCAGGAAGGGAGGCATGACAAGGAGTGGGACAATCCTACTGTCCCTTAAATAGCCCTATTTTTGTGCACATTATAATCCTGATTTCCCAGACAAGGAAGAAGTCTCCTGCCCAAGATACACGGAAAGTGGCAGAACTTGGACTCAAATCCAGTTCTGCCCGATTCCTAGCCTCTTTCAGTTTAAACATTATTTATTAAGGACCTACTGGGTGCCTGCTATGCAGTAAGGCCTGGGCAGGGCGATGCAGGAAAACGGAAACGAATCAAATATAGCACATACCACCAAGAAACATCGGCCTATTACTCCCCTAGTTCCCGCATCTGCTTGCATACTTGTATATAGAATCACTGGGAGAGGGTATTTTTAAATAAGGATTCTTAGCCCCCTATTCCAGAAGATTCTGTTTCTGTACGTTTAGGGAGGGACCTAGGAAATCAGTACTTTTTAAAGACTTCCCAGGATGGAAGCAGATCATTTGAGAGGACATTTATTTTTTTTGTTTCTTATGAATATATTTATCCATATACTTAAATCATGAGATGGTGTGAGTGAAATTTACTTTGAATGGGAGGTTAATAGTTATCAAATTACAATTTTTCTAATTAAGCAAAAGGCTCCCCTTGTGATTCTGAAAGTGCAGCCAGGTTTGAGAATGCAACGCGACCCAGTGGTGGCTCCAGCATTTCTTTGAACTTAATGCCCACTTTGATGAGAGATGGCAATGGAGCAGGGAGGAACGTAGCTGCCAAGTTCATTCACTCTAAGATTTTAGAGGCTTAATAATACACCACTCTCCAAGGTACTACCATTTTAAACTAGAACCTCACAGAGAAAGCACTGTTTACCCCAAAGAAATGAATCCCTAATGGGAAAATATAGGCACCAGTAGAGCTCTTTTGAAGCAGGCAAGTCTCCCGACTTCTTCTAATAGAAGCAGCTGTGCACAAGAAAGAAACCAGGGCCCAAACAAGTTCCATGAGGCCTTGTCCAGAGCTGGTGGAGGGGCCAGTTGCTTCATCACTGACACAAGATGCTATTTATGTTTCAGGGAGGGTCAGGCCTACTGATTTATAGGCCAGCCACTTGGTGGCAGCTGGGCTGTCTGCGACGCTGGCCAGCCCAGGGCTGCCTCAACCAAAATACTTATTCATCTTCAAATCAACCCGCCCTGCCCAGAGGCCTGCACAAAAGAAGGGCATCTCACTGAAAACAGCAAGGGTCCCCAGGGAACCCAGACGGTTCGCAATGGTCAGTGAGCCTGCTCATCTCTCCTGCACCCAGCCCAAGGCTAGGGCCTAGAGATTGGGGGTGGGGGTTGGGGAGTCAACCACCTCTACTCTCAAGGACCCGGTGTTAGCTGGGAAGAGGAGACAAACCCACATGTTGAAGATGAAAGCAAGATAGATGCGCATGGCCAAACTGAGTGACTCTTGGAAACCATACCCTACCAGGGTGAATGAAATAATCTACCAATAACCCCGATGACAGCTGAAACCTCTATAATGGTGCCATGTCAGGCACTGTTCTAAGCACTTCAGGGGCATTTATTCATGTAATCCTCAAAGCAGCCCTAGAAGGATGTGCATTACAAAGAAACTGAGGCACAGAGATGTTAAGTAACTTGCCCAAGCCACACAGCTAACAAGTCCTGGAGCTGAGGTTAAACCCAAGCAAGGTGACTCCAGAGCAACAGTGTGCTGGTAAGAGCTTACCTGGCTTCCCAGGGTGAGAGGCCCTGCTGGATTTGCTGGTCTCCATGGTGTGAATACTCTCCCTAAGGCCAATTTCAAACTACTGATGTGACTCCCTGGACACGGAGCTTGGTGGTAGTACACCACCCTATGGTATTTCCAATATATGGACAGGGCGTCGATAACAGTTAAATGTAGTAAAATAATTAGGAAGTGATGAGCTTTGAGTACTTCCTACTTTTGTTTTTAGTATAATTTATTTGTAAGCCATAGAAGTTAATGTTTAATACTGACTTTAACAATCAGCTCTAAAAACTCCTAAAAATTTGGAAACGGGCTCTCATAAGCCGGCGCAAAACACACCACTGATCCTGAGTTGCTACGTCATACAAGACAGAGACGGTGGGGGGCACACGGCCATGCAGATGGGTTTCCCTAAGAAGAACAATGAGTCGGTCACATGTGGAAGACAAGATTTTTATAAGGAATACTTTTCTAACAGACGAAGACATCCCAAGATAGGATTGACTCCCTAGGCAGATACTGGTTCCCAATCCGCAGAGAGATACAAGAGCAGATAACGACTTGCCACCTGTGGAGACAGTGTAGCTCCAGGTGGGTTGTTAGATTAGAACAGCATTTTCCAAACTGCAGATTGAAACTTAATATTCAGTTATTAAGTCATGGAATCAATTGGGTGAGTTTGTAGGGTCAGCATTTTTTCATTAAATTGAAAATATAGGCATATTCAGGGTAAATTTTGCTTTCTAACACTTTTGTTATATATTTATTTCATATGTATGTGCATGAATAATGTATATAAATGCACACCAGTTCATGATATAAAATATATTTGTTACTATTAGTATATTATATTATTATAGTATAGTATTATTATATATTATATAGAATATAGTACATAGTATTTTTACTATGAGTTCATACTAAAAAAAAAGAAAGAAATGTCTATAATATGAAATTGTAAAAAAAAGAAAAATATTGGAATAAACGATAAGATGCCTCTAACCTGGAATTCTGATTCCAAATGTCACTATCTATCATTAGATAGGCACCTGTCTCCCGAAAAGGACAAAAATGGGATGAGGATGGAATACCACACATACCTCCAGCCCCTGGCCCTATGAGCAAGCCCACAAATGTCTTCAAAGACATATGCAGTGAAGTGGACAGTGATGGAAATGATAAGAAATGTGTTCCCTCCAGGGATGGGAGCTCGATCACGTGCAATTTACGAGGCAGCACTAAGCCTGAGACAATGCTCTTCCACAGCATCTCTTCCCGGAACCATCACTCAGATGGTACAAAGAGCTTTGCAGAGCGCACCCTGGCCAAAGGGGGCTCCACCAGGATTTATGGGTGGGGACGGGGTGGAAATGTGACTCACAGATGGAGATGCACAGCAGCCTTGTGCAGACCATTTCCTGGAGCTCCTCAGAAAAGGGGAGGTGAGAAGGCTGTCATAGGGAGACAGGTAAACTCATACTCGATGCTGAGACCAGACAGGCAGGAGAGGGTGGCCAGCAGGGCGGGCAGTAACAGAGGAAGCTGAGAAGAGGAAAGAGGAAGAGCAAGGAGCAGGCAAGATGACAAGTGTTGTTCAGTCATGAAAAGCCACATGGTACCAGATGACACAGTGCCCAGGAGTTGGGCACTTGCAACTGTTTATTTTATATCTGTTTCCCCCGCTAAATTCTGTGAGTACCAAGACTCACTGGCTGGTCTGTCCCTGGCAGCTCCTCAGAGAACAATAAATATTTGTTCACTCAACAGATAAGCTTAGGAAGGTGGGATCTATTATAACAGAGAATCCCATCACCTATCCTAAACTGGAATTGGGCCCCCTTTTGAAAATCACTAACAGCTTACAGTCCCAATAATGCTGCTACTGGGGCAAGGACTAGAATCCACTCATTCAAGAGGTATTTCTGAGACCCAACTCTGTCCCAGCTGTTTGACAGGTGACCAAATATTATGAGCCAAGCCAAGGTCTGGCAGGACAGCCATGGACTTCTCCTGTATTCACAGAACTGAATCCACAGGCCATTGTGTAAATACAAGGAAAAGGCTCGTCTCCCAGCTGACTTAAAGGAGTGGTTGTACAACTTGGAAGGCAAGAGGGAGTGTGTTTCCCATTTCTTGTGTCCAGCTCTCCCACCTGTACCTAGAAAAGTGCTAAATAAGGTGGAAAACTGGCCATCAGGGCTACAGCTGAGTTGAGGAGACTGCAGAAGGTGACACAAGGCAGACCTAGGAACACCACACACACGCACACACACACACACACACACACACACACACACACACACACACAGACACCCTGCCCTAAGAAAGAACTTGCAGAGGAGGCTTGGGTGGCAGCGGCAGCAGGAATGAACAGTAGGACAGGCCTACAGAGAGCACCGCCCCAGCCCAGGGCTCAGGCAGCTACACGGCTGGGAGGAAGAAGGCAGACTTGGAAGTCAAAGAAGCCAGCTCTCAGCTTTTACTTTGTCCTTCGCTAACTGGAAAATTTCCTGAAATCCCCTGCGACTCAATTCCCCTGTCTGTCAAATGGAGATACTGTGATCTACCATCCATAGTCATTTTAAGGAGTCATGCATGTGAGAGCCAGATATTAATAACATAGCAGACACACCTGACACATAGCAGATATGCCATAAATAGTCGTAGCTGTAGATACTGAGAATTTGTACCAATCATGTTCTTCACTCCCAACCACATCGATGCCCGAGGCCTTCCTGAGCAAGTTGTTGGCACCCCATACTCTGGACAACCAGGCTCAGTAACAGATACAATGACGTGTCTTTTCCTGAAATCTACTCTCACTTCACCCCCTCCCGCTCTTCTCTTCCTACACTCCCTCAGGGAACTAACTTGCTTCACGGTGCTGGGTATTTTCCCTTTCTTGCTCTTTTCTCTGCTGAGACCCTCCCTTCTCATTTCCTGGGCAAGGGAAACTCTTTTTCCTTCCTTCCCTGATACCTAAGATTATTCCCCATCTCACTTCATGTCTCAGACTCAAAGCAAAAGTGAAACCGGTAAAGAATGGAGGAACGTCTAGTTTTATCAGGTTTATTTGCTTTTTCAATGTTTCGTCTATTTATATTAAAAATGGGAAACCCACTTATGGAACCAAGTTTGGCTCAGAAAGCTTGGAGATCAGAAACAAGTAGAATTAAGAAGGAAAAAAAAAAAATCCTTGTCCTATTAAGAATTACCCAGAAGAAATAAATGAGTTCAGCAAGATTGCAGAATACAAGATCAACATACAAAAATCAATGGTATTTCTATATACTTGCAATGACCAATCTAAAAATTAAATTAAGAAAACAATTCCATTTACAATAGCTTCAAAAAGAATAAAATACTTAGGAGTAAACATAACAAAAAAAAGTGCAAAGCTTTTACTCTGAAAACTATAAAACATTGTTGAAATCAATTAAATACTTTTAAAAAGTGGAAATCCATTCCATGTTCATGAATCAGAACATTTAAATTTAAAATTAAGGTGGCACTGCACCCCAAGTAGCTCCACAGATTCAAAATAATCCTTATCAATATCCCAGCTATACTTTTTGCAGAAATTGAAAAGTTGATCCTCAAATTTATATGAAAATTCCACGGATTCAGAATAGCCAAAATAATCTTGAAAAAGAACAAAGATGGAGGACTTACACTTTTCAATTTCAAGTTACTTCAAAGCTACAGTAATCAAGACAGGCTGGCACTGGCATAAGAATAGTGATATAGACCAATGGAATAAAACTGAGAGTCCAGAAATAAACTTTTTATGACTTGCAAATATAGATGTGTAATTAACATTATCTCTTTAGAGGTCCTGTCCCTATTCCCTTCCCACCCCAAGCCTTGAGGACCAGCTCCATACATGTGGCTCTTCCAGTGGACTTGGCCAGAATGTTTCTGGATTGAATTGATAGGGGAGTTTCAGTTTCATTTCCAAGGGAATCATTTTTTCTTATAAAAGGGAAAAGAAGTAAGGAAATCAAACAGAGCAAAACACACCAAGGAAAAAAAGTTGTGAGCCGAGTCTATAAACATCCCCACACTAACTTCCTTCACACAAAAGTAGGTACATGCCAACCCATCAGTCTGAATCATTCAACACTGGTCCTAGGAGTCAGTTCAGAAAAGTCTGGACCTTCTAAAACCCAGGAATATGGCCCACATGTTTACACTTCTAAATCAGTTAGGATCACAGCAGTTGCAAGGAGCAGAAATATGACCAACAGTGGCTTAAGCTACAGGGTCAGTTATTAGTAGACAAGAAGTAGAGATAGGTAGTCCCAGGTAAGCTCCCCAGCTTAGCTATGTCTTTGGGACCTAGTTCCAAAAATCTTCTGCCATCCTCATTATATTATATTTCCCTTATAGCTTTAGCATGGCTGCCACACTCCAAGCATCATATCATCACACAACAGTATCCAAAACAGTATTCACAAAAAATGAAAGCAGCAAAAGCGGCTTTTTTTCTTTCATATCTCTTACTTATCAGGAAGGAAAACATCTTCCTAGAAGGCCCCCGATAGTTTTATTTTTGCAGCTCATTGGCCAAAACTTAGTCACCAGAAACTATCAAACAAGGAAGGAGAATTTGGAATTAACCTACCATAATCCCATTTTAAGTACCTGCCCAGACTCACTTGGCCAGGCTTGCTCAAGGGAAGGGCTCTGACCACCTCTCTCCCTTCAGCTCATCTCCTGACGACCAGACCAGCTCGGCCTCCCTGAATGTGAGGGCTGGGCCTTGACGGGGGCCCCCGCATACCCACCAGTAGCTCTAGCTCTCAGGCTGTGCCTGAAAGGACCATGGCTCCTGCCACCATTCTGTATTTGTATACTGCATGAATGATATCAAAAGTTCTTACGATGGGCCATGAGCAAAAAGAAATTTGAAAGCAACTTTCCCTCCTCACCTTCTTCACCCAAAACCAGAAGCTGTGGAGACACCTATTGAAAAAGCTTCCTGGGGCTGGCCGAGTGGCTCAGTTGGTTAAGAGCTCGCCCAAGAGTGCGAGCTGAGCTCTGAGCAACAGCAGTTTGATGCCCAGCCCGAGCTGAGCTGCCGCTGAGCTGCTAACAGGTGCCTGGATGGCTCAGCTAAAAAGAAAAAGAAGGCTTGGGAAGCCAGCAGCCCCGGTTCGGGTCCCACATATGAGGGCCAGTGATACTGCCCTCAAAAAAAAAAAAAATGAAAAAGAAAAAGGTTCCGTACTACCCCCTGGTAGTAAGTGGTGAGAGACACAGAGGAACAGGCAGCTGTAGGTCTCCCACCCACACACGTAAGTTCATATAGTTACACACTTCCTTCACAGAGCAGGAAGCTCACGGAGGAAAATTGATCTGTTCTTTTGTTTCTTGTCTGTTCTTAAACCCCTTTGACCTGTCTCAGCAGGGGCCCTTGGCCCTGCCAGCCTCCATGGAAAAGTGCGGAGGGTTAGGGCCAGCTGGTGGCCAAGGTTAAGCCCTGCTCACAAATCATGCTCTGGCCATGCTTCAGGCAAGTTTCCACCTGGTTCTCAGAGAACTGAAGCCTTTAGATGGAGTGTCAGCTTCCATCATGTTCCATCATGTTCACATGGGAAAGAGCCCTGGGGGAGATGGGTTTGTTGCATTGTGTGCTCTCAGCTCACACAGTCCTTCTCCTGCCGGAGGCCCCTATTGGCTGCCCTTTCTCAACCTGGTTCCCACACATACCCTTCCTTTCTTAACTCTTTTGCATGTTCTTCCTCACTTCTCTTATCTCTCTGGAGCAATCTCCCTCCTCAGCTTCCCCAGTCAGTAAGAGCATGGGCTCCGGGGTCAGACAGCTGGGGGCGTCAAGCCCTGGGCCCACCACTTATTGGCTGGGTTACCTGGGCAATTTCCCTGACTTCTTAGTGACTTGCATTCCTTATCTGAAACATAATAATAATGCACCCTCCTGGGGTTGCTGTCATCTGGCTGCCAGTCCTCTCTTGGGGTGACCCCAGGTTGGAATAGGGGTGGTGCTGGGCCATATAGGAGCTTGAAGACTACCAAGTGTTCCCCTTCTCTTGTTAGGCTGATTGACAACTGTTAAAGCCTAGTCAGAATAAAGTGTGTTGATGGAGCTATATCATTACTCAGCGTGACAATATTTTGATAACTGCATCTCCAAACAAAAACCAGCACAGGCAGCTCTCCACAGAGCTGGCAATGAATCCTGTTGGGGCATCCCAACCTGTACGTGGCACAGCATGGGATGTCTTCACCCCATTCACATGACCTCCCTCCTATATCTCAGTAGAGGGAGAGAAATGAAACACATGGAGCAAGGTGGACCTAGGCAGGGCAAACAACACCGGGCTAGGAGGCAAAGGGCTGAGACTGAGACCTCTTTGCTGCTCCCATGTGGCTTTAGAAGAGTCCCTCTGGGCCTCCAATTGCCAATCTCTAAGATGGGTGCAGCACTCTCCCCTACCTCCCTCCTGGAACATCGTGAACTTTAGAACAAATACTAGGTCAGGAAAGGCTTTGAAATGCCCAATGTGCCATGCCCTGAAAGGGGAGAGTGTCATCCATAACCAGCTGGTGAGAGGAGTGCAGAGGCTGCCAATCACAGGCCCCATCTAGTCTGCCGCTGTGCTCTGTTTGGCCTGTGCCCTGTATGGTATGTGCTTTTTTTTTTTTTTTTTTTGAGGGCAGTGTCACTGGCCCTCACATGTGGGACCCGTACCGGGGCCGCTGGCTTCCCAAGCCAGGTCTTAATCCCGCACCACTCGGCCGGCCCTGTATGGTATGTGCTTTTAACATGGATTTGTTGCCAGCATTTAAAATTCAGGACATTTCACATAAGAATCCAGATTTCTGGCTTGTCCTGAAAAGATCCAACAACAATTAGCCACAGCTGAAGAGCATCAGCCTCTTCAGCCAGGACCAGGAGAGAGTGCTGTCCAGCAGAGACATCCCCCACCACACACACACACTCACACACAAACACATACACACACTCACACATACTCACACACTCACACACACACACTGACACATACACTGACACACACACACTGACACACACACACACTGACACACACACCCTTGCCCTGTGTTTGAGACTCCAGGTCTGCTGGTAAAATCTTACACTCTGATGACAATCAGACCTGGAGGCTAATTTCTGCTCGGCCACTTACCCTGTAACCATGAGAATTACGTCACCTCACTGAGTCTCAGTTTCCTATTTTGTTAAATAAGCATTCATTTATTTCACAAATATTTATTGAACACCTATTCAAATATTTATTGAACGCCAGGCATTCAGTAAACAAGATAGACAAAGCAGATACTACATAAACAAGTCAAAAATAAACAAACGAGATAATTTCCTGATTATGATCAGTGCCATGAAACAAGGAAAACAAGCTGGGATTCTAGAGAGTTGCTGGTGGGGGTTCCCCTGTTGTAGGGGCTCCTTTAGCTAAGGTGGTCCGGACAGACCTTACTGAATTTCTGGGAGACATGAGTGTACTCACTGCCAAAGGCTGTTGGGGGATGAAAAGTGAGATAATTAATACCTAGTGCAAATGTCGCTGGGTTGGACTGCATCCCATGCTGGGTCTGGTTAGGAGGCCTAAGAAGGAGGGAGGGTGGGTGGGAGAGAGGCAGCTCCCAGGAGCAGGTGGAACCCAGGCCTCCCCACCCCCACCACCAGCCCCTGCTTTCAAAGGCTCCGCAATTATCCCATCTATAAATACAGCCTGTGAGCAGAGAGGGGCCATAGGCAGGAGGAATTAACCCTTGAGCAGGCCTCCCCCAACTCTCCTTCCCTGACAGCTTTCCCCTCCCCCTCTCCCCATTCCTGGCTGTCTGCCCGTCCCCCCCACACACACCCCTACCCTCACCCCACCCCACCCCCGCCATCTCCAACCCCTTCCCACCAGCAGCTGAACCAATGTTTGACTTGCGCGAACAGCCTCTCCACCACAAGTGGGGAGGGATTCAGAGGAGGCTGTGGCGATCAGCCTGTTCCTCCATGGGATTTACTCCACAAGCCTGTAGAACTCCAGGGGCACCAGCACTGCTCTGTGCAGACATCCAGTAGGGCCACGCTGGAGTCACCTTCAAAGGACATGTCTGTCTCGAGTCTCACTCGCCCTAGGGAGGGAACCATTTGTTTCAAGCCTAGAATTGAGTTACGTTGAAAAAAAGTCTTTGTTGAAACAAAATCCCTGATTAGATTTCCTGTGTCAGGTGTCACAAGAGCACCTTCTAGTAGCCCCTTCTCCCTGGATTCCCAGCTCCCTGGCCTTCTGAGTTCCCAGAAATCATGGCTTCCTCAGGGCACTTCCGTTCCCACTGTGGAAAAAGCAGTCCCGTGTCCAAAGGACATCTTGTCCCCTTTCAGATCAGGGAAGCCTTCCCTGGTACCCCAGACTATATCAAACCCCTTCATACAGCTTAATATGCCTTATATGATTTTTTTGTGTCTGTCCCCTCCCCCTAGACACTGTCCTGTGAGTTATGTGACTATCGATACTTACTTTGTATCCATAAACCAAGCACAATGCCTGAAACCCAGTTAGTACTCAAATATTGGTGACTGAGTGAACAGATGAATGAATGAATGAATGAATGAATGAATGAATGCCAGTCATGTGTTCATATGAGATGTGCAAAAAAACATAAAGCTTTTCTAGGATATAAGCATGGTGGGATCCAGGGCAGTGCCTGCCTTGTTCAACACTGTCCCCAGCACTTCTGCTAGTGCCTGGCCCATGTTATACGCTCAGTGAGTATCAGCTGAGTGCCTGGGTTGAGCGGGTGAGTTGAGTGAAAGTTCCTGCCATCAAGGAACTCATATCTAGCTATTATTAGCCCAGTTAGGAGCTTTTCAGCAACATTGCACCACAGTTCAGAATGTTTGTTGTGGTTTTTTTTCCAGCAAAGCTACCATAATAAACATTACAAAGCAAAATGTAAAGCTGGTATTTAAAACGCCCAATTAATTTTAACCATTGGTAAGAAGGGAATCAACAACATGTGAGTTATGATCTGCATGTGAAATGTGGGCCCCACGCAGGAAGTGGTGTGATTGACAGAGATGGTGGGCTAGTGCCGCCAGAATAGTTTCCTAGTGGAGGCAGGACCAGATGTGGGCCAGGTTTGCATGGAGATAGAATTTAATCACAAATTTAATTCACAAATATTAAAAATGAGATAACACAGGGAAAGCTCCAAGAGCAGTGCCCGTCCCCCGGGGGTGCTCAATCAGACCTGATGGCCATTAGCTATTGTCATGGATGATGTATCTGAGGCAGGTCTAGATGGTGGGCATGCAATGTTGGAGTAGATAAGATCCTAGCACTCCTGGAAATCTCATTCTAGGAGAAGGACAAGGAAATAGATTTAAAAGATCATTTCAGAAGAGAAGAACCACTACAGAAAAAATAAAGTGATTGGCTGAGGCCAACTCTAGACAGGGTGGTCAGGAAAGCCTCTGGGAGCAGGTGAGGTGAGAGTGGGAGCAAGAATGAGGGTGGCGGGTTAGCTCAGTTGGTTAGAGCGCGTTTGGTAAACAACAAGGTTGCCGGTTCGATTCCTGAATGGGATGGTGGGCTGCACCCCCCCACACACACACACACAACTAGCTTGAAAACAGCAACTGGACTTGGAGCTGAGCTGCACCCTCCACAAGTAGAATGAAAAAAAAAAAAAAACCAACTAGTTGACTTGACTAAGCTGCATCCTCCACAACCAGATTGAAACAACTACTTGACTTGGAGCTGATGGGCCCTGGAAAAATACACTGTTCCCCTTCCCCAATAGAATCTTTAAATAAATAAATAAATAAATAAATAAATAAATAAATAAATAAATAAATAAAAGAATGAGCCAGCCATTGAAGAACCAAGTGTAGGTGGGAGGGGGACGCCGGGCAGGGTGTTCTAGAACAAGAGACAAGCTGAACCGCTGATGTAAAGGCACTATCTAGCTAGAACAGCTGGATGGTTTCCATACACACAAAGACCGATCCTCAATGTCTTACAATTCCTGTTTGTGCCCTCCACTCCCACCTCCAGCTGGTAGCCCAGAAGGACTTCCTGTTTCCTACAGCAGGGCAAACTGAGGGAAAGCTATGTAAAATTAAACAGCATTCTTCATTGCAGGGTTTCTAAGAACTTTTAACATGCTAATGACTTTTCAACACAGGGATGCAGAATGCAGTGTTTCCCTAACTTATTTGACAAGGGAGGAAAAGCACCTCAGAAGACTGTGCTATAAGGAAGTCACTTTTGGAATTGCTGCACCAGCCCCGTCAAGACACCCTTCCAGGGCCTTCTGGGGAAGGCCAACCCACCTCATAGGTTTATGAACCAATTCTGACATTCTCCGGGAGAGGTCAGACTCAGAAAAGAATGGAGGATGTCCGCAAGCTAGAAGAGTCAAACCCAGGTCCTCAGGCCCATCCTTCCAGAGTCCCCAACTCTGCGTCTTTATCTGGCCTCACTTGTCCTCCCCTTGTGAAAGGCCCTCTGGTGCTCCCAGCCAGGGGAAGGCACCAGGCAAGGAGCCTCGGCCCCTGCTTCCCACCTCTGCTCTGGCCGCCTCCTCCTTGCCCCCTGGGCTTACCTGGCTCCCAGCCATTGAGTTTCGCTTCCTTTTATACACCCCACATTCACCTCTGTGGCTTTTCCAATTTTACACACTCTCTTGCTCCTGCTGCCACTGGATACCCTTGGTAGCCAGGACCCAGCCCTGACCTTTGAAGCTAAACACTGATGTCAGCATATGCAGCTGCCCCCTGTTTGGAGTTGGGTGGTAGGTCCTCTAACCTCCCAATGGAATAATCACATCCATTACAGAGATACCAACCAGTCTCCAATGAGATCCATTCTGAAAAGAGAGATGACCTTCTACCTGGCAGAAAACCATCAACTTCAGTTGAAAAATCTGGGCAAATCTTGGTCAAGTTAATGGCTGTAGGACTCGCCACTTTATTTTCCAAGGAATCAGTCACCACTACCAGCAAATATTGTATTTTAATTTTCCTTTACAATCTTTTGTGTTGTTAGAGTTGAGTGGTAAGTTTCAAAATAATAATAATTAGGGGAGGGGCAAGATGGCGGCTGTAAGGAGGGCTCCATGAAATCTCCCCTGGAAATATCCACAATTTGAACTTCTAATACGCTTCAAAGAGACATCTACTCATCACACAGAGCGACTAAGAGTTCCACACAAGGATTGCTGGAAGGTGGGCAGGCCGGGTGAGTGGGGGAAGAAGGCGGTGAGACGCGTGAGGTGCAGCCCGCACCCGCGGCTGCTGAGTCACGGTGAGTGTTGCCCCGGCTCGCTCCCTGCGGCCCGCGGCCCACCTGGAGTTCAGCCAGAGCGCGTTGGTTTGCAGTCTGAGGCAGAAGCCTCAGGCCGGGCAAGTGCGGGAGGAGAGAGAGGAGACGACTGTGCAGAGGTACGAGCTGCACCCGCGTTCCCCAGGAAGCAGGGTGCAGAGCCCCGCAGCGACAGGGCAAGATCAGTCCCTGCACCCTCCCGGTTCAGGGATCAGTCTCTGTGCCCACCGGGTCCCGCGGAGCGCAGAAGCCTGAAACCCGGGAGCAGGGGAAACACAGGACTCGCCCGCGGAGAAGCAGCGCGCGCTGGGCGGAGACGCAGGTCCCGGAGAGACGGAGCGGGGATCGGAGCCACGTGGAAAGGTGCGCGCAGTCCCCTGAACCCCGGCGGCAGTCCCTCCAGGAGCGCAGCAGGAGAACGGCGCGGGCGCGCGCCGGCTCCAAGGCAGAAGCCTTAAACCCGGGAGCAGGGGAAACAGAGGACTCGCCCGCGGAGACGCAGCGCGCCGGCCGGAGTCACAGGTCCCGGAGAGACAGAGCGGGGATCGGAGCCACGCGGCACGGTGCGCGCAGTCCCCAAATCCCGGCAGACCGTTTGGGAGAGCAGCAGGAGATCCGCGCGGCGCGCCGGCTCCGAGGCAGAAGCCTGGAACCCGGGAGCAGGGGAAAAGAGGACTCGCTCGGACAAGCAGTGTGCCGGGTGGAGACGCAGGTCCCGAGAGTCGCGGAGCGGGGATCTTGGCCACACGGTAGGGTGCGCGTACCCCTAAATCCCGGCAGACCCTTTGGGAGAGCAGCAGGAACTCCGCTGGAGCATACGAGGCAAAGGCTTTAGCTTAAAACTGTTGGAACTGTGGCTTTATTTTTATGTTTTGTTTTTTTCCTTTTTCTACTCTTGAACAGAAAGCAAAAAAAAAACAATAAATCACCCACTCCCACAAACTTTTGCCCCTGCCAAGACAGTCTTAAACTGACTCCTGAAGGGAGCAATAGGGGCAGACTAGGAAGATATCCTTACCTGCAGGGGGTTGAGAATTTCCGCCCAGTAAAGGCAGCAGAGTGAGACTACCCACCTCGCCCCCACCTTTAGGCAAGGCTTGGGAGGCAGGGCAGGTTCATCTGCTGAGGCACTAATTAACAGATTCTTAGCAGCAGGCTTTTGGTAGTGAGGAATTCTTTAATTCTCCACGGCTGTCAACCCAAAGGGTGCCCAGAGACACTCATTGAGCCTTTGGGGGTGCAGCCTGCCTTGGGACAGGCAAAAGCAAAAAGGCAGTGACTTTGTAAAAACCACCAATCACACGTCACAACCACACTCAAGTACAGCAAACCTGCAGTGCCAGGATCACGCTAGGCATCAGGTGGCCTACTGTTCCCACAAGACGCACAGGAATTTTTGTATAGCAGACAAACTGAAGAGAGCTTGGTGGACTTTAGCCTAGACCAGCACGGGTATTTTTGGTTTGTTTGGTTTTATTCTGTTTTGTTTTCCCTTTATTGGCTGCTTATCTTGGTTGTTTTTGGTTTTTATTTCTATTTCATTATAATCATATTGTAGTTTTTAATATAGGCATATATATATATATAGGTGTATATAGGTGAATATATGTCCATATATATGGGTGTGTAGACAAATATATATATATTTTTTTCCTTTTTCTTTTCTTTTTCTTGTTCTTTCTTTTCTTTTTCTTTGTTCCCCACCCTCACTTTCTCTCTTATTTTATTCATTCTTCTCACTGCTATACTTTTCCTCTTTTCCTTTTTTCTGCAAATTTTATTTTTTAAATTTTTCTTACTTTTTTTATTATTATTTTAGTTTATTTTTATTTTTTATTTTTAGGTATAGCTAATCGGTTTCTCATGTTTATTCTATTTTTTATTTTAGGATATTGTATTTTATTTTGTTTCCTCTTCTGTTATTATTGAGTATGTGGTTTTTGTTTTGTTTCTGTTTGTTTTCTTCATTAGTATGATTGATATTTCTGTACAAGTTGACTGTAGTTTGATGGTTGGTTGTTTTTAATTGTGCGAGCATTTGGTTTCCTTTGGTGGCTGCGGAGGTTGTTCTTGTTGATCTGTTATGCTCTAAAATCACTCTGCAGCAGTGGGTCCAAACAAACAGACACAAGAATCATCATACCCGGAGGCCAACTTTAGATAAAACCAGAGCATTTCTGGGTTTGACATACAAGAGTCACACCCAAAAAGAAGTTACTACAGGTACTAAGACCCATAGGTCCAAGTTTCATCAGAGGGTCAATCCTCTCACAGCAGCTCATAAACTGCAGAAGCTGCTGATCCTCACAGCTAATCAATCTGGGAGTCAATCCCACCTACTGACAAACCAAAAGTAATCAAAACTAAAACTTCAACAAGTGAGGACGCACGACACAAGGAACACCTCAGATACAAGCACAGGAGAATAGGAGACTGAGTAATTCAAATATAAAGGACACATACCATATAAGTTTACCCAGAAAAGACTGAGAAATCTGGGGATCTATCTGTTATATTGAAGCAAACACAAAGAGTAAGCCAGAATGGGGAGACAAAGAAACATAACACAAATAAAAGAACAGAAGAAACTTCCTGAATCAGTGGAAATAGAGGAAATAGAGGTAACCAACCTATCGGAGACAGAGTTCAGAACACTGATTATTAGAATGTTCAAGGAAATTAATGAAAATATAAAGAAGGATAGAGAAATCATGAAAAGCAACCAGCTAGAACTTAAGAACACAATTACTGAATTAAATAACAAACTTGATGGAATCACTAGCAGACTGGATGAAGCAGAAAATCGAATCAGTGACTTAGAAGACAAAATAGCAGAGATCACCCATGCGGTACAACAAAAAGAAAAAAGAATGAAAAACATGGAAAATAGTTTAAGAGAGCTGGGGGACAACATCATACGCAATAACCTAAGGGTCATTGGAGTACCAGAAGGAGAAGAGAGGGAGCAAGGGATTGAGAATATATTTGAAGTAATAATGTCTGAAAACTTCCCTAACCTGGCAAAGGACATTGAAATACAAGCCCAGGAAGTGCAGAGAGTTCCAAACAGGATGATTCCAAACAGGCCCACTCCAAGACACATTATAGTGAAAATGGCAAGGGTTAAGGACAAAGACAGAATCCTTAAAGCAGCAAGGGAAAGGCAGCAAGTTACTTACAAGGGTACCCCCATAAGATTATCAGCTGACTTTTCTACAGAAACTTTGCAGGCCAGAAGAGAGTGGCAGGAGGTTTTCAAAGTGATGAAAAATAAAGGCCTACAACCAAGATTGCTGTATCCAGCAAGGTTATCATTTAAAATCGAAGGCGAGATAAGGAGCTTTGCAGAAAAAATAAGTTAAGGGAATTCATTATCACCAAGCCAGCTTTGCAGGAAATGCTAAAAGGGCTTCTTTTTAAGTAGAAGAAAAACAACCTATGAAAGACTACGAACACAAATAACAAAATGGCAATAAATACACACCTATGAATAATCACATTAAATGTAAATGGATTAAATGCTCCAATAAAAAGACATAGGGTGGCTGAATGGATAAGAAAGCAAGACCCCAGTATATGCTGTATACAAGAGACTCACCTCAGATCCAAAGACTCATACAGGCTGAAAGTAAAGGGATGGAGTAAAATATTTCATGCAAATGGTACTGAGAAAAAAACTGGAGTAGCGATACTTATATCAGATAAAATGGACTTTAAATTGAAGAATATAACAAAGGACAAAGAAGGACACTTCATAGTAATGAAGGGCTCGATCCAACAAGAGGACATAACTCTAGTAAACATCTATGCACCTAACATAGGAGCCCCTAAATATATAACACAGATATTGTCAGACATAAAGACAGAGATCAACAGTAACACTATCATAGTAGGGACTTCAACACCCCGCTGTCACTAATGGACAGATCCTCCAGACAGAAAATCAATGTGGAAACAGCGACCTTAAATGACACATTAGACCAGCTGGATTTAACAGACATTTTCAGAGCATTTCATCCCAAAGCTACAGAATATACGTTCTTTTCAAGTGCACATGGAACATTTTCTAAGATAGACCACATGTTAGGCCACAAAACAAGTCTCAATAAATTTAAGAAGATTGAAATCATTTCAACTGTATTCTCTGACCACAATGCTATGAAACTAGAAATCAATTATAAGAAGAAATCCGGGAAGCTGACAAATAAATGGAGGCTAAACAATATGCTATTAAATAGTGAGTGGGTCACAAATGAGATCAAGGAGGAAATCAAAAGATACCTCGAGACAAACGAAAATGAAAACACCACGACCCAAAATCTCTGGGATGCTGCGAAAGCAGTCCTAAGAGGGAAGTTTATAGCAGTACAGGCCTACCTAAAGAAGGAAGAAAATCTCAAATCAACAGGTTATCCTTACACCTAAGGGAACTGGAAAAAGAACAGCAAAAGAGGCCTAAGGGGAGTACAAGAAAGGAGATAATAAAGACCAGAGCAGAAATAAACAATATAGAGAACAGAAAAACAATTCAAAAGATCAATGAAACCAAGAGCTGGTTTCTTGAGAAGATAAACAAAATTGACAAACCTCTAGCCAGGCTCATCAAAAAAAAAAAAAGAGAGAGGACTCAAATTAGCAAAATCAGGAATGAAAGGGGGAAATGACTACAGACATCACAGAAATACAAAAAATTCTAAGAAATTACTATGAGCAACTATATGCCAACAAATTTGACAATCTGGATGAAATGGATAATTTTCTAGAAGCATACAACCTTCCAAAGCTAACGCAAGAAGAAACAGAAAATCTAAATACCCTGATTACTACCAAGGAAATTGAATCAGTAATTGACAAGCTCCCAAAAACAAAAAGCCCTGGACCAGACGGCTTCACAAGTGAATTTTATCAAACATTCAAAAGAACTATCACCTATTCTTCTCAAACTATTCCAAAAAATCCAGAAGGAGGGAAGGTTTCCCAAACTCTTTTTATGAAGCCTCTATCACCCTGATTCCAAAACCAGATAAAGACATCACAAAAAGGAAAACTACAGGCCAATCTCCTGATGAATATAGATGCAAAAATTCTCAATAAAATATTAGCAAACAGAATTCAGCAATATATTAAGAAGATCATACATCATGATCAAGTGGGATTCATCCCTAGTGCGCAAGGCTGGTTCAACATCCGTAAATCAATTAATGTGATACACCACATCAACAAAATGAAGGATAAAGATCACATGGTCATTTCAATAGATGCAGAAAAAGCATTTGACAAAATCCAAAAGCCATTTATGTTAAAAACCCTTAGCAAAGTAGGAATACAGGGATCATATCTCAACATAATAAAAGCCATATATGATAAACCTACAGCTAACATCATACTCAATGGGGAAAAGCTAAAACCATTCCCCTTAAGATCAGGAACAAGACAAGGCTGTCCACTTTCTCCTCTTTTATTCAACATAGTGCTGGAAGTTCTAGCCACAGCAATCAGACAACAAAAAGAAATAAAAGGCATCCAAATTGGCAAGGAAGAAGTAAAATTGTCACTATATGCAGATGACATGATACTGTATATAGAGAACCCCAAAGACTCCATCAAAAAACTATTGGAACTGATAGACGAATTCAGTAAAGTAGCAGGATATAAAATCAATGTTCAGAAATCAGTGGCATTTGCATATACCAATAATAAACTAATGGAAAGTGAAATTTAGAAAACTGTCCCATTTACAATTGCGTCAAGAACTATAAAATACCTAGGAATAAATTTAACCAAAGAAGTGAAAGATCTGTACTCAGAAAATTATAAGACATTGAAGAAAGAAATCATAGAAGATACAAATAAATGGAAACACCTACCATGCTCATGGATAGGAAGAATTAATATAGTTAAAATGTCCATACTGCCTAAAGCAATATATAGATTCAATGCAATTCCTATCAAACTACCAAGGGCATTTTTCACAGAAATAGAAAATATAATCCTAAAGTTTATATGGAATCATAAAAGACCCAGAATAGCCTCGGCAATTCTGAGGAATAAAAACAAACTAGGGGATCACGCTACCAGACATCAAAACCTACGACAAGGCCACAGTAATCAAGACAGTTTGGTATTGGCATAAAAACAGGCACATCGATCAGTGGAACAGAACAGAGAGCCCAGAAATAAATCCAAGCATTTACGGACAGTTAATCTATGACAAGGGAAGCAAGAATTTACACTGGAGTAAAGATAGTCTATTCAATAAATGGTGCTGGGAAAATTGGACTGACACATGCAAAAAATGAAACTGGATCATCTCCTTACGCCTTATACAAGAACAAATTCAAAATGGATTAAAGACTTAAATGTAAGACCTGAAACCATAAAAATCCTAAATGAAAATATAGGGAGTACATTTGCAGACATTACCGGAGCAATATTTTTACTGATACATCCCTACGGGCAAGGGAAGTAAAAGAAAAAATAAACATATGGGATTATATCAGACTTAAAAGTTTTTTCACAACAAAGGAAACCATTAATAAAACAAAAAGGAAGCCTACTGAATGGGAGAATATATTTGCCAACGATATATCTGATAAGGGGTTAATATCCAAAATTTATAAAACACTCATGAAACTCAACACCAAAAAAACAAACAACCCAATTAAAAAATGGGCAGAAGATATGAAGAGACATTTCTCTAAAGAGGACATACAGATGGCCAACAGGCATATGAAAAAAGTTCAACCTCACTGGTCATTAGGGAAATGCAAATAAAAACCACCATGAGATACCACCTCACTCCAGTCAGAATGGCTATCATCAACAAATCCACACACAACAAGTGCTGGCGGGGCTGTGGGGAAAAGGGAACCTTGGTGCACTGTTGGTGGGACTGCAGATTGGTGCAGCCATTGTGGAAATCAGTATGGAGGTATCTCAAAGAACTGGAAATAGAGCTACCTTTTGACCCAGCAATTCCACTCCTAGGTATTTATCCTGAAAAACCAAGACACTTATTCAAAAAAGTTATGCACCCCGATGTTCATAGCAGCACAATTTACAATAGCTAAGACTTGGAAACAACTAAAATGCCCGTCAGTAGATGACTGGATTAAGAAACTGTGGTATATTTATACAATGGAGTATTACTCCGCTATAAAGAAGAATGAAATCGTGCCATTTGCAATGATATGGATGGACCTAGAGACTATAATGTTGAGTGAAATAAGTCAGTCAGAGAAGGACAAATACCATATGATCTCACTTATATGTGGAATATGAAAAACTGTATGAATGAGCAAAATAAACAGAAACTGTCTCATAGATATAGAGGAAAAATCAGGGTTGCTAATTTGGAGAGGAATGGGAATGAGGGAGAAGGGGAAGGGATTAGACAGCAAAAATAGGCAACTACAATATTGCTACTGGGATAGGAAAAACAGTTTGGGGAATATAATTAATAATGTTGTAAATATTCTGTGGAATGTCAGATGATCATAGGTCTTGTTAGGGAGACCATTTCATGGATGGAGTAGAGGTTTGATCACTGCACTGTATTACTAAAGTGGAGGTGGTATACCTACTGTAATTGAATATATATAGATAGTCACGGGATGTGGATTATACTGTGGAAGAGAGTCAGAGGAAGAGTAATAGATATATATGATATGGGGGTGTGTGGGGGGGTGTACTGGGGGTGGGGGGTTTGTCACTTTGAGGGGTAAAATGTATAACTATTGCACTGTGTTGTACACCTGAAACTATTGGGGGTGGGGGGGTTGTCACTTTGAGGGGTAAAATGTATAACTATTGCACTGTGTTGTACACCTGAAACTAATTAAAAATAAAATAAAATTAAAAAAAAATAATAATAATAATTAGAGGACTTTGACTCCTGGACAAGATGGAATAATGGCCTAGATTTACTCTCCCACCTTAAGCAACTTGCAAAACCAGACAAAACGTAGAAACATCAGTTTGCAGAGATTAGGCAACAGGCAACACAGGACTGTGATCACTGAGAAAAGAAAACCAAGCCAAATGAGCCCTCCTATCACACCAGCTTACTACAGAGATGCAGTTTCTGACCACAGCAAATGGAGAGCCTGGCAGCCTTTCTGAGTTGGGGAGACAGAAATCAAAGTTCAAGGACACCATGGTGGCTAAAATTGGTGGGGCAGAGCACCAGGGAGGAGATACTGCAGAAAGGTCTTTCTGAGGAATTTGCTGAGTGTTGATCTGCACATCTGTGCGAGAGAATTCCCTGAGACTGAGGAAAGACCCACTGGAAAGGAGTAGGCAAAATAACACCCCAAAATCTGAAAATAGTTCATGTTTCAACCCGAGTCCAAATGACACTTCAGGTCTCCAAGTATCAATGTCGATTCTGACCCTGTGTCAGTCCTTCAAGTGTTTAGGTCAGTCTCCTCTCTCCCGTGTACAGTTACCCGAGTAAATAGCTGTGGATTACTTGGGAAAAACTTGAGAGAATTATCACCATGTACTTACATAGTTGCTGTGATATTACAGGGTCTCGCCTCCTGGGAGCCTGGCATCTCCTTCAGTCAAGTTCTAGTTCTAAAAACTGTCTGGTTTTCAAGAGATTGAGAGATTTATTTATTTATTTATTTATTATTTATTTTTAAGCCGGGCAACTGCCCCAGCATCCTAATGGTCCATCCTCAATTTCTTTTCACTGTACAGATTGAGTAGCATCCTTGTTGGCTGCCCCTAGAGACGCCATGTTCAATTAACCATCTCCTCAGTTCCACAGATGAAGGCCCCTCTGCCTGCCTGATTACCTCTAGCTGCCTGCTGACCTTTCTGCCCTCTACAACAATGGTGCCCTGGCTTGTGAAGCGAAAGCACCATCACCTGAGTTCCATTGCCTCAGGCTCCCACCCTCCCCATTGCTCTCAGGGAGCTATATTCTGGAATGGCATGTCCTGCCGTTAGCCTGTGGCCTCTGCAGGAGAGCCACCTCAGGGATGAGAGTGTTTCTCTCACCAACACATTCCTTACTGCTTCCATAAATCCTCCTGGCCTCCCAGGGAACATGCTGCCCTGGTGGGTTTTCTGGCTATGACAGTGTTTCCACCCGACGAGGCCCATTTCTCTCCACCTTTTGACCCCTCCGTCTACAGGGCAACACAACAATCTAGCATCCTCTTACTGGAAGCCAACTTTTCCCAAGCTACTAGGACCTATCCCAGCAATGTGCCCACAGGCAGAGGACTTGCTCTCAAATGCTGAATTCACCCTCAACCAACTCTGTGCTCCACCCCACCTTGATCAAGCATCTGAAAGCCTGCCCCAAGCATGTTCTCCCAGCTCTTGCTGGGTCCCACAGCTCCGTGGAGGAATGATCTCTTTCTTCCTTATCAGGCCCTGTATGTGCCTAGCCAGGTGTTGTGACCATGCCCTAATTTTTGGCCCAGTGGCCAGGTGGGGGCATTCTGAGGGAGGCACATACTGTCTTGCAGAGAAGAGATCTTCACACTGTCTTCAAGAAAAGCGGGGGGGAGAAGGTTCTAGCCCCGAACAGGGAGAAAGGGATCATTTCTGCAGGCTCAAAGGCCCAGGGAAGGAGATTCAGGATATCCAGATACATCAACTAGGAGTCCCTGTCCATGTGTTAAGGGTCCATTTCTTTCTAACCAGGGCCCTAGACTTGGTTAAACTTGACCTAAGCAGCTGCTTCAGGTTGAGAGTTTAACTTTCTTTGAACAAAGCTATTCTAATGAGTGAGTCCTGGGCCCAGGCCTCAGCTTTCCTGCTGTCCTGTTAGAGATGAAAACCTCTTTCCATGCTACCAAGGAAGTTCTCTAGCCTTCACTCTTAGCTTTATGGCTGTGATTCAGCACTCTCATCCCTACAGTATCCTTCCCCAAAGCATCCTTGAGCTTAGCAACAGCTCCCCAATCCCACTGTCCTCATAGCTACTATTTATCCCATATTTCTCAAATGTTAACACACTGCACCAGCCAATGCATTTTTTCCCACTGGTATACATCCCAACTCACCACAAATTAAAGCTTGTGCCACCCCACATCTCTAGTAACTCGATTCCCAGCTCCAAAATCTCGTGCTAGCATGTGCTTTCGCAGACCGAGTCTAGCACCTATGGTTGCAGGTTAGGTTTATTAAGGAGGTGAGGACACAAGGAATCAACACCTGTGGAAAAGGGACAGAAGCAGCAGGTGAGCCACCCCTGACCTCTGAGGAGTTTTGACGCTGAAATGATACTTCCCAGTTATCCAGAGATGGTGTGAGGGGCCAGAGCTTTGTATTCTGGCTTCCATCAGTCATTAGCTGTCAGCCTCCAGGAAGTGGGTGTGGCCTTGAACTGTGTGGCTGTTTGCAGCATGGGCCATCCCAGGAGGACTGACAGCTGAGGGCTCTCAGCCACAGCACACACATGAGGGAAGCTCTGAATGGTGCATTCAGTGTCCACCACCCTCCCCAATATACTACCTGCTTGAGGCTTTCCTCTCAGGGAAACCCAGACAAAAAGAACTGTGACCATTCGGAATGTTTAAGTCACTCATAATAGAGAGAGTCCCACCATCCAATAAATTGTTAACTAGGAAAAGAAGAAAAGAGCTTCTCTATGAGGAAAAAAAAAAAGGCCTTCCTGGTCTCTGGAAATATCTGAATGAAGCTGCAGGGATTTTCTCCCCCTTTTCTTTTCCAGGAAAATCCTTTATTTCACCCAGCATGAACCTACTATTCAGAGAGGACTTTCTGGGTCCCCAAACACTCAACGGCATCAGTCTCTGCCAACAAAACAATTCAGCAGTTGAATTGCAAAGTTCTTGTGCAAAGCTATGTACTAAGTTTGAAGACACAGCTGGGCATGGTGTTTGGGCCCTGATAGAGGGCTGGGTTTAGGGCAGAGCCACATCACGGAGGGGGGGGGCAAATTCACCCCAGCTGTTCCCACTGTTTGCCTCCCTCCTCTTTCCTAAACACATCTTTCCAGAATGCAACCGATCTCAAGGCAGCACAGAGAACGGGGGCAAAACTCAGAGCTTTAAGCAACTTGGAAACCGGGAGAGGACTGGTTACACTGCAAGCTGAAGGTAGGCATCTGGCTGATGTGATATGATAAATAATCCAGGCAGCAGGAAGAGGCACGTTTTCTGTGCTGGCCTCATTTATAGCCTAGTTGTCGCCAGAGTCCTGCCCCATCGGGCTGATGGGCTGCATCAGCCCCACAGCATCCTCAGCCAAAACCTGCGGCAGCATCTACTAGGTCAGCATCAATTAGGTTTAAATGAGATAATATTTGAACCTTGCCCAAGGTGCTGAATAGAATCTGCTTCCTGCCCCTCCCCTGTCAGATGACTTTGCCCTAAACTATACTGAGCTACTGGAATACAACACACGACGCTGACCAAAGAACGTAACATCTCTAAGCTCCACAAAGGCAGGGACCATGTCTATTTTATTCGCCAATGTATACCCAGTATAGCACAGTGCCTGACATATGTAGGTGCACAGAAATATTTCTTGATTGAATAATAGATGAATTATGTGAACCTGAATCTTAAAATCTTAGAATTGTAGCCGTGAATAGGCCCTAAAAGAGCATCAAGTCCAGGGGTGACAAATTGTTTACTTGCTTGCCCACCCCAACTGATATATAGTTAACACCTAGAGCACTGTGTGGAGAAGGATCCTGAGGCCACATATCAATTAGCAATATCTGCCAAAAGTATGAAAAAGGGTCAAGCATCACTCATGCCTTACATTTTTTGGTTCGAACGAACACATCATGTTATAGATGAGGAAACAGGAGATCAAAGATCACACAGCCACAGACTTGGGCATGAACATTCAACTCTGGATGTGGGCAACAGAAAAACCAAGAGTGGTAAAGGCCTGATTTACAGGGTAATGACAACAGCTGGGAACACTTTTGCCAGACAGACTCCCAACACCCTTTCCTTCCAGCCACTGTCCCAGGATAAACATTTCTTCTCAACCCCTTTGGCAGAGGAAAAAACAGTAATCCAGAAGAAATGCTGATGGATAGCACAGACTGAGAAATTTCACTTAGTTCCAGAGTTCAAACTCCCACTAATTCCCTCTTAACCACCATTTCCCTTTAGGCCACTTCAGTTCTGCACCCTCCTCCCCCCACTTCATTTTTGGTAAGTGGCTGCCTCTTCCTGAGCTTCCCAGTTTCCTCAGTCCCAGCCCTCATTTGAGACAGATTTGTCTTAAATCTAGATCCAAGATGGCGGAGTAGATAAGTGCTGTGCTTGCCTCAGCCCATGAACACATCAAAATTACAACTAAATTATAGAACAATCAACCTGGAGAACCATCTGAAGTCTAGCTGAACATAAGTTTTATGACTAAGGATACAAAGAAGCTATGTCAAGACTGTAGGAGAGGCAGAGGTATGAAACAGGCTGTCCCACACCCACATCTGGTGGTTGAAAATCAGGAGAGATATCTCAGCCACAGAGGTTCCCCATGAAGGAGTGAGGGAACCCAGCCCCCCACACCACGCTCCCAGCCTGGAGTACTGGTGCCAGGAAGAGACGCCCCCACAACATCTGGCTGTGAAAAACAGTGGGGATTCTGACCATCTGGGTGAGATGGAAGGCCGCAGGAAAACCAAAGATCCTCTTAAAAGACCTATGCAGTCTGAGTGGCTCAGTTGGTTAAGAGTGCCAGCTCTGAGCAACAGGGTCACCGGTTCGATTCCCACATGGGCCAGTGAGCTGCGCCCAAACTAAGCTGCCGCTGAGCTGGCAACAGGTGGCAGGATGGCTCAGCTGGTGAAAGCACATGTTCCTAACAACAAGGTTTCCAGTTTGACTCCCTCATGGTATGGTGGCTACGCCCACTGGCAACTAAGATTGAACTGAGTGGCCACGAGCTACCAATGGGCAGCCCACTGGCAACTAAGATTGAACTGAGTGGCCACGAGCTACCAATGGGCAGCCAGATGGTGACTGGACTTGGAGCTGAGCTAGTGTGCCCTCCACATCTAAGATTGAAGGACAACAATTTGGCTGTTCCCCTTCTGCAATTCCTCAACACTGTTACCCTTCCCCAATTCCCCAATTTAAAAAAAATCTTAAAAAAAAAAAAAAAAAGCCAGGCCAGCTGAGTGGCACATTGCTTAAGAGCTGGCTTGGGATGCCAGCGGCCCCAGTTCAGACCCCACATATGAGGGCCAGTGACACTGCCCTCTACAGCTAACAACAGCTCCACCTGGAGCTGGCTGTGAGCCCCTGCGATGGTGTAGGCTGTAGCCCCTGCTGCAGTGGGCTGCCATAGGCTACAGTGAGTGGCCGGCAGCCAGCGTGAGCTGCCAATAGCCACGGTGAGCGACCATCCAGAGGCCGGCAACCAATCTGCTTCATCCGGGAAGAGCGCAATGACGATATCAACATGGGCCAGTGAAGCAATGTCCTCCGCAACTAGACTAAAGAACAAAAAGACAGCTACTTGTCTGTTCCCCTTCCCCGATTCCCCAAAGCTGTTCTCCTCTCCTAATTCCCCAATAAAATCTTTTTTAAAAAGGCCTATGCAAGCACTCACCCTGGGCTCCAGTGGAGGGATGGTGACTCTAGGGGCATCAGAGACATGGGGAGAGACTGAGTTGTGCAAATTCGGGGCAAATTCCCTTTGCAAGGTCCTCCTCCAATGCAGCCAACAGGCGGACACCATCTGTCCTGTGTTAAGCCCACCCCCGCAGGCCAAATCTGAATCTGATTGACCTGGTGAGCTCTGCTGCTCCACCCTGCTGACTCACTGAGACTCTGCCTCACTCAACTTGCAAACCACAGGAGGCTTTATCAGCAGCTGAACCTTATGGGAGCTGGAAGGTGGCAGCAGGCCTCCGAGTGTCCTGGCTTTTTGCGGAGCTACCCCAGGCCAGTACTGGTGGCAGCCATCTTTGGTTCACAGCATGGCCTCTCCAATGTGCCTCCAAGGTTAACACAGGCAGCGAACAACTTCAGATCACTTTGTACCTCCTGCCAGGTACTCCCCAGCTGGTCACAGGCAGTGGGTGACCTGGACCTGCACTGGAGCCCCTCCCAAGAGCTCCATACAGCATAGGGGATATAGTCTATAATATTGTGATACTGTGGTACAGTGTCAGATAGTTGCTGGACTTATCATGGTGATCACTTCTTTAGGAATATAAATGTTGAATAACTACTGTGTACACCTGCAATTAATATAATATTGTATGCCAACTATATTTTTAACGAAAGTCTTTTTAAAAAATAGGTTTGTCTCATCTCTCAAGATCACTGCTTGGGGGAAGTAGAGAAGAGTAATTACCAAATTCAGCATTTTGGCAACCCTTCTACAGGGAAGGCTAATCATTTGTTAGTTTTAGTAAATCCCATGCCTTCATTAGCTGTCTGACATTGACAAAAAAAAAAAAAAAAGCGAGAATGGGCTCACTCATTGCACTTGGGTTCTGTAAGAGACTTGTGAGGCAAGCAAGTCAAAACAAATATTTTTTAAATTTCAAACTGAAATCTCCTCCCAAGGAAGTGGAGCATA
This sequence comes from Aselliscus stoliczkanus, assembly GCA_033961575.1. Taxonomy (NCBI): domain Eukaryota; kingdom Metazoa; phylum Chordata; class Mammalia; order Chiroptera; family Hipposideridae; genus Aselliscus; species Aselliscus stoliczkanus. Next base: position 140,324,977 of record CM066732.1, on the reverse strand, counting down.
ATGTTCCACTCCATAAGTGTGGGCTGTGCATAGTGACTTCCATCTAAATAGACAATATAAAAGGGGGCAGAGGTAATAGTAATCTTACATTGGAGAAACCTGAAAAATGCTAGATGGTCAAAGTCAGCATCATCAGGGATAAATCATATTCATACGACATCACGGGAAGGTCACTTCATCTCTGTGGTCTTCCTCCCCAAAACGCAGAACCCCAGTCTAATCGTGAGAAAAGTATCAGACAAACCCCAACTGGAGAACAGTCTACAAAATACCTGACCAGTGCTCTCAAAACTGTCAACATCATCAAAAATAAGGAAAGGCTGAGAAATAATCATGACCAAGAAGAACTGAATGTAATGTGATATCTTGGGTGGGACCTTGGAACTGAAAAAGAATATCAGGTAAAAACTAAAGAAATCTGAGTAAAGTATGAACTTCAGTTAATAATAATGTATCAATGTTGGCTCATCCATTTTAAAAAATATAACATACTAATGTAAAATGTTAATACTTGGAGAAACTGTACACAGGGTATATGGGAATTCTCTATGATCTTCACAATTTTTCTATAAATCTAAAACTATTCTAAAATAAAATGTTCATCTTTTTAAAGTGAAGGCAAAGGTCTTCAGGGTCATCTCTAGAACAGCCCAGGCAGGTGGCTCTGGTAGGTATAGGATTTGTCCACATTCTTCCTCTCTCTGAAATGACTTTTTCTCATTAAATAGCCAACTGGCCTCTTCCCTCCCCACCCTGTTGGTCTGAGTCCTCCCCGCTGAAACACACAAAAAAATTCTGGAGTCTAGACTCTCTGCTCCAATACAGCCTTCAAATGTTTCAGAGTAATGCTTTATCAAACCAAACGAGACCCACAAACAGCTTCCAGTCCCAAGTCTTTATTTTCCAGACAGAAAACTCAGGCCCAGAAAGCAGGAAATTCACCCAGTCACACATGCACTGAAACCCAAGATGGCTCACACCAGTGTGAAGCTCTTGTCTTTATAACCCACCGCTCCTAAAGAAAAGGTTGACATGTATCCCTGTTTGCTCTCTAGGGTACACTTCACCAGTTCTTTCACCATTTGTTATCATTTGGGACACCCAGGTGCTCCAGTACCCACCCAGGGAGATTCTCATCAGTTTGGACCCTCTCCATAGTCCTTTCCAGAAGCAGTCACGGTTAAGGATGTTAAAGAAACCAATATCCCCTTCTTTCTAACCGTTGATATCCCAAATTGAATAGAATATACTAAAATGAGAACTAACCGAGGTTATTTTGTGGCACTGAGCTCCAAATCTTAAGCACAAGCACACCTTCCTTCAGCAAGGCTCAGATACACCCTGGCTAATTGTCACATGTATGAAGCATGGATCCTTATGCAGCCTTTAGCCAACCGAAACGTCAAGGTCAAAGTTACCATCACTCTGTAGCTCCACTCCAACCCCTTTCCTATCTCTCTTCCCAAAAGCCTTTACCCACTGAGGAGGGATAAGGGAAAGACCAGGTAAAAACTAACATTCACTGAGACTGTACAGGTATATGCATTACCCATTGATTCTTTCAATTAGCATTTATTGAGGGCCATGATGTGCCAGGGACTGAGGGAAGAATTGAGAATATAAAGATCATAGATACCATCCAGGCCCTTAATGATTTCAGTCCAGTAGGAAAGGCAATCATGTCAACAACAAACTACAGAACCATATGACAATGAGAGTGTGATGTGAGGACATAACACCCAACACTTGGTGAGGGAAATATTACTCGCCTATAACTATATTTTCCAGATGAGGAAGCTGAGGCTTCAAAAAGTTGGGCCAGCCGAGTGGCTCAGTTGGTTAACAGCTCCCTCACGAGTGTGAGCTAAGCTCTGAGCAACAGCAGTTCGATGCCCAGCCAGAGCTGAGCTGCCTCTGAGCTGCCAACAGGTGGCAGGATGGCTCAGCTAAAAAAATAAATCAATAAATAAAAGTGAAGTACCTTATCCAAAGAAAGAAGTTACTGGGTGACAGAGACAGAGATTTGGATTCAGGGAAACACAGTTCCAAAGTCCATACTTTTCCACTGTAATAATGCTTCCCAACGTGAAGTTGTTAACACGCATACCACAAACTGTGTCCCATGGTCATTAATTTTGAAAATGTAGAATACCACATCTTCCTCTTAAAATTTTAAAATGCCCACAGGAATAATAAAGGCTCTAAGAAGTTCTGCAACAAAATATCTGTTTAACCCAGTAGTGACCTAGATATAAAGGACCACTGAAATACCTTTATCTGAACACCTTTTTTCAGGGAATATTTCTTAACGTATAGAGAATTAATGTTTCAGGGACTTGGAAAACTCACCTCTGTATTCTGCTGTTATACTTAAAGTAAACAAATGCAGCTATCATGCCCCTGCCAATCAATCAATCAATAATAAAATAAAGCCAAAAATGCCTAACTTGGACCCGACAGGTTACAAATGCTTGGAAAAAGCCAAAACGTCCCTCTGAATAAAAACATGTCCCAAGACCTTAACAGAAGGACTTTTAGCCCAGAAGACATGAAGGTAAAGATCTGTCTTGGGCCAACACCACTGCATCACCTGCACATTCTACTCTTTGCCCAAACAGCCTTCCAGAGTTCCCCAAGTAGCTCCCCAGGGAGGCCCTGACTTGCAGGAGGCCAATAGAAGTTCTGAGGGTATTAAGCCAAAGAGAAGCCAATAAGAGAGGAGAGAAACATCTGGCAACACAAGTCAGGACAGAGAAGCATGATAGGAGGTGGCTCCCTGGAGACAAGGTAGGAAATGATACCCTGTAATAACAACTTGGGCTTTCAGGCACCGCTCACGATTATGAAACACTACTGATCGTACCAAATTTATCTTCTATTTTTTTATCAATCCACCATATCAGTTTCTAAACTATAGCACTATCAACATTTGGGGCCAGCCAAATGTTTGTTGGGGGAAGAAGGCTGTCCTGTGTATTGTAAGATGTTTAACAGCATCTCTGGCCTCTACCATGTGCCAGACCTATATATGCCAGTAGCACCTCTCCCCTAACTAGAAAAATCAAAAATGTCTCCAGGCATTGCTAAATGCCCTCTAGCGGGCAAAATCGCCCCCAGTTTTGAACCAGTGCCTTAAATGTTCTTTGGTGTTCATCACCATCCCATGCTACAGTAAATTCCAAATAAGTCTACAAAACAGAGACATAACCTCCTCTGAATATTATCCCCTGGGCCTCAAACTGCTTTCCAACAGGACCGCACTGCTTACTGCCAGGTCATGTGACTTCTACTCATTCCTCAGGGCCCATCTCAAATCTCACCACTTCCTTCAATGAAGTCTTCCTGTCCCCTTGAGTCAGCAGTGACCCATCCCTCTCCTGCTCTAATCTACCAGTCACGGTTCGGTATTGTACAGTACTGGCATATGACTGCCTTCAATTGAACATCTATGTATATTTGATCATTCACTGTTCTGTAATTCATTTTGAGTGAGTAAACATCCATCAATATGGAGAGTATATGAAGTATCAGACACTAAGTTGGTACAGTGGGCCGCAGAGACATAAGGATATGATCTTCACCTTTATATGAATTTACACCTTCCCCACAAGTTACAGTCCTACACAGCTGCTTGTCTCTTCTTCTCTGTGGGACCTCAGAGTGTAACAGCAAAATTCCAGTCCTTCTTTCGTGTGCACTGCAGGGCTGACACCCGGAAAGTGCCCATGGGCTGAAATTGAACTGGAAGAGGCACTTTTATGAGAATACATCTCCACTAGCCACCTTCTTTTATGAAGTGATGGTAAAAGTAAATAGTAGTTGTCATTATCTGGAAAAAAATTTAAAAAGAGCAACCCTATGTAAGTTACCCCGCCTTTTTTTTTTTTTTTAATAACTTTTGGTCTGTGAAATCCAAAAACTATGACCCACTGCTTAAACAGAAAAAGTACAGGAAAGGAAAGAGGGAGGGAGATGAGAACCACATTTAAACAATCAGGAAATAATGAAGACTTCGCAAAAATATCTATCGACACACATAGGCCAGGGAATACTTGGAAAATGTGAACACATACAAAATCAGCAAATTGTAAGAGTCGGCATTACTGAGTCTTTGGGGGGATATATGAACACTCTAACATTTTTGAAAAATTAGAGAACAGAGGGAAAAAAGGAACGTGGGAGACAGGTAGAGGTATTTACCTTTCTAACTCGGAAAAAACAAAAACCCTCAATTACCATGGCTTGAGAAGGCTAGTGTTAGCATTTCGAAGAAACAGTGGAATAGACTTTACAATGTTTAAACAACAAAGATGAATAGAGGGGCGTGGACCACAAGCTATAGAGCAGAGACATGGTTGCCTGTTTGAGTCAGGAGGCAGAATCCACCGGTATCAAAGTTCAGGGAGGCCTGATAAATAGTAACAGGGGTTACTGATGTTTATTGTCACATTACAAGATCCTCTGGCCTTTTTCTTTCTCTCCTTTGACCTGAAGAAGTATCACATGGCAAGAACTAAGCTGGTAGCTAAGAAAAGTTTCCCAAGGATTCTGTCCTTACCATTAACCTGAGAAAACAGAGTGCCCAGAGAAAAGGGCAGCAGACAGAGCTCAGGCCAGTCTGTTGCAAAAGGGCATCTCTGTCTAGAATCTGTTCACTTCTGAACCCACATCAGGAAACGCTCCACCTTTCTCTCCTTCAACCACACTGCAGCCCACCCCACCCCATCACCATTCTCCAACAGCAAAACACCTTTTCCTACTCACCCTTGCCAGCTACCCAAAACGCAGGAATCAGGGCAAGATGCCAGCCAAAGGCTTCTCCAGTGTAGAACTGGGCCCAACAGCCAACAGCCCATGTCAGGAAAAAGAGTGGTGGCTACTTATATCTGAATGTGTTGAAAGACCAAGACCATTCCCACAGCAGGAGCCAGTCAACCTTAGGCAAAGTGTTAAAACGAAGAACAAGAGACCTTAAAGAAAAGACAGTACTTCCTCAGCTGGTCCAAACATTGCCAAAGACACACAAGGCCCATTTCAGGCCACAGCTCTTGTCGACCAGCCCTGAGATAATCAGCGTTTCATGGAAGAGTCACATCCACAGCCATGAACAGACGCACAGGCCTCAAAGTCAGCAGGCCGTGAAATGTATGAGGTATGACAATCAAGTTCACGAATGTTGTTATGATGATGTTGCTAACGTTTTTTGATATCAGAGGGATTATTCATTATGAATTTTTACCAACTGGACAAACAGCTAACCAAGTTTACTATTTGAAGGTGATGAAAAGGCTGCATGAAAAATTTAGATGACCTGAACTTTTCATGAACAATTCATGGCTCTTGCATCAGGACAATGTACCAGCTCACACAGCACTGTCTGTGAATTAGTTTTTAGCCAATAAACAAATAACTGTATTGGAACACCCTATTCACCTGATGTGGCTCCCAATGACTTCTTTTTACCCAAAGATAAAGTAAATATTGGAAGGAAGACATTTGGATGACATTCAGGACATCAAAGGTAATATAATACGATGAGAGCTCTGTGGCCATTCCAGAAAAAGAGTTCCAAAATTGCTTTGAAGTGTGGACTAGGTGCTGGCATTGGTGCATAGCTTTCCAAGGGAGTACTTCAAAAGTGACCATAGTGATATTTGCAATGAGGTATGTAGCACTTTTTCTAGGATAAATTCATGAACTTAATTGTCAGACCTGTGGATACCAGTCACAGAACAAGAGAAATGGTTTCTATTGACCTGAATACAAGGACCCAAGAACTTGCAAACAAGAAGAAAATAAAGAATGAACCTATCTTTTAAAGTCAATGTAAAGATTTGCAATGTCTCCATGGCAATATTAACATATGTGTGAATGGAATGTGTTCATTGAAGGAGAAATCTCAGTAAGGCAGTTGTTTATCAAATCTTCAGTCCTGACTCCTTAGTAGGTGGTTAAATAAGCTAGTGGGTTACCAGCAGTTTTTAACAAATAAAATAGCATAGAATACAAAATATAACAATGTATCACATGTGGGCCAGCTGAGTGGCGCATTGGCTAACAGCTGGCTTGGGACAACAGCTCTGAGCAGCAAGGCCCCAGGTCGGATCCCACATGAGGGCCAGTGATGCTGCGCCCTCTACAGCTAAGATGGTGAACAACAGCTCGCCCTGGAGCTGGACGATCATGAATTGCTGGCAACAGTGTAGGCTGCAGTCCCTGCTGCAGTGGGCTGCCGTGAGCTACCATGAGTGGCTGACAGCCAGTGTGAGCTGCTGTGAGTTGCCATGAGTGGCTGTCCAATGACCGGCGAGCGACTGCCTCACCAGGGAAGAGTGCAATGATCACAATACCAACATGGGCCAGTGAAGCAACATCCTCCACAACTAGACTGAAAAACAAAAGGACAGCAACTTGTCTGTTCCCCTCCCCCAATTCCCCAATAAAAAATCTTTAAAAAAAAAAAGTATCACATGTAACAGTATTGTTTTATGGAGTGTGTGTGTGTACATGTATATATGTGTATACTAATCTCAATTTAAAATTTCTTTCTTTCTTATTGTTCACTGTCAAAAAATGTTTTTGACCATCCCTGCTCTCAAGTAAACACCAGTAGTGTCTAGCAAAGTTCAGGTCAAACTACTCATTCATTCTTTAAAATGTGCATGAGCACCTTCTATATGTCAAGCGTCTGCCAGGCACTGAGAATGCAATGCTAATAGTTTACGATAGCAACTGTTTCTGCAGTTCCTTGCTATATACTTGGCAGGCACACTTCTAAGTTCCTTACATGTGCTAATGAATTTAGCCATCACCACAAGCTTGTGAAATAGCTTCCATTTTTACAAACACCTTGTTCAGATGAGTCACTTGTCCAAGGTCACACTGCTCGTTAAGTGGCAGAGTTGGAATTTGAACCATCCATTCTAGCTGCAGAGTCCCTGCTCCTATGCACAAAGCAACTGAGCCCAAGGACTTGCCCAATGGCTCCCAGAGACATCCTTGTTATAGCAATGGATTGTCTTAACCAGGGGCCACTACAGAGTGGACCCAGGTGACTAATTCCCCTGGTATGAATTTGTTGTGCTGGCTAGTCAAATGGAGGCTCCTGCTTTGGTTTCCTGAGAAACCTGCCATCAGAGAGAAGGTGCTGCCCAGAGCATCCTTCCCCCTTGGCATTTCTCACCACACAACTGGCATTCTCTTGATATAAGTTCTGTGCCTTAATGGCAATGAGCTTCATGGGCTGATAGATCCATTTTTGGAGGCTACAAGCCTGTGGGTCAGTCCTGGGCCACAGAGACTTCAACAAGAAAATGACCGTGAATTGCTATATGTCCTTGGCTAAGTTACCTTTCTGTGCCTCAGTTTACTCAACTATGAACTAGTGGTGGTAGGGGCCGGCCGAGTGGCGCGGTGGTTAAGCGCTGGCTTGGGAAGCCAGCGGCCCCGGTTCAGTCCCACATGTGAGGGCCAGTGACACTGCCCTCAAAAAAAAATAAAAATAAAATAAAATGAACTAGAGGGGGTAACAGTATCTACCTCATATGATTGTCGTCAAGATTTAATGCAATAGTATATATAAGGTGTTTAGCAAATGCCTAGTATATAGTAAGTGCTCATTAAATGTTAGTTAATTATTATTTATTGAGCACTTAGTTGCATCAAATTTAACATCCAGTGGGAGAGATACCATGTAAGCAAGGTCATTCTTATAAAGTGCTATGCAGGGCTAGAGGTGTTCAGGGACGAGAAGCCTCGCTCAGCCAGGAAACTTCAGAGAGAGACAGTATCTTAAGATGAGTCTTGAAGACTGAATGAATGGATGAAGAATGGAGGAAAGGACATTCAAGCCAGATGAGAGAACGATTTCGCAAAAACACAGAGGGCCTTCGTGTGCAAAGTATACACAAATAAATAAAAATAAGTAAACACCATTTCCCCTTATGCAGGAATGCCCAGGGGCAATGTCACTCAAAAAAATCTCCAGTAAAAATTCCCGCAGCACAGGTTTCTCCAAAGTTGTTTCAGGTGTCGAAATATACATGCAACCTGCATTTCATACAGACTGATTTCTAGGCAGGTAAAAACATCAACCCTAAAAGAAACTTAGAGGAAAAAAACATCAGTCTCTAACTGCATTAGAAATGAGAATCTCTCCCATGAGGTTGGACACACTTTTAGAAAAGTGGTTCTTGGGGTGTGATTCCCAGGCCTCGGAACCTGCTGAAGATGCAGGTTCTTGGCCTCACTCAGACCTACAGAATCAGAAATGCTGGAAGTGAGGCCCAGTCATCTGTGTTTGAGAATGGTGGCTTTAGAAAAACTTCCCAAAGAAGCGAACAAAGATAAAAGCAACAGCTCAGGCAACAGCTTGTGTGAAGCACTGTGCCCACTGTGCCCAAAGTCAGGCACGATCTAACACAGCAGCTAAAGAGCTTGGGCTCTGTCAACCCATCGCCCTGGATTTGGACCCCAGCTTTGGTACTGGACCACTGCCATTTCCCTTAACCCCTGTACCCTCATCCACAAAATAGGGATAATGTTTCTTTTCAGGCCTCAGTAAGATGGTACCTACAAGGCACTCAGCACAAAACAGCTCACTGAGAGCCAACATACAAGAAAGAAAACGCAAGCAAATCCATCCTCTCCAGGAGTGGTAACATCTCTATGAGTTCCAACAGGCTTTGGAACAACAGTCTTCAAACTGGGGCACACATGGTCTTAAAGGTACAAACGGACTTCCTTTGGGGAAATGGATAGACTTATGAGGATGATTTTGAAACCCTCAGTTTTCCTACAGACTCTCCTAAAATTGATCTGCCTTCAGGCAAGCTCTCTTTCCCCATCTTCTCTTTTCCTTCTTACCTCTTAGCGAAAGAAAGGCACAGTGCTCACTATTCCAAATCTTAATATGATGCACTCTGGAGTACAAACTTCCAGGGCTCCTAGCAGGGGAGTAAAGCCAGCGAAATATTGAGGTTGTGCATGTCTCTAATGAGTAGGTAAGATATCCATTTTCAAGTGAACAACTCAAATGACTGGTTACAAGTCCTTTCTCAAGCCAGGTGGTTCCAATAACTGAAGGAGAACCTAATTGAGCTGTCAGCTAAAGAGGATTAAAAATAATGTTTGATGACAAATCACTATGTGATTTTTAATATATGAAAGATCTGACAATTAAGTTCATGAACTTTCCACTGTGCACTTACACAGTGGAGAGTTCTTGAATTTAATTGTACTCCTATGACTCAGAAGTAACTCAAATAATTCAAATGCAACAATATTCCTTACATTTCCACTTACTTATGTGAACAATGTTTTCAGCACTCAGGTCTCTTTTTAAATTGAAGTGTAATTGAGATATAACATTATATTAGTTTCTTTTCAATGCAATTATTCGGTATTTCTATATATTGCAAAAATGATCATCGCAATAAGTCTAGTTAACATCCGTCAGCACTTATGACTCAATAAACAAAAACTAGGCTTGCAATTGATGCCAAACTTAGTCTCATTCTAGCAATAAGTAATTTTCACCTGCAGATACATGAAATAAAATTTTAAAATCCCATCTATCTTATAGTAGATACATTTCCAATGAATTTCACTTCTGTGTTTTATAATTACATATCATAATGTATAATATATCCATGTAGTTTTTCTCAGTTGTATAGCAATAATTTTAATGGTGATTCAATCCAGAAGAAATGTTTCAGTACTTAAAGCCCTTTAGTCACGTGAAAGGTTTTAAAACGCTATTTCAGTTTATACATATGTTTTTGTTGCAGAAAAGTATGATATAGAAATCAATTAAAAAACACTTTCAAGCATAAAAATATATTATATTGGGATAAAATTGTGTGGGGAATGGGAAATGAAAACACAAGTTCAAGAGAAAATGAATGATGTAAAAATTTCTGGTTACTAAAGAAAAGCTGGTTTGTGTATTTTTAAACAGAACGTAGTAGTATTAAATCACTATTATATTTAGATTTCATAGGGAACTTTAAAAAGAGCAATGGAAAGGCTAATTTTTTTTTGATGCCCGTATTCACAATATGCCAAAAAATTGCATTCTTTGCAACTATGTAAAGTTATAATGCAAACTGTAGGTATCAAGTTAAAAATGTCCAAGGAGGTGCACTGTCTCAAAAATCTTTTGAGGGATATGCAAGGAAAAAATATGAAGACTTCTGCTATAGAAAACCTCCTCCTTTTTCTTCTCTTTCTTCAATAAGTGAACATATTAAACAGAAATGACATTCTCAGTGCTGTATTGGATGCTAAGAAGCATTCCAGAGAAGTAATGGACCTTGTCTCTGTTTTCAAAGATTCACCCGTTCACTAGTTGAGCAAATCAGAAAGAACCACACATAGAACAGCTGAGGTATTGGCAGACACTGGTCTTGCCCACATAGTGTTCATATTCTCCTGTGTCCTTGCTCAGTGAATTCCAGTTGTGTTCACGACAGCAATATGCCAGGTAAATGCTTATTTTCTTAGCCCCCCTTTCCTTTTAGGGGTGGCCATGTGACAAAATTCTAGCCAATGAGACATAAGTGAAGACCTGGAGATTTCTGGGAAAGCTTTTGCTTTCCTGATAAAGCCATATAGATGAGGCTGGCTCTGACGGTCCATTCTTTTTCCTAATTTGAGTGCTGATTGAATCCATGGAGCTACAACATTTATGCTGAAACTATGAAACACAGAGCACAGGACAAAAGCCAGCATACTAAGGATGGCAACACAGACATAGGAAAGATCCTGAATCCTTGATGGCATTTTTGAGCAGTGAACTAACACCAACAAGGGCCTACCTCACTACATTAAATACAGAGGGTGCAAAAAAATTGTATACACATTTTAAGAAAGGAACAAACTGTATTAAAATTGTAATACAATGAATGATGCTAGCATTCATTTGATTGATGCCATCTTTTGAACAAACATCACACTACACAGTGCTACCATAATTCAATTCAACTTCAAAAAGTATTAATAATACATAGATAACATCTCTTAAAATGTGTGTATATATATATATATATATATATATATATATATATATATATATAGGCACCCCCACTATACATACACACATACATACACTTCTTTTGCTGTAAATCACTGCTACGTGGATTTTCCAGTTGCTTTTGCTATATAATAAGCCGCTTCAAATTTTGATGCCATAAAAAAGCCATCGTAGGGCCGGCCGAGTGGCGCGGTGGTTAAGCGCTGGCTTGGGAAGCCAGTGGCCGCGGTTCGGTCTCACATATGAGGGCCAGTGACACTGCCCTCAAAAAAAAAAAAAAAGAGCCATCGTATCAGCTTAAAAGAGCCACAGACTCTGCAGATCAGGAATTCAGGCAGGGTATAGCTGGAATGGCTTGTCTCTACTCCGCAAAGTCTGGGGCTTTTGCTGAGGGAACTCGGACGACCAGAAGTAACTCAAACACCTAGAAGCTAGAACAGCTAGACTGAAGAGTCCACTTCCAAGATGACCTCTTCACTCATATGTCTCAGACCTGAACTGGGGTGACCGAAGGCTGGACTCAGACGGGGCTGTTGACCAGAGTGCCTGCGCAGGGGGCCCCTCCCTATGGCTCAGGCTTTTCCTAGTATGATGGCTGGGTTCCAAGAGCAAGCATTCTGAGAGACCTAAGTGAAAGTCGCATGGTTTTTTTATGACCTAACTTCGTGCAGACATCATGTACTGATCAAGCTCCTACTGAGCTCAAAGCACAAAGAAGAAATAGGCCGGGGTCAGATTGGAGGGTGGGCCTGCCAGGCAGCTTCCTCGTGCACCGATACATATGGAAAGGTGTGCTCCCCCATCACTGGGCAGCTAGTATGTCACTGGAAACAAGGAGATGGAGGAAAAAAATGTACTTTCAAAACTCTTCTCTGGAGAAGTAAAGTGTGTGGTTGAAAGAATAATGTAAAATGATCCTGGTGATGTGGCTAAGACCCAAAAGGGCTGTGCTTTCCACAGTGAATATTTGTCATTTTAGGGTAGCCAGTATCTAAACGTTCTTCCTATTTTGAGGTTTCTACCTGCAGTCTTTCTTCTCTTCATTCTTCCTTCCCCTTCCTCCATTCTTCCACTCATTATGCCAGTTTTCTGCTCCTCCTCCGAATTAATCTTGAACAAATATATTGGTTCAAGGGAGCAGGAAATTATCAACAGTTTACCAAGATTCCCCCACATGTTTTAGTCAGGACACTTCTCCGAAGGACCTCAGAAGGTTACAAAAACCTGCCTGTGTAAGTTTCAGGCACCAAGGGGCCACTGTGATCCCATGCCTCAACCGATGGAGAGCAGTCTCCTGGCCTCGCTCAGATGCACAAAAAAAGGTAGATGTGCCTGAAATAATGGAAAAAAGAGTAATATAACACAATCATATAACACAATCACTAAAAAAAAAGAAAGAAATACAATTATCTCAATAGACTCAGAAAGGTTATTACAAAATGATTCATAATAAAAACTCTTGGGGCCTTTGGAAATTTAGTAAAGAGTAAACAGACATGGTAGCAGCCATGACTCTCCCAACCTCCCTAACCCTACCCCATGCCTACCATCATGGGATAATAAGCTGCGATCTACCATGCCCAATGAGCAACAATGGAATATTATACCAAAATAGAGAAAACTGGAGAAAGTACCTATGGAGTTAAGTATCAGGATAGATAGAAAACTATAGGTCAGGTGGTAGCCATGAAGAAAATCACACTAGAAAGTAAAGAGGAAGAGATTCTTATACTACAATTCTGGAAATTTCTCCTATTAAGAACTTTGTCATCCATATATTATCAGTCTTCAAAATGTGCTTATGCAGGATTCCAGGTTTATCTCACCTCAGAATTCCTTGGATCTCAAGAAATACTTGGATTCTAGCCCTCCTGGTCAGTTCAGGGATCCTTCATTTGTTAAAAGTTATTTGTACCAAATCATCCAGGGGATTGTGTTCTCCCATTCTAGGAAACCACTTCACAGTGACTTAAACCTCAAAATCTATTGATAACAAAGGACAATTAAACTAGTTGGTTTGGGCCTTGCCAGAGCCTATTAGAATATATATATATATATTCTAATATATACACATATATTAGTTTTTACTTTTTTCCTTTTTTACAGTTTTTTCCTTTCTTAAGATGTGTACACATTTTTTTGGCACCCTCTGTGTGTGTGTGTGTGTGTGTGTGTATAAAAATGAGGTCTGACAATTAAGTTTGTGAACTTGTTGCAATAATGTTGCTAATCTTTTTTTTATATCAGAGGGATTACTCATTATGAATTTGTACCAACTGGACAAACAGTTCACCAAGTTTACTATTTGGAAGTGCTGAAAAGGCTGCATGAAAAAGTTAAACGACCTGACCTTTTCACCAATACTTCATGGCTCTTGCATCACGACAATGCAGCAGCTCACACAGCACTGTCTGTGAGGGAGCTTTTAGCCAGTAAACAAATAACTGTATTGGAACACCCTTCCTACTCACCTGATCTGGCCCCCAAAGACTTCGTTTATTACCCAAAGAGAAAGGAAATATTGAAAGGAAGACATTTTGATGATGTTCAGGACATCCAGGGTAATACGAGAACAGCTCTGATGGCCATTCCAGAAAGAGTTCCCAAATTGCTTTGAAGGGTGAACTAGGTGCTGGCATCAGTGCATAGCTTCCCAAGGGGAGTACCTCAAAGGTGACCATAGTAATATTCAGCAATGAGGTATGCAGAATGAGTTTTTCTAGGGTGAGTTTATGAACTTAATTGTCTGACTTCATATACACACATACACACGTTTGTATAGATAACATAGTGTATAAATCTCCAAAAGTATTGCTGGCTTCTCACTACTCAACTCCAGTTGACATTTGAAGTATAGATACCATATTTAGAGAATTAGCAACTAATAAGCCACTTTTCCATGGGATTCAGAAATTTATTAATTCCAGAATTTCAGAGGCTTTGGAACCCCCAATAATAAAGAGTGGCCAGAAGTGAAATCATTACAGTCCTGTAAGAATACATTTCCCTAGTGGAAACCAGTAAGCCTAGCAATCCATGTCAGAAACTTGGTTGAAAATGGTTTAGATTTGCTTTCAAAAATGTTAGTTTGTGATCCCACCAAACAAATTTCTGGCAGAATGGCACTGAACTATTCATATTTTAATGATTTAGACCATCAGATGAAGAAGATGTAACTTTCTGACAAGAAGTTTCCACATGTTGTATCAAGAACAGATAGTAATATTTTTACTGTTAACTCAGTTTTGTCCTGTGTGTTTTTCTTTGCTTTGTTGTAAAACTTAAGCTGTTTGTATTTCATCTTCTGATTTTGAAATATAACTTAGACATGTAAGTATTGTTCTATATGAATGTAAATATAGTAATTCTGTGTATGTGTGTAGGTCTCACTATAACAACTATTTATTACCATAATGAAACCATAAATCTAGTATTGATTATAGGAATTGGGGAAAAAAATCTAAGAACACAAGAAAACTTCCTCAACTCAATACAGAGCATCTCTGGAAAAACTATACCTAACATCATACTTATAGTGACAGACTAAATGTTTTTTCCTTAAGATCAAGAACAAAGCAAGAATACCTGCTCTCATCATTTCATTCAGCATTGTACTGAAAGCCCTAGCCAGTTTAATAAGGCAGTAGAATAAATAAAAGGCATCCAGATTTTAAAAGAAGTAAAACTGTCTTTGTCACAGATGACATGACTGCCTGTAAAGGAAATCCTAAGGTATCTGCAAAAGAGCTAATTTTAGCAAGGACATAAGATACAAGGCCTATATTTTTAAAAAATAGAATTTCTATATGTTAGAAGCAAAGAATTGGAATTTGAAATAAAATAGATATCATTAATTTTAAAAACAATACTTTATTAGTTCTCAATTGCTGCATAAAAATTACCAAATTAGCAACTTAAAACAACAACCATTTATTATCTCACACAATTTCTGAGAGTCAAGAATCTGGAAGCAGCTTTCCTGGGTCCTTTGGCTCAAGGTCTCTCGGGATACTGCCAAGATGTCAGCCAATGCTGCTGTAATCTCAAGGCTTGATTGAGGCTGGAAGATCCACTTCCAAGATCTTTTATTCACATCTTATTGGTGAAAGCCTCAATTCCTAGTTTATGAAGGTCTTGGTTTTGCACCACATTGAACCTTCCAACAGAGCTGTTCCCATGTATTCCAGAGCACGCCGTGCAAGAGAGAGCAAAGAGGAAGCCATGATGCCTTTTATTAGCTCATCCCAGAAGCAGCATACCATCATTACTGCCATAGTCTATTGATTACACAGACCAACTCTGGTACAGTGTGTGTGGGGTGGGGGAGGCAAGGGGAATTATAAAAAGACATTAATACCAGGGAAGGATCACTGGGAGCCAATTTGGAGGTTGGCTGCCACAAATACCATTTATAATAGCCTCAAAAGACATAAAGCACTTGTGGATAAATTTAACAAAACATATATTAAACCTCTACACTAAAAATGACAAAGTAATCACTGAAAAAAATTAAAGAAGACCTAAATAAATGAAGATACATATAATGTTTATGGACTGAAAGACTCAGTATTGTTAAGATACAAGCATTCCGTGTAATCCCAATCATAATACGACCAGGTTTTTTCCTTAACAGAAATGGACAAACTGGTAATAAAATTTATATGTAAATGTTGAAGACTTAAAATAGCCAAAACACTTTGAAAAAGAAGAACAAAGTTGGAGGACTTAGACTACCTCCTACACTACATCCTAAAATAGTATAATAACTACACTATTTTAAGATTTATCATAAAGCTACAATAATAAAGGCAGTGTGCTATTAACATGGGAAAGACATAGATATCAACGGAACAGAATAAAGAGTCCAGAAATAGACCCATTTACATATGGTCAATTAATTTTGACAAAAATACCAAAGTAATCCAATAGGAAAGAATTTTCAACAAATGTTGCTAGGAAAATTGAATATCCCAGGAGTAAAATAAACCTTGAACATTGCTTTACATTAAAAACAAAAATACACTGAAAATTGATCATTGGCTTAATTTGTAAATGGTAAACTAAAAATTTCCAGAAGAAAACACCAGAGAAAATGTTATGACTTTAATATAGGCAAAGAATCCCTAGATGGTATACCAAAAGTGTGTGCTCTAGAAGGAAAAAAAAATTGGAGTATATCAAAATTAAAGTTCCTACTTTTTGAAAGAGCATTAAAAAAAAAAGGAAAAAGCAAGTCATTGAAAAAATATGTATACAATACATATAGCCAACAAAAGGTTTGTATCTGGAATATATAAAGAACTCTTACAGCTCAATTGTAAGATATTAACTCAATTAAAAATATACAAAAAAGAAAAGTAAGTGGCAAATATGCAAATGAAAACATGCTTAATTAACATCAATGTCATTGCAGAAATTCGAATGAAAATCATGGGTTACTACTACCACCGACTAGAATGGCTAAAATTAAAAAGAGAAACAATACCAACTGTTTGAAAGAATATAGAACAACTGGAAATCTCACACACTTCTGGTAGAAATGCAACATAGAGTGCTTTGGAAATTTGGCAGTTTCTTATAAAGTTAAAGGTTTACTTACTAGGTGACCCAGCAATCCCCTAAGTATTTATGCACACACACAAACAAAAACATGTCTGTACAAAGACTTGTTGCCAACGTTCATGACTTTTTTGTGAAAGCTTTTTTTCATAATAACTACACACTAGAGACGATCCACAAGCCTATCAAAGGTGAATGGGAAACACATTGTGTTACATCCCTACAACAGAATACGACTCGGCAGGAAGAAAGGAACAAACTATTGATATAAAAAACATCTAACGGATAATTCTCAAAAACGTTATGCTTAGCAAAATAAGCCAGACACACACAAAAAAGTATATAGTGTTTGATTCCTTTTATAGAAACTCTAGTAAAGACAAACTTAATCTGAGGTGATAAGCAGAGCAGTGGTCACCCAGGATAGGCAGAGGGGATTGACTGCAAAAGGCCAGCAAGGAACTCGACAGAAATGTTCTACATCGTGATTGTGGTGGTGGTTCTATCAGTGTATATATTCATTGAAGCTCATTAAACTGGACAATAAAATTAATTAAAACATAGGTTTAATTAATAAAATTAATTAAAAATATATTAATAAAACTAATTTAAACATGGTTAAAAATACATTTGTATGGTTTTAAAAAAAACAGCAAATAGTTCAAAAAGTTAGACATTGAAAAATTAGTCCTCTCCCACACCAAATGTCCAGACCTCCAAAAACCCCATCTCTCTACCCAAAAGTAACCACTGTTGCCAGTAATTTTATATATTATTCAAAAATTGCCTATGTGTATATATGTATACGCTTCTATATGGGTATTTGTATATGGATATGTATGTGTGTGTATATATATATATATATATATATATATATATATATATATATATATATACACATATACTTCATTTACATACAAGCAGCCATTTTTCTATGTATAGCAGAAGCTTTCGGGGCTGAGCACCCCACCCTGTCAGAACACCTCTCATTTCTGCTGCAGCTCCCACGGACAGTCCCGCCCTTGTACACTGACAAAGAGTCCCACCTGGAACACTAGGGATTCCTCCAAAGTCACAGGAGCCTGCAGAGCCTAGAGGGAAATGCAGCCAAAAGAGGCATTTAAGCCCCTGGAAGAATCTTAACCAATGCAGGATGAGTTTAACGAATGCCCAAGCCTTCCTTCTTACCAAAAGACAGACAATTCTGGGAGGCAGACATTATGTGTGTTTCTCAAATGTCTGGACTTATCTGTGCTTCCCTTACATATAGCAACAGCTCAATAGTATCCCCTCTCTTTGTATGTTCTGTCTCACTCTCTTCACTCTTTCATTCATTTTTCCTGGTATCACTTTCCAAATAAACTATCCTCACCCAAGTCCTTGTCTGAAGTTCCGCTTTCAAAGGAACCCCAATCAAGGCATGCACACACCTTATATTTTCACTTAATATACCTTGCAGGTTGCACCCTATCAGCCCGTACAATCTGCCCTGTTGCATCTCATGGCTTATATACTCCACTGTATGAATGCACCATAGTTTGTATTACCATCCCCTCATCAGTGGATATTTAGATTATTTACAGTCTCTTGCCATTGCATACAATGTTTTTTAAAATATCTTTATGCCCACATCTTTGCAAGATAAATTTCTAGAGGTGGAATGGATCAGGGAAAGGATGCCCACAGCCTTGATATAGGAAGCATCACTGATATGATTTAACTGTAAAAATCTTACCTGTTCGGTTGCAAATCTAATGTGTAACAGTGCACAGTTACCCCTCAGCGTTGATGCAAGGCTGTAACCCCAAATCCTAAGGCTTCTGCGCAACTCTCTCATCCCCTTATCTGTGTGATCAACCTGCCACCTTGCTGTGAACTCAAATACACCAGGCGGAGTGCCTGAAACAAGAGAGTAAGAACATAAGCGAAAACACAGAGGAATGGAAGAGGAGGGAGAATATATGTAAAACCACTCACTGGTTACCAGGACATTTAGAAAAGAGTGCTCTTACTCACAGAAGGATTCAAGAGTCCCGGCCTAGGCGTCAGGAGGCCTGGGTGCTGGGTT
Source organism: Aselliscus stoliczkanus (assembly GCA_033961575.1). Lineage (NCBI taxonomy): Eukaryota > Metazoa > Chordata > Mammalia > Chiroptera > Hipposideridae > Aselliscus > Aselliscus stoliczkanus. Next base: position 140,306,318 of record CM066732.1, on the reverse strand, counting down.
CTAGGCCTCTCTCAGCCAAGCCAAGCGCTGTCCTTGGACGAGGTGTCAGTCTCCCTCTGCCTCGATTTCCTCATTTGTAAAATGAAGGTGTGGCCTACATTATTCTTTCTGAATCCTTCCTCACTCCGATTGTTTCAAATTTCTATGACCCTGGCATTCTGTAAAGAGGGATACCTTATACTCAGATGCAGTAATAGATGAGCTCCCATGGAATGATTCCAAGGTGTCAACCCAGCCACCATTTATAAAAAATATACAAACTCCTCTCTCAGCCACAAGTGGGTTCTAGAAATTACTGTATGAGCTGTCTCCCACTTGAAATCACAACAGAAATCCAAATACTTTGAGAACAAATGCAAATATCTCTGAGAACAGGGAACCCTTTATCCTTGTGACATTTGGTAGTAGAGTTCTGTAGAGCACACTTTGGGAACAACGCTTGAACCCCATGGGCAGCTGGAGCTCAGCCATTTTTTTTTTTTTTTTTTGAGGGCAGTGTCATTTGTCCTCATACGTGGGACCTGAACCGGGGCCACTGGCTTCCCAAGCCAGCACTTAACCACTGCGCCACTCGGCCGGCCCCTGGAGCTCAGGAGGAGTCTAACTCAAATCCTAATTCCTCCATACATTAGCTATATGGCTCTGACTAGTTCTTCTGCAGAAATGAGGCAAAGAAAGTCAGCCCTGGGGTCACTGTGAGAACTAGAAGAGTTGTGAAATGATGAACTTGTATCTCATGCTGAGTGTTAGCTTTCAAAGTTGTGGTAAGGAAAAGAATCAGTTGATTTATTTAGATTTGGGGGCCTTGTTAATCTTTGTCACACACACACACACACACACACACACACACACAGTTTTTTAAGAGCTATATACTTGCTATAGACTGAATGTTTGTGTCTTCCCAAATTCATCTGTTAAATCTGAATCCCCAATGTGATGGTATGAGAGGTGGGGGCCTTTGAGAAGTGATTAAGTCATGAGGGTGGAACTCTCATGAATGAAATTAATGCCCCTATCAAGGAGACCCCAGAGAGCTCTCCTGCCCAGCTGCCATGAGGACCAGTAAGAAGACAGCCAGCTATGAACCAGGATGTGGTTTCTCACCAGACACCAAATTTACTGGTACCTTGATCTTAGATTTCCCAGCCTCCAGAACCATAAGAAATAAATTTTTGTTTATAAGGCACCCAGTCTATGGTATTTTTGAATAGCAGCCTGAACAGTGAGACAATACTAATGATATATACTAATCCTTCACCATTGGTTTAACCCCTCTGTTGCTATGAATATTTAGGGTATTTTTAATGCTTTACTTTTACAAATAATGAGTCAAGAAATATCTCTATATGCTCATCTTTGACAGCATCACTTAACAAGTCCTAACTAGATGTTAGACTACCAGGCTTTTATAGGAGGAGCAGAGCTACATAATAATTATACAAGACACAAGTGAAGCCCCAAATTCATCCAAAAAGTGTTTGCTAGCTTCTAGATGCCAAGTACTATCCAGGCATACTTCATATCACCTTACGATCCTTCCCCAAATGGGTACAGGTGTGCCACGTTTTATACAACAGATGTGGTTTTGTTGTGTACACTGAATTCTTATTAAATGGGAGAGAGGAAACAAAAGCTGAGGTTTAAATATTACTGTGTCTCAGCCTGCCAAAAAGCAGGAGGCAAGAGGAACCTCTTCAGAGAAGTCTCAACAGAACAATCTGGATTACACAGGACCCCAAGCTGAGTATGCAGCACCTTGTCTCCTCCTGTCATCAGAACATGAGAGTCCAGACACCTGGGTGCAGTTTCAACATAATTTATTCAGCTCCTTGACTATTTACTGAGCATCAATTAGAGCCAATAATAAGAACTCAGCTGTCATTTGCTGAGGCAGAATGGAATAGGGGTTAGGAGCGCAGGCTCTGCCGTTAAAAGAATAAGGTCAATCTACAGGGAACAATTTATAGGATAATAAGGGACCAAAGTAAGGGGAAAAACTGAGTAGCCAAGAGTGCCATGTACGTAAAGAAGAAGGGAGAAATATATATATATATATATATATATATTTGTTTATGAACAGTTCTGAGAGGATTCATAAAAAATTGGTGAAAGTAGAAGTGGGAAGGGATGAGGCTAAAGAAGTAAGCTAGGGAAAAATCATGAAGCTCTTTGTATGTCATGCCCTAGAGGTTGGACTATGTGTCCAGGTCACCTTGGGGTGCCATTCAAAGTCTTAAATCAGGTGAGAGATATAATCAGATTTTGGTGTGAAGGACAGATTAAAAGGCAAGACAGGTAAGAGAATGCGGGAGTAATCCACGTCTGAAATTATGAGGGACTGAATGAAGAAATTCGGAGTAGAGATGGAGAGGAGTGACAGGGTGAACGTTAGAAGTTTTAAGGAGAAAGCTGACTGGACCTGATGCTGAAGGATAATGTATTTGTTTGGAACATTAAAATAAGAATAATAGTGGGCCAGCTGAGTGGCGGGTTGGTTAGGAGCTGGCTTGGGACGCCAGCTCTGGGCAGCAGGGCCCCGGTTCAGATCCCACATATGAGGGCCAGTGACACTGCCCTCTACAGCTAAGATGGAGAACAACAGCTTGACCTAGAGCATAGCCGCAGCCCCTGCTGCAATGGGCTGCCATAAGCTACAGTGAGTGGCCGGCAGCCAGTGTGAGCGGCCGACAACCAGTGTGAGCTGCCAAGAGCCACTGTGAGTGGCCGTCCAGAGGCCGGCGACTGATCTGCCTCACCGGGAAGAGCACAATGATAATACCAACATGGGCCAGTGAAGCAATGTCCTCCACAACCAGACTGAAGAAAAAAGGACAGCAACTCGTCTGTTCCCCTCCCACAATTTGCCAATAAAATCTTTTTAAAAAAGGAATAATAGTTAATGTTTTTATAGCACTTACTTCCCACCAAGTGCTGTTCTAAGTGCTTTATACAAATCAAGCCATGCAACCCAGGCTACGAGGTAGATAACATTGTGATTATTCATTTTACAGATGAGAACCCAGCCGCTCAGAGTTAAATAACTCACCTGAGTTTACACTCCAGCAAGTGATATAACTGCACCCTGAATGCTGGCAATCCAGGATCTGAGCTTGTCTATGCCCTTGACCTCAACACTCTGCTGCCTTGCACAAGCACTTCATTTAAAAGGTAGACAAAAAACGTAAGAGGAGCCGGCCGAGGAAAACAAAAACAAATGATAGGGAAGCAGAGGGCAGCCTGGAGAGAACAGTGTCACGGGAGTAAGGTAGGCCAACGCCTGTTTCTTACTTCAGTTGTAATTAAATACCCAGGCATGGAGAGTAGACCCTTAAACAACAACATGGCTTTGAACTGTGCAGGTCTACTTATACACAGATTTTATTTTTTTTCCCAATAAATAGTTGGCCCTTTGACATCTGCGGGTTTCACATCCAGAGATTCAACCAACTATACATAGAAAACAGTATTTTCACATTCTCTACTGCAGTTTCCCAACTGTGGATTGAAACGTCTGTTTTATTTTTGTTTTTAACTGAAAATGTTTTTATTGTGGTAAAAACATAGATAGAATAAAATTTGCTAGTTAACCATTTTTGAGTGTATAACTCAGCATTAATTAGATTCACGCTGTTGTGTAACCATCACAAATACCTATTTCTAAAATTTTAAAGAATTTTCAGTTCTTCCAAAACTGAAACTCTGTGCCCATTAAACACTAACTCCCACTAACACTTCCCCCAGCCTATCTCTAAAACTACTGTTTTTGATCCGTGGTTGACTGAGTTTGAGGATGTAAAGGGCTGACAGTAGTTAAGTTTTGGGGAAGTCAGAAGTTACATGTGGATTTTCCAGTGTGTGGGGTTGTCTCTAATCCACTGCATTGTTCAAGGATCAACTGTAATTGGAAGAAAACAGTGCAGGCTTAGCTGAGATGAGAGTGGGAAGAACTTCCACACATAGTATGTCCTTTATTTTTTACAGTTCTGTAAAATAGATGTTTTTATAGCCCCAACTTCTAGATGTGGAAACTGAGGCTCAGAGAGATCAGGGTACCCCCACGCAAGGTGACAGAGCTGGTCAGTGACCCAGCCAGTTCTCGGACCTGGATGTGATTGCATTGCGTGCTTGGATCGCTGTCCAGGTGCCCAGGGCTGCATTAGGGCGGAGGTAGGGCATTCAAGGACGGTCGTCACATCCCTGTTCCCAGTGGGTCTGTAATCTTGATGCCCAAATGAGGCTTCAACAAATGAAAACATAAAGATCTTGATAAGGCAGCATAGACATCTGCGCCTGGGTACGTGGTCCAGACTCTGGGTATCTAGAGCAGCTGAGGAGCCATCACGGAGCTGGCAGACATGGGCTGGGCACTGAAGGACTGGCCGAGTATAGAAACGGGGGTGCAGCATCTCTGCTGTGCTCTTCTATTTCCCTTGGAGGAACCACTCTTCCCCATTGGGAATCCACATAGTTTGGCGAGGGCCAGCCCCTCTCCTCCCCCAGAGTCCAGCAGGGATCGCCTAATGCCAGCCACCCGGTGAGACTCAATCTCAGGTGTGTGCTGGAACACTGGGAAAGATAGCCGGCTCTGGGGATGAGGTTATTCTGGAGATGCTGGGGCCATGCTGTGGGGAGGCTTGCCTGTGAGACACCCACGCTGAGGAGACGGGGCAGAGGGAGGAAGAGAGACCTGATGATAACGTTTGAACTTTTGTATCCAGCCATGCCTGACTACAAACATCCCCGGACTTTTCAGTTACTAAATTCCCTTCATTGTTTCCACCAGTTTGAGTTGGGGTTTCTGTCACTGGCAAGTGAAATGGTTCTGACTGGCAACACAGCCTCAAAGTGAAACTCCAGGAATCCAAAGTTGGGATCTGTCTGCCTTCCCCAAAGGAGAGGAGGTGAAGAGGGGATATAGTGAGGAAAGGTCCATAAAAAGACATAAGGGCTGCAGGCCACAGTGGAGGGTGAGATCAGTGTAGATTTGATGGAAGCAGCTTTAGTTTCCAGCATATGTCAAAAGATGGATAACATTTGATCAACTGGCATTCGGGGAAGTGCACACAGGAGGAAGGGACCCCCTCACATGTGAAAGCCAAGAAATTAAAGAATGCAGCCATGCCCAGGGTGCAGCACACAGTCAGATCTGGCTAGAGGAGGAGGTGATGAGGGCCAGTTGTGAAAGATAAGGTTGCAAAGGTGCATGGGAAGGCCTTCAGTGCCAGGAGGTGTATATTTGGGGATGCCTGGAGACAGATATGACAGTTTCATGGGATCAAAAACATGTTCTCCCTGTAAGGCCTCTAGAAGTGTTTGGATCCCACAGCTACCACAGCAGGCTGTCTGGATGTCATAAAGCAGGTAAAGAGTTAAACGTTCAGGTAAGAGATGAGAGGTGACTTTGTCTCAGGCCCCACTCTGCCTGGCAGGAAACCGTGTCACGTCCTCCGAGCCTGGGTCTCCTCCTCCGGGCTCCTGCCAAGCCCAGGACAGGAAATGAGAGGAGTCCTCACCCAGGTACCTGCTGCAGGGGAGCTTCTCTGGCCAGCACCCCCATAAGGACACCCCAGCCCTGGGGAGAGGGGAGCCATCTGCATTTCCTGGCGGGTGCCTGCTCCCCTCAGTCTCCCCTGCATCACCCAAACAGCACCTCCAAGCAGCCAACTGGGGGCGAGTCCCTGCTGCCTGAGTTAATTACAGTAATTATACCTGCTCCCTCTTAGGCTCCGGTTCCCTTTGTTCCCAGTTTCCTGCTCGTTCATTTGCAAATCTAATCGCTCTGTGGATTGATTTTTTTTTTTAAGAGAGATAACATGGAGAGACAAAGAGAGAGAGAGCAGAAAATGTGGGAGAGGAAAATGGGGGTGTGAGAGAGCTGGGAAGAGGGGGCGGGGAGGAGACGGAGGGAGAGTGGTAGGAAAAGCTGATGAGAGAATCCGCAAAGGGAAAGGACTGTGAGAGCAGGCCACCGGCACCTCTCCTCTGCAGGGGACCCTGCCCTCAGAGTCACCAGTTGAAGCCTGGGAGGTAGAACTATGAAGATCATCATCCCCATAGGCCTCAGGCCTTTCCACAGAGTCCCCAGTTTCTCTCTAGACCAGGCTCGTTTGGCATGAATGACAGGAAGCTGGAAGGGCCCCAAATTCAAACAATACCAGCAGATATTCCAGCTCCCTAAATATTGCTGTCCCCGAGGGTTGGTGAGACTTAGGTTCATCCAGAACACTTCAGTGTCAGACAGCTGAGCGGTAGGACTGGGGGCCCAATAGGGAGCAGGCAAGAAGCAGAAACAATACTGAGGAGGGAAATCTAAGAGATGAATGGTAGGTCTTTCCTCTCTCACCCCAATCCCATTCCGAAGACCTTTAGGAATGATCCCGGTCCCAGGGTTTTCCAAACATGCTCTGAGAAGCACTGAGGTTCCATGGAGAATCCCCAGGAAGCAGGAAAGGACAAGTGGGCATGGATGCCCCCGAGCTCTTTTCGCTGACCTTTATCTAATTCATATATTGGGTTCCATCAAAGCTTCTGTTTGAAAATAATACAATTTAAAAAGGAGAATCCCTTGCTATAAAAGAATTAGAAAACAGCTGATCTAGTTCAAATTCTCATGTCAGATAAGGGAAACTGAGACTCAAATGGATTAAGTGGCCTGTCCTATACCACACAACAATCAGATCACAGGCTTCTCGACTCCAGTCAAGAAAGAGTTCCACCACCCCAAGCTGCTTGTGAGGGGATGCCAGGGATTTTGTCAAAGCTCCTGGTTCTTCTTGGTCCCCTCTGGAATGAGGGGAATGGGGCAGGTGGCATCATCCTGCCAGAAGAGCTCAGTGAATCTAGGAATCCTTGTTCCTCCATCCTCTAGATAAGCTCAATAGGTGGAATGCGTTTTCCGGCTGCAATTATATTTCCAATCCCATGTGCTCTTTCTAGAACCTTGCAGTCACCACCAGCACCAGCACCACCAACAACCACTACCCCTTCAAGAGGCAGAATCTATTTCTTCTCTTGATATTACAAGGACTTTTGTGATTGCCACAAGGACAAAATATGGTGGAAGTGATACCGTGTGACTTCCCAAGTTAAGTTAGAATGAAGGTAATACAACTTCCACCTGACTCTGTCTTCTGGGGAACTCACCATTAGAACCTGACCACCATGCTGTGAGGAAGCCCAAGCTACAAGGAGCAACCATATGTAGGTGTTCTGCCAACAGCCAGCATCCACTGCCAGACATCAGTGAGGAAACCTTTAGATAATTCCAGCCCTCAGATGTTGAGTCACCCCCAGCCTCTGAGTCTTCCAGCTGAGGTCCCAACACTGAGGAACAGGAATAAACCATCCCCACTCTGCCCCATGCAAATTCCTGACTGACGGAGTCTGGGAGCACGACACACAGTGATTTCATGCCGTTAAGTTTTGGGGTAGTCCAATACCTGGCAGTGGACAGCCAGAACAGTTGGCATCCAGGAGCTGGAGCAGAGATCCCCCAGGTGAAGTTAGATTCAGTTAAGCAGTGACCAATAGCCAGGGATCCCAAGAATAGAATTGATGCCATCCATGATCCAAGTTCTCAGCTGGCATTTGGATTCATTTCCAGTACTTCCAATTAATTCACAAGAGAAGGCCAAAGTTCAGGTCACTTGGGAGACAGAAGTAAGAATGGGAGTGGGTGTCAACTCCCCACGCTGCATTCAGCCACCATTTACCAAGTACCGACCATGAGTCACACATAGAACAGAGTCCCCGCCCTAGAGAACAGGTATAATTGGGGAGGCAGACACATCCACACTCAGAAGTAATTATAATGCAATGAGTTAAGATGCTATTAAAAACAAAAGTACTTTGCGAGTACTTTGGAAACAGGAGTGTCAGCCTCAAATCTTTCACACCCTAGGATGGTTCCTATCCACTCAGAGGTACAAACACGGCTCACCTTGTGGCTCTCAGCTCTTGACATCCAAATCCTTTTGTCCAGCCCTTGGAATAGGATTGTGGTGCACCGTTGCTTAGACAAGTCAAGGGCTTAACAAGTGTATTTCACATGTTATATAATCCTGTGGAAGAAAATGTTAGCTGTCCCCCAAAATCCACTCTCCCATTATTCAGCAAAACCAGGGCCTTTGATTTTTGTTGGGTTCCGTGACCACCTAGAATAAGGATTATACTTCTCAGCCTCCTCCTCTTCCTTGAAGCTGTCTGTACTGTGTGATCAGTGGGATGTACGGTAGGTGACATGGGAAACTTCTGAGTTGCTTCTTTAAAGAGAAAGAACGTATCCTTGACACCATCTCTGCCTCCTTCCTAGATGGAGTAAAGACGTGGTATTTCACTACTTTTGGATGATACAATGAGAGAAACACCTTAGAAGCTTGGGTCTTTTGTACCCTGGAACCCCATTCCAACTCTGGTCTGTCTAGTAACAGACTGTTACATGAAAGAAAAACAAACCCCAGTCTTGTCTGAGACACTATTATTTGAGGGGACTCTGTTACTGAATCAAATTGTACCTAAAAAATCATTAGCATAGGGCCGGCCGAGTGGCGCATTGGTTAAGCGCTGGTTTTGGGATGCCAGCGGCCCCGGTTCGGATCCCACATGAGGGCCAGTGACACTGCCCTCTACAGCTAACAACAGCTCTACCTGGAGCTGGGCTGTGCGAGCCCCGGTGATGGTGTGGGCTGCAGCCCCTGCTGCAGTGGGCTGCCATAGGCTGCAGTGAGTGGCCCGCAGCCAGCGTGAGCGGCTGGCAGCCAAGTGTGAGCTGCCAATAGCCGCGATGAGCGACATCCAGAGGCCAGCGACCGATCTGCCTCATCCGGGAAGAGCGCAATGACGATACCAACAGTGAAGCAACATCCTCCGCAACTAAACTGAAGAACAAGAAGACGGCAACTTGTCTGTTCCCCTTCCCCGATTCCCCAACGCTGTTCCCCTCCACCAATTCCCCAATAAAATCTTTAAAAAAAAAAAAAAAATCATTAGCATACACAATTAGCTCTTTATTTATTTCCATGTGCACACACACACATACACACACAGACACACACACACAGTGGGCTAGCCCCCAGTAGATACTCAAGAAATAGCTGAGCAAATTGTTGGATGAGATCAGTTGCGCTTCATCTGCATCACTGCTCCCTGCTGCCTGGGGTACCAGCTCACAAGAGTTCAAGGTCAAGCTTTCCCACAGGATTCTGATGCCCCTGGGGTGTTTAGCAGTGTGTCAAGTTATATGCAAAGCACCACTTTCCTAGAGACTATTTTGCTCAAAGATTTGGTGAAAAGAGTTTTGATTTCTCTCTTGAAAGGTTTTGTTATACGAACAAGACAGAAGCAGCAAAATTCCACTTTCTTGGGTCAGCCAATCTTGCACTTTTCATAAACACTGGGAAAGCAGGGAATGTTTACGTTCAGTGAGTGACTGAAAAAGTGTGCTTTTTGTGTTATCGTGGGAACTTCAGCAGTATCCAAAGTGAATTAGGCTGTGGCTTTAGGGAGATAAGATTAAGCCAGCCTTCCCCTAAGCATGCTTTGTGACATGGAAAAGAAAGGAAAAGTGTTATGGTCAAATGAGTTTAGAAAGAGCTGTATTTAAAAAAAAAAAAAAAAAAAAAAAAAAAAAAAGATAAATTTCTATGCTGTGGGGTTTCTTGGGGTTTTCAATATGGTGATGTGTATTATGAATCTCCCGTGGATTGACCACAGTACATCTTCACACAGTTTCACAGTGGAGCATTTCCAAGGAACCCACTTGTTGAGTTATGTAAATGTGACTATTCTCATTGTCCACCAGGTCTGCCAGAACAGAGGAGCAGGAATGTGTTTTTAACCTATTAAATCCTGGAGGGAATAACATGCCAAACTCTGATATTTTGCCCTTTTCCTGTCCTCACTCCCCCATTTGTGATGGTTAGCTATCTGTGTCAATGTGGCCAGGCTACAATTCCGTTATCCAATCAAACACTGACCTAGGTGTTGGGTTGAAGATATTTTGCAGGTGTAGTTAACATCTATAATCAGATGACTAAGTAAAGGTTGTCTTAGGAAATGTGGGTGAGCCTCATGCAGTCAGTTGAAAGGCCATGAGAGCAAAACTGAAGTTTCCCTGAAAAAGAAGAAACTTTCCAAAGTTTCTGTCCCCAAACAAGAGAAATATTAGGATTAATATAATGAAACACAAATCAAATAAGCAAATCGAAACATTGCTTGAAGCCCTCTAGGAGGTCAGTTTCAGAATTGTCTGGGAAGGTGAAGTTCATGTATCGAAAAAAAGATGTGGTAAACCTTGCTCTCGATATATGTGTCCCAATTTGTTTTCACATAAGCAGCCAAGCTAAAAAAGGGGGGTCTCATTAAAGTTATTCATGCAGGCAGATATTAATGTACTCAAAAGCATACATGAACAATAGGTTGGGAAACTAAAGATAACTGAAATCTCTTTGTTTTATTTTAATAGCCTTATAGCATTTTTTTCTGATTATAAAATAGGGGCAGCCAGATGGCTCAGCTGGTTAGGGTGTGTGATCTTAACACCAAGGTTGCTGGTTCAAATCCCGCATGGGATAGTGGGCTGCTCCTCCTCACCCTTGCCCCATCCCACAACTAAGATTGAACATGGCACCTTGAGCTGAGTGGCCACAAGCTGCCGAAGGGTGGCCAGATGGCTCAGCTGGTTAAAGTGCGTGCTCTTAACAAGGTTGTCAGTTTGACTCCCGCCTGGGATGGTGGGCGGAGCCCCCCCCACAACTAAATTGAAAACAGTGACTGGACTTGGAGCTGAGCTGCACCCTCCACAACTAAGATAGAAGGACAACAACTTGACTTGGAGCTGATGGGTCCTGGGAAAATTACACTGTTCCCCAATAAAGTTAAAAATAAGATAAATAAAAAGAACATAATTAGGAGCTTCTTAAAAAAAAATAGTGCAGAATTCTGCAGAATTCTGGGTGGGATCACCTGAGTAGAGCAAGAACACAGAATCTCCTTCTTCACATACTCAGTGAAATAAAGCAAAAAAGTGAAATAAACCAGCAAACAGTCATGAGCAGCAACCAAAGAAGCAAAGGAGTAGAACCTTATACCATAGAATTCCAAAACGGTAGCCAAGGAAAGATACAGAATATGCTGGTGTGATGGGAATGACTGTTTACATCATTCTTAACAAGAGTAGAATGTAGGAAAGTAATTGAGTCTAAAGATTCCTGAAAAGTCTCACAAATACCCTGCCATTTGGGGAGGCATGGCCTGAGAGAGCAAGCAGACAGATCTAGGAAAAGCTGTGGGAGAACTCCCATGAGTGGAAGCCTCTTCATCACACAGTGGAGCCTCAGCAAAGATGGGAAAGAAGGCTTACCATCTTTCCAGGGAGAGAGATAACAGTAAAAAGAAAGATTATAAACCAATATAACAGTTGGGTGGAGAGGAAATAACCCAAGGAACAGAACTAGGTTCCCCAGGAGAGTTTGTCTATAGAAGAATTTAATAAAAATATTAAATCAATAAACAAGCAATGATAGAACAAAATGAAATGACAAGAAATTTCACAGAAATTGTGAACCAAAATAACATTACTAATCTAATAAACAAATTAGAAACAGATGAATGAAATGGAATATACCCAGCTGAAAAATGTAATTAATAGGATTGGGGGCAAGCCTAATGTACTAACAGAGAATGATAGAGGTTGAGGACAAAGATTGTCCACAGAAGGATAATTGGTGCCACTAAGGTGTAAAAACATAAAGTCAATAAATGTCCTGAAATACAATACAGGAAAATTTCACTGAAATGAACGAAGAGTCAGCCAATCAAAATGGTACCTCATATACACCAAGAATAATTATTCTAGAATAATAGCAAGATATAGCCTAGTTAAGTTATTGAACATCAAAGAAAAAGAATAATCAAAATAAATAAGTCATGGCAGACATCAAGAAGCTACACTCTGGTTAAAGTATTGGATCTCAGAGATAAAGAATAAAGAGAATAAACTAAAGAGAAAACATCAGACTGGCTTCAGACTTTAAACAGCAACATGCAAAGCCTGCAGAGAGTAAGAAGATGTCTACAAGGGTTTGAGGGAAAGCAAGTTTGACATAATTGCAAATTGTAACAGACTGTTGTTAGGATATAAGGTCATAGTCAGATGTTCTCAAACATGATAAAATACAAGGAATAGGGCACCCCACTACTTTCTTTTAAAAACTACTCAATGAAACAAGGAGAGAAGACCAGGGCAGTGAGTGTGTTAGAAAAACCCACAAGAAGAGCCCAAGTGGAGCCTTAGCTCTCTGGCCCAGAAGCCCACCTGGAGTTCTTCCCTTCTCTGGGGGAAAAATGAGACCAATACATCCTTAGCCTTGTTTTCAGGCAATGGTATCAAGTGCATCTGCATGGAAGCAAAAGGAGGCTCCCTGCAAAGTCCTCCCCGATGCCTCTTGGTTTGGAATCATGCTGGCCTAGTCACTTTCATACCACTTTCTGATATGAAACAAGGCAAAATGGAGTTGTCACTGAATTTCCCTCTGGACCCACAATTTCTGCCCTAAAGAAAGTAACTAAAATCAGGGAGTATCCTTCATTTAGTGGGAACAACTTCATTGCAAACCCTGTTGTCTGTTCCCAGCTGCTGCATAACCAAGTCCAGCCCTGGCGTCAGACAACAGGCATTTGCACGGCCCAAAGCAAGGCTGAAATCAGGGTGGCTGGTAGCGTCTACACACTGTCTGGGTGCTGTGTTTAATTGGGAACAAAGGGCACGCGAAGTCTTTTCCCCCTTAAAGTGCTGAAGTTGCAGCCTCACTGCAAGAAAAAGGAATTATGGCAAGTCTGGCCCAATAGGGAGGCTGGGACACTCCCAACACCCTGAGTGCAGGGACAGGCCCCCAGAGTGCACCCCTAGAATGAGAGGTGCATGCCAGTTAAATTCTCCACGGAGGCAGCCTCCTGCTTCCTGCTAGATGAGAGAGGGAGGGTCACAGACCTAACTGGAGAGGCAGTATGGCAGAGTGGTTAGGGTGAGGGCCTTGGCACCAGGTGACCTGGGTTTTAATCTCCTCTGCCACTTCTGGTGACTTCAGGCAATTTCCTCTAATTTCTCTGTACTTCAGTTTTAACGTCTGTAAAATGAGGCTAATAGTAGTGCCTACTTCTTAAGGCAGTTGTGAGGATTAAATGTTAACCCATGCAGGGCACTTGGAAAAGCACCTGGCATGTAGTAAACTCAGTAAAATGTTATCTACGAGTGTTAATTCTGGGAGAAAGTAATCAAGACTTGCCTACACGCACATACACACAATGCTCCCCCGCCCCAGGCAGGGAGCCTGCTCTACCCAGGAGCTGGAAGCCAGCAAACGTCCCTTCTTACAAAATGCTCTCAGAAAATGGGATTGGGGTCCAAGGGACTGAAGTTCCCTCCCTGGGCTGCTAAGAGCACCTAGCCCAGGATTCAGCATAGCGCAGGACCACATCCTCTGTCTGAAGGCCTGGTTGACGTCAGGTATCATCTATTTTATCTCGAATTTTGTCATTTATGAAGGGACCGCTTCCATGCCTTCCATCCTGTCCTCATCGCAGTCGTATAGATGAAGTGTAATTATTCCCATTTTTAGATGGGAAGGCTGAGGCTCAGAGTGATCACCTGACTTTTCCAACTTCCCAGAGCTCGAAGTAGATGAGCTGGGATGCAAATCCATCCTTCTGCCTCCAAATCAATAACCCCTGCTTTGTGTATGTGTCACATTGTCTCTCATTGTATCTTTTTGTCTTTCTCTGTGTGTCCCTTTGTGTTTTTCTCTCTGATGTGTCTATTTGGCCATCTCTTTCCTCCCATTTTCTTCTCTGATATTCATCTCTCCATCCCTTTCTTCTTTCTTCCTAGTTCAGACCTTAGACTCCCCACAATCTATCTAACATAAAAGAAAAGGCTTAGGGCAAATAGCAGCCCAGGTGAGCAGCCTAACTGGGATTGAGCTCTGTGTGCAGAAATACAGGATAATTTTGTTACTCCAGGCATAAGAGCAGAAGGGCTGCTCATACTGTGGAGAGAGGAGAAGCAACCACCTCAAGAAGCAGCCCCCAGCCATCCTGTCTTCTTTTCCATTTCCCTTCTACCCTCATTACAATTCTCTGTTCCCATCATTCTCCCAGAGCCCACTGCTCACTTGAACGAGAGAGACTTGAACAGAGGTGGCAGTGGCACCCCTGAAGGGCAGAGAGCAGTAGCTTTGGCAGCCACAGAAGTAAAGCCAATGCCATTTCCTGCCAGAGAGCTGCTCGTCTGTTGAGAAGAGGAAAACATAGGCGGCTGCTTCTCAGAGCCTCTGAAATGGCAGTCCAAGCCACACAAGCTCATCTTTTTCCCTCCCCACAGTAATGATCAATCACTACCAACTGGGCAGAGAAAGGGTGCCACCTCCTGGTTAGATGCGAGCGTAGGACCAATACACACAGTTGAGGACCCAAGTCACACCTTCTGAGGGGTTAGCACAATCTTCAGTGCCTTCCACTGCAGTCACCGGTGGCCCCTTCTAGGCTTTGGAAATTAGCAGACTCCATTGAGCCATGGCAAAATGACGCTGCCTCCACTCAACAGTTGGGTTCAGCAATCGCTACCCTTATCAGTACAGCCATGTTTATCTGGACAACTGTCTAAACATTGTGTTGAATTTGCCATTGTTTTTTAATACCTGGGAGAGGGAAGGGGAAAGTGTTGATGCTAATGAGAAGGTGAAAAGTCTCATAAACTTAGGATGGTGGAGGCAAAGGTGAATCATTAGCCTGGACTGACCACCCAGGATTCTCCAGCCAGCCAAGTCTATGTTCAACCATGAAGGACAAAACTATAATGAAAGACAATCTAAGGTGCTAGAAATAGAGTAACAAAGGTTACATCTAAAAGGCAAGATATAATTAGGGATTATATAATTTGATCAGAACACCTTTGATAATATGGAAGTCTAATGTTCGGCTTTCAGATATTCTGCTTCTAAATGTTTTCAAAAGTATATCATGACAAAAGCAAAGGTGGCAGTCCCCTCCTGGCCATGGTACCGATCATGTGGCAAACACTGAGCCCCTGCTTCCCAGTGCTGGCCCCATCTGACACCACCAGCATAGCATGATCAGAAGGGAGCAGAGGCAGCATGGTGGGAGGGAACAACATGGGGATCAAAGGCTTGAATTCAAATCCTAACTCTCCTATTTGAAAGATCTAAAGTCAGACTGAATCTCTCTGGACTCAGTTTTTCATCTGTAAAATGGGATGATATCAATACCAGCCAAAGCTACCTCCTAGAGTTGGTATAAGGCAAATGAGATAAACGACATTGGGAAGAAAACTAATGTTTATCGAATACATGTGTGCTGAAATGGATTAAACAGTTTATATACCTTGTCTTGTTTAATCCCATAAGGGATATATTGTTACCTGAAATTTACAAGTAAGAACATTTGTTAAGGTTAAGGACACTTTCCAAAGGTCCCACAAGTCATAATTTGTAGGTGAAATTCTAATTTAGGAGCACCTGACTTTTCAATGCAATATCTTATAAACTATGAAGTGCTATACAAACGTAAAGGTGGTTTTTATCTGGCAAATTTATGGGCAGACAATGACATAAGTGAGAAGTCAGGCATATTCAGTATGTGAAATTTCTAGGCCCATCTTTCAACTTCCCTTGCTCTGTGCCCTGGACATCAGATTCTCTCTCTACCCAACCCCCTGGTTTCTAGGAAGGTCCAATATGAGTCACCTATATGTCTCTCTAACTTGAAGTGGAGGAGGACTTCTCATGGAGTGCATGCCTTTCTAGCTTCTCTCTAGTGGCCAAGAAATTGCCCATTTAAGGGAATTTCTAAAATCAGGGAGCTGGTAGGGAAGTTGGTGCAGGGGACAGAGATGTTCTCATAGTTCCTAAAGCCACATCATGTAAGGCTCAATATAGGATGGACCTCACTGTTGATATTATAGACCACCATGACCATTCTTCCCTCAATGCCCCTTTGTACCCATCAGAGATAGAATGCCAGACTGGACAGACTGGGCGTCAGTCCTGATACAGAATTCTATATACTCTATCAGGTATTCCTGCCATTGTCTCAGATGTCCCGAGTTACATACCAGAGCTCCAGCTGCCTTTCCCCATCTCAACCTGCTAGTTCCAAGGTATCTCAAACCTAGCTCATTTATACAACCTAAGTGTCTGCAGTCCTCCCTATCTCAACACATTGTGTGAGTCAAAAGTATAATCTTCCATGCGGACACTGAAACTAAACCCACAGTGTCTGGCACAATAGCAGGGGTTCAGTAAGCATCTGTAGAGTTCCTGCATTGAACAGATATTGACAGTGTCATCACGGTGTCAGGCACTCTTCTTGGAGCTGAGATACTGCAGTCAACAAGTAAGTGAAAGATAGAGATAGACAAGGGATACATATGTAATATAATCTCATGTAGTAATGAGTATTAACAATAAAGCTAAGCAGGCCATGAAGATAGCGAGTGATGAGCAATGGAGGGAGGGGTCTGCCTTAGATAGAAGGCTCGGGATTAGCCTCTCTGAGGAACTGACATTTGAGCCCAGAGCTGACCGAAGCAAGGGCATAAGACATGCAGATATCTGGAAGGAAAGCATTCCAGGAAGAGGGAATAGCAAATACAAAGGCCAAGGTATGACCAAACTTGGGAACTGGAGTCCAAGCAAGAAAGCCAAAGTCGCCAGAGCAGAAGGAGCTAGGAGAAAGGTAATAAAAGGTGAGGCTGGAAAGATTGACCAAGTAGGGTCTTATGGGGCCTGAAGATCATGGGAGGGCTAAAACAGGAAATCGCTGAAGCCCTTTTGATCAGGGAGTGAAATGATCTGATGTTTATATTTTAAAATATAATGTATATTCTTATATAATATATATATTCATAACTTACATGTATCCTTATATTATATATTAATATATTGTGTATATATAATGCATATATTCTATTGTACATGTCAAGTATTAAATAATTTAAATTTTTTAATCTAAGTTTGATTGTGTTCAAAATATACAAAATAGGATAACTAATTAGTCATGAAGCATATTCTGTTGTTAGTCTTCATATGACAGGGAAAATAATTTAGAGGTAAGATGGGAGTTAACAACCAATAGTGTATCCTGAATATAGAATCAATCTGGGTGTGGAATAGAAGCCTAAAAGAAGGTGTACTTCCTTATAGGAAACCCAAAAAAGGCCAATAATTTATTTCATCATCCTTGAATTTGTTTCCTTTTTTGCTATATTGTTGATTTAGTCAAAAGAAGATATTAAAATGTATTTTATATATCGGAGGAATCTTTTCCATACCATTTTTAAAAATGGGGACAGAATACACATAACATAAAATATGTCATTTTAACCATTTTTAAGTGTACAGATCGGTGGCATTAAAAGAACCTTCACATTTGTGTAACCATCACCTCCATCCATTTCCAGAACTTATTTTATCTTCCAAAACTGAAACTGTATTCATTAAGCAATATCTCCTGATTCCCCCCTCCCCCAGCCTCTAGCCACCAGCATTCTATTCTCTATCTCTATGAAGTTAACTACTCTAGGTACCACACATAAGTGAAATCATACAGTATGAATGATGGTGCCATCACCAGAAGGGAACAATTACAGAAAAAGCTGCTCTGTCAAAAGCTTTGGTCATGTTTTGTTGGACCTATTATATATCCAAAAGTGTTGTATGATAGGGAGTTTGAGATACAAGTCCGAAGTTAAGAAGAAAGATCCTTGTGGCAGATATAAATTTGGAATTTCCCTGTTATCTATTGTCACAATTAAACACAACATAAAACCAACCATGAAACTTCAGTTGCTCATGTGTCTGGGATGGTTGGCTTGGTGGCTCTGCTGAGCTTGGCGCCATTCACTCATAAGTCTGGCTATCAGCTGTCTGTCAGTTTATCCAGGCTAGCCCCAGCTTTCCACTTCACATAGTCTCATCCTCCAGTAGACTAGTAGGCTAGTCCAAGGATATCCTCATAGTGACAGCAATGGTGCAAAAGAAGACAATCAAGCATTGTCCAAGCATTTTTCAAGCCTCGTCTTGCACCATAGTTTGCTAACATTCCACTGGTCAAAGCAAGTCACTTGACTGAGCCCAGAAACAGTGGGACAGCAGTGCAAGAGTTACGTGGCAAAAGGCATAGATCCAGGGAGGGGTGAAAAACGGGGGCCATTTTTGCAGTCTACCACATCACAATTTTGTAGAGATTGTATTTAATGCATTGGAACTAGAGGTACTATATAGATGAAGCAAAAATGAATGAGTACTGTTTGTCTTCACCAAGAACTGAAGAGAAATAATGAAAGGCACCATCCACTAAGCTTTAACTGTCGTGGTTTACATCTTCTGGACTCCTGCAAGAGTGGAAGCTGAAATCTTAAGATGAGCTGAAAGATGACTGTATTTTGACCTAGGCCAGAGTTGCTGAGAACTGTTCAAATTCAGATATGTTTTTGAATTTGAGCTGACAAAATTTGATTGGCATGTGAGGGACAGGTAAGAAACAAAGAGATTCATAGAGTTTTTGTCTGAACAGCTAGGAGTGCCATTACTAGGATGGGGAACACCAGGGGAGACACACATTCATGTGGACAAGACAAGAGTACAATTTTGGACATGGAAGTTTGGGATCCCAGTGGAGATGTTCATCAGACAATTGGATATAAGAGTGTGATGTCCAGGATGAACGTTAAAGGCCAGAGATACAACTCTGGGTGTTAGCAGCATATAAGGGTGTTTAAAGCCATGGGAATGGAGGAGATCGCCTAAGGTATGATGTATTTAGAGAAAAGGAAATAAATAGGGTAACTGATTGACTGCATTCTCCTCCTTTACCTCAACATTCAGTAGACACCCACTTCTGACTTCATATTTTTCAAATGTGGGCCCTCTTGTCCATCCCCTAAGTCAAAATATTTCTCTTTTCCCTAGACCACTGCAATGGCTTTCAGCTGGTCACACAGCCTCCAAGATCACTTCATTAGCTCATGCTCAATACAGTCACCAGCTGGAACTTGGGAAAAGCAAGAAGAGTGGTTGTAGACCCTAGGGATCAGGACATCTACAGTGAACACCTGGTGGCTGTGCACAGCTGACAAACCACCAACTCCTCCCCCACGCCCAGTCCACATGACAGCAGTGGACTCCTAGTTGACATCTTTGTTCAACATAATTCAGCTACCTTGGCCACAGCTGATTGGACCAAGAGTGAGCACATGACTTAAGCTAGCCAATCAGAGACCTCTTCTTGAGAATCTAGAATTGGGACCATGAGAAAGAACTGGGTCACCCCATGAAACTGCATGTTTATGTATAAATTTGAGAGCTGAGGGACAGCCATGTTTTCTGGTTTGTGATCTGGTCTGTGTCAGCTGCTCCTAAAATGGCTTCCAATGATTTACACCTCCTGGTATTCATGCCCTGTGTAATCCCCTCCCCTTGAGTATAGACTGGATCTGACTTGCTTGTAATAAACAGAATATGGAAAAAGTGATGTCACTTCCAAAATTAAGTTATAAAAGTCTGTGATTTCCATCTTGCTCCCTCTCTCTGGCTCTTCTCACTTACTTGCTTGGATAAAGCAAATGGTCACATGTAAGCTGCCCTATGGTATAGCATGCATGGTCAGGAAATGAGGATGTCTTCCAGCCAACAGCTAACAAAGAATCGTGGCTCTCAGTTCAATAACTGTCCCAGAACTAAATCCTACCAACAATCGTGTGGTGAGCTTGGAAACAGATCCTTCCCCACTTGCACCCTGAGGTAACTGCAGCTCCAGCTAACACCTCAATTGCAGCCTATGAGAAGCAGAAGGCCCAGCTAAGCTGCACCTGGATGCCTGAACTACAGAAACTGTGATATAATAAATGAGGTTTTAAGTCATTAAGTTTGGGGGTAATTTGTTACACAGCAATAGATAACTAATATATGATCTGAGGAGAAGGAAAAAGGAAAGCCAGGCTGAAGAGAGAAGTGAATGATGCAGATACACATACAGAAGGAGAAAAGAAAGACAGAGGGAAACTTAGTAGGCAGAGTTCCCTTCACATTGGAGTGGATGTGAGGAGACCAACTAGAGGCGATGGCTGTCACTCAGGCAAGAGATGATGAGAGCTTAAAGTAGGGTGGATGCAATGTCCTTTTCTGTGATGGAGAAGACTAATGGAGGAAAATGGGGAGAAAATCAAGAGATCAGTTTTATTTTAACATATGGTCAATTAATATATGAGGACATGACATAATTCAATTCAACAAATGCAGGTTGAACTGTGTCAGTTCTCATCCAGTGCTACAAAGATGAGGAAGTAGAGCTCCTTGTCCCCAACCTGCTCACAGCTTGGAGGAGGAAAGGTAAGCCTGACACAACACATGGAAGAGGAAAAGTAAGCCTGACACAACACATGGAGGAGGAAAGGTAAGCCTGACACAACACATGGAGGAGGAAAAGTAAGCCTGACACAACACATCAAGTGCTACACTTGGCCTGTGAGCAAAGCGCTGGATGTGGAAGAAAAAGGGGAGCAATTGATTGTGTCTGGGAAGAGAGGGAAACTTCTCAGAGGGGACATGACTGTGTGCACTGATCACACCAATGGAAAAATGCATTTCTGTGCAGTGACAAGGACATAAGGGGAATTCAGAGTAATAAAATGAATACAGTTCTATGTTCCTTGGATGCTTTCTTCTCCTACAGGCATAATAAAGCAAGTCTTTCTTGAATAGGGGGAAAACAAAGGACTAAGATCAAGGAAGAAGGGAAACTGAGTGAAGCAGATTGGAGGGTTCCACGTAGCTTCTGCCCACTTTTAAAAACCAGATCCAAGTATGAGCTTCTATGAAGAGGACAATAGCCTGAGTCCCAGTTATGAGTGGAGGCTCTGGAGACAGACAGATGGCTCTCAGTGTACCCCAGCCCTGCCACTTATTATCTATGAGATATCCATCAAATTACTTAACCTCTCCAAACCTCAGTTTTCTCATTGTAAAATGGAGATAATGAATTTTTTCACTTGATAAAAACATCTTTATTACAAATTTTCTTAAATACTTCAGTACATGCATTACACAAAGGGTATCCCTTTCATTCATATTGCAATATTTTTCAAATGGGGATCCACAAATATGTTTTCTGAGTCTCAAGAATTTTCTAAAATTATGTCACTGGCCCTCATAAGTAGGACCTGAACCGGGGCTGCTGGCTTCCCAAGCCAGCTCTTATCCACTCGTCCAGCCTATATATTTTAATGTAAGAGTTTTCCATTGGAAGACAGATTTAAAATGTTAATATTAACATGTTCCAATCACCTGACTGATGGCCTCATAGCTAAGTCCTGGTGGAAGATTTTAGTCTCAAAGTTTTTGACGCCACTTGTACAAGTGTTGTATACCGATAACTACTATTATAATGACCTTAGGCTGGTCGGGGGGAGGGTTATATGCTGTTTCGAGTTAAAGACAGGCCAAATGATGTCACATCACACTGTATAAATGGAAGCTTCAGGGTGGTGCTGGTGCAGTGGTTAAAGAGAGAAATTAGTGGGAAAATTGAGTCATCGCTCAGCCTGAGGGAGTAGTGATATGACAAAAGAACTTGCCCCACTGTCATTCACTACAGTCCACAGTATGAACAGCTATTTAGTCTCAACAAACATCATCATCTGTCACGTTAAATGAATGATGTTGATTTGAATTGTTTTCTGTTGTACTTTTGTTTGCATTTACAATAAAACCTTGGATTGCAAGTAATTTGGTTTGCGAGTGTTCCTCAAGACGAGCAAACATTTCTAATACATTTTAACTTGGTAAATGAGAGATGTTTTGCAATATGAGTAGTTTGTTTCTGGGACAAATTATGCTCACAAACCAAGGTATACTGTACTTTATAAATTTCATTTTGTTTTATAGTTGTTTAAACATTGTAAGCATAAGAAGCTGAGGCCTAGTTGTGTATCAATACATATTTAAGGAACAAAATGATAAAAAAATAATAATAACTTAAATCAACTCTGGGAATCCACAAAAGACTACTTTTCATTTAAAAGGAGGCCATATATTTGTCAGATTTCTAAAACACAAGATAAGTCACAAAAATGTTTAGCATGGCGTGGAGAAATGGTAATTATTAAGAGACTACTGGGGTTCCAGTTCCAGGTAGGATGGAGTGAACATACTGCACCCTGTTTCTCCCACTGAATGCAGCTGTAATGCTTGAACAGAATGCATGGAGCAGCTATTTGAGTACTCTCAACAGTAAATAGTGAGCTTATCATTTTTCCATCTGGTATCCCCAGTCTAAAGTCAACACAGCCCAAAACCCAGAAGGAACACTGTGACACAGAAAGTGGGTTCTAGGAGAAGCCTCTAGCTCTGGTTTGGGGATCAAGAAAGGGAATGCCTAATGCTCAGAGATCATTCAGAAATTACCCCAGATGTTTTTCTTTCTTTCCTCCATTCTCTCCTACTCCAGCCCCCAAATAATCCTGTGGTAGCAACAGAATCCACAGGAACCAAAACTCAGAGAAGAATCTTTCTCTGATTGGTGAAGCTATGGTCTCAAGAGAATGGTGTGAACCTTCATTGCTTTTTTTCTTTTTTTTTTTTTGAGGGCAGTGTCACTGACCCTCATATGTGGGACCCGAACTGGGGCTGCTGGCAGAACCTTCATTGCTTTTTTCCTCTCTCTGCCTTTCTACTCCTTGAACCTAGACATGAGCACACTTGTGAGTATGGGGGGGGGGGGGGAACTAGGGTAAACAAGCCCCAGATTGCTGATTGGAGGATAGAAAAGGGAGCTTCAGTGACCCAGAAAGTAATGGGAGGTCATGGAGAAGGAGAAGCTTAGGAAAGTGACACTATATAATTCACTATGAACTGGGCTTGCCTCCAAACTGCACAGGCACAGATCTAATTACAGTCAACATACCAAAGATTTTGAGCACTGAACAGAGATAGATCACCAACTAACAGATAGATTGCAGACTAGCCACTTGGTGGCACATACATGGAAGAGATTCACGTAGTACACAAGGATTTAAAAACCAAATTGACATGGGAACAACATCCCACAAAAAGTGAGTTGAAACTTGCAACCTAAACCTAACTAGATCAATTGCCTACTAAAACAAAAATTTCAACATTGTCCATTAAGACTTTTTAAAATCCCACAGTCTCATAACAAAATATTCAAAATATTCATAATATAATCCAAAAGTACTTGACATAAAAAGAACCAGAGAATTTTCAACTCACTTGGGAAAAGACAATCAACAGATGTCAATACCTAGAAAACACAGACGTTGGAATTTTGTGATAAAGACTTTAAAGCAGGTATTATAAAAATGCTCTAACAAATAATCACTAACACTCTGAAAATTCATGTAAAACTAAAGTCTGAGCAAAGAAATAAAAGATGTTAAGGATAACCAAATGGAGCTTAGAACTGAAAAATACAGTATGGGCTCAATAACAGAACAAAGATGACAGAGGACTGAGGCAACAAATGGGAAGATAGATGAATAAAGTTATCCAAAATGAATAAGAAGTAAATGAAATGAAAAATAAAAAATTAACAGAGCCTTAGTAATCTGTGAGACGCTAACTGAAGGTCTAATATTTGCGTTATTAGAGTCCCAAACAGAAATAAGAAATAGTATGCTACTGAAACGGTTTTGAATAAATAATAGCTGGAAACTCACCAAATCTGGGGGGAAATAGCCTACAAATTCAAGAAGATCAGCAAACCCAAAACAGGATAAACCCAAAGAAACCCACAAAGAAAACAGAGCCATAATCAATTTGCTAAAAACTAAATGCAAAAGAAAGGTCTTGAAAGCAACAGGAGGAAAACAACATATTATCTATAGGAAAACAATGATTCCAACAACTGTGGATTTGTCATAAGAAACCATGATGACAAGGAGGAAGTGGCACACCATTTTTAAAGTACTGAAAGAAAAGAACTGTCAACCACATTTCCATATTCATCAAAAAATATCCTTCAGCATTTAAGATCAAAGAAAGACCTTCTCAAATGGAGGAAAACTAAGAGAATCTGTTGTTAGCAGACCTGCTCAAAAAGAATTACTAAAGGGGGCCCGGCTGAGTGACTCAGTTGGTTAAGAGTTGGCTTAGAGGGGCCGGCCGAGTGGCGCGGTGGTTAAGAGCTGGCCTGGGATACCAGCAGCCCCAGTTCGGATCCCATATATGAGGGCCAGTGACACTACCCTCAAAAAAAAAAGATTTGGCTTAGAGCCCGAGCTCTGAGCAACAGGGCAACCAGTTCGATTCACACATGGACCATTGAATGCTGCACCCGAGCTGAGCTGTCGCTGAGTTGCCAACAGGTGGCAGGATGGCTCAGCTGGTGTAACAACAACATTGCCTGTTCAATGGTGGGCTACACCCACCCGCAACTAAAAAGATTGAACTCCGCACCTTGAGCTGAGCTGCCGCCCAGATGGCTCAGAGAATAGAGCGTGTGCTCTTAACAACAAGACTGCTGGTTCAACTCCCGCATGGGATGGTGGCTATGCCCACTCGCAATTAAGACTGAACACAGCACCTTGAGCTTAGAGGCCACGAGCTCCTGTCAGGAAGCCAGATAGCGACTGGTGTCCTTCACAACGAAGATTGAAGAACAACAACTTGGCTGGTCCCCTCCCGCAATTCCCCAACACTGTTCCCCTCCTCCAATTCCCCAATAAAATCTTTTTTAAAAAAAATTGTTCAAATAATCTAAATAAAAGCAAGAAAGGGGAATTAGAAGAACAAAACAAAAGAGGGCACAAACAGAAAATGAATAATAAAATGGTAAACCTTGATAAAAACTTATCGGCTGGCCGTGTGGCTCATTGGTTAAGTGCTGGTTTTGGGATGCCAGCGGCCCCGGTTCGGATCCCACATGAGGGCCAGTGACACTGCCCTCTACAGCTAACAACAGCTCCACCTGGAGCTGGGCTGTGCAAGCCCCGGTGATGGTGTGGGCTGCAGCCCCTGCTGCAGTGGGCTGCCATAGGCTATAGTGAGTGGCCTGCAGCCAGCGTGAGCGGCTGGCAGCCAAGAGTGAGCTGCCAATAGCAGCGGTGAGCGACATCCAGAGGCCAGCGACCGATCTGCCTCATCCGGGAAGAGCGCAATGACGATACCAACAGTGAAGCAACATCCTCCGCAACTAAACTGAAGAACAAAAAGACAGCAACTTGTCTGTTCCCCTTCCCCGATTCCCCAACGCTGTTCCCCTCCGCCAATTCCCCAATAAAATCTTTAAAAAAAAAAAAAAAAAACTTATCAAAATTACATTAAGTGAAAATGGTCTAAACACATCAATTAAAAGACAAATGTCAGAATAGAGTTTTTAAAACCCATGACAAGGGCCAGCCAAGTGGCGCGGTGGTTAAGCGCTGGCTTAGGAAGCCAGCGGCCCCGGTTCGGGTCCCACATATGAGGGCCAGTGACACTGCCCTCAAAAAAAAAAAAAAAAAAAAACCATGACAAGAAACTCACTTCAAATATAATGATATGCGTAGGTAAAAAGATAAAAAGAGGGGAAAAGGTATACCATGCAAACACCAAACAAAAGAAAGTCAGAGAGGGTGTATCAGTATCAGACAGAAAAAATTTCAGAAATTAGAAAATTACTAGGGGTCAATTCACCGAGAAGAAATAGCAATCCTAAACATGTTCCTAACCACTGAACTTCAAAATACATAAAGAAAAATCTGATAAGAACTAAAAGAGAAGTAGACAAGTCAATAATTATAGTTGGAGACTTCAACACCCTTAATGATAAGTAGAACTAATAAACAGAAAATCAGCAAGAATATAGAAGTAAACAACATTATCAAACAACTCAATCTAATTGACATATATAGAGCACTCCACCCAACAACAGAGATATACATGTTCTTCCCAATAGCACACTCCACCCAAGAATAGCAGAATACACCTTCTCAGAACATACACAAAGGTAGACCATGTTGTGGGTCATAAAATAAACTTTAACAAGTTTAAAGAATTTCAAGCACACCAAAAGTGCTCTCTGACTATAACGGAATTAAACTTGATCATAACAGGAAAATCTCCAAATAACTTGAAAATTAAATAACACACTTCTAAATAATCCATAGGCCAAAGAGTCTCAAGGGGAATTAGGAAATATTTTTAACTAAACAAAAAAGAAAATACATATCAAAATTTGTGAGATGTAGCTAACACCATACTTCTAGAGAAATTTATAGCAATCAATGATTATATTAATTCTACTAAGTCAATAATCTAAGTTTCCACAGTAAAAAAAACCTAGAAAAAACAGAGAGCAAGCAAAAGGAAGAAAATAATACAGATAGAAGAAATCAATGAAATAGAATATAGAAAAACAATAAAGGAAATCAAGAAAACCAACAACTAATCACATGAAAAGATCAATAAAATTGAAAAACTTCTAGAAAGACAGACAAAAAAAGAAAGAAGAGACACAAGTTACCAATATCAGGATTGAAAGACATGCTATTGCTATAAATCCCAGAAACATTAAAAGGATAATAAGAGACTACTATGAACAATTCTAGACATGTAAATTCAACAACTTAGATAAAATGGACCAATTCTTCAAAAACCACAAACTATCCAAACTCACCCAAGATGAAATAGATAACCCAAATAGTACTATAGTTATTAAAGAAATAGAATTTATAGTTTAATATCTTCCCTCAAAAAGTAATCCACAAGACTAGATGATTTCATTGGCGAATTCTACCAAACATTTAAAGAAGAAACAATACAATTCTAGACCATCTCTTCTGAAAATAGAAGAGAAGGGAGCATTTTGTCTCAGTTTATGAAGTAGGCATTACCCTGATACCAAAGTTAAACATAGTACTCCCCACCTCCCCATAAAAGGAAAGAAAGGAGAAGAGAAAACTACAGGCCAAAATCCCTGCAAAACCGTCAAAATATAAAATATACTGTCTTGCGCCACATAGTGACGTTTTGGTCATTGCCTGCACGATGTAGTCAACAGGTGTTTGACCCAGCAGAAACCACATGCCCAGTGGGTGGAGAACCACCCAGCTAAGACTTGAATTGCCTTCTCCCCAAAACAGACAAAGAAAAGTGGTGTGCTCCGACTTCTCCTTTCCTTTTCCCAGTCTCTGTCTCTTTCATCATTATAGTCCCAGCGAGCAAATCTCAAAAACCTACTGTCAAGGCTTGGCAAAGAGAATGAAGAAACTTTTGGGTCTCTGTCCAGAAGGTCCTTTAACCATCTCATTTAATTCTCTCATCAAACCCATAAAGTAGGCACTTGTATCATTTAGGAATATGTCAGCTACAAGGAACAGAATAACCAGTTCACAGCAGCATTAATAAACAAGGGTTCATTTTCCCACATGAAACATGGACAGCAGTTAATGGCTTTGTTTCAGCTGTCTCATGATGGCAGGACCCTGGAGAGACGTCTCCACATTCTGTTGATGATAAAATGGCTGCCCAAGCCTTAGCATCATCCAACGTATTTCCACCTTGGGAAGCAGGGGGCCGCATAAGCAGGTAGGTTCCTCCCGCCCACCAATTTCATCTCAAGAAGGAAGGTGTCAGAGCAGAGGAATACTCCTCGTCCACCATCTCTTGTGATTGATATTGTGTTGGCAAGAAAGAAAGGGAGGCAGTAAACAGCATCTGCCATGGGGCTGTTATCATTTCCTCCATTTTTAACAGATGAGAAAGCGGTGGCTCAGAAAGGGTAAGAGACTTGCCCAAGGCCATCCAGCTGGTAAGTGCTGAAGCCACATTTCAAACCCAAAACTGTCTGGCTGCCAAGCCTGTGCTCTGCATTGCTGTGTTAGCACCTCTTTGGGATGTGGTTGGCGCTGCCATCATTCCTTCCCTCCCGGGAGCAACAAGCCAGGAGGGCTAGTGGAAATCACACTGCTAACAACAGTCCAAGTCTTAGAACAGAGAACACAGCAAGAGTCCCACTGGGTTCAGCATCTGGGGCACGCTGCACATGGGTACCTGTTGGCAGGGGATAATATGTCTGTAACAGCTCCATCTGCCTGCGGTTCTGCCTTCCTTGGCCTCTGCCCTCTGGCCTCCATTTTCCTCCATGAACTTAGAAACTATCAAGAGGAGCTGGGCTGGAAATTTGCCTCTCTGTCTCCCTCCCTGATGCTGCCACCCTGGGCCCCTCCCTCGGCCCTGCTTTGTCTGCTCATCTGCTTGCTGGTTTCCCCAGGGACCCTTTCCCCCCAAAATAACTCAAAAGTCATCATCTCTGACTCTACTGCAAACAGATCCTCCCCTAAAGTGGGGGCTGCAGACTGTATTTCAATGAGAAAATAAATTAGCAGGTAATAAATTTTCCTTTCTTTCTCTGTGTTCTTAGTGGGCCTTGAAATTGGCAAGAAGCAAATGCCACATTAATATCATTATCAGGGGCCAGCACTAAGAGTGACATCACAGTGTCCCCTGAGGCTGGCCTTCATTAACCTGGGTGGGAGGCAGGCTGAGGACCAGTGGGCAAAATTCTGTTGTGTTTTTCTTCTGGGCTGTTTCCCAAGAGGAGAGAGTTAGGCCTCTAAAAACTTAAAGGTATTATGGCTTTGGTTATAGGCAGAAACAGATTTTCCAACTCTTTAGCCAGGTTCTCCACACACTGCTTGTACCTCCAAACCCGTTTCAGGAGGCCTGGTGAGGGAAAAGCACCTTGTTGTGTCTAAGTGATGGTCTCTCCATTCCAGAACAATTTCTGCCACATTATTGAGTGGGACAAGGAAGGATTAGCAAGTCCTCGGATTACTTGAGCAATAAAGATATACTGCGATGGGCCTTTTCATTTGGAACTCAGTCTTGGTCAATATCAACATCGTAATGGCAAGTCGATAAATCCAGTATCGATGGCAGTGGAGGAGGCGTCAATGCCAGCTGCCGGCAACTTAGTTTATGGGGAATCAAGATCTCGAACGAGGCTTTAAATTTGCTGATGCTTTTTTCTGCGGGGTTTGTCGCGGCTTACCCAGCCAGATCGATTTGATGCGTCGTGCTGGGGAAGAGGAAAAGGTTTGTGGCTCTCAGAGTATTAGCAATTTTATTTCACGCTGATGCTGCGACAGAGGCCAGGGGACGGTTTACAGAAGCAGCATTCATCAAGCCACCCGTTAGCCTACAACATCCCTCAGGCCCAAAGCAGAGAGGAAAGGGAGGGGCTGGCAGCTGGCAGCATCATGGCTTTCTCTGTTGGGGGGGGTCGGGGGGGGGGGCGGTAGAAGGCAGGTATTGAAGAGGGGAAAGGGTCCGGAGGCTCTGGTGGCTCTCAGCCAGATGAGGAGCCAGATGTGGGCAGTGTCCTTGTTCACTTCAGCCTTCAGGAGTTATTACGTACGAAGGACATTTTTCCTTCCCAGAGTTTGTGGCAGATTGACTGCAGAAATGGCCCTAATTTGCCGTCCTTCCCATGCCATGTGCAATGTGATCTGGCAGTTCTTCCCATCAAGGGGTTGAGTCTATTTGTCCATCTTGCTGTTTTTTGAATCTAGGCTGCCTTGTCATTTACTTTGGCCAAGAGAATTCAGCAACAGGAATGTTGGGTTATCGGTTCCAAGCCTAGGCCTCAAGAGGCCTTGCTATCTCTGTCTCTGTCTCTCTCTGGCTCTCTTGTTCTCTTCCTCCCTCCTGCCCTCCTTCCCTCCCTCCATCATGAGAACAAGATCAGCTAGCCTTCTGGAAGATGAGACAGCATGTGGAGAAGAGCAGAGCCTCCCCAGCTGAGATAATTCTAGACCAATCAGCCTCCTGCAGACCTACCAACTGACCAAAGATGTATAAGCAAGCCCAGCTGAGTCCAACCCAGATCAGCAGAACTGGCCAGGCGATCCATAAACCTGTGAGCAATGATAAATGGCTATTGTTTTAAGTCAGTGAGGCTTGGGGGTGGTTTTTAGGTAGCATTATTATGACAATAGACAACTGATACAGGGTTCATCCAATTGTTTTATAACCAAAGCAATGCCCAGGGGAAATCACCCCATGCCATGAACTTTAGGGTTCCTGATACTTTGAGGACCAGAGTTCAACCAGCTCGTGCTAAATGCCTGAAATTTGTACACTATACACATGCAACCAAAAAATCCACAAGGCCAGTCCATCCCTCCCCCAAATAGACAGTCAGCAAAGGGCCATTTGCACTTGCCCAATTTAACTTATTCTTAGGGGCAGGGTCATGATTTCCAAGACAACCAGCCCAGTGTTAGCTCCAGGACTGGACAACACCACTTTTCTTCTGGAATGGATGGACAAATGGCCATCTGGCCTCCACCTTCCCACTCTGCCTCTCTGAGTCACTGAACCATTTAGTCAAGCAGCAGGGGGCAACTGTTTTAGGCTGAAAAATGGTGGGGGGATGTGTACTGGTTTTCTACTGCTGCTGTAACAAATGACCATAAATGTTGTGTCTTAAACAACACACGTGTATTATCCAACTGTTCTAGAGGTCAGAAGTCTGACATGGGTCTTGCTGAGATCAAATTCAAAGTGCTGTCAGGGCTGCCTCCCTTTCCGTAAGCTCTAGGATAGAGTCTGTGCCTTGCTTTCCAGCTACTGGAGGCAGTCCTTATTCCTTGGCTCATGGTCTCTTCCTCCACCTTCAAAGCCAGCAATAACGGACTGAGTCCTTCTCATGTCACATGACTCTGATCTACTCTCCTGCCTCCCTATTCTATTTTTAAGGACTCAGGTGACTAAATTGGACCCAATCAGATAATCCATCTCAAAATCCTTAACCTTAATCATATCTTCACACTCCCATTTGCATTGTAAAGTAGAACAGTCAGAGTTTCCAGGGATTAGGACATAAACATCTTTGGGGGTCATTATTCCTCCTATAATAATTTCATTGTGATTTTGTATAACAAGCATTAAAAGACAGGAAGCTTTTCTTTTTCTTGGATATCTCCATAGAATTGATAAGCCTACATCTGGAATTCTATAAAATGGGTTCACGTTAGAGAAGAAGAAAGGGATGGAAATGAACCAAGTCAATAGCATCATAACCCATCCCCAAAGCTGCAGGGCATCCCTCCCTCCATGACACAGGGATCTACTACTAAGGAAGTAAGATCTGGCTCCCAATTCAAGGGCAGGATTACGTAGACTTAGTCCACAAGGAATGCAGCTCTTCACAATGTCACAACCTACACTGAATTTCCAGAAACTGGTGACACCCCTCAAGGCAATTTAAGGGAGACCACTCAGGAACCATGGTAGGCTCTGCAACCAACAAATTTCTTTCCCCACTTACTGAACTTTTGTGCTAACAGTAGGGGCTGCAGAGATGGATCTGAAGAGATTCTGCCTCCAAAGATGTTACAGACTAGAGAATATTACAAAATAGGCACATAAATGACTATTTCAATTTTTACAAAGGAAGACATCTCAAAAAACAAACAGATAAAATGTGATGGAAGTTCAGAGCATGAAAAGGTGGGAAGGGTGCTGAGTGGATAGGGAGAAGAGGAAAACAGAAGAATCTGGGAAGGCTTTTTAGAAGAATTTAAGGAAGGCTGTTATACATTTTATAATTTGAGCTTGGGTAGGTAAATTTTTTCTGCAAAGGGGCAGATAGTAAATATCTTAAGCTTTGTGAGTCATATAGTCTCTGTAGCAACCACTCAACTCTTCTGTTGTTATGCAAAAAGCAGCCATAGACAATAAGTAGACAAATGACAGTGGCTGTGTTTCAATGAAAATTTATTTATAAAAGTAGATAGAGAGCCAGATTTGGCCCATGGGGATCATTGACTGATCCCAGTTTTAAGCTATGCTATAGGCACCCCATGAATGTTAGCACAATAACAAAAGGATTTATATGAGATATAATGCTTTGGTTAAGGTTTGGTGAATGGATAGAACAATCCAGGAGAGAGTAAAAACAACAATTTTTATGAGCTATTAAAGGGACCAGGACCTTAAGAGTTTCAAATGGAGGATTTCAGATGAGGGAAATACTTGAAATACAGCTAGTTCGAGTGGGGTTATTTCGTGGAGTGCCTTCATAGACAAGTAAAGATGTTCAGATGTAAGACGATGAGAATTAGGGACCCATTGATCGTTTTTTCAGCTGGAAAATTATACCTTGCAAATATTTCTCAATCACTAAGTTCAAGGATTAGCCTCTGGGGCCATGCACGCATGCCAAGCAGAGGTCCTGAGGACTGGCCCCCTGGGATAAAAAACTCGCCTTGTCCCCAGCAAGCAAGTGGTCATGAAGCCACCTGCTCCCACACAAAGTTGGAGCTGGTCTGTACCTCACACAGAGCTGGGCTGGGCCCAGGTTCCCCAAAGATTCTCGGTGCCCATTAGTGTCTGGCCTTGGCTTCCCCAAAGCATTGGGCATTTCTGCCTTCCTGTCTGTCTCTTCCTCTCTCCTCTGCCTCCTCCACCCCAAAGCCTTCCTGCTGCTACAAACCACATGTTCCAACAAATGAGTTATCAAAGGCTTCAACAAACTGCTCATCGTTATCCCCAGCAGGAGAAAAGCAGGCGACCTGGAGTTGGGACCTTGTTAGAGTTCGTAATGAGCTCTAACAGGAAAATATTTCTGCCTGATTAGAATCCCTAATAAGCTGCTGACTATGGTGAGCACGAGATGGCCAGCTTCCAGCTTTCTCTCTAGCCCCTCCCACACCTCCCCCTGCTCCCAAGCAGAGCCCTAGGCAGGAAAGGACTCTTTGCTAGCAGTCAAAACCATAAAGAACAAACACAAAGCAGCCCCAGAAACTCCCTGCCCATCCCTCTTCCTAGGAGAATACCGCCATCTTATGCATTGGTCCATGCACAGTGACCGCTGCCACCTGCTAACATCCTAATGATGCCACTCAGACCTATCCATGGTTGGACACAGGTGCCCCATAGGTCCTGGCGAGGGCCTCACTCAGAGAGAGATGGAGAGGCGGGAGAACACAGCATCTGACCAGCCGCTGGAAACATGAGACCACAGGCCAAATTCCCACAGCGACCAGTCAGAGTGACAGCTCCAGTTTTGCTCAGATTCTGATAGCTCCATTTTCTTCCAGTTGACTGGTTTTAGAAAGCATCTGGGTCTGTTCCAGGGTGAATTGATTCACTGCAATGATGATTTTTAGAAGAAAAATGAAAACTCACAATATATTTTGGGGGTAGTCATAGTTCAATAAAAAAAATACTTGGGTTCAGTTTGGAATTCGGGCTGTTCTTATGTGCAAGTCCTTGTGTCCGAGGGACTTGAATTTTTGAAAGGTTAAGAGATTTTCATGTAGTCCTGAGTTACGAATTCAGAGGAAAGAAGACATTTTGTGGTGGTAGGAAAAAAGAAAGTATTCTAGTATTTGGTAAAATGTCCCCTAGGGGTGCCTGGGGGTTCTGTTTATGAGATAGTCTGGCCCCTTTGCCTGACGAGGGCAGCTCCCACTTCATTCCTAAGGAACCCCGCCACTACCAAGGGGTCCCCTTGCTGTGCCTTCCATAGACTCAGGCTTCCACGCTAAGCTAATCACAAAGCGTTAGACGTTTTAGCTCCCCGTAAGCAAATCACACCAGAGCAGTGGTTCTCAGTCTTGGCCGTACATTATTATCACCTGGGGAATCTTTTAAAAATGTCAATGCCATGGTCCACCCCAGAGATACTGACTTAGCTGGTATGGGGTATGGCTTGGGTGTCTAGCCACACACTTTTAAGTGTGTGACTAGAGCTGAGAACCACTGATCTAGAATAATGCTTCTCAAACTTCTATGTGTCCATGAATACCCTGGGGTCTTACTAAAATGCAGATTTTGATTCAATCGATTTAGGATAGGCCTGAGATTCTGCATTTCTAACAAGTTCCCAGGAGATGCCCAGGCTGAGGCTGCCCACATCCTCCCAGCAGTAATGGTCCATGACTATGCTGGCAGCCACGGCCAGCTCCACACCCACCTCTGCTCAATGACCCCCATGGCTTGGACGCTAGACATTCCTTTGCAAGCCCCAGAGCCTGGGATGGGGGACGACAGCAGGTAGTCCCTGGGCCTAGCTGGGAGTGAGCGTAACAGGGGAGGCGCACCAAGGAAATAGGCTGCAGGGAGCATGTGAGGGTGGGACACACACATACACGCGCGCGCACACACACACACACACACACACATACAGATTCTGCCCCATTTGGGCCCAGACACCCCACTCTGCCAATTTCCCCCCTCCCTGGGTTAATGATCAGGCCTGAGGTTGTGCCAGCTGTTCTGGGTGGAAGGCTACAGCACCAGCAGTGGGAAGACATGTCAACCTCTAGCTCCCACCCCTCACACCATTCCCCAACTCTTAAAACCGCAGGATACGGGCCAACAGGAAAGCAGAGGGGCCCAAGGCAAGTTTCTCCTCTGAAGGAGGCTCCCCCTACCCCCTGCATAGAGACCAGGAATTATGGCCCAGATAGGGCAGATGGCAGCGCCTGGGGAGGAGCCTAAGTGCAGGGGGTGGCTGCCTGCCACCTAACTGTCACGGTCAGGTTTCTTTTTCCTTCCAAGTTTCCCTCACCATCCCACGTCATTCTCAGGGTCTAGCCATCGTTCAGCTAACCCTGCTTTTTTTTCTGCTTTGTACTTCTCACTGATGTTATGTTTGTTTGCCTTCTCTCCCTCACCTCCTCACCCCATTCACTGCTATACTTTTCATACCTACAACAGTACCTGACATGCAAAAAATTCTTAATAATTGTCATAGGCACTATGATAGCAAGTGCCTTAGCTAAACAGAGCTATCTAGCCCAAAGTCACACAGGCGCTTCCCAGGTTAGCCCACACCCTTGGACTGATGGACGTCCAGCATCTGAGCCCCACCTGCTGAAGAACAGATCCCGCTTCGGAGCACCCTGTGGTGTTGGCTAGGCTGTTGGTGGCTCTCCCTTTGCCCACTCCTGCATCTGTCCCCTTGTTTCCACAGGTCTTGGGGCAAGACCACTCCTTAAACAACTTGCTCCATATATTCAGCTCAGAGTCTGCTTCCCAGGAAGCCAGACCACAATGATGCGTTCTTGTGGAATGAAAGAGAGAAAGGAAGACAGGAAAAGCTTTGACTCTATCATTGATCGCTTTCCACATCCCAAAAATAACCCCACTCTGCCTACTTCTCTCCACATCCAACGCCACCACAGTAATCAAAGCACCATTCTGTCTTGCTGAGAGCCATGCCTCACCTCTGCAGTGGATCCTGTTAATGCCAACACCAGACCTTCTAGTCTCCAGCTGTGGTGGAGAGTGGCTGAGAAGCTGGTCCCTTCCCACCCCAAGTGGCTCCTCTGCCTAAGGGCTTTCTCAGCCCAGAGCAGGGCAGCCCAGAAGCATTAGGGGTTTGATGCTGCCAGGGATACTCCTCCACCAATGAGAGCAAGAGTCATAGGTAAATAACCATTCCCACCCATTGGGAGGACAATGCTCAGGCATGTTCCACAGGATTACTCAGGACTCCCCAATGGGCTTCAGCCCCCAACCCCCAAATCATTAAACCACCCTTTATTTAGGGGTTTTTCTCTCTTTTCTTCTCAGGTCTCCTATTCCCTCACTCAGGTATTCCAAATAAAAACTACCTGCACCCACATCCTGGTCTCTGTGCCTGTTTGGGGGGAAATACAAATGAGGTAAGCCTCCCAACCAGCTCCCTGACTTCCACTCTTGCTGCTGTGAGCTTCTGAAGAC
Source organism: Aselliscus stoliczkanus (assembly GCA_033961575.1). NCBI lineage: Eukaryota > Metazoa > Chordata > Mammalia > Chiroptera > Hipposideridae > Aselliscus > Aselliscus stoliczkanus. The sequence continues at coordinate 140,270,571 of CM066732.1, read as the reverse complement.
AGCACAGCAGGAACACTGGCCTCCTTTCAGTTTCTTTCATGCCACAGGGACTTTACCTGTGTGACTCAATGTATTCTTTCATTCAGCAACTTTTCGGTGAGTGCCTACCTGTTGAGGCATTGGGATACTGCAGCAAACAAGAGTCAAAAATCCTTACCTTCATGTAGCTGACGTGCCTCCCCCGTTCCCACACTCCCTCCCCACCACACACACAAACCCTTGCATCTTTGGTATCCCTCCTACTTACCAGTTAAGTCTCAACTCAAATGTCCAGTCCTCAAAGAACTCTTCTCTGCCCCCCCTTTCCCTTTTAACTCTCCCCTAATAACTGCTGGCCCAGGGCCAGTTCCTTTCTCATTACACCTGTCATTGGGTTTGTCTCCTCCACCATCATGCTCACTTCACAAGCACAAGACAATGCCCATTTCACTTTCACTGTATCCTCTGCCCTTAGTACCTTGCCTGGTACCTAATGAATGAAGAGATGAATGAATGAATGAATGAATGAATGACCTAATGGCACCATTTTCATGAGTGAAAGTTAAGAGGAGAAATGAGAGACTCATCCTTATGGATGCACAAGGAGGGGCAGATAAGGAGCAAAATTTCATAGTAACCAGTGCTGGTGACAGAGGTGACCATTTTGGAATCCTTGACCATCCGGATACTACATCAAGAACGTTACCAGAGCCCAGAGAGCATGGCAAGGGGAAGAAACAGTGACATGCAGAAAGGGCGAGTCACCAAAAACTAACCATTTCATTCTCCTTCACCATCTGCCCCACAGAGGACCCACGATGGAAGGTGTCTCCAAGCGCGTTCAGTGTTTTCACGGCAGGATCTTTGCCGGAGACATCGTTGTCACATGACTAATTAGGCATAAGGCAATGTTGCTATTTAAAAAAAAAAGATCAAGTAACTGGTTGATAGTGTGTGTGTGAGGGGGTTCGTTTGCTTGCTTGGCTTTGTTTTCTATTGATGATGTTCTTGCAGTCACTCCCACTTTTGTATTATATATAAATCTTACCCAACTCTCATCATGGTCTATACTGTACGCAGTAGACAAGGTGGTGGTCTTAAAATAATTGGCATTTCTTCCAGCTGACTATGATTGGCCCCAAAAGCGGGTCTCTTATTTTGAAACCCACTACCCTGGGAGGAGAAAGGGAGGCCAAGGGCCCTCTTTGAGGGCACAGGTTTGAGCCCACAGAACAAGACAAGTGCACAGATACAATCCACAAAATAAAATCAGCTATTTGCGCAGTGTTGCCATGAATCTATACACATTTTAAGTGTATATTCAAATACTTTGTATTTCACAAATAAAATCTTTTTAATTTTGTGATGTCCTTTTTAATGTGCCTCTAACTTTTCATGATATTATCTCTTTTACGGCAAAATTGCCTTACAGCCAATTAGTTAGGCAGGTGAAAATACTTGCAGAAAAAAATGCTATGGCAAATATGACTATGACTTTAGCAAAGATACTTAGGGGAAAGTACCTAGAACCGTCTCAGGGACCATCTATTCTCTTATTTCACAGGTGAGAAAACCAGGACCCAGAGAGGCGCCTGCGGCAGGTAACAAACCTCCAAACGCTGAACTCCTTGCTCACTGTTCAAATCTGAGACTCAGGCTGGCCTCTTCCACGCAGTAGTACCGCTTCCCAGTACAGCTCACTGTTCTAGGAGAGGGGGCTTTCTATCTATGTGTCAGCAATCCGTGAGTTGTAGCCTGGCATTCCTTGATCCTTTCTCCCACCAAAGGACTACTCTGGGGGACCACCCAGACTCCCACTTCCTAGAACTCAGTCTTTGGATTCCAACAGCCTCCCTCAGGGTTGAACTCTTGCCTTACTCCTGCATGTTCAGGACTCAAGAGAGCTCAGTGCCGCCCCAATGCTCTGTGCATCCTGAAAGTCACTCAGACAGTAAAGGAAAGCCTTCATGATTGACACTCTACAGTACTAGACTCTGCCCACTCATTTTGGTTTTTGTCCTAGAGATAAACTCATCCCCAGCTGAATGGCACACTGCCAATGAGTGAGAAGTGCCTCAGTCTTTTTATACATGGTCTTTCATATATGAAAAGAATGAACAAGCATACAGAAAAAAATATTAACATTAGTTCACATTTATTAAAGGCTTATTATGTGCCAAGACCTATGTTAAACATTATGTTGGTTTTAATATAACAATTCTGTGTGGTAGAAATTTTTATGATCAACCCCAATTACTTATGAAGAAACAGGTTTAGCGAGGTCAAGTGCCTTGCTCAAGGCCATGCAACTAACAACCGAACTGGAATTCAAGTCCAGGTGCATCTGACCCCAAGCTCTTAACTTCCTCCCACCACCAAACCACTCACTCTATCCCACACATCAACTGGGTCCCAGATACCAAAAGGGAGGCCAAGTGTAGCCAGGCACCAATGACTTTTCAGAATATGGTGTCCCAGAGCCAATCCGTTATCAAAGGATGATACATAGGTAAGTAGAAATGGTAACCATTGCCACATAAGACACAGAATCACCACCCTCAGATGACTGTGTGCCTGCCTCTGAGCCTTGTGGTGGGACCCAAAGCAAAAATCAGGGGGCTGGAGCACTCAGTGCCCTTTTTCTGCCCAGCCCCTTTCTGGGATCCCTATCCTACTTCCCCCTAACTCTCCCCAGCCACACTGCACACACACACACACACACACACACACACACACACACACACACACACAAGCAACTCCATATCAGACCTGACACCACTTCATCATTATGGAGACAAATGGATAGGAAGTTAGTGACATGCTATCCTTCAAGAGCAGTTACTGTTTTAAAGTGGATGTGGACAGAGGCTGTATTAAAACAAAGGAACAGTTTGTTTTCTACCTTACAGTGTCTCAATCAGTTGTAAAGTAATTGTTGCTATTAATAGTGAGAATACTAAACTTTGTGAATCAGCTACTTTTTGGAATACAAGAGTAAATTCAATACCTTCCCTAAAATAACATCGCAGTCATGTGAATATGATATGTATTGTTGAATAGAGGAGAGGATGGCATGACAGTTCAATAACTTACAATCCATTTTGAACATGGCCCAATCCAAGTTGATAATTAGGACTGGTGTATTCTTAGTAATTGTAGCATTTAGGAATTACTATTTCACTTTACTTCCTCCCACCCAATTTTTTTACACTCTATCAAAACCTGAGCATCACCAGGGGAACATATTCCCTGGCACAGGAATATCATCCATCATGAACGCAACAGCTGGGGAGAAATGTTCTAAAGGAACTGCAGACACAGGATGACGCTTTGCCAAGACACATAGGAAGCCTGACAGCTTACAAGGCACTCCCTGTCATCATCCAATAAGGTCTCCAAACTCTCGCCTCCTCTAGGAAAGAATTCTCCCTCTACCAGTACTAGAGAGCTGTCCCATCCTGTGCCAGGGCCAGGTAGGCTACCTGTCTTAGTCTGTTTGGCTGCCATACAAAACACCATAGACTGGGTGGCTTAAATAACAGAAATTAATTTCTCACAGTTCCAGAGTTTGGGAAGTCCAAGATCAAGGTATCAACAGATTGGGATCCTGGTGAGAGCTCTTTCTGGCATGCAGTTGGCCAAGTTCTTGCTATGTCCTCACAGGACCTTTCTCAATTATTGCTCTTCTTCTAAAGCCACCCATCCCATCATGAGGGCCCTATCCTCATGACCTAATCTAACCCTAATTACACCCCAAAGGCCTCATCTCCAAATATTGGGTTAATGGAAAAGTCATGATGTATTTTTTTCTATGTTTTTCATTGCAAAAATTTGTCATGACTTCTCCAGCAACCCAATACCATCATGTTGGGGATTCAGTCTTCAACATATGGATTGGGGGTTGGGGGAGGCACAAACATTCAGTCCATAACAGTCCATAGCTGATGGGAATGATCAATATAAGAAATTGATCCTCAGATAACTGATGCAAAAACTGAATCATTCATTCATCCATTCATTCATCAAACTGATATTTATTAGTACTTACTATATACCAGTGCTCTGCCTTGGTTTTCTAGTGTTGATTCAAGTAAATCTAGTTCCTGCCTTCATAAAGATTACAGTCCTCAAGACTGACAACCAGAATCTATGGAGAAGAGAGCACCAGATGTCAGTGCATGTGTCCATAGAGCTCATCCATTCATTCATTTAGTGAGACTGATTGTGTGCCAGGACGCAGGGAGAAATCAGACACAGTCCTTGCCCTCCAAAAGCCAACAGTTTAGGAGATAGAAGCAGATAGAAAACACAATGTGATAAGTTCCTATAGAGTTGAGTCATGATGTATGTGCATGTAACATTTCTGCATGAGATCACACAGCAAAGAGAGAGAGAGAGAGAAATAATCAGATAAATAACACAGTAGTTCATCCACCATCCCTCCCAATCAGCAATGCCCCAACATGAGCATGAAATGGCAGAGTGAGGCTAGTGCTAGTGTGCCTTCTGTTTGTGCCACTTCCCATTACCTCGTGTGCTGTGATCATTGCCTGCCTTACTGACATTCGTTTATTGTTAAAAACATACATCTTTCTTCACTCAAGGCCCCTAAACTCAAGTCAACTATTTCATCTGGTCATCTATCAAAGAAGCTGGTTCAGTTTTATGAGTTCATGCTGAGCTGAACTTCTTATGGGCTACGATATGCTTTGTGGGTGGGCTGACCAGACAGTTTATCATCCAAACCAGGACACCACTGAAAGTGAGGTGAGGCGATAGTGATAATTACACCAGAACAAGAGGCATAAATTCAGAGAATCCTGGGCAAACCCAGCATATGGTATGTCTATTTATGGATGATATAAGTAATTTTTATTTATTTATTAATCTAAAAAAATTTTTTTAAATACAAATAATATGTTTTGTTATGCAGATATTAAATATGAGGTGTGACAATTAAGTTTGCAAACTCATCCTAGAACAAGTGCTCCATACTTCATTGCTGAATATCACTACTGTCTCCTTAGAAACACTCCCCTTGGGAAGCTATGCACTGATGCCAGCACCTAGTCCACCCTCCAGAACTCTTTTCCTGGAATGGCCATCAAAGCTCTCATTGTATTATCCTTGATGTCCTGAGTGTCTCAAAATGTCTTCCTTTCAATATTTCCTTTATCTTTGGGTAAAGAAAGAAGTCATTGGGGGCAAGATCAGGTAAGTAGGGAGGGTGTTCCAATACAGTTATTTGTTTACTGGCTAAACACTCCCTCACAGACAGTGCTGTGTGAGCTGGTGCATTGTCATGATGCAAGAGCCATGAATTGTTGGTGAAAAGTTCAGGTCGTCTAACTTTTTTACTCAGCCTTTTCAGTACTTTCAAATGGTAAATTTGGTTAAGTTTGTCCACTTGGTACAAATTCATAATGAATAATCCCTCTGATATCAAAATAGGTTGCAATATTGTTACAACAAGTTTGCAAACTTAATTGTCAGATCTCATAAGAAGGTTTTCTAGTTTTTCTTTTATTTATTTTAAAATAGTTAAAAGTTCACATGGGCCGGCCGAGTGGCTCATTGGTTAAGAGTTGGTTTGGGGATGCCAGCGGCCCCGATTTGGATCCCACGTATGAGGGCCAGTGACACTGCGCTCTACAGCTAACAACAGCTCCACCTGGAGCTGGGCTGTATGAGCCCCAGCGACAGTGTAGGCTGCAGCCCCTGCTGCAGTGGGCTGCCATAGGCTACAGTGAGTGGCCAGCAGCCAGCGTGAACTGCCAATGGCTGTGGTGAGCGACATCCAGAGGCCGGCAACCAATATGCCTCATCCGGGAAGAGCCACTGACGATACCAACATGAGCCAGTGAAGCAACGTCCTCCACAACTAGACTGAAGATCAAAGGACAGCAACTTGTCTGTTCCCCTTCCCCTGTTCCCCTCCCCCAATTCCCCAATAAAATCTTATTTAAAAAAAGTTCACATGATAATTTAAAAGGACCACAGTGAAAAGTCTCCCTTTCATTCCTGACCTCAGCCACTTAGTCGAGGAAATAAATATATAAATATATTTAGATATTGAAATATATGTGTATTTATACAAATAATAGCACAGTCTTCACACTGTTCTGTACTTCCTTTTTTCTCTTAAAAATATACTTAAGAGATAATTCCATATTAATACAAGCTTTCTCCTAATATATGATGCTTATTATTTCATTGTATGGATGTACATAATGTATTTAACCTGTATCTATTGATGGACATGTAGATTGTTTCCCATCTTTTGCTGCAATGAGTGACCTTGACCCTACATTATTTTGCATATGTACAGTATACCTATAGGACAAATTCCTGGAAGTGGAACCGCTAAGTCAAAGGGCATATCAGTTAAGATTCTGTTTGATTGCTCATAACAGAAAAGCCAAAAGAACAGTCACTTAAATAAGGTAGAGTTCTAGTTCTCCCTCAAATAATAGGAGTCTGGAGGTGGGCTATCCAGAGCTGCCATGGACTTCAGCTATCATGAGAGACCAGGATTCAATCTTTTCTATCCAAAGCTTAAATAATTGTGGAGGCCTTCTTTAAGTAAAATAATACAAAATTACAAACACCTATTTAGAATGAGAAAAAAAATCTAATATATTATACATTTTTAAATGCTGAAGTAACACAAACATCACAAAATCTGAACAAAATAATATTATAATTATTCAACTGCCCAATATATCTTTATAATAGGTTTTTCCCCTACACTTTTTTGGCTACATGACATTTGATCACTTTTTTGTAGGATAAAATTTTGTAATATCTTCTGAAGAATAAAAAAAGTAATGAATTTTTCCTTCAGCATGGCTCATTAAAATTTACTTTTATTGTTGATATTTAATATGCATAAAACATGTGAGACATACTGTTTGTAGTACTACTACAGGTTTTGCACTACAAATATAAAAATTCTGATCATTTCTGTGATTCATATTTCCCATCAAGAAAGTATTTTGCGTTGGGAGATCCAGTCAAAATACTGGAGTAGGTAAACACTGTGCTTACCTCCTCTCACCACCACATCAAAATTACAACCAAACTGTAGAACAGATTCATTGAGAATCACATGAAGTCTAGTTGAACTGAAGCCCTACAACTAAGGGCATATGGAAGAAGCCACGTTGAGTCTGGTAGGAGAGGCAAAGATATGGAATGGGCTGGTCCCACACCCATGTGTGACCATTAAAAATGGGGAGGATATCTCAGCTTCAAAGGTTCCCCCCGAGAGGTGCAAGACGTTCCAGCACCACACCAAACTCCCAGCCCAAGATTCCAGTGCCAGAGAGAGGTCCCCATAGCTTCTGGCTGCGAAAATCAGCAGAGATTGTGGCTGAGTAAAACAGAGGGTGGCTGAAATTCTAGGCGCTCCTCTTAAAGAATCCGCACACAGACTAACTCACTGACTGACTCACTCACCCTGAGTTCCAGCACTGGGGTGGTAGCTCGAGAGGCCCAGGGACATGTGGGGAGGAACTGAATTGTCTGGCTGCAGGGCAAGGGCTGGAGGGGCAGCTTTCTTCCAGACAAAGGAGCTGGCAGAAGCTTTTGTTTCTTTGTTAAGCCCTCCCTCTCCCAGTATGCAGACGCATGGGCAACCACATCTCAAACTCCATCAACCTAGCTAACACTGTTCATTGGCCCTGATTTCCTGAGACCCCACCCCACCCAACTTCCAGGCCCACCCAAGCTCCTTCCAGTGGCTTTTCCATATAAATGGCTTGTCTTGGCTCATGCTGCAGACTGTCTTAAAGTCTCTCAAAGATTCACAAAACCCAAACAAGCAGCATCTGGCTTCAGCAATTCCCATACCCCTGGCTGAGCAGCCATAAGCCAAGCACTAGTGACATTTGGTATCTGTTTACAGTTTGGCCTCTCAAGGCACCTCCTAGCCCAGAATAAGGGGTGGCCATCTGAAGATTGCTTTGTGGCTCATGCCAAGTGGCCCTGGGCAGGTCACTGGCTGCAGCTGAACTTGACCTGTGGTGGGTTCCCTCTCAGGAGGCCCCCAGGCTGGCTGGTTGCCATTTCAGGCCCAGCCTGAGCATCACCCAAAGGGCATACCCAAAGGATGCACTGGGCAGGCCAGAGCCTTGCTATAGTGAACCCTGCTCCATAGGGTCAGCCATTGCTCCAAGCTCCTCCACTGTAGTCACAGCTAGTCCTCACAACCAATCAGCCCAAGGATCAATCCTTCTCATTGATGTGACAACAGGAACCAATGCTCAACTACAACAGGAGGGCACATGCAACCCACACAAGGAACATACCTGGATTACCCAGTTCAGGTGACCAGGACTGACCCCACTGACCCCACAGCACACCTACTCCATAAGACTACTCTACAAAGACCAGGAAGCATAACAGCCCTACCTAATACAGAGAAAAAAATACAGGGAGGCAGCCAAATGGGGAGACAAAGAAACATGCCCTAAATGAATGAACAGAACAAAGCTCCAGAAAAAGCACTTAAAAAAAATGAAGACAAGCAATCTACCAGATGCAAAGTCCCAAACACTTGTTATAAGGATGTCAGTAATCTCAGGGAGAACTTCATCAAAGAGATATGAAACATATATATAGAAAACAGAAAAAGAACCAGTTAGAAATAAAGAATACAATAACTCTAATGAAGAATACATTTGAGGGAATCAACAGATTATATGAAGCAGAGGGTCAAATCGGTGATTTAGAAGATAAGTTAGCAGAAAACACCCAAACAGAACAGCAAAAAGGAAAAAGAATCCAAAAAATGAGGCTAGATTAAGGGGTCTCTGGGACAACATCATGCATAACAACATTTGCTTCATAGGGGTACGAGAAGGAGAAGAGAGAGAGCAAGGAATTGAAAACCTATTTGAAGAAATAGTGACTGAAAACTTCCCTAACCTGGCAAAGGAGATAGATACACTAGCCCAGGAAGTGCAGAGTCCCAAACAAGATGAACCCAAACAGGCCCACACTAAGACACATTATAATGAAAATGGCAAAGGTTAAAGACAATGAGAGAATCCTAAAAGCAGCAAGAGAAAGGCAACTAGTAAATTATAAGGGAGCTCCCATAAGACTGTAAACTGATTTCTCAACAGAAACTGTGCAGGCCAGAAGGAATTCGCACAAAATATTCAAAGTGATAAAAAGCAAGGACCTACAACCAAGATTACTCTACACCACAAAGCTAGCATTTATTTTTTATTTTTTTAAATTAGTTTCAGGTGTACAACACAGTGCAATAGTTATACTTTTTACCCCTCAAAGTGACAACCCCCACCACCACCACCACCAAAGCTAGCATTTAGAATTGAAGAACAGATAAAGAGCTTCCCAGAAAAGAAAAAGCTAATAGAGTTCATCATCACTATGAAACCAGAATTACAAGGAATGTTAGATGGACTTCTTTATAACAACAACAACAAAAAAATCCAAAAAATGAATAATAAAATGGCAGTAACTGCATACCTATCATGTTACTTTCAATGTAAATGAATTAAATGTTCCAACCGAAAGATAGGGTGCCTGAATAGATATGCTGCCTACAACAGACTCAACTTAAGATCCAAAGATATTCACAATAGAAGGTAAAGAGATGGAAAAATATTTCATGAAAATGGGGGGGGGGGAGCTGGGTTAGCAATACTTATACCAGACAAAATAGACTTTAAAACAAAGGCTATAAGAAGAGACAATGAAGGACCCAGCAATCCTACATCCAAAGGTATTTATCCAAAGAAATCCAAAACACGATATGTGCATCCTTATGTTCATTGCAGCATTGTTTACAATGGCCAAGATGTGGAGGCAGCCTGGGTGTCCATGGATGGATGAGTGGATAAAGAGAAGGTGGTACATATACACAGTGGAATGTTGCTCGGCCAGGGAAGGCAATGGGTTCTTGCCATCTGCAGCTGCATGGATGGACCTGGAGGGTATTGTGCTAAGTTAAGCATGTCAGATCGAGAAAAACAGATGCTAAGTGATTTCACTTATATATGAAATCTAAAAATAAAATAAACAAATAAACAGAAACAAACTCATAGATACAGAGAACATTTTGATGGTTGCCAGACAGGAAGGTAGATGGAGGTGGGTGAAAAATGGAAGGGATTAAGAAATACAAATTGGTTGTTACAAACTAGTCATGGGGATGTAGGGTATTTCATAAGGAATATTGTCAATAATACTGTAATAACTATGTATGGTATCAGATGGGTACTGGATTCATTGGGGTGATAGATATGATAGGGTTGGGGGCTAGGGTGTAAAAGGTGAGTGAAGGGAGTAAGAAGTACAAATCGGTAGTTTACAAAACAGTCATTTGGGTGCAAAGTACAATATAGGGAATATAGTCAATAATATGGTAATAACTATGTATAGTTCCACATAGGTGCTAGACTAGACAAAAGGATCACTTCTTAAATTATATAAATGTCTAACCACTGTGCTGCACCCCTGAAATCAATATAAAATAATATTGAATGTCAGCTGTAATTGAAAAATTTTAAAAAGGGGGGTGAAGGTGAAGGGAAGTAGGTGGTTCAGATTTCCAGGCATAAAGCAAATAAGTCATGGGATGTAATGAACAGCATAAGAAAATAGTCAATAATGTGATAGTGTGATATGGTTTCAGATGGTTGCTGGACTTATCATGGTGATCACATCTTTAGCTCTATAAATCTTGAATAACTATTGTATACACCATAATTAATATAATATTATATGTTAGCTATATTTTAATAAAAATCTTTAATAAAAAGTTTTTGGTGGTTTTATAAATATATAAGCTAAGTTGTTAAGCATGTTTCTGAAGGGAGAAAGCGTCCAGTTTACTAGGCATCAGCAAGTACAAGATATTCCACTTACCATTTTATACATGTGATAGGTGCAACAATATCACCCAGACCAGCTTTTGGCTCTGTACATTTTAACCTTTTTTTTTTTCCCTCTACTACCGAATACTTCTGATGTTGGGCATATCAATTGTGATAGGACCTCTGACCTGAACCTTGGTATCAAAAAGCCAGGGGAGTTGGCACAGTGAGCAGCAGATGGTATTTGTGGAAGCTGTTCCTACAACAGGATGATGGGCAGATGCCTGCAAACCACTGAAACATATCCTAGTATACACCAACTAACTGTATCTCAATCCAACTTCCTCTTAGCTGGATCCCACAGCCATTCCCACAGCCATTCCAATACCATCCAACACAGGGAAAGTGTGACATGAGGAAAATCAGAGTAGAAATAGACAACAGTCTTAACTGTCTGCCGTTGAAATATCTTACTATTGCAAAGACGGTTACAAAGGCACCAGGACCATGTAAACACATTGCCAGAGCCCCCTCTTGGGAGATGCTTGTGCAAGTCAGGGGCTCTGAGCTTCAGCTCCATTAGCTGCAAAGTAAAATGCCGCAGGCCAGCAGGGTTCTGCTTATCGTCTGCCCAGGCACACACACATGATTTGGGAGGTAGATGGGAGGCCGCAGCCTTTCTTCCTTTGCCAGTGGCAGCTGAGGTGCCAGTTTCAGCAGGCAGTTTTTGCAGTGTCCGTTAGGCTCCATGGTCTCCTATCCGTCACCACTTAGGGGCTATGGGTTGTGTAGGGCAGCTACAAGGCAGAAGCTTTCTCAACTGTTTGTTTGTTTCAGTGTGATTTCAATTTGCATTTCAAACATGCAGGAAAGAAAAGAATACAGTGAACTCCCAAGTACCATCCACCTACTTTCAACCATCATTAATATTGTGTCATCTTTTGCCTTATAATTGAATCATTTCATCATAAATTAAAAACATCATGACACTTCATCCATAAATATGTCAACATGTATCTCCAAAGAGTAGGGATATTTCTCCAATTAACAATACCAATATTACACCTAACAATAATAGTAGTAATTCCCTAATATCACCTAAAACGCACTTCATATTTAAATTTCTACAATTGTCCTAAAATTTTTTCTTAAATTTATTTGAATAAGTTTCATGCAATTAATTTGTGTATTTTGCCTCTTAAGTCTTGTCTTATCTAGGACAATCCCTCTTCACGACATTGACTGAAAAGATCAGGCCAGCTATCACATAGACTGTCTCACATTCTAAATATGTCTATTTCCTTAGGATGTCATTTAATTATCCTTCATATTTCCTGCAAAGTGAGGTACATCTAAAGACTTGTTTTTTTAAGCCAGATTTATTGAGGTATAATTTATATATAAACTTTATCCTTTTTCCCTTATAGTCTATGAGTTTTTTTTATTGTTGTTGTTTTTTGTTGTTGTTTTTTTGAGGGCAGTGTTACTGGCCCTCATATGTGGGACCTGAACTGGGGCCGCTGGCTTCCCAAGCCAGCGCTTAACCACCGCACCACTCGGCCGGCCGAGTCTATGAGTTTTGACAAATGCAAACAGTCATGTAACCTAAAAGCTTGGTTTGATTCAGATTTAACATAATTGGTCAAAATACTTTAAAGTGATGCTGTGAACTTCCTATTGAACTTCCTATCACATCTGCATGCATATACTAACTAGTTGTCCCACTCTTAATGTCACTAATTTTGAACATTGGTTTTCTATAGATTTATGATCTCTGAATGTGTATTAGTTTTCTATTGCTGTGCGACAAATTACAATGAACTTGACAGCTTAAAGCAATGCCTACTTATTAGCTCACAGTTCTGTGGGCCAGAAATCAAGGCATGGCCTTACTAGGTGCTCTGCTCAGGATATCACAAGGATAAGACCAAGGTGTTGGCAGGCTACATTCTCATCTGGAGCCTGGGTCCTCTTCTAACCTCATGAAAGTTGCTCTGACTTTAATTCAGTTCTAATTTTTTTTTTTTTTTTTTAGCTGAGCCATCCTGCCAACTTTTGGCAGCTCAATGGCAACTCAGCTCGTGCTGGCATCGAACTGCCATTGCTCAGAGCTCAGCTCGCACTCTTGAGCAAGCTCTTAACCAACTGAGCCACTCAGCCAGCCCCCTCTAACTTTAATTCAGTTCTAACTGATCTTGATTGCTAAGAGAAAATAAGCCAAATGCTATTCAGTGGGGACCTGAGATGAATATATCTAGAACACAGAGAATTCTTTGGGATGTCTACTGGTACCATTTTAAAAGCTCGTGGAAAACTATAGTAACCTAATACAGGCAGGACCACTAAGAGATCACACCCTTCAGGAAGGAAGGCTGGGGTCATTCCACCAGACAGAGAACCAAGAAGGCAGAATGCTGGCTCAGGACAAAAGGAACATGGGATAGAGGGCAGAAGAAAATTATAATGACCAATGAAGGCTGGCTATAAAAATGTAGTAAATGTGCATATATTCTTCCTTGCTTTGTTATGTATTTGCTTCTTCTTTCTATGATTCTTTATATAAGAAATGTTAGCAATGGCTAATCTTACAATTTAGTCTTTAGACTATCATATGGGATTATGACTGAATTAGAAGGGTAAAAAACATCAGCCAGGTATGGATACAATGACTGATGAGTCTTCGCATCTTTCGTCTTTGGGGAGAGTAGCTACATTCTCATTTGTATTATTTCATGTAACTATACTTTCTTTTAGATGGTAGTGTGTTGTTATTATTGCTGTTTGGAAATTGAAGTATGGACAAAAGGCTATGTATGGATGCTGGGATGCCAAATTGTCATTATATGCAGTAGATACTATTTACTGGCACTTGGCACCCCTTTTAATTCCCTTCTATACTCACCCATAGGGAGATATGATATAGGTCACAGGGGCTAGAAGCTTGGGAACTACATTTCCCAGACTTACATCCCAACTGAGATATGAGGCCAACAAGATAGGCTCACATGAGATGCAAATGACTGAAGGAGGCAGAAGCCACCTTAATCTGGTTCTGATGGCAGCTGGCATGCAGGTTTTGGCTACTCTCAGTGTTTGCAGTAGCCAGCAAGGTAGATATAACTGTAGCTGTGGTTTCCTAGTCTCTGGGTGAAAGCAACAGCTTTCCAGACTTCTTAATGGCTTGGGACAGTGTGACCAGAAAAAAGAGAAGAGAGGAGAGGAGAGGAGAGGAGAGGAGAGGAGAGGAGAGGAGAGAAGAGGAGAGGAGAGGAGAGGAGAGGAGAGGAGAGGAGAGAAGAGAAGAGAAGAGAAGAGAAGAGAAGAGAAGAGAAGAGAAGAGAAGAGAAGAGAAGAGAAGAGAAGAGAAGAGAAGAGAAGAGAGAAGAGAGATAGTGGCATGCTTCCACAGTCTTAACTTTTGCTCCTCCAATCCTGCCAGTGGTTTTCAACATCAAGTCCCTATATTAAACCCCTTTCTGCTTGAAATACCTAAGATGGTTTCAGATTCCCTGAACTGAACTCTGATACACTCCCCGACAGTTTGTAACAATTTTCATTCCTATCAGCAAAATTGGTGAATGACTGTTTCCCTTACACCCTAGGCAATGCAGTGCGTTATTAAACTTTTTGTCTTTTGATGAATCTGATAGGTGGAAAAGGTACCTTCATGTGGTTTGCATTTCATTCATTATCAGTGAGGGTGAACATCTTTTCATCCATCTAGAAATCAGGTGCATTTCTTTTTCTGTACCTTGTGCCACTAATGTACTATGTCACAGCTACAACAACAAGGCTTAGACTCTAGGCCTCTAATCATGCCAAGTCACCACATTGCCAAATCCAATGATCAATCTTCGATTCTTTTATTTATACTACTAGTAACATTTAATAAAGATGGTCACCCCTCTTTGAGATGCTTGCTGCACTTGGCTTCCAGGACACATACTCTCCTAGTTTTCCTCCTAATTCACAGTTCCTTTTTATGTTCCATCTCATTCCCCCAACTCTGCAGCATGGGGCCACCCCCAGGCCTCAGACTTTCTCTTTTGATGCCCATTGACACAGGATCTCATCCAGTCTCATGGCTTTCAACCATTTCTACACTGAAGGTCCTAAATTTATATTGCCAGCTCCAACCTCTCCCCTACTCAAAATCCCCACTGGGATGTTTAAAAGTCATTTCACACTAACCATGTCCAAATCTCACTTGACTCCTGCCTTCCAAAAAAATAGAACCATATCCTCCCACAGTCTTCTCTATCTGAGTTAATTACACCACATCATCTAACCAGTTGCCCAGACCATAATCCTACTTGTTGTCTTTGGCTCCTCTATCTTTTCACCCCCTCATCCAATCCTCAGCACCCTATCATCTCTACTTTAAAAATTCTTCCAGAGCATGATGCCCACAGTCCCATCATAGTCCCTAGCTTACTGTAGTGGCCTCCCAATGATCTCCCTGCTCCCACTCTTACTCCCTGCAACCTACTCACAGCATGCCTGCCAGAATAAGTCTATTAAAACGTATGTTATATCAAGTCACTCCAATCAAAACATTCCATTGGCTTCCCATATTGCTCTAGGCAACATCCAGCTCTTACAATAGCCTATCTACAAAGCCCTTCTTGACCTGCCATCCAGGCCAATATTTCTCTGACTTTATCTCTACTACTTTCCCTTTCATATATTCTATTATTCTCCATCCATCCAGGCTTCCTTGTACCTCAGACATACCAAGTACATATCAGCCTTAGGGCTTTTACACTTGCTATTCCCTCTGCCTGGAATGATCTAGAAAGCCAAGCTGCTGGCTCCCTCCATCACCTTAGTGCTCAAACGCCATCTTATTCAAAACAGTAACTTCAACCCTCACTCCAGAATTTTCTGTCCTTTTTCCTGATTTCTCGTCACAGCACTTATGATTTGAGATTATGTTTTCCCCATTAGGATGGTAAGGTCCATGAGGATAAGGAGTTGAGGCTGTTTTATTCATCGCTAAATCTCTAATGATGAATAAAACAGTGCTTAGCATATAAGAGAAAGTGCTTGGCATATAATAGGTACTCAGTAAATATCTATATGAATAATTAATAAATGAGTATAGCTAATATATAGCTTATAGGACATTCATGTAAATGGGACCAGGAGATGTACATTTGGGGACCCATGGGAGTGGATGAAATTTCCTTAGAGGGAGGAAGTAAAGCTATTGATGGGAAATATGAAGTCACAAGTTGCCTTAAGAGTTAAGTGTCTACCTGTAGATGAAGAGTTTAGTGAGAACAAGATGAAAATGCTACAGGGCAGCAAGTGTTAACAGTAATACAGTAATTGCCAACATGTAAAATATGTCAGACCCCTCATATGCATTAATTTACAACAACCCTATAAATTCAATATTATAACTGTCCTTCATTTACAGAGGGTTTATGAACTTGCCCAGGGCCATTTGGCAAAGCTGGGGTGAGAAGCTGGGCTTTAGTCTTTGTGTTTTCAAGACTGAACTGTACTACTTTGATAACAGCTGATTAAGACAGTACCAAAGTTATAGGATATCCTGTCTCCAATGCCCATCTCCATGCTCACCAAGGAATATAGGAAGAGCACACTTGGAGCAAAGCAGCCTCCTGAGGGGACTGAAATGCCTTACCAGACGGCGCTCTGGAAGGACGGCCAGGAGGCATGTGTTCTCATCCAGGCTTTGCCACTAACTTCCAGGAGGCTTGGACTAGTTACTGCTGACTCTGACCATCCCCTTCCTCAATGTGCAAAGAGGGAGCCAGCTCATAGAATCTCACATGTTCCTTCCATCTTGGAAAGTCCAGTCTAATCAAGGTACCACCTCCATTAACAAGTTTAGATTAGTACATGCCATAGATGTACATTTCCTGTAACACCAGGTACAAGTTGGGGGAAAATCAATAAATAATTGGTGCCTACGAGACAGACTTCTTCTGATGAAATCAAAAGTTCTGAGATGGTTACTAGGAAGTAGGGACTTGGAAAAGGGAGTTATGGAGATGAGTGGGCCACTGAAATGTCCCTATAGGTTGGCACTGCACCCCTTGGAGGTGTGTATATAACCAGAGTTCTTCTTTTTGGTATTATAATAGTGAGCAAAAGTGGAAACTCCACAACATGTCAGGGGAGAGGCTAGGAATAAAATTTAATTCCTGAAACCCTGATGGTAGAAGCCATGATCCTAACAAGGAGGAGTCTGTATACATATACACAGAGCTATAACATAAATTAGTTGAAACTCGTGCTGGTTTCTACACGCCTGCCCTCACTTTGCGCTTATATGTATATGCCTGCACACACCTTCACCTGTGTGCATCTAAAATACACATGTATCTACATATACCCACAGAACTGGCCAGATATATATTTATATTATTGGAGCCTGGCTCTTTAAAATGGGGGATAATGACACTGAAAATTATTCTAAGCTTTTCAAAGACATAAATGACCAAACTGCCTCCTGACTCCTGAATTACATTACCCAGAAAGAACTTAATAACATGTTATTATCACTTCTCCTCACTGACAGGATTTCAGGGCTGAAAAGACAAACAAGAAGGGCGTTTGTTATCACCAGCACAGTCACCTCTGCCGAGCTACCACTGTTGCTAATTCCAGGTAAGTGCTGTAGGGTGAAAGAAAGCCTGGGGCTGGCAATGTGACTTGGTAATTGTCACCAGTTCAGCTGAGCTGTCACCATCTGAGAGGGAGCTACAGAGAGCTCATGGAGCCAACAGAGAATCCCATGGGGGTGAAGGGCAGAGGAGAGAGACTGCATTATGGGAACCAAAATAGAATTTCTCAGTTCAACTGACAAATTGTAGGTGACATTCCTTGTAAACTGTAAAGTGCTCCACAAATATGACTATGAATGGGAAGTGATATCAGTAATGGGTCCTGTTTGGGTTATCAAGGCTGCCATGTACCACTGTACAGGCTATTCACTGCTCAACTTCCAAGAATGCCATTAGTCGATGTGAATGGTGCGCCCTGGAGTACAAGTGCGGCAGCGCTGTTTGTAGACGTGAGGTCAAGTTGACTGATAAAGACCAGTATGGGGGTGATATGCCTCTCCTGGACAATGCTTAACCCCAATGATGAACCATCCAGAGAAGTGATCAACAGTTCTAACAACTTGCCAAGCTTTGGGCAATTGGCTTCAGGGTAATTAAAAAACAATCACAAATAAGGTCCTTGAGGGCAGGAGCCATGCCTTGTTCACTTAAGTCTTACAATATGCTCGGTATATTATAAGTGTCCAGAAGATGTCTGTTGACTATAAGAATGAATGGATATTGAATTAATTGATGATGGAGACCCATTGGGGTTAGCTCCAGGGAAGAGCTAATGGGTTGTAGTGATTGAAAAGAGCATGTTTAGCTCAGTAGGTGCAACTGCGCACTCTGCCCCATATCTCCTCTTCCATGACTGGGGTTAGGACAGCCTTTTGTGAAGGGCCATGGGCATGTCATAAGTCCAGCAAGGGTTTGTTCAGGGCTTATGATGTGCTTCCCCCAGTGCTAGGTGCTATGGACATGTGTGGTGGTGGTGGTGGCAGTGGGGCCAGCCAAGAAAGCATAGGTCACGATCACTGCCATCATAGATCTTATCATTTAGATGATTTAGTCAGATATAAGTCAGATATAAGGAGAAGTGAAATAATGCTATCAGGTGGTATGAGCCCAAATACCAATAAATAGCAAAGATGAAAAGTATTCGTATTACAGGAGTTCAGGGCAGAAAGCATAGGGTTTCTGTTCTGCCACTGTGCTCATGAGAAATTTGCTTACCTGTTCTGAGCCTCCTTTTCCCAGTGTGTTAAGACTCAGTTAAACATGCAAGGTCCTTTAACAAAGATTAAATCAGATAATGTATTTAAAGTGCATAGCACAGTGCCTGGCACATGGTAGAACTTTTCAGAATATTGATTTTTGTATAAGGACTTTTCACAAGGGACAGAATTCTGGTTGATCCCAACTTAAGGAAGGGCAGAGGGACTTACTGGTATACATAACCCCACAGTGCAACAGTGCATAGGCTTCAGGCACAGTGGGATCCAGGAGCTCAATATCACTAGGGCTCTGCCTATATCTCCATGTCTCATACAAACTTTCTGTAGGGGTGAGAATAGCTGCCAGCAGACAGTCCAGCTTAGCCTCCGGGGAAGAGTTCCTCTTCCCAGAAATTAGAGGAGGAAAATCTCAGGGAGCACTCTGATTGGTTCAGCGCAGCTCATGCAACCATCACTTATCAAATGGCTGTGGCCAGAGGAATGAGATGATCTGATTGATAAGGCCTGAGTTGTGTTCCCACTCCTGTGCTTATGGGGATGGGGTTAATCTCTATCCATACCACGTGGAATGGGTTTCAGAGTGGAAAAAGGGATGCCTAGTTCTGTACACTCAGAAGAAAGAAAGGTCAGGGCTGCATGTTTCTAGGAGAAAAAATAAGAGAGCTTCTATATTTCTTTACAGAAGCAAAAAATGTATTTCTACTGGCTTACTATGCAAACACTATGTGTGTGAATATATAAATTCCTTTGGCAATTAGACTCAGAAATGATACCTGCCTATAAGCCAGCCTGGACTTTGAACCTCTGCTGAGCAGGCTCAGTGCTACAGTTGTTCTCCGCAAAGCAGAAAGCAGGGAAGACCATTGGGGTGGGGTAACGAAAGGTTAGGGTAGGTCAGAAGCCCAGCCTTGGTGTGAGGGAGGTCGGTGGCATGAAAAATGGAGGGAAGCAGTTACAAGCGTCGTCTGACTGACCTCCAGGTCCCCTGTGCCTCAGAGCCTGTCTCTACAGGGGTCAGGTAGAGGTCCCAGTGCCAGCCTCGTTGCTCAGGTGTCTATTCCGGACATGCACACCGTCAGGGGCGTCCTGGTGCCCACACAGGAGCCCGGGGCAACACGAAGCAGCACAGAGCAGTGACTGCTGGAACGGGACAGGGCCAGGAGCCTGCTCCACCACACCTGCTGGCCGATGCTCTGAGACTCCACGAGCCTCCTTCTCTGATACGGTCCCTTCCATTTCCTTAGTCTTGAAACAGAGGGGATTGGGGTGCTGTTTACGTCACATCCTGTGACATGGCCTTGAGTAACCAAGCATTTAATGTCAGAGATTGAGGGGGGAGAGAAAGAGGAAGGGGTAGAGGGAGGGAGAGAGAGGTCAAGCATGGGCATAAAGCTTGCCATCATGGTTGTCATTTGCATTTGTTTGTTGGTGCATATTTTCATAAATTCTAAGGACACAGGAGCTAAGAGAGCAGCCCCAGAGCTGGAATGCACCCATTCATAGTCCAGTTCTCCTTGTAATATGCAGTAGTTGTGACAAAATTATGGGTGTTACAATACTGAGGAGCACCTGGCCCATAGAAACTATGATTGTCACTGACTTCAAGGTGCTATAGTCAGGGACTGACCTCAGCAAGGTCCCCACCTTCTTTGAATTTATATCAACTCTGGTAGAGAAACACATTTTGCAGTTTCCATTTGTAATATATATATATATATATATATATATATATATATATATATATATATATTCTGTGACCAGCTGAATTCTGAGATGGCCCCTAAGATACTCCACCCCCTGCCACCAACACATACACATACACACACAACCCTACCCATCTTGTATAATTCCCTCCCTTTAAATGTGAGTGATATTGTGAATATGATGGGGTGTCACTCTGTGATTCAGTTATGTTACTAGGCAGATAGAAAGATTTTGCAGCAT
Source organism: Aselliscus stoliczkanus (assembly GCA_033961575.1). Lineage (NCBI taxonomy): Eukaryota > Metazoa > Chordata > Mammalia > Chiroptera > Hipposideridae > Aselliscus > Aselliscus stoliczkanus. The sequence goes on along the minus strand of CM066732.1, from coordinate 140,249,988 downwards.
TGCTGATTTGGAGTTAACCAAAATGGAGATTCTCCTGAGTGGGTGTGGCTTAATCAGGTGAGCCATTAAAAGAGGGACGGGGTCTTTGCTGAGCTGAGAGAGATGCTCTGCCGGCCTCGTAAAGCAAACAGGCATGTCATGAACTGCTTGTGGAGAGGGGCATCCTTTGAGAGCTGAGAGCCTCAGTCCTACAACCTCAAGGAGCTGAATTCTGCCAACAAACTGAATGAACTCAGAAGAAGATCCCAAGCCTCAGAGAAGGACACAGCCAGGCTGACAGAGTTCAGCCTTGACTGCAGCCTTGTGAGACCCTGAGCTGAGGACTCCTGGGGCCCACCAAAAGTGAGAGCAATATATGCCACTTTAAGTCACTAAGTTTGTGGTAATTTGTTATACAGAAATAGAAAACTAATATCCATTCTATGTCTGCTTAAAGCCTTGCTGAATTCTGTTTAAAAATGGGGTGTGCCTGAGTGTGAGTGTGTGTGTGTGTGTGTGTGTGTGCCTGTGTGCATGCACGCGTGCATGTACAAGAAAGAGAGAGAGAGAAAGAAATTGATTTGAAACATAGCCCCATTATTTTTGGACTATTAATTGAAAATATAGACTATCATTCATTCAACAAATATTGACTATGCACCTAGTTACTGGCTTTTGATTCCAGAAAGATAACTATTTGGATCTTCCTTCAGGGAATGGAGTAAACTCAACACTTTAAGCTAAGGATTTGGGAAGAAACATTAGGAATAAGAGCAAGATTCCCTCCTCTCCCTCTCTCCCTGCATCTTCCACCACTTCCCCCAACCCAGCCCCAACTAAAAAATATAAATATTTATATATACATATATATATATATATATATATATATATATATATATATATATATATATATATAAAGGCTGGTAGGAGGGGAGAGACTCAGGGGGAAATTATGAAAGTTGAGACATCACTAGGTCCCAGAGGAGGAGCCCTGCACCCACTTCCTTACACCTATTTCAAGTCACAGAAGCCCAGAGGGGTGTGACACCGGTGACCACTTCCTAGAGCTGCCTCTGGACTGGAAGCAAATGCCCAGAAAAGAAATGGTCTCCAGGTTTACGGCCTCAGACCTTCCCCATGTCCCGGCATGGTTCAGGAACAGCATTCCTGGGATTGCTAGGCACAGAAGTCATGGGAAAGCTGCCCCCCCACCCCAGGAGGTGGAAGCAGAGAAGAATGAGCATCCTCACCCAGGCAAACACGGTGTTAGCGGGTCACAAGGTCCATGTCTCCAGGAAAGGTAAGCAGTGGCTCAGACTGACTGAGGAACAGCCCAGCCCAGTGGATGCCTGCAGGGCCAGACAGCATCAAAGGCAAGATGGGCCCTCTGGATACCGTGGCCCCACGGAAATCTTCAGAGCTCAGCAGAGCGGGCAGAAATGACTGTGCTAAGGGCCGGCCGAGTGGCTCAGTTGGTTAAGAGCTCACTCAAGAGTGCGAGCTGAGCTCTGAGTAATGGCGGTTCGATGCCAGCCCGAGCTGAGTTGCCGTTGAGCTGCCAACAGGTGGCAGAATGGCTCAGCTAAAAAAAAACAAACAAAAAAAAGAAATGACTGTGCTAAAACCTCTCCCTCCTGGCAAACAATGGGCTCGAATCTGATGTGGGGGGAGGTACAGTGGCCTTCCTGACTCAGCCTCCGCTGTGAGAGAGTCAGAACAGGGCTCTGGGGCACTGTGAAGGGAGCCCAGGCAGGGAGGGGCAGACGGAGGCAGGGACACACAGCCCCTGAAAAGCGCTGTTTGTGCTGCAAAGTCTAAGCAGGAAGGGACAGGTGAGGAGGAAAAGGGGGTCCCACTCCAGGATTCTCAGTCTGATGAGCTGTCATCAGACCTGCTGTGATGATAGTAGATGTGATTACTATCATCTTTGTAAAACAGCTCCACTGCCAACACCTCTTTCCTTTCTGATTGCCCAGCAGCTAGATTTGATACTACTGGAAGCTGAGGAGGGACAGAGGACAAGGAGGAAAACAGAGGCAAACGGGAAGGGGACTGAGGAGGAAGCAGTCTGGGAGTAGCGTCCTTTCCAGTATGACTGGCTGGTTCCCAGAGCGCCCCCTGATTCAGGCTCCCAGGTGGACCAGCTGGCCCACATCCCTGGTAAAGTGGTTGCAAAATCACCCTGATGCCAGGGTGCTGCTGACCCTTAGCATCCCTGGAACAGAGAGGGTTGCTCCACACAGGGATAGATCCCATTGTAACACCATGCCTTGGTTTGCATGCCTGCCTTTCCCACCCCAGGGAGTATATTTGTTTTCCTTTCTCTCCTTTTCTTGTAGGATCCAGCTCCTCATAAGTGGACACGAAGTATTACATGAATACACCACTTAACAAATGTCTAACCAGCCTCAGGAACATGTCACCTTTGTTACCACATCTGAACTCATTTGGTGAGCTAGTTAATACAACCACTACCAGGAGAAGTGAGAAAACATACATACCCAGCCCCTTAAAAGAACACAGGACAGGGAGGAAGTAACCCCAAAGCAACTTGACAGGAATTGTTCCACTCCCGGATAACCATGATTGCACAGGAGTGAGGCTAGATGTTTAATAATTTTCCTTTGGCTTCTCCCTCCAGGAAGGACCGCGCCTGAAAGAAGGGTAATCCAGTGGTCCTAGCACCTTGCTACTCAAAGTGTGGTCCGTGGACCAGCAACATCAGTGACACCTGGGAGCTTGTTAGAAACGCAGAATCACAGGCTCCACCAGACCTGCAGAATCAGACTCTGCCATTAACAAGAATGTGTATTCAGTTTTGAGTAGCAAGGCCTTCAACCAGAGAAGAGCCCTGCGAGAGAGGTAGGAGTGGAAAGACCAGTGAGGTGAAGAGCGCCTTAAATGGCAGGTATTCATTGTATATATTAATTTCTACACTAATTATTATTCAACAAAGAAAGAGAAAACCAGAGAGACCTAGAGTACAATGTGTGACATCTGGTGCCAAAACCAGCCTGCCTGACCCCAGAGTTTGGCCATGGGAGATTTTTAGCATACAGTCCTTTATAGGGGAATTAGAAGGCCCGCGGGGCTTACCCACCTGCCACTTCCTGAACCCCCTACCCCCCCCCAAATCCTTGACAACTACAAACCTAATCAGCACCCCCACCCCCATCTTGCCTTCTCAGGAGAAATTGACCATTTCCTACTTTATTCCCAGCACAAAGTAGGCGCTCAATAATTGTGTGCCAAATAATGAAACTGTTGTGCTAGCAGGCTCGGATCAATTAGTGATTATAATGGAAGCTGAATGTAATTAATTATATAATTTGTGGGCTGTTCAAGTTTAATTCTACCAAAATGACATCATGAAAACACGGCAGGAGGGAGGAATATGGATAGAAGGAAAGGAGCTATGAGTAAATCTTCCATGTATGGTAGGCGCACATTGAGTTGGATCCCCTCCCAACAGTAAAAGATTCACACGGTTGCCTAATTAGGGGGTTCTAATCCTGAATCCCATTTAGACACAGAGTCCAAAGTCAAAGACTTCAGCACAATACCAGGGTCATGTAGCTCAGCCGTGGACTCTGCTCAATTTGGGGACATTGATTTGCTTTGACCCATTTCTGTTGCTCATGTTTTCCATTCTTCATGTCATGTGAATCTCTTTTCTACCCACAGACTCAGACGGTGTTAGAGCTAAAAAGTGATCTTTGGGGAAATCTTTGGACCAGTGGCTTTTAGCTCAATCAGACCTAACATACCCTTTTACAATAAGATTTTGTATTGCCCCTTACCATCCTGAAATAAAATCCATAGAAACTATAATCTACCTACATAATTTACTTCTTCAAAATAACATTGATACAGGTGGGTTGCACTGGCCATTCAAATGCAGGCTCCGCATTGCCATTGGTTCTGTGCTTTTCCAAAATGGTGAACAGTAATTCCTAAAGAAACAAACCATCCCTCAGCTCTCATGGTGATGCATTCTGGGAAAATTCAACAGGTATTAAAACCATGCTAGGAGCCGGACGAGTAGCGCAATGGTTAAGAGTTGGCTTGGGATGCCAGCTCTGAGCAGCAGGGCCACGGTTTGGGTCCCACATATGAGAGCCAGTGATGCTGCGCCCTCTACAGCTAAGGTGGTGAACAACAGCTCAACCTGGAGCTGGGCTGCCATGAGTCACTGGCGATGGTGTAGCTGGAGTGGGGCTGGCCGTGAGCCGCCGTGTGCACTTTCGTGAGCTGCCGTGAGCCGCCGTGAGCGGCCATCCAATGGATGGCAAATGACTGCCTCACCCAGGAAGAGCACAATGATGATACCAACATGGGCCAGTGAAGCGACGTTGTCCACAACTAGATAGAAGAACAAAAAAGGACAGCAATTTGGCTGTTCCCTTTCCCAGATTCCCCAATGCTGTTCCCCTCCTCCAACTCCCCAATAAAATCTTTTTAAAAAATGAAAACCATGCTAAAAAAATTTGCTTTCCTTTTACATGTAAAACAGAATTAGGTTAAAGATTCAGTTCATTATAAAAAGGATTTTCACCACACAAATAGTCTGTGGGGCATTTAGAAGTCACACAGGTCACAAGAAAATTCTACGTTGAGAAAAGCTGTGCTGCCCATAGGAAGACATCTAGCATCACTGGCTCCACCCACTCGGTGCCAATCCCCCAGTCATCCTGATAACCAAAAATGTCCCCACACATTTCCAGGGAGTGACTGGGGGTAGTAGCATCCCACTGAGAACTCGGACTTAACCCAATCTGCTTACTTTGCAGGTGAGAAATCAGAGGGTGGGAAGGAAGACATGTGCCCTAAGTGATCACCTGGTCAGCACCCACAGGTCTCTGGACCCCCATTCCAGGAGCCCTCCAAGCTCCATGCTGCAGCTTCCCACACTGAACCGTGTTGGAGGAGACCCCACCCTTGCTTAGAACTCCTTTGGTTCCAATACACGGACTCAGGATGATGCTCCACACCCCAGAAGTTCAAACTCCCTGCCCAAGAAAACGTGGCCTGGGCTGGCTGAGTAGTTAAGAGCTGACTTGGACACCAGCGGCCCCGGTTCACATCCCACATATGAGGGTCAGTGACACTGCCCTCAAAAATAAATAAATAAATAAAATAAAGATTTAAAAAAGGAAAATGTGGCCATCCAGGGTCCATGAAGTCCTCTAAGCTAGGGAATGACATCACAATGCTTTTCAGTTAATCTGCCCAAGTGAGCCCAAGATGTCTCCTCATCATCATCAGAAAGCTAGGAATGTTTTGTCATTGTGGAGAACTTAACGCCTCCTTCTATGTTCATTAATGAGAGCCCTGAAACCATCCCAGGTAAGAAAGGATCCGACTTAGAGAACAGAAACAGCAAGTGTGCATGACATGCCAACGCTGCTCAATCAGCAGAGATTGACTGGTGTGCTGTGTTAAGAAGGATTCTCGGGCCACATCACAGCTCAACCTAAAATGACACAGTGATCAATTTTTGGAGCTTGCATTGGCCAGGTAAGGGGGTGGCAACCCCATGCCAGGTATTTTCCATGTCTATTTTAGAACCTTAGATAAATCCAATCTACTTTTCTAGGTCAAAAGCCCATCAGTTTTGCCAATGATGGTCTATTTCGTTCCATTGGTTTCCTTGTTTAAAAATTTGAGGCAAAGGTCTCCTTCCTAATGGTTGACACATCAATCATGAGATAAATTGTTTTGCTATAAGTAGTAGTACTAGTACATCATGTCAGAATCTCACTCCCTCAGTACGAGTTGAGTATATGTTGTATACTAGTCAATGGCAAGCCTGTCATATTGCACATAAAAATCACCTTTATTTTCAAGGTCCCTAACTCACAAAATAATATACATCACACAAAACTCAACATTAACAGCTACCATTTTCCACCTGAAATGTATGTATCCTTAGTTAAGAGATCAAGATGACACAGTATATAACAATTGATTGTAATTGGGGCCTTGACTATTTCTTGCTAGGACAGCTATATTTTGAAGGAAGTGTCTTCTGGACAAAATGGCTAAATATTGGTTATCTTTAGAGTTAATGAAACTAGGATACCTAGAAAAACACATTTATAAGGAATACAAAGTAATCATTTTTTTAAAAGCTGCCCATTCAATATTTATTAGAAATACAAAATTGAGTCAAATGCTCTTGCTTGGATTGGTTTCAAAAATCTTTAAAATGAAAAAAAAAGGCAATAAATAATAGGAAGGTCAAATGGATCTGAAAACATTCAAGAATACCTAATTTGAAATAAACTATGCTTTGGGAGAATTGATCATTAGGCAGAAGGGCTTTTGACAATGTAACTGTAGGCAATTAGGCTTTAGGTGGCCCTGAACAAGAGCTAGTGGTGGGACAAGAAGGGAGGCAAGGCAAACAGTGAGGAGACAAGATCAGAACCAGGACAGTGCTGGAAGAGAGGAAAAGGAGAGTTGGTGAATCCCGGGCAGACAAGGGGTAGAATCTATGGAGGGTGGCTCTGAAGGCCAAGGAGGGGTAAAGGCTGACTCCTAGCTTTTAGACCTGGGTAACTGCTGGCAGCACCATCTACCAAGACAGTGAACGCAGGCTCTTCGGTCAAAATGAAAATTTGGTAAATACTAGCCCGAAAGAGAAACACAGAGATGGTCTCATCAAATCTTGCTTTCAGGTGGAGTTGTTAACTGCTCCCCAAGATTTGTTTAAATCTCTTTCTTTCCTCCCAGACCACCAACTCTCAGCTCAGCACTGCCTCCACCAGCAATAGCCTCCCTCCATGCCCAAAGCCATCTCCTCTTGTCAGAGAGACCACAGTTCCCTACAGGCAGGCATCATGTCCACGTCATCTTGTCCCTCCACTCCGCTTCCCCATATGGGCATTGAAAGAATGCATGCTACACGCATGAACTGAGGCATGTAAGTGGCCACACAATGACTGGTGAAAGGCCTGCTATGGCCTCCGCTGTTCTGGTGTCAACGAGCGTACAAGAGACAAAGGAGTGTTCCTTGCCCTGTGAGGACTGCACAGGGCAAATGAGTGTGGCAGTGGGAGTGACGTATCAGGAGAGCTGGGCAGGAAGAGGAGGCAGATCAGCAGGGCACAGGGGTCTCGGGAGGCTCCCTACAGAAGGCAGGACTTGAGTGCTGTCAAGAATGGAGAAAGCAGAGGGCGTGAATATAAGGAAAAGCAGAGAGAGGCTGAGGGAACAAGGGCAGGGCATGCACAGGCAGAAGGCCTGGCATCTGGACATGCCAAGGTCAGCCTGGTTAGGAATCTCACAACCCAGACAGGGAGAGAGAGGTGACCACCCTCATGAGCTCTCTCATCTCCCTCAACCAGACATGTGAAATGAGGGAGCAAGACGCTTCCACCCACGCGGTCCAGATCTTCAGCTTGTCCCTGGTTAGACCTGGTTTCTGTGACCTGGCCAGCCAGCCCTCAGGCCCACAGGGGACGCCTATGTGAGACCACCTTTATCTTAAATGTTCCCAGGGATGTCCCTATCAAACTAATACTGTGCTTACAGCAAGAGCTCCTGTCAGCTCTCTGGGGCTGACCGGTACGGACAGCAACTAGCAGAATCAATAAGGGAAATTAAGCCAATTTCAGCCAAATAGCCAGTTTCTAAGAACCCCAGGATGCATTAGAAAACAGGCATGGCTATTATAAAAAAGACATATACACACGATTGGATTCCAGGCAGAATGGAATGGGCCTTTACGTTGGTTTTGACCAAAAAAAAAAAAAAAAAAAAAAAGAAAATGACATATAAAGTAGCCAACCAGTAGCCTTTACTCACATTGTCTCAACAACAGCGATTACAATAAGAACTTACTGTAATTTAACCTTGTTTGCTCTTTACAGCTCTCCGGGGAGTGTCTGGTCTATAATAGTCTCTTTGTTTTCTATCCCTGTAGATATCTCTATTATTCTCCTTGACTTCCTGCAGGCTCTCCATATCCTCCAAACATGGGTCCTGGGCCCTTAAAGATAATAGCTGCAATGATTAGGACTCTTTTGATTAAAAATTAGATACCCAATTTAACTAACTCACACACAAAAAAAGGGAGGAGGCAAGTTTATTGGCTCATGTAATTAAAAAATCTAACGCCAGCAGTGCCTCTAGCTCATCAGGCTCCAGCGGAAGAAGGGGGATAAAGAGGGTCTCTATCCCATGGCTCCTACAAAGCAGACTGCTGGCAAATCGACAGGTGGTAAAGCATCGAGGAAGCAACTGGCTACAAAAGCCATTCACAAGAGTGCGCCCTCTGCTGGAGGGGTGAAGAAACCTCATGTTACAGGCCTGGAACCGTGGCACTACGTGAAATTGGACATCACTAGAAATCCACTGAACTTCTGATTCGCAAACTTCCCTTCCAGCCTCTGGTGCAAGAAATTGCCCAGGTCTTCAAAACAGACCTGCACTTCCAAAGTGCAGCAATTGGTGCTTTGTAGGAGGCCTATCTGGTTGGCCTTTTTGAAGACACCAACCTGCATGTTATCCATGTCAAATGTGTAACAATTATGCCAAAAGACATCCAGCTAGCACGTGGCATATGTGGAGAATGTGATTAAGAATGTACTATGACGGGGCGGCGGCGGCGCGGGCTCCCGGGAGCTCGGCATGGCGGTGCCCGCGGCCGCCCTGGGGCCCTCGGCGCTGGGCCAGGGCGGTGCCGGCTCCTTGGCCCCCTGGTGCTCCGTAAGCAGCAGCCCGACGCGCTACGTGCTCGGGATGCAGGAGCTGCTCGGGGCCACAGCAAGACGCGCGAGTTCCCGGCGCACAGCGCCAAGGTGCACTCGGTGGCCTGGAGCTGCGACGGGCGCCGCCTGGCCTCGGGGTCCTTCGACAAGACGGCCAGCGTCTTCCTGCTGGAGAAGGACCGGCTGGTCAAAGAAAACAATGATCGGGGACATGGGGATAGTGTGGACCAGCTTTGTTGGCATCCAAGCAATCCGGACCTGGGGATGTGAGGACCACCAAATGCATTGCCACGGTGAACACGAAAGGTGATGTCAGCGAGAGGGCGACAGGAAGATAAGCTGCTTAGAGTTATTCGGCAAACATTTTCCAAATATCTTGTCTGTGCTTGGCCGTGTGCTAGTTATGGGACATCCTGAGATGAAAAGAGTTCACAGTGTAATGCACGGAGAGAGTCATACGCACAAAATTTTTTTTTAAAGCAACTAACATAATATGGCATGGTTCATTTTCTAACGGAGATGTCTACAAGGTGGATGCCCAGAAAGGAAATGCATAAGTCTGCCTGGGGGAGCCAGGGAATGCCTCACAGAATTGGAGTAAACTCCTAGGTAGCCATGGGAGTTTGGTGGTCCAGGTATGGTGGGAGGGTGGAGCAGCTCTAAGGCACGAAAAGTGTGTGCAGATGCGTGGAGAATTTGGGAAACTGCTGATGGGCTGGAATGGCTGAAGCTTGGATGGTCCTGGTGTTCTGGGAGAAAATGACCTGAAAGTTGTGCATGACATTTATGGACTGTCCTTCATCAGGCATTGTCCGGTAAACCTGGAGGTCATTTATCATATTTTATTGACTAAGATGTCATTGATTATAAGATGCACCAATATTTTAAGTGCCATTAGGAAAGAAAAGAAAGCTTCCAGGTAACCATGTACACCAAAAATTCTGAGATGCATTTGATGCATTTTAAGATGCATGATAAGTAATAAAATTTGAAAAAATATGCATCTTAGAATTGGGTAAGTTGATGAAGTTTTTATTGGATGTGTTCGGTGTGGGCCACTGGACTTTGTTGATAAGACTTGCACCTACAGGTGGAATGACGCAGTGCTTTCCCCAGGAATGCAGTGGGTGATGCATGAGTGACTTAGGTGGTACATGCATGAACATTAAAAAATGGTTATGTGTAGGTTTTCATGTCTGCTCGAAAAAAAGAACCAGCTCATAGAATTTATTGCTAAATTAAAGCTAAATTTACTTAAGTAAAAAAAAAAAAAAAAAAAAAGAATGTACTATGACGGGAAACACTTTATTCTTTAATGTTTTTTTCTTTTCTTTCTGTTATTGGTCGATCTAAACATTAGATATTTTTTTCCATAGGTTCAAAAGGTATTTAAATATATGACTGCAAGTGGGAAAACTGGGAACAGAAATCAGGTGTTGGCAGTTTTTCCATTTTCATTTGTGTGTGAATTTTTACTATAAATGCAGGGACATTAGGCATTAATGCAAGTCAAAATGCTTCAGTGAACAAGTTTCAGCAGTTCAACTTTATAACAATTATAAATAAACCTGCTAAATTTTTCTGGACAATGCCAGCATTTGGGTATTTCAAAAAATAAGTAAATGTCTTACTGAGGTCAACTAAATGGTATTTGTAGTATTTTTACCATAAACTCCATCCATTCACTATAGTTTTCTAAGTTGTCCTGCATGCAAGTACATGTTTTTAATGTTGTCTGTCTTCTATGCTGTTCCTGTAAGTTTCCTATTAAAATACATTACATTATATTTAAAAATGAGGGGGGTATCTGGCCTGCAGGAATGGCTGGATCTAGGGGTTCAAAGGAAGAGGCAGGCTAGATAGCCACTGCAGCTTAGCAACAAGTGGAAAGGTAGTCATTCTCCACCACTCCAACTGAAAATTGTAGGAAGGTCCTTGGGGTCATGAGCCCATACCAGAACCAATCTCTGTGGCCAAAGAGATGGCCATCTGTCTATCCCCACAGTTTGTGGGAGATCCTGGACCAGCACACTGGAGGAATGGATGTCCCTGCAGGAAAGGGGAGTTATGTTTAAGCTGCAAGGGATGCTGAATAGACAGACTGTCCTATCTATGTATGTGTTAGTTTTTTAGTGTTACTTTGCCTGTCATTTTCACTGGCATGATCCATTCATGTTCATCACAGCCCCTCATAAAAAGGCAACTTGCAGATAGCCACCCCATTTCACAGCAGGGGAAGCAGAGGCTCAGAAACCAAAGCAAATCAGTGACAGCAGAACTAAGACCAGACACCTGACCTCCAGCTGCCTGGCCCAGTGTGGGTGACTCTGGCCCCTGTCCAGAGAGCCCAGTCCAGGACAAAGGTGGGAAAAAGATCAGAGCCTACTCTGGACACATCCTGCCATCAGACGGTTATGGATATGAACTGTTACAAGTCAAATCTCACTTCAGATCAGCTCATTAAAATGTCCTAAGTGTTTACAGTTTCTCTTCTAAATCCCCTCACAGTCTTGTCACTTCTCCCTATATACTTGGGAGGGAAAGGGAGAAGTGAAATAGCAGAGCCTCCCCTATATTCCTGCTTAACCACAGGGCAAAATGGAAACAATGTTAACAGCCTTACAAGGACTGTCCTAGCAGGGGGCGGATTCCAGCATCTAGAGCTGCCCAAAGGAGTTTGTTGTCCGAGGCCCTGCTGGCCACGTGAGCTCTGGGTCATACAGACTCACCCTCTGCAGAGAGATGACTGCTCAGGGGCTCCCCCTGCTCAGTTACACCCACTATAGGAGGCACAGAAGCCCACCACTGCAGGAGCCCACCAGCTCCAGGCTGAGGTGGCTACGGGAAGGTAGGGAGGGTCCCACCTCTAGCAGGCATGGTGGAAGCAGTCCACTCCAGCAGAGGGAAACGGGGAGTCAGGGGTTGACAGCCCAAGTTCTGACTGCAGACCAACTGATCTCAAAGCCTGCCTCCTCCATTCAATTGCCTGTGTGCCTCTAGGCCCTCTGTGTCTCAGTTTACTGGGTTGTACAAGGGCAATAATAGCATTCCATAGACCTCATAGGGTTGTCACATGAATTCAGAGAAATTGAATCCATGCAAAGAGGCTAGCACATGGTCATTGTTCGGTATTATGATTACTACTATTATTTTATCTGTTTGTTTTTTTAAAGATTTTATTGGGGAATTGGGAGAGGGAAACAGCGTTGGGGGAATCAGGGAAGGGGAACAGACAAGTTGCTGTCCTTTTGTTCTTCAGTCTAGTTGTGGAGGACATTGCTTCACTGGCCCATGTTGGTATCGTCATTGTGCTCTTGCTGGATGAGGCAGATGGATCACCGGCCTCTGGATGGTCACTCACTGCGGCTATTGGCAGCTCCCACTGGCTGCCAGCTGCTCACACTGGCTGCCGGCCACTCACTGTAGCCCATGGCAGCCCACTGCAGCAGGGGCTGCAACCTACACCATCACCGGGGCTCGCACAGCCCAGCTCCAGGTGGAGCTCTTGTTAGCTGTAGAGGGCAGTGTCACTGGCCCTCATATGTGGGATCCGAACCGGGCCGCTGGCATCCCAAAACCAACTCTTAATCGATGCGCCACTCAGCCAGCCCTATTTTATCATTTTTAAAGAACTAATTCTTCTATTCAGAGCAAAGCCTACCTAGCATTCCCTAGCCTACCACAGGATTCAGTGGTGTGGCAGGTGGAATAATGCTCCCCTCTCCCTCAAAGATGTCTACTTGCTAATTTCTGGACCCTGTAAATGTTATCTTACATGGTCAAAGGATTTTGCAGGAGTGATTAAGGCTCTTTATATGGAGAGATATTCTTAGATTACCCACATGAGCCCAAAGTAATCACAGTTGCTTATATAAGGCAGGCAGGAAGGTCAGAGTGAGAGAAGATGTGACAAAGGAAGCAGAGGTTAGAGTGAGGCAGCCGCAAGCCTAGGAATGCAGGCAGCCTCTAGAAACTGGAGAAGGTAAGAAAATAGCTTCTCCTCTAGAGCTTCCAGAAGGAATACAGCCTGGCTGATACCTTAATTTTGTGACTTCTGAACTCCACAACTGTAAAATAACAAATTTGTTGTTTTAAGCCACTCGGTGGTCAAGGTCATCGTAACTTACATGGGGCTCCTGACCACCACCTCCAAGGGGGCATCTGATTAAAGAACACTCAACAGAAAGCTTCCCTGGGCTCTAAAAGCATCCTATTCACATTCATTTCTTTAACAAATCTTTATCATGTCTTCTCTTGCAAGTAGCCCATGGCCACACTCACCACTCAGCAGAGGGCTCATTCCCAGCCTCCCTCCATTTTTCTGGTGGGCTATCCCCATCCTGTTGGATTTTCATGGGTGATAGAGAGTCTGACCCCATTTTTGATGTTGACCAGTGACAGTGTTCAAGCCCCACCCCTCCCCTTTCCCGTTTGCCCCATGCCTGGGCAAGTGGATAAGAAAGCCCAAGGACTCCCTCCCTGGGTGCTGGTAGAGAAGTTCAAGACATGCAAACCCTGGAGTACATATGGGAGCCCTCATCCTGGTCCCAATCCACAACCACAATTAAAAAACAGAACTATCACTCCCACCCCACACCTCATTCATTTTCACTCCAGAACAAACCCAAGCCCTTCTCCCTGATGAATCCTTTTGCTAGATACTACATGAGTAATACACTTTATTTCACAGCCATTGATGTTTGTGTCATTTGTTCTGACACCCATAAATGCCTGGAAGGGGGTTGCCCAGCAACCAGCAGCAATGCTAGGTGCTCAAATAAAATATCACATTGTACTTACTGCCTCAAGATCACAAAATGGCTACTATAGTTCCCCACATCCAAAACCAAGCATCAGCCTCCTCTGCTAGAAGGAAGAGGAAAGGTAACACTAATAAACTATATCCTTATAATTCCTAAAGAAAAACTTTCCAGAAATCCTCCGTAAGATTCCACTTCAACTCATGCCATATGCTACCCCTGGAAGCGAGGGAGGCTGGGAGCTCACTTTTTCAGCCTCTCCAGTAGAGAGCAGGCAAGAGTTCAGGGGGTTGGGATGAGGGCTAATGTCAGCCATGAGGGCTAATGAAAAAATTAAACATTTATTGAGCACTCACCATGGTTTCTCTTCTCCAAGCACCTCTATAAGCACACTGCACATACTATCTAACTTAATCCTCCCAATGACCCTACAAAGTAGGTACTTTTATCCCCACTTTTCAAAATGAGAAATTGAGGCCTAGAGAAATTGGGCTACTTGCCCAAGATCACACGGAACTTGGAGGGCAACACGATTTGAACTCAGGCCAACTCTAGAGCCCAGGCCCTTAAATATTACCCTATACTGCTTGCCTCAGTGTTTGCAGATACTCTGATGTTCATAGGCTTACATTTGGTACAAAAAGGAGCAAGCCCCCAGGGGCCAGGGAAGGAGACCCTCCACCAATCACATGTAGCCTGGAAGCTCCAAAAAGGCAGGAAATAACCCAAGTCCCTGACCACTGTCCCCAATTCGCCAACCTGGGAGCCTGGGAGCCTGGAAGCACTTCACGTTAGCCTTGGGAAGAGGCAAGTCCATGCTGCTGGTATTTCATCCCTCAGGCCTTCCTTCTCTGTTATTACCCAGCTAGAGAAAGGCCAGCAACCCCTTCCATCATTGGTCACTGGGGTCACAGCCTGAAACGGTTAACCATGAACCCTAGTGAGACTCTGACTTGCTTCCTCTGGGCACTGGGAGGTGGCTGCAAGGTCAGGCTGGTGCAAAGGGCACCAAGCCCACCACGGAGCAGTGACCGACCAGAAGCTCCCTGCCAACACCTCACTGGTGATTTCTGTTTCTAGAATTGGAAAACTAAACCCTAGTGCCAGGCCTATCTTTTAGGGGATAGAGCTCAATGTTCATGTTTCTGATGTTATATCCATGTGTCATTACCTTTGCGTGTGTGTCCTTAAAAAGTTGATCTGTGGCCAATGTAAACATGAAAACTATACTGCCATTTTTATTTCCTTGTGTTCGCATATCTGCATTTTGTAGTCTCCAGGGAGCCTTTTAATTTGGAAACAGCCAGGCTATTTGACAAAGAGGCTATGCTTAAGCCCACATGTAGAAGTGCTCGTAAGTTGCATTTCTCCCTTTTCCAGAAGACACTGGGAATTTATTTGAGCGCGAAGCAAGGATCCTAACCTTGCTAAGGAGCTTTAAAAAACAAAAGTCATCTCGATATCATGTTGTCCCAAACATGATATGATATGAGGGGTACTTCACCTCTGTGGCAATCTTTCCCAAACCCATAACACCAGTGTAATCACAAGAAAACACAGACAATCAAAAATTGAGAGACATTCTACAAAGTGCCTGACCAGTATTCTTCCAAAGATCATGGTCTTTCAAGGTCAGGGTCTTTCAAGGTCATGAAAAACAAGGGAAGTCTGAGGAACTGTCACAGAGCAGAGGAGACTAAGGAGACATCACAGCTGAATGCAATATAATATCCTTGATTGGCTCAATTAAAACAATGTTTAAAAAATGCATGGCCCTTATTCTAACCAATTACAGTAGTTCCCCTTACATTCTGAGATCCCCTGTAGATGCCTGAAACTGCGGAGAGTACTGACCCCTACATATACTATGTTTTTTTGCTATACATACATATCTATGATAAAATTAATTTATAAATTAGGCACAGTAAAAGATTAACAACAATAAGTTATTTGTTGGAGGAGACCCAAGATGGCAGAGTAGATAAACACCGTGCCTGCATCCTTCCATGAACACATTAAAATTACAACTACATTATACAACAATCAACCTGGAGAACCATCTGAAGCCTAACTGAACAGAGGTTTGTAAGTACAGATATAAAGAATCCACAACAAAACTGGTAGGAGGGGCAAAGATGCAAAAAGGGCTGGTAGCAAACCTCCATATGGCAGATAAAAATTGGGAGGGATACCTCAGCCATGGAGGTTCCTCCAGGAGGAGCGAAGGACAACCCCAGCCCCACTCCAGGCTCCCCAGCTGGAAGCACTGGTGCCAGGAAGAGGAGCTCCCACAACTTCTGCCTGTGAAAAACAGTGGGGATTCCAACCATCCAGGTGGGGTGGAAGGCTGCGGGAAACCCAGACAACTTCTTAAAGGGCCTGCACACAGGCACTCACCTTGGGCTCCAGTGGACAGAAGGTGATTTGGGGGACATCAGAGGCATATGGAGAGCAGGCTGAGGTGTGTGACTTCAAGGCTGGGGCTGGAGGACAGTCCCATTTTCCCTGTGAGAGGTCCTGCTCCCATGCAGCTGGCAGGCGGCCACCATCTTTAATGTGTTGAGTTTTCCCCCCACACTTACGGCCAGATCTGAACCTGATTGGTCTGCTGAGCTCTGGCGCTCCACCCTGCTGACTCACTGGGACTCTGCCTCCCCCAACTCCGGGGGGCACTTTCTCCATGAGCAGCCAGCCCCACCCACATTGCACTCCTTGGAAAACTATCCAAGTCCACAGGCACCAGGCAGGCAATGACTGGCCTCAGTTGCTCTGAGACTTTTGCTAAGTAGCTTCAGGCTCGGCACTGGCACCAAACCAGAGTCTCCATTAACCTGGTGACCACACTGCTTTCCATTGTAGTGACTCCATGAGAACATGCCTCACCCAACTTGCATACCACATGAGGCTTTATCAGCAGCTGAACTTTAAGAGAGCTGGCAAGTGGCAGCAGGCCTCAGGGTCCTGGCTTTTAGTGGAGCTACCCCAGGGCCAGTACTGGTGGCAGCCATCTTCAGTTCACAGGATGGCCTCTCCCACATGCCTCCAGGTTTAGCACAAGCACCAAAAAAACTGTGGATCACTTTGTAGCTCCTACCAGGTAGTCCCCAGCGGGTCACAAGCAGTGGGTGACCTGGGCCTGCACCAGCGCTCCTCCCAAGAAGACCCAGGACCAACATACCTAGAGGTTGGTTCAGACCACAGCAGAGCACCGTCCAAATAGCCCCACAAGCTGCACACATAAAGGGTGGTCTCAACAGGCATCAGAGCCTGCTGGGGTGAATCCCACTCAGTGTGATAAGCCCCCCACATAGCAGCCCATAAGCTGTGGATGTGGCTAAACCCCACAGCAAATCAGCCTGAGGATCAATCCCACTTACTGACATGCCAATAACAATCAAGGCTCCACTATAACAAGGGAGCACACACAACCCACACCAGGAACACTCCTGGAGCACGTGGAACAGGTGACCAGAGAGACTGTGCCAGGGCCTCACAGGACACCTACTACATAAGGCCACCCAGCCAAGACTGGGAGACATTGCAGATCTATCTCATACGTAGAAAAAAAACAGGGAGGCAGCCAACATGAGGAAACAAGGAAATACATCCCAAATAAAAGAACAGGAAAAAATGTCAGAAAAAGAATTAAACAAAATGGGGCAAACAACCTACCAAAGACAAGAGTTCAAAACACTGGTTATAAGGATGCTCAAGGAACGTAGTGAGAACTTCAACAAAGAGATAGCCAGCATAAAAGGGACATAGAAACCATAAAGTGAACTAGTTAGATGTGAAGAATACAATAACTGAAATGAAGAATGCACTAATAGGAATCACCAGCAGTCTAGATGAAGCAGAGGATCAAATAAGCAATTTGGAAGATGGAGTAACAGGAAACGCCAAATCAGAACAGCAAAAAGAAAAAAGAATACAAAAAATGAGGGTAATTTAAGAGACCTCTGGAATGTCAAGCATACCAACATTCACATCACAGAGGTACCAGAAGGAGAAGAGAGAGAGTGAGGGATTGAGAACCTATTTGAAGAAATAGTGACTGAAAACTTTCCTAACCTGGTGAAGGAAATAGATGCACAAATCCAAGAAGTGCAGAGAATCCCAAACAAGATGAACCCAAACAGGCCCACACCAAGACACATTATAATTAAAATGACAAAGGTTAAGACAAAGAGAGAATCTTAAAAGCAACAAGAGAAAGGCAACTAGGAACTTATAAGGGAACTCCCATAAGATATTCAGATGACTGCTCAACAGAAACTGTGCAGGCCAGAAGGGAAAGGCAGGAAACATTCAATATGATGAAAAGTAAGGACCTACAACCAAGGGTACTCTACTCAGAAAGGCTATCGTTTAAAACCACAGGACAGAAAAAGAGCTTCTCAGACAAGAAAAAGCTAAAGGAGTTCATCACCATCACACAGTATTACAAGGAATGTTACAGGGACTTCTTTAAGATAGGGGGAAGGAAAGATCAAAATTATAAAGAATAAAATAGCAATAGCTACATATCTATCAACAACTACCTTCAATGTAAATGGGTTAAATGCTCTAATCAAAAGACACAGAGGGCTCAATGGATAAGAAAACAAAACTCTTACATATGCTGCCTACCAGAGTATCACTTCAGATTGAAAGACACATGTACAGATGGAAAGTAAAGAGATGGAAGAAGATATTTCAAGAAAATGGAAAAAAAAAAAGCTGGGTTAGCAAATGTTACAAAAGTTGACTTTAAAACAAAGGCTATAACAACAAAGAAGGACCCAGTCATCCCACTTCTGGGTATTAATCTGAAGAAATGCAAACGCTACTTCAAGGGGACCTAGGCATCCACATGTTCATTGCAGCATTGTTTACAATGACCAAGATGTGGAGGCAGCCTGGGTGTCCATTGATGGAAGAATAGATAAAGAGGAGGTGGTGCATATATACAGTGGAATATTGCTTGGCCATGGAAAGGAGTGGGTTCTTGCCATCTGTGGTGGTATAGATGGCCCTAGAGAGTACTGTGGTGAGTGGAGAATGTCAGACAGAGAAACACAAATGCAATGTGATTTCAATTATATGTGGAATCTAACAAACTCATAGATACAGAGAACATTTTGATGGTTGCTAGATGGGAGGGGGGTTGGGAGAGTGGGTGAAAAAAGGGTAACGGATTAAGAAATACAAATTAGTTGTTACAAAGTAGTCATGGGGATGTAGGATATAGCATAAGGAATATAGTTAATAATATTGTAATAATTATGTATGCTGTCAGATGGGTACTAGATTTGTTGGGGTGATAGATGGGAGGGGGTTGGGGGCAGGGTGAAAAAGGTGAAGGGATTAGAAGTAAAAACTGGTAGTTACAATGTACATAGTCATGGGGATGTAAAGTACAGCATAGGGAATACAGCCCATGATATGGTAATGGCTATGTGTAGTGCCAGGTGGGTGCTAGAGTAATCAGGGGGATGACTTCTTAAATTATATAAATGTCTAACCACTATGCTGTACCCCTGAAATATAAAATAATATTGAATATCAACTGTAATTGGAAAATTAAAAGGGGGGGGGAGGTGAAGGGGTATATGTGGCCCAAATTTCCAGGTATAAAATAAGTTATGAGGATGTAACATACAACATGGGGAATACAGTCAATAATATTGTGACAGCATACTATGGTGTCAGATGGTTGCTGGACTTACCATGGTGATCATTTCTTTAGGTCTATAAATGTTGAACAACTATGGTGTACCCCTGAAACTCATATAATATTGTATGTTTGTTATATTTTTAATAAAAAAATTTTTTTTTTTTTTGAGGGCAGTGTCATTGGCCCTCATATGTGGGGCCGAACCGGGGCCGCTGGCTTCCCAAGCCAGCGCTTAACCACCGCGCCACTCGGCCGGTCCTAAAAAAGCTTTTTAAAATAACAATAAAATAGAACAATTATAACAATGTTATAATAAAAGTTATGTGCATGTGCCCTGCCCCCACCCCTCTCTCATGACCAATCTGATAATGGAGAAAGCTGCTAAGTGAGTAAGGGCTGGTAACATGTACAGCATGGGTATGCTAGAAAAAGGGATGATTCACATCCCAGGCAGGATAAAGTGGGACAGCAAAAGGTTTTCATCATGCCATTCAGAACAGCACACAATTTAAAATTATGAATTGCTTATTTCTGAAATTTTCCATTTAATATTTTCAGACCACGGTTGACCATGGGTAAATAAAACCTCAGAAAGTGAAACCATGAATGGGGGATGGGGCTACTGTAAATCAGAATCTTGGGCATTTGAAGCTCTTCTGGTGATCCTGCTGTGTAGGTAGGGTTAAGAACCACAGACCAGAATTCAGAAACCCCTGGAGGGCTTACTAAATCAGATTGCTGGGCCCCACCCTCGAGTTTCTGATTAGGCAAGTCTGGAGTAGGATCTGAAATTTGTATCTCTAACAAGCTCCCAGGTTGTGCAGATGTTGCTGGAACCAACCTCCAGAACCACTGAGCTAGTTCCTTGACATCGAAATGTGGTCCATGGACCAGAAGCAGCAGCATCTCCTGGGAGTTCGTCAGAAATGCAGAATCTCAGCCTCACCCAGATCCACTGAGTCAGATCTGTGTTTTAACAAGAACCCAGGTTATTGGCTTATACATGGAAGTTTGAGAAGCACTGCTCTAGAATAAAAAGTGCAAGAAGCGATAAGAATATGGGAGCTGAAATGGCAGCAGTCAACGGCTTCATACCCATCACTTCACCACTTCACCAGCCTGGCCTTCCTCTCACACTCAGGAAAAAGAAAAAGACAAAGCCATCAGAGGAACTAAGCAACTATTAAGGCATTTTCTGCCCTGAACAGTGCTGTCCAGAGGCATGATGACTCTAGCTGCTGGCGGGGTCTGAGGCAGGCAGTGTCCAACAAAACCAGGCCAGGAGGCATTTGCCACAGGAACATGAACATCGCAGTCATAGCCCAAGGTTTACTATTTACTCTGCTAAGGGCTGACCTTGTCATTCCTTTGGAAAAGAAGAGGAAGCCAAGCCAGTCTGCACAGCTTCATAACAGGCTGCACTCCACAGGAGGGAAGCAGAGAGAGGGGAGGGAAGAAAGGAGGTGAGAACAGAGCCTTTTTGAATGAAAGGGCTTTTACCAAAATGTTTCCAGATTTAAAGCTTAGGGGACTGAGCAGCCCGTTCCCCTTTGGCCAGTTATCTGTAGCAGGGGCACCAGGCAGCAGGGCATTCAAGGCCTCTTCTTAAATACAGGCCCTCCCAGTCTAGCCCAACAAACGTCACCACTCCCACAGGCTAAGCTGCAAGGAACACACCTGTCTGTGGCTTTGTTCCTCCTGTCTGTTAAGTTCCCAACTTCGACCCCAACTCCTCATGGCTACACCTTGAGACCACTTAAGCCCCAAGTGTCACTGCATGGTACCATTGAACTCCTCTCACATTTGCTAACACTCAGACTAATTCTACACCTCTCAACAAGTCATGGCCCTGAGGATTTGCTTGGATGCCTCTTGGAGCCACTCTCATTTTCTGAGATGTCATTAGATGCTTGCATTCTCAGAGCCCTGCAGTTGTGGCAGGAGCGCCCTGGGCAGCCTGTAATGCTGAAAGTGGTCATCTTGGATCCTGGGAGTGGGCTCGGAGCTCTGAGGAAATTAACCTGACAATCAAACAAGGCAGCATTCTTCATGGAGGATGAGTAGCATATGTAGATTGATTGATTGATTGATTTTCTCTTTTCGTTCTTTGTAGATTCTTTTAATACACAGATTTCAACATTCCTGAAAGTAAACTATTCCAAGATTCTAAATATTTAGATGTTTATTGAGCACTTACTACACACCAGGACATCTGCACTTATTACGAGATGGATACGTATCCGAGAGGCTCTCCACCAAATGGGCCATAGAGTTGGAATTCCTCTCTCCTCCACCTGAGAAGAGGAAGGGAGGAAAAATAGCCATGCTGCCCAAGTCACAGAAGCCAACATCTACATTGACTAAGTAAGTGTTAAAAGAGAAAACACTCTTCAAATTAAGCTGGTGGTGCCTTCCTGACACATTGTCACTGCTGGGAGAAAAAAAAAAAATCACAGGATTTTATTGTGAAGCACCAAATCCAAATCAATTCGTGGCAAGTTCCACAGGACAGAGGACAAAGTAACAGGGCAAAAGTCCCACACAGAGCTCATGCAAGTTCACTCTGAACCTCAGAATAGTCACCAAGAAAGATCTCCTCCAATGGCTCTGGGGTCCCAAGGTGGCTCCACCCAGGCCAGTGGTGTGTCAATAAAGATGCACTTCAGGCCAAGTACATAGGATGAGAAGATACCAGAGTGACTGTTATATGACAATTTATCTGGTCTTTGTGCCTCATTCCTGGGAGAGAGCCTCTAACTCCTTGGGATTTCTCAGTGACAGGAGTCTCTTTGATATTTATTCATGGTGTGGCCCTAGGATCACACCTGAGTTTGGACCAGATGGCTCAGGATGGGGGCACTAGCAGCCCCATCTGTCCGGGAAGGGCTAGGGGCTGGGGATTGAGTGCAATCATGTGGTCAGTGATTCAATCAATTCTGCCTATAATGAAACCCTGACAAAAACTCTGAACACTGAAGCTCAGTGAACTCACTGATATGCCCCAGGGGACACGACCTGATTCCATGGGAGAGGACATGAAAGCCCTGCGTTCAGGACCCTCCTAGACCCCACCTTATGTATCTCTTCATCTGGCTGGTCCTGATTTGTAACCTTTGCAAAACAAACAAACAACAAACAAAAACAACGAATCACAAGTATAGTGATTTCCTGAGTTCTGTGAGTCATTATAGCAAATTGTTAGATCTGAGGGGGTTGGGGGAGCCCCCAAATTTATAGTCAGTTGGGCAGAACTGCAGGTGGTCTGGAGCCTCCCACACCTGCAGCTTGTTTCTGAAGTGAAGGCAGTCTCATGGGGAACTGTGCCCTTACGCCTGTGGCATCGGCACTAACTCTGGGTGGTCAGTGTCAGAATCGCATTGCAGGTCATAACAGCCCAGGTCCACCCTGTCTCAGGTCCTGGGGGACATGCTGAATTCAGTCTGCATTTTCCAGGACATTTTGTCTCCTTTATCCATTTGTTTCCCCACTTCCACTGAAAATCCAATTTCCTCTGAAATCAGGGTGTTTGAGACCCAATTCAGGCACATACAACAGCTCAAAAAAACAAGTGTGATCCATATCTACTGTACTGTGGAATAAAAAGCAAAGCATGGACCATTGCTCAGCAGCTATGTGACTTCAGGCAAATTACTAAACCTCCCTGAGCCTCAGTTCCCATCTCTGTAACATGAGGCTAATGACTCTTTCTCTAATAGAGCTGATGGGACAATTCAATGATGTAACATATTTACAAAGATCCTAGCATGTTCTCTCACATGTGGAAGGCATGCAAGAATCATCTGCCTAGTCCCCTCCTATTTTCAAACTGTCCTGTACCCCAATCTCTCCCAGCTGCTCTATTCTCCATAGATTACTGTTCCAGGTGCTGACCACACTGGCAACATGCTGATGTTTTACATCCCAGGCCGGCAGGAAGCCAACCATTAAACCAAAAGTGAAAAGCAAGTAACCATTACCTTGAACAAAAAGGGCATTTATATTTATTTCACTGGCTAAAAAGACACCATAAAATATAATATGCATCATGCATCCTCACGATTAATAACGGATTTTGCAAATTATTCTCTCAGGTCCCTGGGTGTATCCAACTGCTAAGAACAATTAATTCTTTCAGGAAATTTAGAAATTGTGAATTGTCTCTGGACAGTAGAAAAATCTGCTTGTTGTATTACAAACAAAGAGAATAGAAAATGAGACTCAAATCTGGGGGTTTTCTGCTCTGTGAATGGGGTGAAGTAAGATCAGAGAGACTCAAATACAATTATTGTCTGTGAGCAAGGGTGCTCAATGAGAGCTAGGATCTGCAAAATCTGGGGTGTGACATCTTTGGGGGGTGACAGGGGAAGGGGAGAGAACCTGTTTTCCAGCAAGTCCAACTTCCTACAAGGTAAATGTGTCCTCAGTGGGACTCATGGTTCATCCTGACAAAGGCAGAGGTAACAGAAGTGAGAGACATAAACCCAATGGCACCGGAGACCACCAGACACAGGGGTTAAAGCAGGAGCTTGGCATGCCCCCAGAAACAGGAGGCAATTGAGCTGGGGGTGGGGGGAGCAGGATGGCAGCAGGCGACAAGGAGGTTTCAGAGTGCAATCCTAGCCACGGTGAGTGAGGTTTGGACTCCAATCTCCAGGACTGGGGACATCAAACGACAAACTAAAGGCTGTCAGGAAGGAATTAGTAGAACGAGGCAGGTGCCAGGTCACAGGGTGAGAACCTAGAGGAACCAAAGTCTGAGGTTTCAGTTGAGCCTCTGAGTTCCTTAGGCTTCTGAACAACTAGGACCAAGGTCTCAGTCTTGGAAGGTGAGGGAAACCTACAAGCAGCAGGAAGTGGCCCCACAGTGGAAGGCTGGAGGAATACAGGGACAAGAAGCCAAGCAGACCACCATGGCACGTGGCGTCCAGGTCCACTCCTACCCAATAGCCAGAGTGGATTCACTCCCAACCTAGAATAAAACTCCCACCAACCAACCTCTGCCCTGCAGCCCTGAAGGGGTTTTTATTGAAACACAGCACATAAAAATACCAAAGGGGTCCCCATGACAGCAGTGAACTCATGGCTATAGCACAGCCACCTCAGAGGACAAGCCATTCATGAAGGTACAGGGTGACAGGGAGTGCCTCTGAGGAGTGACAGGGCAAGGCGAGGGAACCTCTTCTCCAACAAGCTCAGAGACCATACTCCCCCCAACAAAACCTAACTTCTTCAAGTGAAATGTGCCGTCAGTGGGATTCATGGTCCTTCCTGACAAAGGAAGGGCTAATGGCGATGGGGCACATCCAACCCAATGGCACACCTTGGCTTAGGAAAGCAGACTGTGGGCCACTTCCCTCGATAAGGAGAGAAATGTACTGCATGGTTCAGCTTGAGCCCTCGAGACGGGCTGCAACGTGGGACAGGGATCCCAGGCGTGGAGTATAATGGCGCCATGGCAGGGACTGTGGGCCTCCAGGCCACCGTGTGGCAGAAACAGGGCGACGGGTGGAGATGTGACTAAAGAACGAATGAAAAGACCCCTTGCCCACCACAGAGTCACACTGAAGAGGGGAAAGGGACAGCGAGTCCACTCAGTGTGGAGCTGGCAACAGCAAGCAAAGCAGGGCCAAGAGCCAGCTGGCCAGCCTGAGCCCCCTCACACGCAGGAAGAGTTCATGGAGGTGGATCTGCCATAAGTTGAAGGCCTCGCTGAAAGAGATCTGGGTCCTTCTGAGGAGGGAACAGGTCTTCTTCTTGTTGTGCCTGTAGGAGGAGGGGCAAGAAGAAAGGAGAGAACAAGGGACCATGAGGCAAGAGACACTCGGGGTCATTTAGAAAAACGGAAGGTAGTGGCCTTCCCCGCTCACCAGCTCCCTGCCCCAGTGACGACTCCTGGTTACGTGATCGCACCACTGCCCTATCCAGAACCAGAGAAATGCACTACTCCAGATAAGTGGGATAAGCGAAAGCAGTTGTTTCATAGGGCACCGAAGGCCTAGAGGACCCACTGGGTACAATGTTCCAACGCTTCGATTTTTCCAAAAGGATAGCTCATATTTATCAAACCAGAATCCACCAAACTCGAACATAAAAGCTTTCCCAAACTTTCTCAGGGTAAGAGTCACCGGGAAACCTGGCCAGGTGGTCCCAGGAGGCTGAGGCCGTTACGGACGCAGCCCAGCTCAATCCCTCTGCACCAACAAAAGGACAGGATGGAAATTGATGCTTATGATGATGACCTATTCAAGACTTCATTTCCGGAACCTCTGAGAAATAATAAATCATATTTAGCCCTTTCTGCATGCAGTCTATTTTGCTGTAATCTGATATTTGATAATGGGTGCATGATATATGTGGTCAGCCCTCCCTTCCCCAGAGGGCTGGCCAGAATGACCCTTCCCTGCCTAGGATGAAGGGCTGGATTGGCCACAGTCTAGGCCTCCCCTCTTGGGTAAGAACATTCAGCCACAGTAGGGGCCCTCCCACAGGATTTGCCACTCTGAGATAGAAGGGCCTGGAACCTTCCATCCTCTGCCACTACCTCTCCGAGGAAGCACCCTTCCCTTCCCCATCCACACCCCAAGGGCGATGGGGCATCTAAGAAGATCTGAGATCCTGAGAGCACCTGGAGCCTGTTCATGACACTTGCCCGAGTCACAGCCACACCTGAGACACTTTCCTGAGAATGCCAGCCATGCTGTCTGGCCAGTCCTGGAAGACAGGTTCCAGGACCAGAGAGCGATGGGCTGTGCATCAGGGCATCCTGATCCCAAGCCGAGGGGTTACTTGGATGGGACTGAGACTTTCAGAAAACATTTCAAACGTTACTGAGGGTAAGAGTCACCTAGAAAGCTTGACTGAGAGAGTGAGGTCCTAGAATCCGCCACATTAGCAAGTTTAGGTGGCCCTCCAGACCACTGCCCTGAGGCATCAGCCCTTTTGCAGGAGCTGTTCTCTGTCCCCAACTTCCTGCAGGGAAATCTGAACATTGGGAAGCTCCAGCAGGGCCCTGGGAATAGGTGTGAGAAAGGGAAGGCGAGCGGTCCTCAGGGGGCCAGGCCAGGGGGGCGGAGGGGAGGGGAGGCAGGAGACCGCACTCACGTGGCCAGCGCTCTGATGCAGCACCGCGACATGTTGAGAAAGGAGCTGGCGCTGGCGCGTGTGCCCAGGGCAGCCTCGATGCCGCGCAGGAGGTCGTTGGTCTTGAAGATGAGCAGCATCTGGCGAGGCACGTGGCTGAGGAGCTGGCTAATCTGGGGCAGGTAGGTGGCTGCGTTGTTGCGGATCTCCAAGTCCTGCAGCAGCAAGAGGGAGACAGACACAGCTGGTATGAGAAGTGGGGCCCAGGGGGGTGGGTGTCCAAGCAGCCTATGGCCTGAGGGTCTGCAAGGAAACTGCAGTTAGGAGAAGTTAGCACGGCTGCCGTGGCACCACTAGGGACCCTCCCCGAAGGGGAGACGCACAACGAGCTTTGCAGCCTGACAAACCTGGATGGGCCTTCTCACCAGTGTCTGGCCAAGTACCAGACACAGTACAGGAGCACATCAGCAGGGCTCAGGCTTATTTCTCCTGCCTCTGCCGTCCCTGGCTTCCCACAGCCAAGGTCACCAATATCCATCCCCAAGCCTCCAAACCCATACTGACTGGGGCAGAAAATTTACCTCCCCCAAAACCACTTGATGAGGCTGGAGTTTGCCAGCTTCTCAGCCCAGGGGTCCACCTTACATTACTGTCCAGGGCTTCTTTACTGGCCACCAATTTGAGGCCAGGCCGGAAGGTGCCCTGGAAATGGGTGCCAGCTGTCATGTCCCCATCCCTTCAGCCAAGCTCAGGCTCAAGCTGGTACAGTTCATAGGTCTGAGCTCCTAACCCCAGCCTAGCTCCAAAGTCCTGCCCTCTACCTGCCTGACACTGAGCCCCAACCAGCCTCCTGCCACCCACACAGCCACTGCCTATCACTGTCCTCCATGCTGAAGCCAGTCTCAGGCCACACAGTGCCCAAGGTCCTGATGCCCCAGGGTAGGAGCCAGAGTCAGCCCTGGTCCCATCCCGATATGTAATTTTAGGGTCTGGCTTGCCATCCTTCCTCGTCCCTGAGCTCCGCCTGGCTCTGGGCAAATAACTGCCTCCATCAAGGCTCTGATCCCTTCTCGGTCTCCAGAGTCACAATGATGATGACAACAGCCAGCACATAGTAGGCATTCACCAAGGAAGCTGGGCATTCTTAAAATGCTTACATGTATTACCTCATTTAATCCTCACAACCCTATCCCTATCAGGGGAGTATCTTACTCCCACCTGAGAGGGGGAAACTGAGGCACTGAGAAATTAAACAACTTGCCCAAGATCCTCAGGTAGTAAGTAGTAAGTCAGGATTCAAACCCAGGCAGCCCAGCTCCCAGGCCTGCACCCTCCCCACCAGGCTATACTGCCTCTCACATCACAGCAGCCTGTGTGAACCTGGGCAAGTCCTTTCACCGTTCCTCAGCCAATGTCCTCACAAAATTGGAAATGCTAATCCCTTCTGTGCCCACCTCCCAGCAGGACCGAGAAGGCCATCAGAGATAAGGCATGCGGAGGTGCTCGTGCAACTGAAGTCACAAGGGGCCCACAGTGCTGCCAGAGGCTTCACCGCCTGGCTGCTTTCCACAGCAGAAGCAGAACTTGCTGCCCTTTCAGGAACACATGTGCGTTGCTGATAACTGAGCTGCTGTGAAACTTGAAATGTCCCTCCAGCAGGAGCTATCAGACTGGAACATCTCAACACGAAGCCAGACACCAAGAGGCTGTCTGCCTCCCCGCCGCCTCCCACCATAGCTGTAGGTCGCCCTGCTTGAGGGCTAAGGCCTGATCAAGACCCTGCTCACCACAGGGACCCCCCTCAGCAAAGTCAGTACTGGCCTGGAGCAGCCCTCTGAGCCCAAACAGAAAGCACTTGTACCCACGCAGGCTACCTCTCAGGGGCATCTCTCAAAGCAGCAGCCATCAAGCTTGGGCATATCGTGATGGTGGGTGTCTGTAGCACACCCCACTGATTACCTACACAGCAGCCACCACCCACCACTCTCCTTTGTTAAAAAAACCCTTTTTTTTCCCACTTGACCCCTTGGAGTGATGCCATTCAGGGAGGGAGAGCCTCCCCCGGGAAAGGAGCATCTTGATTGATCTCAGTCAATGTTGGCTCTGATCTGAGCTCAAGGCCAAGTGATTGGTTTAGGCATGGACATGTGACACAATTCTGGCCAATGAGACACAGGAGCAGTCTGCTGGGGGAGTTATGGAAAGGGTTTTCTTGCTCTTAAGAAACGACATACGAGAGAAACATTGCCCTTATTCCCACCTCTGGACACCACGGGACAAAGCTGTAAAGCGTGGAACTGTCACAGTCACCTTGGAATCATGAGAGGAAAGCCAAGAGAACAGCAGAGGAGTCAGCCCACAGCACTGAGATTGTTGATCTGATCGATTAACCGACCTGGACGCACCCTCCAGGCTTCTTGTTATGGAGAGAATACATTCCTAATTGTTTAAGCAC
This sequence comes from Aselliscus stoliczkanus, assembly GCA_033961575.1. NCBI lineage: Eukaryota > Metazoa > Chordata > Mammalia > Chiroptera > Hipposideridae > Aselliscus > Aselliscus stoliczkanus. Next base: position 140,221,344 of record CM066732.1, on the reverse strand, counting down.
ATTTACTTGGGAAAACATCCTTCTGGATACAATGTTGGAGGTTCCCCTAAATCTCAGTAAGATTAGGACTCAGAAAACTGAGGCCTTACATCTCCGAGTTGGCCCAGACTGGCTGAGTTTACTCTCTATCTGGCTTTTTGTCCCAAGTGAGCAAATGGAGTCCATGTCTGCAGAACCTACACAAACGCCTCTCTACTAGACCTGGTCCCGGAGCTCCAGGGACCTTATAAAAAGATATACAAGACAGGATCCCTGCCCTCCAGGTAATCATCAGCTAGTTAGAGAGTTCACAGAAGCATACAAATAATTAACTCTGAGAGGGAGTATAAAGTGCTTGCACACGAGTGATACAAGTATGAAAGGATTGCTTTTGGGAAAGGTGTGAGGAAAGGCTCCCTGGGCTGGTGCTATGGACTGAATGTCCCCCACCAAGTCCCTATGTTGAAGTTCTAACCCCAATGGGACTATCTGAAGATAGGGCCTTTCAGGAGGTAACGAAACTTAAGTGAAGTCATGAGGGTGGGGCCCTGATCCAATAGGACTGATGTCCTTACAGGAAGAGGAAGAGTTACCAGGAGCATGTACACACAGAAGAACGGCATGTGAGGCCACAGTCTGCAAGCCACAAAGAGAGGCCTCCCCGCAAACCCACCCTGATGACATCTTGATCTTGGCCTTCCAGCCTCCAGAACTGTGAGAACATAAATGTCTGTTGTTTGAAACACCCAGTCAGTGGTCCTCTATTATGGCAACCTAAGAAGACTAATACTGCAGCATTTAGGCTGGGGTTTATGAATGAATAAGAAGGCAAAAATAAAATTCTAACTTAATAAACACAGATATGATTTACTGAGTACCTACTGTGTGATCTTGTCCACCTATATGCTGAGGTCTCCCAAATGTGTATCTCAAGCTTGGACCTCTTCTTTGAGCTCCAGGCTTAACTGCTCATGGCACCTCTACCTGAATGCTCAAGAGAACTACTGATACCCCCACCCCAAAGATGCCCTTCCCACAGTCTGCCCTATGTCAGGAAGTGGCCCCATCCCCCTACTCTGTAACTCCCCCCAAAAAACTATGATGCAACTTTTCTTCCTCTCTACATCCAAGTCGACAGAAAGGCCCCTCAGTGTTAAGTCCCAAATGCATCTTGGCTCCATCTGCTTCTACCTCCACGGCCATTCGCATAGTCTGAGCCCCACAGCATCTCTGCCCCGGGAGTCCTGCCCCAGCCTCTAACTAATCATCCCACTGCTCGTCTTGCCTCACTCCAGAGAGACACTTAAAATAGCAAGTCTGAGCATGCCCTTCTCCTGCTTAAAACCTGTCAAAGGCTCTGCTTTGTCCTGAGAATTAATCCAAACGTCTTCCCATGGCTTATGGCCCCTGTGTGATGCTCTCCCTGCCCAGCGCTCCAAATTCTTCTCATCCCACCGTCCACCTCACCACACGCTTTCTTCCCCTAGGCCGTGGCTCAGCATGTGCTCTCAGCCTGGAATGCTTTCTCCAAGCTCTCCTTGTGGCTGGTGCCTGACCTGTCCTTCAGGCCTCAGCTTCAATGTCAACTCCTCAGAGAGCTCTTCTCTCAGCACCCAATTAACAGGACCCCATCACATGCTTCTTTCCCTCCTGGTACCTACAACCTGCAATTATTCCATTTACCTATTTGTTCACATGTTTACTGTCTGTCCCCCTCAACCACAGTGCAAACTGCACGGAAGGCCTGTCTGTCTGCTCATCACTGGATCTTCAGCACCTAGCCCAGGGCCCAGCAAAAACAAATGTCTGCTCAATGAATGAACTTCAGGAGCTTGGGGAGGCACTTTCCATGCATTCTCAGTAGCGCAGAAATCAATATCATTATTCAACAAAGGAGGGAGAGTGCCTCTCTTCTGAGATGACAAGTTTTCAAGCTGTGTGAGGCTGGGGCAGTTGGTGGACATCTTTGCCACCAAGCTTGTGGGGAATGATGTCAACCTGGAGGAAAGCAGAACCAAGAAACGGCAAGAGGTAGCCTCTTTGGTGACATCATTTGAGACTCTGGATCCGGCCATTCCTAAAGCCCCCTACCACAAAGCAGCTTACAGGGGAGCACCTTGAGGCTCAAAGAGGTGACGAGACCTATCTGACGTCATGCCACCAGGAAGAGCAGGTGCTGGAACTAGAACCCATGTCTTTCTGACTCCACAAGCAGGATCCTGTCTCCTGTGATGAGCCCAAGTCTGACCCCATGTGGATACAGGCAAGTCTGCATGAGTCTGGCAAACAGACAGACTGGGAAGACAGGAGTCAATTCCACAAGGGATTGAGGAGCCTGGGAGGCAGAGGCTCTGAGCCCGGAAGAATGAGCCACCCCACAAGTCCTATGGTGGGGCAGAGGTGAGTACGTGTACAGGGGGAGGTGTTCCTAGGACTGACCTCAGCCCAGGCACCATGGGACTCTTGTCTAGATCCAATGGAGAAATGAGCTACAAAGAAGGACCAAAAAGTGGCTTCACTAGAAACTCCATAGGGCAATGGGACAAATGACACTGCTGGAATATCGCATGAGAACTGAAGCACTCTCCCCAGTAGGGTACCCCAGGAGAACCAGGAAATGGGAGACAGTGCCCAGCAGGGGACAGCAGAAGTGGTGCCAGGCTTATTTATGTGACAGTCCCTGGAGAGTCCCGGAAGTCCGGGGGGAGAGCTGTGTGGAAGCCGGAAATCTTGTGTGAGCAGTTGGAGCGAAAGCCACACAAATCTAGATCATGAGGTTAACGTGACCTGTTTGTACACCAGGTTGACAAGGCCAGGGGTGGGACATTGCTCCCTTCCATCCAGGGTCACTGTTTCTCTTCCCTCCCTCCTTCCCATCAGTGTTCTGCCCACCACCCCACACCCACAGCCCACCAGTCTAGAACCTCAGACCCTAGGATGGAAGGGGTCCAAGGCCGACCCGGCCCTGGCCCTGTCCCTTGTATTCAAGAGAGGGCAGGGCCAGGAGGGGGCACCCACCTCGGTGGCAGTGACTGGAGCTTGGCTGATGCCCCTGTTGACCGAGTTCCATGAGCGGGCCGTCAGCATACAGGCAAACAAGGGGTAGAGGTCGCCGGCTCCCAGGCGCTGGCTGTATTTCTTCACCTTCTTCATGTCAGTCCAGATCAGCGACTGCCAGAGGTGGCAGTAGTCCAGGCGGAACTCTTCCGTGAGCACCTACGTCAGGGAAAGCCGTGGCAAGGCCTGAGCTCCCTCGCCCCACGGAAGACCTAGACCCTGGCTGCAGTGACCATGTGAAGGGGGACAGATGAAGATCATGGCTCCTGCACAACACCTGCTGCTCCCCCAAAGTTCAGCCATCCTTGAAGGGCCAAGTTCAGAGCTACTACTTGGGCAGGCTTGGTCTGAAGTGGCAGTAATTACCAGCTGCCCACAAAACTGCCCGCCATCCTCCTTGTGGTGTGGCCTCTACCTGGGCTCTGACCAGCGCGCAGTGTGGCAGAAGTTCCACTCCCAGACCTGGCCACGTTCACTCCTCTGAGCCCTTACGTGTGGCTCAGGATGGGGACACCACCCCAAGGGAGGCCTGGGGGCGGGGCTTTGGTCAGCCCCGCCTCCAGCCTCCTCCACTCACCCAGGCCTGGCACGTGAGCGAGTATTAGACCTCTGCTGCATCTGGGCCATCATTTGTTTGGGGGCTGTGTGTGACATCAGCAAGCCTATCTAAAACTAATGTACCCAAGGTCACTGAGCCCTGCAGAGGAGGCCAAAATTTTGGAGTGTAGGATTAGGGTCCTCAGGAAAGAGCAGGAGACCATCTGGAAAAACTCCCCAGGACCATCAGGTTCCTAGAATCAAACCAGGCTCTGAGTCTTAGGATTGGCAGTGAACTTCCCAACTTCCAGGCAGGAACTCATGGCCCATCTGAACCAACTCTGCATTCCAGGTCCAGAGGACAGAGTCTGGGTGGGACCACACCCCACACACCCCCAGTTGCCGGCCACCTTTCCTACTACACATCACCTCTTCACGGCGGCTGGATGACCCCCTATCCCCTGCCCTGAAGTCCCTGTCTTCTAAGGACAGATCATGTCTCAAAGTCTGGGCTGGCCTGGGCTTCCCTGGAAAGCAAGGCTGTTTTACAGCTGAGAAAGCACTTTCACATACCCGGGCGCAACCATCTACTCCTCACAGCAGCCTGTAAAGGGGGCATTACCACCCTCACCTCGTTGAAGAGGAAGCTGAGGCTGAGAGAGAATGACTGTGACTTGCACAAAATGACAGCTCTAGGGCTAGGGCAGGGCCTCTCCGGACCCTTTGGCCATCAGCCTCCCGTTTCTCTGGCCCATAGGCGAGCTCAGAGGGCTCTGGGCCCAGGCAGGACTCGCCCTGGGGCTGGCTGCGTGGGAAAGGCCTCTCCTACCTGGTACAGCCCATGGTCCAACAGGACAATCTCCGCCTTTCCCGTGTCCGGGCGCTTCCGCACCAGCACGTTCCCTGGGTGGGGGTCGCAGTGCACGAAGCCATGGACAAAGATCATCTCACTGTACATCTTGCCCAGGTGGCGTGAGATCTGAAGGGGAAGGGAGACAGATGGGGGTTGGTCCGCTCTGACACCTACCTGAGACTTCTCCTCGGGTCCCTCAGTCTGGTCCCTTTCCAGGGAAAGGCCAAAGGGACTTGGGGGGCCTGAGCAGTCAGGGCGGAAGTGGTGGCTGGAGATGGCGTAGCTCTGAGTTTAAGCTAGAAGCTGAGCTCTCATCTAGCTCTTTCTAACTTTAGCTGCACATGAGAATCACCTGGAACTCAGGAACGTTGCAGGTGGCACCCAGGCATCAGTATTTTTTTAAGTTCCCATGGTAATTTTAATGCATGCAAGGCAGGACCATTGCTTCTGGTTTTTCCGATGGCTGTAACCCTCACCTCCCCCACCTGCCTCTCCACTCTTTCTGGTTTCTCTCTTCCCTATTTCTCTTATCAGCCCCTCTTCATATTTTCCCCAAAGTTGAATAGGGGCTAGAAAGCTTGGTTGGAGGAGTCACTCTACCTGTCCCTCCTCCAAAGAATAAGGCTATAGGACTGAGGACCAGGAATAGGTGACCCCACCACCCTCTGGCCCTGCTCCACCAGCTCCTGGCCAGTCCCATTAGGACCCAGAGTCATAAGCCCTTCTCCCCTCTCCCTGCAGGCCCCTTTCCCTACACCCCTCCCTGCCAGAGCCCAACGCTAATCTGATTTATGATGTCTGCACAGAAGAAATGACACTGGAGAGGCCCTTTAAATCATCCTGTCACTGCTGCTTTCCCTGCCGAGGCGGTCTTCTTATCTCTACTCCCTTTTTATTAAAGCTAAAAGCCTCTTTCCAGCTAGGGAACAGCTGCTGAATAGAGCCAGACCTGGGCCCACAAATGGTCTGCTGATGGGTTTCCATGGGACAAAGAATTGTTCAACCCAGAAAGCTGATGCCCCAGGACAGACACTGCCCTTGGCGGTCCTCTCAGCCTCAGCTAGATCCCGTCGTCACTAACAAAGATATCCCAGCCAGAGGAGAGGAGCTGGGGAACGCAGGTTAAGGTTCTTAAGAAAGAGACTCAACTTCTTTCCTTGGCTTACAAAGTCCTGCACAGCCAGGCCCCGCCTCCCTCCTGATCTCATCTTGCACCACAGTGATGCTCCAGCTGCACTTGCTTTCTTTCTCTTCTCCAATGATCCCTGTGCCTTCCTACCTCAGGGCCTTTGCACATGATAGTCCCTCTGTCAGCAGTATTCGTCCCATCTCCCCATTCACCTGATTCACTCCTGTTTTCCTTCCTTTCCCAGCTCAGCATCGCCTTCCTGGGGAAGTCTTCCCTGACCTCCCGTGCTAAATGAGGCGCTCCGGCCATACTCGCACAGAATGCTGTCCTTTTCTTTCATGGCCCTAGCACACTATTTGTATCATTATTTGATTAATGACCATCTAGCCCGGTATCATAAACTCCAAAAAAGGCAGGAACTGGCTCTATTTTGTTAAACAGTTTTATTGAGGAATAATTTACATACTATAGACTGGCCTTATTATGTATCCACTTGCCTGTAACAGGCCAAACATGTGAATGTAGGACTCCACCTTCAACGTAAGTGAAACCTTGTCTCTCCATGCTTTTTGGGGATGCTGTGGTTCCTGCCTCGGATGCTTATCTAACCCCATTAATCTCCTCTGAATCCCAATCTATTATAATTGGCCCCAAAATAAATCATCAAGAATAACCTACTTTAGTAACAATAGCTGCCATCCTTATCAACAGCCCAAAAAAATGGGTAAAATTAGGATCCCATTTTGCAGATGGGGTACTGAGCCGCATCAAGGTTTAACTTCCCCAGAGATACATGGCTAGAAAGAGGTAGCCAGGATTCAAACCAAGTGTGACCACAGCCTTCTAATATCCCCTGTTCTGTACTGACCCCCATCAGCTTCAGTACTTCTCAATTGAACTTGGCCACTTCACACAAGTTGCGTATGCTCTCAGCTTCGGTCAAACAGAAATAGTAACAGCGCCACTCTCCAGGGCGACTGCAGGGGTAAATGAGAATTGTGACCCCTCACCACTGTTTCCTGTTGTTACTGATTGCCAGTGACACTCCCGGGAGGGCAGCAGACTAGGTTCACTGTACTTTTTTTAAGAAGAAACCAGGGTTAAAGCGGTTATTTAAAGTCCTGACCCTTATCCTACGGCACACTGTCCTGCTCCCACAGCAGCTCTCCAGCGCCTGACCTTCCCCTCAGGTGAAATGAATGTCCCGTACTCAGTGGCTCTTGGCATTCGGAGCAGGGCTTTGCTCTGTGTCAAGCTCTCAGACTCAGGCTGCGACGTCAGGTGTCCCAGAGCCACCATCTTCTGTTTCCTCAGAGAGGGACCCCAGCCAAAGCTGGTGCTGAGAGCCCACCTCTGTGCCCCGACAACCCCTCCTCTTAGGTTCTTTGGTGCTCCGTGGAGCCATGGCCCAAAAGGCCGTGTTTGCCAAACCAATTGCATTTATTAACTAATAATTCATTTTTATTTGTCAAGGATGCATATAGGTCCAATCAGGACTCCTGATCAGCCCAAGATAAGCAGTGCAGCCAGACTGAGCTGACGGAATTCCAGCCAAAAGCAGAGAAATGACATTTCATTTAGTCTGGGCAGACCTGTCATGGGGAGATGTATGATTTCCCTTAAGCTTTCTGAAATATTGCTAATCGCTCTGGGCCCCCTATTACTACATTGAAAGATGGCCCCTAGGGGTCTGGGGACTCAGGATTGGGGAGCCCTGGCCCATGAGAGTGAGCTGCTGCTGCTGCTGCTGGAGGAGAGGGAGGAGGAGGAGGAGGAGGAAGACCGAGCACAGACACAGAGCAGCCCTCCCCATTTCACACCCAGTCCAGCTGCCCCTAACAGCGCGTCTGTCCATTTCAGGCTGTTCCTGGTGTTCACTTTCACCAATTTCACCAGGAGAGACAGGTGTGCAAGACAGAGACAGGAGGGAGAACCAGCCCATGGACTCAGCTTCACTCTGGAGCCATCTTGATACTGCCACTTAGGTGTGGGTGACCTGGGGGACACATCACCTATTGTCTCAATCCGGGTTTAAGTTCCCTTCGCTGTTAAATGGGACTAACCCCACCTGCTCCACTTCCTCACAGAGCAACCCTGAGATTCAAGGTCAAAGTGGGATCACATATGGGAAAGAGCTTTATATACTACACTGTAAGACACACAAACATGTTTGTTTATTTGTTTGTTTGTTTGTAATGTGGCAGCTTATTATTTTAAACTTTGGGGAAAAAATATACCTAGTATCACCATGAAAGGGTAATTTTCAAAGTTAAAAACACAACCCTCCTACAAAAATGCAGAATGAACATGTGTCAAAGATTATTTAGCTCATCAATAAATAAGCAAATATGAAGGTAGAGCGGGTTCAAAGAGAATTTTGAGGGGTTGGGTTTATGGGCGTTTAAACAGAATAAGAGCCTACGATTCCTGGATTAGATACAAAACTGATTATTGTCTTCCAGGGCAAGAAGGAAATCATAACCTTTGGGGTTATCTTTTCTACTGGGCAGAAATTATTTGCATCTCTACTGGATAAGATATACAAGTTGACATATGGCTTTGGGCTGAGTCCTTAATTAATTGTCAATAGCACAGTCTAACAAAAGCACATTCCCCTAGATATTAAAAAATCCTTGGGTGGGCTGGTTGAACAATGCTCAAGAATGACTTTAAAAACACACTGCACGCTCCTGGCCTTATTTCTAAATTTGGGCTAATTTTTCTTTACCTCTGTCAGAGTTGCACTAAATAGTCTCTGGGGACCCATTTGCCCAGAAAAAGACAGATAGCCCTCACAGAGACATCAGGAGTCCCAGGAGAGACCGAAGGCCTCCCACCACTTCCATAATATTATGCTTTAGCTATTCCATGTCTCGTGATTAGCAACAAACAATTGAAAATAATGCTGCAGTGAACATGGGGGTGCAGATATCTCTTCGAGATACTGATTTTGTTTCCTCCGATATATATAACCAGAAGTGAGATGCCTGGATCAGACGGTAGTCCTATTTTTAATTTTTTGAGGCGCTTCCATCTTGTTTTTCAGAATGGCTGTACCAATGTACAACGGGGGTTCCGTTTTCTCCACATCCTCACCAACACGTCTCGCCTGTCTTTTTGATGATAGCCATTCTAACGGGTATGTGATGATCTCTCACTGTGGTTTTTACTTTCATTTTCTTGACTAGTGATGTGGAGTAGCTTTTCCTGTACCTCTCAGCCACTATTTGTATGTCTTCTTTGGAAAACTGTCTACTCAATTCCCCTAAGGCTGCCCCTTGCCCTGCTTATGGTGGCATCGACATGAAGACAGGAAGTGCCACCTTTTTAGAATGGTAACAACTAATACTCTGTGCCAGGCACAGTTCCAGGCACTTTACATGGACTCAAAGCCACCCTCTGCAGCGGGCAGGTGAAGGAAGTTAGTCACCTGGCCAGCAGTTAGTGAAGCCAGGACCCAAACCCAGGTGGCGTGGCTCTAGGGAACAAGCTCCCCATGACCAGGCCAGCCTCCCTCTGGGAGCCCCTGTTTGGAGGCAGGGGCTGGGCCAAAAACGTCTGAAGGTCCCCCATGGCATCCAAGAAGGTATTCCATTTGGGGAAAAGAGTCTCAGTGGGATATCCAGGCCTTTTATCTAATGAAAAACACACTGTTAACTAAAATCATAGTAAATGATGTTTAGGAAAAAAGTCAGTGACGATTCTTTTCACTGTTCCATGTAAAAAGAATGTGCCTCTCACATAAGTGATTTCAGTAATTACGCAATGCCTTTATTCTCTAACAGTGTATATGGGGGAGGGGTGAAGAGGGGTGTGCGGGGAGCCAGGGATCTATAAAAAGAGTAAAGAATTAATTTAGTAAATAATATTTGAATCAGAGTTATTTTTGGATTTTTCTTAAAACTTGAATTGCCTGAAAGTATTTCAATTATTCTATAATTGCATAGGTTAATTTATTCCCACCCTCAAGGGAAAGTCTATTCATGTTCTTGGGGAGTGTGTCCTGGAAGCAAGGCCAAGATCTCTGAAAGAAACAGGGGGCTTACGTTGCAGGATATTAATAATCACATAAGTAGCCAGGTATTAAGTATCAGGAGGTTAATAATTCAAACCCTCTTTGCCCTTCCCCTGGTTTCTGCCCAGGTTACTTGCGACAGAACGACGGCCGGAAAGACCAGGCCAGACCATGGCCTAGAGCATGCTGCTGTCCCCCACCCCACCTCTATGCCCAGGGCCAACCCTGGGATATATAAACCTCGGGTTACTTGCTGCTGCCCAGCATGAGGCCACATCTATTTACTGAGGCGGGCAGCGAACACTGAGATGAAGTCCCTGAAAGTGAAGGCACTGGCACCACGTCAGCCACACATGGTGTTGGGAGAGATAATGAGGAAGAAAGGAGAGGTGCTGAATCAATTACAGGAAACTGGAAGGACAACTGTCATTTGGGAGTTTCTAGGAGCTTGGTGAAAGCCCCTCCAGGTCAGGCTTGAACCTGGACGTCGCCTTAGCGCCAGGGCACAGAGTGTCCACGAGGCCAGTAAGAGCTCCTCAGGTCTCCTGGCCAGACAGACTCAAAGGGCCATGGCTACCAGAGGGACTGGGAGTGGCTCCTCAGGGCCATGACTATCGGAAGACACAGAGAAGGGAGGGACAGGTGTTCACATCTGACATTTCCTACCTCAGGCAACAGCTCACTCCAAAGAAATGTTCTTACTTGGGCCAATCTGAAAAATGAGGAAAGGGTGGCTTCCCTGCGTTTCTCCTTCATCTGGAAGATATTTCCTGCTACACCACAGAGGGGCCGAGGGCTGGAATGCCAGCGTAATAGCAACATGTGTTGAACCATGTACTGTGGGCACCCTGCCAGCGGCTTCACGTTTCAATCACCAAACAGTGCTTCGGTTTACTCTTGAACCCCACTTGACCACAGGAAACTCGGGCTTCCAGAGCGACTAGCTCCACCAAGGAGTCACAGCTGGTCAGTAGCAGAGCCAGCACCCAATCCAGGAAGGCCGTGTCCAGAGCAACGCTGGTCCCCACTCCTGCCACCCCTGCTGTTGGGGAGATGAATCTCCAGGAACTCATCTCGTGCACCTAGCCCCTCTGTTATCTCTGAGCCTCTCAAGATTTGGGCATGGAGAGGTGGATGATGGGAGGTGTTCTCTACCCGGGATGCCTCTTTTCTCATGCCTCTTCAGCTTCCCTTCCCTGGGCTTCTGAGCACCTTCCACCACAGACCCAGAGAGGCCCAGGCAGGGCTGAGTGATGGTGCTAAACGAAAAGTAAATATCTTGGGACGGCGGGTTAGCTCTGGTGGTTAGAGCGCAGGCTTATAACACCAAGGTTGCCGGTTCGATCCCCACATGGGCCACTGAGCTGTGCCTTCCACAACTAGATTGAAACAACTACTTGACTTGGAGCTGATGGGTCCTGGAAAACACACTTAATTTAAAAAAAAAAAATCTTTAACAAAAAAAAGTAAACTGAGCCTTACTCAGTCCTTGGTGGCGTGGGAGGATGAGGCGGAGAACTAAGGAGATGGGGGAGGGGAGTCAGTCACCAATGCTCAGTCGATGACCATCACTCACAAACAGAGGTAGGCGGACAGGAGGAGAGCAAGGAAGATTCTCAAAGATTCTATGCAGGCAGGCATGCCTCTGAATAATAACCTCATGAATTATCAACGACTCTATTTATTTATTTATTTTACAGAATTCCACAACGTGCAAAGTCTGCACAATGACCCTGTGAAGCAGGTATAGTTATCACTCCAACTGTATAGATGAGGGACTCAGATTCAGAGGTCAAGTAACTTCCCCAAGGGCGCCTGGCCCATAAATGGCGGAGCCAGACAACCCCAGGTGCCCCCGGGAAATGCTCTGCACCCAGCATGGGTAAGGCCTTACCCAGCCCCATCTCTCCCACCCTGTCCACACCTCTACTATATCATTATATGTGGTGCCTGCATATAGTAGGTGTTCGATAAACGTTTGCTGAAAAATACATTTGAAGCCCTTTTACTGTTCCTACAGTGACACGGAATGGATTTTTAAATGACTGGAAAGAAAAATGGCTTCAGGCTGAACGTTGAAGATTAAACCCATGCACTGACTCCATTCCCTCACCAACTCCACTCAAAAGACTCTAAAAGAAACAAAGGCAAAGACCCCACCATAACAAAGAGAGTAGAAGGGCCCTCAACTGCAGACAAGAGATTGGCAAGATTGGAGGCGGAGGGGACAGACAGCTACTGAGAAACGACTAAGCTAAACAACAGGGAGACGTAAGCCAGCAATGGGAGCTCGCTGTTTGCTCTCTCTGAGCCCAGAGAGGCCCCTGGCACCTCCGAAATCAGGTACTGGGGGCCTGAAAAAGGAGGATTAATGGAAAGACTTTCAAAGGAATTGCTAAACCCCTGGCTCCCCTCCCAACCCTGCCAGAAAACGAGATTTATTCTCTGAGGAGATAAAAAGATGTCAGACCACACCACACACCAGAAGGACCATCTAGCTAGGACAGAGGACTGAATCAAAGTCCAAATAATGACAACTGGGTGACCCCGGTCCTCTTCCCCCAGCTGTCACCCAGGCCTCTGGGACAGACAGGCTGGCATCTTTGCAAGCACCCATCCCTGCATCCATCACCGTGCTTCACACCCTGCAGATGTGTGCCCACCAGGCCTCTAGTCCCCATCTCCACCAACCCCACATTCCAGACTTTGTCACTTTCCTCTCAGCTAATTTCAAGCAAATTCAATCAGGCCTTAGTCTAGGCGGGGTCTTAAATACATACTCACTGAAATCCAATTAACCTTCGATAAAAGTCCTGCAATCAATAGTCATCCTGTGGTTGGAGGAGGCTCCATCCAGCCCAGGAACGTGTGCTGCCACACGACCTTTACTTTTAATGAAATCAATGACAGCCGCTGTCGCCAGCTCTTAAAGTGACTGGCAAATATGATCATCGGGCCAGGCCCTCAGTAATATCTGCTTCTGGGCGCAGAGACACAAACGAACGAGTGCTGCCACAGGCTGCTGGCTCCCCACGGCCCAGCACGCCCTGGCGGGTGAGGACAGCTGGGCAGGGCTGCCTCCTGCCCAGAGGTGGACAACAGCAGAGGTGCCCAGGCCCTCTGGACTCGTGGCAAGTGTTTCCTGAACTTCAGTGAGTATCTGAACCACTTGGAGAGTGCGTGGAAAATGCAGATTCTTGCAACCTCCTCCAACCTTTCCTACCCAGATTCTGATTAGTAAATTTGGGCTGCGGCCCAGGAACCTGCATTGTTAAACAAGCTCCCTGGTGATTCTGAAATCGATGGCTCAAGTCCTAACTCCCAGCACGCTGAGAATCATTGCTCTCTAAAATACCCAAGCAGGACGTACCCTTAGAGTCCAGTTAATCCAAACCCTTCAATAAGAAAACAGGCCCAGGGAGGAGGAGTGATTTGTCTAAGGGCACACAGTGAGCCACTGGCAAAGATGGAGCTGGAACCCCGGAGTCTTGCCTCCTAACCGGATGTTTCCTTACCAGGGTCTCTCGGGAACTGGTCTTAAGGTCCTCACATGCTAGGCCCAGCTGGGCTGGGATGCTGTGGGGTAAGGGACCTCTACAAAGTGGGGTGGGGATGACTCCAAAAAAGGTTGGAGGGGTCTGGAGCTAACACTACCCACCTTAGGAGCAATTCCTTCAGGAGCCACTCCCTGTCTGTGGAGCCCCACCTTCCAGCCGAGTCACCAGCTTGTAGTAGCCAAGATGCCATTACCACCCAGGATTTGGAGTGAGGTCTCTGCCCCGTCACTCCTGTCTGTCCCTTGTACTTCCCTCCCCCCAAAACACACAGAGCCAGGCTGTTCTTAGTAGGGAGAGTCACTCCAGGGACAGGCTCCGAGTCCCACAGTCCTAGGGAGACTTCAGAGACTCAGAAAGCTGTTAGAAACTTCCAGTAACGTGGAGGTTTTCATACTTGGCGTGTGCACACACGCAAGTGCACATCACCACCGCCGCCGCCGCCACCACCACTGCCATCACCGCTGCCATCACCGCTGCCATCACCACCGCCATCACCACCGCCACCATCACCACCACCACCACCATTACCACCGCCACCATCACCACCACCACCACCATCACCACCACCATCATCACCACCAGTCTTCCATAAGGCCTATGGCTTTGATACTGGTTGGTAAGAGACATAACAAATTGATTTCTGCAATCTAGTAGGGCCTAGTGCCAGTCTACTCCCAGCATCACCAGTGGTGAGAGGCCACACAGTACATCACATGGCCCACAGCAAGCTGTCCAGCCTGAGGTTTCTGTGGAGGTATTTAGTGGCATCATCTCAGAATACCAAGAGCTTCCTGGGTCATGCAAACCCTAAAAGCCAGGGGCATGGGATTAAGTCATTGATTCCTTAGGGATTCCAAAAGAATTAAAACAATGTGGTATTATTCTAAGGATAGACCCAGAAACCAACGGAAGAAAACAGAGCTTCCAAAAAAGACCTACAGCTGACTGATGGCAAAGATGCCAGACCCAACAGGCTATATACTGTATGACTCCACTTACATGAAGTTCAGTAATAAACAAAAGTTATCTGCAACTGAAATCAGAAGAGCCATAGCTCTGGTCTTTGGTCAGGTGAGGGTATCGATGGGGACAGGTATGAAAACTCACCAAGATGTCATTAATATCTGGGACCTTACGTAAGTTACCTTCCCTCTCTGATTCTTCGTCTGGAAAGTGGAGACAATACAACCTCCCTCCTAAGGTTACCATGCAGAAAGGGCCTGGCACAGGGAGCCAGGCATCTGGTAAATGTTCATGGTAAAAGCAGATAAAGGAGGAAAGGACAGGGCTCAAGATAATAATGATGAAAACACAATAAAATCAACAAGCGACCAAGTTGGAGGGCTACCAGAGGCCAGACACTGGGCTAAGCACTGCTCACTCCCTAACTCAGCTAGTCCTCCCATCTCTATCAAGTGGAACAATTTTGTATGAAATGAATACAAGGAGACTTGATGGAAGCTAGAGAAAGAAGGGTTGCATTTAGATAGCGTGGGGGGTGGGGTGGGGGCTGGACAAAGCTTCTCAGTCAGCACTACAACTCCCTGCTCCAGGACTGGAGTTACTGATGTGGCCATCGACCAGGTGGCTCCAGGTGCCACTGCAGCCCAAGCACTGGGAGAGAGCCGGAGAAGGTAGAAGAATAAGGACTTTGAAGTCATGCAGGCCTGGGTTCAAATCCTGGCTCTGCCTCTGCTAGCTGTGTGATATTGGACCAGTTGGTTAACCTCTCTGAGCTTTAGCTCTCTCGTCTGCCAATGGAGTTAACAACATATCCTTGGCAAGGAGTGGAGGTTATATGTGTCACATGCTTGGCATATATTACTTGCTTATGAGAATTATTGTTATTGTTTTTCCCAAATAACTGATATCAGCTTGCCCAACTATGCACGTCCACAGAAAACAGAAAATCCGCACTCTCAGCCCGCCCTGCCTCACAGAGGCCAACCCAGCGCATGAGGCTGGCTTATTTACCTGCCCACAAATTCACAGGATATCAACAGGGGTCTGCCCTGCACAGAACACTGGCCTCATCTGCACAACCATTAAAGAGAGATGGTGACAGAAACAGATGAGCCCAGGCCCTCAGAGGGCACCGCCCTGCCCAGCTCCCCTGGCCACCTTCCGCCCAGGCGCCTCGCTCCGCCACCAGCAAGCAGCCACACCAGGGCACATCTTTGTTTGTGCTGTCTCTGAAATCAAAGCTGCCTCTGATTAAACGCCATGAGCGCCCTGGGCTCACTGGATCCAAAGAGATTTTAATGGATTTGGGGTGCTGTCAGAATGAAAATCCCACAACAGTGGTGGTAACTGAATGTCAGTAACCTGGCAGGTGGCAGGGGGCGCAAAGCCTCTGGGCTCTTTCCTGATCAGCAGGCAGAAAGGCCGGCTTCCCTTTAAGGCTGTTCAGGAAAATCCGGAGGTGATCTCCCCTCCCCTTCCCTCGTCTCCATCCCGTCTCCCCTTCTTCCACTAGAGCCCAAAACTTTGTACTCAAGGGTCTGGGTGGGCAAAGGGATCCCTGGCTAGATGCTGGATACACCCCCACCCCAACCAGCAGGGGAAGAGATGGGCAAACAGGCCTCTCCACTTCCTCTGCAGGCAGCTCTGCCCAGACATTTCCCCAGGCCTGCCCTAGAAGCCCGCAGGGAGGGAAGCAGAGTCAGAGGACCCAGACTGTGCCACTGGCCCCGTGACATGGGGAAGACATGTGCCCTCTCTCTGAGCTTCTCTCCCCATCTGTAAAGCAGAGGATTATTAGAACAGCAGTACTCTTATCCTTTCTCTGCCAAGCAGGACTCTTCCAGGAAAGCCCAACAGCTGTGGATCTACTCCACTGTCAGGCTGTGAGCTCCTTAAGGAAGCAAAGTGTGTCTGGGTCTCCTGTGAACTCCCACACCTAGGACACAGCAGGGACTGTAAAAACTATGGGCCTTATGGAGAAAGGACAACTCCACCCCTACCTGTGGGGCCCTATGGTGACAAAGAAAAAGAAAATGGGGCACAGGCCCCACCCCAGAGGCCAGCTTTCCCTGAGACCAATGGGGGTGGGAGGTGGGAGACAGAAGCCCCTTTTGTCCTCTTCCTACAAAGTGGAAACAGTTGTCTATTGCTGTCCCCTTTTGGCCTGACACCATGGCCTCTGGAGAGTGGCAGGGAGAGGGGAGGCCAGGAAAAGCGAGGGGGCTGTGTCCAGGCTCCAAGAGGCAGAAGGATCAAGTGACATGGATTTCGCACCCTTGTTCTCTGTGGTCACTCAGCCCTGTGGAGCTTGGATAGTACAAGAAAGCAGATGGTAATCACTTTTCTGGGCAGCAGCTGCAAGGAAGGGTTACAAGCATGTGCCTGCACCCTCCTGCACGCTGCCAACCTCAGCCTTAGGGCTAAGGGCAGAGGGTTGTACGGGATGACCTGGAAGGATGCATCGTGCTCAGTGATGTGATCATTGTTCAGACAGCAGGCCCCATTTCCAGGCAGGCAGACACATCTGCCCTTGCTGGGCAGCCCCAAGCAAACCCGTGTCCCCTGCACAGCAGCTGTGAGCGCTCCACCTCACCTCGTTCACGTCGATCTGGTTCCTCTCCATGTAATTTCTGTCGTTGACCTGCCCACCATCCACAAACTCCATCAGCAGGACCCGCTTGGTGGACAGCTCCCAGTAGATTTGGGGAACCTGGAATAGGAAAGGGCAGGTCAGAAAAGTCTGGGAAGCTGGGAGCCGGGGCTGAGGACCACCAAAGGCACAGCGAGCCAGACGACAGCAGACACTCCTCCCAGGGAAGGAGAGAAGCCTGAGTGGGACCTCACAATGACGGGTGCCAAGAGAGAAAGGCAGGCTGCTCCGCCTCTTCCAGCTAGGCCCCAGCCCTCCTCTAGAGAGCCGTCCTGCTTGGGGACCAGAGAACAACTTCCCTGCTCTCCTCAGTGTCTTTAGACACAATTAAAAGCCAAAACTAAAACCGGGACTGAGGGGGAGAGTGTGTGGAACCTCTCAGACCTGAGCTAGAGTTTGTGTTAACAGCTATTTCCCTCCCTCACCAGGCCCATGGCAGGCTCCTCACATGCATCTCAACCTTCTGCTTCAGCTTCTACACCTGTGCAATGGCTGTATTGTACATACGAAAGGTCAGACAATTAAGTTTGCGAAGAACTCGTTACAACAATGTTGCTAACCTTTTACAATATCATTCTAGTACCAACTGGACAAACAGTGAACCAAGTTTACTGTTTGGAGGTGCTGAAAAGGCTGTGTGAAAAAGTTAAACCAAAATGACCTGAATTTTTCGCCAACAATTCATGGCTCTTGCATCATGACAATGCACCAGCTCACACGGCACTGACTGTGAGGGAGTTTTGAGCCAGTCAACAAATAACTGTATTGGAACACCCTCCCTACTCACCTGATCTGGCCCCTAATGTCTTGTTTCTTTCCCCAAAGATAAAGGAAATATTGAAAGGAAGACATTTTGATGACATTCAAGATATCAAGGGTAATACAATGACAGCTTTCATGGCCATTCCAGAAAAAGAGTTCCAAAATTGTTTTGAAGAGTGGACTAGGCTCTGGCATTGGTGCATAGCTTCCCAAGGGGAGAACTTTGAAGGTGACTGTAGTGATATCCAGCACTGAGGTATGTAGCACTTTTTCTAGGATGGTTCATGAACTTAATTGGCAGATGCTCATACATATGTATGTATGGATGAATGAATGAATGAATGTTTACTGGACAATAAATTTTTTTAGTCAGAAAGTCATGAGTTTTCTCATGCCCATTTCCTACAAGCTCCAGTGGCAGTCAATGCTGAATCCTAACCCAACACTTATTGTCAGTCCTCCTCTTTCCCACAGACAGGAAAAACTAAATAATTTCCCTGCCTGCTGTGCAATAAGTATGGCCATGTGACACAAGTGGCTTATGAGACATAAGTAGAAGTCTGCTAGGGGGTCTGGAAAGGTTTTTATTTTCTTGATAAAAAAGGGTGTTCATACGGGCCGGCCGAGTGGCACGGTGGTTAAGCACTGGCTTGGGAAGCCAGCGGCCCCGGTTCGGTCCCACATGTGAGGGCCAGTGACACTGCCCTCAAAAAAAACATAAAAAAAAAAAAAAAGGGTGTTCATAGATGATACAACTCTTCTTACCCTTCTCTTCCTACCTTGAAAGTGAATGTGATAGCTGGGGCTGCAGCAGCTACCCTGCAACCATGAGGAAAAGTTCAAGAAAATCAGAGATGCCATCTCTGATTCTGTGAAACCACTAAGGGAATATCAGCGCATGACTGCTGCCAGCCTTCTTACTATGTGAGGAAAATAAACCCTTTTTGTTTAAGACATTCTATCTAAATTAGGCTGTCAGTTACCTGTTGACAAATGCATTCCTAACTGATATGCTCTCCAACCCTGTCTGACTCTGAGAATACCCAATAGCCAAAAAGAAAACAAATTTCCCCAGGAATGGGCAAGAGATGGGACTGCACTGAGGGCTGCTGGGTTGCCATGTGAGTGAGTGACACCCATCAGTCCCACCACAGCCAGGAGGGAGGAATTACCAGATGCCGTAAAGCCGTGCACCACAGCAACTTGATGGATTTACTACTACTTACAAATAAAGAAACAAGGAAGCTAATTCAAGTGTTTTGAGGAATAAGGACTTCCCTCATTTTGATCCCCAAAACCCAGACAGCAGTAAGATTGTGGCCACTGAGTCAAGCAATCTGTTTCTTTCCTGGTTCTGCAAATAACTGTTGTGTCCTATTCCAGCCCCTTAACTCCTCTACGCCCCAGTTCTCCTCATTAGAAAAGACTGTTCCTGCCCTATCTCAATAAGGAGCTCTGGAGATAATTAGGGTCTACACAGAAGTGTAACACTCTGAGCCCCCTGGAAAAAAAGGTTCCAACTGCAATCAAGGTGCCATTTTCGTTTGCTACTTCCCTGCAGTTTTTGCCATTTGAAAATCTGGGGCAACAGAGAAAGCTGTAACTCTCTGTTACTTTGAACTTAAAATTCAGTCTTGCTTGGCATTTTTCAAAAAGTATCTTTCAAAATATGAGTGCAAGTTTGCTGCTGTGGTTCACGGCTTCCAAATGAAAGGGACACGTTTGGGGTTCAGTTCTTCTCTCGGTTTATTGGAACTGAAGCTTGGCAGTGGGCGCCTAGGGCTCTGGACACACATCTGTCCCCCGTCTGGGCCTCCTGCCTGGGGCACTGTGGAAAGAGCCATGGAAGGGCCACCGATGGAAAGAAAACCCAAAGGCTGGGACCCTCCAGGCACCAGGGTCATGGGTGTGCTGGGTTCTCCCCCGCCACCTCCCCCCGTCACCCCCCCAAATGCAACCATCCCAGCCTGACAATAGGATGTGTTCCTTGCTTCAGCTGCTTAGATTAGAAATGACAAATATCAAACCTGGGAGATGGAGGGGTTTGTCATGGGAGCTCAGGGAGGACCGTAATTGCCCCCTTGATGGATGTGACACAGAAATAACTACAAAATGCAAAACTACTCCCTGATCAGTTAGGAGAAACTTGACTTGACAGGGGTCACAAGGTTAAGGGACTTGCCCCTAAACCACCATGTGGGCAAGAGCGTTTGGGTGTAAGGCGAAATGCACTTCACCCCAACACCCATGTTTCACCCCTGTTCCTTTCTCTGCTTCTTCCATCAAGGAAGGGAAAGATGAAAGAGAAACAATTTTAAGAGGTAATAAGAAGAACCACTGCCCCTGCCCCGACCCCGCACAACAAAACTAAACCCTGGGAGGCTTCCGGCCAGGGCACCCGCTGAATCCACAGGCAGGGTCACACCCTGGCTGTCATGAGTTCAGGGTCTCCTTGTCACAGAGCAGAGGCCCACTCCTGTGGGCTCCACCTGCTCCCACCCTGGGGCCAGTCGTGACACCCCAAGAAAGAGAGCACAGATTATGGAAAGTTCCAGCTCAAGATCCTGGCCCTGACTTCGTGCTCCCGCGTTGTTCCTGTACTTTGGTCAGTGCACCTATGAAGCAAGCTTGTCTTAGCCGGCGCCCATCACCCAGGGCCGAACTCCTCTCATCGCCCAAGCCCAGCGTGGCAGAGCACAGACCCAGAGTGAGCTGGTGAGCAGAAGGCCCGGCTCTGCCACCTCCGAGTGTGACTATGGCTAAGCTTCCCACCTGGAAGACAGTGGAAGGAACACTCCCTACTTCCTACCAGCACATGTAGAGTCCTGGAGCTCAACACTGAAATGCTCCCTGAGCAGCTGCTGGACAAACAGCCACCATAGGACAGCCATGCGGTGTCACACGTGGCTCTGATACATAACCAGGGCTGGGAGTGAATGGTACAGATAGGTCAGCATAATCTCTTCCCCACACATTGTAACAACGGCAGGACAGACAGCACAGTGGTTTAACGTGTAGGCACAGGAGCCAGGCCACCCCCATTCAGAGCCTGCCTCTGCCCCTCACCAGGAAGCTGTGTAACCTTGGGCAAATGACTTCATCTCTCTGGGCCCAGCTTCTCCCACAGCGGACATGGAGCTAAAAATGAAACCTCCCGGTGGGGCTGTTAGCCATTATAAAGATTATAGCGTAAACACATGTAATGCTCTTTAAAAAAGCATCTAGCACTGCACAACCACATCAAAAATGTTAACAAATATTAATGATTATACATCAGTGGTTCTGAATCTTTGAGATTCTTAGGAAGGTACGGCCCTTCTCCAAACGCATGCACGTCACCTCACAGGGTCTGTCTACAGTGCCTGGAGAGTCCCGGACCTCACCTCACACTGGAGTGAGCCTACCCAAGAGATGAAGACCTCAGCCATGCCCACCTCCATTTAAAGAGACGCACTCTCATCGCTTCCAGTCCCAAGCCCTGTGGTTCTCAGGCGCCCCCCTCCCACCTGGCCCCAGCTCTCTCCCAGGTCAGTGGCCACCTCACTGCTTGTCCTGCCCCTTCCCCCAAACACACTCTCGGGATGCCAGATCCACAAATGCCCTGGTCATGACCGTTCAGCCTGGCTGCCCCCTGACTTCTCCCTGTCTCCCCAACACCGCATTTGCATGCAGTGCTTGTCTGAGGCGTGGAGATTTGTAGCATAGGGCTGAGGTTATTAAACCCCACTGGAAGATGCCTCCCACACTGAGAGGTAAATTCTTTGCTGAGGCTTAATTACGCACAGATGTTGTGATGGGGTGCCAGTGTTGCAAAAGCAATCTATCTCCAGTTTTAAGAGCTGAACTGGGTTCACAGCACAAAATTCGCTTTCCACTTGTTATTTGTTTAGGCAAAATTAATTACTCAGGAGTCTTAATTCCACCATTGTCTGAGGAATGGTGTGCGGGTTTTAGAAGCAGCAGGTCAAATCGTTACATTAATTATTTACCCATTTGGCATCCTCGTTTCAAAAATTTGTGTTATTATTATTATTACATGTCTTGGTCTGGCAGATGCTAGTTGGCCCCAGCCAAGGGACGATTTTGCTGTTTCCATGGGAACAGTGGAGATGATTCTGTTTGTCTGGCTCCTAGTTCCAGCTCTGAAGAGCACCCCTGCCGGTAAGAGGTAACAGAGTGTTCTTAGACTAGCACCAGAGTTGAAGTCAGAAAATCTGGGTTGCAGCCTCTCTTCCCTGACTGCCATCTGTAAAATGGAATGATGGTTGTTGGGAGAATTCCATGTCATTGTACCTGCACAGTGCTCAGTGCAGAAGAAACGTTCAGGGACTACTGCCTACCCCTTTGTATAATCAACACGTCTTGGAAGCCTCCCGTACCCCCGCCCACCCCAGCTCCATTTCCTGGGTGGAATTAAGTACTTCCTCTTGGACATACACAGAAATACTTATCTAAGTCTCTGACATAGGGTGACCAACCTGTACCATAAAAACACGTTTGTGCGTTTGTCCCCCACTGGATAGGAAGTTTTCCCAGGCAGGAGCCAACCATCCCTTACTCGTGCAGACACCAGCCAAGCATAGCAACAGACTCAGGAAATGCTCAATCAATGTGGAAGAAAGAAAGAAATGGGATACGAAGTGAAAGCACACTTTGAAGCATTATGCTAATTAGTAGTATTGCTTGTCGGAGAGACAGCCAAGTTTTCATTGAGCTGGTGGTGTGAACTTCAAGGCTGAGGCAGTGTCACCAGGTCTGGTCTGCAGATATGGGTTTACAGGCACAACACAGACTGTACGATGGCAGCTAAGAAGCAGCCATTCAAGCATATGGGGCATCAGACAAGCCTGACTCCCAGCTCACTCAAAGAGCTAAACTTTGCCAATGGCTACACCTTCCACCAAAATCAATGTGTCAAGACTGCACTGTCAGCACAGCTGTGGCTTGTCCTCCTATGAGCCAAGCTGTAGGGTTCCCCAGAGGCGAGCACAGACACACCCTCAGTCTCCCGATCTCATCAGTCTGGATTGCAGAATTACCTCCATTTCTCCTGATGTCTTCAGAAGCCACGTGAACACAAGTTCAGAGCAAGAGACCTTCCCATTCAAGGTCCTGATAACCCTCCCCACGAGGGCTCCTTCTTGACTGTGCTTTGGAACAAGCACCCAGAGCGCCTAAGGCCTTGATGACTCCCACTCCCACATTCTCCAGGCCTCCCGAGTGAAGAGACAAGGGCTGATCTCTCCTGCGAGTGGAAAGCCAACCTCTCTGTATAGACTACCACAGGGGTCCAGCCCTGGCACCATGAATAAATGAATGCAAACCCCACTAAGGATAAAACACATTAGAACAGCAGTGTTGATGTGCATCTCATTCCAGCCCCTATGTGCCCCACGGGGAACAACAGGACAGTCCTCAAAGACCAGCTCCAGTGCCAGCTCCTCGGCAGAGCTTTCCCGCCCGGTGAACCATGGGAGGCCTTTCTGAATCTTCAGAGCGCTCACCAGCAGAGCCTCTCACAAAGCTTTGACTTGGCCTTGCTTGATATTATTTCCCACAGTGAGCGTCTTCTATTATATAAGCGGTTCTGCTCTAACACTTGAAAACACAAATTTGATCCAATGCTACTGACGTATTAGGGAACCGTGTGATCATAGTGCAAATTTTGCATTTGGTTATGTGTCAGTTGTCATCTGTGAGAAACACCGTGTGAATGCAGAAAACTGCATCCAGCAGAACCACGTCACATAGGAGTACACGAAACGCACACACCTCACCACTTGGGTCAGGAGTCACACCCACCCGCATCCGCTGTCACAACTTTCCAACCAGTTGCAGACGGCCCTCCTTCCAGCACCTCACAGGCGACTCTCCTGGCGCCCACTTCACAAGCAGATGTCAAGCTGACCTGCCATGCATACTGTGGTTGTATGTGTTTCATAGTCATTTAACATGTGGAAAACTGCTACCATTTTTACTAGGTTCCTATCTTCTTTTATTTTCTGTGTCCCTGGTGATGCTTCTGAGTGTTTTAAGCATGACCCATTTTCCCAATAAGCCCTGTAGTTTTTGTTGTGCGATTCTGCATACTGTGGATATTTCTAAGAACACATATGAGGTGAGACAATTCAGTTCGCGGACTCATCCTAACAAAGTGCTCCATACCTCATTGCTGAATATCACTACAGTCACCTTCAACGTATGCCCTTTGGGAAGCTATGCACCGACACCAGCACCTAGTCCACCCTTCAAAGCAATTTTGGAACTCTTTTTCTGGAATGGCCATGAAAGCTGTCATCGTATTACCCTTGATGTCTTGAATGTCATCAAAATGTCTTCCTTTCAATATTTCCTTTATCTTTGGGTAAAGAAAGAAGTCATTAGGGGCCAGATCTGAGCAGGGAGCGTGTTCCAATACAGTTATTTGTTTACTGGCTCAAAACTCCCTCACAGACAGTGCTGTGTGAGCTGGTGCACTGTCGTGAAGCAAGAGCCATGAATTGTTGGCAAAAAGCTCAAGCCGTCTAACTTTTTCACACAGCCTTTTCAGCACTTCCAAATAGTAAATTTGGTCAACTGTTTGTCCAGCTGGTACAAATTCATAATGAATAATCCCTCTGATATCGAAAAAGGTCAGCAACATCATTGAAACGAGTTCGTGAACTTAATTGTCACACCGTGTATGTTGTTATAGCAGAACTGACTGTACAATAAATGAGCTAATATAATATACATAAAGTGTTAGGGAAGGTGCCAAGGTACAGGACCATGAGCTATCACCATCATCATCATCATCAAGTGTCATTGTGCCACGCTTCATGGAAGCGAGATCGCGGCTTATAAGCCCCGGGGTTCCACTCAGTGTCTTGAAACTAGAGATCATTCAGAGCCTATCTGTTTGATTGACTGACAGGCCAACATTCACATGTGGTATTTCTCTGTAATACTGCCTTCAAGGACTTTCATGTAGATTACCAGGGACAAAGCATTCATCCTCAGAGAGGAGCCAGGGCGATATCCCACTCATGTCCCGCAAGGGGCGATGCTCGGGGCAGAAACCAGTCCTCCCCTGCACCCTTCCGCCAGGCCACCACGCTCCACTGCCCTGCCCCTCCGACCTTTAAGAAGTCAAAGTGCTTGAGCATTTGGGCCACTTTCTCCGCATTCCTCCCTTCATTGAGGAAGTCCAGCTCCAAAGGCAGGTTCTTCTTAGCTTCATCCACCAGCCACATGAACTCGAACTCTGGAAACAGCTGCTTCACAGCCAGGACGAGCACCTGAAATTCAACAAGCACCCCATCCGTCAGTCCCCAGGGCTCCTTGCACTATTGCCTGGGTCTGGACACTGACAACTCCCCGGGCCTCCCCTGGAGCAAGGGTGGGTGGGAAAACTGCTCCCCTGGGACCCATCGCTGTAGTCCAAATCCAAGATGATAAAAGCCCAACGGCTGCCAGTAGTAACAACTACCACTTGCTGAGGGCTCCCACACGCCCAGTATTGGCTCAGTACTTTACTTAGTTATTCCACTTCATCGCCACAACTCTGCTAGGTACACAGTACACACACTTATCATCTCCCCATTTTACAGATGAGGAAGTTGAGGCTCTGAGAGATTCTGGTGGTTTTCTGAATTTGCCCAGCAAGGAAGCACAGAAACAGAATCCCACTAGGATCTACCCAGCCCCCAAACCCTTTCTCTTAAGCATGTCGCTGAACTGCTGCCTTTGATGCTCCCAGGTTTATGCTTCCTGATCCTGTTTACAAAGGGCTGGAAGGTCCTGCCACACTGCAAATGTATTTTTTGTTTATTTCTCAAGCTGAGTGGTTGGTACCTGCGCATTTCTAATACTGTCTCTATATTTAGTTATTAAATTATTTTCTATACATTTTGTACATCTAAAATATTTCATGATAAAAATTACATTGGAAGAAGAAAATAAAGTTAGCTAAGAGAAGAGGAGTTAAGAGATAAGGGATTTGACCACTTGGATGAAAAGCTCCAATTTTTGGCAATTTGGCCCCACTATAGGTTCTTGAATAAGGACATGATGAAAAAGAAGGTTTTGGAAGACTTATCTGGCATTTCTGCTGTCAGTTTAATGGCATGAAATTAAATGTCACTGGCAGAGAACCACGGTTCAGTGACATCTGCAGAGCACACCCCGGCCCCTCTGTGGGAGGACTCAGTTCTGAGGCTGCCTTACCACCAGAGCTGGATTTGAGGCAGTCTCACAAGTTCACAGACAATGGCTCTGTAGTGAGTGAACAAGGGTGACACCAGGGACACAGGAGATGTTCCAGCATTCCAGGAGGGAAACACAGTAGGCAACTCTCCTGCTCTCCTACAAGCCATCCTGTCAGTGTTCAAAGCTGGGCCTGGGAGAACCGCTGACCGTTTCTCCCAGTAATACTTGGTACAGATTATAACCCAGGTTCTCCATGAACACCCATCTCCACTCCTGGCTAGAGCAGAAGGACAATGAGCCATGGGCTTGCTGGTACCTTCCCCAGCTGCTATGGACTAAATGCTTGTATCCCCCTGCCCCTAAACCCAACGTGATGGTGTTGGGAGGTGGGGCCTTTGAGAGGCGATGAGATTTCGATGATGTCATGAAAGTGGGACCCCCTATGATGGAGTTAGTGTTCTTATAAGAAGACAACGAGACCAGAGCTCACTCTCTCTCTCTCTCTCTCTGTCACATGAGGACACAGAGAAAAGGCAGCTATGGACAAGTCAGGAAGAAAGTCAGCACCAGGCACCCATCGTCCAGCACCTCAGCCTTGGACTTCTGGCCTCCAGAACTCTCTGTTGTACACCACCCAGTCTATGGTATTTTGTTATGGCAGCCCTCGCAGGCTCAGACACCATCCAATCTATCTAGAAGGATGTACTGAGCCCGGCTCTAAGCCTTGTCTTAATGCTTCTTTCTGCCCTCGTCTATGATATTAGGCCCAACACTGTGTTAGGCATGGCTGCACAAAAGAAATAAATCTACAGTAGAGCCATTAACTACAAAGCATTTACAGTTTTGCTTTAAAACCCAAGTTCTAGGCGATGTACCAGACACCGTTCTAAAAGAAACATCACACAGGGTTATTATATTCAATTTCTCTCGAAATCCTTTTTAATTACATTCAGCTGCAGTCTAATTTCTTTTAAGTCTTGTCTCGTCTTTCTCGGGCTAGACCTGTGACCTTATGATAATCGATTTAGTTTATGTTTTGTTTCTGTTTGTGTCACACGAAACTAGAAGGCAGAGGTGGTAACAGCGGGGCCTGGACCTCTTGTGTCAGGCCGACTCGCTTGGACACCGCACCCTCCAGACACTGCGTTTTGTCACCGTGCCCTCAGATGGCCCTTAGCTGCAGCCAAAGGGGATGCAGGGAGGGTACACGGGAAACAGAAGCACCTGCCTGGGTCTGGGCTGGGGCGCAAACGTCCTCTGAGGCACCTAAATGCCACCTTGGGCTCTGAGTTCAGACAAGAAAGCTCTTTGGAGTTTGGCTCCAGCCTAAATTCCAGAGGTTCTAACACAGCAGAGACAGGGAAGGAACCACAATGAGGCCCGCTGATTTGTTCCATCAATATTTACTGACTACCTCCTAGGTAACAACCCCAGGCCAGGTGTGGGTATACAGAGGGAGCTCCATGTAGCCCAGCGGGGTCTATACCTGGAGATGAGGCTTCTGGCCAAACAATAAATCCTCATCACTTACTGTACGGTCATTGTGATTTGTGAAATTTTTAAATTATCATTAACTATCCAAACAGCACCGGTAGGTACTGTAAAGATTTCTCTGTTATTAATCAATTATGTAATTAGTCATTACTAGTACTATTGGTTTTTGTTAATACCTAATGTCATTAATCATAAAAGTAGTCAAAGATTTCATTGATCGATATTAATTGCCAATAACTAATTCGTACAATAAATCATAACCCCAAAAAAATCTGTACAGTACCCATAAAACTGTTTTCTACAGCACTCTGGGTGATGGGCGAGACACTCCTTTGGCTGCTTTAAAATGAGGCCTGTATGAAAAGAAGTCAGTGGTCTTGACTTTCTAGGAGGATACCACCTTCTTTACAGGAAGTCACCAATTTGAACATTAGACGCTAGCGATGAAGCCCAGGAAATGCACATCATCACATAATTTTGCACATAATTCAGGGGGGTTACCAACCCCTTGAACTTCAAGGCAGTTGGGGAGAGGGGTGAGATTAAGCATCGTCTGGTCGAAGTCTGAAATGGTTTGGGCTTCTGCCATTTTAGACTGTTCTTGGCTGAGGAGAATAAAATAAAACTCAGTTTCACCTTCTGTTTTCATTCAATTCCCTTCTTAAGAGCCTACCCTAAGTAAAGTCATTTAAGTTTTTCTTTTTTGACAACAGATGCAATCAACTAAAATACAACAGGTGTTGTTATCAATTTGACTTTTTGATTTTTCTTCCAAAACGTATATTCTCCATAAAATTGTTCAAACAGCCAGTATCTTCACCAGTGCCTAGCATGTACTCAATACTCAGCAGACGTTTATTGAATCTTCACATGAAATCAGTGAGTGAATGAATAAATGAAGGAACAAATGAATATTTCCAAGAGCGTGCCCTCTCCCCAGAGATAATTATGTTTACATGTGTGTCATTCAAATAGCTTAGGTTTTTCTGTTTCCGAGATGTTGGTGAAAAAAGAGATTATCTCTGAATTTTCAGGAACCACAGTTCTGGAATGCTCAAGAATTTTTCACTTGATTTGGAAACTTATGAATCAAGCAATGTATATTCAACAATTAATAACACCCTTCCAGGTAGAATAATGAAATTATTTTCCTATAAGGTCACGGGCTTACAGGAGGAAAAATCAATTGTGGGCCACAAAAAATATAATAGAAAAATTAAGAGTCACATGAAAGATTGAAAACTAGCAATTGCTATATATACAGTAATGCCTTGGTTTGCAAGCATAATTCGTTTGGGAAACAAACTACTTGTATTGCAAGACATCACTCGTTTACCACATTAAAATGTATTAGAAATGTTTGCTCATCTTGCGGAACACTCACAAACCAAGTTACTCGCAATCCAAGGTTTTACTGTAATAGCAAAAATGTGGGAATCTAGTACCAGCTACATGCCAGGCACTGTGCCACAAAGTACTTTATGTCCATATTCTCATTTCATCCCCTTCTTGCCCATTTTACAGAAAAAAAAACCAGTTCCAGAAGGGCAAAGCACTTCTCAAGGTCACATAGTTTATAATTTCAAATGCAGAACTTAGACCAGGTTGGGACTTTTTTTTTAGTTGGTTTTTTTTCTTTCTTTTTTTTGGCTTCTTTCTTTATGAAGCCCAGACTCGTGCAATCTAACACAGGACAATACAATAGGAAGCTTGAGATAAGGCATAAAAAGAACTTTGTAAACTGCAAAATGCAAGTGAAATGCAAGTTACTGTTATAGAGTTATTATACAGTATAAAAGAAACAATGTTCTGTGGGAAAACAGAGCATTGAAGAGAACACCTGCATGAATCTGAACTGGCAAAAATGGGTGTTCGACAAGGATCGAAAACCAATTCAGAGTGATGTAAATAGCTTGCCATTTGTGGGTTTATCTTTGTTCTGATAAGCTGTTATGGCGCACACTTTTTAGAAAACAGAATTACAGGGGGAAGAGAAGTTTCCACGGGATTATCTACATCTCTGGGGGTTGTTTTTTTAATGTATTTTAAAAAATAAAATCAACTGTTGGATTCTGTGCCAAACACAGACATACCTAGCCACCCACTGTTCAATCAACACATAGAAAAAAGAAACAAGATGACAGGCAGCATGCACTGAAAATGCTGGAAAAAAAGTCAAAAACATGACTGTCACAGGTCTTTATTTTTAGAGATCCCTGGGATGGGCCAGATGACACCAAACGGTGGATCAGATTCTCGTGCTCAGACCAGAGTCCCATCCCAACATTGCAGAGTACCTTGGGGACAGGTGGTATATGGAGGGTAGGGCACCTGGCCATGAGTTAGATTCTTTTGGTGTAATCGAGCAAGGGGGTGTTCATCATCAAACACAGAAGCTTCAGAGATAACAGGGAATGTCACAGGATGGTGCCATTGAGACCCGGGAATTATGGTCTTACCACCGGCTCTCAGGTCATCTGAGTGCTACCCTGCTTGCCATCAGTGGGCATGGCAGTGAGACCCAATCAGCTAAGCTCCCTGCTCTTGTGAGCAGGCAGGAACTGCTAGAAAGCCAGCCTCCCAGCAGACGATGGACTCTGCCTTGTCAGTTCACCCCTTCCTGCTGAATCATTGTTCCAATCTCTGGGTCCAATTAGTCTGGCTTTGGACAGCCACTCAAATCAATAAGAGTCACTGGTCATGCATCTAGAAGTAGAGCTGCCCCAACCAACAAAGGGACAATATCAAGTGATAATGACGAAGCTGAAAAAAGTGCCTGTCTCTTTTTGTGCAAAGTCACCAATGCCACCAGACTCATCAAACAGCACTTACTGAGAGCTGGCTTCCATTTCTCTGCCTTCCATTTCTCTACCACTCAAATCTGTCCAAGAGACTGTCCCCTTCCCCAAGAAGAGTGCCAGGTTTGCAAGGTGGCACATGCTGTTGGGTGCCAATCCAGAAGCCATTTCCCCCACCTTCCCGGCTAAGAGAACCCCAAATCCGTGCATCTTTCTTGTCCTTCTAGAAGGGGGGCCTTAACCTGAGAAGGTGAATCATGATTGGTCTAAGTCAATCAAAGTGGTCTCATTTCTCTTGCCAGAGTGATTTGGGCTTGGACATGTGGCTTCCTTCCAGCCAGTGAAAAATGAAGGGAATTCTCTAAAGGGCTCCATTTGATATGGAATATGAGGGGAGACACAGGACCTCTTTGGCATCTAGGTGTCATCTACTTGTATAGCAGGAACTGCTGTAGCTGTTTTGGGACCATAGGGGTGATGACCTTAAAAGGGCCCTAAAGTACAAGGAATTGCTGGATTAGGCAACCTTGGAAAGGTCAGCACTGCTGCCATGTGTCTTGAAATGTGAGATGAAGTGGCATGGTGGTTAAGAACTGGCTTGGGACACCAGCGGCTCCAGTTCGGATCCCACGTATGAGGGCCAGTGACACTGCCCTCTTGAAAAAAAAAAAAAACAAAACTGTGAAATGTGAGATGACATAGGTTACTATTATTTACCCCACTTTTAGTTGGATTTCCTAATACCTGCACCCAGCAGCATCCTAACTGATACAACCAATAGTCCCCACCTCCTCACTCTCAAAACTTTCACTCCTGCAGACCTAGCCTTACAAAACACACGTCTGGATTCACAAGCTCACCTCTTAAACTGCAAAAATCCAGAGGTTAAGCCTATTCGTCACTCTCTGCTTAGTTTCAATTCCCCCTTCAGAGGGTCTTCCTCCCAAGGCCATGTTGTGACCAATCACAGGGCTAGAGAAGAGGGAGGGACAGTAGTGGGCAGTGGGAGAGAAGTGTGAGGGCACACAGTGCCTGGGACTGTCACAAAAGGAAGCAACAGAAGGCAGAAAAGTGGCTTTGCTTCCCCTGTGTCTCCAAGTTTCTGGGGGCTAAGGCAGCCCTAAGAGCCCCTAGAAATCAGTCTTCTCCTGCCAAGCATGCCTGAGCACTTTCTTGGGGTTGTCATTCTTAAAACCAAGGAACCATTTTAGGTCTGGACTCAAAAAAAATAAAAAAATAAAATAAAATAAATAAAATAAAATAAAATAAAATAAAATAAAATAAAATAAAATACTCATTTCAGGGCCGGCCAACTGGCACAGTTGGTTAGAACGTGAGCTCTGAGAAACAGGGTCGCCGGTTCAATTCCCACATGGGCCAGTGAGCTGCTGCTAAGCCAGTGAGAGCGCATGCTCTTAGCAGCAAGGTTGCAGGTTCAACACCCGTATGGGATAGTGGGCTGCGCCCCTCTGCAACTAAGATTGAAAACGGCACCTTGAGGTGAGCGGCTGCGAGCTACCAATGGGCGGGCAGCGGCTGGATGGCCCAGTGTGCAACATGGTTGCCGGTTCAACTCCTACATGGGATGGACGAGTACACCCCCCTACACCGCCACCCCAGCAACTAGATTGAAAGTGGCAACTGGACTTAGAGCTGAGCTTGCATCCTCCACAACTAAGATTGAAGGACAACCACCTGACTTGGAGCTGATGGGTCCTGGAAAAACATAATGTTCCCCTCCCCCAATTTCCCAACACTGTTCCCCTCCCCAATTTCCCAATAAAGATCTTTTTAAAAAAAAAATATTCATTTCAAATATAAAATAAAATGGCTTTCCAGTTGGGCTCTTCTTAGCTTTATAGTAGAGAAGGGTGACCCAGGTGGGCTATTTTCCACCAGAGACCAAGCCCAGGGAGAAGGCAGTGCCATCCGGTGCTGCTGTTAATGCTGATGGTCCGTGGAGATAGTGACCTCGGGCCTCGTTTCCAGCTTCTGTCCTGAAGGCTGAGGACAGGTCTCTGGTCGGCCTTGTGCTCCCAGCCCCAGCACTGCCTCAGCCTCTGTGAGGGAGCCGCTTCGTACTCCACACACAGCCACTACACCATATTACTTCCCACGAATAGCATCTGACGCTTATCTCCACAAGATGCCAAATCTTTATTACTGCTATTATTGCTATTGACCTTTCGGCCACAATTACTCAGGGAGCCAGCGAGGCTCTGAGCAGAGGAAAGGATGTCAGCTGTCCTCCCAGGCCAAGTAGGTCCTAACAATACTGCTGGCCAGAGGCGGGTGCCCACCTGACGCAGCAGTGGTTGCTGGCACTCAGGGCACCAGGGATCCTCTGAGACTTCCGGTCCACTCCGAGTGATGGCCACCCCATAGCCACTGGCACGTGCTCCAGAAAACTCAGGTTTCCAGGGAGGTGCCACTCAGCAGCCCTGCCCACCTTTCCACTGCATACAGCAGCTCTTCCAAATCTTCACCCCCACTCAAGCCTCCAATGCTTCCTCCTACCCCTCATTCTCAGCAGATGGTCTTGCCTCCTACTTCAGAGAAAAAAATAGAGGCTATCAGAATGGTACGACTCAGCTGCCCGCTTCCCCCCAACCCGCCCTCTCCCGCTGCCCCACACGCCCATCCATACCCAGCCTGACCACCTTCCTCTAGGATCAAAACAAAAGCTGGTCAAGGCTAACGTTTCCACTCGCCTCCTTGGAGCCCAATCCCTAGGGTCTCCTCTGCAAGCAGATCTATCGGTTACTTCCCCTCCTCAATCTCTGATGCCCCCACTCTGCTGCTGCTTTCCCCACTAGCTACAGCAGGCTCAAGTTCCCCAGCCTCTACCCCTGTGCTCTGCTCGAACCACAACCCTCACCCCATTCCGTCCATGGCTAAACTTGAGTGTTCCACATTAACTGTCTCCATTCCCTGGAGCCGCAACCCTCTTTCACCCCACTCATCCCACTCTCCTCGCTCTTCCGAAGAACTCTAAATCACCAACCAAATCCAAAACACCCTTTTCAGAGCTTTACTAATTTTATCTCCCATTTGACAACATTGAGTCATTCTGGCAGACTATATTTTCCAAAATGGCTGTAACGATATCTCCCATTCTAATGCTTTTCTAGAACCTCGCCACACCATCATCAAGAAGTAGAGTTTAGGGCCGGCCGAGTGGCACGTTGGTTAAGAGCTGGCTTGGGACGCCAGCAGCCCCAATTTGGATCCCACATATGAGGGCCAGTGACACTGCCCTCTACAGCTAAGATGGTGAACAACAGCTCCACCTGGAGCTGGGCTGCGTGAGTCCCAGCAAAGGTGTAGGCTGCAGCCCCTGCTACAGTGCAGTGGGCTGCCATAAGCTACAGTGAGCGGCCACCAGCCAGCGTGAGCGGCCAACAGTTGGAGTGAGCTGCCAATAGCTGCCGTGAATGGCCGTTCAGAAGCAGACGACAGATCTGCCTCACCTGGGAAGAGTGCAATGATGATACCAACATGGGCCAGTGAAGCAACGTCCTCCACAGCTAGACTGAAGAACAAAAGGACAGCAACTTGTCTGTTCCCCTTCCCCGATTCCCCAACGCTGTTCCCCTCCCACAATTCCCCGATAAAAATCTTTAAAAAAAGAAAAAGAAAAAGAAGAAGTAAAGTCTATTTTCCATCCCTTAACCTAAGGGGACCTTTGTGACTCCTGCTCTTACCAAGAAAGGAAGAAATAACCTAAATCATGGCCAAGGTGAGGTCATAAAGCCTTGGGACGTTCGCCCTTAGAATCTGGCCACCGTGCTGTGAAGAAGCCATGGAGAGGCTTATACAGAGAGGGTCTGAGGCCCTGACCCAAAGCCCCAGGTGAGCTCCCAGCCAACACCCAGCCCCAACTTGCCAGCAGTGTGAGTGAGCCACCCTGAAGTGGCTACTCCAGTTCCAGTCAAGTCACCCAGCTGGCACCGCATAACACAGAGATGAGTGTCTCTACCAAGCCCTGCCTGTATTACAGATTCGTAAGCGAAACACATGACTGCTGTTTTCAGCCACTACGTTTGGAGGTGTTTCATTATGCAGGTCTAGATAACTGAGACAGTGCTCTCCTCTTGAAATTGTTTCCATTGGATGCAGCACTGCTCAGTCCTCCTTCTCCTCCCATCCCTCTGACTATGTCTTCTTAGTTCCCTCAGGAATCTACCCTCCTGGGTGCACGCTCCAAATTATGATGATCCTCTGAGTTCTGTCCTTGTCCTCTCATTTTTCTTCACTCTACATACCTTTCTAAGTAATCTCAGCTACTCACTCAGATTCAGCTCCGGTGAACCTTCTTGCTGATAAATCCCAAGTCTGTAGTTACAGCCTAAACTATAACCCAACAAAGGCATCCCGATTCAAAACTCCTAACGGCAATCTTTTATCCCACTTGGTTGCTCCATCACCCATTTCACTTTGCTCTGAAAGTGAAATCCATCCCAACCACCTGACTCTTATAAGAGACTACATTTCCCAGGCTCCCTTGCCAACTGGCTTCCAGCTAGGCTTGACCAATGAATGGGTCACAGTGGTGGAATACTGGGGGACAGATGGTGAAAACCTGCTACTTCAAACAAGACTTGTGGCTCTTTCGTAACTACCATTTTGCACTTCTTAACACATTTTTTGTGGGAAACGAGTAAACTCGTCATATAGCTTAAATGCCCGCTTACAAAGTGTTAAGAGTCATGAGAATATAAAGTACAGTATAGGGAATATAGTCAATAATATTGTAAACACCATGTAGTGTCAGATGGGTACTAGACTTATTGGGGGGATCACTTCATAAATTACATAAATGTCTAACAACTATGCTGTACATCTGAATCTAATATAAAATAATACTGAATGTCAGCTATAATTTAAAAAAATAGTCACAGGGGTATATAGTACAGTATAGGAAATATAGTCAATAATATTGTAATGGTTAATAGATTTACTGGGGCTATTACTTTGTGAGGTATATAAATATCTAAACACTATGTTGTTTTGTACACCTGAAACTAATTTAAAAAATAAAAAAAAGATGCATGACTCCGATTTCCAGGTGACAGGCCCTATATCTGTGATCCACCTCTCCCTGGGCTAGCTCACCATAGTCCCAGCATCCAGAGGTGGCCCCAGTTCCTGGGCACCAGACAACCACCTGTTCTCTTTGTCCCTTCACCTTGAGGATAGCTTCCTACTGTTGGTAATTGTCTCACCATCCCATTTGGCTTTGGGCAATTCCATTCCCAGGAAGCCCCATTTTCTGTTTCCAATTCCCTCTGAAATACCTAGAGCAGTTTCTTTTTTCCCCAGCTGGACTCTGAGTGACACACATGGCTAAAACCATCTAAACTTAACATTGAGACCAGAAACCTCCAACTTGTTTTAGCCTCCCCCTTCTCGTTCATACCAGTAATTTGCCCCCATCCCATGTAAACCTGGTCAAAGTCCTGATAATTCCACCCTTGAACCCATTCCTCTCCCCAGCCCCATTCCACTGCTTTGGTTCACAATCATCATTCCTCTCCCAGACCACTGCGGCGGCCCCTCAATTAGTCTCCCTGGCTACCGTCTTCCTTCCTCAGGATACATCCTCCAGACTGCCAACAGATTTTGATTTCTCATGCACATCTGATCATGACATTCCCCTGATTAAAATTCGTAAATGGTTCCCCACTGACTACAAGAGAAAATTGGACCAGTTCAGTTCCGCAGACAATTTGTATTTACTACATACAGGTTCTGCGCCTGAGCCTGGGTTACAAGGCCCTCTGTGCTCGCTCCTGCCGGCCTGCCCTGCGCCTCCTCTGCAGCCACTCCCAGCTCCACCGTCTGGACAGTGGACGTTCTCTAAGCACAGCCTGCGCGTCTGAGACCCGGGCCTCTGCACAGGGGGGCTGTCCTACCCCTGCCAGCTGCCTCAGGGGCTCCTCCACGAAGTCCCTTGGTGCCCCCATCAGTCGGGGCACAGCTGCTCCACAGCTCCTCACAAATATCCCTTGGGCAGAGCTCATGTCCCCATACTGACTGTGGGGAGCCATGCTCCTCCACTAAACAAGAGGCTCCCCAAGGATGAAGACATTGCTCGCTCACTGGACGCAGAGGGGACCCTCAGTGTGTGTTAAGTTTAGTCAGTGTGTTGGAAGAATAAACTGAGAGTCCAGAGTGAAGAAAGGGAGTTCAGGGAGAGAGAAAAGGAGGAAGGTGGACATGCTGACAAGCTAAATGGACGGACGGCCTCCCAGGGGGCATGCGGTGCCATCCCAGCAGGGGCCTGCTCACTGTCCCTCCCTGGCTCTGGGTGTGGAGCAAGGAAAGCCCAGAGGCACCGTCTCCACTAGAGATGTTCCCCGGGCCATTTTTAGGCATGCCAGTTTGTTCATTCAAAACACATCAGATAGGCACACATGCAATCTGCATAAACAGTTGTGTGATCTGCCTGTCATTCCTATATCCTGCAATTGACCACACGCTCTCTCTTGTTATCATTTAACAAAGTAAGATGTAACTTTCCCTATCCCCAAGCAAATCACCTTGTGTTCATCTCATTTCAACAACATCCTCCTGAGGTCCCCTTGGGCCCAGTCACTGTTCAGTATGCTCTGAGACCATTCGCAGACAGGTCCCCGGAAAAAAAAAAAAAAAAAAAAACAAGACGAACTGACTAACCCAGCCAGGGGTCCCATAGTCACAGCATTGTCATGAAACTCCTTTGTTGTGGTCTCGAGCTCCCCTCTGCCACTCTGCAGCTCCAAGGGCCACATCCACCTAAGCTTTGAACCAGTGTCACTGAGGCTGCCTAGATCCCAAGGAAACATGGAATGAGGATGACGGGAGGTGCAAGGGGAAGCTTCTCACCTCCATCAGGAGAATGTCCTTCGAGCTCTGCGCCTGCACCTTTGGGTGCTGGACCTTTACAGCCACTGTCCGCCCATCGTGCAGCACCGCCTTATGGACCTGGGCCAGGGAGGCAGCCCCCAGAGGAGTGTCGTCAAAGCTCACGAACAAATCATGGATCTGTCAAGAATAGAGAGAGGACAGAGCAATGAAGAAGGCGCAGTCCAAGGCCAGCCAAGTGGTGCGTTGATTAGGAGCTGGCTTGGGACGCCAACGGCCCCGATTCGGATCCCACATATGAGGGCCAGTAACACTGCCCTCTACAGCTAAGATGGTGAACAACAGCTCCACTTGGAGCTGGGCTGCTGTGAGTTGCCGGCGACGGTATAGGCTGCAGCCCCTGCTGCAGTGAGCTGCCATAGGCTACAGTGAGTGGCCGGCAGCCAGCATGAGCTGCCAATAGCCATGATGAGTGACCATCCAGAGGCCGGCAACCAATCTGCCTCACTGGGGAAGAGCGCAACGATAATACCAACATGGGCCAGTGAAGCAACATCCTCCACAACTTGACTGAAGAACAAAAAGACAACTTGTCTGTTCCCCTTCCCCAGTTCCCCAATAAAATCTTTAAAAAAAAAAAGTCTTGGTTCAGTGGGAGGGGCCAGGAGGACAGGCCAGAGCCAGTGCTGCCCGATGCCCACATGACAGACCGTCCATCAGCTGCATGTATGCCAGCCCAGCACCTTGCTGGGGACCATAGCTGCCATGGAGATTCACACCAGGCATATGGAGGGAGTGAGGCAGAAAGCATGCATGGAGGATGTGTCTTCCTACATGGGCATAGGTGCCCTGAGCACCTCCATTTAAGGCCAAAGAAGTGCTATCTAGAATGTTCAGAACTGTGCACCAGCTGCCCATTTAATTCTCCACTAATGGACCCCCCAAGGCTTTCACACATAAATATAATCAAAGTTAACAAATCCTGAGACCAAGCCACGCCAGGGATCAAATGGGAGATTTCCAACCTCGTCAACCTGAGAGCTGAAAGGACGCTGGCTGGAGGCTGCAGACCCAACAACTACCTCCTGTTCCTGCCTGAGCAGCAGCCTCAACATGGGTCCCTGAGCCCACCCTCAGCCCAGCCCCCTGGCAGAGATCCCAGGGCTGCAATGCCAACCAAAGCCTTGGGCAGACCACCTGACCTTTCTGTGCCTTGCTTTCTCTCTCTATGAAATGGGAAGTATACTTTTTTCTTTCATATTCTCTTCCTTTCCTTTATTCCCTCTTGGAAATGTCATACCAATTTTCCTGAAGGAAACATTCTTTCTGACTTGAGTGGTCACACCTACATGATCCAGATATAAATATTCTACCAGATGGAAAGGAGGCCCCCCAAAAAAGCCTTTTGCAAGATTGGCCAAGGCTTAAATGCTCATTCCCTCCATTTCTTGAAGTTCCTGGACACC
Source organism: Aselliscus stoliczkanus (assembly GCA_033961575.1). NCBI lineage: Eukaryota > Metazoa > Chordata > Mammalia > Chiroptera > Hipposideridae > Aselliscus > Aselliscus stoliczkanus. Next base: position 140,183,051 of record CM066732.1, on the reverse strand, counting down.
CTCACAATTCTGGAAAGTCCAGACATTCACACACATGCCCACACAAATGTGTATGTGTTTAAGCACACGCCTCCCCTCTTTCTCATATCCACCCACGCTCACAGGCTGAGGCCTACTCAATCTGGGCCCCCCACCTCCCTTTGTCCCCTTCTGTAGCAGCCACCCAGCCCCTCAGCCCCTCTCCTTTCCTTGGACTTCAGGAGTCATATGACCCACAGCCACCATCCTATCCCCCCGTTTGCTACATCGCACCATCACTTTGCTAATCTTGTCTCATAAATCACTCCCTCCAGCTCTGTCATCATTTTTGTAGCTTCACTAAACTCCATCCCATTTATCAACATCCTGCAGAGGCCAAATGTCCAGGCAACATAGGAGAAGCCTCCACTTCTCTGTCATGGGAGGTGGGTACAGATTGGCTTCCTGCCCACTTCGTCCTCGATGGGTCTTCATCTGTACCCCTGCTCCCCTCTTCTTCCCCAACCATGCAGTTGTCTTCTTCCTTCGTGATTCCAGGTTCCCTGAGGGCCAGATTCTTCCCACATCGTCCACCCTGAATCGCCCTGGGTCTCTCTACATAAGAACCCTTTATCCTGGACCTGGGCTTGGATTGGGAGAATGCAAGGACCACCATCCCTATAACCTCATTAGGATATCAGCTCCCAGTAGGTAGGGACTTTTGCAGAGATTGTTTGCTGTTGAATTCCCTGGACCTAGAGCAGGGCTAGAACTAATCGGTGACAGAGAAAGGTTTGTTGAAGGACTGAATCCACTATTCTCTCCATTGGAGAAGAATTGAATGAACTTTTTCTTCCCTTTGAAATGGCTGGAACTTCCTGCTCCCACACTTCTACTAATCCAAAGACCTCAAAAGTAAAAGCACATGTCATCTGTGGGATTCACCTGTTACTCCAGGGTCGGTGTGAGACCCAAGCCTGGCCAATCAAAACCGTGAATGCTCTGGGCCACACTGATTGGTTCCAAGATAGAAAGGTGACCCAACTGGTCCAATCAGGCTCAATTGTTTTACTTTTGTTTGAACTGTAGGAGAAGGGATTCTTTCTTCCTGCTAAAATTGAACTTGATGCCTACAGATACCAAGAGTCACATAGTGACAACAAAAAGGAAAGCTAAACCAAGAGAAAGAGAGGGTGAATCCTAATCACGATGGCTGAGCCCCTTGATCTAGCCATGCCTGAATGCCCACTCTATAATTCCTTTTCTGCTTAAGTCAGTTTGAGTTGTTTTCTGTCACACACAACTGAAGGGGCTCTGACTGATAGAGCATGTTCTCAGCCCCAGCTGGGATCAACCAAAGTAACATGGGCATGGTGCCCGGCACCCCCAAGAGGCTCAGGAAGTGTGAGTTCCATCCCCTCTCTACCCTCTTGCTGGGAAGTGGAGCTTTTGCAAAGTTTTGGCCGTCACATAATGAGATCGACACCAAGTTCCTTTGGAAACCCTCTGATAGTCCTGAAAGAGCAGCAAGGAGGGCACTTTTGGGAGCACAGCTGTGAACTCGGACCCTCAGCTCCCAGGCAGTTAGAATGGCCCAATCTCCTTGCTGCAAAGGGACTTGGGGGTCATCTGACCTCACTGTCTATCCTAAGCCTCCGACTGGTTCCCTGGGAACATTAGCTCGTTCTCTGGGAAGGACAACAGATCTTCAAACCAGTGTCATTGCAGGGACATTGCAGAGTCATTGCAACCAAAGAGTGACGTGGCATCACTAGGGCTGTGTGGCAAGAGCAGCTGCCAACAGCACTCCAGGGGGAGGTGGAGAACAGAAAGGGCTGAGGCAAGCATATCCCAATCTCCAGGGTAAGGGGAAGCCTGGTTCACGGTGTCCCCAGGGGATAGGAAGAGGGCTCCCACCAGGGGATGGAGGGGGTCTGAGATACCACTCAAGCCCAGCTGATAACTCAGCTCCCTGAGTAAGGCCCAGCTGTTAGGACTTGACCCAACTCCCAATTTGACCAGCAGAAGCAAAGAGGGCATGGGAAATGAGCATGCATTACTCACTCTGCACCAGGAACCTGTCAGGAAGATACCCCACCCGCCCTGGCCTGCCCACCACCTCCTGGTGCCCCTGCACCCACCCCTCCCCTCTCTATCAGGAAGCAAGTCCCACGCCCATACCCTCCTGTGCTGACACACACACACACACACACACACACAGATTGATTGCTAGTGGATGTTCCTAGCTGGCTTAAAAAAAAGGTAATTAAAGATTGGTGCTGCAGCCTGTAATTAAATATGAATAAAGTATCTCTAAATGGAACCTTGATTCAAAGTGTTCAGTGGAAGTACTTTAAGCTGATAGATAGTAAGGAAAAATAGACTCTGTCCCGAAAGCAGAATTATACCACCAGTGCAGCTGAAACAAACACCACCCCCCTGCAATCAGGCCTGGTCCCCCAGCCCTTTCAGAGAAAACCATTAGCAGAAACAAACTGCAGCATGGGCAGCAATTAGATTCAAGCAGGGCCTTGGCTGCCTCCAGTCACTGGCAGAAAACTGTCTCCCTTTCTAAGGCTTTCTTTCCCCTGTTCCTTTTTTTTTTTTTCCTCTGGGTCTGGCGGCAAAATCAATTAAGTAAAACAACTGCATTTTAAAATGACTAGTTATGTGCTTTTTAATTACTGTCAGCCCATGATTCAAATATATCGATGTCCCTGTCTGGAAAGGGAAAAATAATCAGGAAAAAAGTTTCTCTAGGTTTGTATTTGTATTTGTGTGTGTGTGTGTGTGTGTGTGTGTGTGTGTGTGTGTGTGTAAATGGACTGGTTTTTTTATGAGCAGAAAACATCAGAAGGGCAAGAAGAAATGTCATCCCCAGACAGCTTAGCAGACGGGCTTAAGTTAAGACTTTGGCAGGCTGACTTCGGCTGGGGTCCATTAATCCAGAGGCCACGTGACATTATTCCCCAGTGCAGCGCAAAGTGACAGACTCGCCAGAAAGGCAGCCTGCGGATTCCCACGAAGCCAGGGACCTGGGCAATGTTTCCAAAACACCACACTGAGCAGCGCGATACTGGCCAGGGTCCACATTCAGCCCAAAATAAGGAAGTCAGGATATTCCGGAAATGCCACAGTATGAATCTTGGGGGTAGTTTCCCTTGAGTCTCAGCTACCCCACCTTAGCCCGCTGCCCAGCCAGCCTCAGGACCCTGGTGGGTACTGGCTTACCAGTCACAGAATGGGGGATGTACCAGATTTTCCAAGATGGCCCGATTTCAAATATTCCAACCTGTGGTCCCCATACTCATTCACATCAGACCTATTCTATAGGACAATGCTAACAAATCTACCAAGCCCTGAACTGGCCAGCTCCAGATGAGGACAGGAGCCTGACTCCATGCAGATAAGTCCAGGCCTAGGCAACGAGACCACACAGTTCCCACTTAGAAGCTGGGGAGACTGCTCAGGGCACTAAGGCAGGTTACCATGGCATCAGCAGCAAACAACATCTGGTTCCCAAGGTCTTAAGATGGCTCACCCCATGCCTGGCCAGGGGCCAACAGCCATCCACTGCAGCCTGATGAGGAAAGAGACAAGTCCCTGTGCTAATGGGGTGGCTGGAGTGAACCTTCCCCACCCCTTGCCCCAACTCCAGCCTGAGGCAGGCAAGATAACTCCAGTTAGCTAGGACTCAGCAAAACAATGGCATCTGCCTAGGGCAGAAAACCCACCATCCCATCTCAAATTCCTCTGCTTAAAACCCATCATTTCCTCTCAGGACCATTTCCCAAGGACCTGCCCTAGGCATCCCTACAACTCACAGTCACCCTGCCAGCTGATACACCATTTTGCTGCAATTCCTGCTTCTCTCCCTGCCTGGCTCATATCCCACCTCTGCGGGCCATTCCTGTATCTTGTAAGGTAACACCTGACAATGACAGCAACTAGGAGGCACATGCACTCTCATGCCCCCTATGGTGGTTTTAAAATATGTTCGTAAGTTTTTAAATATTCCTGCTTTTGAGAGACTGGGCCTATTTCCCGCCCCCTGAGTGTGAGCTGGACTTAATGACCTAACAAATAGAATAGGGAGGAAGTGACAGTGGATGACTCCTGAGGCTATCATCGTGAGGTCCTCCTTGCTGGGGACGTCATGAGGACACTGGAGCAGCCTGTGTTGACTCATTTCATGTGATAAGGAACCAAGGCGGCTGGCCTAGAGTGAGCCATCTGAGAAGCAACTCTCCTTCCCCACTCAGGCCTTCAGAGGAACAGCCCCGGGCAACAATTTGCAGCCTCCCCACTCAGGCCTTCAGAGGAACAGCCCCGGGCAACAATTTGCAGCCTCCGGAGAGATTGGAGCCAGAGCCATCCAGGGAGCCACTCCCATATTCCTGACCCACTAAGATATCAAATGTTTGTTGTTTGAAGATGCTAAGTTTGAGGGTCATTTGTTATGCAGCAATAGCTCATTAATACACCCCAAGCACACCCACGCCAGACCTCACTAATCAATTGCAGCATTCCTTTCAGCGGGGCCCAGAATCTCTCTCAACACAACGCTCCCAGCAGCCACTACCAAGTTAGCAGAGTGAATACATGAAACGAAACCAAAGCACCATTCCTTAGCTTCCACCAGTCAACACATATTACTACAGGCTGGAAAACATCACATGACAGGAACCAAGCTAGGTATGGGGGCCAAGAAAACAGACACAGTCTCTGGCCGTGAGACCTCAGTCCAGCAGAAGGCGGCAATGGCCTCTGAAAAACACACTTGCACCTTAGCACGGCAACCTGGAGACAGAGCCCCCCGCTCAGTGCTGCTTCAGCCAACCATGAAGGGACTTCCTGGCCAGATAAGAAGAAAGGACCTCCAATATCACTATAGAGACCCTGGGGGGTGTGGGGAAAGGACAGGCATCCAAGTGTCTGTCCCTCTCTCCACTCGACAGCTGCCCTGCCTCAAGGTGGAAGTACCCTCACCACCAGCTTCTCACTCAGAGCAATTTATTATAATAAAAATAATAATAATAGTAACATCTCAGGAACACAGAAACCCTGTCATCCATGGAATGTGTGTTCTTTCTGAGGTTCAGAAAGATCAAACTGTGGGTTCTGCAGAGCTATTAGCTATCGCCACTGCCAAGCTGGGAAGAAAGAACGCGGGGCCAGTGGAAGAACCTCAGGCCCTTTTGACAAGGGTCAAGTCCACAAAGTACAAAACAGTGTCCTATCTAAATTCCTGTGAGAAAAATGGCACAATGCTCAACTCTTACCAAGGTGCTAAACAGCCTCCAGGTACAGGATGGAACTGTCCACCTAGCTCTGCCAAGGGCATCACAGGTCAGACCAAGCTCCTGTCCTCCCACGAGATGGTGACAACAAGCTGACAGAAATAGAAGCCACACCCTCAGACGGCCATGAGCCCACCAGCTGGCCCGGACATAGGACCTGAGTGGCATTAAGGAGGCATAATGATTTCCAAGGGCTGAAATTTTGGCTCAGTGGTCCACCAGCTTGGGCAGTTAGATAACCCCTCCTAGCACAGTGTCCTCTTCTGTAAATGGGAATTTTAGTCCCAACCTCAAAGAGTTGTTGTATGAAATATATATAAAGTATCTAGAGTACACCACATAGTAGGCCCCCCCCCATAACTGCAGCGAGAGTGCAGATGCCCCAGGTAACGCCTCCATGAAGAGGGCGGAGCGGCCCATCAAAAAGAGCACTGGAAAAGAAGTCAGCAAGTCTGGGCTCTCAGCTCTGTCCTGTCAGTGAGTAGAAGCCACCATCCTCGTTTACCCAGAGACAGTAATGGCCTCCTAACTGAACCTCCCACTTGCATTCAGGTCTCCTCCAATCCAACCTCCACCTACAGCTACGGTGAGTTTTCCAAACATTAGCTGATGGTGTCACTTCTCTCTGTTTAAACCACTTCACTGGCTTCTTGGGACCAAAATCCTTAACATGACCCACAGGGTCTGACCCTGCCTACTTCTCCTGCCTGTTTCCTCCCTCTACTCCCCCGCTCTCTCTGCCTCTTCCAGCCAGCAGCACACTCCCTCCCTGCCCACTGCTGTCCTCGCTGCCCGGAGAGCTCCCCTCCCTCCTCCTCACTGAGGGAGGTAACTACTACTCATCTTTCAAATCACAGCTCAACTGTCACCTCCTCCGGGAAGCCTTTCAGTGTCCATGCCCAGAGTGCCTGCATCTTCTCCAAGAGCAATTACACAGCTGTACTGTTGCCTCGGTTTATAATTGCTTAATCGCCCTCTTCCCTTCTAGACTATAGACTTCTGTTTTTGCACAGCATTGTACCCAAGGCGCCTGTACCCAAGGCGCCTGCTAAGTATTTCCTAATGAACGAATGGAAGTAAAGCTCCATCTTCCCTAACCTCTTCTTGGTGAGGGGACTTTGGACCTTCCAGCTGATCCAGAGTAGTTAAAATACCTCCCAGAAGTGGCAACAGTTCCTTTAAGGTGGCTGAGGGAGCCTCCCTGGTGCCGGGTACTTTGAGAGCTGTGGGTGGAGGGACTCTATGGAAATGTTGTGATAATAATGATTAATAAAAAGCAGATAAACACCCAGTGTGGCTGGCCAGCCTGGGAAGCCATCCATTAGCTCTGTCATTCATTAGAGATGGGGAAAGGGGCAGTCCAATCAGATCTTCTCAGCTTAAGCAAACCTTCTCTAAATTGTAGGCTGCAGGCACTGACATTTGATAAATTATTCCTCATAATCCACTGTTGGCTGTCATAAATCTAATCTTTCAACGTCCTCATCATAATAACTTGAACAGCCTCACAGGGTCACATGTCTATGTCTCTACCCCAGAGATCTATGGGGTAGAAGTGACCAGAGGCCCTAAACAGGGCAGTATAAAGCCAGGGACCCCCACAGGCAGGGAGGCCAGGCAGATATCCCGTGCATGATCAGAGTCCAGATTACAGAGGTAATGAGCCATCCTTGGAGCCACGGGGCCCAGGGAACACGGGCTCACACCCCATCATGGGGCTGAGAGACATGATGCCAGGACCCAGGCCTCGGAATTGGGCCCTCCATTGCAAGTCTGCCCACATGAGAGCCTGCCACCTCTTCCTTGAACTTGAGCTTGAGCTTGTGATTTTCCAACAACCTTAAGGGATGTCGGGATATCTTTGCTCTGCAAAGACTGAATGTCCGACCATGGATAATTCTTTATATTTGCATATTTGTTGCCCCCAAAGTACTCTTATGTAATTCTCGAACTTCTTCTGAGGTTAGGTAGAAGAAATATAACTGCCCCCATTTTAGAGACAGGTACGTATTTGCTAAAGGTCATTCGTTTATTCATCTGTCAAATGTTTACTGAGTTACTAATATACACAAGACACTGTGCTGGTCACTGGGGACCCCATGGGGAATGAGTCCAAATCGGGTACAGTCACCATCCTCTGGAGTCACTCCTGGAACTTAAACTCCACTGGGGAGACAGGGATGAATCAAGTAACCACAAATAAATGTAAAATGGCCAACTTTGATCTATACTATGAAGTGGCAGGTAGCTGGTGTCATCAGAGCCTGTGTTCAGAGGATTAAACCTGGGCGGGGAGGGCTCGCTGAGGAGGTGACAGCTGAAAGATGAGGAGTCAGTTACCTAGCTGAAGAAATGGAGGAGGAGCTGTCCAGGCCGAGGGGACAGCTGTGTGAACCACGAATGAAAGGAATAAGATAGGGTGACAGCAGAGAGCCAGATAGAAAATGGCCAGCAGCCGCCAACCCAAAATCCAGACCAACAGGCTCCCAAGGTCTCCTCCTGGGGAAGGTGCCTCATCCACAGCGCTGCCCACAGGGAGAAAGCCTGGCCACAGTGGCTCACCCGCATTTCGGGTGAGGCCCGAGAATCCTCAGGCCTGGTGTACTCACCTTCACAAAACGCCAAAGGCTGTGATTTTCCAACAACCTTCAGATGCTCCTACACCCAAAAGGATAGAGAGAAAATAAAGCATAAGCATCCTCTGCCTATGGTGGCAGCATTTGAGCCAGGACAGGTTTCCGTAGCCTCTGGGAGGTGGCAACTGCCACACCCGCTGAGTCTTTGTCTATGTCCCTGTGCTCAGAGCCCCGAAGAGAGAGTTCGGGTACTGAAGCCCTTGGAATCTCTCTGGGACATCTGCGCGTGTTTGTCCCAGTAAGTTTTCCAGATTCGCTTTGTGTGTGAAACAGCAGAACCCAGGGATCTGAAAGGAGGTAAAACCGGACTTCTTGGGTCTCCTGGGAGGACAAAGCCCACATCTGGGGAAACCACACACCCCCACGGGCTGAGCCGAGTAGCGGTTAAGGACACCAGCTCTGGTGTTGGCTGCCTTCCCTGCCAAGGTCTAGCCACGTGGCCTCGGGCAAACTCCTTATCTTTACTCACCCTGTGCAAGCAGGAGTAATAACCACAGCCACTGTGGGAGGGTATTCTGAACTTAAAGGATAGTACGCATTTAGAGCAGGGGGCGGCACCGCCTGCTTTTCTACAGCCCACGCACGAGCTAAGAATGCTTTTTTATATTTTTAAGTGTTTAAAAAATAAATCAAAAGAATAATATTTTGTGACATGTGAAAATTATGTGAAATTCAGTTTCCATGTCCATGAATACAGTTTTATTGGGACACAGCCCGCCCATTCATCACACATTCTCCATGGCAGCTCGTAGCCTGCAATGGTAGAGCTATTGAGCAGTTATGACAGAGTGTGTGGCCGGCAAAACCTGAAATACTGACTATCTGGACTCGCAGTAGACCCCCAAAGGTGTAATTCAGTTAAGGCTCTTGAGATGGGGGAAGCACCCAGGATCACCACATGGGCCCAACGTAACCATAGGGTCCATAGAAAGGGAGGCAGGAAGGTTAGAGTCAGAGCAGAGATGTGACAACGGAAGCAGAGGTGAAAGGAGGAGAGAGAGACACAGAGGTTGATTCAAAGATGCTACGCTGCTGGCTTTGAAGATGGAGGAAGGGACCACAGGCTAAGGAATGCAGGCAGCTTCTAGAAGCTAGAAATGGCAAGCAGAAAGTCTCTTCTAGAACCCCTAGAAGGAAAGCAGCCCAGTCAAACCTGAATTTTAGGACTTCTGACCCACAGCATGGTAAAATAATAAATGTGTGATGCTTTAAACCACTAAATCGGTGGTAAGGTGTTACAGCCGCACTAGAAGCCTATCACAGGCCCTCACAGGAAACGTTTGCTGACCCCTGGTGAGGAGCATTAGTGGAACATGCTTAGTATACATCTGTTTTTATTCTTTTGCTGTATTTCCCAGGGCAGTGGTGGGACTAGAAAGCTGAGGAATGAGACAAGAGGATGCACAGGCAGAGTAGGGAACACAGGACAACTGTGAACCCCACGAGGTGGCACCAGGAGGGCACATCACGGCTTGCGGTTGTGCTGCGTCAGGTGCCAACACCGAGCACCAGCTCCCGTTTCCCCTCCCAGGGAAAGGGGTCCTTTGCTCCCCGGGCTGCTGCCCCTTGCATGTTATTCCTTCCCAGCCTCCAGGACAGATCCTGAGCCTGCCTGGCTGAAATGACATCTTCCCCAGTGTCTCTTCCTCCAGGAGCCCAGTTTCCTCTTAAACCTCACACAGAACCAACCACCAGTCATCAGTTCACACACCAAAGATGAGAACAGCCGTGGGGCCCATGAGAGACCTCTGGTTACAGTGATGATGACACAGGTGGTTTGCAGAAGCCACTCCAGCTGTTGAAGTAACAGCCTCTCATTCTAAAAATGCAATTACAGAAACACACACGCACACACATACACACACTCCTAGAGCTCTTGTTTGATCAGGGTGTTGATGACTTTTTTTTTTTAATATCTGGAAACCAGAAACCCAATGCCGGGTCCCAGCCTCTCAGGGCTGAACCCCAAATTCTTCAGTCCTACATGGACTCCCTGGCCTTCTCTGACCACCAACCCATCCTTTCCACCCTAAAGAGAGAGGAGGGCAAATCCCAGCCCTATAGAGAAATCCTTCCCCAAACTGCTAGCAGGAGTAGCAGGATGACTTAACACATTCGTTCCCCACTGTCCCCTTCGGTGCTGTGGTCAGCTATGAGGTGGGCCCCCAGTGTTCATGCCAGAACCCTGGGAGTCAACCATGGCACCTCCTTCTCCCTTAGCCCCACCCCATTTAATTCATCCTTGACGAAAACACATCCATCTACTCCTCATCTGAGCCACCATCACCTCTTACTTGGATGATCACAAGAGCCTCCTAACTGGTCTCCTGGTTCCACCCATTCCCTGTACAAGCCATGGCAGAACGGACTGCGCCATTCTCCACATGGAGCCCATGGGTGGCTGCCCACCTGGATCTCCTGAACTGAAAGATGGTTTCAGTGTCTCTCTCTGCCCTGCCACCATTCCCCCCTTTCTGCCCCTATACAGATCCAATCTCTTGCCCACCCTGGGGGCTCTGCATTCTGTGTTCTCCTTCCCACCCTCCCTTCCCCCAACCATCCTCTGGTCTCAGGTTAATCACCCCTTCCTCAGAAACGCACCCCCCCAGCTGCCCCAAACTCAGAGTACCCCATACTTTTCCCTCACGACATTTATCACAAGTATCATTAAATTCTTATTTTTCTGATCACTTAGTCAACATCTGCCATTCTCCTACAACTAGACAATAAGCACGGTGATGGCACCTTGCTCGCCCACATAACCCCCGGGCCTGCTCAACAGAAGCTCAATAAACATCTGCTGAGTCAACAAATGAATAAACAAACGATTGGTGAAGTCCCAGGAGGGAGAAAGGCTGTGGAGGGTCCAAACACACAGGATCCCCTGCCTGTGGGGCAGCCAGGCCCAGGCTGAGCACCTCCCCACTGGGGCAGCAGCTCCATGCCTCCAGGCTCAGCTCCAGGAGGCACAGGCCCGTGCTCCCGCTCAGACACCTCCTGAGGGGGTGCCACCAGAGATGACACCTCAGCCCTGCCTCCACTTGTCAGCTCAGGCCAAATGCCCTCCCCAGGTCTCCCTGCTTGTTCTCCTTTTCACAGCATCAAGCCCCGCACAGCATCACCTCCCCCAGAAAACCCTAATTCACCCCTCGCTGCGACCCTACATGAGGGTTCCAAAGACACCTGAAAGTGAACTTCCTCAGATGACCTCCTCCCATCTTGTCTTGGCCCCTTATTAAGTTATATCTGTGGCCCATTCTGTACCTAAAATAGAAGCTCCTGAGCGATGTGGGAGCTGTGTGACAGTCAGTAACTGAGGGTGACCAGCCACATGGTACCTTTCTCTGACTCTTGCCCCCTTCGTACTACTGTGCCTTCTGAGAAGAAGACTGGGGTTCCAGTCTAACCTCTGCCGCCACCCAGCTACGTGACCCTGGGGAAGCTGCTTCATCTTTTCTGGGTCTTAATTCCTCACTCCTAACAGAATGGCGTTGAAGCATTGGATCCTGACAGCCATTCTAATTCTATGATCCTATAACTCTTACCTTCCATCCTGCACTCCCCTAAATGTGCCCCAGCCCAAACCAGCCATCCTCTACCCACACGTGCGCACACGGACACACACACGCACATACTTCACCTGGCGTCAGCTTACCCTCTCTGGTCTCTCTCACACACACACACACATGCACGCACATGCACACACACGCCAGAAGCCACCTCCAAAGTGGCACAGGCAAGGGGTTCTCCTTGAAGCAGTCCCCCCCATGGCAGAAATCACCCAGGGAGCCTGGCCTAGGACATGAGCTTGTTCCCAAAGCTCCATGAATAAAGAAACAGGCACAGCTGGCCTATTCATAATCAGCATAAAAAATTGATTAGCCTTTTCCAGATTAAACATTATTGTTTCAATGAAGAACATAAATCAGGCAGACGCGGAAGGCTTGCCTCCCTCTGCTGTCAAAAACCAGCATCAGGTAGACAGTGAGTGGGGGCAGCGGAAGCAGAGGGGGCTCCGCCCTGGAGAAGGGCCTAGAATTAAGAAGGGACGTGGGTGAGCAGACCAAGCCTCATCCCATCACCAGCCCTCGGCCTGCACGCACAGAGGACAGCACTTTTTCCAGGGCTGAGATGAAGACGAACCCAGCAACCTCACGCTTCTTAGAGCACCTCTTCGAGCATCATCTGATTGGCTCTGGTGGCAACACAGGCCCAGGGCCAGCCCAGGGCTGAAGGTGAGATGGAGGATGGGCATGACGTCAGAGAAAAGAGTGGCCCTCCGCAGCAGACTGGGACTCACAGGTCCATCAGTGTGGGCTGGAGCCCTGCCCGCCTCTCCACGAAACTGTCTGCGTAATTGAAGAGTGTTTGTGTCAACAACACTCAGGTTCAGTTCCCAGCTGAGGCGCTGTCCTGCTGTGTGATCCTGAGTAAGTTACTTGGAGTCTCTGAATCTTAGTTTCTACATCTGGCAAAAATGGGAAAAAGGGATACCTACCTCATTGAGCTGTTGTGAGGCCTATATGAGACCCTGTGTTTGAAAACATTTAACACGTGCTAGGGTCAGAAAATAATAAATAACTATTCAGATCCTGGACTGGCCAGGGTTCCTTATCTGCCTCTCTCCCCTCCCATTCAGGAATGCTGAGAGAGACCCTAAACTGCTAGGGTGTAAAGCTTTGTGAAAAGCACAGGGGTCCCCGACAGACAGCAATGAAACGCAGGGGTTAGGAGCTCAGGACTCAGCCTGGCTTTTGCTCCTGACTCTGCCTTATACTCTCTGTGTGACCTCAGGCATGTGACTCAACCTTGGTTTGCTCCTCTGTCAAATGGGAATAATAGCACTTCCTCTCATAGGGCAGCTGGGAGGATTATGGGAGCTGAGGCCTACAAAGTAACACCACCGCCTCGGCCAATTCCTTCGATCTTTCCTCCTGCTCCAGCCTAAATTACAATTCCCAGTATTTGCATCTGTGCCTGGGAACTCTTTCTCCATAGCCGCAGAGAATATAAGCCCTCAGGAACAACCCTTGACCACGAAGGTAGGAAGCTGGTGCATAAACAGCCTGCCTTCGCCCTTGGCCCTTGGGCGGGAGAACTTGAAGGTGCTTCTTTGTCACCGTTTCCCAGTCTCCTCCCGGATTCATCTTTGTCTGCCCACAGTGGCAGCTGGTTTAGGAGCGCAGCCCCCAGCTGCCTTCTCTTCCCTGGACCACTTCCCCACTGGCAGCACCTGAACTCCCCACACATCCACTTGCACTACAATCCTTGTCTTGGAGTCGTCTTCTGGGGGAGCCCAGCTCAGACGAGACTTCTCACGCCATGAACACCCGGGCAAGGCTGGCAGTAATGTTCGCTGCATGATGGGGCAGGGCCTGGGCCTCTTCCAAATCATTGTTTCCACTCCTGCCATCACCGTCTGGCTCGCATGCAGACAGGGGAAGGCACCAGAACCCGCTGAGGCCCCTCCACCTGCCCCCACAGCCAGCCCAGCCCTGAGCAGCTCACCCCCTCTCCCTGGAGAGGGGAAGGCCACAGGCTCCCTGCGAGGAGGAGACGAGGCCCCTCCACCAGCCCCAGAGGGCCTGGGACCAGCTGTCAGGGCAGCTCCTTGGAGAGCAGTGGCCACAGTGCCACTTGTCCTCTGGCCCATGGCCTCCTGACTCACTGCCCAGCCTGGGACCCTGGATCAGAGCTCCAGGGGGGTGGGGGGAGGAGAAACACTGGCCCTTCCCAGCTTCCGGGGAGAGCTAAAAAGGCTCCATGTGCCAGATGTGGATGATGGGGAGAGATTCCTGCCATGGGCCCCTCCATGCATCCCGCACCGTTGGCTGACTCCGCTCAAAATGGCTCCTCAGTCGGGGCTCACACACACATACACGTGCACACTCTTGGCTGATTTGATGTAACATTACTTCTCAGACAGACGTAGAGCCGGTGGGGATTCCCTAGAGCCTGCACATCAAGACCCAACACCCAGGGCCACTCTGCTGCCCTCTGGAGCCCAGCCCTTCCTCGGGACGAGACACGGCCCAGTGGGAGGGGTGGGGACTGGAGCACCAGAGCTCGAAGCCTGGTTCTCCTTCTAGCTCCGTGACTGTGGCTCTTACTTAACCTCTCAGGGCCTCTGTTCCCTCCTGGGAAAACTGGAATGGTCAAATCTACCAACCATGTAGAATTATTGTAAGGTTTAGGAACAATATCTGTAAAACCACCGGCCGACGTGTACTACACAGCAAGGACCAAATAAACAAAAACAAGAACATTTTTCCACTGACACGATGTCAATAGCTTTCTCGCCTTCCCCAGCTTTATGCCTTTTTCTGCCTTGCTGCTTCCCACCCCACCCCAACTCTATCTAACCTTGGGGTTTAAATGGGAGGGGTCACATCTTCCTACAGACCCTACCTCCTCTGACCACAGTGAGCTGAGAGAGGACAGCTGTATTTGTTTCCCGGGGCTACCATAACAAATGACCACACCCTGGGTCGCTTAAAACAGAAATGTCTTGTCTCACAGTTCTGGGGACTGGAATTCTGAAATCAAGGCGTTGGCAGGCCTGCATTCCCTCCGAAGGCTCTAGGGGAGCTCGGTTACACCTCTGAAGGCTCTAGGGGAGACTCCTCCCCTGCCCCTTCCGAATTTCTGGTGGCTGCCAGCAATCTCTGAAGTTCCTTGGTTTGTAGCTGTGTCACTCACATCTCTGCTTCATCATAATATGGCCTTCTTATAAGGACACCACCATTCATGGGCTTTAGGACCCACCCCAGCCTAGTACACTCATCAAGTCATCTTCAGTTACCTAATTATATCTTCAAAACTCCATAAGTCATTCTCAGGTTCTAGGTAGACATGAATGAGGGGAGGAGCATGGGGACACTGTTCAACTCAGCACGATGTCCAACGCAGGTAAGTCAATCAGAGTCCTGCCCTGGAACTTTATACAATGAAACTGGGGTGGGTGGGGAGCCTTCCTAGGGGCAAAGCTGGGAAGCGGGGAGGCTGAGAGCCGCCAGTGGTAGCTGGTCATGAAAGATTCATCTGTGTGAGTGAAGCTGACCTTCAGGAAGAAGTTGAGAGACAGAGAGCAATCCTGGAAGAGCCCCCGCAAAAAACAATTCTACCCCAACACTTCCTACACTGTGTTTATATGACATAATACTTCCGCCTTTGTGCCTCAGCTGGTTCCAACTGAAGCTCTGATGTCCACAACTACAAAAGCCCTGATGTGCCCATCTGGCGTGGCTTCAACTGTGTCCTCCAAACACTCAGGTGTTGAAGTCCTAAGTGCCCATTACCTCAGAAGGTGACCTGATTTGGAAGTAGTGTCATTGCAGATATGATTAGCTAAGGTGAGGTCATCCTGGTGGAGGGTGGACCCCGAAGCCAATATGCCTGGGCCCTGATAAAAAGGGGAGCTTTGGACACAGTGACAGACACGCACACAGGGAGAATGCCAGAGGGGCATGAAGGCAGAGATCAGGGTGACGCTTCCACAGGCCAAGGAAGGCCAAAGACCAGCTGCAGACCCCCAGAAGCGACAAGAGAGGCCTGGGTCGGATTCTCTGTCACAGCCTCAGAGGAACCAACCCTGCCCACACAGGGATCGTGGACCTCTAGCCACCAGAACTGTGAGACAATACATTGTTGTTTAAGCCGCTCGGTTTGAGGAATTTTATTGCAAAAGCCCTAAGGAACTAATGCCCCCCAACCCCACAGGTCTGCTCTCTGACGCTGAGAGTTGTGTTCAGCACTCACCACCACGCTGTCCAGTCTCGGACGCCCTGGTACTTCTGCCCTTGAAATCTGATTCATCCTTCGGGGGCCAGCTCAAGACCCACCTCCTCCAAGAACCTTCTTCGAAACTTGCCCTGAACTGCTCCTGCATCAGCCCCACAGCTGAGTGCTTAATTATTCTCTAATTATTCCCTTGGTGTATTGTTCTGCCTGCCCGGCTTTGGGAGGGAAGGAGGGAGGGGCAGAGGGGCATGCCGCTGGCATTCTCTATCTCCCCTACAGTGTTGGCACAGAGGAAGGGACATATCAGCTGCTCAACAAACCTGTGTTTTCTGAGAGAGCAAAGCAGGTGGAGGGCACCAACCATCCCATGTCAGTGATGGAGCCACCAGGAGCCCAGGCCTTTTCTCCACTGACAGCCCAGACACAGCAGCAGCGCACAGGGCTTGGGGACCACCCTAGATGGAGCCACCAGGAGCCCAGGCCTTTTCTCCACTGACAGCCCAGACACAGCAGCAGCGCACAGGGCTTGGGGACCACCCTAGAGGTCAGACCCCAAAGATGGAGAGTACCTCCAAGCATGGTCTGTGGATTGAGGGTGAAGTGGTGAGCACATAGGTATAATCGCCCCAACCCAGGCAAGTGGGAGGGCTGGCAGGAGGGTACAAAAAACACCCCGGAATCCTATCACTATGACAGATAAACTTATGAAAATACGGCTTCCTCAAAGTCCACAAAACACTACAAGGTCCCACGTAGGGTGAGAGCTACCAGGGGCCCTTTGGGTTTCTTTGACCACAAAACCAGCTTCATTCCTGAGTGCTGGAACCTCTCATGCCAGGCCCTGAGCGTCCAGGCCTGAGCAGAACAGTCCAGGATCAGGAGTCTGAAGACCTGGGTTCGAGCCCTGCTTCTACCACCACCCAGTTGTGCCACACTGGGCAAATTACTTCTCTCAGAGCCTCAGTTTCCTCACCTGTAAAACATAGAGGTTGGATGAGATGATTCCTAAACCCTTACCATCCATGAGTTAGTGGTTCTCTTGAAAACACACACACACACGCGCGCACACACACACACACACACACACACACATTAGCTGATTGGCCTGAACGCTGGCAAATCTAAAGCCACTGAACAACAAAGGCTGAACTGGAAGGGCCAGTGCTTGTCGGACCCCAGGAAGATCCAGGTGCCAAGATACAATCAATACACTGTCAGGGTCCCAGGCTGACCGCTGCAGCTAACACCTGCTGGGCGTTAGTATCTGCCAGGCACTGACTGCACTTCAGATGGGTTATTTCTTTCAATCCCCATCACAGCCCTATCAATGTGAACATGCTATTATCATCCCTGTTTGGACATGAAGGAGCTAAGTTTCCAAAAGAACCAACAAGACAGTTCGAAAATGGTAGCATGTGGGATTTGTTCAAGGCTCTCTGACTCCAAAGCCTGTTTATTAACCTTCATGCCTCCGAGATAATCCTCTGCTCCTTCCGAAGCCAGACCCTGCCCTCCCCCTTAGCCCACAGCTTAGATAGCCCCAGACATACCCTCACACAGCCCTCCACAGGCTCCTAAACAAATGTCCCGGGAAACAATGGAACCAAGGCCGAGGCAGAGGCAGAGCTGGCCACCCTGAGGTCTCCAGGCCTCAGAAAGCCACGCCATGATGTCCTACATCGGATGGAGAGTCTCAGAGCACGGAACAATCCATTACCGAGCATCCTTGGTGCAACAGGCACAGGGCAGTGCTCTGAGGGAACCGCAGGGAGAGTGGGAAGAGACCTGCCATCCTAAGAACATAAACCAAGCATCGAGATGACCAGACAACCAGGCTGAAGCACGAGGACCACTCGAGGGTCAAGCCACGTGCTCTGGACTCACAGTGGCCCCTGGGCGGGAGGTCAGTGAAGTCTGTGGGGACAGGGGCGTTCGCAGTAGCTCTCAATTCAACTCAGCCACATTTACTAGCACCTACTATGTGCAACCTTAAAGCGACAAATAACTGCATAAGAGCCACGGCAGGGGACAGAAGTGACCTGGGGAAACAGAAAAGAGCCAGCAGTCCTAACTGGGAGTGTGTGGGGAAATCAAGGGAGGCAATTTCACCAGACACTGTGCCTCAGTTTCTCATCTTCAAAATAGGCAGCAGTACCTATTTCAGAGAGTTTTAGTAAGAAGTGAGTTTATCCATGTAAAACTCTTAAAACAGAGCCTGACACCTAGCAAGCATTCGGAGTGTACATGCGTGCTGTTGTGGGTAGACCTGGAACTGAAAAAAATGAGACAGTCTGATGAGTAAGAAGGGAAATGAGAGGATCAGCCTGGGGTGCAGCTGCAGGTTAATGGTGCGATGCCCTGTGCTGCGTGGAGCTGCGTGGAGAGTGGAGAAAGCACGAGGCCAAGGAGGAAGCAGCAGCAGCTCCTGAGTTGCTCTC
Source organism: Aselliscus stoliczkanus (assembly GCA_033961575.1). Taxonomy (NCBI): domain Eukaryota; kingdom Metazoa; phylum Chordata; class Mammalia; order Chiroptera; family Hipposideridae; genus Aselliscus; species Aselliscus stoliczkanus. The sequence goes on along the minus strand of CM066732.1, from coordinate 140,164,979 downwards.
TGGAGGTCTCTATTCCACAGGCAAGTCAGGGATGTGGCCCAAGCTGTGTAAGAGTCATCCAGAAGCTATGAAATAATCAGACTGAAGGTGGATCAGAGACTGGAGCAGGAGCCCCCGCCCCCCGCCCAAGGAGAGGGAGGCTGGGAGAGGGGAGCAGGGCCTGGGGCAGGGCAGCAGCTACAGGGGTGGCCGGGCCAGGCAGACCTGGGGAAGAGCCAGTGCCATCGCGGCCGCCTCAGTCTCTCCCCGCAGTGACAAACGGCACACCATCCATCCCGGCTGACATTAATGCTCCCAGCCATCCATCTCCCACTCGTTAAATTACCATTTATGGCCAAAATCTCTCTCTCATAATTGATAAAAATCTTCTTTTGATGTTCGGCATTATTAAAGGGAAAATGCTTTTTTATTCTTCATTATGTTTTTAATATAAATGTATTTTTTATTGAGAGCTGCTGGAAAGGCTGGATGAGGCCAAGTCGGCAGGGAGGGTAATCTCCGTGCCTCACCCCCTGTCCTCCCCACACACAGCTGTGTGGCCACCAGCTCCTTCTGTTCCATTCAGAACACTCACACTGTAGCCTTCTTGGGGATTATCTGGGGAGATAAAGAAACCAGACGCCAGAACAAAGGTTGTGCTGAGGACGAAGGGAAGCAAACCTATAGCCCACTGAAGCCCTGAGGTGGTCCCAGGACAGTGGAGCAGCCTGGGGGTGGCAAAGGATGAGCTGACCTCGGCCAGGTCCCTGCCGGTGTGCAAACACCGGGGCAAGACCTCCATAGGGCAGGGACCCCCAGGGGCTGGTACAGTACCTGGCACAGTACCTGGCACAGAGGAGTGCTCAATAAAGATTTGTGAATAAATAAGACAAGGACAGGAAGAGTTGCATCAGCATTAGAAAGAAGGCAGCAAGGAACGCAAGAGCATGGAGGCCTGTGTCACCAGGGGAGGGAAGTTTTCTGCCAGGTGGGATCAGCCCTGGGGGCAGGAAGGGCTCGCGTGGCCCCTCTGCCCAAGGCCCTTCTCTGACCCTAGTCCAGCCCAGGGCACGTTGTCCCTGCCTACACCTCGCACCTGCCCACACCCGGTGCCTGAAGGACAGTGGAAGCTGAGCGCAGCTGCCATCCTGCAAATGAGAAGGCCTGGCTGTGTCCTGAACACAGCACCACCACCACCACATGACCCTGGGCCCCCAGCTCCACCCCTACCTCCACCCCTGTCACATGGAGTCAGCCCTGGGGACCAAGACAGTGCAAAGCAGGTGCAGCTGATGGATCTCAGGAAACCACAGATGTCAAAACTGCCCGCTGAGCTGCCAGCAGCCCCCTCAAGCTGAGGGTCTGAGGGGGCGGGAGGGGAATTTGGGGGGTGCACTCCAGAAGCCCAGGGTCTAGGCTCCCAAGGCAGCCTGTGGAAGATTTCTAACAGTGGGAGGGAGGGGTCTGGCCACTGCATGGAATGCTGGGTATTGATCAGGGAGGGGAGGGGAAGAAAAGAAGGATTCTTCTAGCAAAATAGTATCTGAAGACAGAGAACCATACTAGGCATTAGAAAACCTGGTTAAAGACCAACTCTGCCATTTATAGTCTCTCAGAACCTCAGTTCCCCGCACATATAAAGCATCCAGCATAACACAGAAAAAAATGGTTAATGTTTGCTGGCTGTTTGCCCTATGCCAGGCATGCCCGACATGCTTCACTCTCGTTCACCTAACCCCTGCAGCAAGCCTATGTGGCAGATACTGCTCTCATCCCAATTTTACAGATGAGGAAACTGAGGGACAGAGAAGATACGTAACACGCCCAAGGTCACAAAGCTAGCAAACCAACAGGCAATTTGGCTGCTGCCCACTGCAAAGGCTCACTAGGAAGCATGAATGTTGTGCGAAAGCAGGACCAAGGGTAAACATGTGCAATCCTGACCCAGGGATTATGGTAACTTTGTGTGTCAACTTAGCTGCGTCACAGCGCAGGTATTTGCTCAAACATTATTCTGATGTTTCTGTAAGAGTGTTTTAGGATGATATTTACATTTAAATCAGACTTTGAGTAAAGCAGATTCCCCTCCGCAATGTGTGGGCCTCGTCCAAGTAGTTGAAGGCCTGACTAGAACAAGCCTAACCTCCCTCAAGCAAGAAGAAATTCTGCCCGGAGACAGCCTTCAGACTTGAACTGCATCCGCTCTTTCTGGGTCTCCAGCTTGACGGCCCACTCTGAAGAGTTTGGATTTGCCAGCCTTCATTAAATGCATAAGCCAGATCCTTAAAATCAATCAATCATCAATCAATCAATCAATCTCTCTTTACTTATTTATCTCACACACACACACACACACACACACACACACACACACACACACACACCCTATTGGTCTGTTTCTCTGACTAACAGAAGAATGAAATCCAGCCCTGGTAATGTTGCCACCATCTGGAAGAAGGGATGTCCAGAGGGGGTACCTTTTCCTAGTTCTCACAAAGTACTCCAGCAGAGGTCCTGTGTGCAGGCATGTATAGGTGATAAGCGTCATCCCAGAGTTTGCCATTCACTCTCCATGCCCACCGCCCCGGCCCTGGCCCCAGGGCCTCCACAAAAGCTTCTGTCTGCCGGGCCTCTGCACCACCCTCCTCAGTGCACCCACCACCAGGAACCCCTTGCACAGGCCAGGTGTTCTGCTGCACCTTCCACTTTTGCTCCTGCTGGTGCATACACTGAGAGTGCCTTCTCTCTGCCACCCCCACCATGCTTGACAATGATTGATATTCTTGGGGGAAGAGCTTCTTTTTCTCTTTTATGAATTTTTGCTTACACCTTGAGTAAAACAAGACAAAAACATCACCCTCCGCCTATACCTGTAGGTTCATATGAAATAATGAGGTGTGCATTCTGCAACCTGAGTCACAATGGTTCTCTTACTCATTCTCAAAACCACTCCGGTCAGATGGTCCCTCAAGAACACTGAGCACCTGTGACACAGCACTTGAACCTGGGTACTATAGGAAGTTACAAATCTAGATCCCTGTGGGAGTTCAGGGGTAAAGGGTTAATTAAACATGTGTCAGAATATACAATCCAAACCCTGATACCCCAACACCAGCACAAACGGTGCCCATCACAAAGGTATTTTTCTGCTCCACTCCAACAGCTGATCTCATTTCCTTCCGTTTTTCATAGAATTTCGGAAATAGAAAGAACCTTGTCTAATACAACAATATTCTGGAACAACAAACAAAACTGGATCATTTACTGAAACATACTGTAACAAGATTGGACTTGTCTGTAAGCATTGGGGAGGGGAGAGGTGAGGAGGCATATTTGCACGTGTCCATGACCAATGATCATACAATGCTATCCTCTCTTCCTAAACCCCACTGTGACTCCTGCCTATCCCTAAGCTTTCCACCACCTCAAACTTCTCTGCCTCTCCACCTTTCCCCACCTATCCCCACCTATAAAAGATGACCTCATCTCCCATATTACAAAATCCATCCCCATTGCACCCTTCTGAGCTCAGGTTCTTCAAGCTCGCCTCTCCCCCAGGCTCACGTCGTGAAAAGAACATTCAAAGGCCCTTCCTTCATCATGCGACCTCAGCCACAACTACGCAGCCTCAAGCTCCACTGTTCACCAACCTGAACCCCATATTCTAGCCAACAACACCATTCACCATGCACTCTCTGGGCTCGATGCCTCCCAGGGCTTCCCTTCGCTGAGCACGTGTCATTCATCAGTAAGCCCCTCCTCCAGCCTCCACCTCCTCCAGTCCCATCTTTGAGAACTGGGTCAGATGCCACCTGCTTCAGTCTCCATCGGCCCAGATGAAGTCTCTCTCTCCCCCCTCCCCGCCCCCCACAAACTCCACAGGCACGTCTGTGGCCAGGTATGACGGTGATGAGTGTGCCTCCCGATGACCCCAGGCTCCAAGGACCAGAATGCGGTCTTACCCATCCTTGGCTGTACCCCCAGCTTCCAGCTCTGTGTCCTTTTCACTAACTACCAGCTGAGGGGATAACAAAGAGAGAGAAGGAATAGAAGAATGAAAGAGAAGGTGTTGAACCACAGAACCTCAGGCCGCTAGCATCTGCAGGGGGCCTCAGAGAACTCCTCATCCAGGTGAGGAAGGTGTGAGGACGGGCTGGTGGTCACAGGGAAGATCCCCACCAAGTCCACCACACGGAGCCCAGAGCTCCTAGGGACCAGGGCAGTCAACAGCCCCATGGCTTAGCCTGTGCCTGTCCCACTCAGGGTGCAGAGGTATCCGCCTGGGCTCCTTCCACAGCACAGACCACGCCCAGGAGCAGACGCAACCTGAGTCTCATCCACCTGTCAGGGATCCCTCCAGCAGGGAAGGGCCAGGTCTTCAACACCCCTCCCTGATTCTCAAGCTCAGGCGCCATCTGCTGGCCAAGGTCAGCTCTGCACCTGGACCCAGAGTCTCAAGGTCAGTCAGGGGTCGAGGCTAAGACCATCCCCAAACCACTCCAGACCCAGATGACTTCTGAGGCAGTGAAAGTTCAGAATTTAAGCCTAACATTCAAAATCAAAGGAAAAAAGTAAGTTTCTTCCTGGTAATACTAGCTGAGAAACTTCCAAACCACAGCCAGACAAACACATAGAAAATTGATTTCCAAAAGGCTTTCTGCCAAACAGGAGTTCTACTGCATAGGAGACAAAGCACTGGCCTGGGAATCAAAAGATCTGAGGTCTCGGGCTGGCAGAGTGGTGCAGTGGTTAAGCACTGGCTTGGGACGCCAGCAGCCCAGGTTCGGGTCCCACATATGAGGGCCAGTGACACTGCCCTCAAAAAAAAAAAAAAAAAAAAAAAAGATCTGAGGTCTCATCCTGTCGCTTACAGGCCCCTACCTCGGCAAGGGCGTTCCCTGCCCCGAGGCGCACAATTTCCTGCCTAAGCCAGTCCCTATGCCAGAAAGAGGCCTCTTCAATTGCCCTCACCTCTACACTGACGCCACTGGCTGCAGTCCAAGGGTTTGGACTGATCCAGAACCACGTGTAAATCGTGGAGTCCAGAAGAGCTGCAATCTCGCTGTCATCCCCCACCCCCATGCCAGGGACCCCCCTCAGGGCCAGCCCTATCTGCCTGGGACAGGGACAGTGATCCGCCAAGTCCTCTGCTGACGGGAGGGGTCCCCAAGAGGCACAGATGGACTCAACCAGCGCAGGCTGGAACGCACCAGCCTTGACCGCCTCTCTAGCCGCCTCTCCCCTCTCTTCAGTCTGAGACTGAAGGGCAGCTAGGCAGTCTTTCAGTTCCAGGTAATCTCAGAGCCCATCCAAGGACTCAGCCCTGGAAAGAAGATGGTGATGCCTGACAGGTCGGCTTCCTTTAACCATGCTCCTGAAACCAGGGACAAAACCGAGCTTTCCACCGAGGATCTCAGGGCAGTCACAGGGCCCAGGGTCAGTGGGGCCTGCTCACACATCTTCTTGTGCGGGGAGAGCTGCTCCCCGAGAAGTGTCAAGGGAGGAACTGGAGGAGGAAGGAAGTGCAAAGTGAGTGACTTTCCCCCACCCTCCACCCCCACACCCACCTACCCTGCTCCCCACATGGCCCCTTTCCCCTCCCTCCACCCACAGCCTGAGAAAGTGTGTCACCGGGGAACAAATGCCATCTTCCCAGGAGGGTGGAGGAGGAGGAACAGGGAGGGAAAACTCTGATTGTGTGTCTGTGGGGGCCGGGGTAAGAAACCAGCGGTTCCTGAGCTTCCCAGCTGTGAGGGGCGCCCCCAGAGGACCATGACCTTGACATTAGCCTCCCTTTCTCAGAGGGCTCAAGGCAACCTGTGGGGCAGGAACCACAGGTCATCATGGACAGAACTACTTGGCCAGAGGGGCCTGGAAAAGAGGCCCTAAAGATGCAGGCAAAATCTTTCAACCCCAAACATCCTTTGGCCAGCTGGGCGGGCCCACCAGGACTGCTGACCCCCCAATCTTCTCATCTCGCTCCCCTAAGCTAGCTCCGATAGCTCAGAGGAAGCCCACTGACCTGCTCTTGCCTCCTTCCCCTAGCTCTCCACAGCCAGGTCAGCCTCCAAGGGTTAATCTGCTGGCTTCCCTCCCTGCAGCCACCCGCAATGAGCTGCCACATACCAGCAATGATGCGCTTCACACTGTTATTACAGTGATTTATTTAGTTTTAATTTGGGGGTGAATCTCGTGCTGTAGGAAGCAGGGGGCCAATAGTCTTGGCAAGAAGCAAAGCCACACGCGGGCCTGCACTGGGCCAATGCCGTCCCCTCTGCCTGGGGTCCCTGCTTCTCCCAGCCTGCAGCCTGCTCCTGACTCCAGCCCTAAATTGCGTTTCCCCTTCACTGAATCTCCCCCATCATGGAGGAGATGTTCCTCAATGGAAAGGGAGTCCACAGAGGTTTCTATGCTCCCCTCCGGTGTGATCCAGCCTTCCCAGAGAGTCAGCTAGTGAGGCCCCCTCCAAGCCAGGGACATCTTTGGCTGGATGTTGGGCACCTGATCACAGCTCTATATTAAGGGGCAGAGAACCAAGGCAGCCAGCTCCATGCAGATCAGAGAAAACGGAACCACTGGTCTTGATGAAACCTCTGCCAATACTCTCCACCCCGCCCTGAGTGGCCTAAGGAAGGTGTCATTCATTCACCCACTGTTTCATTAAACAAACACTGGTTCCTACCAGATATCGGATGCTTGACGCTGCAGGTGCAGGGTAACGGGACCATCAGGTCTTCATCCCCAAAGACCTTCGAACTTAACAGTGAAACCACGTAGGCGTAACTAACCAAGCCACAAGATGCACAGGGGGAGGGAACAGAGCTGTGCAGAGGGTCACAGAAGATTTCACAGCAGAGCTGGGGTTTGGCGGGGACACCCGGCACAGTGCCTGGCATTTGGTAGATGAATGGACAGATGGACAAATGACCTAGAAACACAAGGAAGTCCTTGACTGGGAGAGAAGGGAGTAAAGACATCCCAGGCAGACAGAAAGCACGAGCACCGAGATCTAAGGGTCCAGGGTGAATCTGAGACAAGTGGCGCAGTGTGACCAGGGCACAGAGAAATTAATAATATTAGTGGTAGCTACTATTTGTTGAGCATTTGCTCCGGGTCAGAGACTGCACTAAGCACTTTCTATTAATTTTCTCTTCGAATCCTCACAACAATTCATGAAGTGGACACTACGCCCTATTTTAAAGGAAAGTGAGAAGCCAGATAAATAATTTGTGCATGGTCCAAGCCCAAGCTCTGAAGCCACTCTGTCTCACTCAGTCAGAGTCTTGAAACAAATAGGCAGGCTGAAGGTGGGTGGGTAGGCCATGAAAACCCTATGAAGTATTTTATTTTAGGGCAAATGGGAGGCATCAAAGGTTGTAAAAGTAACCTCAGGAAAGACTTCAACTGATCAAGGCTTGACTTTAAGATTATTTTGCTCTGAAAAACTGTTTAAGGCCCAAAGGATTCTCTCTCAGGGAAGAAAATTTCAAATACAGTAACAGGTGAGTGGGGAGAGGAATGAGTGAGAAGTAGAGATCTCGGAGGTACCCTCAAAGTACAGCACACAATTTGTAGGGCTGGGCCTGCCCCGCAGCTCAGCAACCTGCAGACGGTGGCTCCAACCCTCCCTGTCCCCAGAAGCAAGACAACCGGGACAGGTGTGAGGGTCCCCTGCCATTGCCCAGTTTGGGTTCCGCACATCCTGCAGGTCACTGGCACGAGTCTGGAGGAGTGTGACCAGGCCTCTGGACAGAAGGGCTCTTTGCCCCCGCCCCTGTTGCTCCAGGGGGCAAAATGAAAATTGGAAAAGTGAGGTTTGAGGAGGCAGGTGTTAGCACTTAGGAGGAAACACTTTTACAGTCAGAGACGACTGAAAAGAAGAGACCTCTGTGGGCAACAGAGGAGAGAATAAGCTTCCCATCACTGGAGGCAACCAAGCAGAGGTTGGATGGCTGCCTGCCAGAGACGTCCCAGAAAAGCCAATGCACTGATGATGTGGACAGCTTACAGAGGACATAGAGCAGGGAGCTGGAATCATTTACTAAGGTGCCCTTAGACATTTTACCTCCCGGCTGAAACCTCCATCCCTCACCTGCAAAATGGGGTTAATCACAGTACCTACCTCATATGTTTGCATGAAGATTAAGTGAGATAATGCATGGAGCACAGCACAGCCGTAGGTGCATGATAATCCTCAATAATTGATGGACATTTTAGGTTGAACCATCTGAATCACCTTAGTTTGCAGGTCAAAACCAGTAGAATATCAACTATTTCATATGGTTCAATTAACATGGACCACTGAGGTTCCTTCTCCCCTCTTTGGCTTCAGCACTGAATGCTGCAGTGAAGTGTGGTTCCATGCAGAGGGCGGGTGGTCCCCAGCACCGGGCAGTGAGAACTCTGCCAGGGCCTTTTGAGAAGTACGCCGCCCCGGGCCCCAGCCCTCCCAGCAGAGGCAGGTACCTCTTTGCCCAGGTCCTCGCGGATGACCTGGCGGACCTCTTGCATGCTGCTCTGTGGGGCCTGGCTGTGCAGCACCTTCAGCGTGCTGGTGTACTCCTGGGGCAGCAGGTAGTCCAGGGCCCCCAGGTGCTGGCCCACCTTGATGAAGGTGCCCCGGTTGGCACAGCAGAGCTCACAGAGACGCCGGGCAGAGCGGAGGTGCACCTGTAGGGAGATGAGCCAGGACCAGAGGCGTGAGTGCACACTGTCCACTGGATACTGTTCCCTATTCCTGCCCCCTGTGCTTCAAATCCTGATTCTCTCCCCAGTGTGTGTACACACACACACCCCTTCATTCACCGTTTTTCCCCATGTTCTCCTTTGGTCTCAGTACCCAGAGCAGTCAACTCCAATCTCATACCGAGGCCGCCCTTCTCACATGGCCCGATGCTTCTGATCTCCTTTCCATCAAAACTTACATGGGCCGGCCGAGTGGCACAGGGGTTAAGAGCTAGCTTGGGATGCCAGCAGCCCCAGTTTGGGTCCCACATATGAGGGCCAGTGACACTGCCCTCAAAAAAAAAAAAAAAAAAAAACTTACCTGGTCTGGGTTCCACTCCCTCAGAAACGAACATTCGTTCAAGGCTTTTGGCCAAATCTAATCTACTAATGATTCATTCTAGGGTATATCGACTTAATGTATCTGCCACCCAGCCCTCAAACATACTAGTAATACTACCTGTTTGTCGGAGGCCTACAACTCATAAAACATAGGTATGTATGTTATTTCTTTTAATCCTTACAGCAGCTCAGGGAGGCAGGCACTGGTATCTTTAAAGATAAGAAACTCAGACATTGCTGCTTATAAAGAAATAGGTAATAAATATCAAATGAAGGTCTAGAAAACACTCCAAACCGAGGGCCCTCTTAATTCAGCAAACTTGTACAGTGGTCTCCTTTAGCTGCAGCCAAAGTGGCACTGGCACATGGAGCAGGCAGCTGGGTAGGCAGCCTTTACTTGTGGGCTAATGGCCACCTGTCCTTCCAGAGTGAGGTGGCGGCCCCCATCTGCCCCGAGGCTGTGCATCCCCAGTCATCACCCCAGCTCATCTGAGCATCTGAACTATAAGGGTCCTGCCCTACTGGAGCTACAGATTCTGAGGTAGGATGGGGCCATGGGTGCACACAGAAGATAAGAGAGCCCAGCGCCCTGTGGGAACCTGGGACCCTCTTCCACCCATGAAATCAACGAAGAGATGGTGAACACCTGTGATGGACTTACCCTCTCTTAAGTGCTATGAGAGACGCACACATAATTAAACACATATCGGAGGCAACAAACACGTGAAAAGTTAAATAACAGTATGCAACAATATGGAAGAAACATTCAAAGATCCTACATAATTAATTGCCAAGTGAACCATACAGAAAACTGTTACTTAAGAAATTAAGAAGAGAACATGGCAGCCCTGAACACCCTCATCCCAGCAGCCAGGCAGCCCACCTACCCCCCCCCCAGAGCAAGCAGATGCCCCCAACTCCAGGCACAAGCAGGATGTCCTTAGGCCCCTGAGGGCCCGCCACCTCTGGCTCTGATGGACACCTCTGCTTCCCACCCCAACGCACTCTCAGGGAACCCTATGTACACATGATTCCATGCCCCTGGACAAAGTCCTCCAGCCTTGCTGTGGATACCAGGTTCAACCTGGGCCAAGCACAGTCTTTCTTCCACGACAGGGTGTTCTAGGAAGAAGAGAATTAATGAATTGAAAGAAACAGCACACGTCTAGATGAGTCCAAGGGCTGTGGGGGAGTAATAAATTCTCTTAAGAATTTGGAACTGGGGACTGAGCTGGCCAGTGTCAGATGGCAGAAGATCAGTGTTATGACTGGCCAATGCCACAATCAAGCCCCAGCTCTGAAGAAACGAGAAAAAAGGTTAATATGGTCAAACACAGAACCCAGCATATCCTCACAGTACAAGGGTCCAAACTATTACAAACAAACGACTTTTTTCAGCTCAAATAATCATCCCCCAATTCCAACCCCGCCGAAGACAGGTCACAATCACCAGCAGAATGAGAGGCAGCCAGAACGCCACCCACAGTGTGACCAAGGCCCAGGGCTGACCAGATGCGACCAGCGAGCTGCCGGGGCACCCAACAGCCCACTCCCCGACAGAGGCACGCTCAGCCCCCGCTCAAGGCTGTGCCAGGGTCAATGCCAAGTGGAAGCAGAGGATTGGACAACAGGGTGAGGACACGCCCCACTTTCTCCTCCCTTCCCAGGAAAAACATCAACCACCAGGTATTCACCGGGGACTTAGAGTAGGCTGAGTTCCACGCCCCGTACCACGTGGGGAGACGCAACAGAGCCACTCACACACAGGACAACGCTCGGCAGTGGGATCCACCGAGTACTGTGGGAGTTCACAGATGGAAGTAATAGTAAGGCTGGAATTAGAGGAAAGGCTTGGCTCCCGGGAGGGGCAGTGGGGTATGTGCCCCTCGTGAACACAGAGTCTCTCAGCCCTAAATCCCCCCTTCTTTGCCCTGCATTGTGATCCTGGAGCTGGACCCTGTGTCATTTCTCCCCTGGTCAGGGGCTCACTATTAGGCTTTGTCAGCAAGGGCTCTGGAGGGACACTAGGAGGCCCCATAGAGCAAGGAGTCGCCCTTCCCGGTCCCAGTGTGCTGTTTTCAGCACCATGGCCAGCAGGTCAGTGGCTTGGCAGTGCCCCTTTCGGTGGCCTTCACAGACCAACCCACCCTCACTACATTTCTCCACCACCTGGTAGACCCCTCCTTTGGACAAACTCGGACCCACAGCCTCCAGCAAGTGTTCTGACCACCCAGCAGGTCGCTCCTACCCATCAGTCCCAGCCCACACCCTCCTACCACGTTCTCTGCCCCCAGCAGGCTGCTGCCATGGACTGTGCCTTCCACCTGTCTCCTCACCGCCATGTCCCCTCACCGCCTGTCCCCTCACCGCCTGTCTCCTCACCGTCACGTCCCCTCACCGCCACGTCCCCTCACCGCCTGTCCCCTCACTGCCTATCCCCTCACCGCCATGTCCCCTCACCGCCTGTCCCCTCACCGCCACATCCACTCACCACCACGGCCCCTCACCGCCTGTCCCCTCACCGCCACGTCCCCTCACCGCCTGTCCCCTCACCGCCACGTCCCCTCACCGCCTGTCCCCTCACTGCCATGTCCCCTCACCGCCTGTCCCCTCACCGCCATGTCCCCTCACCACCATGTCTCCTCACCGCCGGGCAGCCTGATTCTCAGCCCTGTGGGTAGGAGGCCCCTGGCCGTGTCCTCAGCTCTGTCCTGGTTCTCGACTGTCAGTCCCAGAAGCAGCAGCTGCTTTGTGCATTTGCAACATCTGTGCCCTTAGAATCTTTTACTCCTCTTAGCAGTTCAGTCTTTTACTAGTTAATTATTTTTTATACTAAATTTCTCATTCAAATTACTAGCGTGACGGGGCTCTGATTAATATACAGGGTTAGCTCTGAAATTGAATTTGAATAGGTTAGGGTAAAAAAGGAGGGCATTTCAGAACGAGGGAACAGCATGACAACATGCACACGTGTGTGTGTGTGTGTGTGTGTGTGTGTGTGTGTGTGTGTGTGTGCTGAAGACCTGCTCCACCATCGGCTTTAGACCGGTTGCACATCTACATTTATCTCCGCCGCTGCCTCCCCCTGCCACGCCCTCTCACCAGGGCTCTGCTGCCCCTCGCCTGTGGCTGGAGCCAGTCCCAGGTAGGGTGTCTCTTGGCACAAAGTGAGGGTCACCTTTGGGGCATTGTCTGGGCACTCTCTGGTCACACAAGCCCAAGAAGGCCAGTCTACCCCTGACTCACCAGTTACTTGGCACATCTGCTGTTGGGACAAATCATGTGTGTCCCCTATACACTCTGTACCTCGAGGCAAGCTGTACCTGTGCCATAATGTAGATTGATGATCACTATAGGTCAGACACTCAGAAAACCATCCTCCATGAAACTGAGAGAGCATCTGCTGCAAATGGTACCCACATTTCAACTAAAGTCACCTCAACCCAGCAACATACACACATACAATCACAAGGAGGTGAGGGACACTGCCACTCACCAAAAATTTTAAACGTTCTTTTAAGGCCAAAAGACACAAACGCTAAATAACACAGCACTCATATCTCCAGGGCCCCTTTCCAGCTTGCAGCTCCTATAGCTTCATGGTCCTTCGGGGTCACGGCAGGCCCCCTTTCAGCATCACTTACTTAATGTGGTACCTCGGAGGCTATGCCTGCTGGCAGGAGGGAGTATATACAGGAATCTCACAATTTCCTCCTACCCAAGATCCTTTCTCCCAACCATGTGGGTTTGCTCAATGAAGGGCAAAGCTTCCAGGATCTCCTGACCTCTGCATACCCTTGAATCTGGCCCTTTGTACTGCACATCTACACAGGCATAAGCACCAGGAGGGACGTGCAGGTAAATGAGAGTTAGTTTGTAACCGTTCTGTCCAATAGAACTTTCTGCAATGATAGACATGTTCTGTATCTCCACTGCCCAGCATGTGGCCACTAGTTACATGGCTACAGGTGGCTACCGAGCACTTGAAATGTGACTGCTGCAGCTGAGGAACTGAATTTTTCATCTTATTTAATTTTCAATAAATTTAAATCACCACATGTGGCTAGTGGCTATCATAGTGGACAGCTCAGGTTTATAAATTAGTAACAACTATAATAAATAAGCATTTTTTTAAATCCATATTCACTTAAACTAAAAAAGTTCACCCATTTCTCCCATCTCCCACCCCACCCCCAGCTTCTTGTAACCACCCATCTGTTCTCTGTATCCATAAGCTTGATTTTATTTTGTTTAGATTCTACCCCTAAGAGAGATCATACATTATTTATCTCTCTCTGACTTATTTCTCTTGGCATAATGCCCTGGAGGACCACCGTGTTGTCACAATGGCATGGTTTCATTCTTTCTGTGATTGAGTAATATTCCGTTGTGTATATATACTACAATTTCTTTAACCACTTATCCATCGATGGGCACTTAGGTTGTTTCCATATGTTGGCTATTGTAAATAATGCTGCAATGAACACAGGGCTGCCTGTGTCTTTTCGAGTTAGTGTTTTGGGGGCTTCTTCAGCTAAACACACAGAAGTAAAACTGCTGGGTCATAAGGTAGTTCTATTTTTAAATTTTTGAGGAACCTCCATACTGTTTTCCATAGTAGCTACACTAATTTACAGTCCCACCAACGATACATGAGGGGTCCCTTTTCTCCACATCCTCACCAACACTTGAATACTCATTTATTAGTTTCAGGTGTACGACACAACATAATGATTAGGCATTTACACCCCACACTAAGTGATAACCCCACCAAGTCTACTGCCCCTCTGACCCCATACCTAGCCATCACAATACCACTGACTAGATTCCTTATGCTGTCTAAGTACCATTTCCGGCCTACAGTCAGCACTCAAATCTAGGTTGTGGGGGTTATTTTTAAATCTGTGCAATATCTCTGTAAAATGATTTTGATGTGTGTCTTTAAGGATGAAGAAATAATGTCAGAGAGGTTCAGTGACATTCCCAGGGTCTCAGAGCCAGGAAATGGTATGTGTTGGTGTGTTCAGCTACATGCCGAGAGCAGGCACCAACTGTCTTTCTCCATGTACAAGCATCATGGGGATGAGAGGAAGTATAACCACAGCCCTCATGGGCCAAGAGCTGACCATGTAGACTGAGAGGTGGGCATGAGCCCACAAACCTAGAATCGCCAATGACAGGCAGTAAAAGTAGCTGCCCGGTCACTTGTGAGTATGACACGTGCTGGAGAGGTTGCCAGACTGGGTACCAGGGTGGCCACAGAAGCTGAATCAAGTATTCGCAGTTCAAAAGTCCAATGCAAGCTGAAGTCGGTCTTAAATATAATAAGAGGTCATAAACCAATGGTTAATAGCATTGGCTTTGAAATCAAAAAGACCTGAGTTGAATTTCTACTTTGCTACTTACCTGTCATCTAACCATGGACGAGTTAATAAACATTGGAGTCTCAGTTCCCTCATCAGTAAAAGGAAGAGAAAAATGGTAACTGTCACTGTGATGATCAAATAAGCCTATAGTCAGTGAATGGAAAGAGATGGGGCAGGGGGGTGGGGAATCAATCTTCTTAGAAAAATGCAATTTAAAAATAAAAAACCACTTCAGGCCCATCTACCCCCTATACTTTGTTCAGTACAACAAGTCCAGACTGCAATCTAATAGACAGAAATAATAGCTAATTTCATGCTGTGTCATCTAAATTGCAAAGCATCCATGCATAAGAAACACAACAGCTATAGAGCCCTATTCTAAATACAGCAATTTCAGCTTCTCTTCTCCCAAGATCTCCCTACTTCTGCCACTCCCAGAACACCAACCAACCATTTGATCCCTGGACTGGAATCTTGTCCTTACTTAGGACTCGGTTTCACTGGCTGGTTGGGTGTCACTGCAGCATGTCCTCACTGCAAAGCCCCCACTCTGCCCCTCTGTCCCTGCCAAAAGATGGCAGGAACAGCTGGCACAGTCTCCCTGCCCCTCCTCCAACTTTGCTTTCACTCCCAGCTGAATAACTTGCCTTATGATTATCTCATTACCAATAACCTTGCTGTAAAGAGTCTTAACCTGCTTCATATTAATTAAAACCATTATCATTAGCCAGCTTGGTTTGGGGTTTGGGAGAGGGGCAGTGAGTGGCTAAGAAGACCAACTCAGTGCGGATTAGTTATTGATTGGGAGGGATGGAGCGAAGGCCCAAGGAAGGCAATGCTTTTTTTTTTTTCCAATAAACTTCTATTATTTTTTATTTATTTTTATTCAAAAGAATTTGTTTCCCTATCACAAAAATTAGATAACCACACCACCAACAGCAGCAGCGTCCATAGAGTTACATTGATGGTGGAGAGTCCACTGAGTGGGTATTCCCAATGTCCCAAAGGTGATAAAGGAGGCAAAAAAGGAGAAGAAAAAATACTCAAAACAAATCCAAATAGAAGGCAATTCTTCACTTGCGTCCACATCCCCAAGAGCAGGGGGGCTGGGCCCCCAAACTTGGCAGAAAGTTACCAAAGTCAGACTGAATCAACTGGGCTCCCCATCAGAACTGGGCAATATCTCCAATGGGGCTTAGGGGTGTGTGAGAAAAGATAGGAGACAGGCACACATATATACATACCCCACACAACACAGAAAGGAAGAGTGAAAGAGAAGGTGACAAATCCCAAGACAGAAAGACCTTTGATTAATTCTCCTAATGGAAAACTCAGGACCAAAGCAAATGCACTGAAATGTTAACAGTGGTATCTCTGGGCTGGGGGATTACAACAGTATTTTTTTCTTCTTTATAGGTTTTTCAGCATTTTCCAAATATCTCAAACCTAATATATACATATGTCAATAATGGCGGAGAATTTTTCTTTTTAATCATCCCTTCTTCAACATCTTCTGGAAATAGAAAAGTACAGCTGATTCTTTTTTTTTAGGGCAGTGTCACTGGCCCTCACATGTGGGACCCGAACCGGGGCCACTGGCCTCCCAAGCCAGCGCTTAACCACCGCGCCACTCGGCCGGCCCTACAGCTGATTTTTTTTTCCCCCAGATTTAAATGTTGCAAGGCTCTTCCCTGCAGACTGTGATGCAGAGAGGAATCCAGCATCTCTTCCCTAATTTCCAGGCTGTATGATGCATGTGTGTGTTTTCATCATGAAATGTAATTGTGAACTCCCTGCTCATCCCAAGAAATTAGGCCAGGGTGGCCTCCCAGGTCTCCTTTCTGGATGTCGCCATTTGCTTTAAGGTATCATTTAGGCAATAAAGCAAAACTCATTATGTCTTGGGGAGAAAAAACAGATTGCAGTGTGTAAACGTTTTGAAGGAGTCAGACTGCAAATTTCACCCCACTCCTCGGGAGTGTCCTGTCTCTCCTTCTGACCACATATTGGGAAACCCTGGGTAAGAGGACAGGGCCAGCATCAGCCTGCCTCAATCATATCCCAACCTCACCACTCTGCTGACCTTGGCAAATTACATTACTGCTGTCTGTTTCAGTCATCTTATCTGAAAAAGGAAGATAATACTAATACCCACCTCCCAGGGCTGCTGTGAAGGTTGAATGAGGTAGGTGGTGCGCAAGCTCCACTTAGCCAGAGCTGCTGGAAGACTACTTAGGACTTGTTTTAATCAGATATGGTGAGACACACAGACACAGAAATGACTGTCACGAAGGAAGACGTTTTTACTCGCAGTCCCCTAGAAGCAGGAGGCTGGGCCTGCCAGGCAGACCCCACAGGGACGCACCAGGGTTGGCCAGGAGGGAGAGGGAAATGTGGGCAAGAGCTTTTGTTGCAGAGCCCGTGGGAAAGAAGGGTGAGGCAGAGTAAGAAGAATGAGGACTGTCTAGTTTGAATAATTTCAGTGGGCTTTGGAGCACAGGCTATGTCCCTAATTGTTTGGTACCTGGCCCTGGGGTGGTTAGCGCAGGTGGACAGTGGCCCAGAGTGTAATAATTACTCAATAAAAGAAGGTGCTTGGTGGGTACTGGGCTCTGGATTGGTTGGTCTGCATATGAAAAATATGCTCCCAGGTGAGTCGTTTGCTATCTCTAAAAATTAGGTAACCCTGTGAGAGCAGTTCCTCCAGTGTCAGCAAGGCCCTTAGATGTCAAAGGATCCCAAAATACAGGAGAAAAAAAAAAAGAAAAGATCAATACAATACTCTATACTCCTTTGGATATCTCATCCAGTATCATGGTTGTAAATACCATCTACACACTAATGACACACAAATGTGTATCCCCTAATTCCAGACTGCCTCTCTGACATCACTCCAATGTCCAATGAGCTTCTCAAACTTAGCATGACTTTCCCACTACTCTCAACACCTGCTCCTCCCACTGTCTTCCCCATTTTAGGAAACTGAACTCTAAATTCGGGTTCGCTGAAGCCATAAATCTTGATGTCATCCTTGACATCTCTTCCAAAACAGAGACCAAAATTACCTTCCCATCTGAAACAACAAAAAACTGGACAAGATTTATAAAACAATGGTTTTTATTACAATGAAGGACAGTGATTCCTGAGAGATGGGAAACAACATGCACCCTATGATTGCCCGCAGTTTACTGCGTTAAGGGTTTCCAAGAAAATCAAAGCAGCTAGTGTTCGCAGAACAGAGTACTGGAAAGGAGAGAGCTGTACAAAGAGAGAATGCTGAAGACCTGCAGAGGGTCCATCTGGCAGCCAACTAAGAGCTAGTCAGCACATGCACATGAGAAAGCTACCTAAGTGCAGAGAAAGAACAACCCCAAAAGACTGGAATTAACAGTACCCAGTGCTCACATAGGGCCTATTTTCACCAGCCAGACTGAAAAAATCTCACAACTCATGGGGCATTTTTATAAAACCCAGAAGGGGCTTGCCTCAGTAATGGGGAACATCCCAAACCAAACACTGCTCCATTCCCATCTAACGAATATTAAAAGATTTTGAAAAAAATCAAACTGTTTCCAAATGACTTAACTGTGTCCCAACATAAAGTTCAAGAATATTTATAAAACTATCTAGCACCCTACATTTCATATGTTAAGCAGAGACATGGACAATAAGAGACAGAAAGAGCACTTGCATGAGAGAAGGAGGGAGGGAGGGAGGGAGGCAGGGAGGAAAGCGTGGGGGAGAGGGGGAGAGAGAGAGAGAGAGAGAAATCCAAATGGAACTTCTAGAGAGGAAAGCTGTAATGAGTGATATAAAAGATACACTGGATGGGATTAATGACTGATTAGACATTGTAGTAGAAAAGGTTAGTGAACTTGAAGACCTAGCAATAGAAATGATTCAAAACGAAATACACAGAGAAAAGATAATTTTAAAAAATGAAAAGAGCATCAGTGATCTGTGAGGCAAATTCAAGCAGCATGATAAACGTAGTTGGAATCTCCAAAAGAAAAGAGATAGGAAGGGGTGGAGAAAACATAAAGAAATAATGGCTGAAAAAATTCAAATCTGATTAAAACTATATATAAACCAACATATCCAAGAACCTCAACAGCCCCAAGCACAAGAAACATAAATAAAGCTACATAATGAAATTGTTCAAAATCAATGATAAAGAGAAAATCTTAAAAGTATCCACAGGAAAAAAAAAAGACACGTTATGGGGAGAGGAACAAAGATAAGAATGTCAGCAGATTCCTCACTATAATATAACTTCTCACAATAATATAAGCAGAAGTTAGTGGAGCAACATCTCTGAAAGCACTGAAAGAAAACCCAGAATTCTATACATCTTTCAAAAACAAAGGTAAAATAAAAGCTTCTTAAGACATATAAAAACTGATAGGATTCATCTTCCTGTGCCACAAGAAATATTAAAGGACATCCTTCAGAAGGAAAATTATACCAGAGAGAAATATGGTTCTACATAAAGGAACAGGGAAACCAGAAATAGTAATTTCATAGGTAAATATACAAGATTTTTTTCTTCTGTTCTGTATGTCTTCAAAAGATAAGTGCTTAAACAATAATAACAATGTAATGTGGAGTTTAAAACACATGTAAAAGCAAAATGTACTATGTCAATAACATAAAAGCTGTGAAAAAAGAAATGAAAGTATATTATTTTAAGATTCTTACTTGTATATTCTGTGAAGCGGTATAATGTCACTTGAATGTAGACTGTGACAAGTTAAAAATGTATGCTATAAACTGATGCAATCACTAACAAAAAAAAAGATATAGCTCATAAGCCAACAAAGGTAATAAAACGAAACCATAAAAACTTCAATCCAAAAGCATGAGAGAAAACAAAGAATAAAGAGCAACTATGCCAAATAGAAAACAAATCACTAGATGAAAGATACAAATTAACCCATAACAATAAATCCATTAAGTTATCAAATTAGATAAAAAAGACTCAAATATATGCTGTCTACAAGAAATCCTCTTTAAAAAATAAAAACACAAATAGGTTAATTGTAAAAAGGTGAAAAAGATATATCATGCCAACACTAATTAAAATAAAGCTGGAGTGGCTATCTTTATATCAGACAAGAAAACTCCGATCCAAGATGGATCACAGTTCAATCCTATCAAACATTTAAGGGAGAAATATTACCAATTCCATACAAACTCTTCCAGAAAACTGAAGACACAATACTTCCCAACTCATTCTAGGAGACCAGCATTACCCCAACATCAAAACCAGACAGAAAATAGAAGGGGGCGGGCGATAGCTATAGACCAATATTAATCATGAACATAGATACAAAAAAATTTTTTAAATATTTGTTTAATTGAATACAACAATTTTTAAACAGGCTCTGTTCTTCTCATTACATTACCTCCTATCAGGTGGTACACAATTTTGATTTGTCTCCCTGCAGGCAATGTTAATTTCGATCCCTTCCTGAAGATGGTTATCCATCTAGTCCTCATTCAAAGTTACTTCCTCACTGTATAATTAAGTATTTTGAGGGAAGTACTTCCACATTTTATAAATAAAATTTCAACTTATGCATTTATTTATATAAGTTTGGACTCATGAAGTTCTACTTTTTTCAATAGATCATAATCTATTACCATCATTGTTTGTTCATTTTAATGGCCTCATTGAGAGGTATTTGAACACACAATAAACTATACATATTTTAAATTCACAATCTGATACTTTTGGACATATGTATATATCTATGAAACCATCACCATAATCAAGCTAGTAAACATATCCATCACCTCCAAAAGCTCGTACTGTCCCTTTGTAATTCTAGCCCCATCTATCTACAAACCTCCCAGCTCCAGACAACCACTGATCTACTGTGTCAGTATAGACTAGACTTTTCCAGAATTTTATATAAATCAAATCATACAGCCCATTCTCTTTTTCGCTCAACATACTATTTCTAAGATCCATCTATGTTGTTACATACTCGTATATCAATAGTTTATTCTTTTTTTCTTATTGAGTTGTATTCCATTGTATGAATATTCCACAATTTGTTGTTTATTCATTCATCTGTTGATGGACATTTGGGTTGTTTCCAGTTTGAGAGTACAAATAAAGCTGCTATAAACATTCATGTACCAGTCTTTGTATTGACATATGCTTTCGTTTCTCAGAGGTAAATACTTAGGAATGTAATGGTCAAATTGTATGGCAGGTATGTTTAACTTTTTGAAAAATTAAACTGTTTTTGTAAAGTGGTTGTACCATTTTATATTCCCACCAATAGTGTATGCAAGTTCCTCCACAACCCCCGCCCCCAATGCTTGATATAAGTCTTTTTTCATTTTAGTCCTAATAGATGTGTAATGGTATTTCATTATGGTTTAAATTTGTGTTTCCCTAAGACTAATGACATTGAGCATTTTTCATGTGCTTATCTGCGATGTCTATGTCTTCTCTGATAAAATGTCTGTCCAAATCTTTTATCCATTTTTAATGGGTTGTTTTCTTATTATTGAGTTATAGGAATTCCATATGCAAGTATTGAGTAGAATAGATGTCTTAACAACATTGGGTCTTCCAACCCATTGATATGATAGATAACTACATTTATGGCATCTTCTTTAATTTCTCTCAGCAATGTTTTGGTTCATATATATCATTTTAGAAATTTCTCCTAAGCAAATAATCCAAGACATTTAAAAAAACCCTATGTACAGTGGTCTGTGTTCATTATAACAGAAAAACATCCATAGAAGCATTTTAAAGGTGGGAAGAGGGAATGCTAAGTAAGTTATGTAGCAGTCACACAAGGTATAGTAAGTAGCCATTTAAATGAAGACTATGTAATGACACGGAAAAACGCTAAGGATGACATGTTAAATGAGGAAAACAGCTCATTACATTGTTAGAACACTATGGCTATGACAAGAAAAGGTTATAAAAGTGTATATCAAAATCATAATGAGTTTGAATTGGTGAAATTATAGGCAATTTTCTCTTGACTCTACATTTTTTATAATATAGTTATTGCTTTAACAACTTTTTATTTTTAAAATTGAGATATAATTCACATACCATAAAATTTACCATTTTAAAGAGTACAATTCAATGGTTTTCACTATAGTCACTCACTTATGCAACTGCCACTACTCTTCTAGGACATATTAATATAAATTATATACTTTAAAAATCAATGAAATTATTTTAGTCACTTTATATAAATATCCACCTCGAGTCTTTGAAATAAGAGATTCCCTTCAATTTACCAGTACTCATGAATAGATGATAAAGGTTGTGAATGCCCAACGTATGTGTGAGTTTCCTACCATCTTATGTTTTACAAGCCAAGCTCAGCTAATAATTTCATGTTAAAATGAGGATCAAAATTAAGTTGCTAAATGACTTGTCAGCACAATGCAAGCACAAACAGATCCCTGATTTGTAATTTTCACATACTCTTCTCCATAATCATCAGTTTCTATTTGAATTGTCGATTCACTGTACCAGCATACGATATAAGCTGCTGAGAAACAAATCCTGTTCCTCCCACAATCTGTCACAATGGCTTTCAGTAGTGAATGCACAGGTCTTTACAGTGCATGAAGCCATTCCCACACATTATCTCACCTGATCCAGGGAAGGGCCTTGAGGTGGGTACTATCATTCTCCCCATTGCACAGATGTGGGGACTGAGGCTCAAAACACATAGGTGACTCAGTCAGTAGGTAGTTGGTACAGGGTCTGAGTCATTCTCTTCTGATTCTGAAATCTGTCCCTTTCTACTAGACTCTGCTGCCCTCCAAATACAATGTTAAGCATTCCTCATGAATTAAAAGAAAGACGGCCAGGCAGACAGAGCCTGCTATGGGCCCACCGTGCTGTCCTCCGCACGTGCTCTCAATCCCCTAGCTCTTGTCCCCGAGTGAGCCTCAGCTATCTCCCACTGCCGGGCAGCGTGGCCACCATGGCATCTGGCCGTGTCTGGGCTCCCGGGAGCTGTTCCAGTAAACCAGCTAACACCACCAAGATTAGGAACAAATTCAGGAACATACGCAGCCTGGAAAGCACCAGTTGCACAAACAAACTGAGATGGGGAGCCGTTTGGAGAAGGAAGTGAGGAAGAGGCATAAGGTGTCTCACTGCAAATACTGGACAAGGACACAGACGTGGAGCCCAAGAAGGCAGGTCAAGGAGGGACAGGACACTGGCCACAGTGGAAAAAGGGAAACATCCTTCAATGATAACCCTCGAAAAGTCTCCACTGCCTTTGGTATGAAATTCAAACTCCTAACAGGGCCCGCCAAGCCCTGCATGATGCAGTTCAGGCACCGTGGTCTCCTTCCTCAGCTCCCCGTCTCACTCACTGTCACCTCCCCCCACAGTGATCGGTTGCCTCCTGCACCATCCTCTGCCCCCCCAAGGACTTGCAAAGGCAGCTCCACAATCTCATCACTCTTCTCTCCTTCTCACCTGTCAAAATCCTCTTCACCTGGACCCAAGCCTCCTTCCCCTTCTCTCTTCCTAGTCGCACCTGGTCCATTCTCTCCTCCTCCCCGTCTCCCTTTCTCAGATGATGTGACTGCCTCCCCCCATCCCAGAACTGACGGCAGAGCCAGGTGTTCCACTTCAGCATAGCTCTCAATCCTCCCTGTAGCTCTGAGCTTCCAAAGGAAAAAACTGGGCTCCTGCCCAAGCTACAGCTCCGGGGTTATGATCACCGGCTCTGCTCTGGGCCCAGACAGAGTAAAACAGGAAAGCAACCCCAGACATGGCCAGGCTGCAACCAAACTGTGACCCAAGGTGAGGGGCCCAGAGAAACAAAGCTTCCAGATGTTAGGGACAATGCATGACTCCATCTTCCAGTGGGGACGGCCTCCTCACAAGTCCCCTCCCCCCTTCCTCAGCAGGGAACAGATGAACTGTCCCCAAGGAGTCCTCTATTTAAGGGTCCAGAGCAGAGGCCTTTCCCCCACAATGAGAGAGATCTGGAATCACCAATGATTCACTCAGCAAGAGCCACATGCGGGTCCCCACACAGCACGCAGACAGCCCTCCCCACCACCGGCTCTCCCACTCCCTGCGCTTTCTAAGGAGCTGCTGGGCATGCTTCCACGAGGAAATGAGCACTCTGTCAAGCGGGGAAGTCAAATAAGTCAGGTACGACCACTCATCCTGCAGTAGTTCAAAGTCCCTTCACCCCAAGCCAGACTCCTGGTTCTCAAGGCCTCCCTGGGGCCCCCTCAAGGTCATCCAGAGGGAATCACTAACAGGGCACGGCATGTCTGGACTAAGACGGAGAGGACATGTCGCTTTGGGGTCTGGGCTGGACCCTGCTTTATAAGCCCACAGGAGAGGCGGGCATAAGGGGAGGGGGCTGGCACCAGCTGGACATTGATGCCCAGTCTCGAAACTAGGTCAGGGGTGAGGGGAACACACCGGCTTAGGGGAGCAGGGATGGTATCAGGGGAGATGCTACAGTGATGTTCCCGTCAGAGGGGAGATCAGGCAAAATGGCCACCAAGGCCTCGTTTGGCAGCGGGACCTTGGGATCCGCACCAGTCCTCCAGGGCTGTGCTGCACACCCCAAACCAAAACAAACTTCTGTGGGGTGTAAGTATGACAGCCAAAAGCTTCCCCAGAGCGCAGGCATTTGCAAATGCAGCGCCATCTCACACTTGGTTATTATATTGTGAGACCTTTCATCACCAAATTGCAAATCACAAATCGCAGGAGCACTTCAAACCCAGTTCGCAGAGCATTCAACCCGGGAAGGACGAGAAGCAGGTGTTAAAAGCGGGCGTTAAGGGGTAACTCTGAGGGATACCGAGACAGACGGGTGCCCATGGGAAGGTTGTGTGTCCATATCCAGCAAGAATCTAGACAGACAATGCAATAAAAATGTAATATTTTAATGAAGTGACTAATATTTATTAAGCACTTACTATGCGTTAGGCCCTACTCTGAACACTTCATATGTGCATTATCTCGTTTAATTCCGTAACTACCCGATAGGGTGGGCACAATTATTATCCCCTGTTACAGATGAAAAAGCTATGGCTCATGAAGGTCAAATAACCTGGCCAAGGGCACACAGCTAACTATGAGCAGGGTGGGGGCCTGAACCCAGACACTGACTCCAAGACTCCAACGCTCTTTAACCACAGTGACATGCTTCTTAGAATACTTGTACACTTCAGAAGAAAAGGCATTGAGCCAGCACTCAAGAGATCTGGATTGTGGGCCCTTTCTGCCCCTAACTTACTGCCCCTGCTTAATGTAGCCCTGAACAAATCACCCCAACTTTCCAAACCTCAGCTGGCTCATTTGTAAAATGAGAGATTGAGCAGAATCACGAATAGCAAGTGGGTGGCACACGTGTCTCCCCTCTATTCCCACACAGCAGACATCACTAATCTACCACATGGTGCAATCATGGGGCCCAGGTGAAGACTCCCTTATCCTCCAGTCTGCACTCAGACAACCACTACTTATCAATTAGAGCTGGCAAATGAAATATATTTGCTTTCCCAGATTAGATTGTTTCTAAGGTGTCTTCTAACTCTAACAAATCTACAACAGTGTTACTGGGGTGCGGAAGACAGGAGTTTCATTCTAGCCCCGCACAAACTAGAGGTGTCCTTATACCTCAATCTTCCTTCTGCGGAACAGATATGTTACATGTGGTCAGTTCCACTTTCTTCGTTACCCACAATGAACACGACTCCAAACCAACACCCAACCTGCTCTCACCCTGCCAGGGCCCTCTCTCACCTCTGCCTCAATAAGGGAGCCCATAAAGGGGAGATCTAAGGCTAAGGCCACTGACATGATAGAATTAAGGTTCCTTTGCATTAAGTCCTGGGTTTCCAGAAAGTTCCAGTTAAAATGCAAATACTCCCTAGAGGTGGTAGCACAGGAAATGATCTGTCATTGTCACCTTGGCAGGAGTTCCTTTACCTGTTTTTCCAGCCTGGGCAACTGAGATCAGAGTTCTATGGAATGGGACAGGTTCCAAACATAGGTTCTGTTTCAGAAAAGGCCATCCTAAAACGAAAGTTGCAGAAGAGGGCATTTGGGGAGGGTAGCTGCTAATGGCTGAGAAAACTTAATGAATAAAACATGCTACACTGCTGCCAAGAATACTTGTTTTTTAATAGGGAGCAGAGTTTTAGGCCCAAGGAATTAATCTCTAATGGTGGAATTACAAGCATCAGCAATGATTTAAGGAGGTATTAAGGACAGAAAGTTGTTCCAGCATCCTTGAAATCCCAACAAATGGGCTGATATGAGTGGGCAAGCCCTCAGCAAACAGTGAACATGCTGCAAATGTAAGGGATTAATAATATTCCGGGCAACTTGTGACTGCCTGACAATGAACAAGCCTGCCACAGCACAGACAAACCCAGATGCCCACAGGAGCTCGGGACACGCACTCTTTGGTCTGGAAAGCGTCCATTTGGGAACTTAGCTGCCAGAAAAAAACAAAGAGAACGCTTGCCTCCATGTGCCCCTTAATCACACACACTGAGAAGATGCATAATTAATTTGTTCTCAACAGTTGCTCTGCAGCTAGAAGAGTGAGGGCATTTCTGGAATGGCAATTACAGGCAAGAAAAACCAATGTTCGGCCACAAGCAGAATAGCGTATCCAGCTAGCCTGCTTCCCTTCCCTTCCCAGTCAGCTCTGTTCAGGCCTCGGCCTGGGGGTGGGACGGGAGTCTTTTATTTCCTCACAGCCTTGAAATCTGGGGGCTGGTGGGAAGAAGGAACACAAAACAAATGCATAAAGATTCAGAGAAAGAGGCTTCACTCTAACCTCAGGGAGAGGGAACAGGTATAAAGCTCAGGGGCAAAGTACAGGCAGGGTATCTGGAGAACGGAACACACACAGGAATTAAAGAACTCTCATTAATTTCATTCGTGGCGATAATAATGTGAATATCTAGAAAAACATTAGCTGTTAGAGATGCACGCTGAAATTACAGATGAAATGCCATGATTTTTATAATTTAAAATTCTTGGGCCAGCCAAGTGGCGTGGTGGTTAAGCGCTGGCTTGGGAAGCCAGCGGCCCCGGTTCAGGTCCCACATACAAGGGCCAGTGACACTGCCCTCAAAAAAAAAAAAAATACATAAAATTCTTCAGCAATAAATAAATGAATGAATGAATGAATGCATTACAGAAACATATTTTAGATCTAGGTACCCAGTATATGGTTCATCATATTATTCTCTTTACATTTTAATTGCATTTGAAATGTTTCATATAGCGATTTTTTTTTTAAAGATTCAAAAGTAGATCCCACCCAGCCTGTGCTCCTAACCCTTTGCTACGGCCTAGGATGCCCTCTGTTCTCAGCCAGCCCATTTTGTACGACACGTACTGTCATTCACTCTATTCCATCTTGCTGGCCTCCTTCCGGGTCCTCAAGCCAAACTCATTCTCATCTCAGAGCTTTTAGACTTGCAGTTTCCTCTTCCCAGAGCCAGCTTCGTGGCCATGTAACCAGTGCAGCCACATGAGCCCCACACTCAGAAGAGCCCCACACTTGTGGTTTAATATGGAAGACACAAGAATGCCACCTCCAGGGCCGGCCGAGTGGCACGGTGGTTAAGCGCTGGCTTGGGAAGCCAGCGGCCCCGGTTTGGGTCCCACATATGAGGGCCAATGACACTGCCCTCAAAAAAAAAAAAAAAAGAAGAATGCCACCTCCCCACTCCAACAGAGATGTCCAGGACCCAAACCATGAATACGCTACTTACGTGGCAAAGGAGAATTAAGTTTATAGAGAAAATTAAGGTTGCTAATCAGATGACCTTGAGATAGAGATTGTCTTGGATTACCCAGGTGAACCCAGTGTCATCACAATGCTGCTGTTACGTGGAGGAGGGAGGCACAAGAAGAGAACCAGACAGATAGCAGCATGAGGACTTGGCCAGGCATTGCTGGCTTTGAAGATGGAGAAAGGATGCCACAAGCCCAGGCATGGGTGGCCTCCAGAAGCCGGAAAAGACAAGGAGATGAATTCTCCCCAAGAGCCTGAAGAAGTAACGCAGCACCACTGACATGTTCGTTTTAGTCCAGTGAGAATCATTTCAGACTTCTGACCTCCAGAACTGTAAGAGAATCAGTTTGTATTGTTTAAGCCACCCCATTTGTGATCATTTGTTACAGCAGGAATAGGAAACTAATACTGGAGCTGTCTTGAAATTCTGAATTTTATCTTTGCATTTGGGTTTTGCAAGCAAAGCCTGATGCGACCATGGGGCCTGTGCTGGGAGATTCAGCTCACACGCAGCCCCCACCCCCCAGTAGGCTCTTGGCTGCACGCCTCTCCCCAGTTCCATCGCTCCACCTGGCCACCCCACCTCCACTCACCCCACCATCATAGCTGCTGTCCACCCAAGGTGGCAGCCAGGCTGCCTAGCTGAGGGAGGCCTGTTTCTGCCATTATCCTTTGTCCCTGCTGCACGCCAGTGCAGGCGTGGGAAGGGGCAGGGCTGTGCACCTGGCACGCAGTATCCTTCCCCGTCGCAGACTAGCATCACCACAGCAAGTTCAACAGGTGACTTACCAGGGACCTCTCACCCCCGCCTAATCCAGGTCCTGAGCACACAGGTTTCCATCTCTTGGGAGCTGGCCACTCGCTGCGGTTTGGGGCTCAGGGCCACAGGAAGGGGAGATGGACTTCCCAAGCCCCACATTTTCATTTTGCAGTGGACCCCAAAAATGACATAGTCTGCCCTGCCTCTTCCTCTGCCAGCCTTCTCCCCACTCTTCACTGGCTGGTTCTTTCATCACTTTCAGTTCCTACTGAAAAACCCCCTGTCAGACAGTCCTTCCCCAGCCCAGCTTCATTTACTTTTTATCCTATGACCACGTCTTATTTTTTATAGGGCACTCAGCAAGAGCTGACAGTATCTTGTTTACTTACCTCATTGATTCTCTAAACAGTATTTAGCGAACCCGGTGTGTGCCAAGCACTGTTCTAATTGTTGCAATAGATACAGCAGCTAGCAATCAGACTGAGTCCTCACCCTCCTAGAACAGACATTTCGTGATTTCCATCAATTGACAACTGTTCTTGTCGCCTCAAGAACAGACCATTGCATGCCCAGCACCTAACACAATGCCTGGCACATAGCAGGTGCTCAATAAATATTTGCTGCACAATTGACTGAGTAATGAGTGGCTTAGGGACTCTGCATTGTGACCAGGCACAGCATGGAAATGTCCCTCGTCACCCTTCAGGGTGTGGGGCATGAAGATCTGCCCCATTAGCAAGAAACTGGACAGAAGGAGAGGTCTGGAGACAGACTGGGGATGGGGGAGGGGCCGTGCCCCAGTTCCTGAAACACATTGCCTTAAATTCGCCTCACATATGTCCCGCCACTATCAGTCAACAGTTTATTTGTATATTTAAGTGACGTTATTCTGCTAATTGGACATATGTCTCACGATTCTACAAGGAAAAGCCTATTAAAAAGGCTTGCTGGAATAAGCAAGAGCTTTGAGGGTAGTTTTATTCAGGGACAGGAAGGGAGCTGAGTAGATTTTAATTTGTTAGAAAATAGTTGCTTGGGGCCCAGACAGTAAGAAGCAGGAAATCAAGAACAGGCTATTAGATTATTACTGTCGTTAACAAGTGCCTCGATCACCCTTACAGCTGCAGAGAGCCTTCCATCCACTTTACTAGCTATTTTACGGCCTGCCCTCTATACCTGTTATTTCAGCAAGTCCCATTCTGGAGACGTGGCCACCGGGGCAAGAGACACGCATCCAGCCCAAGCTGGTATGAGTGTGGCCTCATAGCCCCTGCAGCCCAACCTCCTGAGCACAGGAAGGTGTGAGAAGTTTAGAGTCTGTTGTGAACAGCCTAAAGGGTCTAGGGAGAAATGACAGAGGTCTGAGGGGATGGGGGAAGAGGTGGCAGAAAACATCTCTTGAGGCTTCTCAAGACTAGACAAATGGCACCAACTCCCTGACACAGCAAGGAAATCCACAGCTCGACGGCTGTGGGACTCTGGGAGCTCATGCAGTCCACATGAGAGAGCCAGCAAGTCAGAGGGTTACAGGCACAAGCTTGGGAGCCACACTGCTAGAGATAAATCTAAGACCCTATAGTGGGTTGAATGGCGGCACCTCAAAAGATATACCCATGTCCTAACCCCCAGGACCTGTGATTGTGACCTTATTCGGAATCTTGAGATCATCCTGGATTGTCCAGATAGGCCCTAAATCCAATGACAAGTGTGCTTATCAGAAACAGAGGAGAAGACAGGGGCAGAGGTTGGAGCGCTGCAGCCACAAGGAGTGCCTGCACACGGCAAGGAAGGATCCTTCCCTAGGGCCTCCAACAAGAGTGCAACCCTGCTGGCGCCTTGATTTCAGGCCTCTGGCCTCCCAAGCTGCAAGAGAATAAATTTCTGTTGTTTTTGGCCACCCAGTTTGTGGTCATTTGTTATGGCGATCACAGGCAACTAATACGCCTGCTTACTAGCTGTGGGCCTTTGGACAAGTCACTTAATCTGTCTGCCTCAGTTTCTACATCTGCAAAATAAGGATGATAACCATAGTATCCACTGTATAGGGTTGTTGTGAAGTTAAAGGGGATAACAGAGAGAAAGCTCATAGTATAGCACCTGACCTGTAGTGTTCAGTCAATGCAAATACTTGTTCTTCACATGAGAAACCTGCCTAAGGAACTCATTAAAAATGTGGTTTTCCAGGGTTCACCAGCATCACTGAAAACAAATTTTTGGAGTATAGGGTCTAGGACTCTGCACTTTATAAGGGTGACTGATTGTCTGACAGGCTGGGAACCACCAGTGAGCTGTCACATTCTCACCTGCATGATAGACAGCAGGATCTCTTGTTTCTGGAAAGCTGCCCTTCCAGGTACCAATTTCACAGCTGACCTTGGTAAACCACCCTAGTACTACTAAGGAAATCCCAGCTGATGCCTACCCCGAATCCCTCATCACATAGCTTCATCCCAGTTCCCTTCACTACCCACAGCAGTGGTAAAAAACTGCTTGGAGTGGTGGAACCACACAGTCCAGGGCAGGAAAGGAAACCGCAGCAGGTTTTCAGTGGGAAAAGCAATGGACAATGAGAAGCCCAGCTGTGGTTGGTCTGGGCTGGGATCTGAGATGGGTGAGAACAGGCAGAAGCTGGGGTTTCTCCAGCTCCTGCCCCAGTGGTCACAGGCAACTGTAGTACCTCAACACGGTACCACCACGGGGAGCAGGGCTCTGCCCTCCTCCACCCACCCCACAGGCGTCAGATAGGGCGGTTGGAGAGCAGCTCTGTGGCAGCAGGAAGCCAACCCTGTGTGTTCAGGCAGCCCGTGTAGGCAACAGAGCTGCAGACATGCACAAGCGAGGAATTGGCTAACAAGATAATCGCTCTGATCAGGATGGAGAAACACCCGGCAGCGGCCTCTCATCACCAGTAACCCGGGGGTTTATTCTGTCTATTTCAGCTGTGGCCTTTGGAAAGGGATCACGGCTTGTGAGCAGCAGCAGCCAAAGCAGTCCCAGGAGATAAACAAGTGAGCTAGAAGAGGAGAGCTGGAAAGAAAACGGCCAAACCCAGCGAGGCAAAGACCGAAGCAATGGAAGGTACAAGCCAGAGGCTGGGCCCGCATCTGCTACAGACGGTGCAGCCCGTGCTGCTGAACATGTGACGGGCACCAGTGATGGTGGGCAAAAACGTGGTACAAGAGGCAGTTTCAGGTGGTACCCAGGAGGCTGCTTATTTGCATATGCATTCGACCCAAAAAAAAGAGATAGCTAGCCTATCAAATCTGTAATTTCACAGAACAAAACCTAGTAATAGGAAAAGAGTCAACAGAATAAAAAATATCACACAAACACATGAATGGTTGGTTAAAAGGAAGCGCATGGAGATGATAAACAATGAATGAAAGATAGTGCTCGCCTCTGGTTATGTAGGAGGAAGGCTGGAATCAGGGAAGGGGTTCCCGGGGGGCTCAACTATAAAGGTAAGGTATTATTTTTGCAGTAGGCCAGTGAGTACAAGGGTAATCACTAAATTCTTTTTATACCTTTTCTTAGATCTTATATAGTTCACGTTTTTAAAAAGATAAGAGGTGGGCCAGCCGAGTGGCTCAGTTGGTTAAGAGTTTGCTTAAGAGCATGAGCTCTGAGCAACAGGGTCACTGGTTTGATTCCCACATGGGCCAGTGACGCCCAAGCTGAGCTGCTGCTGAGCTGCCAACAGGTGGCAGGATGGCTCAGCTGGTGAGAGCACGTGCTCCTAATGACAAGATTGCCTGTTCGATGGTGGGCTATGCCCAGCCATGGCTGGGAGTGGCTGGGATTGAACTCCGCACCTTGAGCTGAGCTGCTGCCCGGATGGCTCAGTGGATAGAGCATGCGCTCTTAACAGCAAGGTTGCTGGTTCGACTCCCACATGAAAATAAATAAATAAATAAATAAATAAATAAATAAATAAATAAATAAGAGGTATGGAGACATGGCAAGATGGGACACCATTACTGGCTGTGGTCCATGGGTCACTGACAAGTCTAGAGCAATCGAGAGGGTAACCGGGCTTTGCGTGGTCTGCCTGGGAACTACAGAGAAGCCACCGCACAGTGAACCCCGTAGCCTGGGGTAACTAGCGTCTTGCGGAGTTTTCTCCAGGGTCCTCACATGTGGAAGTACACCCCCTAAGCCTCTCCCTAGGCTACACCAGGGCCTAATAGCCCACTCCTCCTATGGCACACTTGCCGAGTCAGAAGGTTCTGGGGCCAGGGCCACTGCGGAAAGTTGTGCAGGTTTGCAATGCAGTACTCAGAGAGGCGTGGGTACATAGAAAACTGCAAAGGAGGTGCCAGATTCAATCGCCGACTGTCTCCCTACTCCAGAGGCCTGGTCCTTAGATGACCCACCCAGAGCAAATGAAATGCAGCTCATGCCCCTGCAGAAATTATCACAAACTCTGAAAAAGCCAGTCGTCAAGAGAGCCAGGATTCCATCTCCCTCCTCCTCTATGCAGAACGCTCCCTGGCAAATGTTCCATGATGACCCGCAAAAACAGCAAAAGGGGGACAGAGTGCATGAAAACCCACTGACAAGCTTCCACGCCAGGTGGACAGACGCGGCACTTGCAAAAGAACAGTGGCACAATTTGACGCCGCTGCTCCAAGGGGGTCTCCCTGGGCATGCACCCCAACCTTCAACCCCCAGACTGGGTTAGGGGCCCCTCTCAGGCAGGGCTCCTGCCCCCTGCTCCTCACTCCTCCTGGCTGGGAGTTAGCTGCTGTCAGGGGCCAGAACTGGGATGAAGACCAATCAATCCTGCAACTGGTCATTCAAGCCTGCTTCCCCCACTATACTGTAAACAACTGGAGGGCAGAGGGCACGTCTTAGTTCTCCTTACAGCCTCTGAGCCTGAGCCTCACACAGGATCTGGCACACAGCAATCTCACTTAATGTTGGTTAAATAAAAGGAAGAATGGTGGAGACACATCGAGGTTTGGCCAGGAGAGTCCCCAGGTTTCAGAGATTATTCCTAAAGAGTCAGACACCGCTACAGTTCCCCTTGCAGGGCAACACGGGCTTTAAAATGCTTATTGAATTACCATACCTTCACTAAGCTGGTAGCATGGTTATCCTCCAAACTGGCAGTTGATCAATAGCTTAATAGTTGAACCACTTTCCCAAAGCGCAGAGCTGGCTGGCATCTACAGATTCCTTTGCAGGACCCACTGGGGAGTGCAAATTCCAAATATTTGTTGAATTTAACATTTGGCTTGCCCTCCTTCGGTCTCTCAGGTGTTTCCCAAGCCCACCCCAGGCAGCTCCACAGCCTCAGGGCTCGCACCAGCGGGGAACAAACCAGCGGGAGAAGCAACCCCAGCAGCTGCAGCTCGTTAGCAAGAATGGCCGCACAAGCATCTTAGGTTCCACTTTCTATCCACATCGGTGCCCTCCCCCAGGCTGGAAGTGGATAAACGGAGACAACCGAGTATAAAATGCAAAGAACATGAGATTAGGAAGAGCTGGATGTCCAAGACCTGGCCCTTGACCTGCCACAAACCTGAAAGGGACAAAAGAATCACATCCTGCCCGTGGACCTCCGGTTACACATGTGTACCTCAGAGTCATCACCCCACCTCAAGTCCCTTACTCTACTCCTCTGACCCATATCCACTGGTCAGAAACGCAGTCCCTTTCCCCCAATAACTCCCCACCATATGCTGTGGCTGTAAAGGTTAACAGCGTATGATCCCTCCCTCTAAATTGCTATCCCACATTCAAGCCTGAAGCAGTCTGCATACCTACACAAGGTCAGGTGTAAAGGTTAACTGAGTTTATGTTTAGTAGGCACAAAAGGTGCTTAGAGCAAATTTAAAATCTCTTCTGTTCGGAAAGTGAATACTGCAGTGAACCTCCCATCCCTAAGTTGCACGCAAGCACCTGGAAGGAGCCCCATTCGAGGTGTAATGCTCCTGACCTCTCCTTTCCCTCCCCTCACCCCTGGAGGAAGGACTGCCAGTGGGTAGTGAGTTGGAAGAAGAAACACAACACGGTCAGCTCTCCCTTTCCTCTCCCCTCCCCTTTTGGGGTCTGCATTTCTGCACTCCGACAGTTAATATTCAGCTCCTCCCTGGCCCAGGAGACAGGCCTCTATCTGAAAGGATTGTCCTGTCCTGTCTGGGCCTGATAGGTAAGTCTATCAAATTCAGCAGTGAAGGGGCGGCCGGGTGGCTCAGTTGGTAGAGCACATGCTCTGAGCAACAGGATCGCCAGTTTGATTCCCACATGGACCAGTGAGCTCTGCCCTCCACAACTAAAGTGAAGACACGACTTGAGCAGAGCTGCCGCTGAGCTGCCGGTGGGCGACTGGATTGGCTCAGCTGGTTTGAGCGCATGCTCATAACAAGGATGCCAGTTCGACTCCCACATGGGATGGTGGGCTGCACCCCCTGCAACTATATAGAAAACAGCAATTGGACTTGGAGCTGAGCTGTGCCCTCCACAACTAAGACTGAAGAACAACAACTTGATGTGGAGCTGATGGGTCCTGGAAAAACACATTGTTTCCCCAAAAAATACATTGTTCCCCAATAAAGTTTTTTTTAAAAAAAGTATTTTTTTAAAAAAAATTCAGCGGTGAAGTTCAACAAACCCACTTGCTCACAAACCCATGTCACATGCTACAGCCCAGCATTTATCAGTAATCAGGCTCAGTAATCAGGCTGGCATTTTGATTTCTACCTGGCAGAGTCCTGCAACTCCTTGGTTCTGCTTCTCGGGCAAGGAGAAAAAGAGCATTCATCATTACCTCCTCCGGCCCACATACTAAATACCATAGCAACTAATATGACCCACACATACTGCTGACCTGAAGCATCTCATGCCACAGGAGTAACAAGAAATTGAATTCTGCTAAAAAGCTTCCCAGCCACAACGGCAATCAAGGTCCTCTCCTATGTCAGGACTCTGATGAAGAAAGGCAAAGGTGCATGCCATCTCGCTCTCCCGCCCTCTCTCTCTCTACCCGACTCACACACACGTACACACATGCTCACTCTTCTACTCATTGTCTAACACAGTTAGAAGCTCAAAAAATACTCAGTAACTGAAAACTTTACACATTCTCATTCACTGAGGAGGGCTTAGTAAAACTTAGCTCTGGAAATTTCCATGGCTCCCTACTGTCTATGGTATAAAACTTGGCCTTTGGTCCCTCTGTGACCTAGCACTAATTCTGTATGCCAATATGTCCCTTCACTCTCCCATACCCTAGTCTCTAGATGCTGAACTAATTTGTTTCTTATAAACAATCTCCAAAATTTTACTCATCAACCAAAATCACCTTGTCCCCAATGCTACAGGTTTCCATCTTACCCTACCTTACCAAACCCAGCTCAAACACCCCTTAATTTCATTCACGCTCACCCATTTCAGGCCACTTGCTCTGCTCCTGTATACCTTGGGGGTGTTAACTACATTGGGGTGTACTCGGGTTGAACAAATAAGTAAATATATCGTACATAATAAGAGGCAGGTTTCTGACTGTCAGAGAAATAAGTTACATATAAGGCAGAAGGCTAAATGAACTCTGATGTTAGATTGAAACTGAAGATATCAGTATGAACTCATAGATAGATAGATAGATAGATAGATAGATGCATATATGCATAAGTATACATACATATATTTCCTGGCTCTGTCTCCTGGGACTGCCTTGAAACAATAACTCCCCAATAGCAATATGCATCCACATCTTGGTTTCTAAATATCATTCTCCAATAAAGGAACCAGAGCTCCTTGGAGAAATGATTGATTACAAGGCTGAGACAAGGAAAATAAAAGATAAGCCTGGGGCATCCTGTGGTATCAAAAAGTTAAGACAGTACTCAAAAAAATGATAGCACATATCAAAAAGACACAGGAGACATCAAAGGAGCTCCCGATGGCCAAAGTTGTGCAATAAAATAAATAATAATTGTTTTGGATTGTAACCCATACAATAAAATAAATCAACAAACAACTGAAGGAAAAGGGACACATTCCTTATAGAAGAATTCCAATTAATAAATGTAGAAGTAAGGAAGACAGGAATCATTAACTTGTTCCTTTAAATGATAAGGAGCCAACACCTGGGCTCCTGGTGTTACATGCATAGTGTTTAATGCACAGTGTTTAATTAAGTAAAGCTTCTCATCTTTGTACTTACAAACTCAGCTGGGGCAAAGGCCACTGCCACCACCAAAGGCCTGGTGGTGGACCAGCAGTCTGGGGCCCTGGCTCCAAGCCCAAAATGACTTGACTTCTACCCAGCACCATCCAATCCTCTCCTCGCCCTGTTTAAGCCTTCGACTTTCTAAACTTCATTTCTTCCTTCGAGTTACCAGTCCTTCTGTGACCTATCAAAACCCTGACTGTGCTTCAAGGTCTAGCATGCTTCTCCAAGACCCCCAGTGTATCGGGACTCATTTGGCTGCAGTAACAGAAAACTGAACTCAAATCATTTTAAGCCAAAAGAGAATTTCCTGGCAATTACCTGAAAATTCCAGTGGTAATCTGGCTTTAGGTTTAGCTGGATATAGGGATTCAAATGACACATCTCTTCATAATACTGACTCCATTCATAGATGGGCTTTTCCCGCATGGTGGCAAGATGGCTGCCAGCATCCTCTACTCTCAGCTAACCTAGCAAAAAGAACAGTGTCCTGTAGGGGCCATCCCCAAAAGTCCTGGACCTGACGCTCACTGACCAGCACTGGCTCAGGTGCTCTCTGTAGGGCCAGAGGAATAGGCCTAAAGTCACATGCCCACCCTTGGAGCTGAGGGTGGATAAGCCCCAGTCAAATCTCATGGCGAGTACCTGAGACATGAGTGGTTCCCCAAAGGAAAGTTTGGATGTTGCTTCTCAATGAGAATGGTTCCTGAGCTGCAGAATTAAGGTAACATATGTTCACTGCACCCCAACCCTTCGGTCAGAATTAACTCAGTCCTGCCCCCTCCAACCCAACTGGCAGAATGTCTGTGTCAGCCATGACTTCCTTCTGCCCTGGGGACAGGCCACTTCTCTGTTTATAGGCATCCTGGGCACCAGGATCTCATTCTCCAAAGCCTCTGGGCCCTGCCCCATGCCCTCAGCTGCCTAGCAAAGTGCCACTGTGCCCCTGGAAAACACTCCTTCACATTGGCTCCCACTCCCTCCTGATGAGGAGCTGAGTTGCCAAGATCCAAGCCAGCCGAGCACCAGTCTTGAAAGCGCTTCCCTAAGTCACTGCCTGCCAAGCTCATCTCCTGGCTCTGGCATACTCCGGGACCTGGGGAGGCTGGCTTGACAGGTGAGATAATTATGTTTTACCCTTCACTCATCCCTTTATCAGTCACGCGAATGAGAACAGATAAGTGTTCCGATAGAAGAACACGCTCCTGTGGTATGTACCTGTGCTCTTTAGTGCCAGCCGGCTTCCCCTTCCCAAGCACAGCTCCCAGGGAACAGCCTACACCTCTGTTATCTGGTGCCAACTAATGCGTGCTGCCCTCCTGTCAAATGCCAGGCTGCACTTTGCTTACTCATCCCTCAAAGCTGTCAACCTCTCCAGAGCTGCAGCACTACTGCCTTTCAGATGACTTACACATGAAAGGTGATTGTCTGCATGGCACCCATCTCCCTGCCTGCTCTGCCCTGGTGTCCTGGCCTGGGCCTCAGAATGTCACTCTGGTAGGCTCCAAAGCCCATAGCACTGGTTAGGTGGAGAAAGGAGGGCAGGGAAAAGCACGGGAGCATTGAGTCTCAGAGACAGGGCCTTTGGGACCTTCTAATACAAACTAACATTTTATTCGTTCATTCGTTCAACAAACCTTTATTCAGGACCTGCTGTGTCCTGGGTACTGTTGTCAGTGCTGCAGACATGGAGATACACAACCCAAACCCAGTCTCTGTCCTCATGGTGCACACCTTCTAATGGCACCTGACTTTTTTGTTTTTGTTTTTGTTTTTTTGAGGGCAGTGTCACTGGCCCTCATATGTGGGACCCGAACTGGGGCCACTGGCTTCCCAAGCCAGCGCTTAACCACCACGCCACTCAGCCAGCCCAGCGCGGGACTTATTTTTGATACCTGCTTTACCCTTACATTTCACAAAATAATCCTTATTAAGAGGTATAACCATCTCTAGTCTACAGACAAGAAAAATGGCCACTCCAAAAGGTTAAAGGACCTCCCCAAAGGCAAGGCACAAACTCAGGCCTTCTGATTCCAAAGTGTAGTCTCTTTCTGGATCCTCCAAGGCAAGGAGCTATCAGGGCGCAGCCTGGCATTGACACAAGCATCAGTCAACTCAGTCCCAGGCCTCGCTGCAAGAGGCAGAAAGCATAAAAAAGAAAGATCCAATCCCTGATCAAAAGAAATCTATAGTCTAAAGAGAGAGAAAGACATGTAATCAACTATCATCAGTGGCCAGAATAAAGAAGATAGAGTGATTAATTTCAAATAGGAAGATTATTTCTAAAATGGTACACAGGAAATAATGATCGCCTCCAGGCAGGAAAATTGGGTACCTGAGGAACAGGAACAGAAGATCAGTTTGTATGTTCCAATATTATATATTTTGAATTGTGTGCCATGAGAATCTATTTCCCATTAAATGACACTTAGAGGATACAATCAGCCAAATCCTGAATATGGGAAGTTCTATAAGATAAATGATCTGGTTTGTTTAACAAGCAAATATTGGGCTGTCGGAAAAGTCATGACGCATTTTTGCAACAAAAAACATAGAAAAAATACATCATGACTTTTCAGACAACCCATTAGCTCAAAAAGAAAGAGGGTGGGGGGAGGGGAGAGAGAGAGAAAAGAAGAGAAAGGGAGGGAAAGAAGAAAAAGAAAGAAAGAAAGAAAGAGAGAGAGAGAGGGAGGGAGGGAGGGAGGGAGGGAGAGAGGGAGGGAGAAAAAAGGGAGGGAAGAAAGTGAAATACTATAGATTTGAGGAGATTTAGGAAACATCAACCAAACACAATGTATGTACCTTGTTTGGATCCAGATTTGAATGAACCAACTTTAAAAAGGCATTTTTGGGACAACAAGATAGATTTAAATATGGGATAACTATTAGAGGTTATTAAAGAATTACTGTTAATTTTATTGGGTATGATCATGGTATTGTACTTAGGTTTTTTTAAGGTCCTTATCTATTAGAAATACATACCAAAGTACTTATAAATGAAATAATATGATGCCTGAGATGTGCTTTTAAATATTTCAGCAAACAATAACAATAAACGAATTAATAAAAAAATAATTGAAGGAATGAATAAACAAAGGGGGAGTAGATGAAATAGGATTGGCAAAATACTGATCATTTCTAAAGCTGAATGACAGTTCCATGGGGGTTCATTATGCTACTCTCTCCTGTCAATGGCTGGAATTTCCAAAAAGAAAAATTCAAATAAAAATTTAAACATTAATTATTCCATCCATTTAGGATGATTGAGAAGGGGAGGTGTTTGAGTTGAGCTGCAGGAATGACTAGGGATTTTCTAAGGTCCAAAGGGCATTCCAGGCTAAGCAAAGACACACAGATCTATTATAAACCACTCGCTGGGGGAACCAAAGGCATCTACACTTGACCCCAACTCAACTTACATGCAAGAAAAATGCCCACTTGCTTCATGCCCTAGCTCTCTGGGACATCCAGTCACAGCATCAAACTCAACTACCCTATTCCAAGTTGAGGTGGACAGCTCCACTCGGAGGCCCACAACAGGCCCCAGTGTAGACTTCAGAGGACAGGAAAACAATTAACCTCTTTCATTTGAGAGCTGCCTCCTGACAAAGCAGTTTGGAAGCCAGCTGAGCTATCTCAGGGACAGAGCTTTCATCCCTCCTGCGTCATCCCAGGCACTGAGCCCCACACACACCAGCGTCCCCAACAGTGCCTTAGAGATTCATAGCCCCAGTACCACGGGATCCAGCTTGCTGTCGGCCTAACAGTCCAGCCCATTGGCATGAGAACGCCTCCAGTGAGGAGATGGTCCTCCCCTCCTGCCTCCCGAGCCTGTAGCCTCAATCTTCACACTGTCCCTGTCCAGCTCCAGCTACACACAGAAAGCTTGTCGGCTTTACAGCCGCTTCAGGACTTATCCAGTCCTGGCCTGACTCAGATGGGTCCCAAGGGTCCCTTACCTCAGATCGAAGCTGCAAGTACTCCTCTGAGCCATAGGGGACACTCCTCAGGGAGGTGAGATAGTCATAACTGATGACAGCTGTCTGTGAACCAAGGAAGTGGAAAGGTTAGCACCCGGACATCAACTACTGCTCTGCCCAAGAAGTGTCAGGCCCTGAGTCAGGCCCCTGACACAGGTGGTATGTTTAGAGAAGTAGACAGTTCCACCTCTGAGATGTTCTGCCCCCGGATCTTAGCCTGGCTGGCTTCTTCCTTTCCAGCAGGGCTCTGTACAAATGCCACTTCTACAGGGAGCCAATCTACAGCGGCCCCCACCCACCAGGAATTCTCAATTATTTACCACAACAAACCA
Source organism: Aselliscus stoliczkanus (assembly GCA_033961575.1). Lineage (NCBI taxonomy): Eukaryota > Metazoa > Chordata > Mammalia > Chiroptera > Hipposideridae > Aselliscus > Aselliscus stoliczkanus. The sequence continues at coordinate 140,124,523 of CM066732.1, read as the reverse complement.
CCCTCCAAAATTACCTTGCTCATTTGTTTCCTTGTACATGGACTTGTCTCCCCTTCATAGAATTTCAGCTCTACAGGCGCGGCGGCTAGTTCTTCCTGTTCACCATTATACCCGCTGCGCCTTCTACAGTGCCAGCATATTAGGTAAACGCTCAGTAAACACCAGCTGAATGAGTGCTGTTGAATAAACTTATCCCACCTCTCTGTTTCACAACTACACGTCATTTTATATTAATGTTTGCTCTAAAAGCATAAGTTGTGATTCTCAGTCCATTGGCCAAAACTCCAGAAGTCCCCTATCCTTTGTGAATCAGAAGATTACAGGCTCCCAGGTATCTCAGGCATGGAGAAGCTGTGGGGATTACCTAGGCCAGGGGTCGACAAACTGAGGCTCGCGAGCCATATGCAGCAATCTGGGTACGTTCCGTCTCAAAAGTTTGCCGACCCCTGACCTAGCCCAAATCTTCCAATTTAGAATTCAGCAACTGAGGCTCCCAGAAGTTAAGGGGCTTACAAAGTTGATACTGAAAGGAGTCTGTTCCTTTGCCTGCACCCCCAAAGCTTCATTCCATTTGACATATACCGGGAATGCCAAAAAAATGTATACACATGACTTGAATTCATCTTTTGTTATTGGTATATATTGAGTATTACAATTTTAATAGTTTCTTCCTTTCTTAAAATGTGTATAATTTTTTTGGCACCCTCTGTATCTGTTGAATGCCAACCACGAGCAAGATGCGGTCACTAAGAGGTGCAGAAAAATGGTGAAGGCCAGAGCCCTGGCTTTCCAGAATGCACAGCGTCATGGCTGACTTATAGAACACTGGAAAGAACCTTCCTCCCTGCTTTCCAACTATTCAAATCTCCAAGGCTCCACCAAACCCTGCTTCTCCTCCGGCACCCGTCCTGACTCCCAGCCCCAGGGCTCACTCCTGTGTCACTCAGCATCAGTCATCTGAGTCACCCACCTTGAGCCAGTGCATGACTTTAGACTGTTTTTGACCCATTCATGGAGCACTTGTCAACCAGAAGCTCCTGCAGGGCTGTGTCCAGGTGGGACGGTTTGTGTCTACTCCTCAAATATATATGACAACACGAGGTCGAGAAAAGGCACTCAGTAAACACCTGGGAACCACATCATAGGCCACGGGCTGCTTATCTATTTGTCTGTCTGGATTCTGTGACTCAGCTTCCCCTAGAGGGCAGGTGCCACATCAGGGCAGGCCAGGGAGAAGACACTGAAAATTAAGGCAATGGTTAGACAACAACCCAAACAGGCTGTGATTCAGAGTCTGTCTACACCGGGGGAAGAGAGGATGAGCTCACTCTGCCGCACACAGAGCACACAGAGGAAGAAAAAGCATGAAGCATGTGGCGATCTACCCACACACAAATGGGCCAATTACATAGGCATGTCTGGAAAAGCTGCTTTCCACAGAGTTCATGTCCTCAGAGAGGACATGATCACACCAGAACGATGTTCCTGAGCCACTGGAGAAAACTTCTAATGGTCACATTGTCAACTCAGGTGCTCTGTTAGTTTAGGGATTGGAGGGGATTCCCAAAGTTCTCCGAGGCCTTGAGCATGAGCCCTGCATCAGGAACCACTCACACTAGCTCACTGGAGAGAGACCACCTTTCCTGGTAGAATTGAATCACAGCTGCAAAACCTTGCTTCTAAGCATTTGCTGAGGAACGCCACCCTCTGAGTCTGTCACCAAAATAAGATAAAGAACCTAAAATGGAAAGGCTTCAAAACAGATCCACTCTATTTAACTTCAGGGTGGCAGAGTTCGTGCGTACAGGACTATAGAAATGGATGGGTATATATCTATGCCTGTGTGCCTGTAGAGGGAGCTTGGCACATCTAAGGGTACACGTGTATCTCCACATATGTGAGCCATCTGCTACATGTATGAACACCTGCCAGTAATACTGTAGTTCCTCTCCACCCCCAAAATGAGAAAGACCTACCGTAGCAACTGCTCTGCCCACCCTGACAGCGCCAAAGTCATTAGGATCCAAATACTTGTTACTGTAGAGGTAGAGGCCAGAGGCAGCAAGAGCCATGCTGGTCCACGAAGCGACCTTGAGAGCCCTTCTGGCCATGTCCCCAGACCTGCAGAAGGAACACAGAGAAAGAGGAACAGTGGAGTTTCACAGTTAGTCACACAAGGATTCAAATCCAGGCCCTGCCACTGAATAGATTGTATGACCTTGGGTCATTTTCTTAATCTCATTATACCTGTTTCCTCACTTGTAAAATGGGATGATATCTACCTCAAAAGTTGTTGGGATAAAATGAGATCATGAATATAAAATGTTTAGCAGAGTACCCAACACAAGTCAACTCTCAAAGTCACTCTTCCTTCAACAGTGCCAGGCAGTATTCTAGGCACTGGGGACAAAGGGAACAAAATGAAGTTCTTGCCCACGTGGCACTTACTCTAGATGGGATAACAGATCATAAACAAACAGACATACAAAATATTAGAATGTCAGCTGGTATGAAGAGCTGAGAAGAAAATCAAGGAGGGTAAGAGGGAAGATACGGGGCGAAGGATGCTATTTTACATGGGAAAAGTGACATGTTACCCACCATTACTTGCAACTATTACTATACCACGATGCACACACAGGTGTCACTAGCCCTCTATGCCCAGGTCAGAAGTGGTCAGGCCACAGCCAAAATGGCAGCTGGTCAGAAGCAGCCAGGTAAGCCCTCCGCATCTGGCTGAGTTTCGGTTAGACTGCCCCCTGTCCACACTGTACCCTGTCCACACTGTGAGTTCCTTGCATGTAAACACCATGCTTGTTACTGTTTGGTCCACTCATAGTCCTGCAGGGTACTTAGGAATTCAACGTCCACCTGCTGATTTGATCTGTTTAACCAAACTCACTCTCCCGGTCAGTGGGACGAAGTGGACTGCGGCTCCCTGACACCTGTTCCTACCCTCCTTGTACCTGCTCAGTCCAGGTGGCTGTACGGTCACTCTTTGGGGCCACCACTTCCCCTTCAATTCCTGAGAATTTCATCAGACCGAAGTCCTTGACCACAGCTGCAGCTCCTGCCGGAGACGTGCAGCCCGGAGGAGCGTCACCAGCCACCCGCGGGGGCAAACCCTGCAGAGACACGCAGGAGAATCACGCTGTCACCTTGTTTTCTTCCACTCCAGACTCAGTCTGTGGCTGGGATCCCCGCCCAGCTCTGTGCTCGGTTCCCCTTCGTATGGAAACCACTGCTACACACAGCCTTGGTCTTCATTTTCTTCAGTCTATGTTGACTCATGCCTCATAACATAGCCACAGAATTTTTTGGAAGTATTCACAAGTACATCTTTTTCCATTCTTTTTTCAACTGATAGTTTATACTGTTTCTCTAAACAGCATATCGTTTACATTTTCTGTTTGCATTTAATATAATATTTTATATATTTGATTTGGTTTTACCGTCTTCTTCTGTGCCTTCCATTTTTCCTACCTGTTCTGTTTCTTTTCCTCTTCTTTCTTTTTTTTTTTTTGTTTTTGTTTTTGTTTTTTTGAGGGCAGTGTCACTGGCCCTCATATGTGGGACCCGAACAGGGGCCGCTGGCTTCCCAAGCCATCTCTTAACCACCGCACCACTCAGCCGGCCCTCCTCTTCTTTCTTGACCCTCTCTGGACTCAGCACTTTTTATAATAGTGTTCTTTCTTTTCTTCATATTTTCATTTATGAAATCCGCCCTATCTCCACATCATTCTACCAACGTTTTAATAAAGCAAGGGTTCCTTTCAGACAGGAGAAGTTGGTGGGGGAGACCGTGAATTCTGGAGTCCAAAAGGCCCGTGTTTGAGTCCAGACACACACTCACTTACAAACCGGGTGAGCAGGGGCAAAGTGCTAACTCGGAATCCGTTACCTTGCTATAACGTGGGGTGATAACAGCAGTGCCTACCTGATAGGGTGATGAGGAACGAAGAAATGGAAAATGTTTACCACCTACACGGTAAGAACACAGTAACAACCACTATTCCCACCACCATGGTCGTCGTTATTTTTGTTTCCTCACCCAGTGCCAGGCTTTGGTAAAGGATCTTATCGCTTCCCTGCCTGTAAGTTCCAGATAACTGCAGCATGCCCCACTTCTAACACCCCAGCAGACGCTCACGTAACCCTACCTTTCCACCTTGCTCACTACACCCTCGGCCTGCAGTGTTTTCTATGAAAAGGGACAGCACGCTCAGGTCACCCTCTGCCTTGTTTCTGCCAAGACACAGGTTTCCAATCAGAACCAGAAGCAGGCCTTAAAGGAGGCCCAGTGCACTCAGCTCCTTACACACCTTCCTTCTTCAAGGTCATCATGCAAGACGGTCCAGGAGGGGTGATCCAGGCACCTTGCTTGTGGGACCGGCAGAGAAGTCCACATTAAGAAGGTAGTATGAGCTGGAAAAAGTCTGCTGCTCACCAGCCACGTGAATTTGAGCAAGTAACCACCTCTGTGCAGTCATCTACAAAAGGGAGCTCCTGGGATACCTACCTCATAGGGTCACTGTGAGAATTAAATGAGACGCTGCTTTAGCAAAATGCCTAACATGCTCAGTAAATAAGGCTTCCTTGCTGTTATTTTAAACTTCATTTCTTCTCTGAAAAGCTGAAGAACTTACATAGAAGGACCCCTAAACCCTCCCAGTCCAGGATTTGGAACAGCTGTGTACAGTTAATAAAGGAGGGGGGGAAGGCCATCACATCTTCCTGAACCACTCAACCACTGCCTGTCCCAAACACTTTCCCACATCCCCTCTAACCTTCACGCTGCCCCTCGAGTTATCACCCTAACCCACGAGTACATTTATATCATTCCTACGTCCCCTCCACCTATAGAAAGTCCAAATGCTCTACTAAGGTGTCCAAGGCCCCACCACATTACCATCACAACCCCCCTTCCCAGCTTCATCTCCTATAACAGGAGTCAGCAAACTGTGGCTCTTTGGGGACATACAGGTGGCTCTGAAGTAAAATTGAAAATGAAAATAAAACTATCATAGCTTCATTTATAAAATTTTTAAAGGATAGTATTCATATAATGCTGATTTCATTTGTTTTATGGCTATTGAATAATTGTTAAATTGTTGTGAGGGACAGGATTGGTTCTTCCGTCTCAAAAGTTTGCCGACCCCTGGCCTATAATACCCCTTTATATTCAATCCCCATTATCCCTCTATGAAGCTTTTATCTCTAATGATCTGCTTTTATAGCTGCCTCTTTCACTAGATACAAAGGGCAGAATTTGTTAAAAAATAATCTGCTAATAAAAATAAATGATTAAATGAATGAGTGAATTTTTTCCCAATCTGTTCTAAGCATGGAAACTTAAATCCAACTGTGCATTCCTCTGCTCTCAAAACTCCAAAGGCTCCCACCTCATTCAGATGAAGAGCCAAGGCCTTGGCATGACCTACGGGGCCCCACCTGACCTAATTCCCCAATTTCCTCCAGGGTCTCAGGCCTTTCCACCCTCCCCCTTGCTCACTTCACTCCAATAGCCCTGACTTCCTTACTGTTTCTCAGATATTCCAGGCATATATTGGCCTCAGAACTTTTGCACTTGCTGCTCTCCCTGCTTAGAGCAGGGATCAGGAAACTATTTCTATAAAGGGCCACATAATAAATACTGGGGGTGCCAAAAAAATGTATACAAGTGGATACTTTGGTCAACATTGCTCAAGCAGTAGTTTACCATAATCAGAGGTGTCTGGACACTGATAGTAACCACTTTGAGCACCTCTTGTAACTGCAGAAGTCAAACATGACTTGTATTCATCTTTTGTTATAGGTATATATTGAGTATTAAAATTTTACTACAGTTTTTGTTTCTTAAAATGTGTATATAGGGCCACCTGAGTGGCTCAGTTGGTTAAGAGCTAGCTCAAGAGTGTGAGATCTGAGCAACAGGGTCGCTGGTTCGACTCCCACAGGTCCAGTGAGCTGCGCCAGAGCTGAGCTGCCGCTGAGCTGTGATGGCTCAGCTGGTGAGAGCACATGCTCCTAACAACAAAGTTGCCTGTTTGACTGGTGGGCTACGCCCACCGGCAACTAAAAACTGAATTTGGCACCTTGAGCGGAGCTGCCACCCAGATGTTTCAATGGATAGAGCGTGTGCGCTTAACAATAAAGCTACCAGTTCGACTCCCACATGGGATGGTGGCTACACCCACCCATAACTAATTGAACACAGTACCTTGAGCTGAGCAGCACAACTGGACTTCGAGCTGAGCTAGCTGTGCCCTCCACAACTAAGACTGAAGGACAACAACTTGGCTGTTCCCCTCCCCCAATTCCCCAATAAAATCTTTTTTAAAAAAAGTGTATACATTTTTTTGGCACCCTCTGTATTTTTGGCTTGCAGGCTACAACTATTCAACTCTGCATTGCAGTACAAGGCAAAAGGCAGCTTAGATGATATATAAAGTAATAGGTGTGGCCCTCAAGCTACAGTGTGCCAAACCCTGGTGTAGCTCATAGTAGGTGCTCCGAAAGTATTTACTGAGTAAATGAATCAATGAATGGATAAACTATACCCCATGAGGCCTGTGCAGAGCCAGTAACAACACAGGTCCCCGGGAGAGAATCACATCCCCAAGGCTGACAATTCGATAACTATGCTCCTCTCGTCACCCCTACACCAGCTCCCCAAAACCCTATTCTCCCGGTGCACCATCCTTCGTGTCTGTCCCTGTAGACAATGAGGCCACCCTAGGCTTGAGACCACTTCTGGGTGGGGAAGTGGCAGGGAAGAACACACAACTCCCAAGACCTGGTTTCCATGTAAACATCCTCAGTAATAAGAGGTGGAAATTGAAAACATAAAATAGATGATATAGGAGACAACCTGTGTCTAAATAGACGGAAGCTGGAGTTTTCCATAAGGTGTCGGTGAGTCTTTAACATGTACATGAGTTGCTTCCCCCAGGATGTGGAAAAAACCCTGTTGGGCATGAAATATATCTGTGGTTTACCTTGCATTATTAAAAACTTTGCTAATGAGTCACCTGCCCTCTTCTCTTGTCTTTGACTTTCACCTGAGTTGCCTCTCATACCATCACACACTTGGAGGGTGGGGGAGCCCAAGGCCATCAAAACCCTAAAACCTAATTGTTGGATAGTATTAGCAAAAACTGACCTTTACAAAGCCCTTTGCACTCATTATCTCATTAGATATTCCACACAGCCCAAGGAGGTGAAACAAGTGTTATCAGCCCCAGGGTATAAATGAAGAAACCAAGGAGCAGAGGTGATTTGCCCCAAGTGTCTCAGCTACTAAATGGCGGGGTAAGAGCTTGGGCACTACTCTTTGTGGCACGTGCCCTCCTTCACAGGCACTTCCAGACCTCCATTTACCATCATTCTTAGGACTGTTCATTCACAAGTATCCTCATCAGTCACTGTAGTCAGGGACTAAGGCTTGTGACCTCTACTGCACCCAAACAAGCCAAGTATGTGAAAGACGCTGCTTGGAGCCCTGGAAATCAACAACACTCACAAGAGCAGCCAAAGCACCTCACTAGAAACAGCCAATTCGACTACAAACCATTTAGGAAAGCTGTTATTGTCAAATCTATGATAAGAATGTAATCTATCTTGCTAAACCATAGGGAAACACCCCAGTGGGTGATGAAATGAAGCAACAGGACAGTCTAGAAAGTTCTACAAATGGAAAGTTGATGGTCCAATGAACTAAGCGGGGAACCAAGTAATTCCTGTTCATGGTCCAGTAAGTGGCTAGGCCTCTTCATTTACCATCCATCCGCAGCCCCCTCCACATGAAATGTTGTGGGACAATAAGCCTGGAATCACCTTGCCCTGCTTGTTGCACAGGTGAGAATGACCACAGAGGAAAGGCCTTTAGGCTCTAATTCCATTAATCCTGTAAAATAACCGCAGCCTCCTCCCATTTCCTAGACAGACTATTAGACAAATGAGCGTTATTTTTTCTGGTCTGCTCCCATGGAAAAGGCCCAAAAATATCCTTGGAGAGAGTGAACTTGAATTCAGGTGTGTCTCTCCAATCAAGAGCGCACAGGGCAAATGAATGAGAACAAGTGGCTTGCTGGGCCTTAAGGTGGGTCACTGGAGTCCCTCTGACATGGAAATCTAAACCCAGGAGGTTTACTCAGTGAGTTGGGGGAGAGGGAGAGAATGGATGCCTGAACCAGGCACTATTCTGGACTGATAGATCCCATGTCTGACAAGAAAATGTGTGTATCAGAAAGAAATGAAATGCAAACTCTCCCAGCAGAGGTCAAATCTTACATCTGTGAGGGCTGTTGAAAAATAGCCATGCCAGTAATGACACAATAAGCTAGAATATGATGTAATCTAGAAGTACAGACTACATGAAAATCTGTCTATTATGTGGAGGTAATTAACACAAATATGCACATGTTTACTACAACTACAGTGAACCGGCTAACAAGGACAGAAAGGCCCATAACTAGGTGTAAAGAGCTAGTGCTTTAAGTTCATAAGATTTTTTCCAATAAAACAGAATTCAAAAGTACCGTATTTGCCATATATAATGCCCACCTACACTTTTGGCCCAAACTTCCAGGGGAAAAAAATCTTTCATTTTAATTTTTTAATTCAAATTTTTGTTTATATTTAGGTACTTGTTTGTATTATAAAGAAATTTTAGCATTTATTTATTACACTTTTAACTCATAAGCGTAAAAAGAATTAAAAATATGTGTATAGATACAAAATTAGCACTACCCATGTATAATGCGCATCCTTATTTTTCCCTCACAAATTTGGGCCCAAAAAGTGCATGTTATACAAGACAAAATACAGTATGTCCCTAGACCAACAGCATTCCCATCTAGTAGGAGCATGTTCGAGATGCCAATTCTTGTCCCCAGACCTACTGAACCAGACAGAAGCCTTGGGAATAGGGTCCTGCATTCTGTGGTGAACAAGCCCTCCAGGTGATTCCGATGCACCCTAACATATGAGAACCACTGCAATAAGAAAGTGCTTCATGAATTTTCCACAGTGTTGCTCAAGTAAACCTGAAAAAACTTTGTTACTTTCCCCCCTCCGTTTAAAATCCTTTAATAACTCCCCGGAAGTTTCACAATAAAATCCAACTTGCATCGTGAAAAAAAAGAAAACGCTTCAAGAGAACGTGCGAAAGCACAGATAAACTCTCATTCACTTTCAACTGAGCAAATATTTCTTAAGCACCCACGAAGTGCCAAGCCTCCTGGAGGGGATCGATAAACACTTGTTGAACTGAATGACTTCCTAGTCAGTAGAAAGTTACTGCCCCTTCACGTGGGGGGAGAGCTGCACCAGGTATCTTCCAAAGGCCGCTCTGCATACGAGGGCTAGCTAGCATCATCCGCACACGTTGATGGTGCGGCCAGGGAGCGCAGGGCCCTGCCAGGTGCTGGAGCCAAGCAGCGCTGTAGAGCGCGCCGACGGCCCCTGCTCCTGTCCAGGCCACGCTCAGCGCCTTGGAGCTCGCAGACAACCTCGGGGAAGCCATCTGCTGTCCTCCTCCAGCTCCAACGCTACCTACAGGGAAGACAGCGCCACCCAAGTAGCCTGTGCACTTCTTAGCTCCCTAGCGCGCCAGGCCGACTGGAGATTCGCTGCAGAGGAGGCGGGGCATTGCCAGCTCCCAGGGCCACGTGCCCGCGCCCCGGGTGACAAGGTCACCGGCTGCTTTCCTCGCTGCTTCCGAGGTGTCTGCAGTTGCCCGAGCAGGGGGAGCAGGGGGCGCCAGCGCGTTTACACAGGGGCCCCAGCGCTGCACGCGCCGTGCGACCCTGGCGGCCTGGGCTCCACGCCTGCCTCCGAGGGGCGGCCCCTACTCACCCACAAGGAAGCGAAGCTACGGCGCCCGCCTTCCCCCCGCAGCCGGGGAGCGGTAGTTCTCAGAGAACGTAGCTCTACGCCACGCCCTGATTGCGTTTAGTTCAGAGGCGCCGCGCGGCCTGCCGGGATTTGTAGTTCTTGGTTCCCTAAACCTCCAGGACCCTGGACAAAAAGAAGTGTCTGGATGGACCACTTCACCCGAGGATCACAGGCCCTTTTACCTGTCGTATGGCCTTGTTTCTTTGCCTGGGCCGCGGACACGGATTCTTCCTTAAAACTTGTTTTTCAAGAAGCTTTCCAAATAGGTCATATGTAGATTCGTGTTCAGTGGACGATGGAGTTATGGGTTTGTGTGTTTTGACTAATGTATTAGAACACATAGGTGAGGGAGAAATTGACTGGCATTGCTGAATAGTAAGAGTGTGCTGATTAATATTAGTTATCTTTGGTCCCCCTTCATTCAGTGACCTCTGTTGAATGTTGATAAGGTGTACTTTGGAGAGACATTCATCAGACATTCATTCTACAACATCTCTTGAGCTATTTCCTGGGGGAACAGAGATGGAGGGTGGGATTCATCTCTCGATTCAATGCAATTCCAGTTAAATTTCCAGCAGGACTTTTTCTGGACCTTCACAAGGTACTCTAAAATGTATATGCAAAAACAAAGGGCAAAGCATAGCCAAGACACTCTTAAGGGAAAATAACATGTTTCAAGGACTTGCCCTTCCATATATAGGCATTTATTATAAAGCTATAAAAATTAAGACGTGTATTAGTATAGGGATAGAGGGGAAATGAAACAGTTTAGAGAGCCCAGAAACTGTCCACGCATGTGTGGAATCTTGGTAAATGATAAAGCTGGCATTATAGAACAATGGAGGAAGATAACCTATTCGGTATATGAGCTGGAACAAACTAGCTATCTGTCGGATCCCGCACTCACCCACACACAAAACCTAATTCCAGGTTTAAAGGGGAAAATCTAAACTAGAACTTTTGAAAGAAAATCAAGGAAAACATCCTATGATCTCAGGGTGATGTTTATTAAATGACATAAGCACAAACTATATAGAAAACTTTGCTAAATTTGGACTGCATTAAATTCAAGAACTTCTCTTCATCAAAAGGCATAGAACGAAAAAAGACAAGCCATGAAGTGGAAGAAGACAATTGCAGTACAGACATAACAATAATATAGAGTGTGTGATACAGCCGTCACCATCTGGTTTGCAATATATAGATATTAAGATAAGAAAATGAATACTTTCCAAGTGGTGGGAGAAGTGTTAGGATAGATGTATGAACTAAGTGGTATAGGAACACAAAGAAGAGAGCATTAATTTTTACCCATGAGATTTTGAAGTGCTCTGTAAGTTAAGAACTGACATGTAGGCTGGGAATTAAAGGTTGAATAGGGAGGGAGGGGCTCCCCAGGAGACAGGTGTTGAGAAGTAGCACAAGCACAGGAAAAGTCATATAAAAGGGCCGGCCGAGTGGCGCATTGGTTAAGCGCTGGTTTTGGGATGCCAGCGGCCCGGTTCGGATCCCACATGAGGGCCAGTGACACTACCCTCTACAGCTAACAACAGCTCCACCTGGAGCTGGGCTGTGCGAGCCCCGGTGATGGTGTGGGCTGCAGTCCCTGCTGCAGTGGGCTGCAGTCCCTGCTGCAGTGGGCTGCCATAGGCTACAGTGAGTGGCCCGCAGCCAGCGTGAGCGGCTGGCAGCCAGCGTGAGCTGCCAATAGCCGCGATGAGCGACATCCAGAGGCCAGCGACCTATCTGCCTCATCCGGGAAGAGCACAATGATGATACCAACATGGGCCAGTGAAGCAACATCCTCCGCAACTAGACTGAAGAACAAAAAGACAGCAACTTGTCTGTTCCCCTTCCCCGATTCCCCAACGCTGTTCCCCTCTGCCAATTCCCCAATAAAATCTTTAAAAAAAAAAAAAAAAGTCATATAAAAAAGCATAAAGATGCAGTAAAAGATACAAAGATTCTTAAATTAAAAATGGACAATTTAAAATCACAAAGACAAATATATTAAAAACTTAATATGGTAATTAATTGCACCTGAGGTTTAACTATAAAATTATTACTAGCAGGCTAGCAGTTAACCATGGGGGATGTAGAGCTAGAGTATTTTCAGTTAATGCTCTATGCCCTTCTGTAATGTTTGAATATTTTTACAATTAATATGTGTATAACTTCTATAATTAAAAATTAATTATTTAAATTTTTAAAATTTTAATTTCACAGACCTCCAGTTCAACATGGTATGTTAAGTATACCCATTACAGGGCCAGCCGAGTGGCGCATTGGTTAAGAGCTGGCTTGGGACGCCAGCAGCCCCGGTTCCGATCCCACACGAGGACCAGTGACACCGCGGACCAGTGACACCGCCCTCTACAGTTAAGATGGTGAACAACAGCTCCACCTGGAGCTGGGCTGCTGTGAGTCCCTGGGACGGCATAGCTGCAGTGGGCTGTCATAGGCTACAGTGAGTGGCCGGCAGCAAGCATGAGTGGCTGGCAGCCAGCGTGCGCTGCCAATAGCCGTGGTGAGCGACCATCCAGAGGCCGGTGACGTTCTGCCTCATCCTGGAAGAACGCAATGACAATGGCAACATGGGCCAGTGAAGCGGCGTCCTCCGCAACTAGACTGAAAAACAAAAAAGACAGCAGCTTGTCTGTTCCCCTTCCCCAATTCCCCAATGCTGCTCCCCTCCCCCAATTCCCCAATAAAATCTTAAAAAAAAAAAAAAAAAAAAGTATACCCATTACGATCCACTCCTTCTTGAAATCCCATGCAGATGACAAGAAGGGGATAAAAAAAGGCATAAATCCTAAAGGAAACAAGTAAGGAGACCACAACAGATAGGAAAAAAATCAAACAATAAATGTGGGAAGCTCCAAAGCAGAGAGGCAAACGAGGTGCTTTTAAAGAACTCAGTGCCTGAGCCCCAACTCCAGAAATTCTGATATTAGAGTCTGGTCTAGGGTCTAGGCCTCCGTAATTCTTAGAAAGCTCCTGCAGTGGTTTTAATGGGCAGCTTAGTGGAAAGGCTCTGTCAAGGGGGCAGTGCGGTGTAGTGAAAAGCATGTGGATTGAGAGCAGTGGGTCACAACCACATTAGAATCAACTGGAAAGCTTTAGCAATCCTCCTGGGCCATACCCTGGACCTCTTACATCCATTTTTGGGGGGCAGGACCTAGATATAAGTATTTTATAGAGTACCCCAGAGAATCACAATGTACAGCCAGGATTACACACCACTGATTTAGAGTCAAAGAATCTTGGTTTGAACTGTGCAACTTAAAGCAACTTTTTTAATTTAGCAGAGCTTTGGTTTCCTTCTTGATAAAAGGGATTAGCTATAATCCTGCCTACTTCAGAGGTTCTTATAAGGATCAGGTGGGATGGTGTGTGTGCTTTGGAAACTGAATATTGCTGTACAGATGTGTCCCGTCCCACCTGGAAGAAAAGCCAAACTCTTTACCCAACCCACATGGCTCCCCATGACTGGTACCCACTCCCTCTGTCTCGTCTCATTTCCCACCCTCCCCTTCCCCAGTTCACACCACTTTAGACACACCAGCTTCCTTTCTATTCCTTAAGTTGCCAAGCTGGCTGCTGCCTTGAAGCCCTTACACTTGCTGTGCAAAGGTCTGCTCTATCCTGGCACCCTGTTCTCTGTCCCTCCAGAGAGGCCGTCCCTGATCACCTCTGTCTACTACCACCACCCCTCTACATTCCCTGAGACACATTCTATCCCTTACACTGCTTTATTTATTATAGTACTCATCAGTTCTTGAAATTATACCTTTCATTTGTTTGGATGGCTTTTATGGGCCTCCTCCACTAGAATGTAAGCTCCATGAGAGAAGGGATTTAGAACCACAGTGCCCAGAACAGTGCCTGGCACACAGTTTATACTAGGTGCTGAGGACATAATGTTGAACAAAACAGGCAAGGTTGCCGCCCTTGCAGGGTGTCATTGGCTGGAATTGGGGAGGAGGAGACAGGCAATAGTCAAACAAAGAAATAACAGGATAATTGCATAGTGGAATAAACCCTGTGAAGAAAAGAAGCAGGGGGGTTTAGTAAAGAGTAACTGGCCAGAGGCCAGAGGTAGCATCTTTGGACAGAATATCCAGGCAAAGCCTCTTTGAGGCAGGTGTAACCTAATGGATGAGGAGGTCGGCCATGTGGAAGATGAGGAAAGTGTTCCAAGCAGAGGGAACAGTAAGTGCAAAGGCCCAGGGGTAGGAAAGAACTTGGCAAGTTTGAGGAACAGAAAGGAACCCAGTGTGACTAAAACAGAGAGAATGGTGTAGAAGGATGTAAGAGAAGAAGGCAGGGGCTGGGCCACACAGGGCCTTGGAGGGCTCATGAGTTTGAATTTTAGTCCAAGTGTACTAGGAAGCCATTGAAAGATTTTAAATTGAGATGGGATATGACCAAAGAAGCTAAATAGAAAATGAACTGAGCAACCAAAGCCATAAAAGGAAACTACTAACTTGTTTCAGAACCTACCAGAGTCCCAGTTGCATTTCTGAGGTAGCAAAGCCTGGGGTTGGTAAATTGAGTATTTGGAATGCTGTCTAGAAGAGATTTTCATGCAGGATGCTGTGTATCTTGTCTCACACAACAGCCAACTGGAGGAAAAGCAAGAGAAACCAAAGCGCAAGGTTCTTCCTTAAGGCAAGGAGAAAAGACCACTGCAGAGAAAGTAATAAAGGAAGTGTGTTCTATGCAGGAGGGAGAAGCCTGAGGCCTGTGGTAGGGGAAACAGGAAAGCTGCATTTGGTTCCCACAGCTGAGCAGTGCCCTGCAGGGGTTGCATCCATAGTAGCAGCAGCAGCAGAAGGAAGCATGAGCTGGAGACCAGGAAGCTTGTGTTAGCACCTGCTCAGGAGAGAGAATGTCCCAGCATGACAAAGGCAGTCCGCCCAGACCCAGGGCCAGAAGGGTAGGGCCCTGCTACTCCAGAGGGCAGTTTAATATTTGCCAGGGGATTGACAGGCCAATCCATACGCCATATACATTGGTATGCAGGGGTGAAAGAGCAGAAGTTGGAGCTGGCTGGCTCTGGATATTTCTACGTTTCAATGACCATGGGAACCTGTTTGGACTGTCCCATTAGGTGATCAGACTGGCCTGCACTTAAAAAGCTAAAGGGGATTTTTTATTTTTATTTTTTTTTAATATCTGGAAGGGAGTAAGTCAAGGTGAGTTATCTGGAATTAATTTCCAGCCTGGGGCTAGAGTGACATGGACAACATGAAATTCTTATCTGCCTCTGCCTGGCTGAGGAATCCCCCAAAGGTACATCACCCAAGTCCTTTGGTTTTCTTTCTTGGTTTTGGTTTTGGTTTTTTAGGTTCATTGAGGTATAACTGACATACCCTTCAGTTTTCTTAACTGCCATAAGGGAAAGGAAAAAAATCCTTGTGAAAAACAGCTGACATACCAGTAAGGATAAAAACCATATGAATTCTTAACCAGAATTCTAAATCAATTTATTGGATATATATATGTATATATATAAATGTGTGTGTGTATATATTTTATATATGCAAATAAATACATATATATGCTATCTTTTACATATACATGCTGTCATTTAACACTTAAATATTTATTTAAATATACATATATATGCTATCCTTTATCAAGCACTTATTGCCAGATGCTAGTTTAAGTGCTTTAAGTATATTTTCTCATATAATCCTCACAAAGTAGATTTCTTTACTATCCCCATTTTATAGTTGAGCAGACTAAGGCACAGGCAGTTAAGTAACTTGTCCAAGATGACTCCATGAGGGCAGATTCCACCCCATGACTCTGACTCCAGAGCCCATATTATGGAGTGGGCAGTCCACTCGGATCATAGAAGTATTTAGAGTGGGAATCATTTGAAGCAAATATCTGAGGCCAAAGTAAACTACACCCTGAGGTCGTGAAGCCAAGTTTTAACAGGAAACAGGCCAGCTGGCTCAGCAATAATCCTTTATTACCAAACATTAATTGACCGCAGTTCTCAAATTAAGAGGCAGGATGGACTGGGAGTTAGGCAAGCTGGGTTCCAGTGCTGCCTATGCTACTAACTGGCTGCCAGTCTTGGGCATTGGACCTAACAGTCATGTTCCGTCCCTGGAGCTCAGGATCCTTTTTTGCAAAGGAAAGGGATTTTATGAGCAAAACTCAAACCCTTGATCCCCTGAGTCTATAAGCGGTCTCCCAGCCCCTGTGGACTGGCATGGAGGGCACACATGAGTAAGCCCTGTGCTAACTATCCTCTATCCTCCGCCATTACTGTCTCCACCCTTCTCTGCCTTGTCCTGTGCTCCAGGAGGCCAGCCAGAACCGGCTGCTTCCCCAGGGCTCCACTGCCCTCTGTCTTCTAGTTGGGTTTGTCCAGTGACAGGAGTTTGGCTAGTGACAGGAGACAAGAAGGCCGAAGGAGAGAGAAGTCTAGATGTTTGTGTAAACACACACACACACACACACACACACACACACACGCACGCACACACACACACACACACATGCACACACGCACGCACACACACACACACACACACACACACACACACCCCAGCCTGTGTACCTTCCCACCCTTCCTATCTGCATTTCAGCAGTGGCTGGGTTCCTCTCCTTCCACAGTTCAGTTCCTTTTGGTGTATGTCTGCCCTAGCCCCAGCTCTTGCTGGGCTCAGGACCCCATTCCCATACAGTGCCTCTTTAGGGGTGGTGATGATTTCTTGCTATATTAGTGCCTGGCTGCGTCCCCACCCCTTTTTGATTCCCTGCCTATACCTCTTCCACATAGTTCATTCATTCTGTGCTCTACATTTAAACCCTTAAACTTGCTGTTTCCTGTAGGACCCTGACTGTTCAGCCCCCTGGTGGTGTGGTGGCTTTCCTTCTTGTGACTGCTACCACTGTGCTATGAGCCAACACAGGAATCTCAAACCTCCAGCAGGGAACTTAGAAATAGGCACTTTCAGGGTGAGGGAGCAGAATTTCCCAAATCTCCCATAGTGGTAGGAGCATCCACCTCAATGTTCTATTAGCCAAAGGCTATAAAGACTCTCAGGCTCTTTTGAGAGAGGCAACATAGAGTCAGACAGACCTGCGTTTGAATCCTGACTCAGACTCACTGGGTTTGAATCCCAGGTCAGCTACTTACTGGCTGTGAAAACTCCCTGTGCCTTAGATTCCTCTTCTGTAAATCGAGAATAATAATATCTGCCTCTTAGGCTTGTTGCGAGGGTTGACTAAGACAACCTATGTGAGGACTTAGTATAATGCCTGGCATGTACTTAATAGCTGCTCAGTAAATGTTAATTCCCTTCCTTTATTAGGCAATGGGGAGGAAGAGAGGGGAAGCCATGAGAATCATGAAATGAGGTAAAGTGGCTCCTTCAGAAATACCACACTACCTCCTTCAGTTCTCCAGTGGGATAGCCAAGGGCTGATAAGGCAATGAACCAAGGCAGAAAGAAAGAAAAAAGAACAACTCATCAGAAACCAGGCATTTGTCAAAAAAAAAAAAACAAAAAAACAATGCTCAAACACAACTGCAGCAAGCAATTAGAAACAATAGCTAAATACTTTCTATAATTAGAGAGGAACCATTGCAAGTGATCAGAGCTCCTTTGTCTGCACTGACCCTCTCTCTGCTCCCAAGGAAGCTCACGTGAGACGGAGACTGGGGATCTTTGTGTCTTTTTTAGTTTTCTTGAGAAATTAAAGCTCACACCACCCCCTCTGTTGCCAAGAAAGGAGGGTAGAGGTGGCAGCAAGGACCCTCTCATTAGAAAAGAAAGGCAATAGGAAATATGATTCATGCCAAGGGCTAATTCAATGCTGAAAGAGGACAGGGTCTTACAGCTTCCCCTGAGAGCTACTGACAGACACTCGGGCCTTACTCTGCAGATGACAGTGCAGGTAGGTGGGTTGGCATTTCTGGAGGAAGAGGAAGCATTTGGGCTTTGGCACCCACCTTATCATGCTCCTTTTGCTAAAATATGAGGAGAAACAAATCCTTACCTTTAACAATGACTATTCCAGACAAAAGCACAGGAGGGGATATTCCCACAAACAATAGTGCTAGAGAATTGCTCTCTTGGTCTTGAACAAAGGACCAAGATTGCTTCCTGGCCTGGACTCTCTGAGTTTACCTGGGCACTGCTATTCTTCCAGGGCCCTGGGTTCCAAACCCAGGTAATCCTTTTCATCCTTCTCAGTCCATTGTCACTAACTACTCAGCCTATTGACACTTCCTTCTATGTACCTTTCCCATCTTTCCCTTCCTCCCCATTCCTATCACCATACACATTGTCAGGTTCCCCACACATCCATGTCTAGACCTTTCCCCAAACTTCCATCCAGTCCTCCTTCCTCCAGAATCCACCCCCTCAAAGACACCCCACAAAATACCACCTAAAACACTACATCCACAATGCTATTCTCGACACAGGACTTTCTAAACTATGATAAATTTCACTAGGTGGTGTGGTACGCATGGTTAGTCTCCTGCCCACGTTTCCTCTACCAGGCCAGTGCTAACAGCTCACAGCTGCCCCATGCACCAGAAAACTGATGTAACTGAAAGGAGCTGCCTCATCCGGAAACATCTGAACGCCCACGCCTTCATCATGCTTTCAGGAAGATATTCTTTTTCTTGAACACTGGGATGCTACAGACTGTTTCTTCCATAGTAGAAGAAAACCAGATCAATCTTGGAAAATCTAGGACACCTACAATTCAGTTCCATGAGAGGCCGTGGAGACCTGGTTGTCTTCTACTCCTGCCTGGAAGGAACAGTAACTGAGTGTCTACTGTGTTACAGGTACTGAGTCACTATTAAGCACCAAGCCTTGTTTTGAGGATATTGATATAAATAAGATGATACTCCTGCCCTGCTGAGAAGCCCATAGTCTGGTGGTAGACAGATAACTTTTTTAAATTTTACAATTAATTTTAAAATTGTTATATGGACAGGTATAAAGTAGTAGTACTGGGGGGAGGGGGCAGCTCCTGTGTTCCTGAGCATAAGGAAGCTCTGGACCCAGCAGCTGGAATCCCCTGTGGACTCCCACTTACCGGCTGAGAGATCCCAGGCAAGTCGCTGAGGGTGTCTGCGTGCAAAAACAGCCCTATAGAAGTCTGAAAGATATACCCCCACTTATGTTGTTTCTGGGCAATAGGTTTGCAGGCGACTTTTGTTTTCTTCTGTTTGCTTTTCCATTTTTTACAAAATTTCCCATAGAGAATAAAACCTTTTTGAAATCAGAAAAAGAGAAATCACTAAACTTTTTTAATGTAATTTAATTCTTAAGGTGCACTCTTTTGATGCATATCCCCTCCCCCACTTTGTTTATCATCTATCTGTCTGTCTGTCTGTCTGTCTATCTATCTACCTACCTACCTATCTACCTACCTCCCTCCCTACTAATCTATCTGGGCTACCTCAAAGGGTACTTGGTAGGACCTCCTGCTTCAAAATCACTTGGAGGTCTTGTTAAAATACAAATTCCAAGTCTTACTCCCAGGTTCAGAGGTTCTGGAGGAGGCCCAGAAATCTGTATTTTGACAAGATCCCTAAATGGCTCTTCTCTTGCACCATAAGCCTGAGAACCATTGTTAAGGTGAATGAAGCATTCTATAATATTTACATGAATTTTCCAGATAACTAGGGTTTAGCCACATATATACCTTTTTAAAAGTTTTACACATCTTTGTAAAGTAAGTTTGTGCATAGTTTAAGTTTTCTTGGTGCCTGGGGGTCATGTCCATGATACGGAGTTGACATTCCATTGAGTTATATGGAACATTCCTCTACGTGTTGTATGTCCTTATCTTTTTTTTTTTTTTTTTTTTTTTGTTTATTGAGGGCAGTGTCACTAGACCTCACATGCAGGACCCGAACCCGGGCCGCTGGCTTCCCAAGCCAGCACTTAACCACTGCGCCACTCGGCCGGCCTTGTATGTCCTTATCTTTAAAGGACTCCTGGGCTGCAACACTTTTATAGTTTTTTGTTTGTTTGTTTGTTTGTTTACTGTTATTCACTATCCAGTGTCTGTTATTCCTTTTATTAAAAGCTCGTTTATTTACCACCTTCTGGTGTACAGATTGTCCCACTAAAAGAAAATACGACCACTTAGAGAAAAGACTCATTCCAGATCTGGGGATGGAAATGAATATGACGATCCTAGAATATCTCATCATAATAGAAAGCATGGAAGTTATTAAAGACTAATGGTTTGGGGGTCAAAAGGACTCGGAAGTAGACATAAAGAGCCTCCCACTTGCTAAAGGTGGCACAATTTGATCATCAATCACCTAAAAACATCAATGGATTGAAGCACATCAAGTATGTTTAATTACATGTGTTTATAATGATACTCTGAAAGAAAAATTAAGTCACCTCTGAAGAATGCTAGAAAACCATCTAATTATTTAAAAAACTGGTCATTAAAGAGAAAGGATTAGGCATTCATTCTCTTTGTAATCTGTTCCAAAGGGTAGTCAAACAGTTGATGAAGGGAAATTTCTCTTTTTCAGAAGTATTCCAGCTAATAAATGGAAAAAGAATGATAGCGCATCACCAATTTGTAATTTCTAATTATTTGTGGGTGTAGTGATGATCATAAATGGCTGTTAATATCACAGGAAAGACCACCAGCTTTGGATCTTCTATCTTTACTGCTATCTTTCGATAGCAGTAAACACCACCATCTATGAAGTTGCTTTATCCCTCCCCACACCTCACCACAAAAACAAAGCAAAACAAAATCCTAAATCTGATCAAACCTTTATATCTAATGAAGAATTTACAGGAAACAGAGGAGGAACAACATCATGAAGATATAAAATTGAGGCTACGGAAAACTCTACAAGGCAAATGACCCAGTTTCTTCAATAAATACTGCATGGAAAAAAAAAATTAGAGACAGAGGGGAACCAATAAGAAAAAGAAATATGAGACATATCAACCACTCACAATGGATAATACTCATTTGGATCTCGAGTCAAACAAACTATATACACTCAAAAAGCAAAACCTATAACACATAAAAAATATAAAACGCAGGTCGGCCGAGTGGCTCAGTTGGTTAGGAGCGCGAGCTCTGAGCAACAGTGTCGCCAGTTCGATTCCCACATGGGTCAGTGACACTGAGCTGCCAACAGGTGGCAGGATGGCTCAGCTGGTGAGTGCATATGCTCCTAACAACAAGGTTGCCTGTTCAACTCCCGCATGGGATGGTGGGTTATACCCACCCACAACTAAGATTGAACACGGCACCTTGAGCTGAATGGCAGGCAGCCGGATGGTGACTGGACTTGGAGCTGAGCTAGCTGCGTCCTCCACAACTAAGATTGAAGGACAACAACTTAGCTGCTCCCCTTCCCCAATTCCCCAACACTGTTCCCCTTTCCCAATTTCCCAATAATATATATATATGTGTATATATATATATATATATATATAAATTTTAAGACAATCAGGGACATGCCAACACTGACTGGATATTTGATGATATTATGATCTGAAGGAATTATTTTTAAAGTTTAGGTGTGATAATGGTACCATGGTTGTGGTTTTTTAAAAGGAATCCTTATCTTTTAGACAAACATGCTGAAATTTTCACAAATGAAATATGATGTTTGAGATTTGTTTCAAAATAACCTGGGGGAGGGCGTGGGATAGGGTACAATGGACAAGATTGACTCTGTGCTAAAAATCGTTAAAGCTGGTCGTCAATTCATCAGGTTCATTTTTCTATTCTCTCTACTTTTGAATATGTTTGAAACTTTCATAAATAAAATATTCTGCAAGTTCATGGTTCTGCAGAAAAGTAAAAGAAGAAAATTTAAGTTATCCATAATCCTACCCTGCAGAGATAATCACTATAGTTTTACAGTATATCCTTCTAGTCTTTTAAATAATATATGTAATAGAAATCCTGCTGTGAATATTGTTTTGTAATCTGCTTTTATCACTTAAAATAGTCCATTTTCCCCGTAATTAAAAATTCTAAAACATTATTCTTTATAGTTGCATTAGCCTTTTATTTCCTAACATTTATTTAATCAAAACTCTATTTTTTTTTTTTTTAAGATTTTATTGAGGAATTGGCGGAGGGGAACAGCGTTGGGGAATCGGGGAAGGGGAACAGACAAGTTGCTGTCTTTTTGTTCTTCAGTTTTAGTTGCGGAGGATGTTGCTTCACTGTTGCTATCGTCATTGCGCTCTTCCCGGATGAGGCAGATCGGTCGCAGCCTCTGGATGTCGCTCACCGCGGCTATTGGCAGCTCACGCTTGGCTGCCAGCCGCTCACGCTGGCTGCGGGCCACTCACTGTAGCCTATGGCAGCCCACTGCAGCAGGGGCTGCAGCCCACACCATCACCGGGGCTTGCACAGCCCAGCTCCAGGTGGAGCTGTTGTTAGCTGTAGAGGGCAGTGTCACTGGCCCTCATGTGGGATCCGAACCGGGGCCGCTGGCATCCCAAAACCAGCGCTTAACCAATGCGCCACTCGGCCGGCCCCAAAACTCTATTTTTGCTAACTAAAAATTTTGCTGCTATGAACATCCTTAAAAATATTTATTTTGGGCCACCATTAATTTTTTAAAGAATTAGTAGTTAAAAAATATAAACACTTCAGACTATCAACATTTTAATACATACTGTCAAACTGGTCTCTGGAAAGGTTATATCCATTGATGTTCCTACTAGTAGTGAGGTAGAATTCCCCTTTTCCCGAAACCTTACCCTTACTCTTCTGGAAGCATTTAATTTTCCATATTTAACAAATAATTCTAAGTCAAAAGACCAATTGATAAGTGTGTTTGATTCAGATAGACCTAACTCTGAATCCTATTAGCTGTGTGACAGTGTGAGAGTTACTTACCATCTCTGGATCTAGGAAACGAACAGCATATAGAGGTTGTGGCCATTGAATAAAATCATAAATGTACATTTCTTAGCACAGTGCCTGGCTTAGCAAATGTTAGCAATAACTATCATCATTATCATTATTATTATTACATATTATCTTCCTATAGAATAAAATTCATAGTTTCTGCGACAGCTCTTTTTCTTTTTACAAAGAGCCCTTTTTACTTGCTTCTGCATTCAAAACTGTATTAAGATAGCTTATGGATAAGTTAGGATGCTTTTGGTTGCAAGCAACAGAAACTAACTCCAAGCCAAATTGACAGAGCTGCAGCACCCAGAGGTAAAAAGGACTCGGAAGACGTGAAGAAGATGGGGTCAGACTCTGTTCTCAGTGCTTCCCTGGGCTCTGCCCTTCTCTGGCTATTGTTTTCAACCCCATACGGAGATCCTCAGAATAAGGCAGCTTTCAGCAGCAACTAAATCTACATGCTTCTTCATTTACTTCTAGGTAAAAAAGAAAAGGTCGCTACCAACTACCCTCCAATTAGATCTCAAAATGTATACCAGCTGGGGAAAACCTTTTGTTTTGTTTTGTTTTGTGCTGTTTGTTTTTGTTTTTGTTTTTTGGTGGAACTTGATAAGCTGATTTTCGAAGTAAAGGGCCAAGAGGAAACACATTGTTGAATAAGGAGAACAAGGTAGGAGGACTCGCTGTAAGAGGAACAGAAATGAAGAGGCCCCAAACATATCTACATCTATGGACACTTGCTATACAACAGAGGTGTCCTATAAATCAGTGAGAAAAGAACAGACTTTTAAATAAATGGTGCTGATAAAAATGAGCATCCATGTAGAAAAAATGGAAACTACACTCCTACTGCATATCATACACAACAGTCGATTCCAGGTGGAAATGACCTAAGTATAAAAGGAAAAACTATAAAACTTTTTTGCAAGATAATACAAGAAAGCATGTTCAAGACCTTGGAACAGGGAAGAACTTCTTATTCAAGAAACAAAGAGCTAATCATAATAGAAAATGTTCATAAGATTTTTTTACTTAAGAATTAAAACTTTCTGTTCATCAAAAGATACCACTGTTAGAGCAAAGAGACAGACAGGACAGTGGAAGATACTTGCTATAGACAAAGCACTAGTTTCCAAACCATCTGAAGAATTCTCACAAATCAACAAGAAAAAGTCATATAACACAGTAAGAAATGGGCAAGGGACTTAAACAGGAACTTCACAAAAGAGGAAATCAAAGGCACTCCCTCATGAGTAATCAGCAAAATGCAAATTAAAATCCACGCCATCATTATATACCAGATGTAACATTTTGCAAGACAAGCATATCAAATGTTGGAGGTGGGAATAGAAAGTGAATCAACCGCTCTGGAAAATGGTTTGGTATTGCCTGTAAATAGGAACATCCGCATTCCCTGTTACTCCGCAATCCACTCCTAGCGTACACCCTAGAGGAAGGGATGCTGAAATTGTCAAAGCTGCATTATTCATGAATAACCCCACATTGGAAACAGCTCAAATGTTTATCAACAGCAGAACAGATAAGGTCTTGGGCAAGTTAGCCAGTACCCTCTCTAATAAGAATAAGTGAATAATAACTAATACTTATAGGGCACTTACTATGTGCTCAATACTATCCTAGGGTTTTAATATATGAATAATCATTACAAATACTAATACAGAATTTACTATGTACTGTATTGAGTACTGTTCTAAACAGGCTTCATAAATAATCATCTTTTTTTTTCTAGTTATAGTCAGATCTTTATTTTAAATTTTCATCTGCTAACTTAGCGTTTCCCACCAACTTGGGGAGCAGAAACCTTCACAGGCTTCACAATCTTTTGCTTAGGTGCTGCCTTCGTGGGAGCCTTAGCAGCAGCCATTGCTGTCTTTTTAGATGCTTGCTTAGCCTTTTTTGCTTCCTTGGCAGCCCTGATAGCTTGTTCTCGTTGAGCCTTCCTAACTTCAGGTTTCTGATTCCTCTTGGCCATTATATCAGCAAGAGACGCACCAGTGATGGCCCTCTGGAATTTGACTGCACGGCGGGTTCTTTTCTTTTGAATTTCTTCCGACTGTCCTTTTTTGTGCTTTCTTCTGTAGAGGACAGTCCAGTTTATCTGTCGAGGATTCCTCTTGGAAAGGAATGCCGACTCGCATTTTGCATTAAGAAATTGGAAAACCTTCCCGTCGGTCCTGGCGTAGCGCCTCCCGTGTCCGGGGTATATCTTGTACCCACTGAAACTGCACAGCTCGACCTTCATGGCTACCTTTTTTTTTTTTTTTTTGAGGGCAGTGTCACTGGCCCTCATATGTGGGACCAAACCAGGGCCGCTGGCTTCCCAGGCCAGCGCTTAACCACCACACCACTCAGCCGACCCTATAGATAGTCATCTTTATCATCACATTTAACCTAGGAAAAAGGTACAATTATTATCCCCATTTTTCAAATGAGGAAATTGAGGTCAAGAGATTAACTAACTTGGTCAAGATCACATAAGTAGTTAGTGGTGACGTTGGGAGTCTACCTTCATGAAGCATAACCACTAGAAAAGAGTGTAAGGCTGAACCTTAAGAAAAACCGTCGGCTAAGGAGTTAATCTGTAAAGGAAGGCTCAGGAATTTAAAAATAAAAATAGGGGAAGAGAGGCGAAACCCATCGTGGGTACCCATTATCTCAGAGGGAGTCAGAGGAAATTTGGAGCAGAGATTTTTTTTTTAATAACAGCTTTATTGAGATATAATTCACATACCATGAAATTCACCCTTTCAAAGTACACAATTAAGTTGGTTTCTATTATATTCACAGAGTTGTACAACCATCACCACCTAATAATTTTAGAACTTTTTCAACACTCCAAAAAGAAACCCATAGCCATTAGCAGTCACTCCCCTTTCTCAGTTCCTCTTCCGCCCCTCTCACCCTGGCCCTAACCCCAGGCAACCACTAGTCTACATTCTGTGTGGATATGCCTATTGTGGACATTTCATATAAATGGAATAATATACTATGTGGTCTTTTGTGGCTTCTTTCACTTAATGTTTTCAAAATTCATATATGTTGATTTATATATTGTACCTCGTTCCAATTTTTCTACGTCTTCAGTAATACTTGTTAGTGTCTGCCATTTTTAATACAGCCATCCTAGTGGTGTCGAATGGTATCTTATGGTTTGGAGCAGAGTTCTTCTTGACCTTGAACTCCACAAGGGAAGTCTTCCATCCTCAGCCTTCACCCACTTGGCCTCTGCCAAGCCTCTCAGACCTTTGGTAGGAATGAGCTCCTGCCAGCCAGTGAGAACAGGTTTAAGTCTTTCACTTTCAGTTGACCTTCCCATCAGTCACTGCTAGGGCTGCTAGTTCCCTTACTGGATGGATGCCCTCAATTAAAAAAAATTTTTTTTAAATTCTCAGTCTACTCATTATAAAGAAAGCTACTTTTCCTATGGGCTGAGCCCGGCCCCGCCCATTCTGACAGGCTTCCATTCTCAAGTTGGGAAGAGATTCCTTCTCTTTCTACTTCTCCGGATTCCTCCCAGAGAAACATTGTCACCTCTGGAGGCTTCTCTCATTGCCCAGGGAGGAATTTAAATTGCCTTTGTCAGTAACAGGCATTTAGAAGTGGCTTATTTTGTAGGGAGAGGGTGTAAATTCTACCTGCTACACAGACACTAACTTCTGTTATTTAAACACTAAAATATTCTCAGCTCCTCCTCTGAAGGAATAGGCCTATACTATTGTTGGTATGTAACTGTGTAATGGGGGTAAAGACCCCTTCTATTAGAAGCCTGTGTGGATGAGATCTTGAGGGGTGGTCTCCAAGTATACCTGTGTGTCTGATGAGTCCAGGAGAACCTAGGGATATTAGTGCAGCTGGTTTACAGAGGCAGGAGGGCTCAGCCATTGAATAGGTTCAGTCATCTTTCCTCTCAGTGATTAGAGAGCCAGAGACACTACGGGTCTTGGGAAAAAGTCTGAGTAGGAAGGTCAAAAGCAGGTCAGTGGAGCAAAGAAAAGACAGAGGCTGCTGCTGCTACCTCTGAGCCTTTTCTCATGCTGTTCCATCTGCTTGCACAGCTCCCCCATTCTACCCACTGCCCAAACCTCTACCTCTGTCCTTCTGGACCTCACTTAGTAATGGCACATAATCTTGGTCAAGTGACATTATAGGAAGCATCCTTTGTACCCCTAGGCTTGGCTAAATACCTCTCCCTGGTAGTTCCAAAGCATTTGGGGCTTGTTTCCAGCATGACACTTATCACATTGTGAGGTTATTTTTTTATACCAGGGCCTGCAAACTCAAATGCCTACAGAGGCCAAAAAGCTAATAAAAAATAAGTGAAGCAGGTCAGACATGAGAATAAACTTGGCTTTTAAACCCAAACAAAAACGTTTTCCATTTTTCTTAAGTCATGCCACACCCTTAATCTACCTTTTGTTTTCTTATGGGAGTATCATGGGTACGTGAAGCGTTTTATTTCTGTCATAAGAAAAACAATGAATGGTCACTGACTCCCTCAGCTTTGGGTGCAATAGGGAGTGGTGGGGACTGTGGCTCACATTCCTACATGGCAAACTACATGATTGCTGCCACAGGAGAATGTAGGCTCAGTGCTGCCAGTGCTACTGGTTTTCAATAGAAGCTGGAAATCCAGATTTTATTAAAGTAAAAATCTGAAAACCTCCCAAGGTTTGTTTTAAATGTCTGCAACTAATTCAAAAGTTTTAAAGCCTGTGTGGGACAACAGTACACTTCTGAAGGCCAGATTCAGGCCACAAACCCCAAATCTACCAAACCCCTGGTCTTTAAAAGGACTAGGGCTGTGCAGTATTTACCTCTCAGTCTCCCAAATTATTACAGGGCCTGACACAGAAAAAGCACTTGATCAATATTTGATACATTTTTGAAGAATAACAGCTGATATTTATTTAGTGCTCATTGTGAGCCAAGCACTTAAGCAGTTTACATTATCTCCTCATCTTCACAACCTTGTGAAGTAGGCAGACCTGCTGAAGGTTACAGAGCTAGGAAGCAAGAGAGGCAGGACTCAAAGTCAGGTCTGTCTGACTCCAGGTCTCTTATTAAGATAGAATCTCCCACATGGCGGCCAATATGGAATAGTGCTTAAGATCATCATATTCTTTGGGTTTAAGATCCAGGTTAGTCACTTTTCCATTTGTCGTCTTGAGCAACTTACGTAACACCTCTAAACCTCCATTTTCCAATCTGTAAAATGGAGATAATAAGAGTTAACTACTCATAGGGCTGTTTTCAGGATTGAATGAGATAAACAGGCACAGAGGAGACCATCAATAAACAGTAACCATTCCTATGGTCCCAGTATTTTTCCTCTTAAGGTTATTGAATCATAGCCATCCACACCCACTGTAGCTCCTTAGTCCACAAACAGGCATATTCTAGTGGAATGCCTTGTTACTAGAGAAAAGACAAGGATTCATGTAAGGAGTCACTTCAGGTATCAGATGGCTGCCTTCTGAGCCAGCAGCACACTTGATCGGAATGAACATGATCAAAACGAATGACAGTGCTCAGGGCAAGGGACAAATTGTTCCCCGTCAGGCTGTGCTGTAGAAAAAGGGATAGTTATCTTGGGTCTAATGCTTCATCCCCACCAGAGCCTTGTGTTTCAAATCCCCTTAAATCTCTAGCCAACTTTCAAAAAGAATAATTAGGGCCAGTGGAGTGGCGCATTGGTTAAGAGCTGGTTTGGGGATGTCAGCGGCCCCGGTTTGGATCCCACATATGAGGGCCAGTGACACTGCCCTCTACAGCCAACAACAGCTCCACCTGGAGCTGGGCTGCGAGCCCCGGCGACGGTGTAGGCTGCAGCCCCTGCTGCAGTGGGCTGCCATAAGCTACAGTGAGTGGCCAGCAGTCAGCATGAGCGGCTGGCAGCCAGCGTGAGCTGCCAATAGCCACGGTGAGCGACCATCCAGAGGCCGGCGACCGATCTGCCTCATCCGGGAAGAGTGCAATGAAGATACCAACATGGGCCAGTGAAGCAACGTCCTCCGCAACTAGACTGAAGAACAAAAGGACAGCAACTTGTCTGTTCCCCTCCCCCAATTCCCCAATAAAATCTTTAAAAAAAAAAGAATAATTAAATCTGGATAGAAGTGGGGTCAGCAGGTCTCACAGTGCTTTTAAACAGGAGGTCTCAGAGCTGGAGGAGGGAAGTCGCTGAAAGCAAAGCTGCTTTCCTATGTATCAACCCAAAGAATTGCTTAGTCCAAGGAAGATACAGGAGCATATTTCATCAAATACAACTCGACCCTAACTTTAAGTCATATACAGTCAAAAAATGGATTCCATTCATAAATTGATATACTTCAGAACATTTTTTGGCTTGCTTAGTAAAAACCTCTGTTATACTTAGTAACCATATAAAAACAGAGATTGCATTCATGATAATAGAGAAATGAAATACCTAAGGATCAATATCCTGAGAGATGTGTACAATCTATATAAAGAAAACTGCAAAATGTTTCTGGAATATATGAAAGAAGGTTTTAATAAGTCAAAATGTGAACAATGTTCCTGAGGCGTAAAATTGTAAAGATATCAGCTTTCTCTCTAAGTTAATTTATGGTCAAGTAAATGACAATATTCCTACAGACTTTTTAAGAAACATTCCACAAAATACTTCTAAAGTTCAGTTGGGAAAAAATGAAAAATAAAATACAATAATTTATTCATTTTATAAATTATTCTTTTTATTTGACTTTGGTTTTACAGCTTTATTGAGATATATTTCACCTTCCATAAAACTCATTTTTTAAAGTGTACAGATCAATAGTTTTTAGTATATTCACAGAGTTGTGCCACCATCGGCATTATGTAATTTTTCAATATGCCAGAAAGAAACCCTGTACCCATTAGCAGTCACTCACTTTTCCCTTCTCCAATCCCCACCCAACCCAGCCTCATGTAACCATTAATCTATTTTTGTCTCTATGGATTTGTCTATTCCGGAAATTTTATATAAATGGAATTATACACTATCTGGCCGTTTTTCACTGGCTCCATTCACTTAGTATAATGTTTTCAAGGTTTCTGTAGGAAGAAATTTAACCTCGCCCAAACAGAGACCTGGCCTTTGTCCTCAGCTTCTGGGATGTAATCTCTAAGCTCTTGAAATGTCATGCCTAACACGAGTGTCTTTGTTTGCCTGGGAGCTTTGGGTCACAGATAGTCTTAAAAATATGATTTAAGGTGGGGGCTGGCCATATCAAATAGTCTTAGGGCAGGGGCTAACCAGAAAGACCAGCAATGTGATTTGCATGGGGACTACAGGTCATGCAATATCAGCTGATGTCTGGAGGGGTTGGAGAGTGAGATCAGCCACATAGGCAATCAGTCATTTTCATGCGATGGAGGTCCAGTAAAAAATATGGACACCAAGGCTCAGGTGAGCTTCCCTGGTTGGCAATATTCCCATGTATTGTCAAACGTCAATGATGGAGAGTAATGCTGTCCTGGCTACACAGGAAGAGGACAGAGAGACACTCCTGTTTGGGTCCTCCTGGACGCTGCCCTGTGCATTTCTTCCCTTAGCTAATTTCAATCTGTATCCTTTCCCTGTAATGAACCATGAGAATAATACCTGTCAGTGAGTTCTGTGTGTCCTTCTAAAGAATTATCAAACCAGAGTGGCTTGAGGAACTCCTAAATTTGCAATTGGTGTTAGAAGTGAAGGTAAACTCTTGTAGACAGCTCCCCGCAACTTTGCAAGTGGTCTAAACTTGCTCAAGATTCATTCGTATTTTAGTATGTA
The DNA here is from genome assembly GCA_033961575.1 of Aselliscus stoliczkanus. NCBI lineage: Eukaryota > Metazoa > Chordata > Mammalia > Chiroptera > Hipposideridae > Aselliscus > Aselliscus stoliczkanus. The sequence goes on along the minus strand of CM066732.1, from coordinate 140,093,922 downwards.
TCAACATTACATTTCTTTTTATTGCTAAATAATATTCCATTGTATGGATATATCACATTTTGTTGACCCATTCATCAGTTGATAGACATTTGGGTTATTTCCACTTTGGGGTTATTATGAATTACACTGCTATGAACATTTGTGTACAAGTTTTAGTGTAGACATATGTTTTCAATTCTCTTAGGTATGTATCAAGGATTGGAATTGCTGGGTCATACAGTAACTTTATGTTTAACTTTTTGAGGAACAACCAAACCGTTTTTCCAAAGTAGCTATACCATTTTACACCACTAGCAATGTATGAGGGTTCTAATTTCTCTACATCTTCATCAATACTTGTTATTGTCTGTCTTTTTAATTTTAGCCATCTTGGTGAAAAGGAATTAGTACCTCATTGTAGCTTTGATTTGCATTTCCCTGACTGCTAATGATGTTATATAACTTTTCATGTGATTCTTGGCCATTCATATATCTTCTTTGAAGAAACATCTATTCAAATCCTTTGTCTATTCTTTTCATTAGATTACTTATCTTTCTGTTGTTGAGTTCTTTATATATTCTGGCCATAAGTTCCTTATTCTATATATATATATGATTTGTTAATATTGTCTCTTATTCTCTAGGTTGTCTTTTCACTATCTTGATGGTATGCTTTGAAGCACAAAAGTTTTTAATGTTCATGAAATCCAATTTATCTATTTTTTCTTTTGTTAACAGCTCATGTTTTGGGTGTCGTATGTAAGAATACCTTGCCAAATCCAAGATCATCAACATTTACCACTAAGTTTTCTTTTAAGAGTCTTATAGTTTTAGCTCTTACATTTAAGTCTTTAATCTATTTTTAATTAACTTTTATATATGGTGTGGAGTAAAAATCCAACTTCATTCTTTTGTATGTGAATATTCAGTTTCCTGGCACCATTTGTTGAAAAGATTATCTTTTCCCATTGGATGGCCTTGGCATCTGTCTTAGTCCACTCAGGATGCTACAACAAAATACCACATAAACCAACTTATAAACAACAGACATTTATTTCTCACAGCTCTGGAGACTGGGAAGTACAAGATGAAGGCGCCAGCAGATTTGATGTCAAGTAATGGTCTGCTTTCTGGTTCCTTCTGTGTCCTCACATGGTGAAAGGGGAAAGAGAGATCTGTATGGTCTTTTTCATAAGGGCACTTAACCCATTCATGGTGGCTTCACTCTCATGACCTAATCACCTGCCAATGGCCCCATCTCTTAACACTATTACACTGGGGGTTAGGTTTTAACATATGAATTTAGGGGAGACACATTCACACGATAGCAGCACCCTTGTCAAAACTCAGTTGACCACAGACATATGAGTTTATTTCTGGACTCTCAATTCTATTCCATTGATCTATATGTCTATCCTATGCCAACACTACACTGTTTTGATTACTGTAGCTTTGTAATAGGTTTTGAAATTAGGAAATGGAAATGTGAGTCCTCTAACTTTGCTCTTCTTACATAAATTTTTATTATAAAATTTTTCATACTTAGAAAGTTGAAACAACAGTTCAGTAAACATCTATACAGCGCCCCCCCCAACCTTGGCTCAACAATGAACATTTTGTTATATTTGCTTTCTCTCTTAGACTTTCTTTCTCCCTACCTCACTATAAACACACAGACACACACAGACACACACACACATGTTCTGTTGTTGTTGTTGTTGTTGTCGAGTTGAACTATTTGAAAGCAAGTTGTACACATTTCATCCCCAAACACTTTGGCTGCATCTCCTAAGAATAAGGACATTCCCCTGCCTTTCCAGCAGTGAGATCCTCCCCATGAGAATATGCCTCTTGCTAAGATCTCATTCATCCCTCTCCAGAAGAGGAGAAGAGGAAACTCAAGAAGTGCCTGGTGCAGAGTCCCAATTCCTACTTCAAGGATGTGAAATGCCAAGGAGGCTATAAAATCATCATCATCCTTACCCATGCACCAACGGTAGTTTTGTGTGATGGCTGGTCCACTGTCCTCTGTCAGTCGACAGGAGGAAAAGCAAGGCTCACAGAACGATGCTTTTTCAGAAGGAAGCAGCACTAAAAGTACCAAGTCAAGATGAGTGAGCAACCATCCCAAAAAACACATTTTGAATTTTAAAAAAAGTCTCCTGCTTAGCCACAATATCATTAATACTCCCAAGAAAATTAGCAAAAAGGGCCGGTCGAGTGGCTCAGTTGGTTAAGAGCTTGTTCAAGAGTGTGAGCTGAGCTCTGAGCAACAGCAGTTTGATGCCCAGCCTGAGCTGAGCTGCCACTGAGCTGCCAACAGGTGGCAGGATGGCTCAGCTTAAAAAAAAAAAAAAAAAAGGAAAGAAAATTAGCAAAAAGTCCACAATATAGTCTACTACCAATCCATATTCAACTTTGTCCAAATGTCCCAAAATATCTTTTATAGTTTTTTCCCTAATTGAACCAGAATCTAATCAATATTTTTACTCATTGCATTTGTATATCTGAGTTTCTTTTCATCTATTCTATTAATTTTTTTTCTCTTTATAACATTGACCCTTTGAAGAGTCTAGCCAATTATATTGTAGAATACCTCATATTCTGGAATTTTCTGATTGTTTCCTCAGCTGTTTAACTTGTTCCTCTATCTCCCGAATTTCTTATGAACTGAAAGTTAGGTCTGACTTGATCAGGTAATTGGGGAACTGCCAATCAGAAGCACCTAATGTCAGAATGTCCTTCTATTAGTGATACTAAAGTGATGATAACCAGAGCTGTCCAAGGTACATTTTTTTCTTTTGCAGTTACTAAGTAATCTGTAAGCCTAGCCTTTTTAACTATACTTTAATACAAACCAACACATTGCTTTTAAATTTTTTTAAAGATTGTAAAGGCATATGAAAGACTTTTAATAAGGAAAAACAGTGAGGTGGGGCAGTACCACTATTCACCAGAGAATGAATTTAACTAAAGCATAATGGCATCAGAGCATAAAATACTGTCATTGCCATAAATAAAAATATCCATCATATAGAAGAAAAAAATGTTAGCTGGAAAGTACCTAGAAATAAACTTGGGTTCAATTGCCTCACTTTACACATACAAAACCTGAAGTTCAAGAAGCTAATGAAATGTTGTTAAGGCCGAAAATAATTATTTTTTGAGTGCTTACTCTATGCTGGACACGATTCTAAGCACTTTACATGATTAACTCATTTACTTGTCCCAACAACTTTATGAGACTGGGTTGTACTTACTTCCCATCCCTCTCCTTTTATTTTTTTGGCCAGCGAGAAAGCAGAGAAGCTAAGTTTGCCCAGGATGCACAACTAGTAAATTATGGACCTGGGGTGGGAACCCAGGAAAGCTGACTCCAGAATCTTGTGTTTAACTATCCCACGCTACTACTACTAGTCATGTCACTTGTGGCTACAGAGCTACAGTTAGGAATCGAGTAAGGCCCTAGCTCCTCTGCGGACAAATTCCACCCTCTACCTGCAACATCAAGAGTGGAGTGAGTTAATTGTTCCTTGCTACCTGGAGCATCATCAATTCTGGCCTGCACTGGGCTTCTCTATTATGAGCAGGCAGCTACTAATTACCTGTGATGAAGAGGAAGATGCTTCAAGGAAGGTCCAGCACAGCTGAACACAAAACCCCTCACTCTACAAATGTGAATATTTAGCCTTGGGGTATAATATTGTATTACCTTTGCAGTCAATTTGTCTTCTTAATTATGTTTTGCTAAGAGTGCTATTAAAATCACTTGCTATTCTCTATACACCCCAAGGACAGCAAGGGACCATGACTGGTAGAAATGTTTCACATGGATGTGCCTCTGTGAAAAGGAGAGTAGGCCGTAAAAGCTTTTCTCCACCCCTTTCTTTCAATCCTACATCCCAGGTCTTGGTCTGTATCTTACTGATTTAATTATTTTAACCTTATCCTCAGTGGCCTCCTTTGTCTCCCATCTCCATAGAAACCCATTCTGCCTTAAGGATCATCTTTCTTGCCAGTTTCTTGGATCCAAGTCCTCTATTTAAGTCCTCCTTCAGCTCCAAATCACCTGCTGAACTAACTCTAAGCTCCTTGATCTTGGCTTCTGGGACCTTTTCTAATTTGCTCCTCTTTGATTCTCCTTTTAAAAAGAATACATTCCTGCAGCAGAGATTAAAGCAGATCACTGTCAACCAAAATATTAACTGTAATAACTAATATATTTACATAGTACTTTAGAGTTGAGTAAAACATATTCACCTACATTACCTCAATTATGTCTCATAATCTATGATATGTGTACGAGAAATTCTTGAACTTGTTACAACAATGTTGCTAACCTTTTTTGATATCAGAGAGATTATTCATTATGAATTTGTACTAATTGGACAGTTGACCAAGTTTACTATTTGGAAGTGCTGAAAAGGCTGCATGAAAAAGTTAGATGATCTGAACTTTTCACCAACAATTCATGGCTCTTGCATCACGACAATGCACCAGCTCACAAGACACTGTCTGTGAGGGAGTTTTTAGCCAGTCAACAAATGACTGTATTGGAACACCATCCCTATTCACCTGATCTGGCCCCCAATGACTTCTTTCTTTACCTGAAAATAAAGGAAATATCTTGAAAGGAAGACATTTTCATGACTTTCAGGACATCAAGGGTGGTATGATGACAGCTCTGATGGCCATTCCAGAAAAAGAGTTCCAAAATTGCTTTGAAGGGTGGATTAGGCACTGGTGTCAGTGCATAGCTTCCCAAGGGGAGTACTTGAAAGGTGACCATAGTGATATTCAGTAATGAGGTATGTAGCACTTTTTCTAGGACGAGTTCACAAACCTAATTGTCAGACCTCATATAAAGCAGTTAACATGATCAGCATTATAAGTTTGATAAAATTTGAGCCAAAGAGGTGTCTTGAGAATCATAACACAGCTTATTATTGAAGCTATCGCTTGAATTTATATCTTCAAACTTTCAGATAATGCTTGTTATACCAATCCTGAATTTAACTAAAATGTCTTTTTTTTCTTTTGGCTTATATCCCATGGCAGGTAGGATTCTAAGATCTCCCTCAAGTTCTCCTCCGTACCTCCTCCATGTACACATCCTGCATAATCCCTGGAGCTGTAAATATGAGCTATCAGTCCCCCAATTGTGCTATGTTACAGTAGTCCCCCCTTACCCACCATTTTGCATACATAATTATGTTATGTCATTAGGTACCAAGATTTTCAGAAGAGATGCACATATAAAAATCAAAGTTAAGTAAAATCTGTGTAATCCTAAACTTACGATTTTGGAAATATCAGTATGAACACATGATGCATTTTCTAAAAGAAAAATGTGTGTATGTGGATTTTCTAGCTCTGTCCACTGAAAAGGCTTACACACAATAATCAACCCAGTAACACTTGATTGTTTTCTCTAAATATCATTTTCCCCTCTTAAAGGAGGGCTCCTTGGAGAAATGACTGGTTCTAGGTCTAGGGCAGAAAAAGTACTAGATGAGCCTACAACATCTTGTCACACCAAAAATGGAGTCATCCTGGGTGGGGGTGCTTCTTCTGCTGCTCAAACTAGGGTGTTTGGTTTGGGATAATTTAAAGAGCAGTACACTTAGAGCATATGAACCTTCCTGTCTGTGTGCTATTAAAATTTTGTTTCTATTTTTTATCATGGAAAATTTCAAACGTATACAAAAGTAGAGAAAATACTGTAATGAATATCCATTTCCCCATTATCCAGCTTCAACAGTTGGCAAAACTCAGAGCTAGTCTTTGTTTCATCTACACTCCACCCATTTTCCTCTCAGTATTTTGAAGCAGGTGCCATTTATCCTGCCACTTCATCAAAGATTATGTTTAATCCATAATCCATACTCTACCTAAAACACATACATACATACATACATACATACATAATACAGGTGAGTGTTCTAAAGATAACAAGGATCAAACAATACGTGCCCAGGAGACTGTTTGTGGTGGGGTCTGGGGATAAGCGATAGCATTTAAAGAAAATTTTGAGTGCGAATGTTTTCAGAGCGTCCAAGAGCTCTCCAATCGGCATTCTCACGATTTTGTATTGTTTTAAAACCCTGTCACCCTTTTATTTAACGTTGCCATACTGGCAAGTCTCCTGTATTTTGGACCCCGACCAGGATAATGAGACTAAGGGGGGAATACACTAAAGTGGCTTAAAAAAAAAAATCTCAACTTCGTTATTTTGCCTAGGGAATGCCCTGTCATCTCACAATGTACGAGTGATGCCTTTGCTTTTCTTAACTGAAGCGATGATCGCATAACACCTGGGTCTGGTTAGCATGGAACCGAATTGTCGTCTTGTTCGAAGAACTACAAATCCCAGAAGGCAGTTCGGCTAGGGCGCCTGCGCCTCGCGCGCTCCGCCTCGTCTCCGGGAAAGACCCGCCCCGGGGTGCGTCGTTCGCGCTGGAAACAAGCGGAAGAAGATGGCGCTCACCAGGTGGGTTGTTGATGGGGGTCCTCGATCCGGAAGGGTCTGGAAGTACCCACTTTGTTTCCTTTCTTTGCCCGCACTCTCCGGGCGGTGAGCGGGCTCGGGACACGACGCGACGTGGGTGGAGACCACTGCGGGTCCCTCTGGTCGGCCACCGCGGCGACTAGGCCTCGCCGAAGCGGGGGTCTTTCCTGGGCGGCTTCCCGGGGCGAGTTCTCCGCCTCCCTGAGGCCGAAAGCCGCGGTGCGATGAATAGGTCTCTGGCTTCGGATGCCGAGGACTTGCACATGCTTTTCGCTTGAGCGTTGCGGGGTTGTGGGGCGCGCGCCGTCGGTGGCCGCGGCTCGTGGGGGCGCGATGGGGGCGTGGAGCGCAGCGGCTTGTGGGGGCGACGGCCCTTCTGTCCGCTGAGTTCTCTCACCGATCTCTGCCCCGAAACAAGGATTCCTGGGAAAGAAAAAAAAAAGTGGGGGGCGCGGCGCGGAACAGACTTGAAATTCGCGTCAGCCGTGGCCGGTGTCGGCTCGTTCTCGCCGCTGCCCCGCACTTGAACTTTGGACTTCAGCCTTGCTTCCGTGGATAGAACCCTTCCGACTTTTTGCTGGCCCCGGTTGCCTTGGTAACCGCATGTGACGTGGTCCCGCGTTTAAGGAAAAGATGCTTTAGGGGGAGAAGCCAAGGAGTTGCATAACTCCGACGAGCCTGCGACCTGGCGGCCCCGTCTAAGGAGAAAAACTTTCCATTCCAACGCAGTAGGCAAAGCTGAGCGTAAAGAAAGTAGGCATTTTAGGACATCCATCCCTGGAGCTCCCCAAACACACTTTGTTCTCACACACACGTATTTCCTGGCCGATGGCAGTTAATGAACCCTCACACTGCTGGAGTCAGAAAATTCTTTCGGGAATGCATGTTGGGTGTCTTGCTGTCTCCTAAGGCTTGTGTGTATACGGAAGGAAATCGAATGGTCTGACTGCAGGGAAGGCGGTGAGCAAGGCATACAGATGTGAGACAGGACACACAATGCTTGTTTATGTAGAACTAACCTTACGTGCAAAAAGAATTCAGTGGAATGAGCTGAAGGGATTGGAGAGTTCCCTTGAGGAAAATGTGGCAGCACCAAGCATTTGATAGCACGCGCTGCAGGTGGGAGCTGCTGTGACCAAGACGAGTGGAGTAATGAGGACGTTTTGTGGAAAGGTGCAATTTAAAAGGACAGACAGGAAAAATACCAGAGATGTGGTGGGTATTGTGAGCTTAAAATTGCAAAGGCAGAGTGCAGTCTTTAAATAGCTTGTCTTGGGGACTACACAGTTTGCTGATTTTTTTGAGTGCTGGCTGAGTGGATTTTTAGAGATGGTCTCAAGTTTCCAGGTGAAGTGTTATTTCCAAGATCGACCAGGGATTCTTAATAGCAAGGACTTGACATATGGATGTGTTACAGTCTTGTTGTCATCAGTGATTGTTGCTAACTAAAGATTTAAAATCATACTGGTTTAATTGTCTAAATTCAAGTGTATTTTAAAATTATGTATCTAATAATACAACTTGCATTTAACATGCCTTCTTTAGTGAAGGGGAAAGGGTACATACACTAAGGTATCTGTGTACACTAAGATATCAACAGTGGCACTATTGATAATGCATTCTTGTATGAGGCTGTCCTGTGCATAGTCAGATGTCTAGCAGCATCTTTGGCCTCAACCCATAAAATGCCAGTGGCACTGCTACCCCCTCTCCACACCCAACCCCCAAATCCTGACAATCAAAATGTCTCCAGATAGTGTCAGATATCTATATTGTATTTTGCCCCAGTTGAGGACCACAGAGGTAGACTTTCTGCTTGCATCTGCAGCCTGCTGTGTATCACCACTCAACCCCAGGAGTGTACCTCTTTGTGGGAATGTCATCCTTCACAGGGAACAACAAAGTTAAGACCATCTGAAAGGCTAGAGTATATTCTGACCTTAATCCAGGCAGGTTTGCCTATTTTCTGGATTGTCCAAACTGCTTTGGCAGACTGCCTGCATTTTGATCATTTTAGTGACCAATTCTTCCAACAGAAGGTAAAGAAAAGAGAAATGAAGCAAAAGTAAATATTTTGGCTTTTTTGTAACTGTCTTTGTGTCCCTCCTATGTATTGGGTTTATATAGTTTACCGAAAATGTTGTAGAAGCCCAAAACTTTGGGCTGCATTTATCCATCCATCCATCTATCCATCCATCCATCCATCCATCCATCCATCCATTTATTCATTCACTCATTCCATTATTTGAAGGTCTACCATGTGCCAGGCACTATTGTAGTGAAGGTTTTACAGTATTGAATCAGTCAGGCAAACTCCTTGTTCTCACAGAGCTTACATTCTAGGAGAGATAGACTATATATGAGTAAAGAAATCAATATGCAATTTCAAGAAGTAAGTACTAGGAAGAAAATAAAGATGTGAGGTGGAGAGCAGTTTTGGACCAGGTCCTCAGAAAACAGCTCTAGGGGGGTTATAATTGAGCAGAGAGTGCCAAGAAGCAAGCACTCAAAGATCTGTGGAAGAGTTTTCTATAAAAGCACCATAGGATAAAATATTCTTAGTAAATAAATAGAATTTTTATGGCAGAGGGTATAGCAAGTGTAAGATGCTGAGAAGACTTGTTTAAGGAAAGGCAGGAAGGCTATGGTGACATAAAGATGGTGAGTGTGAAGGGTATTTAACTGTATTTTCCCTGCAAACATTTAAGCAGACCCTGCTGTGAGCTAAACAATGCCTGGAGAATTTTAGAGATGGAAGAAGCAGAAGCCGTGATTCCTGCCCTCAGGTTGTTCACAGTTTAGTGGAAGAAAAAAGGGTAAATAAAGAAATGATTGCAATACAGTTTCGTAGATGTTATAGTAGTAGTTAGTCCAAGGAGGGTCTTGTGATAGTCCAGATGGGGCGCAACTATCCCAAACTGGGGAAATCATAGAACAGCTCCAAATTACCAAATATTTATGAAACACATCTTATAATATGTGAAATATCTGTTAATTTTTGATCCTGGGCACCATTTGCCTGCGTCCTAGTTAAATGTTTTTACTGTATGCCTCTGAGTACTTATTTCTTTCCAGATATAACAAAATGCTGCCACAAATCATTGAAAAGTTTGCACTTTTGCTCAGAGGAGAAAGTCTTATAAGAAAATAGTCTCGTGTGGCCAAATTGCAATAATCAAATTAATTGTAAGACTTTTTACAAAAATTCTGATTTTTATTATCTTTGTTTATAGCTTTTTACCTGCACCTACACAGCTATCTCAGGACCAGCTTGAGGCTGAAGAAAAGGCGAGATCCCAGAGATCACGACAGACCTCCCTGGTCTCCTCCCGGAGAGAGCCTCCCCCATACGGGTACCGGAAAGGCTGGATACCTCGGTTATTAGAGGTAAACAAGGATCTTCACTTTGAATTTATTAAATTGTGCTCAAATTTATTGTAGCATCTTTGTAAAATAAATTTAAACCTTAGAATCTCCACATATGGATGTCGATATGATAGAAATTCTGGTTGTAAACTCACAAGACATGTACTCCCCTCAGAAGATGAATCATTTTCTTCTTGCTTATTGTCACTGCTTTGTGATCACTGGAGAATTGTACTAGTTTACATCTCATCTTATGTCAAACTATTAAACATGTACAAATGAAACTAACATACCCTTTATAAATCTAGGGATTATATGGAAAATAATGAGAAAGTAAGAGGAAATACTGAAAGAATGAATTCATGTTTGGGTGCCTTTCCCATCCGCCTCCCCCTTACATGGACAATATCATGTAACCCTGAAGGGACAATCTTCCTCCAGGGAATACTACAGCAGCATTTCTTTTTCAGATTTCCAGAAATCAGAAAAAGTGGAAAGAACACTGACAAGGAGTTTAAAAACAAACTGGTTTTGCATCGTAACTGTACTGTTTACTATTCGTGCAACCCTGCGCAGATCCTAACCTCTATTCATCTGTTTTCTTGTCTTCAATTCGAAAATGTTAACGTATGCCTAATGTACAGATTAGACAAATTTTAAAGAGGTTTCAGAGATAGAATTTGATAGTTGATTTGGAGGCAGTGAAGGAGAAGGGAAGGATCTGGAATGATCTTTTTATATCCTTAGCGTGTTTCCAAAGAACAAACTTCTTTGGCAGCATCTATCCTGATTACTCAGGATGCTGTACATCAGTTCAGTACGTATTCCTTTCTGTGTTTCCAGAGCAGACTTTTATCTAAGGAGAAAAGCAAACATTTGAGACTTAATTAATTTTGATTCCCCAAGACCTCCTCCTGTTTCATCAAGCCTTTTTTTTGTTCTCCCAGTATTCATTCTGACTCCTGCAAATTCCCCTCCCCTACATCCCAAGGAATATACCTGCTCTATTAAAAATCTTTAATTGCCTATACCATTTATTTTTGCACCCAGTTATTTTCATTTTATCACTTTGTTAAATTCTGTCATATGGTTATGATTTTTCCTTATAAATGTGAAGAGCACATGCCCTTAGCTTTTTTTTCATATGTCTCCAAGTGATGACCATAGTGAAAGAACTAAGTATTCATTGGGTTAAAGCTCGTTGCTTAGCACTATACAAGAAGCCATTTGTATTCTCAGCCTGTCCCACATTTGTCGTTCCCCCTACCTATCAGAACTCTTTATAGAGCCTGCAAGACAAACACCTAGATCTTGTGTTCCCCTAACATATTCCCTGTTTGTGTTTTTTTTTTCATTAGCTATCCTCTGGTCCTTATTTATTCTAGAGTGAGAAGGCCAGTCTTACAGCAATTAAAGGATTTTTGTTGTTGCCTTTGTTTTTGCTGATAGTGTAATTTGGGAGAAGCAGAGCAAAATGTAGTGATTGGTATTATCTAATAGATGACATGAGTATCTCTTTTGAGGGATTATAGATGGTCCTCATTTGGCCCCAAGAGATTACAGAGTTGGGGGTGGCAGGCATCATTTTACATACAGTATATCTCATCCTTGTTTACATCGCAGCATTATGACATTGAAGTGCAATTATATTAGCTTTTGAAAATCCTGCTTGACTATTGTAGGTTTCATATATCCTGGTGGAACAACAGTTGATTTGAAAGTCAAACCAAAACGGCCAGCTAACCTGGAAATACCATGAATGCTTCTTGAGGGGAGTGAATGTTCTATGGAAAAAAGCATTGTGTTCTAGTTTTTAAAGTAAAAGCTGTTGATTTTTCTGGCAAGCCTAATGACCACATAATGCCACATCTACAGTTCAAAAATGCCTATTATAGGGGCTGGCCGAGTGGCGCATTGGTTAAGAGCTGGCTTGGGACGCCAGCGGCCCTGGTTCAGATCCCACATATGAGGGCCAGTGACACTGCCCTCGACAGCTAACAACAGCTTCACTTAATATCATGTTATTAAAATCTGATTCCAAGAAAAAAGTTCTTTACATTTCTGCCCCAACTATAGCTTGACCTGTTCCTCACGAAGATAATTATTCTAAAACTAAAAATCTTTCCTTAAACATTTTGCTTAATTTTTCCCTACCACATATATAAAAGCCAGATTGCCTGCCATGATCTAGAAGTCCTTTCATGATCTGGTTTTTGTGTACACGCAGTCTTATCACCTGTGTGTCTGCCCCTCTGTTCTCAATAGGTTACAGCCCCACTGAACTCTCATTTCCTAGACCGTGCTAAGCTCATTCACCTTGCTTTTTGATCTGCCTAGAAAATGCTCCCCTCAGATCGTCTCACAAGTCATTTCTCATCATTCAGGCTTTAGCTCACATGTTACCTCTTCACAAAGGCCATCCTAGCCACCCTATCGAAAGTAGCCCTTCTTCCCAGTCCCTTTATTACTTTCAGGGCATTTATCACAAGCCAAAGATTATGCTTTTATATCTTTACTCCCTAGAATGTACACTCCACAAGATCCCTGTTTCGTTTATTGTCGTATCTCTAGCACCTTGAATAGTAAGGGCTCAGTAATTATTTGTTAGATGAATGGTTATATCTTGAATCTCAAATTACTATTCAATACTCTTTTTATTTCCTTTTTAATATATAGGATTTTGGAGATGGAGGTGCTTTTCCAGAGATCCATGTGGCCCAGTATCCACTGGATATGGGACGAAAGAAAAAAATGTCAAATGCACTGGCCATTCAGGTGGATGCTGAAGGAAAAATCAAATATGATGCGATTGCTCGACAAGGACAGTCAAAAGACAAGGTAATCGATCCTCTCTTTGATTTTTTTCCCTGTTGATAATTACTTTGAAGAGGTTTTTTTTCTTTTGCTCTTACTATTCTTTTTAAAAATTTGTATTTATTTTTTTATTAAATTCAGGTGTACAAAACAGCATCGTGATTAGATGTTTACTCCCCTCACAAAGTGATAACCGCCCCCAAGCCTACTACCCCTCTGACATGGTGTATAGCTATTACAGTACCATTGACTATTCCCTATGCTGTACTTTACGTCCCCTGACTATGTACACACACACACACACACACACACACACGTACACACGTACACACGTACACACGTGCAAGCGCATACATATTTAATTATAGCTGACATTCAGTGTTATTCTACATCAGCTTTAAGTGTACAATGCAGTGGTCAGGCATCTACACAATCTATGAAGTTAACCCCCGCCAATGAGTCCAGTACCCATCTGGCACCGTAAATAGTCTTTACAACATGATTGATTATATTCCCCATACTGTATTTTACTTCGAAGAGTTTTTTTTTTTTAATTGTGTATTAATAATGTCTCTGTCCATTTAGCTTATGTTAAAAGTAGCAGTGAAATGACTTAGACTAACTGAAGATATATGACTTCATAATAATATGAACATTACATTATGGCTTCATAACAGAAATGGCTTTTTTCTTTGAAATTTCCCAGATTGATGATAGCTAATATATGCTTAGGATTTTTACTTACTTATTTTACATTTTGAAAACATTTTTATAGCACTAACACTTTTTTAAATGCTAGCAAATTTTTTTAACTCTACAGTCCTAATGCCCAAAATCAAAATTTAATTTTGTCTATAGTATCCTCTAATTCTCCTCCACATACTTACAAAGTACTTTACATAGATAATTATTTTAATAGTTAATTTGAATATAATAAATTGTACAAACTTTCCCTTGATTAAGCATAAAACTGGTGTTCGCTATCCATATTTAGGGTGGTCCTGCTTAGAAAGTAATCCAAAGACCAAAAATAAAATTTAATTAAAGTAATCTTATCACAGAGCAGCTACACTCAGAGCCAAGAAACTATTTTTAAGAAAACCTAGTTTTTTTTCTTGTAAATAAATACTTCAAATAGAAGTAAAAGATCTCTTTAGAATTGAAGATGTTGGGGAAAATACTTAAGAGACTTCGGTACCTGGCTCTCCCTCTCTCTTCACCCCCACTCTCCTAAACAGTTTCAATTTACCCTCTAAAACAGCACTAATGATAACCCATCCATTGTTCCTACATTATGGTTGATGAGTTTTTTGGAAAACAATTATGCAGTCATGCGGTTTATATCTCAGGTTTCAACTGGGCTCCCTTGGTGTTCCTCAACCTATTGTAGAACTCCTGCTCTCAATAGGTGACTTGTTATCTATTTGCATATAAAGACTATAAGAAAATTGTCAGATTTCTTTATCCTGCACTTGTCTTTTTGTCTTGATTTTTCATCTCTATAAGGAATCTCTCCTACCTAAACCTCATCTTGCCACATGTATTTTAGTGTATTCTGGATCTCACCCTTTCCTCTTGCCCTTATAGCATCGCTGTTTCTCAGGGATATGCCTTTCACCTCTCCTCTTCTACTGGCTCCTTCTTGTTGACATTTAAATATGCTTGCTTTTTGGCATTTGAATATGCTTGCTTTTCTCACCTTTCGAAAGAAAGGTTTTTCCCTGACTACCTCAAGGATCCCTGTAGCTACCACCAAATTTCCACCTAATTTTCTTCACTTTCCTGTAAGCCTCTTGCAAGAGTTGTTTTCTGCTCTCTACTTCCCCACCTCCCTTTCATTCTTTATTTCACTGTAATATGGCTTCACTTTGACCAGTCTGCTGAGATAGCTCTCTGACGAAGGCCTCTAAGACTTTTATCTCACAACGCATTCTCTTTGATCTAATTTATTCCCTTGGTTAAAATGCCACTCATGCTGATGACTGTCAAATCTGTGTCTCCAGCCCAGTTTTCTCTCTTGGGCATAACCTTATATCTTGCTGTCTATAAGGGCAGATCTGTCTAGATTTCCCCGAAGTCCTGCTCAATCAAATCCAAGACTAAATGCATAATTTTCCACTTTTAATCTACCTTTTCTATTCGCTAACTCAGTGATTGGCAGTGATATCTTCCTAAATGACTATGCTAAAAGCTTATGAGTCCTTTTTCCCCCTTATTTTATTGATTTCTTTTTATCACACTAATAATATTTTCATATTGTAAAATATACCAATACTACATTAAGTCCTGCCTACTTTTCCCACTTTGCTTCCCAGAAGTAACTACTGTTACTACAATGATATATATCTTTGCAAACCTTTGTTATAGATTTACATATTTGAGTATATGTATTCCCACTTTACATACACATGTACAGAAACATATATACCTTTTTGACGTGAATGAGATTTTAATACCCATAACTTCCATACACTTGCTTTTTTTACTTGGTACGTTTTGAGGATTTTTGTTAGTATATATAGGTCTGCTTCATTTTTTCCCCCAAAGATTTTATTGGGGAATTGGGGGAGGGGACCAGCCAAGTAGTTGTTCTTCAGTCTTCCGGTGTGGAGGGCGCCAGTCACCTTTGGGCTTCCTGTCGCAGCTCATGGCCTCTTAAGCTCAAGGTGCTGAGTTCAGTCTTAGTTGTGGGTGGGCGTAGCCCACCATTGAACAGGCAAGATTCCAGGCATTATATTTTAGGGCAGTCTAAGGCTATTGGTCTCTCTACATGTAAAGTAAATACTGTGTGTAAAACTTACTGATAATATAAAACTGGAAGGGGAAAAAAACCCTTTGAAGTAAATCTAGATACTAATAAATGCTTTTTTTTAAAATTGTGACTTGAGTGATAAATCTTGAAATAAAGCTTTGGTGTTTACATTTTTCCTTCTGAAATAGTTCCATAGGAAATGTTACATGATATCACCCAAAAGAATGCTTTCAATCTCTCCCTTCCCCCAAATAAAATCTCCAACAACTTTAATCCCAAGATAATTTTGTATGTTACTACCTTGTTTGTATGATTTCACAAACTAGCTCAGCCTAAAGATAGTGTTTTCTTTCTAAGTCTGAAATGGTATGTTGGTAGGCTTGTCCTTTTAGTCAATCCAGTTCTTTGCCAGTTTTCAGTAATCTAAAAAAAAGCTGTTTCACAGGTGAGTTATTGTTTTATCTTGTTCACAAAGCTCATTTGTACTCCTGATACCTTCGAGAGTATATTGTATTTTTCAGATAACCCTCCCCAGCCCTTTTGCCTCCTGGGATATACTGAGTTTCTTTAGCACATTTGGTTCTCAGGCGATAAAAATTGGGGGTTTTATAGTTAATTACCATGGAGGAATCTTGCTCTTCAGATGTCCTTCACTCAGCTTTGTGAGACGCTAGAATCTTACTGATGCTCATTTAAAGGGTTATTAACTTTGGAATACCCAAATAAGAAGCAGGAAATGGCTCTTGTATGCTAAATTAGTATTGAGACTTTATGTTGAGCATATATGACTACTAGGGAGCCAATTACTTAGAATCCCTTCCTATGATTGCAGTGTAAAAGTAATTAACTCTTCATAATCTTGGTATTATTTTCTAGAGAACTGTTATATAATTTTACATTCTTGTGGTGGTATTTTTCCATCCTGAGAAAACATAAGACTTGATATCAGTTACTAGGTGTGGGATCTTACTGCCCTGAGCCTCACTCTTCTCACTAGAGTGAACCTCCTTCCAAATGAACACTCTGAGTTTGGTGACACTTGTAGTTTACATATCAGTAGTAAAATCATTTACACATTCTTACCTGAGCCTTTTCTAATTCCTGAGAAAAACAAGCTAGAGATTTCTGTCTGTAGCCATGAGATAGTTTTTTTATATATATAGGAAACCAACAGCTTATATAAAATGTTCTGCAGGGCCTGAAATACTGGGTTGTCAGAATAGTCATGACATTTTTGCAACGAAAAACAGAAAAAATACATCATGACTTTTCCAACAACCCAATACAATCACCTTTCGCATGGAATAGAACATCTCTAAAATTTATATATTTATTTTTTTGTACTAAAAGTATTGACTGCCTCGTGGACCAGACATTGTTACAGGCACTGGAGATACTTTAATGAATAAAAGGTTCCTCATCAGTAACATAGGTATAATCATTGTGCATACCTCATGAGGTTGATAACAAAAGCTAAATTAGTTAATATATGTAAAGCAAAAGAACAATGGCACAAAAAAAGTGCTTAACAAATGTTCACTATTATTACTTTAATAGGGCACACAGATAAACAAGCAAAACAGATCAATAATTTTATGCTGTGGGCAGTGTTTTGAAGACAGTAAACACAGTGCTGTGATACTGAACGACTGGGTGGGGAGGGGATGCTGCTTTACTGAGTGCAGCCAGGGAAGGCCTCACCAATGCACACGTGACCTTTGAGCTGGGACTGAGAGCTTGAAAACTCACTTAAAGAACTGGAGACAACTCCCTATAAATGCCCAGAATTAGGGGAAAGTATGTTGTGTTCCTAAAACAGAAGAACCCATGTGACTGAAGCATAATGAATGAGGGAGTGAGGTACAGGGGGAGATTGAAGCCAGCCGTAGGCCAGGCCAGCCCAGGTGAATGGGTCATAAAGTGTTGTTTGTTCTGTTGTTTGGAGTAAGAAATTAAGAATAACTTGCATTTCATTTAGTTGATTGTAAGGAATGTCGTGGTAGGATGCAATTATTGATAAAAGACTTTGGTTTAGTAGCAGTTTTCTTCTGCAGAGTATTTTTTAAGATCTCAAGTACCCAGGAATTTCATTTTCTTTCATATTCATAAGTTGTCCTTTGTGTGTGTCAAAGAATTCCAGACTCAGGCAGCAAAATCTAGAAGGCTGCTTATTTATTAAATTTCCAGTAGCTCTTTTTTACCTATAAAATCTGCCATGTGAGTTTTTATGAAAGTATTCAAGAAGTATAGAAGGGCATGAAAGTAAGTAATTTTCTATTTTTTGTCACAGGCCTACCACATCGGTGTTAGTCTAAATGTTGAGCCTAGTAGAAATCAGATGGCAGTTCTAAATATGGATAATGAGTGTAAAATAAGTTATGCGAATAGAATGTGTTTTATTTTGGGGGGATTTTTTTCATGGAAAATAGTGTTCTGGATTTTTTGACAAATGGCACATGTTCCTTTTCTTAGTCTATGAATAGAATTGATGCCAGAAAAGATAAACATTCTAAGTAGAGTGAGGTCACTGCAATTGTCCAGGCCCAGTGAATTTGGAAATTATTTTGTAACCTGACTTAAATTCTGATGAACTTGTAAACCAAGATAATGGTGCAATAGGCAATTTATATCATCATTAATTTCAAGTCCTAGTGATCCTCAAAAATAGGGATCACTGATGCATAAGATTTTGTTGGCACAATTTATTTGGATACTGACTTGATTAGAAGATCTCAAATAATTTAAATGCATGAGGTCAAAGGAAGATTATTAGCTTATATAGCCAGGGCAGCAATTTGCATATATATTTTAAGCTTCCTTGGTTTTAAAATCTAAAAGACAAAATCTGCGTGCTAAATTTATAAGTTTGCTGAGAAGACATGTCGAGTTCTGAAATGACTTGAGGTTGCTTCTTTTCATTCTCTGCTTTTCTTAAGTCTGCTTGTGTTTGACCCTTTTAGGTCATTTACAGCAAGTACACTGACCTGGTTCCCAAGGAAGTCATGAATGCAGATGACCCAGACCTGCAGAGACCCGATGAAGAAGCTATTAAAGAGGTACCCGGGAATTGCTGTGTCTAATTATTTTACATGACTTTTCATATCTTCATTAACTTCCATGCCACTCAATGCGGTGCTTCTTATTTCAGATAACGGAAAAAACGAGGGTAGCCTTAGAAAAATCTGTATCACAGAAGGTTGCTGCAGCCATGCCAGTTCGAGCAGCTGATAAACTGGCTCCTGCTCAGTATATCCGGTATGAATTGTGCCTGGAATTCTTAGTTTCATGTTGTACTTGGTGGGGGCTGCGGATCCTGTTATTCTTTCACTGTCCTACTTAGTCACAATTGTAAATCCAATTTTTAATGATTTGAAGCCTATTGACGCATTGTGAAGACAATTAAAGGCAGAAAAAAAATTTTAAGATGTCCACTTTTAACATATTATGCTGTTTTCAAAATATTTTTGTTTTGAAATTAACAATTACTTAAAGTATATGATGCAAACCATAATTATTTATAGTTTTCCATTTATATTTAACAGGCATTATACATATGTATTTATATAATACAAATAGTAATATATCGGTTATGTTGTATAATGTAATACTGTATACTAATTATTTTATATGATAAAATATTGTATAATATTGATAATGTATTAATGTCATTTATATATAATCTCATACTTCTAAATTTTGAGGGGTTTCACTCTAAATATGAACTATTTTCTGGACCTCTTATCTGTGAAATTGAACACTGTGCCTTCCATGGTGGAAAATGGACAGAGATGGATTACTTGCAAACTAATGATTTTCATTTACATTCTGCTTGTAACTCATAATTGCCGTTCTCTTATCTCCATTGCTATCTGCTCTGCCTAAATATTTTGCAATTTTCTATCAATACTTTGGGAAAGGAATTGACAGTGCAGTCTAGTTTAGGATTGTAACAGAAGAAAAATACCTATTGAAAGCTTGAATTAGTTAACTCCTTTAGTTTCATCTACATTCTTCAGATACACACCATCTCAACAAGGAGTGGCATTCAACTCAGGAGCAAAACAGAGGGTTATTCGGATGGTGGAAATGCAGAAAGATCCAATGGAGCCTCCAAGGTTCAAGTAAGTAGGTAGCTTCATGAGAACAACCCACTATTCTTAAAAAGATATCAAAGGAGAAAAATGTCCATCACCAGGTGAATGGGTAAACAAATTATGAGATGTCTATAAATGGAATACTATTGAGCAATAAAAAGGAATAAAATTTTAATACATGCAGTAACATGGATGAATCTCAAAATAATTATGTGGAAGAAACCAGACAAAAAGAAGTACATACTGAGGGCCGGCCGAGTGGCTCAGTTGATTAAGAGCTCGCTCAAGAATGCGAGCTCTGAGCAACAGCAGTTGGATGCCCAGCCCAAGCTGAGCTGCCGCCGAGCTGCCATGGCTCAGCTATTAAAAAAAAAAAAAAAGAAGAAGAAGTACATACTGTATGATTCCATTTATATAAAACCTGAGAAAACGCAAACTAATCTGTAATGACAGGAAATAGATCAGTGGTTGCCTGTGGGGAAGGAGGCAGGGCAGAGAGGAGATGAGGGGAATAAGAGGGATAGGTAAGGAGCACACAGAAACTTTGGGAGGTGATGGATGTATTCACTCTTTTCATGGTGGTGACGGTTTCACAGGTATGTACTTGTGTCAAAACTTAAGTTGTATACTGTAAACATGTATGTTCAATGTCAATTGAACCTCAGTAAAGCTGTTTATAGGGAAAAAGTCTATTACTCTATGAAATGATAACGATATTGTAGAGATAAGCTGGGTAGTGATGACGAGGTTGGTCCTATTTTAATAGTTGTTGAAGCTGAGAGAGTGGTGTATGCTAAATGGGCATTCATTATATACTCTCTCTGTTTTTGTTGATGTTCAAAGCTTTACATAATAAAAAAAATGAGGAGGGGAGACTTGAGATTTACTAACTAAAAGGGGAAAGTATGTCACTCTCTGGTTGTGCTTTGATTTCTGCTTCAGGATTAATAAGAAAATACCCCGAGGACCACCTTCTCCTCCTGCACCTGTCATGCATTCTCCTAGCCGAAAGGTAATCTTTGATAGTGTAAAATCTTATTTTGTATTCATAATTATTAATTTTATAAATAACCTCCCATAGAATAAAGTCTGGATGACTACAAGTACATTTCACCCCACTTAGCTTACTGTTTACTTTTTTTAATTTGTTTTTCCAGATCAAATAGGGACCCACTCAAGACTATAATGTGTAGTTCCAGAGTACTTATGAAATGTGTGTAAAATGTTAGCTATTGGTTTTATTCTTTCCCTAACCCTTCCTTATAATGAAATGAACAGGGTCTGCTATTTGACATGTAGGATGTTAGCACAGTTCTAGGAAGTGAGTACCTGGAATCATTAGGTCTCTGATTAATAACCTGAGAGGTTTTCCTTTAGCTATGTTTTATTACTCAACTAAAGAACTTTATCTGAAAGAAGTCACATCAGTTTAAATATGGAAAAATACTAACCAGCATTTATAACTGTCAAAAATAATTTATAGGGCCAGCCGAGTGGCGCATTGGTTAAGCGCTGGCTTGGGAAGCCAGCGGCCCTGGTTCGTGTCCCACATATGAGGGCCAGTAACACTTCCCTCAAAAAAAAAAAAAAAAGTCCTCCGCAACTAGACTGAAGAACAAAAAGACAACAACTTGTCTGTTCCCTTTCCCTGATTCCCCAACCCTGTTCCCCTCCCCCAATTCCCCAATGAAATTTTTTTAAAATAATAATTTATAGGGCCGGCCGAATGGCACGGTGGTTAAGCGCTGGCTTAGGAAGCCAACGGCCCCAGTTCAGGTCCCACATATGAGGGCCAGTAACACTACCCTCAAAAAAAAAAAATAATAATAATAATAATAATAATAATAATTTATAGATTATTTTCCATTATATGTATTAAAGTTATTAGTAGAATCCATGGTATGGGAATATTAGTATATAGTGCTACCAAAGAAATGGAATTTTAGCCTTTGACTAAATTCATCCATATTTCTGCCTTTGAAAAAAGGATTATACTTGGGTTTTTAGCTATATTATAAATCTAAAAATGTCTCTTCCACTCTTTTCTCAACTCAGATGACTGTGAAGGAACAACAAGAGTGGAAGATTCCTCCTTGTATTTCAAACTGGAAAAATGCAAAGGTAATTAAATTGTCATAAAATCAGTCTCAGTATTAGAAACCACTGGAAAACACCCAGGAGGGAGCTTCAGGCTCAGAAACTTAAGTTGAAACCTCAGTATCTATCTTAGCTGAATGTTTTCAAAAAAGAAACATCCTACTTATGTGACTTTTCTTTTTTTTGAAATGTACTAGAAGTGTTAGTATTGCAAGGCACATTAACACCATGTAGATTGTTTTAGTGACTTGTACTTATCAGAAGCACATAGAAAAGGAATAGGTAGAATAAAGCATATCAGTGAATGATAGTAATTTTTAGAAAAGTCAAATTTATATCTAAAATTGTTTTTGAAAGAAATTAAACCTATTTAAATGACTGTATAACAAAACAGAGTAAATGTTTGGATATATTCAGTGCTTCGATTTTTAAACTATTTGATTCTGTTTATAAATTGCATGTATAAGCTATTTAAATCCTATATGTCTACTAATTGCCAAAGCTTCCAGAAGTCATGAAGAATCTGTAAAATTAAGTAGAATAAATTTCCTAATCACTATTTCCTTTTTTCCCCCAAATTATATTTCATAATTCTGTTTTTGATGGGTGAAGTCCATTTTAATCCATGGATTGAATGTAAATTATTCCTTAAAAGAAGTTATGTACTCATCCTAAAACAAAAAGATTGTTAGGTGATCTGATTTGGGTTGATTAATATGTATATAACTTTGTGGTATGGTTAGCTGATTCTGTAATATTTCTTTGTATTAGGAATTAAGGCCATGGCCTAGAGGTCAGCATTTGGGAGTCTACCCAGAAACCTAGAAAAACAAAGCGAAGCCCCTAAGTTACATGGATATTTAAGCATATTCCTTGAATTGTTGAAATAGGATGCAAAATTTCAGAACACAGATCTCTGTTGTCTAGCAAAGTTTTTTTTTTTTCCATGTACTAAAATTTACAAGGTTCAAGGATCTGACAACTCATTAAAACAGTACAGCAGATTAAACTTACTACCTGTGGATACTATTATTTTAGTTCTTTGTTCCCCCTTTCTATGGCATATATTTACTTGAAGAACAACTATTGAGCTATTTGGTAGTGATTTCCTTTTATTACAACCCACAGTTATTAACATGAGACTCTATTTTCCCAGAATGTGAGCTCTGAAGTCATGCTGTATGAGTTTTAAATCCTAGCTCATCCACTTATTAGCTGTATGTCCTTGGGAACATTACCTAACCTCTCTACCTTAGTATTTTTATCTGCCAAATGGAAACAACAACGTTACTAGCCTTATGGAGTTACTGTGAAGGTTAAATGAGACCATAACATGTAAAGTGCTTAAACAGTCCTCCACACAGAACACGCTCTTGTTGCATATTGTGAAGAAAGATGTAAGAACGTGAACTACAACTAAGTGGTTCTCAGAATGGACATATTTAAATCTAACTTTAAAAAATCTATGGTTGCTTTTTTGTAGCTGATGTTTTCTGTCTGCTTTCACACTAGGGTTATACAATTCCATTAGACAAACGCCTGGCTGCTGATGGAAGAGGACTGCAGACAGTTCACATCAATGAAAATTTTGCCAAACTGGCTGAAGCCCTCTACATTGCTGATCGGAAGGTAGATCTCTTACAATGTGATTGTTTAATGCTCTTGGATAATTTGTAAATCCATTCTTGATTACCTAAGATACTGTACTTTAGCTAAGTACTGAGTACCTGGAAAGACTCTTACCTGTGGTATGTGTGCCAAAGATGGCAAGTGCTAATTGCAGCTCTGTACCTGGTCTCAGCCATTGTAGACTCATACACACACCCCACCACTGGCAGTCCAGATTCCTCACAACATCCTGAATGATGATTTACTAGGCTGATCCCATTTTGTGTAGAAGGCCAGTTGCTATTATTAGGTTTCATAATTTTCCTCTATTTAGATGTAGGTATCTCCCAAAAGGTCAGTAGCAGAGAAGGGCAAGTTAACATTTTAACAAATTGGTATAGAAAACGGCATTCATAGTATTGGCTCTCTATTGATATTATGGTATTACTCTGTGACTTGGAAGTTCACATATGTCATGGTGTATGTTTAGAACATAGAAAAAGTATATCTCCTATATCACAGTTTGCACCGTTATAGAAAAAATTATCTCTTGAAAGCTAAGGTTCATCTTGAGGTGACTTGATTGATTTGAAAATGTAACCAGTTCCTGTTACGTTATTGATATTGGAAATTGATTTATTGGAATCTTGTTTAATTTTATTTTTTAAATGTTTCTAAGAAAGCATTAGTGAAATGTGACTTTCAGGTTTTATTGGGGTCACTATAATTTCAACCACTAGACATTTCCTAGAGGGAGAAGGCTCAGTTTGCAATGTCTTCCAGTCAAGCCATCTTCTAGTGGACAGTAATCTTTGTTTTAATCAGCAATGACACGTCTGAATTCTTCATAACTGCTCTTTCAAGCCAGACTTTAGTCAGGGAGGTAGCTGTAATTATTTATCCCTTAATAGTGTCTTATTTACCACCTGACTTGACTCATAGGCTCGTGAAGCTGTGGAAATGCGTGCTCAAGTAGAGAGAAAGATGGCGCAGAAAGAAAAGGAGAAACATGAAGAGAAACTGAGAGAGATGGCCCAGAAAGCCAGGGAGAGAAGAGCTGGGATCAAAACCCATGTGGAAAAAGGTATGACATCCTCACTACTGAATTGAATTTACTTTGTAAAAATATATACCTCAGTTTAGGACATCTCTATTGTCTTGTACTGCAGACAAAAGTAGCACATACATATTAAAAAGAAGGTATTTCAGAAATAATATAAAAATGAAAGAGTAACTCCTGCCTTATTAAACAGAAGCAGCAAAAAATAAATGCAGGCCTCAGTATGGGACTACACTGGAAGTTTTTAAAGTTCTGAGCCATATACTTTTAAGACTCTTATTACTCAGATGGTAGACTTGATTTTTCTCTTGGTTTATTTTTCTTGAAACCTAGAGAAATGAGGCCTCCACCTGGGTAATTCAGCTCCCCCATATGGTAAAATAACCCAGAGTTTTTCTGTAGTGTAGGTTAATATCCCTCTAATCATTAAATTGGCCCATATTTTTTCTCTGACTTAGTTTAGTGGCCTACATTGGTATATTTGATTAGAGTGAGAAGAGTAATTCTAATTCAAGAAAATTTTGAGGGTGATTTTTGTTTCATTAATAAGTCTAGACTGGTGCAATTTTATTCATTCGTTCGTTTATATTGAACACCTACTTTCTGCAAGGTTTTCTTCTAGATACAAGGTTTTCTGCTAAACGGGTGGGGGAGTATATAGCGGTGAACATTCTAGGGAGTGTAGACAAACCAAAACAAGTTAATCACGTAGTATATTAGAAGATAATAATCACTATGGAGAAAAATAGAGAAGTGGGATAAAAGTACCAGAAGGATAGGGTGGTCAGACTAGGCCTCACTTCAGAGATGGTAACATGAGCACAAAAGCTTGAAGTATGGAAGTGAGCCTGTGGATATCTGGAGACGAGCATCCCAGATAGAAGGAACAGCAAGTGCATAGGCCCTAAGTGGGAAATACACCTGGTGTGTCCAAGGAAAATCAGGGAGGCCAGCGTGGCTGGATTGGAGTGAGAAAGGAGAAATGAGGTGTCAGAGGACAAATGGAGTAATGTCCAGCTGATGTGTGGCCTTTCAGCCTTCTAGGAACAAGGGAAGCAATTGAAAGGTTTTGAGCAGAGTGACATGATCTGACATATATTTGAAGGCTGTGGAATGGGTAGGGAAACCATTTGGAAGGCTATTGCAGTAGTCCAGGTGAGAGATGATAATGAGAGGTAGTGAAAACATGGTCAGATACTAGGTGTGTTTTGGGGTAGAGGTGACAAAATTTGCTTATGAATTAGGTTGAAATATGAGAGAAATGGTGGAATCAAGAATGAGAAATGGTGGAATCAAGAATGACTCCAGAACTTTTGACCTGAGCAATTGGGAAGAATTGAGTTGCCATTTACTAATAGTAAGAAGACTGCTGGAGGGGCGGCCGAGTGGCACATTGGTTAAGAGCTGGTTTGGGGATGCCAGCGGCCCCAGTTCAGATCCCACATATGAGAGCCAGTGACACTGCCCTCTACAGCTAACAACAGCTCCACCTGGAGCTGGGCTGTGTAAGCCCCGGCGACGGTGTGGGTTGCAGCCCCTGCTGCAGTGGGCTGCCATAGGCTACAGTGAGTGGCCGGCAGCCCAGCCAGCGTGAGCTGCCAATAGCTACAGTGAGAGACCATCCAGAGGCCGGCGACCGATCTGCCTCATCCAGGAAGAGCGCAACGACGATACCAACATGGGCCAGTGAAGCAAAGTCCTCCGCAACTAGACTGAAGAACAAAAAAACAGCAACTTGTCTATTCCCCTTCCCTGAATCCCCAACGCTGTTACCCTGCCCCAATTCCCCAATAAAATCTTTAAAAAAAAAAAATGGCTGTCAATAGTCACCATTATGTACTATGTTTGAAGCCACAAGAAAAAAAAAAAGAAGAAGAAGACTGCTGGATAAGGAAGTTTGGAAGGGCAAGGTTAGGAGTTTAGTTGTGGACATGTTATATTTTAAATGGAGGTGTCAAGGGGGCGGCCAGATAGCTCAGTTGGTAAGAGCACAAGCTCTGAATAACAGGGATGCCAGTTTGATTCGCACAGGGCCAGTAAGCTGTGCCCTCTACAGCTAAGATTGTGAACAACGGCTCAACCTGGAGTTGGGCTGCCGTGAGCTACTGTGAGCTGCAGCCAGTAGCAAGCTGAGTGGCTAGCTTGAGTGGCTGTCAACTGCTGGCGACCCATTGCCTCACCCGGGAAGAGGACAATGATCACAATACCAACATGGGCCAGTGAAGTGGCATCCTCCACAGCTAGCTGGAGAGCAATGGCTTGGAGGTGGGTGGGAGGAATAATAATAAATAATAAAATAAAATAGCACCAATAAAATAAATACGTAAAATGGAGGCTTTGGTTATAGGAATCTAGAGTTCAACTATAGAGAAATTCAGTTATAACCATGGTGTTAAATAGTGACCCAGTTCCTTGAATATAAATGACTTAATGAGGCAAGATATACATGCCTGCCTGTTGTACACCTAACCACTGAAGATAATTAGAAATAAAACTTCTCTGTGTCTAAGTTCTCTAAACTGATAAGAAAAAACCAACAGAATGATTCTTGAGAAATGGATTAATTTTTTGAAAAAGTTGTTGCCATATATTAATAAAAACTAACATTAATTGAGTACTTATGGCAGGGACCAGTCTGAGCACTTTACGTGGATGCAATGGTACTATTATTGTTACTGTTTTTACAGGAGGAGAGTAAAGCTTAAAGTGGTTAAGTAACCTGCACAAGGTCACATTGCTAATCTGTCATAAAACAAGATTTGCATTCTAGACAGACTAGCTCCAAAGCTCATGCTCTTAACCACACTATTCCTTCAGACTGGAGAGGGTAGAGAAAATGAAGATAGACATAAACATGATAGATAGAGATCAAGATGCAACCAGCTCGCATGGATCACAAGCAAAAGATTCTTTATTCAAAGGCAACCTGTGAATATAATATAAATTATTATATTTATAATATAATAAAAGGGTAAATTTATGCATAATTCTTTTTTCCTGGTATTTTATTATGAAAAATTTAAAACACATAGAAAAGTTGAATTGTACAATGAATACCTATATTTCCACCACGTAGATTCTATAGTTAACAATTTGTAACCCTTACTACTTTGTTGCATTCCAGAGTAACTTAAAAATATCAGTACCCTTTATCCCGAATCACTTAAGCTGCATGCATGATTCTGGAATTCACATCCAAAAATTAAACCAATACTTGTAAATTAATTACAAGTAAGGTTAAAAGAACTGACTGATTACAACGAAATTCATGGGATGTTGTGTCTAAGTTAAAGATTATTCTCTTGTTCAGAGTATTAATGGGTAACATAGTGATAAAGTGATTTTCAACTCTGTCCACACAGAGGATGGGGAGGTACGTGAGAGGGACGAAATCCGTCATGACAGGCGGAAAGAGAGACAGCATGACCGGAACCTTTCCAGGGCAGCTCCTGATAAGAGGTAGGTGCTCTGTGAGATAAATACAAATTTTGAAGACTGGCCTTTGTGAACCTTTTAGGGAGGAGGTTTAGTCCACTAACACCAAGTTTGCTTCTCCCCCTTTCCTCTTTAGTTTGATAACTTACTAAATCAGCACTTATTTTCTTGCACCTAACTACTTACCTTGTCTTACAGAAGAATTGACTATCCCTGGAAGTAATCTTTTCTTGCATCACTTTGTAAAGTCAGCTAGAATCGAGAATGATGAGGATATAGAAATGGAAATTCAGATCTTGTTTGTGAAATGACAGTACTGGCTAGAACTGTTCTGGTCTGTTCTCCTCCAATTTCAAATGGTGAGACAGATGTGTCATGTGCCTGTTCCTCTGTACAAGAAATAAGCTGTGACACCTTTATTGAGATCCTCGTACACGCAGAGCACTATGTGGTGTACGGCGGGGGAGGAAAGCAGGCTTTGGGTTTTGTTTTTGTTTTTGTTTTGAGGGCAGTGTCACTGGCCCTCAAATGTGGAACCCAAACCAGGGCCGCTGGCTTCCCAAGCCAGCGCTTAACCACCACGCCACTCGGCCAGCCCTAGGTTTTGTAAGAAGTAAAAATGGGCTTCTGCTCATGAGCAGTTTCACTTAAAATTCGGAAAGACAGAGCTATTATATAAAATGACTTAGGAAAATGACAAAGCTTTTTTTTTTTAATTGAAATATAGTTGACATACAAAGCACTCCTTTAATAAGTACTGACTTGTATAGAACAAACTAAATCCACGTATGGGAACTTGGAGTAAAGTAGGGATTGGTGAAGTTTGCGGTTCACCAAAGGCTGAGGACTGAAGTTGCTGAACAGTTGAAATGCTATAATAAGGTGAAATTCTCATTGAGGGTTAAATGCAAATATAACACATTTTCTTTCCAAATGAGCAGTTTTGCATGCTTTCATCATTTATAAGTTGATACAATCCATTTTCTCAATTCATATCTTGAACATGAAAAAGAAGATTCCTGGTGGTGGCCTTTGTTGATTGATGGCATATTTCATCTCCCTGGATAAGTGAAGTTATGGAGAAGCAGAAAACCGGAATTTAGAGTTCTGGGTAAATGTACAGTGTAGAAGAAAGGGGAATGAAGTGTGAAAGTATGCAGTTAATGACACTTTTGGTCTGAAATTCCTAAGCTGTAAAAATCAAAATGGCTCTGTAGATAAATTGGGCCCTTAAAACCGGTAAAGTGTCTGTAAGAATTGATAACATAGAAAAGTCGTGAACTTGTGATTGGATGAAAATCAGATTGTCTGTAGAAATCATTTTAAGACCTGAGCTTCTAGTAAACTAAATGATGACAGTTACCATGGTTTCATTGTGATGTAGATTGCATACATACTGAAACAGCAGGGGAATTAATCTGAATGTCGAAAATCATACTGAGGAACCCAGTCACTGACATGTTTTCCTCAAAGTTCTAATAGGATCAAATTACTAAATGTGGCTAGGTAAAAAAGACTGATTCTAGCTTATTGAAAATGATTCATATAATACATCTAATTTGTGTCCAGGCCCTCACATAATAATAGCAAATATAGACCACAGCATTTCCTATCTCAGCATTCATTGTAAGGTGATTGCTTGTATTAAAGGCTTCCGTGCCAAGAATGAGTCTCTTGGCAGTTCTTTTCAGCTAACAGAAGGGCCTAGCTGTAAAACTCTATCTCCTCTAATAACCATGTATCTGAAATGCTATAAGCACTGCCAACCCGATTATGCATTATCAGGGAATATATTTTCACAAGATGTTAACAGGACATATTCATTTCCTTTGCTGCTGAGATTCATTGTATTTTTAAATTGAAATTCAGCTTGTCTGTGAAGAGTTTTCAGTTAGTGACATTGTATTTCAAAACAGGTCGAAACTACAGAGAAATGAAAATCGAGATATCAGCGAGGTCATTGCTCTTGGTGTGCCCAATCCTCGGACTTCCAATGAAGTTCAGTATGACCAGAGGCTCTTCAACCAATCCAAGGTACAATAGAAATAGTGTTATTTTAAGTGTTGATATGAGTATTGATCCTCTTAAAGTCATAGATTTGCATCAGCCTAAGGTACGCTAGCATAATCACAGAAAAAAATTGGAAGTTGTATGTTGTAACTTGAGACAAATAAAACAACTCTAATTTTGACCTTAACCAACGTAGATTTGAGACACTAGTAGAAAATGCAAGAAATTAGGTTATAAAACTTTGTTTTGGTGGGCCGGCCGAGTGGCGCAGTGGTTAAGCGCTGGTTTGGGAAGCCAGCGGCCCCGGTTTGGGTCCCACATATGGGCCAGTGACACTGCCCTCAAAAAAAAAAAAAAATAAGAATGAAACTTTGTTTTGGTATGTCATTCTTTTATATCTAAAATAGAACTGGTATCCTACAAAAGTGTCTCTTTGGTTTGTTTTTGTTGATCTTTGAAAAAAATTTTAATGCTATCAAAACACATAAACTTTGGCTCTTTAAAAAAATGAAGCTATAGGGCCGGCTGAGTGGCTCTGTGGTTAAGCGCTGTCTTGGGAAGCCAGCGGCCCCGGTTCGGTCCCACATGTGAGGGCCAGTGACACTGCCCTCAAAAAAAAAAAAAAAAAAGTCTCTACTAAAATCATGTTATTTCTAAAAAAATGAAGCTATAGGGCCGACTGAGTGGCGCGGTGGTTAACCGCTGGCTTGGGAAGCCAGCAGCCCTGGTTCGGGTTCCACATATGAGGCCCAGTGACACTGCCCTCAAAAAAATAAAAAATAAAATGAAGCTATAAGGGCCAGCCGAGTGGCTCAGTTGGTTAAGAGTTTGCTTAGGAGTACGAGCTGAGCTCTGAGCAACAGCAGTTCAATGCCCAGCCTGAGCTGAGCTGCCACTGAGCTGCCAACAGGTGGCAGGATGGCTCAGCTAAAAAAAAAAAAGAAAAATGAAGCTGTAAAACTAGATTAAAATACTAGTTAGGAAATCTAATTTCTAATTCCAGTTGTCATTAACCAACTAGGACACATTGGGACTAAAGAAGTATCTTTGGGTTTTAATTCACCCAATATTGATTATTTACTGTGCATAAGTCAGTGAGATCAAAAATAGATTTGCCTTTGCCCTCAGGAACCCTCAAGTCTACTGGGAAAGACAGATGTATGTATATAAATAAAGACAAGGCAGACTGTGGTGTGAATTTAGAAGTATAGGGCCAGCCAAGTGGCGCGGTGGTTAAGCTCTGGCTTGGGAAGCCAGCGGCCCCAGTTCACGTCCCACATATGAGGGCCAATGAAACTGCCCTCAAAAAAAAAAAAAAAGAATTTAGAATTATATAATTCTTCTGGGATATAGAGGGGAAAAGTTAGTTATGACTTAGAGGTTTTAGGAAGATCTGAATGTAGCATTTGAGTCAGCTCTTCTAAGTTACAAGGTGCTTTGTATATTCCTGACATTGTTCTAAGTCTTTTACTTGTATTATCTCACTAAATCCTTACAAAAACCCTGTGAAGTCATATTATTATTACCTCTATTTAAAGGTGAGGAAATTGTGATACACAGAGGTTTAGCTAATAACTGGAACTAAGATTCAAACATCGGATGTCTCAATTCGAAAGCTTGTATTCTTAAAATACTATGCAGTGGCATTTTACCAGCCTGAGCGAAGGGGTTTAGGCATGAAAGTTCCACATCAGTAAATATTTAATTCAGTTCTTATAAGCTTAAGTTTAAATCATTTAAAAGTTGTGATGAAAATTTTTTTCAAAAGATACATCTCTGTATTAATGAACCATCCAGATAGGACACGTTTATTGTTTGTTGTTTACTTGGTTTTCATTGAGCGTCCTAGTGTCTCATGCAGTAAAAGTGGTGTTCTCAAGCAGTTAAGGAATATATTATTAAATGCATCAGATAAATGCTTTACAGTTTTTTCATCTTCTTGCCACTATGTCTATACAAATTGAAATTGTCAAATACCTGCTTATATTAGTATCGCCCAATTTTTATGACAAGTCACTAGTCAAACTTGTTTTTTAGTGTTTTTTTGTTTTTTTTTAAGATTTTATTGGGGAATTGGGGGAGGCAAATAGTGTTGGGGGATCGGGGAAGGGGAACAGCCAAGTTTTTGTCCTTCAATCTTAATTATGGAGGGCGCAATAAGCTCAGCTCCAAGTCTAGTCGTGCCACTCAGTTCAAAGTGCTGTGTTCAATTAGTTGCAGGTGGGCATAGCCACCATTCCATGCAGGAGTCGAACTGGAAGCCTTGTTGAGAGTGCACACTGTATCCACTGAGCCATCCGGGCAGCAGCTCAGCTCAAGGTGCCAAGTTCAGTCTTTAGTTGCAGGCGGGTGTAGCCCACCCATTGAACAGGCAGCCTTGTTTTTAGGAGCACTAGCTGAGCCCTTTTGCCACCTGTTGGCAGCTCAGCTCGGGCACAGCTCACTGGCCCTTGTGGGAATTGAACTTGCCAGCCTGTTGCTCAGACCTCACACTCCTGAGCAAGTTCTTAACCAACTGAGCCACTGGTCTGGCCAGTAGTCAAACTTGTTAATGTGTTACTTTACTCTAAGGACCC
Organism: Aselliscus stoliczkanus; assembly: GCA_033961575.1. Taxonomy (NCBI): domain Eukaryota; kingdom Metazoa; phylum Chordata; class Mammalia; order Chiroptera; family Hipposideridae; genus Aselliscus; species Aselliscus stoliczkanus. The sequence goes on along the minus strand of CM066732.1, from coordinate 140,061,623 downwards.
AAAGGTGATAAGGAAAGTTTATGGACTTTGTGAGGGTTTTTTTTGAGATCTTTTTAATTTGCAGCTCAGATTGAAAAGGTGAGCTATGAGAAAGGGTTTACTCTTCACATGAATGTAGTCAGATTCGACTTTTAATACGTGTATTTTTTTATGTCCTGTTTTTCCACAGGGTATGGACAGTGGTTTTGCAGGTGGAGAAGATGAAATTTACAATGTTTATGATCAAGCCTGGAGAGGTGGTAAAGATATGGCCCAGAATATTTACAGGCCCAGTAAAAATCTGGACAAGGACATGTATGGTGATGACCTAGAAGCCAGAATAAAAACCAACAGGTACCAGGGCAGACAGTTCAGTTTTAATATTTGCACCAGTGAAAACGTAGTTCATAGTCCTTTCTCTTTTTCCCCAGATTTGTTCCCGATAAGGAGTTTTCTGGTTCAGACCGTAGGCAAAGAGGTCGGGAAGGACCAGTTCAGTTTGAGGAAGATCCTTTTGGTTTGGACAAGTTTTTGGAAGAAGCCAAACAGCATGGTGGCTCTAAAAGACCCTCAGATAGCAGCCGCCCCAAGGAACATGAGCATGAAGGCAAGAAGAGGAGGAAGGAGTAGACAGGCCTCTCTTCAAAGTGAATGGACTGTTACCCATAACCCTAATGATGCAGCTCCTGTGGGGGAACACTTTCTAAATGGCCAGGATAAAAACCAAATCTGGGTGTCAGACCCCAGTGCTACTTTTTATTATGGGAGAAAGGGGGGATGGATAATTCTACTTTGAACTATTTCGTTTTTTTTAAAGAGTGGGTTGTGTTTGTGCTTCTCCCACTTTTGGCATTTATAGAACATACTGCCCCGCACATGAAATTAAGACCACTTTCTTTTGTGTGACCTTAGTACTTTGGGGTTAATACTTTGTGTAAGAACAACTGCTTATGAATAAAGTGACCCCAAACAGTGAGAAGGATGTTCCCGTGTTGGAACTGTCCTGCCAAACGACATTTTCCCCTATTTGTTCTGTTTGAATTTGGAGTGGGGAGAGGAAGCTCTTGCTTGGTGCAACTATTTGTTTCAAATAAAAACATTTAGACAAAATTTTCAGTTTGGGTTATTTATTAGGCAGTAATAGTCTCAAAAATCTTTCTCTTCATCAGATGTTTGATCCCCTTGCAAAACTTTTCGTCTCTGAGCTTGAACGTGGAGCTGAAAAAAATAAAATAAGCACTGTAAAGAGAGGCAATGTCTGCAAAAACATTAACAATGAAAATTGCCACTTTAAGACTACCTTTCTATTAGGGAATCAGCACCAATATGTCAAAAGGATTTTGTTCTTTGTTCGTAAGACTCCATGAACTTCAATTAAAAATTGTAAATCACAAAAATTTTTTTTTTTAAAAAATTGTAAATCAGTTTGACCCTAGGTCATACAGTAAGTGGAAAAGCCAGGATTTCAACCCGTCTCCCTGACTTATACATAGACTGCTGCTTCCACTGTTCGTGTTACATAGGCATTTAACCATCGGGGGCTTCCTGTCCCTTTCCCAGACCTCTTACAATTAACTGGGCACCCTACCACCACCACCATTCTTTAACAAACATTAAGGCAGCTTCAATTACAAATCTCCTAACGTACCTATCATTCCACATTTCTGACATATTTAACTGATGTACAGAAGGTTCATGATATGATATAGAAAACTATTTACCTTTACTCCATCAATAACATGATTCTCTTGTTGTAGTACATTATGAAGTTCTTCTTCTGAAGAAAAGTGTACCCAACCCATACCTCTGTGAAAACCAGTCTCTTTGTCCTAAAAATTCAAAATTTAATAATCATGAACTTAAGAAATTTTACACGAGCTCCAAATCAAACTACCAATTTTTTCATCTGTAAAAAGTGATAACAGACATTTTAATAAATATCCAAAACCTTGCTTTAACACATATTCACCCTCCTAATTACCCAAAGCTTACTCTCGATGTTAATCTTAACCTTCTCTCTGCTTTTCTGCTGCCATTGAAGAAAACATGGGAATGGGCTTTCTGTGTCATTCTAGACACAAAACACACTAAGTGCAATAGTCAAGGGAAATTTTGATCACATAGAAAAGTAGTCTCCCTGTTTCTAACTTAATCACTTCTAGAAACTAGAACATTAAGCTTCAATACCTAGTTGCATTTCTGGCAATTTCTGAGACCAATTACCCTCATCACCACCACTACCATTATCCATGCTCCTAATGAAAAATAGGGGAAAATAAAAAATACATTGCTTTTACTTACCTAGTTCCAGACTTCCAGTTAATTTAAACAATTTTGCTACTTTCCTCTGTGCCAAAGGCAGAGTGCTTATCATTCAACTTGTACATCAGCCCATGTGGAAAAGAGATTCTAATGTGCTTGGATGCATCGTAACCACCCCCACACACACACACCACCACCACCAGCCCTACCTACTATGTAAAGTACAGATACCAAGATGTCACTATTCCAATGTACGCCATCAATCTTGTTACAAATTTATGTTGTGCTCTGCCTTCCCCAAAAAACAAATTCTTAGAAATTAGCTCTGTACTTCAAAGGTAACTTTGTAAATACTAACCTAAAACACAGGATATGTTTCTGGCAATGTCCCAGTGATTCACTCTTTACCGCAGATAAATAGGACAACTTATAAAGTACCTCTACCTCATATGACCATTTCCAAAAGTAAAGGCCTAAAAACAACCTGTTTGTGTTCAAACTTAGATGTGCTATATCTAAGATAGGAACCTGGAGTTCTAACCTCAGTACAATAAATTTAACTAGAAACTAATTTTTTTTTCCTGTTACATTTTATTTAGGTTTACCAAGAATCAAAGCCTTTTGTTTAAATCTAAGATCTGTTAACTCCAGGTCCTAAATTACTTTGTTTATACTATTAAGAGAGAAATGGCAACCAACAAAAATCTGTTACTTTTTTTATAGAAATTTTTCAAGAAACATAAATTTCATACTCTGTAAAACTGTATTATAGTTTTTAAGCTTACATATTTTCATTTCCATAATACATATGCCTCATTCTTTTAATCAACAGTATAAAATTCCATTGTATCAATGAGTTATCTATTTAATCAATCCCACTAATAAACACAGGTTCTTTCCAATTAAGATATTATTAAATGCTGCTTTCAACATTTTAACCACACATTTCTGTAGAATAAATTCCTAGAAATGCAATTGCTAAATAAAAGCAAATGCAAATTCTTTTGATAGATTTGGCCAAACTACCCTTCAAAAATGAAGGTACCAGTTAAACTCAGACAATTTGAATGGTGGTTTCCCTCCTACACCTTCCTAGGACTAGATCTGAGTAATGTTATATTTTGGAAGGCAAGTAACATTAAACCAAGAGTTAAGAACTTATGACAATTTAGGATGATATTTTACCACCCTTTTCAATGCCATGAGGAAAAACCGTAGTTTTAATGAAGTGTGTATAAACTGTACTCCTATCACACCCCCACAAAACCAGTAATTTAAAAAAGCCCACAGATATGAGGGCCGGTGACATTGCCCTCAAAAAAATTAAAAAATAAACATTAAAAAAAAAGGGCCGGCCGAGTGGTGCGGTGTTTAAGCGCTGGCTTGGGAAGCCAGTGGCCCCGGTTCGGGTCCCACCTGAGGGCCAGTGACACTGCCCTCAAAAAATAAAAATAAAAAAATAAACATTAAAAAAGCCCACAGATAATACAGCCCAGGATAAAGCAGAATTGAAATAATCGAGTCAACAGGACCCCCTTTCTAGCCCCTACCCCCCCCCTTTCTCTGAGTCTCTGCATGTAGAAAAACCCTTTTCTAGCTGACTTATTTAGATAACTCAAGATATGGCCTGAGGTTTACTGGCTCACACTGGTCTGACATCTAATGATTAATGCCAACCTTCAGCTTCTGTAAAATGCTTTTGCTTACAAGAAACTGTCTGAATCTATGGAAACCACCTACAAATTGTAAAAAGAAACAGTTTGCTGTTTTTACCTTTATAAGCTTTTCACCCCGCTTGCTTGGGGCTGTGAGTTTGTTTGGGGCATGAGCCCGCTCACAGCTGCCAGCTAATGAAAACTCCATAAAACTATATTAAAGTACTTTGTTTCGGTCTGTTCTGGATTGCTGGGTACAACAGAATAAGTTATAGATTTCTAAACCCTCATGAGAAAGCATTGGTATTACATTTAAATATGAAAACACTTTTTAAAAAAATACTCAACTCAATGAAGATAAAGGTTAAAATAGTTATTCTCTGCCAATTAGTTTTATGATAAAACCACACTATCTCAAGTCTTTATTATAATACTGTAGGAGTCAGAATTGTAAAATGGGCCCATGATATCCACAGGTCCCACCATGTTACCCCCTGAATAACCCCTCCCCTTGAGTGTGGGAGGGACCTGTGACACTCTTCTAACCAAAAAACTATGGCAAAAGTGATAGGACATTGCTCCCTTGATCAGGTTATATGGTAGTGGTGATGGGGTGTCATTCCCATGACTGCATTTTAAGAATGTCTTGGCAAATTGTGGAAAGAAATTCCCTTGCTGACCTTGAAGCAAGATGCCATGATCGGAAATAGCCTATGGAGAAGCTGGGTAAAAGGACCTGCAGGCAGTCCCTAGGATCTAAGAGCAGCCTCCAGCTGGAAGAAAGCAGGATAACCTCAGTCCTAAAGCTGAAGGACAAATTCTGCCAACAACTTGTAGGAGCTTGGAAATCAATCTTTCCCAGTTGAGCCTCTGATGAGCCCAAAGCCCCAGCTGAGCAGAGGACCTAGCTAGGCTGTGCCCAGACTCCTGATATGCAGAAACTATAAGATTGTGTGTGTGTGTGTGTGTTGTTTTGAGCCATTAAGTTTGTGGCAATTAGTTACGCAACAATAAAAAATTAATATAAATGCCTACGTTAAGGGTCTTCTTTCTTTTTAATCAGTATCACCTATGATTTTATCAACAAAGACTGAGCAGCTTAACTCCATTAGACATTCAGTTAAGTTGACATGCTTTGACAAAAAAAATAAAACATTACAGGATAGTAATACTTTTTTAAAAAAAGGGAGCAGTTGGTTAGCTCAGTTGGTTAGAGCGCAATGCTCATAACACCAAGGTTAGCCAGTTCGATCCCCACATGGGCCACTGCGCTGCGCTCTCCACAACCAGAGTGAAACAACTACTTGACTTGGAGCTGATGGGTGCTGGAAAAACACACTGTTCCCCAATAAATAATAATAATAATAATAATACTCACAAAAGGTACAGTGCACTTTCGTATATGGCCAAATTGTGCAAAGTGTTCTCTCAGCTCACCTGTATAGAGGAAAACATATTAAAAGTAATTGATATATTTTGTATCCTCCATCCTAGATTGTATAATATATAGAAACCAAAAGAGGTCTTAGAGTCCCCAAATTTCTTGTGAAAAAGAGCTACTTTGCATTCCCTGAAGCCTTAATATTTAGGAGGCAGCTGTGGTATTGACTATAAAACTGCAATGTACCAGATTTTGAGAAGGTGATGGGGTAGGGACATAAACAGATAAATTGCTGAGTTGACTACAGTCTTCAGATACTGTACTAGGTACACAGATTATAATCCCTTTGAGAAGATCACAAAGAAGACAATTACACAAGAGAGTGGCGGCTAGCTGGAGTAGAGATTTCCAAATAAAATCTCAATTTACTTGGCTTTCGTAATTCAAAGTTTCCACTAGGTCAAATAGTTGACTTTTAAAATTTGTTGCGTTGACGCTACCTACTCTACCTGCCCTATTTCCCATTGCTGGCCCAGAGGTACTCTCTAGTACAGCAAATGAAATTCTGTGTCTCCATCCTGTGGATTCCCATCTTGGCACATCATTCTTTCCCCTTGCTATCTCAGTAATCCGATCTCCCGCTTAAACTGTAACTATTCTTCAAGACTCAAGCCAAATACACGCACTGAATATTATTTTATTGGGCTCCTAATGCAATACAAGACAATGTACTAGCCCGATGAGGCCTCAAAGATGAGCAGTGGCTAATCGTAAAGAGGCCTACATTTGTAGTCGGTGCGTCTCCTCACCCTCCCCACTGCCGTGTAAGCTCCCTGAGTGCTGAGTCCACTATGTCCACAGTGACTGACTGACAGATCACGGGCAAGAGAGGGATCTCACATAACATGTCACTGGAAGTTAAAGAAATAGTGTTAAATATACATGTTTTGAAACTTTTTTTTTTACAAAACATTCACTTCCAAAACAAACTAGGTCTGGAAGGTAACCCTTTTCCCAAATTACCTACAATTTTTGGGGAAAAAACAGCTGCAAGCACCAAGAACAATGCCTACCACATAATAGTTATTCCTTAAATATTTGCTGAATGAAATGAGTGAACTGAGAGAGGTTGTTTCAAATTTCAATGTTAAACTCTTTTGAAGGATGTTAAACCAGCCCATTATGGTCTGGAATCTTGCATTCACAAGATGCTGAACTGAACCCTCAGCCTTTCCACAATTTCACAGGGCCTAAGAGAGGCACTTGGGTCGGCTTGGTCTTCATTCATCCTCGAAAAGGCGGGACACAAACCAATCTATTTCCCAGCTACTATCACACCCAGGCTACAAACACTAAGAGAACCTCTGTTCTCTCCTTTTGTTTAAGGGAGCTGACCTGATGCATCTACAAAAGTGACTATAAACGAACATAAAATTGTAAACTGTAAAAATGTAAATTGTAAAATTGCGTACCAAAATTTTGGTAAGCAAACGTGAAAACCTTATCTCAACCGCAGCTGACAAAAATCAGTTGTCGGTGAGAGATTTCAGTATGGATAACTCCCAAGCCTCTATCTCCAGCCTCGGCCTCTCCCATGAGCTTCAACTTCAGGAATCATGAAAATCACTATCATTCACCGAGCACTTCATCTGTATCTAGTACAAGTCTAAGCAGTTTACAGATAAACTCACTTAGGGCCGGCCGAGTGGCGCAGTGGTTAAGCGCTGGCTTGGGAAGCCAGCGGCCCCGGTTCGGGTCCCACATGTGAGGGCCAGTGACACTGCCCTCAAAAAAATAAAAATAAAAACCAGATAAACTCACTTAATGCAATCAATCCTATGAAGAAGGTGTTATTGACTCCACTTTACAGATGACGACATTGAAGCACAGTGGGGAGCCCTTTACCCGAATTACTCTTCCGTCAGTTGGGATACACTATTAAATGGCTGAGCTGGAACTCTAACCCACGCAGCCCTCAGGGCGCACTTCTCAATCCATGACACACAACCTCCTCTACCCACCGCCTGACGGGGATCACACAGGTTTCCCAAACTTCGCACATTTACACGTGACTCATCTGGGCCGGCCGAGTTTAAGCGCTGGCCTGGGAAGCCGGCGGCCCCGGTTCGCGTCCCGCATATGAGGGCCAGTGTCACTGCCCTCAAAAAAAAAAAAAAAATTTAAAAAAAAATTAAAAAACAAATAAAACTCTAAACTTGACTCATCTTCTTCCGACCTGCTTCTCAAGTCGAACCACAACGTTCACCAACAGTAAGACCCTGGAAGCCATTCCCCCCTCCCCCTCGTTCTGTGCTCGTCCCCCTTTCACGACATCACGAAAAGCCGTCCATGTCATTTTAATATCAGTGGCTCTGACCTCCCTTCTACCACTAACCTCATTCGGGCCATCTTTGAACTAAATCACTACACCTGCCTTTTAGCTCGTCTCCTCACCTCCCCGTTTGCCCCTTTGGACGTCATCCTCCCCGCGGCAATCATACGAATCCCTTCTACATCGCAAATCTTCACGTTTCCCAGTAAGAAACCTTTCCACCAAAGCCCCCCGACAGGCAGAACGCTGCGCCCCCGAAGCGCAAGGCGCCTCCTTCAACGGCTCATCGCAAACGGAAGTTCTGCGCATCGGTGCGCTCCGGCGCCGCGCTGACCCACGCGCCCCATCGGAGGGTCGCTGCGACCTAAAAACGCCGCCCCGGCTACGCCTCCATCACTCACTCGAGGCCGCGGTCCAGGGAATTTTTCTAACGAAAGCAACGGGCCGGCCAGTCGTCCTCAGGGCCATAGCGCCCCTCACAGCCGACGCCGCCATGTTTAGAGGCACGGACCTCCGCGACCTGAAGGCGTGACCCCGGAAACACCTGTCAGAACAGGCGCGCGGGGATCCGCTTCCGGATCAGAGGAGGCCGGGCGGCGGGATGGGCAAGATGGCGGCGGCCGTGGGCTCTGTGGCGACGCTAGCGGCAGAGCCCGGGGAGGACGCCTTTCGGAAACTTTTCCGCTTCTACCGGCAGAGCCGCCCCGGGACCGCCGACCTGGGAGGGGTCATCGACTTCTCGGCGGCGCACGCTGCTCGCGACACGGGGCCCGGGGCCCACAAGGTACGCAGAAGGGAGCGTCCCGCGCCTCCCCCAAACTCGGCCTCGTGTTTTGCAGGGCTTTCAGTGTCTTCCTCACCTCTTTTCCCTTCCAGACCGATACTGAGCGATTCTCGCCCTCCGTGGGTGCGGACTTGAACGGCCCACGAACTTGGGCGGCGAAGAACCCGGGTGCCTGTTTCTCCATGCGGCCGTTCGTGGCTGCACCCACGGTCAGACATGTCTGAGAATTGGTATTTATTCTTCTCGTGAGCTGTCCGTTTGCATTTCTACATCGATTTGTGTAAACATCCAGATAACCTAATATAGACGTTGCATGTGGCCGGCCGAGTGGCGCAGTGGTTAAGCGCTGGCTTGGGAAGCCAGCGGCCCCGGTTCGGGTCCCGCATATGAGGGCCAGTGACAGTGCCCTCAAATAAATAAATAAATAAATAAATAAATAAAATAAAATAGACGTTGCACCTTGAAAAACCAACTGCCTGAGTAATCCCAGAACTGACAGGGATCGGTGTTGTTAGTCAAGCCCTGGCTGGTAAAGCTGGTCCCCGTCTGCTCTGGGCCTTCTTGAAAGATGCCATTGGAAGGTTAAGATCATCTCTCCAAATTGAAAGTAAAGGGCAAATGAATCCAAGCACCATGCATTATTTCAACCTTTCCCCGATGAAAATTAAGAAAAGTAACAGGTGGGGCGGGAGACATAGAGGAAATCACAACTGTTGTGTAAAGTGTATTTTCTTTTACAATCGCTCTAACACTGAGGACACTTGATCACTTAATTTGCCCGTGGTATGGCCCACAGATGGCTGGATGAAGCGTTCTCTCCAGCTTAGTAATAGCTCTCAATAAAATGGGGAATGCTTAAAAACACCATATTTGTCTAGAACTCAGCCTCTTAAAAACTTCATTTGGGGGGCCAGCCGAGTGGTGCGGTGGTTAAGCCCTGGCCTGGGAAGCCAGTGGCCCCGGTTTTTGGTCCCACATGTGAGGGCCAGTGACACTGCCCTCAGAAAAACAAAAACAAACAAATTAGGAAAAACTTCGTTTGTTAACAGAAATGGTCTTAGTGTTGTCAAAATAGCATACAGAAAATCTGCACCCCGAAAATAATATACTTGACTCATGGGACAGTCTCTCAGGTTCTCATTCAGCTCATTTTGCCCATGTTTTACCGTAATACCTACAGGCTTTTAAAATGTCAGCCACCTGAGAAGGGGACATTGTATCCAGCACAGTAAGTGTAACTGCAAGCACTCAAATATAGTATCTATTGAGTACATAAAAACATGAGTATTGAGTTCCTCCGCTCAAAGCAGATTGAAAGTAGCAAATTAGAGAAGAAAAAAGTTACTATTACAAGACGCCTGATGAGAGCAGTGGAGAAAGTTTTGATGGCAATAGTTTGGCAAGGGCGGCAACAGAAAAACTTTAAAAGCTCGGAGTTTGGTTCACTTTAGCATATGATTGATTGGGTCCACAAACTTCAGGTCTGCGATTGTTGCTGAATTACAGTGCAATATTAAGTGTGGTCTATTTAAGAAATAATCATAAAATGTTTAAAGTAAACATTGGTCACGACTTTCAGAGAGTTCCAGATAGCCTTTTTATTATACAGACTGGTTATACACCAGCCACTTATTGGTATTTTGTGTGGAAATCTCCACCCTTGGCAAAGTTAATAGAATAATAGCTCTTAGCTCTTTGAAAGAGAACACTTGATGTTCAAAGACAAGCCAGACCCTAAGTGTATTATTCATGGAAGAATAAAGCTGTTTTTTTTCCTAAATGTCCTTACTTTAGTGACAGCATATTGGATCTCTTAACCAGTTTAATGAGCCATCCATAAGATGCTTTTACGTGCAAAGAAAGCTTCATAAGCCCCTGAAAAACTTAATTCCCAATTAATTAACAAAGGCAAAAAGCTCTTGAGTTTCAGAAAGTTTCATCTAAAAGAGAGCAAATATTGTCCTTTAGCAAACAGGGTTCTCAGTGTTTTATTGGTACATTTTTTTGTGTATGTTTAGAGCTCTCTCTTTCCATTCTCTCACCCTCCCCCATCTCAGTGTTCCTCATAGCTCTCTTTAAACACCAGCTGTAAACAAGTGCCTCCAAAGCATTATTATTAACTCTAACCAAAGTAAAGAGCATTGTGACTCAGGATATTCCTGAACCCCAAATACCTGTCACGATCAGAGTCCTGTAAGAAATCACAGAGATGTAGTATCATAGGAAAAATAGTCTTGAAGGCCAAAACAGCCTGCTTCTCATTACTACTTATCTTAATTTTATTTAGCTCTGTAGTTTTTGTTAGTATATAGATGAGGAAACTAAGGCTCTAAGAAATTAAGTGATTTATCTTTAAGTCTTACATCAAGTAAGTACTAGAACTAAGTTTAGGACCCTAGACTTTGCTCCATACCAGGAATGTCTTTAGAGGTTTGAGATTCTTAGAATTGGCCTGTAAAATAGCTTTAGCCCTCTTGATTTCTGTTTCCTTTCTGCCAGGTGGTTAGATCTCAGCTAAGTGTGTCTTCAGTCAGCGACCACGATGCACATAGAGCAGGACTTCAGCCAGTCAGCAAGTGGCGAGCCTATGGACTCGAAGGCTATCCTGGTGAGTGCTGCTGACCCCAGAAGACGAAATCAGTCATGTGTCTAATTTTAAAGGAGGAGCTGTAAGCTAGTAAATAGACAAGAAGAGTAAGCACACAGAAATGTGTGTTCCACTCCCAAACCCCTCCTCAACTCTGCTTCATCTAGGATTTAGATTTATTTAGCACTCCCAAAGGATAGAACAGGAATCAGTAGTGCCTGATTATATTGCAGAAAGTGGCATAGCAGGTACGAATCCAGAACTAGGACATTGACTCTGGGCCCCCTGCCCCAGCTCCGTGAACACCCACTGTGGCAGAAGAATCTCTTTGGGTGACAGAATAATTCATAATAGTCACTCCAGTCACAGAATCCCTACATCCTCAAATGTTGTCACAACAACATAAAAGTTATTGCTATCAAGGCTGAACATTTGAAAAAGGAATTACATTTCATGAGATCGAAGTCCTAACAGACTAAATACTCTAGAATTTTTGAATTTTAGTGATGTTGGGTAGCTCACTTTACAGATAAATTAAGATAATGAAGAGTGAGTAATGTTACTAACCTTTTTTAGGATCTGGGGCCATTGCAATTATTTAATATTTTTAATATAAAGTGTTTTAACATTTAATATTTAAATACAGGCTATAAAATAATAATATAAAATAATATTAATATTTTAATAAGGTGTTATTTAGCAAATATGGAAATGCCTTATTTGGCCAAATAATCTTATACCTATCATCTTGTTTCTTTCTAAAGGACATGAAATTAACATTGCACTTGTGATTTCAAATATGGATTAAAAGCAAGAGATACCCCAAAAAAGAAATTAATTTTTGTTGTCCTAAGGGCCAGGTCTGTGTTACAGTTCTTAATACATTATGACCACTGAAGTATTTATAATCGCATGGGAGGGTGTAACAGCTTTAATACTTCCTATAAAAAGCCTCGTGTACTTTAGTTCTGTATTAAAGAACTAAAGATTTAAGTCTTAATACTGAAGTCACAAAGGAAGCTGTCGAATGGTGGCTTTTATATATGAAAGCATGGCTCTCCATGAGTTTGGGTAAATGAAGAGAATGCATCAGCAGCAGTCTTTTAATCACTTTTTGTTCATGGAGGTTGTCCTTTACCTTTCAGACCTAGCTCCTGTTTTCAAGGCCATGTTTCTCTCTTGCTGTGCTTTCTTTTTTTTCCATAGGAATGCTCTATTTTTTTTTTTATTTTTTTTTTTATTTTTTTTTTCAGTTTCAGGTGTACAACACAATGCAATAGTTATACTCTTTACCCCCCAAAGTGAAACCCCCCCCCAGTTTGCCACCCCACTCCCCCCCCCATATCATACATATCCATCACAACTCCCCTGACTCCCTTCCACAGTATACTCCACATCTCGTGACCATCCACATATTCAGTTGCAGTTGGCATACAATACTATACAACATCAGCTTCAGGTGTACAGTGCAGTGATCAAGCCTCTACTCTATCCCTGAAGTGGTCTCCCTAACAAGACATGTATCTATCTGACGCGCCACAAAATTTTAACAACATTATTATATTCTCCAAACTGTGTTTCATATCCCTGTGGCAATATTGTAGTTGTCTATTTATGCTGTCTAATCCCTTCCCCTTCCCCCCCATCCCCACCCCCCTCCCAACTAGCAACCCTCAGTTTTTCCTCTACATCTACGAGTCTGTTTACTTTGATTGTTCACTCAGCTCTTCAGACTCCACACACAAGTGAGATCACATGGTACGTGTCCTTCTCCGACTGACTTTATTTCTCGCAACATAATAGTCTCTTCACAACATTATCAATTACATTCCCAGAACTGCCCCCATATCCCTTTGGCAACATTGTAGTCCCACATACACTGTCCAAAACCTTCCCTCTCTCCCTCTTCCCCACTCCCTCCCAGCCAGCAACCATCAGTTTTTCCTTTATATCTGCTTGATATGACTTCAATCTTCTTAAATTCTCTCTCTGGGTTAGCTTATTTACCCCTTTCTTTTGTTTAAAAAAGCCCTTTTAACATTTCTTGCAGTGCTGGCTTGGTGGTAATGAATTCCTTAAGCTTATTCTTTTCTGAGAAGCTCTTTATTTCTCCTTCAATTTTAAGTGGTAGCCTTGCTGGGTAGAGCAATCTTGGTTGTAGGCCGTTATTTTGTGTCACTTTGAATATCTCCTGCCACTCCCTTCTGGCCTGCAGAGTTTCTGTAGACAAGTCAGCTGTTAGTCTAACAGGAGTTCCTTTGTATGTAACCTGCTGTCTTTCTCTTGCAGCCTCTAGGATTCTGTCTCTGTCTTTAACCTTTGCCATTTTAACTATGATGTGTCTTGGTGTGGACCTGTTTGGGTTCAGCTTGTTTGGAACCCTCTGCACTTCCTGGGCATGTATGTTGATTTCCTTCACCAGGGTAGGGAAGTTTTCAGTCATTATTTTTTCAAATACATTTTCGACCCCTTGCTTCTTCTCTTCTCCTTCTGGTATCCCTATGATTCGAAGGTGGTTGCGCTTCACCTTGTCCCATAGGGCTCTCAAACTATTTTCATTGTTTTTTATTCTTTGGTTTTTTTGCTGTGCCAACTGGGTGAGTTCTGCTATTTTGTCTTCCAAATTGCTGATCCGCTCCTCTGCTTCATCTACTCTACTGGTGATTCCTTCGAGTGTGTTCTTCATTTCAGTTATTGTATTCTTTAGTTCTAACAGGTTGTTTTTTATGGTTTCCCTATCCTTCTTTATGTCCTCGCTAAGTTCCTTAAACATTCTTATCATCAGTGTTCTAAACTCTGTCTCTGAAAGGTTGGCTCCCTCTGTTTCATTTGGTTCCATTTCTGCAAGTTTCTTCTGATCTTTTGCTTGTGACATGTTTCTTTGTTTCCCCATTCTGGCTGTTGTTCTGGGATTGCTTTGATGTATTAGATAGATCACCAGGAGAGCCCTGGCTGGATCACACAGGCACACAGCTCACGGCCCAACACTCCCAGGAAAACTCCCAGTCTCAGCCTGTCCCAATCAGCCGCTCGCAGATCAGGCTGAGCAGCCCCCCAACCAATCACCATCCTGGCAACTCCGCAAACGGAGAGCGGGGACCCAAGACCCAAAGCGGCTCGCGCACTCCCTGGTCTCAGTGAGCAGCCTGTTGGAGCCGGAGGGCATCCGTCCTACGTTTCCCTGGCAACGCAGTATAAGCCAGGCAGAGGGTGGGGATCCAAGGCCACAGGCGCGCGCGCGCACGCACGCACGCACGCATGCACGCACTTCTGCGCCAATTCCACCAGACCAATTAGGTCTCGGACCTGATCCTTCGTGGGAGGGCCCAAACCCGACAAAATGGCGTCCTCCCTACACCACTCGCGTGCAGGCTCCACACCACGGGAACAACAGTTCAAAAACCTCCAGCCTTTGCACCAAAGGTGCTCAGTTCAGTCTGTCCCCGCAGGCCCCCGGCTCACACAGCCACTCCCTTCACCAGGAACCAGGTAAGTGTCACCGGCGAGCAAGCCCGGGCGCCGGCCCCACTGATTCACCAGCTGCTCTTAGCCTCACCGAGCTGAGCAAAGGAAGTCCTTACTAATTTACTGCCAGCTATCTTAGAACTTCTCTGCCCGGCAAACGAACTCAGGGCTGGTGAGCTTGGGGTGCGGCCGGAGGGTCTCTCCCCCAACCGGAGAAGCCTCCCACGGCTGGGACTTCCCTCACGGGGTTTGCCCTCTCTCGTCTCCGCCCATCCTACCTGACCCGATGCGGCTTCCTCTTTAAGTTCTTCGTTTAGTGGTTCTGTTCCTCCAGTGTTCCAGGGACCTCCAGGGTTGAATGCTGTGTATAATTTGTTTGTAATTTTGGTGTGATCCTGGGAGGCAGTTAGCACAGCGTCTGTCTATTGCGCCATTTTACCGGAAGTCCTTGCTGTGCTTTCTTAACAGATTGTTCATACTACGAAGTTATCAACCCCACTTTGGTTTTCTATTGTCCAAATTGGTGTACTTGCTTTTTGAAGTTTCCCTAGGATTTCACACTTAACCACATCATTGAATTGATACCTCACTGTGTCCCTAGAGACTTTATTCTGTCTTCTGTACCATGGTAAACAGCATTTAATAGAAGTATAGTGTCCAGAACATGGGAGATGACAGTCTCCTTTTACTCTGACTGGTTGGAAGGACTGGAACCTTAGTACAGCATAACCTGGTTTTACAGGTTGTGAGCAGAAATGTGATGGGTCTGAAGACCAGAAACTGAGTCTGGGGAAGAATAGACTTGATGGGGAACACGAGAGTATCAAATATTTGAAAAGTGTTGTACACAAAAAGGGACGGGAAATAGTGCATACTGGTGGCGAAGGCCTTGGTTCTGACACCAGGCCACCTGAGCTCATGTCCCGGCTCTGCCATCTATTATACGACTCTGGGCACGTGTCTTACATCAGTCTCCTCAGATGTAAAATGTGTCTAAAAATAGTACCCACTTCATAAGGTTATGAGAATTAAATGTGAGTATCCGTGTAGAGTATTTAGATGAGTGCCTGGCACTTACTGAAAATCAATAAATGTTAACTGTAAAGCTAGAAGTGTTTATCCAGAAGAATTAAAAACTGAGGTTGCTCTATGTGTCAGAACCTAAGGCTACTGCATGAAAATGAAAAGGAGGCAAATTTTAACTCATTAAACGGAAGACAACAGTTGTTTGGAATGAACTGCCTTAAAAGGTATTAAATGTCCTGTCACTGCTCAAGCATGGACTAGGTCAGAGGTGTTCTTCCTTTAATCTGATATTTTTGGGGTATTAATACTCTTTATTTTGTGAATTAATGGTGATAGCAGATGGTAGGTCTTTAGAGTTCTTCATATCTTTTTTTCTTTCAAAATATTGACAGTCCTGCCAGTGCCCTAAATTATTTGGAAAATGTTACTGATACATGAAATGTAAAAGTGGCCTCCACACTTAGAAGCAAATGTTCTCATTTCTATCCTCCCATTGTAGGGTTGCTTCCATTTAAAGCCAGTCCCTTCACCTTTTCATCCTACCTTCTTTCACCTCTTCCAGCATTCAAGATCTTGCTCTCCTCCTTCTCTCATCTATTCCAACCAGTTCCTCTGCTGGCTCCCTCCTCATAATCTGTAAGCATACTTAGGTCTTTTTAAACCCTACCATTTCTTTATTCTTCTTTGACTACTACTCAGCCTTTGTTTCTTTTCATAGCCAGGCTTTTCAAAGGCTTTCTCTGTATAACTCTCTCAACTGTCCTTTCTCCAGGTACTGCATAAAGGACAAAGTTTTTCAACTATTTATCTCTAAATCCTAAGAAAGTACATAGTGTATGTTTGTTGAATCTTTGGTGAACTAATCATTATTGTGCAGAGAATTCCAGTTAAGTATTGTTACCCCTGTTTTAGAAAGGAGAAAAATTAGGTTAGATTGCTTTCAAGGTCACAGGATCCATACTGTCTTCCTTCCCTGTTATGTCAAGTGGGAGGCAGAACTCACACCAGTTATTTTAACTGAGATAATTTAAAGAATCATTAGCCAGAAAATAGAAAACAGAAAAGGCAAAAAGGGAACACTGAGATTATCATAAACATAGGAATCGTAGGAAGCAGCTACCATCTCTTTAAATGATGACACCTGGTGAAGCTTGGAGGGGTGACTTTTGGCAATTTCAATTCTGAAGTTTGCTTTGGAGTACCACAATTGATGGTTGTGGAATATTTCTTTCTTTTGAGAATAACTAAAAGCCAGAGATATTTGCATAGTGGCAGAGTCTAATCATCAAAACTTAACTTCTTATTAACTTGAAGAAACTCTCTTCCTTTATAATTGGAGGACAGGAATGAAAACATTTGTTTATAATTGTGGAAGCCACTGGAAGCATGAGCAAAAGGATATGGAGAGTAAATAATAAAGTAGTGGGTGTAAGGATATCAACAGAAATAAATTACCGGAATAACTGATGGAGAATTTCCTCCTCTCCTTTCTCCCCCCATTCATCTTTTGTATAGGATTTATTTTCATCCGAAACCCCTTCCTCCCAGGTTACCAGTGGCATTGGGTGAAGCAGTGCCTCAAGTTATATTCTCAGAAACCTAATGTGTGTAACCTGGACAAGCACATGACTAAAGAAGAGACCCAAGATCTATGGGAACAGAGCAAAGAGTTTCTGAGGTACGTTTTAACAACCACAAGAAAGTGTTAATATTCTGTTCAGGTCACTATAACAATGCAGTGAAAGTAACTGGCCTGTTTATTTTTCCTTCATTTCCACACAAATGCAGCACAATTATATTCTTTCCCCCAGGAATATTTGGACAGATGCTTTGACAGTTATATTAAATTGAGGTCCATTTTAAAGATTTGCGTATCGTAGCTTAGATATCAAGTTCATCCTCATTAATCATCAGATGATACATTTTCATTGAGCTTCAGCCCTGTTTTCTACTTAAAGTGAGTTCCTTTGAAAACTTGTGGCAAAAAGTAGCCCTGGAAGCTCTTTACTTCTGCCCTCCTAGATGGAGCCAGTGCTACTAGCTGTTTTATGGTAGGGCAGTTGTTCTTCATGAGAACTAATGTCTGTACCTAAATGTTGTTTCAACATTCATTCATTCCACAGATACGTATGGTGGCTCAGTTGTGTACCAGGCATGATGCTAAGCACTGGAGTTACAAGTGTTAGTAGGACACTGTCCCTGCACATAGTCTGTGGCAGGAACTCAGTATCAACAGGAATAATTATAATAGAGCTCAGCGAGAAAAATGCTGTGGGGGTCAGGGGAAGAAATAATTCTTCCAGGAAGGAAGGAGGTGTCAGAGAAGAAAAATGATTTTTTTTTTTAATGTTTTTTTATAGATTTAATTGGGGGAGGGGAACAGCGTTGGGGAATTGAGGAAGAGGAACAGACAAGTTGCTCTCCTTTTTGTTCTTCAGTCTAGTTGAGGAGAATGTTGCTTCACTGGCCCATGTTGATATTGTGATCGTTGAGCTCTTCCCGGGTGAGGCAGTTGGTCGCCGGCCATTGGACGGCTGCTCGCAGCAGCTCATGCCAGCTGCCGGCCACTCACGGTAGCTTACAGCAGGCCACTGCAGACCCGATGCAACCATCGCCGGCGACTCACAGCAGCCCAGCTCCATGTCTAGCTGTTGTTCACCATCTTAGCTGTAGAGGGCGTGGCGTCACTGGCCCTCATGTGGGATCGGAACCGGGGCCCTGCTGCTCAGAGCTGGCGTCCCAAACCAACTCTTAACCAACACGCCACTTAGCCGGCCTGAAAAAATGATTTTTTAATTAAGTCCGTTATCTTTTTTTCTCTGTCATTTAAACTAGGTCTTCAAAAATGATTAGGGGTTTGCCAGTTAGAAAAGCAAGAAGGCTCTTTTGGGTAGAGAAAGCTGCCTGAACAAAGAGGTAACATTTAAGACGGAGTGAATTGTTCTCAAATAGGAGCACAGGGTGTGGGCATTTGAGTGTTTATTCAACAAATAACCATTGTATCAGATACTGGGTTTGAGTGTCAGAGAGTCAAAGACAGATAAGACACAGTTCCTGCCTTCTAGGAATTCTAGGTTAGTCAAGGACAGAGACACATAACCGTATAATTAAATACAATTTCACAGGTATAAGGATAGACTTTATAAGATATGGGAATGGTCCTTTAGGTGACTAGATCAGAGGTGGGTTCTGGAAATGCCCACCTGGAAGTCATGGATAGATTTGACCAGAGATTAAACAGGAAAGGTAGGTTAGGCCAGACTGTAAAGGGTTTAGTGATATGCAGAGCACTCATTTTAGAGTCAAATTGCCTAGGTTCCAATCCTGGCCATTTCCTTGCTGTGTAAACCTGAGCAAGTTTCACCTTAACCTTTCTATACCTCATAGTAGTCCTTTCCTCACTTATTGTGTGAGGATGAAGCCAGGTAGTATGTGAGAACTCTGTGGAACAGCCTCTTAAAGCCATTATACCAGCTTTGTGTGTTCTGTTTGGACTCAGTGACCCTAATGGTGCAGTTTTCAGAAATTGTGTTGTGCTTATTTTAACAGGGGAAACAGAAGATTTTCTTAAGTTGGAAGGGGAAAGGAAAACTAAAATTAATTGCTTTACCCTTGAAGTCGTCTTGGTCTGTAGGTTATGGTATAGGTGGGAGCAGTGAGGAAAATCCTGTTCTTTAGCTTTTAGAAGTGTCTTCTTTAGAGCTGAGAGCAAGTAAAGGAAGATCATGGTTCAGCAAAATTAGTCAAAGAGAACTTAGAGTTTGTTATGAAACCAGGCTGTGTTTTCAAGTAATTGATTTGTTTCCTTCTGACGACTCAGCAGAAATCCCAGGTGTCATCTGCTAAGATAGGTTAGACGAATCTCTTTAATAAATATAACCCAGTAAACAATGGTGTCTAATAAATTATGGTATCTAATAAATTATCAAAAATTAAAAATGTGATCATCAGGCTGGCCGAGTGGCGCGTTGATTAAGAGCTGGCTTGGTACGCTAGCAGCCCCGGTTTGGATCTCACATATGAGGGCCGGTGACACTGCCCTCTACAGCTAAGATGGTGAACAACAGCTCCACCTGGAGCTGGGCCACTGTGAGTCCCCAGGTCAGCATAGCTGCAGCCCCTGCTGCAGTGGGCAGCCATAGGCTACAGTGAGTGGCCAGCAGCCAGCGTGAGTGGCTGGCAGCTGGTGTGAGCTGCCAAGAGCCACAGTGAGTGGCCGTCCAGAGGCTGGTGACCGATCTGCCTCATCCAGGAAGAGCGCAATGATGATACCAACAAGGGCCAGTGAAGCAACGTCCTCCACAACTAGAGTGAAGAACAAAAAGACAGCAACTTGTCTGTTCCCCTCCCCCAATTCCCCAATAAAATCTTTTTTTTAAAAACGGGCGGGGGGGATAATCACACCTTTGTTGTCAAGGGTTGGAAGAAATTGATATGCTCAGACATTGCTGGCAGCATTGAAAATTGATTATGGCCCAAGTTTTCCTTTTGTCACTGCGTATCTGTGATACATGTTTCAGTTTCCTCATCTGGGAAACAAAGGGATTGGACTGAATAAGCCGTTCAGGGTGATTGAATTATGGTCAGTTAGAGTTCATGCCAGCTGGACAGTGTATGCCAGCTTTCCCCACATTCCCAGAGCATATCAGAAAGGAGTGGGTCTGTGATTCAAAAAGATTTTTCTGGAGAGTCTTAAGTGTCTACCGCAACATCCACATGAAGAAGCACTGAACTAGATGAACTCCAAAAGTCCTTTCAATTTTAACTTTCTAGGTTCCTGGGGTCAGGGAAGAAGAAATACTTGAACCGAGAAGCTAAAATAGCTCTGTTTAGGGGCCGGCCGAGTGGTACGGTGGTTAAGCGCTGGTTTGGGAAGCCAGCGACCCCGGTTCGGGTCCCACATATGAGGGCCAGTGACACTGCCCTCAAAAAAAATAAAATAGCTTTGTTCACAGAATTAGGGCACCTCAATTCTATATTTTGTTCAGAGTTTATTCTCAGTGAGTAATGTAGCTAGACATTCTTGCAAAAGAGTGTAATAGGTATAAGCATGTGTATTACAACATCAGAACAGGGAAACAAATGAGAAAGAACCTAGGTGTCAGCCAGCAAGAGATCAGATAAACCAGGCATGACATACCCAAGCAGTAGAATGCAGCTTGCAGCCACTGTGCAGCCATTACAAAGTTGTTGGGGTTTTTGTTTGTTTGTTTGTTTGTTTGTTTTTTGAGGGCAGTGTCACTGACCCTTGTATGTGGGACCGAACCGGGGCTGCTGGCTTCCCAAGCCAGCGCTTAACCACCGCGCCACTCGGCTGGCCCTACAAAGTTGTTTTGGTTTTGTTTTTGTTTGAAGATTTTATTGGCGAATTGGGGGAGGGATCAGCGTTAGGATATCAGGGAAGGGAAACAGTAAGTTGCTGTCCTTTTGTTCTTCAATCTAGTCATGGAGGATGTCGCTTCACTGGCCCATGTTGGTATCCTCATTGCACTCTTCCTGGGTGAGACAGATGGGTCGCCGGCCACTGGACAGCCACCCATGGCAGCTCACCCTGGCTGCCAGCCGCTAATGCTGGCTGCCGGCCACTCACAGTCGCTTATGACAGCCCACTGCAGCAAGGGCTACAGCCTATGCCGTCCCCAGTGACTCACGGCAGCCCAGCTCCAGGTCGAGCTGTTGTTCACCGTCTTAGCTGTACAATGATGCTGTACAGGGCGCAGCATCACTGGCCCATATGAGATCCGAACTGGCGGTCCTGCTGCTCAGAGCTCGCGCTCCCAAGCCAACTCTTAACCAACACGCCACTCGGCCAGCCTTGGCCATTACAAAGTTTTAAATCCAACCCTCTAGCAAATATAGTAGGGTCTACAGTCGTAGTAAATAAAATCATTTCTCAGCATCTCCATCACAACCACCTTAGTAATCTAAGCCACCATCATTTCCTGTACTAGCCTCCTAACCAGTCTCCCTGTGTCTGTTCTTGTGCTTCTTCAGTCTGTTTTCTGCATAGAAGGTAGAAACCATGTCACCACTCATAGTTTCTCACCCTCAGTATCCCAGTTCTGTTTTGATGCAAACCATCCAGAACCAATAGACATCACAAGTTAAGGGCATGGTCCCCAACCAAACTATCCTCACTTCAGACACCAGCCACAAGTGTGAGAGATTCCCCAAGCTATACACACTTCTGATCAACTCGTTAGAAATTTAAGGAAGTTCCCATGACTCCCTCAGGTTCACTCACTCACTAGAACCATTTGCAAATCAAGAAAGCTTTATACTTAAGATTACAGTTTTATTATAAAGGTTACAAATCAGGACCAGCCAATGAAGAGGCACACAGGGCGATGTCTAGGAGAGTCCCAACTGCAGAGCTTCCGTGTCCTCTTCCCATGGAATCAACATGTCTTACTCTCCCAGAAAGCTCCCCTGGCCTTAGTGTTCAGAGTTTTTATTAAGCATGATTGATCGAATCATTAGTCACATAATTGAACTCAGTTTCTAGCCTCCCACCTGTTCCCTGAGGTCTTGCTAATATCCCTTGACTCAAAAGCTCAATCCTGTCGTCACAGGGTTGGTCTTTCTAGCTTGACAAGCTCACATCATGAGTCATTTTAGTATAAACTCAAGTGTGATCCTAGGGCCCACAGTGAATAACAAAGCCTAGAGTTTAAAAGGTCTCCCAAGAACCAGGGACAAAGGCCAGTCAAAGTCTTTGTTGTACAACTCCATCCCACTTAGAATAAATGCAGAAGTCTTTACATGGCCTATATAAAGCCTAGGTGATAGGGCTCTCAGCCACCTCTCGAGTCTCATCTCCTACCATTCCTATTCATTTATTCTCCAGCCACACTGGCCTCCATGCTATTCCTTAAGCATATCAGGCATACTCAGATTCTTTGCACAAGCTGTTCCTTTTACCTGGAAAGCTCTTCCTTTAGATAATCAATGGCTTGCTTCCTTTAAGAGTGTTCTCATATCATATGAGAAATGATCCCTTTATCCTTCAGTTAATAGTCCCCTTGTTTACCCTCATTCCTTATCCCCAGCCCTGTTTTTATTCTTTAGTGCATGGTAGTTAACTAAATATTGGGTTCTCAGAAAAGTCATGATGCATTTTTGCAACAAAAAACAGAAAAAATACGTCATGACTTTAATGACAACCCAATATTTGTGATATTAATTAGTTAATGGATACTTTCTTGTACCTTTTGAGTTTTGTGAATGTATTATCTACTCAAAAATTAAAGAATAAGTGAAGGGGAAATACAAATTTAAATATAGCAACTTAGCTTTTTTCTGTATGTTAACTTATGAAATGCTTTGTATACATTTTTGTATATATGAAAGCTTTTTTTTTTTTTGATATCCTCAATGTGGAAGCAGAATTAATCTTTTCCCCTTTCTACTCCTTTAAGACTTTGTTATGGTGCTATTATAGTATTTATTATAATGAATCCAGTCATCTGGAAAACAAAAAAGAAGGCCATTAGCCCTAGGAAGCATCAGCTCTGGGTGACAAAACAAAACAAAATGTACTATTAGAAGCCAAGACTGGAAAATGTTTCCAGAATAAGAGAAGGTCCAACCATGTCATTATGCGTAGGATTTAACAATTATTATTTAATTGAAACTAAGAAACTAGTTTTGGTAGAGGTATTCGCTAAAGTCAGATTGCAGTGAGGGGAGACAGTGAGGGTGGCAAATACTGAGTCCTTTTAGGAAGGTTTGATTGTGAAGGGAGCTAGAGAGATACATAGGCCAGAGGAAGGCAAGACATAGACAGGAGACTTGAATGAGAGGTCAAGCTGGGAAGATGATTTTTGTTGCTTTTTCTTAAATATATGGAAGTGTTAAATATTTTTGTAGGTCAAGAGGAAGAAACAAGTACAAAGGAAGTATTGAAAATAAAAGAAAGATGATTGATGGAAAAAGGTCTCAGAGGCTATGTCAGGGAAATGGGAGATAGTATAGTATAGGTGGAGAATTGGCCTTAGTGGAAAGAAGTGGGAAACCAGGAGGGAAGGATGGGGTACAGCTTTTGAAAAGTTTAGAAGTATAAGGGAGTAAAGTTGAAATCATTCACTGGATCGTTTGATCAGGCCTCTATTCTCATTGTCCTAGAAGGGAATAAGAGCAGGACTGAGGCCGGGAGAGGAATGGGGAAGGCTTAGAACAGAAAGTAGAAGATTCAATAAGATTAAATATTTGCAAGCGGGCAAAAGATGGTAGCAATTAAGGTTGAATTTGATGTCCATTTGCAGTGATTGCTGGGAGGTCCAGGTTAAGAAAGAAAACAAAGTTGGAAGCACTCAAATACTGAAGAAATGGAGTTCTAGAGACAGGAGATGGAACTTTCAGCTTAATGGAAATGAGAGACCAGGAAAGGCAGGACAGAAAGCTATGGTCATGGGGGGAAATCTCACGAAAATTTATGGAAGATGCAATTCCCAAGCCTTTAAAAATGATTGAAAAAACAAACACTGGCAATAGGATTTTAAAGGATTTTTGTTTGTTTGTTTGTTTTATTATCATAAACAACCGTTAGACTTTTTCTGTCTTGACTGAGTACTTTTGCTTTCACAATGATTCACTAATGTCCCTTGAGGCAAGAAAGAAAAGAAAATACCAGTGCTTACTTATGACACGCGAACTACCTACTGCTCAGAGTGGCCCAGCAGAGGGTAGGAATTCATTTCTGCACAGTTAAAGTTTGGTTGAAAGCAGTGCTATAGAACATGATTGCTGAGAGAAATGCCAGCGCTTACATAAAGCACGCACCCATGATAAAGTGAGCAAACTGCTGTGTGGGCATATGTACCCGGGGAGAAGGTGAGCGACCCCTCCATCCATCATCTCTTGTTAGTGCCTGGAGGAGCAGCAGAGGCCGACACAACAGCGTGGCTCTATTTGCAGTGAGAACCAATCATTAGGGTCATACTTGCTTGAAAACATTCTTTTGGATAATTAGATAAAGATTTAAAGTTAGGCTGGATACCAACATAGTCCCTGCATTCCTTAGGGTGGGTGGCAGCTCCATTGGCACTGAGCCTTCTTGGCCACGTTTTGAACCAGTCAGGTTTAACAATAGAGCAACCCAAGCCCTTCATTAATTTCTCAGTATTTTCTGCTTAGAAATGATCTGTTAAACGTGGTTCGGGCCTTACATTATTACAGTGTTCAAGAGTGAATTTTTTGGAATCTGTTACCCAAGAGACCTATGACCAGTAGTGTCCCTAAGTAGTTCTCAGACAAGAAATGTCTAGTGTTGGCCAGTCCTGCTCTCACATCTGGAGACAGTTATTGCTACTTTCCTTCCAGAAATCCTATACAAAGCCAAAAATTGAAATCAATTTATCAGAAAAGGATATGAAGTGAGGAGTGGAATCTCATACCTATATAGATCTAATGCATTACACAAAAAATATAAAATTCTCAAAATGGCACAGACACTGATCACAACTATTTCACTAAGTATGTTCTTAAGCTTTTTCTTTTTGTTATGAGGATTGTGCTTAATGCTTTTGGAAGCAAGACTCTTCTCTGGCTTCTTGTACATCCTTGGATCAATACCCCTTTATAATACAAGGTAAAGCCCAAAATCTTTCTTATAATGAGATAGTTAAGGTAGAAAAGAGATGCTCTTTTTGTTTTCTGAAAAAGGAACTAAACATACAATGGTGGGGTTTTTTTTGTGTTTTTTTTGAGGGCAGTGTCACTGGCCCTCACATGTGGGACTCAAACCGGGGCCGCTGGCTTCCCAAGCCAGCACTTAACCACCACGCCACTCGGCCAGCCCTACAATGGCATATTATAGGATGGTTCTTTTCATGCTTAGTCATTACTATAATTTTGATAATTTTATTGTTAATACCATAAACTCATGTTAATTATAATAATGTGTTGTCTGTTATTGAAGAACATTAGACTGGGTCTTTCTTTTTTTTAAGGGCAGTGTCACTGGCCCTCATATGTGGGACCCAAACCGGGGCCGCTGGCCTCCCAAGCCAGCACCCAACCACCGCGCCACTCGGCGGCCCTACACCGGGTCTTTTAATGGAAAAGCAGCTTGCTGGTGCTATATCAAATGCCTAAAATACCATCACTTTCTAAACTATTTCCAGAGCTGCGTTGTTATTCTCTTTATTTCTTTAGCTCGGTCTGGTTTAGGTATAATAGTATGGGTTCTTCATCAAGAATAAAATCTCTTGGGCCGGCCGAGTGGTGTGGTGGTTAAGCGCTGGCTTGAGAAGCCAGCAGCCCTGGTTCGGTCCTACATGTGAGGGTCCGTGACACTGTCCTCAGATAAAATTTTTAAAAAAAGGAAAGAATAAAATCTCTTACTGAGCTAGAAAAAGATGGAAATGTTTTGTTTTCATTTTAGCTAGAATAGTATTTCTCAAGGCACGGCCCCCAGACCAGCAGCTTCGGTATCACTCGGGAACTTATTAGAAATGCAGACTCCTAGGCCCCAGTCCTGACCTGCTGAATCAGAATGTATAGGACTGGGCCCACGGTGAGTTTTAACAAGTTTTCTAGGTGATTCTGATGAGCATTACCATTTGAAAACTTGGCAGAAACTAGATGGAGCCCACACAGGCCCTGTAAAAGCTTTCTGCACAGCTCTTCTCTTCGCTGCCTAGATCCTCAGGACACAATCTATTTAGTGTTCTAGATTCCATTTATACGCCACTGACTGCAGCACCTTCCTTTACTCCTTCCTTGAAAACATAGCTTCAGTATCCATGAAATCATCCTTTCTTCAGCAGCATTTTCTCTTCTCTTTGAAATTATCTTTAAATAAGGAATTGAGCACCGTATAATATCTAAGAAAAAAATAAGTAGATTGGATCACCGCTTTAGGGTCATTATGGAACTCTGGTACTACTTTTTTATTACCGTTAACTACAAAATTTCCATGAGTCCAGAAATAAGAGGTCCTATTTATTTTTCTATCTCAAGGCTACTAAAATAGAATACGTTCTCCCAAGGGGAACATCAGGGAGATCTTTTATTTGTACCTTTAGTTAAAGAAACATTAGTAGGGGCTGGCCGAGTGGCTCAGTGGTTAAGAGCTCGCTCAAGAGTGCGAGCTGAGCTCTGAGCAACGGCGGTTCGATGCCAGCCCGAGCTGAGTTGCTGTTGAGCTGCCAACAAGTGGCAGGATGGCTCAGCTAAAGAAAGAGAGAGAGAGAGAGAGATTAGTAGAACTCAGATTGTATTAATAACTACATTGTATTTTTTTTAGGTTTTATACATTTCATGAATGGCAGTTATGCTTAATAACTATTCATATCAGCTAGTTTCAGCCACTGGCCATGCCTATATATCTTCCCCTAAATTGCTAATAGTTGTGTATCTCCTGTGATACCAGGGGTCCCCCAAGACCACACCCAAGTTTAATGATTCCCCAGGAAGACTCACAGGACTCAGCATACAGTTGTACTCATGGGAAAGATTTATTACAGTGAAAGACTACAAAGCAAAATTAGCAAAGAGTAGGACTGCCCAAGTGGCTCAGTTGGTTAAGAGCTCGCTCAAGAGGGCGAGCTCTGAGCAACAGGGTCACCGGTTCAGTTCCCACATGGGCCCAAGCTGAGCTGCCAACAGGTGGCAGGATGGCTCAGCTAAAAAAATAATAATAATTAGCAAAGGGTCAGGAAGCATATGGCCAAGTCCAGAGAAAACCAGGCTCAGGCTTCTAGGGAGCTCTCCCGGTAAAGTCACACAAGATGTGCTTAATGCCCCCAGCAACGAGCTAGCACGAGTGAAATGTCTACCAGGGCAGCTCAGCTCCAGGTTTCTACTAGGCACTGGTCACATGGGCAGTCTCTACCTAACACACCAAATTTCAGACTCTCAGAAAGAAAGCTTGTGCTCAACATAAACCACATTATTTTTACAGACAGTTTAGGCGCAGTGAGCTACAGTTCTGGAAATGGTGTGAACCTGCAAAATCCAAGCTCAAGATGCTGTCAGGGGCCAACTTGGTAGGCAGGCCTTTCAAAGGACAGCAGTCAGATCTGCTGTGCCTCTTCTGCACGACTGTCCTAGATAAATCTGTTTTATCCCTTTTAGCTACTGGTCTTGATGTATGTCTGGGTCACAGTGTGTTTCTTAGAATGTAAACTCTGTGAGGACAGATAGCATCTATTCTGTAAACTCTTTGACAACATCAAGATGTGTGCCACTTATAGTGTGAGCCCCTAATAAATCCTTTGCTTCTGCTCATGCTGAATGCCCGTATTGCCTGCTGCATACAACATCCCTGTTTGAATCCGAGGTTCTTCAATGTTGTGCTTGACTCCCTTAACTGATTATGGCTGACTTTGAGCTCTTCTTTTTTCTTAATTCTACT
This sequence comes from Aselliscus stoliczkanus, assembly GCA_033961575.1. NCBI lineage: Eukaryota > Metazoa > Chordata > Mammalia > Chiroptera > Hipposideridae > Aselliscus > Aselliscus stoliczkanus. The sequence goes on along the minus strand of CM066732.1, from coordinate 140,033,794 downwards.
GGCCCTCAAAGTTGTGTGCTATTCAGCTTAGTTCTGGATTTTATACTGCCTTCAATTTTCCCCTCATCTTATGCTTACCTGTCATCTCCTGTCAGAATACAAACTCCTTGAAGTAATCTACTCTTTTTTAAACAGCAGTGGTTAAAGTAAAATGATTAGTACTAGCATTTTTGTGTTTTTTTGTTTTGTTTTGTTTTTTGAGGGCAGTGTCACTGGCCCTCACATGTGGGACCTGAACCGGGGCCGCTGGCTTCCCAAGCCAGCGCTTAACCACCGTGCCACTCGGCCGGCCTGCATTTTTGTGTTTTTAATCAAACAAGCTTCCTCTTTAGAAAAAGAGTAATCCCATAAATTTGATAGACAAGATAATATTTGTAGAAAGGCACCTCTATTTTACAGAAACCCCCTGGTTTCTGTGGGATGTCAGAAACCAAATTACAATTACAAATCATTAATTGTTAGCTAAGCCTTAGTTATCTAAGCTATATATAAAGAGTTAAAGAAGTCGTGTTAACTCAGCTATTGATGTATACAAGATTTTGCCAAATTTTCCCCAACCTGCAATTCCAGGAAGCCACCATCATTATAATCATGGTGATAGCTGTGATGGATCATACTGCACTTTTAGCAAACTAAATTGAGCATGTTCTGTTAGCCAGACTTTCAGTTGCCCATAGTGCTCTTCGTCCCATTTAACATAGACAGGTAAAGACATTGCACACACACACAAAAAAAAGGGCCGGCCAAGTGGCGCGGTGGTTAAGCACTGGCTTGGGAAGCCAGCAGCCCCAGTTCGGGTTCCACATGTGAAGGCCAGTGACACTGCCCTCAAAAAAAAAAAAATATATATATATATATATAATTGATCCCATTGAGCAGAGGATTTAGGACCAAGGACAAGAAATTAGAAATGCTAATGTGTTTTCAGTATTTTTTTTATTGTTGGTCAACTCATTTATCTGTTTTCATTTCCCCTATGGGGATCTTGGCTAACAGCTTATATCATAGAATAGCAAACTTAGACTGCAGCGTCCATACAAAGGGCTGTTGCTGCCATTTAAGATGACTAAATCCTTGTTTCTCGTTTGTTACCAATCTTTGCAGGTATAAAGAAGTGAATAAACGGAGACCCCGGAGCTTATTAGAGAAATTGCGGTGGGTGACCCTAGGCTACCATTATAATTGGGACAATAAGGTATCAGATTTTCTTGTTAATTCCATTGTTCTCCATTTTTATGCTTGTGCCCACATAGTGGGATTTTTTTTCCTGGCCAAGCTTATAATATCAGGTTATCCATTTGTGGGAGGATCTCTCTTGCTTGTTACCTCTTAAAATCCTCTAGATACAGTATCTCGAGAAGCACTGATAATTTATCAAGAGAAAATTTCTTCCTTAAGCCTTATTTCATCAGAAGCCATCAGCGTTTCTCCAAGTAGGTTTCAGGGACAATAGGTTTTTCTTTACTGCATTCAAGAGCAATTCTCAATTATAACCTTCATTTCATTATTGTTTAGTGTTTGTTGAACATTTATTTTCTACATAATACCTGCCTGAAGTAAAAGAAGCTCCGTATATTTCTGGTATTCTCATCAACTCACAAAAGGACTGTCAGGATCTAGATGCTTTGCCTGCTCTCTAGTCTAAGGTCTGAGCAGGAGAGAGATGGGAGAGAATTCCTACAGTTAACAAAGCTCCATGTTTTCCTGAGGCACAGTCTCTACTTTCCTGGCCCCTGCTTCTGAAAACGTCTCCTTTATCACTGGCAGTGCAGTGCCATTTGTCTCAATGAGATATTTGCCACCAAGTAAAAGGACTAATACTGAGAGTAAACTGAATAAAACATTAATATAGGCCATTTTCCTTCTAACCAGTTACTTCCTTAAAGCTCTATAGTTTCAGTCAGCCTAGTTTATTAACAGATATATAAACTGATGAAAATGAAGTGCTGTTCAAAAATATTCATGATATAATTCTTATTTTCAGTGATACTGATTTAATGGAAAACTACATATCTGTATTTGGGGAAATGGCCATGTGATTTTCTTCAGGTTAGACATCCTGGATTTGAATTCTACTTTCAATAAGGATAGTGCCTACCTTCTAAATTAGTTGTGAGAATTAATTGATTAATGCCTGTGTAGTGATTATACAACAGTGCCTAGCTGTTCTGAGCAGTTAAATGCATTAACACAATAAGTATCAGCTTATTATTTTTTATATTATTTTTACTGTTGACATTGTTATTTTCCAATGACCTCAAAGTTAGCCTCATTTACTAAGAAAAACGTGGAGTGGAAATTATCAAAAACTCTGAATGAGTAATCAGAGAAAAGTGTGAAAGAGAACTAGAGAGGGCCGGCCGAGTGGCGCATTGGTTAAGCGCTGGTTTTGGGATGCCAGCGGCCCCGGTTCGGATCCCACATGAGGGCCAGTGACACTGCCCTCTACAGCTAACAACAGCTCCCCCTGGAGCTGGGCTGTGCGAGCCCCGGTGATGGTGTGGGCTGCCATAGGCTATAGTGAGTGGCCCGCAGCCAGCGTGAGCGGCTGGCAGCCAAGAGTGAGCTGCCAATAGCCGCAGTGAGCGACATCCAGAGGCCAGCGACCGATCTGCCTCATCCGGGAAGAGCGCAATGACGATACCAACAGTGAAGCAACATCCTCCGCAACTAAACTGAAGAACAAAAAGACAGCAACTTGTCTGTTCCCCTTCCCCGATTTCCCAACTTCCCCGATTTCCCAACGCTGTTCCCCTCCGCCAATTCCCCAATAAAATCTTTAAAAAAAAAAAAAAAAAAAAAAAGAAAGAAAGAGAACTAGAGAGCAGAAGAGTATACAGACAGCTTGGATAGGGTTGATAGCCCAGAATGGTAATTATTTCATTACTAGCAGAGGCACTGTGGTACTAAAATAGCAGCTCTGAGAGGTTTGATCTTCTGAAGGACTAAAACTTAAAATGGTAAAGAGAAAAATCTTAAAGTTCTCTAACTACACCCTTAGATTTGAGAAATTAAATAGGACCTCTCATTTGCAATTCAGCAAAAGGAGAAGAAAAAAATACAACAGATTCCAACCAAAAAGGCTTGGCCATCCCTCAAAGACTTTTCAGAAAAGCCTTCCTTAACCTGAAATTAAAGCTCCCTTTTAGCCAAAGTAAATACATTCTCTCCAGAGCTGTGCCTGTTCCTCCAGCTAGACTATATCAGGGCACTAGTGGAGATGTGAGACAAAAGTGGGCTTTCTGATCAGATTTGAGTCTGACTGAGCAAAAGGAGACGTGACAGGGGAGTACCCAGACCAAGGAAGATGCCAGGCTGCTGCAGGCTCACACAGCCAGCTCACCTGCATGGCCGATTGCTGCCCGTCAGTCTCGTGCAGTGTGTGCATGCTACAGAGGGGCTGAGTGTTCTGGCCTTTGCTTTTTTTAAGAGAAAAAAGATATTTGTGATTCTTAGGTGCTAAAAATAGAGGAAGTTCAGGGAAGTGCTGAAAATGACTTCCTTTTTAAGGTCCTGCCTTGCCCACAGTATAAGTCAGTATTATCAGATGTTTTGAGCACGGCATTCCATCAGCTTAAACAATGAAACCGGCACTAAACCATGTCACAAGCTGAGGGGTCCCAAACCAACCTGGCAATAGTATTTGAGTTGCCGTGTGTGTGTGTGTGTTTTATTATTATGTCTTAGATTTTACAGAAAAGTTGAAATTTAGTGCAGAGAGTTCCCTTGTACCCCACCCCCACTTCTCCCTGTTATTAATATCTTACATTAGTGTGGTACCTTTGTCTCAGTTAGTGAACCAATAGCAATATGTTATTATAGTAGTGAAGTCCATACCTCATTCAGATTTTCTTTAACTGTCCCTTTTTCTGTTCCAGGATGCCACCTGCTACGTAGTCGTTATGTTTCCTCAGGCATCTCTTGGCAGTGATAGCTTCGAGTTGCCATTTTACCCTAAGAAAACTATCCCATTTGGGATTAAAGTATATTATAGAGAGGTGTACTAATTGCTTCATGTGTAGACTCCTTTCAGGGGGAATTTGTCTCATTTTTCACCACATAGCACAGTGCCTACCATATAATAGGTGCTCAGTAGTTTGAATGGTTCATTATTAGATTACTAGATGCCTTACAAAATGGATAGATAAATCATGCTATGCTAATACTACATGTAAGGTAGATGATTTTTAAGTGGTAATTACTCTTCTACCACACTTGCCTGTTTTCCTGAGATCGTTGTTTATTTTTCTTATTTTTCCTGCTTTTATTAAAGAAATACTCAGCAGATCATTATACACCTTTCCCTTCTGACCTGGCTTTCCTCTCAGAGCAAGTAGCTGCTGCCTGTGGGTTTCAGGGTTTCCGAGCCGAAGCAGGTATCCTGAACTACTACCGGTTAGACTCCACACTGGGAATTCACGTAGACAGATCGGAACTAGATCACTCCAAACCCCTGCTGTCATTCAGGTAAGTTCTGGGGATTTGGGATTACTTTTTATCACCTCATTCCATTTTCTAAAGTTTTTTTTTTTTTTTTTTAAAGATTTTATTGGGGGGCCGGCCAAGGGGCACGGTGATTAAGAGCTGGCTTGGGACGCCAGCAGCCCCAGTTCGGGTCCCGAATATGAGTGACACTGCCCTCAAAAGAAAATAAAAAATAAAAAAGATTTTATTGGGGTATTGGGGGAGGAGAACAGACAAGTTGCTGTCCGTTTGTTCTTCAGCCTAGTTGTGGAGGACCTTGCTTCATTGGCCCATGTTGGTATCATCATTGCGCTCTTCTCTGGTGAGGCAGATCAATCGCCGGCCTCTAGACGGCTGCTCACAGCGGCTCTTAGCAGTTCACACCGGCTGCCAGCCGCTCACGCTCGCTGCCGGCCACTCACTGTAGCCTATGGCAGCCCACTGCAGCAGGGGCTGCAGCTATGCCGTCCGGGGACTCACACCAGCCCAGGTCCAGGTGGAGCTGTTGTTCACCATCTTAGCTGTAGAGGGCAGTGTCACTGGCCCTCATATGTGGGATCCAAACCAGGGCCACTGGCGTCCCAGGCCAGCTCTTAACCAACACGCCACTCGGCCAGCCCTCTAACGCATTTTTAAGTTAAAATAAAATAAAACATTAAACTTTAAAAAATGGATTCTATAATCTTTCCCTTCCAGTCATCTTAACAATATATCATTAGTAAAATTAACTTAATCCTTTAAGAGTAATGACCAAATTATAGTTATTATTTCTGTTTATGTTGCATGGAACCTGCCCTTTGTACTGAGCGGTATTGTCTGTGGAATAGGCAAGTGGAAGACCATACAGCCAAGTGAGCATCTCTTGTAATAGAGAAGAGCAAAACCCAAAAGTCTGAATGGTTTACTCTCCTTGTCTCCCTAAGCAGGAGTTTAAATTTGTGCAACGTACCGTACCTGACAAAGAAAGTGCCTGAACAGAAACTTTTCTTTTTTTTTTTTTTTTTAAAGATTTTATTGGGGAATTGGCGGAGGGGAACAGCGTTGGGGAATCGGGGAAGGGGAACAGACAAGTTGCCGTCTTTTTGTTCTTCAGTTTAGTTGCAGAGGATGTTGCTTCACTGTTGGTATCGTCATTGCGCTCTTCCCGGATGAGGCAGATCGGTCGCCGGCCTCTGGATGTCGCTCACCGCGGCTATTGGCAGCTCACGCTTGGCTGCCAGCCGCTCACGCTGGCTGCAGGCCACTCACTGTAGCCTATGGCAGCCCACTGCAGCAGGGGCTGCAGCCCACACCATCACAGGGGCTCGCACAGCCCAGCTCCAGGTGGAGCTGTTGTTAGCTGTAGAGGGCAGTGTCACTGGCCCTCATGTGGGATCCGAACCGGGGCCGCTGGCATCCCAAAACCAGCGCTTAACCAATGCGCCACTCGGTCGGCCCAGAAACTTTTCTTTATTAAGTGCCTTATCTGTAAACTGAAAAGGAATGATAAATACAGTAAAGGACTTAAATACAATAGTTCCCCCTTACCCACGGGGATACCTGAAACCACACATAATACCAAACCTCGTATATACTGTCTTCTTTCGTCTACATACATACCTATAATAAAGTTTAGTTTATAAATTAGGCACAATAACAGATAACAATAACTAACAATAAAATTGGACAATTTTAACAGTAGACTATAATAAAAGTTATGTGGATGTGGGCACTGGTTCAGGAACCCCTTGCTGAAGTCTGCCTACAGGCTCAATGCTTTCTGGAGCAAAGCTCTGCCATCAGATGGAACACGTTTTCTGCTCATATCCTCCACCCACAAATTTAATGCCTTCTCCACCTTAACTAAGCACTTATCACACACTGTGGCCATAACTAATACAAAACTAGCACAAATATATTTTTCTTTCTTCACAAGTTCACAGATAGAAAATATGGTTCGTACCGTAGATCTTGGCAACAGCAGTATATGACTTTTTTTCTTTCCTTATTAAGTCAGGAACTTTGACCATTTCATTTAAAGGAAGTACTTTACAGCTTCTCTTTGGCATATCCAAATTACCAGCCTCACTACTCTTGCACTTTGAGGCCATTATTAGGTAAAATAAGTGTGACTTGAACACAAGACTGGGATACCATGACAGTGAACCTGATAACCGAGGGGGCTACTAAGTGACAAATGGGCGGATGACATATATAGCATGGATTCACTGGACAAAGGGATGATTCATGTCCAGGCTGGATAGAGCGGGACAGTGCAAGATTTCATCACGCTGCCAGAACAGCGTGCAAATTAAAATTCATGGATTGTTTATTGAATTGTTTATTTCTGGAATTTTTACTATTTCCGGGTGGGTAACTAAAACTGCGGAAAGCAAACCTCTGATAAAGGGGGACTACTGTAATTCCATTAGAACACTTAAATCTTAAAGATGCATCAATAAAACTTATATGGGTAATGTTAAAATTGAATTTTTTTTTCTTATTTAACTGCTTCAAATTTTATTTTGCCGCAGTCTTGTGTGTTATGATAAGTTTAAATAGACCATGGGTTGGTCACTCAGACACAAACCAAAAGAGAAAGATCTTAACAGTTTAAAAAGGAGGATCTGGGAGCATTAAGTATTGAGCTAAAGTTAAAAAATAATGCAGTTACCATGGTTAGTAGCAGAAACTTACTGCTGTGTGTTGTTTTACCTGCTATTTTTTTGTAGCTTCGGACAGTCTGCCATCTTCCTCCTCGGTGGCCTCAAAAGAGATGAAACCCCAACAGCCATGTTTATGCACAGCGGTGACATCATGGTAATGTCAGGTTTCAGCCGCCTGTTGAACCACGCAGTCCCAAAGGTCCTTCCAAGTCCCGAGGGGAAGATCCTGCCTTGCTGCCTAGAGACACCGCCCCCAGCTCTCCTGCCCAGGGACGCGGTGGTAGAACCCTGTTCTGTGGAGGACTGGAAGGTGTGTGCCAGCTACTTGGAAACTGCTCGTGTTAATATGACTGTCCGACAAGTATTGGCCACAGACCAGGACTTCCCGTTGGAACCCGTGGAGGAAAATAAAAGAGACATCACCACAGAAGGTTTCTGTCATCTGGATGACAAGAAGAACCAAGTGAAACGAGCTCGGTTGAGCCCTGACAGCTGAGGCGGAGGGAGCCCGTTCTTGTACTCAGGCAGGTCTCACGGTAAACGACCGTGCTGTTTCGTGTTGCCATAGACATTAGCACCAAGACAAGCCAAAACCAGACAGGAAAAAACTCATCATTGATCACACTGTTGCCTTGGAACCCATGGTGAAGAGTAAACTGACTGAATCGGAGAAGTGTGTGACATGGTCCAGTCCTGCTTAGGCACTAATGTATGTGAGATGTCCGAGGAGGTATGACATTCCACAGTAGCCTTCTCAGCCGCTGCCGTTACCTCTGAGGCAGGAGGAAGTGAGTTTCCTTGATTGTGGAGTCTTTAAATACCTCAGATTGTTTAAAGAGAAATAAAATAGCCCTCCCACCACCCCATCTAGTGATTTTGTGATAAAATTGTGGTTCCATGACCCACCCATTGGGACACATTCTTAATTCTTCCAATCAACATCAGATCTTTTGATCTTCCATCTTTCCTGACCTTCACAGAATTCTATATACATTAAGACAATGGAACTGGAAGTCTCGTCCCCTAGAAAAGAAATTAGTCACAGCTCTCTCTTGTCTAAAAGGTAAATGTATAAGGGGTACCAAAAAAACTGTATGCACATTTTAAGAAAGGGAAAAATTGTATTAAATTTGTAATATATACCGATAACAAAAGATGAACACAAGTCATATGTATACATATTTTTGGCACCCCCAGTATAGAAACCCAAGGAAAGGGAACAGTAGTTTTTCCAGGTGTCTGTTAGGCCCCCAAACTCTTACTGTTGGCTTTTTAATGCCATTTTTATTGTTAGAATAAAAGCGTCCCAAGGATGTTCTGTAACTGTTTTCTCCATGAATAAACTTACTTGATTTTAAATGAAAGATCTGTATCTGTCTTTGAGGGACAGTGTATCTGAGATTAGTTTTTTTCTTTTGAGGGCAGTGTCACTGGCTCTCATACGTGGCACCTGAACCCGGACTGCTGGCTTCCCAAGCCAGCACTCAACCACTGCGCCACTCTGCTGTCTGTTTCTTTTGTTTCAACGTACTATATTGTTCTTGCTATTCAACTCCTCTGGCTGCTTCTACACTACACCGTTCTGCTCCACCCGAAACATTTCTGTTGTTTTGTTTGGTTTTAGTTTCAGGTGTACAAAACAATAGTTAGACATTTACACCCCTCACAAAGTAATAACCCCCCCCCATCTACTACCCTTCTGACATCATATATAGCTGTTACAGTTCCATGGACTATGTTCCCTATGATGTACTCCACATCCTATGACTATATACATACGAGTATATGTTTAATTTTAGTTGACACCCAATATTACTCAGCTGCAGGCGTATAGCACAGTGGTCAGGCATCTACACAGTATGAAATGGCCTTCCTAATAAGTCCAGTGCCCACCTGGCACCCTACATAATCTTTACAACATTATTGATTATCTTTCCCATAGTGTATTTCATATCCTTGTGGCTATATTGTAACTATTGATTTGTGCTTTCTAACCCCTTTGCCTTCTCCCCAGCCCCACCCCTCCCATCTAACAACCATCAGGTTTTTTTTTTCCCTGTATCTCTGAGTCTATTTCTGTTTTGTTTGTTTGTTTATTCTGTTCTTTAGATCCCACATATAAGTGAGATCATGTTATTTGTCTTTCTCAGTCTCACTTATTTCACTTAGTGTAATATGCTCTAAGCCCATCAATGTCATTGGTAAGATTTCATTCTTTTGGGCCGGCCGAGTGGCGCGCGTTTAAGAGCTGGCTTGGGAGGCCAGCGGCCCAGGTTCGGATCCCACATATGAGGGCCAGTGACACTGCCCTCTAAAAAAAATAAAAATAAAAAAATTCTTTTTTGTGGCCAAGTAAAACTCCATTGTATAAATGTACTACAGTTTCTTTATCCACTTGTCTGTTGATGGGCATTTTGGTTGTTTCCAAGTCTTGGCTATTGTGAATGGTACTGCAGTAAGCATAGGGGTGCATATATTTTTTTGAATTATGTTTTGGATTTCTTTGGATAGATACCCAGGAGTGGAATTGCTGGGTCGTAAGGTAGTTCCATTTCCAGTTTTTTGAGATACCCCCATACTGATTTCCATAATGGCTGCACCAATCTGCAATCCCACCAACAGTGCACCAGGGTTCCCTTTTCTCCACAACCTTGCCAGCACTTGTTTGTTGATTTATTGGTGATAGCCATTCTGACCAAAGTGAAGTGGTATCCCATTGTGGTTTTTATTTGCATTTCTCTGATGATTAGTGAGGTTGAGCATTTTTTCATATCCTGTTGGCCACTGTATGTCCTCTTTAGAGAAATGTCCTCTGCCCCTTTTTTAATTGGGTTGTTTGGTTTTTTGGTGTTGAGTTGTATGAGTTTTTTATAAATTTTGGATATTTACCCCTTATCAAATGTATTATTGGCAAATATCTTCTCCCATTCACTAGTATGTCTTTTTGTTTTATTGATGGTTTCCTTTGCTGTGAAAAAACTTTAGTTTGATGTAATGCCACAGTTTTATTTTTTCTTTTTCTTCCCTTGCCCAAGAGGATATATCGGTAAAAATATTACTCAGGGTAATGTCTGCAAGTTTACTTCCTATATTTTCTTCTAGGAGTTTTATGGTTTCGGATCTTGCATTTAAGCCTTTAATCCATTTTGAATTTATTCTTGTGTGTGTTGTGAGAAGGTGGTCCAGCTTCATTTTTTTGCATGTGGCGGTCCAGTTTCCCCAGCATCATTTGTTAAATAGACTATCTTTACCCCAATGTAAATTCTTCTTCCGTTGTCATAGGTTAAATGACTGTATATGAATGGATTTATTTATGGCTCTCCTTTATGTTCATTGATCTGTGTGTCTGTATGTCAATACCGTTCAGTGGAAAAACGTAGCCATAAAAGTCATGTTTTGGGGCCGGCCGAGTGGTGCAGTGGTTAAGCGCTGGTTTGGGAAGCTAGCGGCCCCAGTTCGGGTCCCACATGTGAGGGCCAGTGACACTGCCCTCAAAAAAAAAAATCAAAATTAAAAATTAAAAAAAAAATAAAAAAAAGTCATGTTTTGGAAGAACCAGGTGGAGATATGAGGAAATATACAGTACTGAAGGACAAAATCCAATTATGAAACCGTGCATAGTAACCTAATTTTGTATAGAATGTTTACATATTTTCTTTTTTAAACTGGAAGGATATGTATGTGTACCAAAATATGAATGATGGTGGGACTGTAGTTGTTTATTTTATTTATGCTTTTTTTTGTATCTCTGATTTTTTTTCACATTGAAAATCTTTTAAAAAAATTTTTTTTTTTTTTTTTGACGGCAGTGTCACTGGCCCTCATATGTGGGTCCCAAACCGGGGTCCCCGGCTTCCCAAACCAGCGCTCAACCACCGCGCCACTCGGCCGGCCCTAAATATTTTTTTTTATAGAATAAATGTTTTGTTTTTTAAGAAATGCTCTTTAACCTGGGATTGTCCCTCTACCTGCAATTTGTTAGAATGCAAATCCAGGAACATCAACATGGTCTCACAAAAGGGGCTTGTTTGATGAAATTATTTTATGTAATACAATACTATAAGAGCATGATCAATCATTTTTTAGAGATATATTTAATAATTGGAGGAAATGCTCAAATATGTTAACTGGGAAAAACAGCATGCACAGCATTTTCCCGATGTTTTTTGTGTACACACTGCACAGGCTGGAGGGTTCTAACAGTTTTATATCTTCCAGGTTTTCTGTAGCGGGCATACATTGCTCTTTTGAAAAAGGTCTTTGTGATGCTTTTGAAAGGGGACAAGTCAGGTGCACACTGAGCTCAGCAGCAGCGGCCCTGTGAAGTGTCCACTCGCCTTTCTAAATGTGTGCCCCATCAGTTCTATTCCGGTCTGAGGCCCTTTCAGTCTCTCTGATCTTCCAATTGCTTTAAAACGTCTGGCTAAGATGGATTTTCTCACTGCTCTTTGCTTATTATTTCAGTAGAGCCTCTTGCCTATTTCCAGCACCTACATGAGGGTTTTCATAGAAGGATTGCAGGCCCCCGGTGAGTCACGGATGTACTGCTGAACAGGACAGGCTTAGCAGGACTTGGATCGTCATGTTCTAATTTTCCCAAATCCTTTTTCACTAAGATAAACTGGTCTTATCCCTTTTTCTCTTTTCCCTTAATCTAAAAGGTTGGTTTATTAGAGTAGGGAAAAAAAGAAAACCCTAATACCCTAGAGGTAGAGTCAACTCAGGCAAATTAGAATAGTAATGAGGCAGAAAGGAGCTGGGGGATGGTCATTGATCTCTGACTGGAGGAGCCAGGCAGGACAGACACCTCTCCTATTTCCCTCTGTCTCAAAGGTTACAGTGGGAAAAAAGCAATACAAAGGTAGTTTCTTAGCCTGGGTAGTAAATTTTTATTGACATTATTTTTAATCAACTATCCAAATTTGAGCTCTCATAGAGATGAGTTTGTTGGCTCTCAATTCATTTATTGATGAAACAAATCTTAATAAGATAAAATTATATGGTAGATGGAACGTGAAATAGAGTGGTTATCAGAAAAGCTAAATTTTAATAACATCACCAATACTTACCTGTGTGACCTTGAATAAAAGTCACTCAACTAAGCCTCAGTTAACGTTTTTGAGCCCCAAATTGCTCATCTATAAAGAGGTTTAAACCAAGTAATCCTGCGTTACCTACCACCTCTGCAATGCTATATTTCTATTTTTTTTTTAAGATTTTTATTGGGGGGCCGGCCGAGTGGCGCATTGGTTAAGCGCTGGTTTTGGGATGCCAGCGGCCCCGGTTCGGATCCCACATGAGGGCCAGTGACACTGCCCTCTACAGCTAACAACAGCTCCACCTGGAGCTGGGCTGTGCGAGCCCCTGTGATGGTGTGGGCTGCAGCCCCTGCTGCAGTGGGCTGCCATAGGCTGCAGTGAGTGGCCTGCAGCCAGCGTGAGCGGCTGGCAGCCAAGCGTGAGCTGCCAATAGCCGCGGTGAGTGACATCCAGAGGCCAGCGACTGATCTGCCTCATCCAGGAAGAGCGCAATGACGATACCAACAGTGAAGCAACATCCTCCACAACTAAACTGAAGAACAGAAAGACAGCAACTTGTCTGTTCCCCTTCCCCGATTCCCCAACGCTGTTCCCCTCCGCCAATTCCCCAATAAAATCTTTTAAAAAAAAAAAAAAAATATTTTTATAAAATCTTTTAAAAAAAAAAAAAAAAGATTTTTATAAAATCTTTTAAAAAAAAAAAAAAGATTTTTATAAAATCTTTTAAAAAAAAAAAAAAAGATTTTTATTGGGGAATTGGCGGAGGGGAACAGCGTTGGGGAATCGGGGAAGGGGAACAGACAAGTTGCCGTCCCTTTGTTCTTCAGTCTAGTTGCGGAGGATATTGCTTCACTGGCCCATGGTGGCATCGTCATTGCACTCTTCCCGGATGAGGCAGCTCGGTCGCCGGCCTCTGGATGGTCGCTCACCACAGCTATTGGCAGCTCACGCTGGCTGTCGGCCACTCAGTAGCCTATGGCAGCCCACTGCAGCAGGGGCTGCAGCCTACACCATCGCCGGGGCTCGCACAGCCCAGCTCCAGGTGGAGCTGTTGTTAGCTGTAGAGGGCAGTGTCACTGGCCCTCATATGTGGGATCCGAACCAGGGCCCCTGGCATCGCAAAACCAGCTCTTAACCAATGCGCCACTCGGCCGGCCCTGCAATGCTATATTTCTAAAAGGGGAAATTAATCTCAGAGTTTGGGTAAACAGCAAGCAAAGCTACCCCATGGGAAAAATTTTGGGTAAGGAAATCAATCGTAAAGGAAAACCAAACTGGAACAACTCAAGAAAACAATACAAATAGCCAGTAAACATGTGAAAAAGATGCTAACCTCACTGGTAGTTAGGGAAATGCAAATTAAAGCAATGAGATGTAAATTTGAACCATTGGTTTGGCAAGAGATTATTATCTCTTGACTCCTCTCACTTACACCCTACTTCTAATCTCAGTAAGTACTGCCTCTACCTTCAAAGTAGCAGGAATCTAATCTCTTTTATTCACCTCAGTTACCACCCTAGCCCAAGCCAGGATCCTCTCTCAACTGGATTATTACAGTAGCCTCCCAACTGACTCCTTCCATGCAGTCCCATCCATCCCCTACCCCCATAGTTTACTCTTAACATAGAGCCAGAGTAAGGTTGTTAACACCTAAGGGGGATCATGCCACTCAAAACTTTCTCATCTCACTCCTCTTGAGTTAAAGCCCAAGTCCTTTCAGTTGTGGACAAATCTCTGCCCAATCTGACTCCCCTTTTCCTCTTGGTCCTTGCACCAACTCCTGGCCTCCTTGCTGCACCTCTGAAGCGACCAAGCATATTCCTACCCCAGGCCTTTGCACTGGTCTGTTTTGTTTCTTTTGCCTAGAACACTCCTCAAAATTCCCTCACCTCCTTCCAGGAAGACTCAAATATCACCTGGGGAAGTCCTTCCTTGGCTGCCCTATTCCAAATCTCAGTCCTGCTGGCATTCCTCATTTTCTTTACCATACTCTATTTTTTCATCACATTTATGACAAAACAATACATAGTTTACGAAATAAGGAAATAATGCTTTTTAAGAAAATATAAATGATGAGTAATTATTGTTTCCCTCCACTAGACTAAGTGCTGCAAGGTAGAGACGTGCCTCGGTTTCCAAAACAGTGCCTGGCACACAGTAGTTGCTCAATATATATGTGTTGGGGGCCGACCGAGTGGCGCGGTGGTTAAGCTCTGGCTTCGGAAGCCAGCGGCCCCGGTTCGGGTCCCACATATGAGGGCCAGTGCCACTGCCCTCAAAAAAAATATATATATATATATATATATCCGTTGAATGAATGGATGTCCAGTGTTGGTGGGATATGTGAAGATGGGTGCTCATTCACTACCGTGGAACTGTAAATGGATAAAGCTATTATATGGTCAGGGTTTAGCTAAATTTTGACCCAACAATTCTACTTCCAGGTTTCTTCCCTAAAAAGGGTCACAGTGATATGTGTAAATCTACTTTCATTACAGTGTTGTTTCATAATTGTGGAAAACTAGATACGACCCAAACGTTAACCAGTAGGAAAAGAGTTAACTGAATTATGGTTGTTACACACTATGGAATATTAATAACTGTGCTGCCCTTTGCAAGAATGCAGAGGGTTCCAAGATACACTGGTTATTGAAAACCGTGAAATTGCAAAATTATATGTACAGTGTAAAAACTATTGCATATATATAAAAGACTAATGTAAAAACTAAACAAGACTATTATCTGTGTGTGACATACATGTTTGTAAATAGATGGGGGAAGATCCAAATTTAACAGTGGAGAGAAGAAAGATTGGGAGTTGATAGAAGACTTCTTACTCTATATGCTTTTGTGTGGTCTGCTTTTTTTTACAAGAACATATTTATGCATTACTTACATAATTTTTTTAAATTACGCATAACAAGTCCTATAAAGAAGCATACTCATATGCAATAATAAAAACATGGAGGAACTTCATCTTTCTCCAGACTCTCCAGAGGTATCCTATCATAAATAAAATCTGGTACTGGGGTAGGTGATGTAGAAAGCAGCCGGTTCAGCTGCTGCTACAGAAGCTTTAGTTCTGGGGTTTTTTTTTGTTTTGTTTTGTTTTGTTTTTAAGATTTTATTGGGGAGTTGGTGGAGGGGAACAGCGTTGGGGAATCGGGGAAGGGGAACAGACAAGTTGCTGTCTTTTTGTTCTTCAGTTTAGTTGCGGAGGATGTTGCTTCACTGTTGGTATCGTCATTGCGCTCTTCCCGGATGAGGCAGATCGGTCGCTGGCCTCTGGATGTCGCTCACCGCGGCTGTTTGCAGCTCATGCTGGCTGCCAGCCGCTCACTGTAGCCTGTGGCAGCCCACTGCAGCAGGGGCTGCAGCCCACACAATCTCCGGGGCTTGCACAGCCCAGCTCCAGGTGGAGCTGTTGTTAGCTGTAGAGGGCAGTGTCACTGGCCCTCATGTGGGATCCGAACCGGGGCCGCTGGCATCCCAAAACCAGCGCTTAACCAATGCGCCACTCAGCCGGCCCTAGTTCTGGTTTTTGAGTTGACTTCTCCAGGGGCTGGCTAGAGAATGTGTGATCAAACCCATCCAGGCAGGAGAATCAGCCTCCATCGCGTTTTTGCATATCCTGAGCTCAGGTACCTTGCTATGCCTAGAAACCTTGTTTTACTTCCGCCATGAAAATACCGGCTGTGAGCTTTCGTTGCTAGGGCCATATGGTCCACGTTAAGGTTGAGCCAAGTTGTGATGGCCACAGTCCACTGAAAAGAATTACTGCACTCCAGGGACATGGCTGGGCAGATAGTGCTGATGTCCACATGGCCCTGATTTATGATTTCTATTAGCTCTGGTAAGGGCAAGAGAGAGGAGAGGGAAAATCTGTTTGGGGCACACTGGTAGCTGTGTGTACTTTTCCTGGGTGCACTGTGTGGTCCCCGTTTTTAGGTGGTAACTGCCCATCCCCAAAATGAGATTAGGCCTACAAGTGTGCCCAGCCAGCAGCTGGCCCTTTCCCTTTGTCCCCATCAGCCGTAATCAAGCACCCCCTGAAAACAAGCATATATAAGCCCTTAGACTGCCTCTTCATTGTTAAGAGGCGCTCAACACCAAGGCTCCAGTCTCAACAGCTAGAAAAGAGCGAAAGAACCATCTCTGCTGGGTTTCTGACTATGGAAGATTTTTCTCTTATCTCAGAAGACAATCGTGCCTTGTCTGTGTCATTAACCAACTACTACTTTCGAAGAGATCACAAGGTAGAAGTGCCTACAGGGATAAAAAAACATCGGCCTCATGCTATCAGTCAGGCAATAGCCCTAGTTATTTCTTCATCCAGCAGCTATTGAGCATCTGTGAGTGTGAGTCACCTATGTTTTGTGAATGTGACAGGCATTGTTCTGCCTGCAGGGCAGGTCCTACAGTGAGTGAGGAAAACACGCAACAGGCTATAAACTATGCTGTGATGGGCCAAGTACGCAGTGCAATGGGAGGGGCTCTGAACCCAGAAAGGCTTCCTGTAGGAAATGACATAAAAGCTGACAAGGCATGAGCTAGAGATAGCTTAATTCCCTTCCTGTTTGGCTAAAGGCCATTTATTATCTCTACTGTCATTGGTCTTCTGGGAATCAAAGCATCTGGAAAGTTGTGAAGACTTTTTCAAATCTTAATACAATAGTTTATGATTCGTGTGATACACATTAAGAGATTCATTTATTTTGTTCCAAGCCCTGAGCAATGTCTGCTATGATAGCTTTTGTTCACTCTATTATCTGTATCCTTCAAAGAATAAGCTCCCTAAGGGCAGACTTTCTTCTTTCCTGGTCACTGATATTTCCCCAACACCTAGAATACTGCTTGGTACAGAGTACTGCTCAATAAAACATTGGATGATTGAAAAAAATGTTCTTTGTCACACTCTTAATGTGACATTGCACATCACAAAAGTCCTTTGCAAATAATTGCAGAAGGGTAGCAGCATCATTTTGCATATATATATATATAAAATCTGCAAGCAGCCTTTTCTGAGGCATTCACTCATCCTGAGTGGGAATGTGGCTAGGAAAGGCACTTCCAGCATCATCCCCTGAACCCTACCCAAATACTCCTCATGCCTTAACCAGGGATTATGCCATTACAAGACACAAATCTATCAAATTACAAAAAGCAACCAAGGGTAGGAAGTGCACCCAGCCTCTCTGTAAACCAGAGTCAGGAAAGACGTCAGGACCACAGCAACTGCCACCTCTCCCACCTCCCCTGCCTCTCTGGTCTTGGCTTCCCTCTGCCTGTCTGCTTCCAGCGGACTGTGGACCCTCTTTGCAGCTTTCTCTTACACAGGGCTGCCCCCAAGTGGCTCTTCAGTCCCTGACCTTCCAGGTTGGTTGGTTGCGCATATAAATAACCCAAATCCAAACTGCTGGACGAGAATCCGCTTGGTATTCTTTGCGTCAGTGTACCCCCAGCCCAGTCAGCTGTGACCAGGGAGGCAGGGGTACTTTTCTCTTCAAAACCAAAGGAAGGACTGGGTAGAAGGAATGGAAAGGATTAGTTGCAGAAATGATTAGCATCTCTATTGATATTCATTGTACCATTTTCCTTCTAGAATGAAATGCTGGAGAATATTAACCCCAGATCACTGGACCAGGAGGTAATAAAAATGGGGCCTGTCCATGGCTCTCTCCAACCTCCTTCACCAGAGGCTACTCCCAGAACCACCCTCTCCAAAACAAAACCAACCCATCAGTGTCCCAGCCCCGCTTATCACCTCTTGGGCTTTGTTGAAAGGTTGGAGATGAGGGTGAGGCATCTGGTGCCCCCACAGTCCCATTACTTTGGAGACCAGAGGCAATTGAGGCGCTTTCAGCCAGAAAAAAATATAATTTAAGGCCTTGGCATCTGGCTGGGAGCAGAGAGCTGTGTTGCCATGGCAATGCCTCGCTCCATTTAACAGCAACATATCCCTGAGTTTGGTCACATCCACACTTGGGCTCATATAGCACCCTGTCAGCAGCCCCCACGACACGTATACCCGTACCTCTGGCAGAAATCCAGCAGAAGCAAAGCTCATTCCCTGCGCGCCCCCATCCCCATTGCAGACACCCACATCCATCCCCTTTCCTGCAACACCTCAGCCAATCATGCAGATTCCAAGAGCACCCCCAGACAGCACAGCACTCCAGGGAATTGAGAGTGCTATTGGAACACAAACCCTGTGACAGGCCCACGTAGAAGCCTGCTGGGTCCATATGCTTTTCCAAAGTTCCTGACACAGCCGGATCTTCATCTTCCATTATAAATCTCCTTGGTCTGTCATCTCCAACCTTTCAACAATGCCCAGGAGAATAGGAGGAGGGGAGCAGTGGTGTCCTGGTGCACACATGTTTCTCCATTTTCTTGAGAGGAAACCCTGCAGGTACTTACCCCATGGCCCCTAATAAACTGATGTTCTGTTTCTGGCCCTATCTTAACATGGGTAGCGGTGGACGGGATGGATCAGAGCAGGGAGACACGAAGGCTCAAGGATGATCGCTACACTACTTGTAGCAGTGAAAAATAGCCTAAATGTCCATTAAGGAGTAGGTAAGTAAATCGTGGTACATCTGCACAATGAAATACTCTGTAGCGATTTAAGAGTTGTGTAATCTGTATATAGTCATGGTAAAATATGAAAGTGTGATCCCACTTACGTGTTTTACCTTTATGTAATGTGTGGAAAGAGGTCGGAGAAGAGTGGGATCAAGAGAGGAGTGATGGGGACTGTTTCAGTTATAATTTGCCGTGTAACAAACGATCCTAACACCAGTGACTTAAAACAATGACAACGATAGCACTGTTTTTCCTGATTCTATGGTTTGACCAGGCAACTCCTCTGCTGGGGACCCCTGAGCTCACTGACACAGCTGTATTCAGTTGGTGATGGCTGCCCGCTGGGCTGCCTCAGTCTACATGGCCTCCTCTTCCAGTGTGCTAGACTGGCTTCCTTATGTGGTTGGTGTCCTAGGCAGCATTCCCAGGCGATAAAAGCAGAAGCAGCAAGACCTCTGAAGGCCGAGGCTGTGGAACTCCACCACTTCAAGCCTGCCACCTTCTCATTCTCTTGGTCAGAGCAAGTCAAAGGTCAGCCCAGGTTCAAGGGATGAGGAAATAGACTCCACCTCTTGAGATGAATAGCAAAGTGACATTACAAAGGGCATGTGTATTGGGATGGGAAGAATTTGCAGCCTTTATTTTATTTTACTTTTATTTATTTATTTTTAAAGATTTTATTGGGGAAGGGGAACAGTGTTGGGGAAATGGGGAAGGGGAACAGCCAAGTTGTCCTTCAGTCTTAGTTGTGGAGGGCACAGCTAGCTCAGCTCCAAGTCCAGTCGCCATCTAGCTGCCCATTGGCAGCTCGCAGCCACTCAGCTCAAGGTGGATGCCATGTTCAATCTTAGTTGGGGGTGGGCATAGCCCATCATCCCATGTGAGAGTCAAACCGGAAACCTCATTGTTAGGAGCACGTGCTCTCACCAGCTGAGCCATCCTGCCATCTGCTGGCAGCTCAGAGGTAGCTCAGCTCAGGCGCAGCTCATTGGCCCATGTGAGAATCAAACTGGCGACCCTGTTGCTCAGAACTTGAGCTCTTTTTTTTTTTTTTTTTGAGGGCAGTGTCACTGACCCTAATATGTAGGATCTGAACTGGGGCCGCTGGCTTCCCAAGCCAGCGCTTAACCACCACGCCACTCGGCCGGCCCTCAAACTCACGCTGTTATGCAAGCTCTTAACCAACTGAGCCACTCGGCTGGCCCAGAATTTGTAGCCTTTAAACAACCATGGGTGCCTCTCACTTTTTGCTCTATATAATTCCGTACTTTGTGTTCATGTGTTACTCGAGTAACCTCAAAAAAAAAAAAAAAATGACGGGCTGGCCGAGTGGCGCGGTGATTGGGCGCTGGTTTGGGAAGCCAGCAGCCCCTGTTCAGGTCCCATATGTGAGGGCCAGTGACACTGCCTTCAAAAAGAAAAAGTGAAAGGGTGACTCTAAGAGACATATGAAAGAGTGATGAGGACTTTGTTGACACCTAATTCAGAAAAATCAAAGATGACCTAAAGGTTACTTAGTCTGGAGTACTAAATTATGGCAAGCTTCTTTGTTAACTGTGAGGAAATGGAGACTGGCATATCCAAGGCTACAGATGTGACAATATTAACAGTGAGTCAGTGGGCAAGAAGTGTGAATATTAGAGAAAGAGCAAAGGAAGAAAATATAAATATTTTACTAGCTTCCCAGTGATAAGAAATAAATATAATCAGACTTTGAAATAGCTGGACATATGAAATATTTATACATATCATTACTGAGCTATCAAAATGGACGACAGGATTTTTCCTTTCTCTTCAGACTCTCTGCCATCGCTTGCTGGTCATTAGGTCATTTCCAACCACATTCCCACCCATCAAATGGAATGATTCTCCCTGATACAGTCTTTGAGAAAAAAGAGTGTTGATTTCACATTTAATACAGTATTCCTGTACAGATGGTCTGGTCCATTGGCATTGGTGATTTAACCACACAATACCCCCAAAGGCTAGGACAAAGAGGGCCAGCTAAAGAGAAAATAAAATCTGAGTCTCAAAATGTCAAGTGTGAAGCATCACAATTCCCAGTGTGTGCAGTGGAGGGAGAGCCTGGTATGTGCCAAGCACTGTACAAAGCACCAAGGTAACAGAGTTCCCAGGGCACACATGGAGAGGCGGAAGAATGAGACTGGTAGGAAGACACCAGTGATGGAGAAGTCACCGGGGTGCCAACCCCACAGGGAGAACAGGTCATGGGCATGGGATAGAACCACAGAGACCTTCACTTTCATTTTATTCTTTAGAAGCAAGCAAGTCCCCCCCCCCCCAGAAGAGGAATTAGGCCCCATCTCTTCAGGAGGATGTCAAAAGACTTGTGGGTCTTTCTTAAAACCACAGAGCACTCAACAAAGGAACAGTGACTCGCTGTCTCACACAAGAAGCCAGTCAAGAGTTGGAGCAGAACCCATTCAAATGGCTTGTGTTGAAAACCTGCTTCCTGCTAGGCTTTGTGCTGGATGTTGTGTGTAAAGACAGAAATAATCCAAAATCCTTTTCCTCAAGATGTGGGGGGAAAAGGACACATCCTTGGGTCCTTCTTTTAACTACATCCCTCCCCTGGAGGCAATTTGTCCCCAGGCTCGAGGGAAGTCTGTGCTCTGAGCTCCCAGGAGCCCAGAATCCTCTTCCCCAGATGGCCCAGCCTGCTCCCTGGGCCAGTGGACCCCTCACCCTCAGGTCCATCTTCCTGTCAGTGTATGCACCCCTGGACCCATGGTGGCTATTTGTGGGCATGTGGAGGAAACTTGGCCACAGAAGCTGGGGTGTGCACACACCTGGTGTGGGCCAGAGGCAGGGATAGGAGGAGAGAGAGGCTCACTAGGAGGGAGAGGAAGAGGTCAGTTGTTAGATGCATGGAGGTCAGGATTCTCTCAGCACATCAGGGGCATTTCTTTTCTTCCTAACTTGCCAGTGCCCTCGTCTATAAACTAGAGAGCCTGTTGCAGGCTGTGTGAGGGCCCATGGGAGCCGGCATTTGGCTGCCTCCGTGGTGCCCCGTTAGCAACATGCTGTGTGGTGCCACTGCTGAGCCCAGGCTTCCCTCTAGTGACCAGTCCGGGGAAAACAGCCTGAGGCTCCTGGCCATTCTTCTCCAGTGGACACTTTTTCCAGAACATGCTTTCCAAAACAACATATCTGATCCCATCATTCTTTGTTTTGAGGTTTCTAAAACCTCAAAAACAAAGCTAGCCAACATTTGCAGGGCCACTCAGACACACACACACACACACACCTGCTCTTAAGTCATGACAAACAACTTAATCTTCGCCATATATTTCAGGCCTCTCTTCTTTTGCTGACAATAAACTGCCCACCTTTGTCCAACAAACGAACTCGTACTCCTCCGTCAAGACCCGCTTCATGCTTCTTTATGGCTTTCTACGGTCCTGTGGGGGGGAATCCATGACCCCTCACAGGGGTCTTCTGACCACTTTTATATAGAACGATAGCTACTCTTGTTGGGCACTGGGTGCCAGTCCCTCAGCCGAGAGCTCTAGAGGTATCATCTCATTTAATCCTCATGATAACCTTAAAAGCAGGCACCATTATCACCCCCATTATACAGATGAGGAAACTGAGAGGAGAGGGGCTGGTCAAGTGCCCACAGTTACATGGGCAGCAAGCGAAAGAGCATTGTGGTCACGAGTGCTCTCTTGACCACCAAGCCACCTCCCTAACTGCGGTTCTTAGATGTCCTTGTTTCCTGCCTGAGAGAAGCCTGTTTTCTTGTCTCTGAATCCTCAGCATAGAACACGGTGACGCCCGCATGACTGGGGCCTGGAAGCCCTCAATCTATTTCCTGAACCGAATGGCAAAACAGGAAGGGTTGGCTTTGCCTACTGTACTTTTTGTCAGGTCCTTTGGGTCTGAACACTGACTCTATATCTCCCCTCGAAGGCTAAAACTCTTGCTCCTGACTCAGACCCATGCATTCTTAGCAAGGAAGGACAGAAGCTGTGGGCATAGTTTTCAATGTAAAGATTAACTAAAAGTAAGAAATAGGGTATAACTTTGTGCTGGTGGCCAAACTAACTCATCCTCAATCCCCCCATCTCTAGATGAATCCACCCCAAACTGGCCAGGACTGGCAGGGTTTTTGCTGACACACTCAGCTATTCCTGAAGGACTGTTCTTCCCCTGGGGGACTGCCTCCCTGACCCACGCCCACAGTCTGAGCCCTTCCTCGCCTGGTGGGACCAGCCACCAGCCCTTCTCCCGTCTTCCTTTCTCCCTGCCTTCCTACCTGCCTTCTGTGCTCGCTTTTCTCTCATTTAGGCAGAAAGTGTTAGATAACCACTTTTTTTGTCCACCTGGCGTGCTCAAGCTACTAGGCTGCATTAATTTCTTCCTTTTTTTCTTCAAAATGGAAATATAGAATATTATTTTTTTCTTCCAGATTATGAAAGGCAGTACAACTTATTGTAAAAGCCGCAAACACATAGATGTTTAAACTAGAAAGTGAAAGTTGCCAGTCATGTGTCTACAACAAGAGAAGCACTATTTTCAAGTTTTCTATTTGGTTTATAGTATTCCCATTGTGTGTGTGTGTGTGTGTGTGTGTGTGTGTGTGTGTGTGTGTGCGCGCGCGCGCTTTCATTTTAATTTGTATCATAAATGAAGATGTCTCTTTGGTGGTAATTTTACTCCAGCAGTCCTAGTTTGAAATGATAATGCTGCTACAAGGTTCTTGGTGAGAACCATCCAGATTCACCCCAGCAGAATTCCCTAACTTCAGTTGGGGAGGACTAAGAATAGGGGATATTGGAACCTTTGGTTCCAAAAGATTCCTGAGGTCCTGATACCAACTGGTCGTAAGAGGTCCGTATATAAAGTGGCCTTTACTAAACCGTAGAAGGTCTTCTATTATTTCCTCAGAGCAAGGCTCCTACTTTCTCATATTACCAAAATGAAGGGAGCCCATTGGCATGCCGTTTCCCCCCATAATAATGAAATGCTGCTCTCAGGTAATTGGCTACCTGAGTAAAGAATGGCACAGCATTGGGTACGGGGTAGGGGGGGAATAATCATTTCATCAGCATTTATTCATTCATTCCACAGGCATTGGCTGAGGAGGTAATACATGGTTCCCTCTCCAGAGGGACTCACAGGCTGTGGGAACAATCTCTCTCCTCCATAGTGTGGCACAGGTATCCAGGGCAAAACTCTCTGTGAAAGGTAAGATGCCAGACACGCGTAAAGCAATAATTATGTGCCGGTGGACTGATTTACACTGCCAAACAGGAGAGATGGATGCATATAAACCAGAAAAAGTTTAATTGTTTTCTAATAAGAAGGTAAAAATTTGGGCCGGCCGAGTGGCGCGTTGGTTGGGAGTTCGCTTGGGATACCAGTGGCCCTGGTTCGGATCCCACATGTGAGGGCCAGTGACACTACCCTAAAAAAAAAGGAAAAATTTTAATGGATTGGGTGGCCAGTTAGCTCAGTTGGTTAGAGCGTGGTGTTGATAACACCAAGGTTGCTGGGTTCAATTCCCGCATAGGCCATTGTGAGCTGTGCCCCCCTTAAAAAAAAAAAAAAGAATTTTTAATGGATTGATCAGCTGCTTGTTTGCCAATCAGCATCTCTCCATGTGGGTTTATGATTACAAATGAAAATAATAATGTATAAATATTAATGATAACAATGACAGTTACACTTTGCTGAGTGTATGCTACATGCTCTACTCTGTAGAGCATTTTATTTTCATTTTCATTTATCCCCACTTTGCACTCATGTACATCTCTCTACATTGCTGTGCAGTGGGTACTGTTTTTATCCCCACTTTGCAATGGGGTTCAGAAATGTTTAAAGCAAAAACTTGGGGAACCCAAGATTCCAACACAGTTCTGCCTGCCTCCAAGACCCAAGCTCTGAATTTCCCACCTGCCTTTGCTCCCATCTGGGAAACCAAGTTGCAATCTGGACTCAGAACGAGTGGTGTTAGGGGGAGACTCAAACACAACTCAGAAGTCACTGGGCCCCTTTGAGCCAGCAGTGCAAACATGTACTACAAAGAAAGCACAAATCTGACTCCAAAAGTACCAATGCTGAAAGTCTCTTTTCCTGAAGTTTTTATGAAAAGAAGAGTGAAGAAGTTACTGATCACAAAACTTCCTAGGGCCAGCCGAGTGGCACATTGTTTAAGAGCTGGTTTTGGGATGCCAGCGGCCCCGGTTTGGATCCCACATATGAGAGCCAGTGACACTGCCCTCCACAGCTAACAACAGCTCCACCTGGAGCTGGGCTGTGCGAGCCCCGGCGACGGTGTAGGCTGCGGCCCCTGCTGCAGTGGGCTGTCATAGGCTACAGTGAGTGGCCCGCAGCCAGCGTGAGCTGCCAATAGCTGTGGTGAGCGACCATCCAGAGGCCGGCGACTGATCTGCCTCATCGGGGAAGAACGCAATGATGATACCAACATGGGCCAGTGAAGTGACGTCCTTCACAACTAGACTGAAGAACAAGAAGACAGCAACTTGTCTGTTCCCCTTCCCCGATTCCCCAACGCTGTTCCCCTCCACCAAATCCCAAATGAAATCTTTTTTTAAAGCTTTTTTTAAAGATTTTTTTAAAGATTTTATTTGGGATTTGGTGGAGGGGAACAGCGTTGGGGAATCGGGGAAGGGGAACAGACAAGTTGCTGTCTTCTTGTTCTTCAGTTTAATTGCAGAGGATGTTGCTTCACTGTTGGTATCGTCATTGCGCTCTTCCCGGATGAGGCAGATCAGTCGCTGGCCTCTGGATGTCGCTCACCGCGGCTATTGGCAGCTCACGCTTGGCTGCCAGCCGCTCACGCTGGCTGCGGGCCACTCGCTGTAGCCTATGGCAGCCCACTGCAGCAGGGGCTGCAGCCCACACCATCACCGGGGCTCGCACAGCCCAGCTCCAGGTGGAGCTGTTGTTAGCTGTAGAGGGCAGTGTCACTGGCCCTCATGTGGGATCCGAACCGGGGCCGCTGGCATCCCAAAACCAGCGCTTAACCAATGCGCCACTCGGCCGGCCCCCCAATAAAATCTTTAAAAAAACAACAACAATAAAAACCTTCCTAAGTATGCCATCTCAGCATCTCTGTCTTTTCACCCAGGCCCCTCTCCCTCTAGCAGCTGTCCACATCCCTGTCCTCCTTCCTCCCTGCCCCACCCAACATTCCCTCTTGGGGGACTCCTCTTCTACTCCTGTCCAGATTTCTCCTCCCTACTCCAAGATCTTTACCATGGTTACCTATCTCAGAGATTACAGATCAATCACCCTAAGCACAGCCTACAAAACGTGTTTCGTTTGACCTACTGTGTTTCAGAATTTTGAATTCATGCCAGTAGTTAAACCCAGCAGATTACACCTATAAATTTGATTTGCAACTTTAAAAAGTTTTTTTCTGTATAGCAATAGCTGATTGGAGTCGAACAGCAGCTAGCTGTTCCTGTTATACGTGCTATAAGTTTATCAGTTCCCTCCCTTCCCTGCAGCCTACTGATCATGAACTTGAGGTCAATTGCTCTTTGTCATCCTTTTCATCACTTACCTTATCTGGTCCCTACAGGTATTGGAATTGCCAAGCCCTCTCTATTGCTGTATTTGGATAGCAGGGTATGATAACTAACCACCCAGACTTTGAAACAGTCCTTGGAGTGGATTTTCCTGCCATGATTTTTTTGACCAATTAGGAAGACGGTAGTTCTGCACTGGTTCTTATTGAAAATTCCAGGCCCATGCACCTTATCCAATTGGGTGCAGCCTGGAGCACATACCCTGTGTACTCAGCTGAGTGCAGGAGCCAAGGTCAGGTGTATCTTCTAAAAGCATGTAAAAATCAGTTGGGCAATAAAAAGTGAATGCTTAACCCAACACATGGTGATAATGACATAATACAGAGAGTTTAATGTTTGTCCTGCAATGGGTGGTGCTAGTTTCACTTTTATGTTTATGATATGTAATAAGGTCAGTGCTTAGTGACTTGACTTTGAAAAAAACTTCCTCATTTTTATGGCAAGTTTGGGGGTTCATTTATTTAGAGTCCTGGAGATTGCCAGGTGAGCTTTTATCATTTCTAACGATTTTTCTGTTAATCCAGATGCCTGCAGTATTTTGCTGTGGTATAGATTGTATTGTTGTTTACGAGTAGTCACTCCTTCTTCCTTGCATAGGATTATAGCCCTTCCTTTGTTTTTTGTTTTGTTTTTTTATATAACAATTTTATTTAGTAACTTTACCCATGAAGTATAATTTTGTTATAAACTCAAATGAAAAACATTCTGGATTTGAAGAGGCTGAGACAAGAACTTCTTTTTGTAATAATGTCCAGAACCAAGAATAAACATTCCTTCCTGGACTGAAAGCCTCTGGAACCTATTCAGCCTCTGCTGCCTCTTCACCTTCTCCACATTGAAACCACGCAAAGTCTACCACAGACACTCCGTGAGGCTGCACATACTGTACCAATGTGATACAAGGATCCAGCAAGTACGCCTGGGATAGCATCTTGGTGTCTGCCTCTCGCCCAGGCTCATCGTCCAGGGAGCCAACAGAGAGAGGACACCACATGCTGTCTAATGCTGCGGCCAATGTCTTCAAGGTTTGCTTTCGGCTCAGACGTCTCACAGACGACCAGGACAACCAGGACCCCGTACTTCCCAGCACCAGGTTGTGGAGTGAGGGAGTGTGCAAGGCTCCATGGACATAAGAGCCAACATAAAACCCAGCTGGCACCTTCACCCATGCAGCTCATTTAAGAGTCATGTTTTCTCCCTGTTTCCCAAGTGCTAAGGCCAGCTTGATTCTTGAGAGGGCCTTCTCTCTTAGGCCCAGCAGGAAGTTCTGAGAGCTCAGAGGAATTCAAGAAGCCTTTACTGTATGTGGAGGGTTGATCCTTTAGGCTCTGACAATGCAACATGGTTCCAAGCGCTACTTGCTGGATCAACTGTTGAAATTTTAGATTTCTTGAAACAAAATCTGTCTCACAATTTACCTCTACTAACACTGTCGCGTTTCCTTCCTGCAGCAACCCAATCGGGCCTTCTTTAGTCTTCCTCCCGTGGAGCTTGGCAGCTTTGCTCCAGCCCTCCTTCTGGGCTTGCTCATGAAGCCAGCTCTCTGCCCCGTAGCGCTGCCAAGATCCCCACGATGCCGGTCCCCGCGCCCAGTTCGCTCACTTTCTTGCCTCGAAAATCCACATTTTGACTTTCGAAATAGTTGCACAGGCTCAGAGCCTGCAGGGTGCACTGGTGCCAGAAATCAGGATAGTCACCCAGACCAGGAGGACGCAGGCTAAGGAAAGAGACAGGGTGGTGGCTCTGGCCTTGCCCGGCCAGCTGCAGACTTGAGGTGCGGAGGCGCCCCCTCGTGCGGCGCTCCCTCCCCCGCTCGTCCTCCCCGCCCAGCCCAGCCGAATTCTCTCTTGGGTCTTTAAGGGGTAGGGTGTGTCCACCAGTCCTTCCTTTAGTGACATGGGCTTGATCACGTGATTTGTTTGGGCCAATAAAATGTGAGTGGAAGTGATGTGAGTCACTTCAGAGCCAGAGCTAAAACAGCTTGCAGGTGTTCCCCGTGGTTCCCTCTTCTCTCCGCCACAGTGAGGACAGCCAGGACCTGCAGTGAAGGCGGCGTGCAGTGGAGCCTGCCCGTTGCTGGAGACAGAGCCTGAGGGAGAAATTAGCCTTTCTTACATGCCACAGAAGTGTTGGGATCACTCCTTACAGTAACACAACCTAACCTGTTCAGACCAAAATGTGCAAACAAACCAAAAATACTAACTCTGATGCTCAGGCTGATAGCACCGTAAATTGCAATAATCTCAGTTTTTTTCTATTTATCAACATGATATTTTCTCATTGATTGGGAAGTAAATGCCATAAGTTTAAACTTATACAATAATTATGTACTAATAAAATGCTCTCTCACTATAATATGGTATATAAAATTATATATATATACAATCTGGCATATACCCTGGGTGCCAAAAAAAGTATACACATTTTAAGAGATGTTATCTATGTTTAAGCAGTAGTTCACCATAATCAGAAGTGTCTGGACGCTGATGGTAACCACTTTGAGTACCTCTTGTAATTGCAGAAGTCAATCGTGACTTGTATTCATCTTTTGTTATCAGTATATATTGAGTATTACAATTAATACAGTTTTTGCCTTTCTTAAAATGTGTATACATTTTTTGGCACCCTTTGTATATATCTGGTATATATATATATATATATATATATATATATATATATATATATATATATATAAATATATCAGGAGATAGGAGATCGCCCTCCCAGGACAAACCTTAGGTGGGAACTGTCAATGTTTGTGTTTTGCATCTCCTTTTCTAAGCACTCATTGTGGACCAACCCTTTCCCATAGACATATTTTTTTTGAGATAGATCAATGGCTTCCGCCAGGCTACTGTGTCAAGCTCTGCTAAGCTGGAAGGCATTCTGCCTCTTTCAGGTGTTGTACGCATATATATCTTGGCCTGCACCTGTTGCATAAAATATTTTTAAATTATTGGAGTAATGCATGTACCTGGCCCCCCAAAAATAAAATTTATACCAGAGTATAATATAATAAATAAATTCTTCCTCCCTTCCCCAACCCCTACGGAATTAATTGCTCCACAGAAGTAATCATGGTAGGAGTTTCTTATCAGGACCAGCTTCATGGAAACTTTGGGGTTGTTTATTACAACAGCTAGTGTTGATTACTCTAAGACACACACAAATGGGATCATACTATATATGGCCTTGGGCACCTTTAAAAACAACAACACTTTAGAAATGTTTTCATCATCTCTATGTTAAATATATAGTTGAACTGATCGCATTTGGCAGGCAATTCACCACAGCCCTTGAGTAATGACAAAGTAAGCTATGTGCATCAAATAGAGTAGGAGAACTTTCTTGATGCTCTTTGGGGCAATCCAAGCCTCCATATCTATTCTGTCCTCCCCTGCTCTGTGTCAAAGTGGAATTGACTCCTATAGACTACATTTCCCAGGACTTCCCGAATCAGCTGGCTTCCTGTTCACCTTAGCCAGTGCGAGACAGGAGATGAGAAGGTGGGAGAAAGGGACCGGCCAGAGTATTTTTTCCCCTTCTCTCTCTGCTGTGGGCAGCATCTTCAGCAGCTGCTGTATCTTTTCTGTGTCTCTAGCTCCTGCTGGACAGGCCCACCACAGTTCTAACCTAAACCAATGGACCCCCTTCCCTGGGCTCCGCACCATCACCCTTTTTTACCCTTCCTGTGGACTCAGGGTTTGTGTCCCTTCCTCCAAATTCATATGTTGAAGCCCAAATCCTCAATTTGTCTATATTTGGAGATAGGGCCTTTATGGAGGTAATTAAGGTTAAAAGGTCATCGGGATGGGGGTCCTGATCCAATAGGATTAGTGCCCTTATAAGAAGAGACACCAGAGAGCTCACTTGCTCTCTCCACTCATGCACAAAGAAGAGGTCAGGTGAGATGGTGGCCACCTATAAGCCAAGAGAAGAGGCCTCAGAGTGAAACCTACCTTGCTGGCACCTTGATCTTAGAATTACAGCCTCCAGAAATGTGAGGAAACATGTCCGTTGGCTAAGCCACCCAGTCTGCAGTATTTTGTTACAACCACCTGGGCAGACCAAGACACTTTTCTATCACCAATTCTCTGCATTAAGCTGCCTCTGTTTCTGTTTCAAGTACTCAGGATGGTTTCCCTTTTGCTGATAGGACCCTGCATGATTCACTATCATTGTTACATGGACTAGGATACATCCAACTCCTGTCACTGGCCATACAGAGTGCTACTTAAGAAACCCACCATCAAATTAGGCTGAACTTAGTTTAAATTCTGAGCCCACCCACTTCCTTGTTCAGTGTCTCTCTAAGCCTCAGTTTCCTCATTTGCAAAATGAGGATAAAATATTAAAGTCTATCCTATAGAGGAAATCCTTGAAAGGTACTTATTTCAAGCCTGGAACAGAGAAAGTGTTCAATAAGTGTTAGCTAACATAATAGAAGGAAGGACAGGGCCTGGTGAGAAGCTGACTTTATTGTCCATGATTACCAGTATGTTCCTATAATTTATGTACATCAGTAAATGAATGGGCGTGGTTGTGTACCAATAAAACTTTATTTATGGACACTGATACTTGAATTTCATATAATTTTCACCTGTCATAAAATAGTGTTCTTTTTTTTTTTCAACCATTTAAAAATGTAAAAAACCTTTTTAACTCTCGGGCTGCACAAAGTAAACCGGCAGCAGGCAGAATTTGGCCTGCAGGCCATAGTTTTCTGTGGGCTTTTACTCAAGTTCCTGTGCCCTTTTAGTGTGGTTGCCTTCTTTCTTTGCTTTTTGCTGTGTGACATTGAGTAAGTCACTTAGGCTCTCTGAGCCTCAGGGGTTTTTTTACTCTTCAGTTTTATTGAAATATAATTGACAGTGTTGAACACTATATAAGTTTAAGGTGTACAATATAATGACTTGACATACATATACTGTGAAATGATTGCCACAGTAATTCTAGTTAACATCCATCTGAGCCTCAGTTCTTTACTAGTAACCCTGGAGTAGCAAGAGATGAGTGTTTTTGAAAACTAGCTCTTCAGTGAGGATGGGGCAGGAGAGCAACTGTTGGTTTTGTTGTCATTGCTTTTGACCTCTTTTTATTGGTTTGGCTTCAAGGTAAAATTTCACTGAAACAAAAAGTTCCCCTCCTACGAATTAGTTTGGGAAATTACTAATTGGTCCAGTGATTCCAAACCTCTTTCCTGCCTCCTGACTCTTGACCAGCACAAAACAAATCCGTCAGTAACATTTCAAGGGTAGAGTTTCTTTCCTCCCTGAGTCCTTGCTTATTAGACCATGCATTTGTTTATATCCTGGGTCCTTTCTTCTAGTTACAAAGCTCTGTTCACTTACTCATTAAAGAAATATTTGTTGAGCACCTCGATGTGCAGAGCACTGCTCCGAATGTTCTATAGTGAACAAAATAGACATAATCCCTCCCAGAGGAGCAGGGAAAGGCCAAGAGCAGTGCAGAGAACTACATGAACTATGTAGGAATGCAGAGAAAGAGGGCGGGAGGGAAAGCTGGCTCCAAACCCACCCCAGCTTCTGTGTTCCCAGAATTGTCCAATGTTATTCCAAAGTCCTGCTATCTTGCCTCCCTGACTTCCTTCCGGTGCTTTCTCTAAACACATCCTTTGGTTTCCCAGGCTAGCTTCTGCTCCAGCTCATCCTTGCCGGGACCCTTCCCAGCACACAGAGAAGAGGGGAAAGAGCTTGGAAATCGCACCCTTTTCCCGTGCATATCCCCCACCCACCCCCCTTCCCTGCTCTCCCTACTCAGAATTGCCCTCTGCCCCACCCCTAGCTTCTGATCACTGCCCTTATCAGGGTAGGCCTTGTGGGCACCAGAGACTCTCAAGGCAGCGAGCTAGCCTCCACACAGTGTTCTTATCTCTGTGGGGAAAGAGCACTAAGGGTGACCCCAATCTATTTCAGTGACTTTTTCGAAAGAGAAAAGTTGCTGCCAGTGATTGTCAGGAAACACACACAAAACACACTTACTCTGTGGAACTCCAGCCTAAAAATAACTAGAACTCCTTGCTTTCACTTTTTTAGGGGGAAACAGGGGTGGCAGGAAGGTTAAAAGTGATGTCTAATTCCACCCTCTATTTTTTCAGTGGCAACTTTTCTCTTCTCTAGGGTCACTTCTTTCCTGCACTGTTATTTCTCTACCAACTGTTAGGCCAGGGACAGAAGCAGCCTTGTTTACCTCCCCTTATAAAATTCCATTCCCATCTTGCTCGGAGAGGTTATGGTCTTTTCTATTATGACCTCCTGCTGCTCAAACATAACAAATACATTTTCATACTCTTTCCTCTGGTCATGCCTAACACTCACTTCTTTTCCTCACTCCTCATTCAAGAAAGTCCTTAGGAGATTGAATTTTGACGTCTTTTCTGAGGAATTCCTCAGCTACTCCCTGGGATAGATTTACCTCTCTCAGCTTTTCCAACGGCTGTTGGAATCTGTTCATTTCTCGCAGGCTGGATGGCCCCTTCCCATCCATTTCCTACTATACTTAACCTGACTTTTTTCCTTTCTTCCTCACCCAATATGATGGACACTTAGGAGTATCCTTTTAGCCCATGCCTCCCCTTTTTCTGAAAATTTCTCAGTCGCTCTGTCTGTTTCTCTGTCTCTCTCTCTGTGTCTTTCTCTCTGTCTCTCTGTCTCTCTCTCTTTCTCTCTCTCTCTCTCTCTCTCTCTCTCTCTCTCTCTCTCTCTCACACACACACACACACACACACACACACACACACACTCTGGGTGGGCCCTCAGCAGCCATGTTTGAACATGTGACCTTGCCCCCCATGGTATTAATTGGGCCGGGGATGTATACAACTACCGACTGTGACAAGCCTATTCTCTCTTCAAAACTTTGGAGATGTTGGTTGTAGTTGAAGCTGGTCTCTTTGGATGCAGAAAATGCAGACAGGGAGGGCTTTGCCCTATGAATACTGAATCTGTGAAACCAGTCTGCAGAGAATGAAGAACACAAATCCTCAGAAACAAACAGAAAGGAGGCTGGAAGACCGAGTAATTGCTTAGGGATGTGACAGCTTTCAGTTCCTGCCTCCTGACCTTTTGAGAGCAGCTGCCGTTAAATTCCTTGATATTCACTATAAATGTAGTGTAAGTCTATATGAGGTACATATTTACTTTACCTGCAAGAGAGTCTGGAAAAGTGAGTGCCTGGCAAAAGGGAATTGGATTGCCATAATTAGCTCACACCAATTATGATTCATGAGACTGTTGAAAAGACCATTCTTCTCCTCCCCCCTTGAATTGTCTGGGTACTCCTGTTAAAAATGAATTGATCATAAATACTAGGGTTTATTTCTGGATTCTAAATTCTATTCCATTGAGCCATATGCCTATCCTTATGCTAGCACACTACTGTCTTGATTACTGCAGCTGCAGAATAAGATCTGAAATCAGGAAGTGAGAGTCCTCTAGCTTTGTTCTGCTTCATCAGCCTTGTTTTAACTATTCTGGGTCCCTTGCATTTCCATATGAATTTTAGGACTAGCATGTCTTCAAAAAATGCAGCTGAGGTTTGGATAGAGATTGCATGAGTCTGTAGATCAATTTGGGAAGCACTGCCATCTTGACAATATTAAGTCTTTCAACCCCTGAATGTGTGGTGTCTTTCCACTATTTAGATCATAGCCTTTTTCAACAATATTTGCAGTTTTCAGTGTTTGAATCTTACACCTCTTTTGTTCATTTTTCCTAAGTCTTTTAGTCTTTTTGATGCTGTTGTTAATGGAATTGTTTTCCTAATTTCATTTTCAGAATGTTTATTGCTAGAATATTGACATACAATTGGTTTTGTATATTAATCTTGTATCCTGCCAACGATTTAACTTGTTTATTAGTTCTAATAATTTTTTAGTGGGTTCCTTGTGATTTTGTACGTATAAAATCATGTCATCTGCAAATAGAGATTATTTTACTTCTTCATTTCTAATCTGGATGCCTTTTATTTTACTTTCTTGCTTAATTGTCCTGGCTAGAAGCTCCAGTACAATGCTGAATAGAACTGGAAAAAGGGGACCTCCTTGTCTCGTTCCTGGTCTTAGAAAGAAAACAATTTCACCATTTAGAATGATGTTAATGATGTTAACTGTAGGTTTTTTGTAAATGCCCTTTCTCAGATTGAGGAAGTTCTGTTCTATTCCTCGTTTGTCATTCCTGTCCTATTCCTAATGCTTTTATCATAAAAGTGTAGATTTTGTCAAATGCTATTTTTTTTTTGCATCTACTAAAATGACGATGTGGTTTTTGTCCTTTTTCTATTAATGTGGTATATTAAGTTCAGTTTTTTTGGATTGTTAAAACAATCTTGTAGTCCCATTCAGTCATTAGGTTTTTAATTATTATAATTGTAAATAGATTCATTAATTTTAAAACTGAAAAGTAGGGAGACATTGAATCATCCAGAACCTGAACACAGAATTCTTGCATCTAATTCTTTGGAATACAAATGCAGGAACAGAAAAGATACATAAATAACCCTACAAACTAACGAAGCATGTTTCACTAGTTCCTATTCAGTGGATGAGAAAACAAACACAAATGAGTACACAGATACCTTGAATATGAAATGGCACATACTGAGTGCTCTATTTCGTTATGGGACTGCAGAATGGAGAGTAGTCCTTCAGGATTCTGCTCCAGAAATAGCAAGTGGCTGTGTTGTCTGCCCACACTCTCAGCTGTTTTGTATCCTGGTGACTGCTTATGCTGTTCATTTTGCCCCAAATTTTCTACCCTGCTTTTTTTCACTACTTTTTTTTCCCCTGCTTATAATTCCTGAAAGGACATACATCAAGATATATTATTACTGGTTTTAATGTCTTCCCTCTTTTGGCCTATATTGTATTCCGTTTCCTATATTAATATGCTGCTTTTGTATTAGAAAAAAAAAATTACTTAGAAATGTCTCCTCCACTTGGGGCCCACTTGGAGCAAGACCTGGAGTGGCCAAGGAGCTAGGTGCCAGAATGCAAGTAACAGAGCATGACTGGAGACAACGCAGTGCACTGATGTCCCTCAGGCACTGGTGGCCCCTCTTTTGCCTTCTTCCATTGTCATGAACAATAGCTCAGGGTTTCTGTTGTGATGGCTAACTAATCTCCCTGCTTGGCCACACCCCCTTATGGTCTCTCCCAAACATATTTTCTCCTTCTTTACAATACGGATAGGCTGTGAATTTTTCAAATCTTTATATCCCTCTTCCTTTTTGTTGAACATTTCCATTTTTTTTCCTTTTTTTTTTTTTTTTTTTTTTGAGGGCAGTGTCACTGGCCCTCACATGGGACCCGAACCAGGGCTGCCGGCCTCCCAAGCCAGTGCTCAATCACCGCGCCACTCGGCCGGCCCGAACATTTCCATTTCTTGCATTTTACTATAAGCAGTCAAGAGGAACCAGGTTGTTCCTTCAACTTCTCCTAGATATATTCCCTCAGCCAAATATCTAATTTCATCCCTGGCAATTTTACCTCCCACAAAAAACAGGGACACGGACTTCATTCAGCCCAATTCTTTGCCACTTCATAACAACGATGGCTTTTCCTTCATTACCCAATAGCATTACTCATGTCTATGAGACTTCATCAGAATGGTGCATGTTTCTACCAACATTGTGTTCAGGATGACTTAGGTATTCTCCAAGAAGACTGAGACTGTCTCTGCAACTCTTTACTCTCTGGGCTCTCACCAGAATTACCTGTAATGGTCCATTAATGACAATGTAGCCTTTTTCTAGCTGCACCTCAAAACTTTACAGCCTCTACCCATTTCCCAGTTTCGAAGCCACCTCCACACTCTGGATATTTGCTGTAGCAGTATCCCACTCCTTGGTATCAATTTTATCTTGGTCTGTTCAGGCTGCTATAACAAAATACCATAAACTGGGTGGCTTATTAAACAGAAATTTATTTCTCAGTTCTGGAGACTGAGAAGTCCAAGATCAAGGCACCAGCAAATTTGATGTCTGGTGAGACCATGTCTTTTCACTGTAACTTCACATGCCCAAAGGGACAAGCGGTTTTACGGGGGGGGCCTTTTTTATAAGGGCACTAACTCCATTCATGGTGGCTCCACCCTCATGACCTCATGACCTCCCAAAGGCCCCACCTCTTAACATTGTCAACTTGCCTGATAGGATTTTTAACGTATGAATGGGGGGAGGGAGGACACACAAACATTTAGTCTAGGACACTGTTCTTTAATTTATATAAAATCCTAGATAATGCAAACTAGTCTGTTGACCAAAAGTCTGGGATTGGGGGAGAGTGGTGAAGAAGGGAGGGAATCTTTTGAGGATGTTCATTATTTTGACTGTAGAGATGATTTCACAGGTGTGTTCATATGTCAAAACTCATCAAATCTTACACTTAAATATAATGCAGTTTACCTGATGTCAGTTATACCTCAATAATGTACAAAAAGACTACTGAAGGACTAAGATAACCCTCTGAGTACCAATTTTTAAAATAATTAAAGGGCCGGCCGAGTGGCGCATTGGTTAAGCGCTGGTTTGGGGATGCCAGCGGCCCCGGTTCGGATCCCACATATGAGGGCCAGTGACACTGCCCTCTACAGCTAACAGCAGCTCCACCTGAAGCTGGGCTGTGCGAGCCCCGGAGATTGTGTGGGCTGCAGCCCCTGCTGCAGTGGGCTGCCATGGGCTACAGTGAGTAGCTGGCAGCCAGCGTGAGCGGCTGGCAGCCAAGCGTGAGCTGCCAATAGCCGCGGTGAGCGACACCCAGAAGCCGGCGACCGATCTGCCTCACCCGGGAAGAGCGCAATGAGGACACCAACATGGGCCAGTGAAGCAACATCCTCCGCAACTAGACTGAAGAACAAAAAGACAGCAGCTTGTCTGTTCCCCTCCCCCAATTAAAAAAATAAAATAAAAAATAAAAATAATTCAAGTGGCATAAACAACTAAAAAAAAGTGTCTTGACTCAGCGTAACTGAAGCCTCTAGAGGTAGGCTTCAGGCCTAGCTGGATCAGAGCGCCACCTCCTTATATCTGTGAGACATTTGTGAGCCATTCTGCTCCCCTCCTGATGTTGGCCTCATCCTCACTTGGGTTTTTCTTGTGGTAGCAAAATGGCTGCAGCAGCTATAGGCTTTACACTCATTTAGCACACCTTCCAAGAGAACAGGTAGGTTTTCTTCCCCCAACCACTGAATCAAAACCTCTAGTTTTGGGCCGGCCGAGTGGCGCGGTGGTTAAGTGCTGGCTTGGGAAGCCAGTGGCCCCGGTTCGGTCCCACATATGAGGGCCAGTGACACTGCCCTCAAAAAACAAAAAAAAACAAACAAAAAAAACAACAAAAAAAAACACCTCTAGTTTTACATGTTTGAATCAATGAAACTGTCTATCCCTGAATCAATGACTGTGGCAAATGCTGGGTGATAGTTAACTCACTTCTGAACATGTGACTAGTGACCAGTGAAAGAAGAGTCAAGAGGGTGGTGCAGAAGCCACCAGTTGAAATTTGAGGTATAGATCGGCACATTAGTATGGTATGGTCAGTATAGGGAAAGACAGGTTTGGACTGAAATAAAAGGTGACTCTAAAGTTGTCATTTATGTTTTAAAATCTTTATTGATATAAAACAGAAGTGTACGATATTTTGAAATACTAGAGGGTCAGGATCTTAAAGTAGGTACAAGAAACTTCCTTTTCCCTGTCAACTGTTTGGGCACCCCTGTTGCATCCCCACTGCCTGTTCTAATTTCTGTGCTTTTCACGGCTTCTATCAAGAGAAACTTGTCATGTGGGTTTGAAGATACCCTGGGAACATAAACAATAGAATAGCATTCGGAGATACAGGTTTATATGGCTCTCCGAGACACTGGGCACTAGAAATTATTAGTTTGGGGGATGGTACAAGGTAGGAAAAAAATATGAGAAAAAGTTAGGAAATATTGAGGGAGAAAGAAGAGCCCCAAAAGTTCATTTTAAAGAAAATTAAATTATTTTGTCCAAGAATATGTAGCATTGCCAAGTAAATATAAAGAGAGTGATGGGGAAGACAGCAAAAAGGTTTTATAATGAAGTGGAAAAGCAGTTGCAGCCTCCCCTTAAACCTATCCTGTTCAAATATACAAATCCCATCACTCCATAGAAGATATAACACATTGCCTAGAAATAAATGAATCCTCTTATTTGTCATTTTTCTTTTAACTTTATTATTGAGGTATACTTTACATATAGTACAATTAAATTTATGTCATTTGAAATTGACAATACATAACATATTCAGAGCTATCTATGAGTCCTTTATCACCATTAATGTTCTCTCTTTTTTTTCTTTTTTTTTTTAGAGGGCAGTGTCACTGGCCCTCATATGTGGGATCCAAACCGGGCCCGCTGGCATCCCAAACCAGCTCTTAACCACTGCACCACTCGGCTGGCCCACCATTAATGTTCTCTTAGAGAGTAAATTCTCAGTCTATAGAGATGACATTTCTGGTTTTTTATATGATTAAATACACAGAGGATGTTTATCAATTGCTTTTGAGTGATGATTTGATGAATATGATATCAATCACTCTAATCAGTTTAAGTAAATATAAATTTGGGGTAAATTTTTGAGGTTGGATTTGGAGAGAAGAGAGTCTCAAACCAGTATTTCTTATAACATCTTCTAAAAATGTTGAGAATCTCCTAGTCATTCCTACTTCCTACTTCTTGTCGTTATATTCAACATGAGCAGTATGATGGACATCTGTTGTTCATACTTGCCCAGCACCCCTTTTTCTGGTAACAGCACACATTTCTTCCATTTGAAAAATCACTGGACTTAGGCCAGCTGAGTGGTTCAGTTGGTTAAGAGTTGGCTTGGGGGCCAGCCAAGTGGCACTTTGGTTAAGAGCTGGCTTGGTATGCCAGCGACCCCGGTTCGGATCCCACATATGAAAGCCAGTGACACGACCTCTACAGCTAAGATGGTGAACAACAGCTCCACCTGGAGCTGGGCTGCTGTGAGTTGCCAGGACGGCATAGCTGCAGTCCCTGGGCTGCCATAGGCTACAGTGAGCAGCTGGCAGCCGATGTGAGCTGCCAAGAGCTGCTGTGAGCGGCCATCCAGAGGCCGACGATGGATTTGCCTCCCCAGAGAAGAGCACAATGATGATACCAACATGTGCCAGTAAAGTATTGTCCTCTACAACCAAACTGAAGAACAAGAGGACAGCAACTTGTCTGTTCCCCTTCCCTGGTTCCCCAATGCTGTTCCCCAACCCAATTCCCTTATTTATTTATTTATTTATGGGTTTTTTTTGTTTTTTTGTTTTTTTTTTTAGCTGAGCCATCCTGCTACCTGTTGGCAGCTCAGCGGCTGCTCAGCTGGGGCTGGGCATCGAACTGCTGTTGCTCAGAGCTCAGCTTGCACTATTGAGCGAGCTCTTAGCCACTTGAGCCACTCAGCCAGCCCTACCAATTCCCCAATTGAAAAAATAAATAAAAAGAGTTGGCTTGGGAGTGCAAGCTCTGAGCAGCTGGGCCACCGGTTTGGATCCCATATGAGGTCCTGTGACACTGCCCTCTACAGTTAAGATGGTGAACAACAGTTTGACCTGGAGCTGGGCTGCAGTGAGCTACCGTGAGTGGCTGGCAGTCAGCGTGAGCGGCCAGCAGCCTTGAGAGCCGCTGTGAGCGGCAGCCCAATGGCCGGCAACCGACTACCTCAGCCAAGAAGAGCTCAATGATCACAATATCAACATGGGCCAGTGAAGCGGCATCCTCCACAACTAGACTGAAGAACAATAGGACGGCAACTTGTCTGTTCCCCTCTCCTAATTCCCCAAGAAAATCTTAAAGAAAAGAAAAATCATTGATCTCTAATTCTCTGAGCCTGTGGCTCAGAATTGAGGGAGTGGATGGGCACAAGATTCAGGCCTGGCCTATCAATTCAATATCTGCTTGAGCCTTGTGACCCAAGCTAGGCCAATGGGAGCTTAGCTCTGACTCTCACTGGGACTCCAGAAAAGAAGCATT
Organism: Aselliscus stoliczkanus; assembly: GCA_033961575.1. Classification (NCBI taxonomy): domain Eukaryota; kingdom Metazoa; phylum Chordata; class Mammalia; order Chiroptera; family Hipposideridae; genus Aselliscus; species Aselliscus stoliczkanus. The sequence continues at coordinate 139,993,459 of CM066732.1, read as the reverse complement.
CTTCCTCAGCTGAGGTTTTAAAGCTGGCTGAATCAAGCTTGCCAGCCATGAGCCATCTTTACCATCACATGGTGATCCCCTATCTGGAAATGAACCCAACTCAGAGGGACACCAAACCAAGGATGGAGGCAGATTTCTGATGACATGGTTTGAGCACCTAGATCCAGTAGGATCTACCCCTCATCTTTTTGGTTATGTGAACTAATAAATCTCTATGCTTCATCCAATTTGAATTTGGTTTCAAAACTTGCAACTCAAAGGAATCTTGGCTAATACTCATCACCATCATCATAATCCTTATCTGTAGCACCACCTCTTTTCCTCCTTCCTGGAGCCAGAAGTAAAAGTCCACTTCCTGAAGCACAGCCTCAGATGATTGCAGCAATCAGTTAGTGAATACCCACAGGAAGTCCAGGGTGGCAGTGTGGGGCGTGGCGGTCGAGTAGGCAGCTTTGAGGTGCATCTATGCACAGGAAAAACAAGGGCAGAGGCCTACCATTGACATACAGGCTATAACTGCTTATTCCTGTAGCACTTGTCTCTTTTATCTCCAAGCTCCAATTGCAAAGGCCTTGTTAGACACAGATTAAATCCCTCTGGTGGATGCTCAACGGGCACCCTGAGCCAGTCAGGAACCAACTGTTCCTCTTAAAGCTCTGTATTTGCATACAGTCATTCCTTTAAACAGCTCAGGCCTTGCAATGATAATGCAATTCTAAACTCTTGTCCCAGGACCTACTCAGTTTTGTAGATGCAAATATTGCCACTGAAAATGGTCCACAGATGTTATCTTAAGATTTTCCAGAAACCTCTGGAGAGAAGTGGACTCTTTCATTCATTGTATTAGATTAGAAGTAATAAAAAGAGAAAGAGCAGACCCATTTCTTGTAAATCAAGACTGTAAGCTCCATGAGAACAGAGACCATGTTTCTTTTTGCTTATCATTGTATTTGTAGTACATAACTTGATACCCAGAAAAAAATGTTTGTTGCATGACTGGCCAAAGAGATAAATGAATGAATGAAGCTTGAAAGGTTTGAAAAGGGAAGACCAAATGACGTTTTCAGAGTCAGGATCAGATAACAGCTTTGAGTTGTCCAGCCCTGGGTTTTGTACCAAAACAGAATGCCTATAGAGAGCCGTTTCTACCTTAGGATTCTTCTGCCGTCTTAACTGATATTATGGACAATGGTCATTTTTGCCTGCTCAACATCTATTCCCTCCCATGAAAGGTGAAGAAACCATGCCAGGGGCCGACATCTGACAAGGTCACATTGCCCTGCTCAGCACTGGATATTTGGAGTGCTGCCTTATGGTTGGTCATGTAATATCTCCTGCCTCTTTGAACCCATGTGCCTTTCCTCCTATAGGAGACAATATATTCACTACATTTGTGACAAGTTCCTGTGGTACCCTGATGATAGCTGGTTGTGTAAGTCAGTGACAGGGCAAGATTTCCTAAAGAGAAGGAAACTCCCCAAAACAGGCTACAACCTGAGGGGACCCCTGAACTGAGATACTGGGGACTCAAACCCCTTGGAAACTGAGGCACAGAGCTCCGACAACATAGGCCAAGAAGACTGCCTGTGGCCTAAGGGCCCTGCTCTGAATGGTCTCCTTGAAGATTAAAAGTCTTCAGGCCAGGGGCCGGCCGAGTGGTGTGGTGGTTAAGTGCTGGCTTGGGAAGCCAGTGGCCCCGTGTGGGTCCCACATATGAGGGCCAGTGATACTACCCTCAAAAAAAAAAAAAAAAAAAGTCTTCAGGCCATGACAGTTCCAGTAGGAGGCTACTTCCTGACCATAGGGTATGTTAACAACTTTGTTTAAATTCTTTAACAGATACTGAAGCTTTGACAGAAACAGATGCTACCTCCATAGGATAAGAGAGGTGTGAAATCCCATTTGGGTGCTAGGTATTGTATTTACATAGAAATAAATTTTAGATGCTTTTACCCTAAACACAACCACTCCTAGTCTTTTGGTATAGCTCAAGTATACATCCTGTGAGTTTTATGATTGTGTCTAACTGCTAGGATTTAGGATAATTTCTAGATAGTTAAGATAGTCATGATAAACATTCTTTAGGTGTTATACAAAAACTAAGTCTGGGTTTCATGGTAATTATCATAATAAAGACAACGTAATCCTTTAACGGAAGAGTGGGTCACAATACACCCTGGAGAGAGCAATTGCAGGGAAGTAAAGACTGAGTAAATCCTGGGAACTAGAAACCACCAAACTCATGTGATTGAGGTAATGGTCAAGAATCCATATAAAAAGAACATGCTCTGGCAATAAAGTGTCACACTCTTTCTCTTTAACTCCCCCGGTGTCTCCACTGTCTCCCTTCTTTATTTTCCTTCCCCGCTGACGCCATCTCCACCTGAGGGAAACCCTGGTCAGCGGAGGCTGGTCCCCCGCAAAACCACGTCCTTCTTTTGTTTGCCCCATTCCCCTTTTTGGATCAATGTAACCTAAACTCACTCAGATGATCTCTCCCAGGACATTGTCTCTTGGACAGGTGACTCAAGTTTGGAAGGGCTGGTTGGAGCTCATTCCCAGGCTACAATTCTGCATGTCCCTTTTTTAAAATGCTATCCCGGAAGCCTCTTCCTTTGACACTCATTCCAAGTGGTTATTTGTCCTTTCCATTCCCATTCCTTGTAATGACAGTCATTCCTTCCTTCTCTGCAGTGATTATTCCTTCTCTGTAACTGATTCCTCACCTCCTGTAGCTTGACTTTGTGCTTTGACCATCATTGATTGATTGGTCAAGCATTAGACATCTTACCCTAAGCTGGGCTAATCATATTTCTCTTTTCTGGGTGTTTATAAGTTTGATCTAGGGAATGTGAAAGTCGTAGATTCCTGAGAGCTAAGCCTCAGAAGCAGGTTGGTTCTAGGAGGAATGTCTATAATTTTCCATTGCTGAGGTTTCAGATTTTCTCCTGGGCCCCAACACTTAGCTATCTTGCGGAGAGTTCCTTTACATTTACCTTTCTTTATTAAGTTTTCTAGTATTTGCTTATGTTATCTGCAACCACAAAAATATATATTTTTTATTTTTTAAATTTACTTATTTTTTTAAGGGAGGATATAAAATGCATTTTATTTATTTATTTATTTATTTATTTATTTATTTTTGGTCAATTTTTTTATTAGTTTCAGGTGTACAAAACAATGCAATAGTTATCCTCTTCACCCCTTACAAAGTGACAAACCCCCCTACCCCCTGCAACCACAAAAATCTTTTTTTTTTTTTTTTTTTTTTTTTTTTAGGGCAGTGTTACTGGCCCTCATATGTGGGACCCGAACCGGGGCCACTGGCTTCCCAAGCCAGCACTTAACCACTGCACCACTCGGCCGGCCCACAAAAATCTTAATTAACACAGTCTCCATGGGATAAAAGACACCATAGAGGCCAGGCCAGATTTTCATTCATTCACACATGTATTCATTCATCAAACATTTGTTAAGTACTTACTATGTGCCAGGCACTCTGCTAGATGCTGTGAACCCAAAGTTGAATTTGACAATCCCTTGAACTCAAGGAGCCTGCTCTCTGTAGTTGGGGTGTGAATGTATTCAATCAATCATTCATTCATTTAACAAATAATTCATTTCTTCAATGAATAATCACCAGCACTTACTGAATATTATATGACAGGCCCTGGTACTAAATGCTTTTCTCATTTAATTCTCATAACTCTATTAGGTATGTCTCATTTTATAGATGAAAGAACTGAGTCACAGAGAGGTTAGGCAGCTTTGCCAAAGTCACAGTGTTTCCAAGTGCTGGAGCTGGGTCTCCAATCCTGTTTGACTACAGAGCTCTGGCTTCTCACCACTGTATAACCTTACCCTCAAAACAAAGAATCCCAAAGCAATGTGACACATGTTTACACAGGTATGTATAAAGTACACACAGGAGAAAGCGTTTAATTTTATGGGGAGGTTGGAGTTCAAGAAAGGTTTCACAATTGAAATGGTTTGAACAATCTTGGAGGAAGAGAATAGTTATAACTCTGGTGCCTACCACAGAACTTTGCATATGAACTCAGTAATATAATGATGAGGACTCTTATTCATCTGGAAGTTGTTTTACTACTTATATGGAGTCTGGGGTGTTTCCTACTGCCTTCTGAGGCATCCCTTTTGTGATTTAGCAATGGCGTGCAAGGTCATCAGATCATTTGTGCATTATATCATTGATGTTCACAAAAGCCTTGTGAGGTAGTGGTATTAACTTCATAAGATGGGTGAGGAAACCAAAGCTGCTGTTGCATGACTCGTCCAAGGCCACACATGGTGAGTAAGTGGTAGAACAAGACAAGGATCCTGCCCACTGGAGGGAGGGATTGGCTAACAGGATTCCTCTAATCTTGTTGGGTTGCTGTACTTTTTTTTTGTTTTAAAGATTTTATTGGGGAATTGGGGAAGGGAAAGAGCATTGGGGAATCAGGGAAGGGGAACAGACAAGTTGCTGTCCTTTTGTTCTTCAGTCTAGTTGCAGAGGACGTTGCTTCACTGTCCCATGTTGGTATCATGGATGAGGCAGATTGGTTGCCAGCCTCTGGATAGTCGCTCACCGTGGCTATTGGCAGCTCACGCTGGCTGCCGGCCACTCACTGTAGCCTATGGCTGCCCACTGCAGCAGGGGCTGCAGCCTACACTGTCACCGGGGCTCGCAGCTCAGCTCCAGGTGGAGCTGTTGTTAGCTGTAGAGGGCAGTGTCACTGGCCCTCATATGTGGGACCCGAACCGGGACTGCTGGCTTCCCAAGCCAGCGCTTAACCACCATGCCACTTGGCCAGCCCAGGGCTGCTGTACTTTTAGTCTGCAGTTCAAGGCTTTGCTATTTCTAGCCTCTGCACCCGAGCTTCCGAAGATTCCCTCTTCCAGGGATGTCCTCCCTTTCCTTCTCATTTCCAGCTTTCCAAATCCTGGGCATCCTTCAAGATCAAGATCAAACATCTTCCCCGCAAGTCTTCTCCAGATTCATTCAGTCCACTAATAAACTTCAATTCAAATCCCTTAGCTCTGCTTGCAACCAGATTCCTGCCCTAAATCTTCCTATATAGAAAGTCTAGACTCATCACTACCATCTAGCCCATCTCATCAGAACTCCTGTTGCCTAATCTCTCCAGCCTTCAGTTGGCTTTTTATTGTTGTTTACTTTCTATGTGTTATATCTTGTCTCTCACTAGAATGTGAGGCATAAACCACATGCTTCTTTTTAATTTTTTATTTTTAAAGATTTTATTGGGGAATTGGGAGAGGGGAACAGCATTGGGGAATCGGGGAAGGGGAACAGACAAGTTGCTGTCCTTTTGTTTTTTTCGTCTCGTTGTGGAGGACATTGTTTCACTTGTCCATGTTGGTATCGTCATTGCGCTCTTCCCGGGTGAGGCAGGTCCGTCGCCGGCCTCTGGAGTGCCGCTCACGGGGGCTCTTGGCTGCTCACACTGGCTGCCGGCCACTCACTGTAGCCTGTGGCAGCCCACTGCAGCAGGGGCTGCAGCTATGCTGTCCCCAGGGACTCACAGGAGCCCAGCTCCAGGTGGAGCTGTTGTTCACCATCTTAGCTGTAAAGGGCAGTGTCACTGGCCCTCATATGTGGGAACCAAACTGGGGCCGCTGGCATCCCAAGCCAGCTCTTAACCAGCGTGCCACTTGGCCGGCCCTACACTACATGTTTTAACTCATGAAATCCTCAGGACAACTATTGTCCCCACTGAACTGATGAAAACATACTCATATAGAGGTCACTCTACTAGTAAGTGATGCAGCCAGGATTCAAATCTAGCCTGACTTAAGTCCATACTTATAACTATGACACTAAATTGTTTATGGGTAATCAAGTCTCTTGCTGGAATGTACATCCATTTCTTTTCTTTCTAACCCCTGTGGGAAGATAGAATAAAAGGGGTGAGAAAATAATACAACATTTATTATGCTCCTAGTATGGGCCAGATATTATGATAGGTGCACAATGCTTTATTAATTCTTGCACATTAGTCTATGAAGCGGAAAGTATTAACTCCATTTTAAAGAATTTGGCTCCCCAAATGGTTAAATACTCATGGTTTACTTTCCGGATATTGGCAGGACTGAAAGGAGACCAGGTTTCCTGACTTTCAAGGAATTACTCTTTAAAGGAAATTTAAGAGAGTGACAGCTGTGAAGGGCAAGGAGACATATGAATGATTAAGAAATGTGTTCATGTACACTGAAGAACGGTGAGAGAATGTCAAAAAGGCTATTCTATACACACCCACGTAGAATTTAATAACATAATGGAGTCTTGCCTTGGCTTAGGAGCAAACCTGAGCATTTACCGGGAGGCAAGGGAGAGAGAAGACGTGCACCCGTCCAAGACAGCCGGCGAACCCGCTCTGGAGACAGACTCCACCCCTTTCTTATTCTCCCCCCCCTAATTGGCTACTTCTTTCTGGGCCCCGCCTCCTCCTGCGTGTGGACCATTAAGAAGCCCGGCCTTTCCGACGACCCGGCTCGGACTTGCAGTCTGGTGCCAGGTTCCCGAGTCCCCCCAGAGGGCCTCCCGACGCCCGGCGAGCCACTCTGCTCCCGCCGGTGATTGGCCAGGCAGCAGCCTGTACGGCTCCTTCTCCTCGAGATTGGCCAGCGGTCCTCAGGCTCCCGAGCCTCCTGCAGCGGCGCCCCCCGCTCGGGCTTCCCGCGGGCGGCGTGGCCGCGGCTTGCGCGGGCGTGGGCCCCACCCCCCGGTGACGGCCCGGCCGGGAATTGGCGGCAGCGTGCAGCCATTTCCGGTTTCGGGGAGGTGGGTGCGGTGCGGAGCGGGACCGGCAGCCCAGCCGCCTCGGCCGCCGCTTACAGCCCTTGCGCCTGGTGCGGCCGGGACCATGCGGCCGGGACCCGCAGGCTGCTGCTGCCGCCGCCCGGGGGGCGCGAACGGCTGCGTGGCGAACGGGGAAATGCGGAACGGGTACGTGAGGAGCAGCGCCGCCGCCGGCCAGGTACGGGGGGACCGGGACCCCGCGAGCCGGCGCCCAGGCGGCCCCGGCAGAGGGGGAGGCGGCGCGGGGCGAGGCCGCGGTGACCGTCCGCCTGGCGGGCGGCGGGCGCGGCGCCGGGGAGCTGGCCCGGGGCGCGAGTCTCAAGGGCGGCCGCGGGGCCGCCTCATCGCCCCGCTGCGGAGGTCTTCCGCCGCTGGCCCCGGCGGGGCGGGCTCGGCTCCCAGCCCGGTGCTTGGCCCGATCCGGTCCGACGTGGGGGCGCCCCCCCCGGGGACGCGGGCAGCCCCGCTCGGACCCCGGAGCAGCCACGCAGGGGCTCTGGGTTCTTCCTCCCGAGGCTCCCGCTTCGCGCCCTGGAGATGGCTGCTTCCCCTTTAGAGTGCCGCCGCCTTCCGAGGAACAGCGTCCCGGGGTCCTCAGCAGGCGACGCGGGTCCCGAGGCGGTAAAGCCTGGACCCGTCCTAACCGCATGCCTGCCCGCCCCGCCTGCGAGGAGGGACCCCGGCGCCTCGGAGCCCTGTGCGCCCGTGAGCCCCGGCCCGGGCTCCACGCCGGCGCCCCTTGGACCCGCGCGCCGCGCTAACACCAGGGGACTGTTTCACTGGGTGGTGACTCTGTCCTAAAATTACCCGAGGCTGAAGCACCACCCACGTCCAGGCGGTGCGGAAATATTTTGGAAAGTTCTCCATTCAAGACTCATGATGAACCTTCCAATTCTCTGGGCTTACAGAGACTCTGCTGAAATGTGTTTCTAGAAGACCAGCTGGTTAAAAACGATGCAAGATCAGTGTTGCTGGAAGAGAGTGGTGCGATATTTGCTATTGACTTTAATACTCCTACTTCTTGTTCGGATATTAAGGAACCCCCCCCCCCAAGGTAGTCTGTTCCCTGTGGCAGGCATGCCACTGTTGTGATTTCATTTGGCTTCGACATAAATATCGGGCAGGCTCCTCCCCCAATCAGGAGATGTGATGGATCGGCCTGGTGCTGTTGGGTGTGAAACCGAAAATAAAGCATTTCCCCAGATCATGTTGGGAAAATAAGACTGTAAGTGTGTGTGTGGGGGGGATTGGGGGGGCGAGACGGAATGCATCCAAAAGACCTGACCTCCCCTGAAGTTGTAAGGCGCAAGGCAGCATCACACACAAATTCAAACTATTTGTTTTCATTTTTAAAGAAATAATTGTGTGAGAGAGGAAATGGAAAGAATTGGCTCATTGTAAGCAGTGAAAAGAGTTGTTTTCCTAGCATTGTAAATGGCTAATGAGACCAAGTTCTGGTATAGAGTGTAACAGGGAAACCTAAGGGGTAGGAGTCAAAAATACACTGCAGGCGAATGAGTGGGTTATGGGTTTTCAGGGGGCAAAGGAAATGGAGAGACAGGTGTTCAGGTAAGGTACTTTGCGTGTAAGTGGCCTTTTCATGTAACAGAACAGAAGTTGTATTTTGGTTTAGTAGTGGATCAGGCTCCTCCCTCTTATAATTCCTAACAGTTTAGCATTTGTAAACATGCTGTTTCTTCAGAGATTGCCGACTAAGACGATGAAGACATTTCATGTTGCTAAAACGAAACTTAAAAAATGTGTGTAACTCAAACACCTAGCTGACTTTTTCTAAAATAGGTGAGTTAGTGTAAAATTCCACTCAAGGCACTTGGTGACATTTGAAGGAATGGTGGCATGCCCTAAAGAATGTTTATGGCTGTTTAGAAAGTCTTTCTCATGTTTTTTTAAAGCAAAGGCTTTAGGTATGTGGCTTTGTACACATATGAAGAATGTTGTCTGTGAGGTTTTTTATTTTTTCTTAAGGAAAAGAGATTTTTGGCAACTTCATGAGAGCAGGAGTATCTTAAAAAAATTTTAATTAAAATTTTAAAATTATCTTAAAATTCTTTTAATTAAAGTGATATGCTAATGCTCCAACCCCTATTTATTTTTCCACTGTCTTGGGGGGATATAGGGCCAAAGATGCCATAAAATTACATATAAAATGTTAAGTGTGCATGTGTGTCATGCTTTTATTAAAATATAAATTTAGAGTATAACATAGTTTTTAAACCTGAGATATAAGTTCATTTCTTCCCATATCCCAACATCTGCCTTTTAATGAACAAGGAGACAAGTGAGAAGCATCTGAGACGTCTTTACACTGCCCAGAGTCTATGTTTCTGTGTTTGAAAGGATGAATGTGCAGATGCTGCTCGACTTACAATGGGGTTATGTCCTGATAAACCCATCATAAGTGGAGAGTGCATATACAGCTACACTATAGAGTATCAGTTGTTTACCCTTGTGATGGTGGAGCTGACTGGGAGTTGTGGCTCCCTGCTGCTGCCCAGCATAACAAGGGGGTATCCTACCGCATATTAGTAGCCCAGGAAGAGATCAAAATTCATAATAGGTTTGTACTGAATGGGTATCGCTTTTGTGCCATCGTAAAGTTGAAAAATTGAAAGTAGACTTATAGTATAAGTCAGGGACCATCTATATATGCTTGTCATTTTGTTGGATTTGGGTTTAGAGTTCAAGTTCAGTAGATCCTTTGGTAGAATAGGCGTACGAACCAATCAGACATTACTGTTTGCTTTTGTTTTCTGTTTTTTTTTCCAACTTTTTTTTTTTTAAAGATTTTTATTAGGGAATTGGGGGAGGGGAACAGACAGGTTGCTGTCCTTTTGGTCTTTAGTCTAGTTGTGGAGCACCTTGCCTCACTGGCCCATGTTGGTATCATCATTGCGCTCTTCCCGGGTGAGGCAGATCGGTCACCGGCCTCTGGACGGCCGCTCACGGTGGCTATTGGCAGCTCACTCCAGTTGCCGGCCGCTCACACTGGCTGCCAGCCACTCACTGTAGCCTATGGCAGCCCACTGCAGCAGGGGCTGCGGCCTACACGGGCGCCAGGACTCACGCAGCCCAGCTCCAGGTGGAGCTGTTGTTCACCATCTTTGCTCTAGAGGGCAGTGTCACTGGCTCGCATATGTGGGATCCGAACCGGGGCCGCTGGTGTCACAAGACAGCTCTTAACCAATGCACCACTCGGCCGGCCCCCACGTTATTTATTTATTTATTTGTTATTTATTTTAGCTGAGCCATCCTGCCACCTGTTGGCAGCTTAGCGGCAGCTCAGCTTGGCTGGGCATCGAACTGCTGTTGCTCAGAGCTCAGATCGCACTCTTGAGCAAGCTCTTGACTCCATGTTTTTTTTATTGTGGTAAAATACACATGACACAAAATTTACCATCTTAACCATTTTTAAGTGTACAGTTCAGTAGTGTTAAATACATTCATAATGTGCCACCGTCACCACCATCCATCTACACAATTCTTCATCTTGTAAAACTAAAACTCTATACCCATTGAGCAGTAATTCCCCATTTTCACCTTCTCACATTCCCTGTCAACCACCATTCTACTTTCTATCTCTATGAATTTCATTGCTCTAAGTACCTCATATAAGTGGAATCGTACAGTATTTGTTTTTTTCTGACTGGCTTATTTCCTTTAGCATAATGTCCTCATGGTTCATCCATGAAGTAGCATGTATCAGAATTTCCTTTTTAAGGCTGAATAATATTCCACTGTGTGTACATAAACAACACATTTTGCTTTGCCATTCCATGTGTTAATGGATACTCGGGTTGTTTCCAGGTTTTAGCTATTTTGAATAAATGCTGCTATAGCATGGGTGTAGAAATATCTTTTCCATATCCTGCTTTCAATTCTTTCGGATGTATATCCAGAAGTGGAATTCCTGGATCATAATTCTACTTTTAATTTTTGCGGAAATGCCGTACTGATTTCCACTGTGGTGGCTGTACCATTTTACATTCCCATCAGTGGGATGTGAGGGTTCCAGTTTCTGCACATCCTCACCAGCACTTGTTATTTTCTGTTTTTGTGTGTGTGTTGTTTTTTTAATGGTAACTGTGAGATAATAGGGAATCTGTATCTATCTATCTATCTATATCTGTCTATCTATCTATCTGTCTATCTGCTCCATCTGTCTCTGGTTCCTTGCACAAAGTTCCTAAGACCTGTATGATTTCCGAAGTGATAAGAGTGCTAGGGAGCATCTTTTGTTTTAATGTTTGGGCTTTGACCTTGATTCCTGACACAGAAGACTAAATCTCTTGGAATTTTCTGGGTGATGGGAGTGTCTTTTGTTCTAATGAGGTGACTCTGGATGGGAGCTGGTCACCAGAAAGACCAAGCCTTGATTAGAAGCCTGGGATTCTGGTCCTTACCATTTTCCAGAGAGGGGAAAGGGCCTGGAAGTGGAGTTAATGATTGATCACGCCTACGTGATGAAGCCTCTGTTAAAATCCCAAAAGTACAAACAGGCAAGCAGGCAAGGTTCAGCAAACTTCCTGGTCGCTGAGCCAGGAAGGTGCTGGGAGAGGTGCCCCATTCCCACACACCTTGCCCTATGCATCTCTTCAAACTGGATGTTCATCTGTATCCTTTTATCATATCTTTTTATAATAAATTGTTAAACCGTAAACGATTTTCCTGAGTTAAGTGAGCTGCTTTAGCAAATTAAGCTGGAGGAGGGGGTCATCGGAACCTCTGATTTATAGCTGATAGGTGAGAAGCACAGGTGACAACCTGCACTTGAGATTGGCATCTGAAGTTGGGGGGCTGGGGGACAGTCTTGTGGGACTGAGCCCTTGTGGTATGTATTAGGTAGATAGCGTTAGAATTGTAGGACACTCAGCTGTTGTTGCAGTATTGCTTGTTGGTGTGGAAACACCCGCCCCAACACCCCCTCCCCAATCTGGTGTTAGAAATGTGAGTGTGGTAGTAGTGTGAAAATAAAGGAGATGCATCACAGGAGTGTTAGGGGTTTTTCTTTACAGTAGCCATCCTCATGGGCATAGAAGAACTCACTTCTTTAATGATGACAGTAGACACAGTTTTCACAAGGAAGTGTCAATAAAGCAGTAATTTTCCCTCCCAGCCATTCTGAGGAGTGAGAAGAGGGTGAACCTTTATTTGAGGTAAAGAATGGCTGTTAACATTAGGGAAACTTTGAAAGAATTAGAATTGTGGAAGATTTGACAGAATTAGAACTGGAAGGAACCTTGGGGGGTTTATGTAATTCAGTCCTTTTATCTTTTTGTAGGACATTATTAAAACTAATACTGATAGATGATTCTGTCCTATTTTTAAAGATCTCTAGAGAATTTGCAGGGAATTTTCACATCAGCATGTTGCAATATTTAGTGATCTTAATTTCTAAGAGTTTCTTACTATGGGGTTAACATTTGATTAAATAAATTCTGTATTTTGGTTGCACCTGAGATATAATACTTTGGATTTTTTAAAGTTCCTTGTTAACAGCACTTTTTTTTTAGATCTTCCATTTCTTTGTAGAACTTTTGAATATTGGACACTCATTTTATCTTCCATAATTTAAGTATGGAAGGAAAAAAAGATTATCTGCCTTTGAGACAGTTTTGAACCTATCTTTCTTCCCGTTGGGGTAGTTTTAATGAGATATTGGAAGGATGGCAGCCTCTAGCTACCAGAATAAATAAGATTCTATCTTAAGGAGAAAGTGGTGGGACACAAGTTAATTTTCTTACTTAAATAGTAAGACAGGTGAAGTATAGTAAGATAGGTGCTGGTCCTGCTACTTATACAATACTTAGAAGGAGGCAAATGAATAACTAATGAAGGGTGGTTTACTAAATAGCTACTAGCTTTTGTTTCCACTGAGAGGAAACAGTAACTGTGAAAAGAAGTTAATTATGAGACAGAAATAGGAGTAGTAGGTAGAATGTCCTGTTCAGGTTTCACAGGGCCTGATGAGACACCAGGAGACCTCAAGGCTTTGCAAAAATAATGTAACTGTTTACACTTTGTGGGACTAGATTTTTGTTTGAAATGTTTTTTGTTCCAAAGGGAAGAACATTTTGATTCTTAACTAGCTAGATCTGAAAGATTTCAGTCATTTGAAGTACTCAGGAATTCTCTTTAATAAAAATTCTTGGGAGATGAGACCAGTATTTAATATATAAACCCCTGCATTCTTAAGGTGGTATTTTAGAACTTGGATATTCAGGGAAGGCAGACTTGTCACTTTTTAAGGTTGGCCTAGGTGCCCTAGGAACTTCATAGTGCTCTGAGCAAGATAGTCAGTTGGTTGAGATTCAATGAGATTCAATTTTTGAATGAAAGAAACTGTTTATTGGCAGAATAGGCAGTTGAGAAGGATAGGTAGAGGCAGTATTTGCATTTCGAGTGGGTGTGCCTTCTTTGATTAAATACGAAGTTTGTGGACTCAAAAGCCAGTTGCCTTCTGAATACATAGTTCCTAAGAAGGCTTCTATAATATAATTCGTAATTTGTCACAGGTTATGCAAATAAGCCCTTTACTCTTGACCCATTTAACCTCAGAAAATTTATCTTAATGTTTGTTGTGTTGAAGATGATCTGAAAGACCCACTATGAAGGTTAAGGTGGATATTTTTCCTTTTGTTTAAAAATAATTTTTGTTTCTGACTGTAGAAATAATACAGGTTAACTACAAGGCCGTAAAGGATTGAGTTAACCCCTTTGTTGAGGGATCCTTTTTTAATGTGGTCTGTTAAAAATCAGTTTGCTGCTTTCTGATTTCTAAGCACAATGAAATATGCAGTTATACTGAGACTGTATGATCCAGACTTTTGCTGCCTAATTAATAAACCCCTTTGCAAATACTTGAGATTTTACTGTTTTTATTGTACCTGGTATGTAATAGGAACTCAGGAAATCTTAGTTGAAGGAATGAGTGGGTGGTTGTTAGAGCCATGGGAATTGATAAAGCAGACAAATAACTCAATTTTAAAATGGTCAAAGGATTTGAATAGACATTTCTCCTCAGAAGACATACAGATGGCTAATAAGCACATAAGATGCTCAATATCATTAATCATTAGGGAAATGCAAATCAAAACCACATTGAGATACCACTTCACACCAACTAGGAGGGCTAAAATAAAAGGCCAGACAGTACCAAGTGCTGAAGAGGATGTAGAGAAATTGGAACCCTCATACATTGTTGGTGGGATCATAAAATGATGCAGCCACTTTGGAAAACAGTTCCCAAAATATTAAACATACGGTTACCATATGACCCACCAGTTCTTCTCCCTAGAGAAATGAAACGTATGTAAACAAAACTTGTATATATTCATATGAGTGAACATATAAATGTTCATAGTAGCATTCATAAAAGCTAAAAAGAAAAGGAGCCTAAATGTTCATCAGTTGATAAGTGGCTAAGCAAAATATGGTATATTCATACAGTGGAATATTATACAGCAATAAAAAGGAATGAAATACTGCGTGTTACAACATGGATGAAAGAAACATGCTTAAAGTAAAAAGCCAGACAGAAAAGGCCCCATATTGTTTGATTCCATTTATATGAAATGTCCAGGATAGGAAAAACCATGGAGACAGAAAGTAGGAGTTTGCCAGTGGATAAATTATGATTTAAAAAAACAGAAACCTTCAGCACAATATGACACCAAAAGTAAAGAACAGGCCACAGACTGAGAAGAAATATTTGCAACACATCACTGATAAAGTGTTAGTATTCAGACCACAGAACCCTACAAAGCAATGAGAAATGAATATGCAATCCTGTAGAAAAAATGGGCAAAACATAGGAACTGGCAATTCACAGAGAAAGAAACTTGGTTGGAAAATAAATATATGCATATACTCATTCTCACTAGCTTTTGTTTTTTGGGTTTATTTTTGTTGTTTTTTCCCCCAAAGATTTTATTGGGGAATTGGGGGAGGGGAACAGCGTTGGGGAATCAGGGAAGGGAAACAACCAAGTTGTACTTTTTTTTTTTTTTTTTTTTGAGGGCAGTGTTACTGGCCCTCATATGTGGGACCTGAACCGGGGCCGCTGGCTTCCCAAGCCAGCGCTTAACCACCGTGCCACTTGGCCAGCCCATACTTTTGTTCTTCAGTCTAGTTTTGGAGAATACCGCTTCACTGGCCCATGTTGGTATTATCATTGCCCTCTTCTGGGTGAGGCAGTCACTCACCGGCCGTTGGACAGCTGCTCACGGCGGCTCATGGCAGCCCACTGCAGCCTATGCCATCTCCGGTGACTCACAGCAGCTCAGCTCCAGGTGGAGCTGTGGTTCACCATCTTAGCTGTAGAAGGCAGTGTCACTGGCCCTCATGTGGGATCCGAACCGGGGTCCTGCTGCTCAGAGCTGGCATCCCAAACCAACTGTTAACCAACTGAGCCATCTGGCTGGTCCAATGAGATACTGTTTTTATCTTAACCAATTTGAAAACTATAAAAATATGACAGTATTAAATGTTGATATTGTTATGTATCAGTGGGAACTTATGTATGGCTGCTCTTAGATAAATGGCTACAATTGCTTTGGAGACAGTCGCAATTTGTAGAAAAGCTGAAATATGCATATTTATAATGATTGCCTTACTAAGCCTATATCTAGGCGTATGCAGTAGCAGAGGTTTTCAAACTTTTTTTGTTCCAGCCCACACTAAGAAACATTTTTGTATCACAACTCAGTGCATACATAATGTATGTATATTTTATGTACTTTACAAATTTATATATATACATATATAGATAATTGAAAAAGTTTCATAAATCAGTGCTTACCCTTGAAATATGTAACATAGTCTGATAATCTATTCTGTACTACTCAATGAAAATTTTTAACTGAAAGTTTTAAAAGTGCTGGTCACAAACCAGTAAAGTGGTATCATGGCCCACTGATAGGTTGGTTGTAACCCAGTTTGAACACACTTAGTTTGCTAGGGCTGCCATACAAAATACCACAGACTGGGTGGCTTAACAACTGAAATGTATTTTTTTTTATAGTTTCTGGAGATAGCCTGAGATAAAGGTTTGGACAGGGTTGGTTTTTTATTTTATTTTATTTTATTTTTTGAGGGCAGTGTCACTGGCCCTCATATGTAGAACCTGAACTGCGGCCGCTGACTTCCCAGGCCAGCGCTTAACCACCATGCCACTCGGCCGGCCCCAGGGTTGGGTTTTCTGTTGGGTTTTTTTTTTTTTTTGACTTGTCGATGACCACCTTCTTGTATCTTCACATGGTCTTCCCTTTGTGTCCAAATTTCTTATTCTCCTTTTTTTTTTTTTTTTTTAAAGATTTTATTGGGGAATTGGGGGAGGGGAACAGCCAAGTTGTTTTTCTTTGATCTTTGTTGTGGAGGGCGCCAGTCGCCATCTGGCTTCCCGTCGGCAGCTCGTGGCCGCTCAAAGTGCTGTGTTCAATCTTAGTTGCAGGTGGGCATAGTCAGCCTCCCATGTGGGAGTCGAACCAGCAGCCTTGTTGTTAAAAGGACACACTCTATCCTCTGAGCCATCCAGGCGGCAGCTCAGCTCAAGGTGCTGAGTTCAGTCTTAGTTGCAGGTGGGCATAGCACACCATCCCATGTGAGAGTCGAACCCGGCAGCCTTGTTAAGAGCGCACACCCTATCCACTGAACCATTGGGCGGCAGCTCAGCTCAAGGTGCCAAGTTCAATCTTTAGTTGTGGGTGAGCATAGCCCACTGTTGAACATGCAATCTTGTTGTTACACCAGCTGAGCCATCCTGCCACCTGTTGACAGCTCAGCTAGGGCGCAGTGTTCACTGGCCCATGTGGGAATCAAACAGGCGGCCCTGTTGCTCAGAACACATGCTGTAAGGTCACCTGGTTCGATTCCTGGCCCGAGCTGAGCTGCCAACAGGTGGCAGGATGGCTCAGCTAAAACAAATTTAAAAAATACGTAAAACACACCTTCTCTCAACTGTAGCTCACACCTGACTGACTGCACTGAACAAGTTGAACCTTGTCACACACTGTTACTAAGGTTTGACGTGTCGCTTTCTATATTGAAGATTCTGCCTTTCCATTGGATGGCACTCGGCAGCAGCTTTCACTCTAGTTTTTTTATCACACCTTGTATATTATAAACATGGGTAAATCTCAGATACATACTGTTAAACAAAAGTTGTGGAAAGAGACATACAATTTGAGATATATATATATACATATATATATATGGCTATATATATATATATATGGCTTTAAAACATGCAGGACAAAACTATATTGTTTATGGCTATGTACTTATATAGTAAAGGTCTTTTTTAAATTCATGGCAATGATAAACACCACATTGAAGGTAGCTTTTATACATCTGTATAG
This sequence comes from Aselliscus stoliczkanus, assembly GCA_033961575.1. Lineage (NCBI taxonomy): Eukaryota > Metazoa > Chordata > Mammalia > Chiroptera > Hipposideridae > Aselliscus > Aselliscus stoliczkanus. Next base: position 139,976,263 of record CM066732.1, on the reverse strand, counting down.
TTAAGAAGGGAAATAGCACATCCCCAAGGGCAAACTTCTTAAAAGGATTGGGGAACTTCTTAAACCTAAGTCAGAGCATGACCCTGTCCTGCTGGCATCCTGTGATTGATAACAAAGTACACAGTGTCTATGGACTCACAAGTCATGTAAAGAGGAAGAGTGAGACAGCTTAAGAATCACTTGTAAAAGAAAGGCTTCTCACTTGGTCTACATTTTTCATCCTTTATATTTAAATGTAATTCCCTTTAGACAGTATTGTTTAACATAGTTTCCTTATTCTCTTTTATCTCAGAAATCATATTTGCCTATTTGAAAATAGCTAGGGAGCGTATCTTGAAAGTTCTTATCACAAGAAGAAAATTTTATATCTGTATGGTTACAAATGTTACCTGGACTTTTGTGGTGATTGTTTTGCAATATATATATAAATATCAACTCATTCTGTTGTATACCCAAAACTAATGTTATATGTTAGTTATATCTCAATAAAAACCACAAAAATGTTGATCTTTGCATCCTTTTTCTTTTTTTTTCTTTTTTTTTTTAAGATTTTTTTATTTTTTATTGGGGAATTGGCAGAGAGGAACAGCGTTGGGGAATTGGGGAAGGGGAACAGACAAGTTGCTGTCTTTTTGTTCTTCAGTTTAGTTGCGGAGGATGTTGCTTCACTGTTGGTATCCTCATTGAGCTCTTCCCGGATGAGGCAGATCGGTCGCCGGCCTCTGGATGTCGCTCACCGCGGCTATTGGCAGCTCACGCTGGCTGCCAGCCGCTCACGCTGGCTGCGGGCCACTCACTGTAGCCTATGGCAGCCCACTGCAGCAGGGGCTGCAGCCCACACCATCACCAGGGCTCGCACAGCCCAGCTCCAGGTGGAGCTGTTGTTAGCTGTAGAGGGCAGTGTCACTGGCCCTCATGTGGGATCCGAACCGGGGCTGCTGGCATCCCAAAACCAGCGCTTAACCAATGAGCCACTCGGCCAGTCCTCTTTCTTTTTTTTTTTTTTTTTTAAATTGGGGAATTGTGGAGGACGTTGCTTCACTGGCCCATGTTAGTATTGTGATCATTGCACTCTTCCCGGGTGAGGCATTCGCTCACCTGCCATTGGATGGCTGCTCACGGCTGTTCACGGCAGCCCAGCTGCAGTTTGAGCTGTTGTTCACCATCTTAGCTGTAGAGGGTGCAGCGTCACTGGCCCTCATGTGAGATCTGAACCGGGGCCCTGCTGCTGAGAGCTGGTGTCCCAAGCCAACTCTTAATGAACGTGCCACTTGGCTGGCCCCCTTTTTCTTTCTTTAAAAAAAACAAACAGAACCCAATAGAATTCCTGAAGACAAGAATTATCTTATTTGTATCATTAAATACAGAGTCCAGTTCTTGACATATAGACAGAAATCAAATATTTATCAAATGAGTAAAAAGGACAAGATGATTATGATGACTTTGAGCTTCTTGGTAGAATGGGGCTCTAAGTTCCTAGGAGAGACTCTGATATTTGAAAATGATTGTTTTGCAGTTTTGGAAATGCTAAAAAATTGAATAAGGGAGGGAAGATCAAATTGTGAGAGATTTCCCAAGGCTAGGGGTGCTGAAATGAGAGGAGAATATGTAGACAGACCACTGCCTTCTCTTTCTTTCAGTCATATTCATGTTCCGTCCCCTACGCCCTGGGAAAGCAGAATTTTTGACTGATTGCTAGACATTATGTATTAAAGACCTGCAGAGACTATAAAGTCAATGTTGTTTTCGCCTTTTGCTCTCTTGGGCAGATACTGAGAGGGGCTAAACACCACCATCTAACCGGAGATTGATTAAGCTGGGTGGGACTGGGCCAAACCTTCATGTAGATTCAGTTTACTCCGGTGAGCACAGTGTCTCAAGGATGCAGTCCATTGGTGTGTTTGTTACGGGCCCTCCCTAATGTGACTTTATCTCCTACTAAACATTGTGGAATTGTGGTTGATTGCAAGTCACCTTTCTAGTCCAGTCTTCCAGCTTCTCCAGCGCTTGGTAAATGTCCTGTTCAGAAAACTGGCCATGTATCTGGGACTCACCTAGAACTCAGTCTGTCATACAGCTATCTTAAGCTCTGCTCGTTTTTCTTGCTCTTGTTAGAGTTCTTCTGCCTATGGCTAGCCCAGTCTATGATCAGTTCATGCTCAAACTCTGCAAATACCACCAGGAAAGAAAATAGCTAGCAATTTCAGTTTACTAAGGAAAGGCTCTTCCCTCTCTGGAATTTTAGCTCATCTTTCCCTCCTTGCTTTGCATGGAAGACAACTCTTCATTGTCATTAAAACTGTTTTGTTTTTGAGTAATCTACAGTATATGGTTTCATCTAGTTCTGTGAAAGTGATGGCTTGCCCTCTATCTTTTAATTCCAACCTAGAAACAGACGTCTCTGTATTGTTTTTCAATTTTTTGTTTTTTGCTATAAACGTGACATAAAAATAAAGTTGTTTAACAAAACAGAATACTCAATAGATACAGAGAACAAATTGATGGTCTCCAGATGGGAGGAGGTTTGGGGGTTTGGGTGAAAAAGGTGAAGGGATTAAGTATAAATTGGCAGTTGCAAAACAGTCATAAGGATGTCAAGTACAGCATAGAGAATATAGTCAGTAATGTTGTAATAACTATGTATGGTGTCAAATGAGGATTAGATTTATCGGGGGAATCACTTCGTAAGGTATATAAATAAATGTCTAACCACTATGTTGTACACCTGAAACCAGTATACTATTTTATGTCAACTGTAATGGAAAAATAAATTTAAAAAGAAAAGAAAAACATTTTCCTGTTGGAAAAAAAGTTGTTCAAACAAAATAGAAGTTATTCTTCTTTGTGAACTTTGGAGGTAGGCAGGTAGTCCTAGGTAGGTAGGTTATGAGGTTTCTTTGTTGTTGTGCAATCTTGTAGGATTTTGTCTTCATTAGTATCTGAACCTTCAACCGTCCACATTCCAGGCCACAGGCAGAGGGATCGAAAAGTGGAGAGAAAGCAATTTCTGTTTTAAAGGATGTAATCAGCTCTGGTACCCATCAGTTCTGTCCATCACTTCTGTTCACTTCCTGTTGGCCAGAATTTCATACCACAGCTACTTCTGACTGCAAGAGAGACTGGGAAATGTAGGCTGGAGCTTGGTGGCCATGTACCCAGTTAACAGACTGTTACTAAAGGGAAGATTGTTGGTCTCTGCCACAGTATGGTATCAGGAGAAGTTCTGGTTAGAGTTATTTTTCCAAATAGGCAGTTTTCCTAAAATTCTTGTGTTAAATAATCTAATATTTCCCTTTTGGTTTGTGGTTTTTCTTACCATGAAAGAGGTAATTTTGTTTAATGGCTATGAGCATGTTCTCTGTACTTAGACAAACTTAGCAAGACAAATACTGTCTGAATTTGGGCTTATGGTCTTCTGTTGCCCTTTTTAAAAATACTGGTTCTGATTTTTTTTCTATCTTCATGTATATTAATGAGAACCTGAGACGAGGTTGGTTAATAGCAGGCAATTAAAATCTGATGTCCCTCAATATAGGGAAATACCTACTTTAATTTTGAACTGGGTATCCTTCATCCTAGATAAGATAATGATAATATAGATAAGATAATGTTCCAAATGTACAAAGTTGGAAGCCTTTTTTTTTTTTTTTTTTTTTGAGGGACCTGAATCAGGGCCGCTGGCGTCCCAAGCCAGCACTTAACCACCGCGCCACTTGGCCAGCCCAAGGAAGCCATTTTTTAAAAATTTACTGAAGCCCTAAGAGTTTGCAGGCCATAGGTTAACATAAATATCCATAAAGTGTAGAAAAGAAGTTTTAAGAGAGTTTAACATAGAATCTGTATCTGTTAGATTTCTTTTGCTTGATAACAGAAACTGCCACAAGCTAAACAAAAAGATGATTTATTGCAAGGATGATAGGTATGCAAAAAAAGAGGGAGGCTGAGGAGGAATTGATGAACAACTAAGTCTCAGGAAGTCACAAAGGCAAGAAATAGCACAGCGATTGGGACCTCAGTGTCAGGAGTTGATGGACCTTTTCTCCAGGGTGCTGGTCCAGGGCCCCTCCGACTGTTTCCCCATTGAAATGTTAAATTCTGAGGAGAGAGGTTGTTGGGTTCATTTCTGCATAGGGGCCTACCCTTGTGTCAGCCGGTTATGATCCGAGAAATTTGGTCATTGTACAGATGACCACCAAAGGCCACCTCTGTGTATCAGCTTATTCCCAGAGAAGGGAAATTGATGGGAGCTGGTGTGTGTTACAAAACCAGGGCGGAGTGTGTGGGGGGCTGAGTGGAGGCATGGTGTTATAGGCCTAGGACATGTTAGAAGTGGAAGAGAGCACAGATGAAGATGCAGAGTTTGTGGCAGAGCTGCACTGGTACTCATATCTCCTGACGATTGCGTCGTCTGTTATACCGTGATGCTTATCTAGAGCTAGGAAAGAGCTGCGGAGGCCATGTGGGTGGCAAGTGAGAGTGGTAACACCTATGCAGAGCACCGCAGCGCAGTGTGCACAGGATGCCACCCGACTGAAATGTTCCAGTGCACATAGATTTTGAGGGTTTCAGTATGAAAATAGTAATGTCAGAATATAAATTTGTTTACAGGTAACCACTTTTCAGTCCATTACATAGGAGATACTTATTGACACAAATTAGGAAGTTTATCCTGTTCGCAAGAAAAAATGTGTACTCCCAACTTTTGAGAATCTGCCTGCTGGAAATTACGTTCAGAGCATGGAATAGCTTGTGTGACAGGCACAAAGCTCCAAACTATTTTCTAGTATGTGTGGTATGCAGTAGGGAGAGGCTAGTACATTTCAGTAAAACTCCAAGAAAAGACCAATTCAGCAGAATTTCTCTTAAGGAACAACAGAATATACCACTGGAAATGAATAGGGTTTATTTAACGGAAGAGGCTGAATAACAGTCCTTTGATTGCTGAAGAATAATGGGTGGTTCATATTGACATTATTTTTTTTTTTAATAATGTTCCAATCTATCCACTGGGTAGGCAGGTTCTGTGGTGACAGGGCAGGTTCTGTCATCGTACTGTCACATTCAGAGGGAATGTGTTTATTTGCTTTAAAAAAAATGCTTATGTGGTTTTGTATTCATATCAGAAATGTATGCTTCTGTTTCCCAATAATTCCCCATTATTGCACCATTACATAGTTACTTTATGTCCTTTCATGGCATTGAAATGTCTGCCCAGGATCATTCCAGTCACCTCAGTTTACAGTGTAATCAAAACTTACCGGGGCAGCTGGTTTGCTCAGGTGGTTACAGCGCGGGCTTATAACACCAAGGTTGCCGGTTCGATTCCCACATGGGCCAAGAAGCTGCGCCCTCCACAGCTAGATTGAAGACAACGACTTCACTGGGAGCTGATGGGTTCTGGAAAAAAACACTGTTCCCCAATAAAATTTCTTTGAAAAAAAAAACTTAACCTCTTTTTCTTTTCTGAAATGAAAGAGATAATACAATGCATGATCCAGGACTTTCTTTTGTTATTAAAGGACATCAGTAGTACAGTTGGCAAAATCAGTTAAGTGCATAAAATATGCTAGGTGTACAGCTCCATAGTTTCTTTTCTTTTTCTTTTTAACCTGTGTGTATACTGTGTCTCCAGTACCTCTCTCAAGATGTAGAACATTTCCAGCCCCCTTAAAACTCCCTGGTGCCCCACAAGGTTTTGAAATAAGACATGAAAATTCATTACTAATTCTAGATGGAAGCCAGAAAATAAGGTGGAGCTAAAGGTGACTCCAAACTTGGGAGACTGGGTAGACTGGATGGTGATGCTGTTAACCAGGTAGGTGATATTGGAGGAGGATCAGGTTTTGAGGGAGGAGTTAGGATGGTGAGATAAGCTCAGCTTTAGATGTGCGGAGTTCGGGATATCTGAGTGGCATTAGGCAGGTGGAAGTGTAAATATGGAGTGCTGGGAAATAAATTGGGGGTATAAATGTAGGTTTATGCATACTCATCAGCTTGTCAAGTCTTTTTGAGATCTAACAAGTAGATGAGAATTCTCCAGAGAGGCTGTAAACCATGAGATAGCTTGAGGTTATGATGAGCAGTGTATGTTTCTTTTATTAACTCTGTTTTAGTCTAAATAGTGAATAAAATCAGTGAGAAAATTTAAACACTTAAAAAATAAAATGAACAAATTCAGTAATACATAATCTTGGTCAAAAATGAAAAATAAATCTGTTCAAAGGGCTATAAGTTGGAAGTATGCTTCCTTCCCCCATTTTACTCCCCACTCCAGTTTCTTGTATTTTCTTCAAGACAATTTTAGTGCATATATATTAAGTTTATGTTTTTATCTTTTGATTATATCATACCATTATTGCTTTGGTTAGGAGTGCTTTTTCAGCTACTTATAAATATGGTTGATAGCCTACAGGCATGATACCAAAGAGGGTTTTTAGTTTGATTTTTTTTCACCTTCCCCTTGTCCTCTAAAGTGTTTTATGGTGATGTACTTATATAGTCTTGACTGAAAAACTCTTCTTCTGCCCCCCCTTTTTTGTTTTTTTTTTTTGCATTTTCTTGAAAAATAATATTTTTATTTATTTTTAAGATTTTTTGGGGGAATTGGGGGAGAGGAGCAGCGTTGGGGAATCAGGGAAGGGGAACAGACAAGTTGCTGTCCTTTTGTTCTTCCGTCTAGTTGTGGAGGACATTGCTTCACTGGCCCATGTTGATATCGTCATTGCGCTCTTGCCGGATGAGGCAGATGGGTCACCGGCCTCTGGATGGTCACTCACTGCGGCTATTGGCAGCTCACGCTGGCTGCCGGCCACTCATTGTAGCATATGGCAGCCCACTGCAGCAGGGGCTGCAGCCTACACCATCGCCAGGGCTTGCACAGTCCAGCTTCAGGTGGAGCTGTTGTTAGCTGTAGAGGGCATTGTCACTGGCCCTCATATGTGGGATCTGAACCAGGGCCGCTGGGATCCCAAGCCGGCTCTTAACCAATATGCCACTGGCCGGCACGAAAAATAATACTAATAATCAAATGCATCTTGGTATTCACTGAAGTTCTTAAATCTTCCCTTGATAATACTACTGACTCAGTGTTACAGTCTTGTTTGCTTAATGTGAACAGACGGGTGTTTTTTTAACCTGGAGGGAGTGATATGCTTGTATTTTTCTTGATTGCTTTGTTGACAGTGTAATTTTCAAGTTAGAATTAATGAAAGGTGTCTGAAGAGCCCTCTTGCGTCACGAATCCAGAATTGGAAATACAGTGTGCAAGCTTATAGTCCATGTTCTGTTTGGAGTGAACTTGATTTTCAGTCCAGTTGAGACTAAAAGATGTCAGATCTGTGTTCTAGAAATGTCCTAATATTAATTGTATAATCACTGCAACTTACTTAACCCCTTCTATTCTATGACAGGGTGCTGTTGAAAGAACAAATGGTATAGTGTGTGTTTTCATTCTTCAACAAATATTTATTGAGCTCTTATAAGGTGCCACTTTCTGTAATACTTTTAGTAATAAAAGGAAACATTATTGAGTACTTACTGTTTGTTAGCACTTAATAAGTAAATACTATCCCAAGTCCTAGATGTGTAGTAATGAGCAAAATAAGCCTGGTGCTTTCCCTTATGGAGTATTATACATGGGTAAGATGGTAATGCTATTATTTTTATTTGAATCATATCAGAAAGAAATGTAGCATTAATGCTTGAAGATCAAGTAATTTTGTTCTTTCTGAGTTCTAAGACTTTTTCACCTGTCAGAGGTTTGCATGTCAGTTGGCCTGGCCATTCTGACCCTGCATGATCAGAATGACTGTTGTTTTTCACCAGAGCACCACCCAATCAGCTCCATAAATGACAGACCCAAAGGGCAGGCTCAGCAGGCACCAGAGCCCCACTAGAGTGAACCTGCTCCATGAAGTGAGCCCCCACACAATTCCTCCATTGTAGTCATGACCAGTCCTCAACAACCAGTCAAGTCAGTCTGAGGGTCAGTCCTACCCACTGACATTCCAACAGCAATCAGGGCTCAACTACAGCAGGAGGGCACACACAACCCACACAAGGGATACCCCTGGTGTATACACCTGGGGTATCAGGTGATCAGAGAGACTGCTTCTGGGCCCCACAGGACACTTAACCACATAAGGCCCCTCTGCCAAGACACAGAGACATAGTAGTTCTGCCTAATACATGGGAGGCACCAAAAGAAGGAGACAAAGAAAAATGAAAAGACGGGACAAAACTCCAGAAAAAGAACTAAACAAAATGGAGGCACACAATCTACCAGATACAGAGTTCAAAACCCTAATGATAAGGACGCCCAATGAATTTAAGGGAAAAATAAATGAACTCAGTGAGAATTTACACAAAGAAATAGAAACCATAGAAAAGAACTAGTCAGAAATGAAGAATACAAAAACTGAAAAGAAGACTACATTAGATGGAATCAACAGCAGATTAGATGTAGCAGAGGAGTGACCTGTGTTTTTGACTGAGGCCACATTCCAAACATTCCTTCACAGTTGAATCTCAATTCCTTAAAATTTGTTTAATTTTAAATGCAGCTGTGATAGAATCACATAGTATTTAAAAGCAAACTAATGGTTTAACTTCCCTCTTCCTAGACAGTCCATCCCACTGTATGCATTTACTTGGTCCTGCTGGTTTGGGTGTGTCTCAAACCCAGGTAGTAATCTTTTAAAGAGATCCACCCACAGCATTCCTGACATATAAATATGCCACACGTTTGTTAGACTTAGGAGCTTTTAAAATTGCCTCACGTTTTACTTTTATGTTCAATTGAGAGAAAATAGTTTAAACTTAATTTCAGAGTTAAGAGTTAGGTATTGCTATTAAACATAGTGTTCTTATTGCAAAATGTTTTTAGATACAGCTTTTTTTTGAGGGCAGTGTCACTGGCCCTCATATGTGGCACCCGAACTGGGGCCGCTAGCTTCCCAAGCCAGCGCTTAACCACTGCGCCACTCATCTGGCTCTAGATCTAGTTTTTAAAGAGATGATCAGAGCAGAATGTTCTTTTTCTTTTTTTTTTTTTTTAAGATTTTATTGGGGAATTGGGGGAGGGGAACAGACAAGTTGCTGTCTTTTTGTTCTTCAGTCTAGTTGTGGAGGACGTTGCTTCACTGGCCCATGTTGAATGGTCGCTCACCACGGCTATTGGCAGCTCACGCTGGCTGCCGGCCACTCACTGTAGCCTATGGCAGCCCACTGCAGCAGGGCCCGCAGCCTACACCGTCGCTGGAACTCGCAGCCCAGCTCCAGGTGGAGCTGTTGTTAGCTGTAGAGGGCAGTGTCACTGGCCCTCATATGTAGGATCCGAACCGGGGCCGCTGGCATCCCAAACCAGCTCTTAACGAATGTGCCACTCGGCTGGCCCCGGAATGTTCTTTTTCTTGTGTTGTGCTTTTTATGTTGTTTCGTCTCTCTTAATATTTATAATATTAACTTCTGAATAATTTTCTATCTTCAGGTATTGGCTCATTTCTCTTCTAAACATTACAACCTTGCTCCTGCATAAAAGTTTAAGTATTAAATATTGACACAAAGTTCCACCCCTTGGGGGAAGAGATTGATGAAGACCTAACCAGTTTTACAAATAATTTTCAGTTCATTAGGTCATCAAGTTGAATCAGTACCAGCAGATTCCATGTATCATGCCTGTTTGAATGTTTTTCCTTTTACAGTGAAAATTTTTTGTATTTAGTACTAGCCAGCTGGACTCAGTTTAGATGATCCCAATTTCGTTGGCAGCATTCAAAGCATCATAGGAGCCAGCTGAACATATGCCTTCTCTCCATCAGGCCTGAACAGGGTATTGACCTTGGCTCAATGTCGTAGAGCCTCTTCACAGCCTGTTTCATCGGTGTTTGTTGGCCTTGATGTCCACAGTGAACACCAGTGTATTGTTGTCTTCTGTCTTCTTCATGGCTGACTCCATAGTCAGAGGGAACTTGATGGCATAGTGGTCATGCTTGTTTCTCTTGGGGGCGCTCTTCCCAGGATATCTGGGCTGCCTTCGGAGCCGCAGTGTCTTGGGCCTTCAGAAGGTGGGTGACATGCGGATCATCTTTTTGTGTGGCTGTGGACGCCTTTCAGCACTACTTTCTGTGCCTTTGAAGGCTTTGCTTTGGCTTCTGCTTTGGGGGCGCAGGGGCTTCCTTCATCACTCTCAGTGCCATCTTCGTGAAAAGGATTTATTGAATGTCCTTTTTTGAAAGGAGTTATTTTTTTTCCAAAGTATTCTAACTTGCAGCATTCAAGTAGCTTTCCCAAACTAACATTACTAGGATACAGTATTCTAAAACATATTTAACCCTTGGGAGGGGGCGGGGGGGATTGTTTCTATAGTTATGTAAATTTTTATTAACTTGTTGTTTGTATTTTATCTGATCAGTTTGCCTGAGAGGGCAAGAGAGAATCTTCTATTCTTTGTGACTTTTCCTGACTGTAGTATAGTGCTCAGTTGAAAAATTAAGCTCCTGGTAAATTTTGATTGACAATCCTTACTGCGGTCTGTTATTCAAATAAGATTAAAGTTAACACACAAACTTCTCTAGTGGGTTTTATCCTGTAAAACAACGTTTCCATTAAAATTAACCAAACAGTAAAACTTTTTTTTTTTCCGAAGGCAGTGTCACTGGCCCTCACATGTAGGACCCGAACCGGGACCGCTGGCTTCCCAAACCAGCGCTTAACCACCACGCCATTCGGCTAGCCCCCCCCCCCTTTTTTTTCAATTGGGATATTGGGGGAGGGGAAGAGCATTGGGGAACTGGGGAAGGGGAACAGACAAGATGTTGCCCTTTTGTTCTTCAATCTAGTGGAGGACGTTGCTTCACTGGCCCATGTTGGTATTATCATTGCGCTCTTCCCAGGTGAGGCAGATCTGTCACCAGCCTCTGGACAGCTGCTCACGGTGGCTATTGGCAGCTCACTGGTCCGCGAGACGCTCATGCTGACTGCCAGCCACTCATTGTAGCCTGTGGCAGCCCACTGCAGCAGGGGCTGCAGCCTATACTGTCGCCAGGACTCACAGCAGCCCAGCTCCGGGTGGAGCTGCTGTTCACCATCTTAGCTGCAGAGGGCAGTGTCACTGGCCCTCATGTGGGATCCGAACCCGGACCTCTGGCATTCCAAGTCAGCTCTTAACCAATGTGCCACTTGGCCTGCCCCAAAAAGTAAAAATCTTTAGGCTGTGAGATCAAAAGTACAGTAGTGTGGCATTTGTGTATTAAAATTCAAGTATCCCAAAGGATGACACCAGGGAGAATCATTTTTTTTCCCCCACAAAGATTTTATTGGGGAATTGGGGGAGGGGAACAGTGTTGGGGAATCGGGGAAGGGGAACAGACAAGTTGCTGTCCTTTTGTTCTTCAGTCTAGTTGTGGAGGACGTCACTTAACTGCCCATGTTGGTATCATCATTGCGCTCTTTCAGGTGAGGTAATCGGTCGCCCACCACTGGACGGTCGCTCATGGTGGCTAACGGCAGCTCATGACAGCTGCTGGCCACTCAACCATAGCTCTTGACAGCCTACTGCAGCCTATACCTTCACCAGCAACTCTGGGCAGCCCAGCTCCAGGTGGAGATGTTGTTCACCATCTTAGCTGTAGAGGGCGCAGCATCACTGGCCCTCATATGCGGGATCCAGACTGCTGCGCTGCTGCTCAGAGCTAGCGCTCCCAAGCCAGCTCTTAACCAATGCCTTACACAGCCGGCCTGGGGATTATCTTATAGTGTTTGAATGGATACTTAGAGGAAGGGGCAGAATGATTTCATGACAATTACTGATCAGTTTTAACTATTTTTCCCTTGTGTTGGATTTCACTTTCTTTCTACTTTTTTTTTTTTGAGGTCAGTGTCACTGGCCCTCATATGTGGGATCTGAACCGGGGCCGCTGGCATCCCAAGCCAGTGCTTAACCACCGCGCCACTCGGCCGGCCCTCTTTCTACTTTTATACAGTGCTGGATCACTCTTATGTAAGCATTTTACTTTTGTGCATAATTTATTTGTGTTACCATCGACAAGAAAGGCTAACTATGAACTACGTGTTTTCACAGGGGCCCCAACGCTAATATTTGGAATACTATGGCTGAGTGGCTTTATTTTATTCTAATACTAAACTTACTTTTGATCACTTTATTTGTAAGCTAATATACTATTTTTCAGGATAATCTTTCTTGTTGATTTATATTTTTGTTAATTTTATTAGAACAAAGGAAATTATGTATTCTCTAACCATAGTATTTTATACTCTATTTCATGAAATCAAATAACGATAGAAATCAGTTAGGCATTGTTCTTAGGCAGTCTCACTCTCCCTCTGTTTTTGTTTGTTTGCTCTTCATTTGAAGCGTATATAACTTATTTTTATTGAAAAAATTATGCCCTGCTTAGATCATAATGAGTTTTTTAAAAAGTATTACTTAGAGAAATCTTTTATTTTTTATTCTTTTTTTAAGATTTTCTTGGAGAATTGGGGGAGGGGAACAGTCAAGTTGTTGTTCTTCAGTCTTCGTTGTGGAGGGTGCCAGTCGCCATCTGGCTTCCTGTTGGCAGCTCGTGGCCTCTAAGCTCAAGGTGCTGGTGTTCAATCTTAGTTGCGGGTAGGCATAGCCACCATCCCATGTGGGAGTCGAACTCGGCAGCCTTGTTAAGAGCGCAATCCCTATCCACTGAACCATCCGGGCAGCAGCTCAGCTCAAGGTGCTGAGCTCAGTCTTAGTTGCGGGTGGGTATAGCCCACCATTGAACAGGCAATCTTGTTACACCAGCTGAGCCATCCTGCCACCTGTTGGCAGCTCAGTGACAGTTCAGCTCGGGCGCAGAATCACTGGCTCATGTGGGAATCGAACCAGCGGCCCTGTTGTTGAGAGCTTGTGCTGTAAGCCAACTCTTAACTAACTGAGCCACTCAGCCGGCCTGTAGAGAATTCTAAAGAAATATTTATACAAATCTGCGAGGAGTTAGATTTTAAGTAGAAATCTCTTACTGTGATTGAAATAAGCATTTTAAATCTCCCTTTTAGATCCATCATGTTACACAAAATGGAGGACTATATAAAAGACCATTTAATGAAGCTTTTGAAGAAACGCCAATGCTGGTTGCTGTGCTTACTTATGTGGGGTATGGTGTACTCACCCTCTTTGGATATCTTCGAGATTTCTTAAGGCATTGGAGAATTGAAAAGTGTCACCATGCAACAGAAAGAGAAGAACAAAAGGTAATTGTTAGACAATCTTTAATTGTGTAAATGGAAGCCTTTTATAGAAATCTTGCTATTTTCTCTCTTTTTTTTTTTATAAAAATATGCCAGATGCAGTTAAATAAAAACATTCCGAAGTTGAAAACAAGGTTAAAGGCATGAAGAAACTAAAGTGTTTAACATATTTTTAATTTAATCGTTACAAGAATCTGTTCCTGTTTTACAGCTAAGAAACTTAAATTTTACAGGTAATGTTATCTCAGATGCCTAGTTTCAGAGCTGGTGTGCAGACACAGGTCGTGTGATATGAAAAAAAAAACATGTTCTTTCTGTTCATGATAACTACACTGTATCCTAAGTTGTGTCTAGAGCCATCTGACAAGATTGTGTTCTTTAGAACTCATGATGTGTTTTCTCATAGACACATCACACATACATGTCTGGTTCACAGATAAGCTGCTCTCCCTAAAGCAAAATGTGGCTGAGCTACTCTGGTTATAGTAGAAAACAACAGGTGATAATGCTCTCTCTGCGGAGGAGAGCCTGACTCACTTTATTTTCCTCTGTGTACTCCTTTGCACCTCTGGAGTTTTGTGCAATATACATATATTACCTATTCTCAAAAAGAAATAAAATTATTTTTCTGAAAATGCCTAATTTTACAAAAAACAAACTTGTTTGTTCTTGGCATGTGAAGTATGGACAGGTTGTCCTCCCGCCCAGGGAATGTACTAGATTAGAGAGGGGAATCAGAAGTTAGATTCATTTTGTCCATCACACCTCTCGCTTTTGTGGAGGATTAGAGGAGAGAGGCAAATGTGGTGGCAGCAAGGTCACCATGGAGAAAGGAGCCAGTAAACACTGGGAATAGATTGTGGTCACATGGGGGAAGGAAAAGAGGCCATCCAGAAACATAGGAGAGCAAAGGAACTCACCAGCAATTAGGCAAAACCAATCAGTATACAGATTGCAGATTCTGGCCCTGGGAGAGCTCAGGACCCAGGCATTCTTCTCTCTCATCTCAACTGTTCTGTACCCTTCCCAGCACCAGCACAAGTTGGCTATCCTGTTCATTGTCCTGAAATGCCCACAAGTTAATTTCATTAAGAAGGTGTAGTTTTTTTTGTTTTGTTTTGTTTTTAATATACTTTTAATTAGTTTCAGGTGTACAACACAGTGCAATATTTATACTTTTTACCCCTCAAAGTGACAACCCCCTCCCCCAATTCGCCACCCCACTCCCCGCCCCATATCATACTATCTATTACAATTCCTTTGACTTAAGAAGGTGTGTTTTTGAATACCTAACGCAAGCAAAGCCTTGCATTCAGAATTTGATCTAGTTGGCCAAACTAATTTTCATCATTGAAAACCAGAGTAAACTAAAAATTTCTGTGAATCTCCTTTTTTCCTACCCCTGTACATGCCAAATAGACTTTCGGGCTAGCGTACATGCACAGTATATTGATTTGTTTTTTATACATCCCTCAGGTATGGTTTACTTACTGTAACTCAAAGCTTGCTGTACACTTACGTATGTGTTGTAAGGTGTTGCAATTATTTGCTTGCAGGCCAGTGTCTTCCTACTAGACTGAGTTGGTGGCAGTTATGACTGATGGGAGCTAAAGTTTTATTTACATATTCAAACTAGAAGATCTCTATCTTAGTGCCCATACACTGTGGAGACCTAATAATTAACATGTAGAGGTGAGGGGTCAGAGGAAGTGCTGACTGTGATGTAGAGAGCATTCTTGGCTCAGGAGATAGTGTAGGCAGAGGCCTGAGGAGTGTTTTGGAGAACCCAGAATGTGGGTGTGGGAGAAATGGTGTTTTGAATGAACCAAGAGGTTTGGTAGGCAGTGAGGAGTCCTGAGCAGTTTCTGAGCAGGAGAGTGACCATAGTTTGCCCAGCTGTGCTATGTCAGTGTATCAGATGAATGAATGAAGAAGGAAGGAAAGGAGGGAGGCAGGAAGGGGATACATCTGAATTTGTGAATGAGTACAGTATCTTTGGAACTTGTGTCATATTTCAGGGTAAATGCACTGTTTTAAGTATTGGGGCTATCTGTGTGTATTGAACTCTGTGACAATTGCAACACATAGATTTTATTCTTAAGTAGTTTCTAATTTTGTGGAGGAAACAAACACTTCAAATTTAGGGGCCTTTGCAAAGCTCTGTGCAGGTAAATAATGCTTGGATTGTATGCAGATGTAGAACAATAACAACAACAAAAACTGAATAGCATGGGGTTAATGGGGAAATAATTCCTGAAGGAGTAGTAGGAAA
The DNA here is from genome assembly GCA_033961575.1 of Aselliscus stoliczkanus. Taxonomy (NCBI): domain Eukaryota; kingdom Metazoa; phylum Chordata; class Mammalia; order Chiroptera; family Hipposideridae; genus Aselliscus; species Aselliscus stoliczkanus. Next base: position 139,960,752 of record CM066732.1, on the reverse strand, counting down.
TATGTGGGACAGAGGGCGTCATTTGCCTCTACAGTTTGTTCAGGGGAGGACTAGATTAATTGATTCAAATTTATTTCAATAGGATTTTCACAGTCAGTAGCATTAGCAGTTAAAACAGATAAATTCTGCCATTTTCGTATAAGAATTCAGCTTTTAGAAGGAAAGGAGTAATCATTCAGCATTAATGTCGATCATGTTTTTTTTCCAGATGCTGGATTAGATGTAGTCAGGGGGATAGGCAAATTATAAAGTGTTACACTGGAAAGAGGTAAGAGAAAGTGCTTGTTTGGGATGATAAAATGCAAACATAATGTTGCCACTTCCTGGTTTCACTCAGTGAGTGGTGTTCATAATCATGTCCTTATTTTCTTCCTCATTCTATTACAAAGGAGAGCCCATTTTATTTATTTGTTAAAGATTTTATTGGGGAATCAGGGAAGGGGAACAGACAAGTTGCTGTCCTTTTGTTCTTCAGGCTAGTTGTGGAGGATGTCGCTTCACTGGCCCATGTTGGTATTATCATTGCGCTCTTCCCAGGTGAGGCAGTCGCTCGCCAGCTGTTGGATGGCCGCTCACCGTGACTCTTGGCAGCTCACACTGGCTGCTAGTCACTCATGGTAGCTTATGGCAGCCCACTGCAGCTCTACTGCTGCCTACGCCATAGCCGGCGACTCACAGTAGCCCCGCTCCAGGTCGAGCTGTTGTTCACCATCTTAGCTGTAGGAGGGGTAGTGTCACTGGCCCATGTGGGATCCGAACCGGGGCCCTGCTGCTCAGAGCTGGTGGCCCAAGCCAATTCTTAACTAACACGCCACTCGCCCGGTGCTGGAGAGCCCATTTTAACTATTAATACTAGTTCTTCTTGATATGTTATTTTGGGTAGAACTGAAAATCACATGGTTCTACCAATAAAGATGAGTTAGCATGAGTTTGTTATATTTTATATATAGTGCATAAACTTCTTGGAATTCTTTTTTTTTAAAAGATTTTATTGGGGAAGTGGGGGAGGGGAACAACAATGGGGAATCGGGGAAGGGGAACAGACAAGTTGCTGTCTTTTTGTTCTTCAGTCTAGTTGCGGATGACTTTGCTTTACTGGCCCATGTTGGTATCGTCATTGCACTCTTCCCGGATGAGGCAGATCAGTCACCGGCATCTGAATGGTCGCTCACCGCGGCTATTGGCAGCTCACTCTGGCTGCCGGCCACTCACTGTAGCCCATGGCATCCCACTTGCAGCAGGGGCTGCAGCCTACACCATCGCCAGGGCTCGCAGCCCAGCTCCAGGTGGAGCTGTTGTTAGCTGTAGAGGTCAGTGTCACTGGCCCTCATATGTCAGATCCGAACCTGGGCCGCTGGCATCCCAAGCCAGCACTTAACCAATGCGCCACTTGGCTGACCCTTGGAATTCTTTACTGCTTTATTCTCTGTTAATAGTGCTGTTTCGGATAAGGATGTTGTTTTTTCCCACTCTGTGGTTTGTTTCTTTTTGTTCTATGAGATGAAGCCTGTAGTCCAGAAATGTGTGTGTGATAGGCGAAGTAGAAGCTTGAATGAGTGAAAATGTTCTAATAATCAGATAAGAAATAACCTACGGCCGGCCGAGTGGCGCGGTGGTTAAGCACTGGCTTGGGAAGCCAGCGGCCCTGGTTCGGGTCCCACATATGAGGGCCAGTGACACTGCCCTCAAAAAAAAAAAAAAAAAAAGAAAGAACATAGAAATTTAAGGAGTGACTTATGGTAGATAATTACCATACATTCCTAAACTCTAAACTAATATTTTTTCCTCTGCAGTTTGTTCATGATCAAATATTCAAAAATGGGAGGGATAGACTAGTGGGAAGGGACATTATATGTCCACATCCTGATAATGTTTAATTTTCAAAATACAAAAGAAGGAAACTGATAAAAATATATTAATAAGAGTTCTTGGAAGGATTTTATTTTTGGTCTCCTTAAAAAGTAGCTTATTAAGAATATTCTGGGGCCAGCCAAGTGGCTCGCTCAGTTGGTTAAGAGCTAGTTCAAGAGTGTGAGCTGAGCTCTGAGCAATAGCAGTTCGATGCTCAGCCCTAGCTGAGCTACTAATGGGTGGCAGGATGGCTCAGCTTAAAAAGAAAAAAGAATATTCTGGAAATTGTCATTTTAGCATCATCTTTGGAAGCTATTAATGTAGTATAGCTACCCGATGTATTAAGCTGGGGATTATCAACTGGTTTGTCTTTTTCAGTTCTATGGATTTAAAAAAAGCACTACTTTCCATTTTTTTGTGGTATGTGTGGAGCCCAGGCCAGTGGTCAATATTCTTTTTTTTTGGAAAAGCTTTGAGATATACTTACATAAAAGTTACCTGTTTAAACATACAATTCAATGGTTTGTACAGAGGTGTGTAGCTAGGACCATAATGTAATTTTTTTTTTTTTTAAGATTTTATTGGGGAATTGGGGAAGGGGAACAGCCAAGTTGTCCTTCAATCTTTTTTTTTTTTTTTGAGGGCAGTGTCACTGGCCCTCATATGTGGGACCGAACCGGGGCTGCTGGCTTCCGAGGCCAGCGCTTAACCACTGTGCCACTCGGCCGGCCCTGTCCTTCAATCTTAATTGTGGAGGGCACAGCTAGCTCAGCTCCAAGTCTATTTGCCATCTGGCTGCCTGTAGGCAGTTTGCAGCTGCTCAGCTCAGGGTGCTGTGTCAATCTTAGTTGCAGGTGGGCATAGCCCACCATCCCATGTGGTAGTCGAACCCACAACCTTGTTGTTAGGAGCTTATGGTCTCAGTGGCTGAGCCATCCTGCCACCTGTTGGCAGCTCAGCTCGGGCACAGCTCACTGGCCCATGTGGGAATCAAAACGGCGACCCTGTTGCTCAGAGCTTGTGCTCTTAACCAATTGAGCCACTCGGCTGGCCCCCACAATCTAATTTTTATAAATTTTTTATCATCTGAAAAAGAAACCCTGTACCCTTTGGCAGTTTGCTCCTACCTCACCCTCCCCACCCTAGGCAACCACTAATCTACTTTTTTTCCTAAATATCTCATACAAATGGAAACATACAATGTGTGATCTTTTGTGTCTGGCTTCTTTCACTTGCATGTTTTTGAGGTTCATTCATGTTGTAGTATTTTTCAGTACTTCCATCTTTTTTATTGCTGAATCATATTCCATTGTGTAGAACAGTCATCTGTTTTTATTTACTCTAGGGATTTCTCACTGGCAAGAAGCTATATCCAAAATGAACCCTTTAAAAGAATTTTGTAGTACATTACCAGTTACCTTTTTACACTAGTGACATTACTAGCTTTGCAAGCTTCCCTGTCACCTCATGGGCTTCTGTGTTTGGAGCAACAGTGGCCTTCTTTTAGCATTTTTGTCTTTTGCACCTTTAGGCTTTACTTTCTTTTTTTTTTAAAGATTTTATTGGGGAATTGGGGGAGGGGAACAGAGTTGAGGAATTGGGGAAGGGGAACAGACAAGTTGCTGTCCTTTTCTTCTTCAGTCTAGTTGCGGAGGATGTTGCTTCATTGGCCCATGTTGGCATCGTCATTGGGCTCTTCCCGGATGAGGCAGATTGGTCGCTGGCCTCTGGATGGTCACTCACCGTGGCTATTGGCAGCTCACACTGGCTGCCAGCCGTTCACACTGGCTGCTGACCACTCACTGTAGCCTATGGCAGCCCACTGCAGCAGAAGCTGCAGCCTACACCTTCACCGGGTGTCGCAGCCCAGCTCCAGGTGGAGCTGTTGTTCACCATCTTAGCTGTAGAGGGCGTGTCACTGGCCCTCATGTGGGATCCGAACCGGGACCGCTGGCGTCCCAAGCCAGTTCTTAACCAATGCTCCACTCAACCTGCCCAAGGCTTCACTCTCTTTATTCAGCTTTTCATTACATTGGCAGTTTGGAACTGCTTTTTTTTACTGTTAACTAAGAATGTAAAAGTTGAAAGAACTTGTGCCCTGTCTGATATGCTAAGTCATTCCAAGTTTAAATTGAATGCTACTACACTGGTATTAAACTGGTATAAAGGTATTAAACTGGAAAACTGATTTTAAAATGCTTATTAAAATGAAAAAGTAAAGTTAAAAATGATCATCGAATTCATGGGTCCATGAGACTATCCATAAGCCCGCAGCAGTTCTTAGGACCCAGTTTAAGAAACCATGTTGGGCCGGCCGAGTGGCGCATTGGTTAAGCGCTGGTTTTGGGATGCCAGCGGCCCCGGTTCGGATCCCACATGAGGGCCAGTGACACTGCCCTCTACAGCTAACAACAGCTCCACCTGGAGCTGGGCTGTGCGAGCCCCGGTGATGGTGTGGGCTGCAGCCCCTGCTGCAGTGGGCTGCCATAGGCTACAGTGAGTGGCCCGCAGCCAGCGTGAGCGGCTGGCAACCAGCATGAGCTGCCAATAGCCGTGGTGAGCGACATCCAGAGGCCAGCGACCGATCTGCCTCATCCGGGAAGAGCGCAATGACGATACCAACAGTGAAGCAACATCCTCCGCAACTAGACTGAAGAACAAAAAGACAGCAACTTGTCTGTTCCCCTTCCCCGATTCCCCAACGCTGTTCCCCTCCGCCAGTTCCCCAATAAAATCTTTAAAAAAAAAAAAAAAAAAGAAACCATGTTGAGGGCTGGCCGTGTGGCATGGTGGTTGAGAGCTGGTGTGGGAAGCCATCGTCCCCAGTTTGGATCCCACATGTGAGGGCCAGTGACACTGCCCTCAAAAAAAAAAAGAAACCATGTTGAAGTTTCCTTAGATTTTAAGCTATATTTTGGTTTTATTTATGTTTCTCACTTAACCATTTTGCAAATGCCTTGATAACTATTGTCATAAATAACTGAAAATGTAAAAAAGTGATCTGTTCTGCTTAGACCTGGCCATGCAGCAGAGTTTGTTAGAGATCCACATGATGACTGGCCAGCACTCTGTTTCTGTTTAATACATGGCCAGTTTTGACCATTAGGATCCTAGTGAGTCAGCTTTGCAACAGTTTGTCCTTCTCTATGCATCTTTCCCAGGAGCAGAGACATATTATTTCTCCCATCCTAAAAAAATAAAAGTAGGGCCGGCCAAGTGGCACATTGATTAAGAGCTGGTTTTGGGATGCCTGCGACCCCGGTTCGGATCCCACATTTTGGGATGCCTGCGACCCTGGTTCAGATCCCACATATGAGGGCCAGTGACACTGCCCTCTACAGTTAAGAACAGCTCCACCTGTAGCTGGGCTGGGAGGCCCCGGTGAAGGTGTAGGCTGTGGCCCCTGTAGCAGTGGGCTGCCATAGGCTACAATGAGTGGCTGGCAGCCAGCGTGAGCTGCCAATAGCCGTGGTGAGTGACCATCCAGAGGACAGCGACTGATCTGTCTCATCCAGGAAGAGCACAGTGACGATACTAACATGAGCCAGTGAAGCAACGTCCTCCATAACTAGACTGAAGAACAAAAAGACAGTAACTTGTCGGTTCCCATTCCCCGATTCCCCAACGCTATTCCTGTCCCCCAATTCCCCAATAAAATGTTTTTTAAAAAAAGTATATTTTCTCCTACTTCTACTCCGTTCTTTCCTCCTTTTTGATCAAAATCCCCTGACATAGCTGTTCCCCTTGTCTCGTTTCCCACTCTTTACTGAACCCACTCCAGTCAGGTTTTTGCCCCCTCCACTTCCAACGAAAATGGTTCTTCACAGGGTCACCTGTGACACTTGTGTTGCAAACTCTTATAGTCCTTTCTCGGTTTTCACCTTGTTTGGCGTGCCTGCAGCGTTTGACACCATTGATCTCTCCTGGAATCATTTGGTTCACTTGGTTTCCAGGACATTGCACTTAACTGGTTTTTCGTCTGCCTTTCTGGCTATTGTCTCTCATTCTCTCTTGCTAACTCCTTCTCATCTGTCCAACTTCTAAGTGTTGGTGTGGGTGTGGGTGCAGTGTCTGTGCTCACTCCCTTGGTGGTTTCATCCATTGTCATGGCTTTCAGTCCCTTCTGTATTCTGACAACATCCCCATTTTCTATCTGGATTGACACGCATTGTACTCTAGATCTGTACATCCAACTATCCTCTTGACACTTGCGCGTAGACATCTCAAACTTGCCACATGTGTGATTGACCCAAGATCCCCTCCCGACCAGCTAGCCATCTGCCCCATTTGCAGGAATGACAGTTCTCTTGTGCCACTTGCTTAGGCAAAAAACACTAGTTATCCATGATTCTTCTTTTGTGTCACATACCATATGTAGCCCATCAGCAAATCCATATTCAACCTCTTCTTATGAATCTCCGTTATCACCCACACATCATCTCCTTCTGCTTAACCCCTCACTCATCTGCTCTAGCCACGCTGGACTCTGCAGTTCTTGGACACACCAAGCTCACTCCTGCCTCCTGCGAGGAAAACTCTTCCTCCAGGCAGTGTCGAGGATAGTTCTAAGCCCACTTCCTTTTCCTTCTTTACCTTGGCCACCCGAGCGAGATTTAAGCCTGACCCCAGAATTTTACATCCCTCTTCCTTGTTTGGTGTGTTTCCTTCAACATTTTTCAACATCTAACATACCTTATATTTTATACATTTTCCTCGTTTAGCATTAGTTGTTACCCTTTTGTTTATTACTGAATACCCAGTGCTTAGAAAAGTGCTTGGCACATATTCAACATTCAGTAAATGTTTAAGATATGAATGTTATTGTGAGTGGTGGTAATAATAATGAAAGTTTTGAGTCTTGAAGTAGGCAGGTGTGTGTGAGTGAATACATATGCACATACAAGCACATGGATGACGGCATTTTAGTTCTAGGGAAAACAACTTCAATCTTGAAATCTCATTATATGCCTTCATGGACAGCAAGAAGCAGCAAAGAATTGGCTTCCTGTCTATAGCATTAAAAACAAGATAGGTGGGCCGGCAGAGTGGCGCGGTGGTTAAGCGCTGGCTTGGGAAGCCAGCGGCCCCGGTTCGGGTCCCACATATGAGGGCCAGTGACACTGCCCTCAAAAAAAGAAAAAAAACAAAAACAAAAAAAAACAAGATAGGACAAACAGTATGACATGAACAGGAGGGAAAGCTTTTATTTAATCCTACTTCAAAGATTTTAAACTCTAATAACCTTTCACGGGTTATTTCACCTAATTTTCTTCATTAAATGAAGGTGAAGACAGCATTATTGGTTTATAAAATAAATACTCCTAGCTGTATAATGCTTTTTAACCATAGGATGACTCTATTTTCAGCACTTCTTCAGCTGGGAGTTATTTGGGATTTTAAAATTCTCTTAGTTTCTAAGTTTTGAAACAATTTTGTCGTGTTTTAGCCATTTCTCTATATATCTTATAAGGTTATTTCCTTCTCTAGCAAAAATATTGCCTAAATGAAAATTCAAAGCACTGGACTCCTTTTTCACTAGCCTGCCTTTGGTATGCAGTATTCTGTTTATCATCATCAAATGTCTTGAAATATTTCAGCAGTGCTGTAGTAACCTACAAACACCATTTGTGTGTTTTTAAAGAAAAAGTTTCAGATATGTAGCCATCAGTTCCGGTGGCTGAGTTCTGAGACCCCCAGATCTTCTCCAGATAGATAAGTGTTAGCGCCATCAGACAAGTAGGTTTCCTTCTGATCTGATGTCAGGTTTACTAAATTGAGGTATGCATTGTTGAGTCAGGCAGCTCAACAAACTGTCACATGAAACTTGCAGAATAAATTGTATGTCATGAAAAATATTTTTCTTCTGTATAGAAAGTATGAGATTTATTTAATTAGCACACACTTATTTTTTAACCTTTTTGTTGGATATATATAAGCAGTATACACATATGTACAACCCACATCTAGAAAGGTTAATGAAAGGTAAATGTGGACAGCATGAGTGCTTATTTAAGTACGCAGCCATGAAACTATTGTTTCACCTGGAAAGTAGCACATTACCATCACCACAGAAACCACTGCCTCCATGACCCCTTCTCAATTGTACTTTCTCCCTGTCCCCTGAGGTCACCGTTGTCCTGACTTTTCCTCATGGTTTTATCACTTGGTGTATGCATCTGTAAACAACAAAATTTAGTTAAGCCTGTTTTTGAACTTTATCTAAGCGGATTTATGTTATATATATGTGTTGTTTCTTACTTTGTTTATTCATCATAGGATTCAGCTGTGTCGTGTATGTCTGCTTCATTTGTCCTCATTGTACAGTATCTCATTGTAAGAGTATACTACAATTTTATTATCCACTCTAATGTTGATAGACATTGAATTTGTCCCACTTCTTGCCAGTGACTGATAAAAGCTGCTGTAAACATTCAGATAATGTTTTCCAGGTGTATATACATGAGTATCTCTCCAGGCTTAGAATTATTGAGTCATGGAGTATTCATGTCTTCAGTTTCACAAGACCATGCCAGTCTATTTCCCAAAGTGATTGTACTATTTTATACACCTACCTGCTGTGTTTGAGAATTCTCATTGATCCACATCCTTACCAACACTTACTGTTGTCAGACTTTAAAACTTTTGGCAATCCAGTTGTATATCTGACCAGTATCTCATTGTGGTTTTAGTTTGCATTTCTCTGTTGCCAATGAAGCTGAACACCTTTTCAGATGCTTAATGATCATTTGAAGTGCCTGTTTCGTGGAGGGCCTGTTCTGATCCTTTGCTTGTTTTTCTGTTGAGCTTCTGGCTTTTTCTTAGTTTGTAGGAAATCTTTATTCTGGAAGACATTTTGTAGCTATCTTTTCCCATTTTGTGGCTTATCTTTTCAGTCTATATATGGTGTTGTTTTGTTTTGTTTTTAGCTGAGCCATCCTGCCACCTGTTGACAGCTCAGTGGCAGCTCAGCTCAGGCTGGGCATCGAACTGCTGTTGCTCAGAACTCAGCTCACACCCTTGAGCGAGTTCTTAACCAACTGAGCCACTCGGCCAGCCTATATATGGTGTTTTTTGATGAACAGAAGTGTTTTTGAAGTAAGCAAATTTTCAGTCTTTATGAATAGTACTTTTTTTGAGGGTAGTGTCACCAACCCTCACATGTGGGATCCAAACCAGGGCCGCTGGCTTCCCAAGCGAGTTCCCGACCAACACGCCACTCATCCGGCCCTGAGTAGTACTTTTTGTACTTTGTATAAAATATTTTTCTTTTTCAAGCTTGTGAATAGGTTTTTTTGATTTTCATTGTTTTAACCAATAAATATTACATTGAATCATATGAAGTTGCCAATATTTGACTGTTTTTGAACTGCGAAAATGACAGTTTTCTAGGATTCAACCAATAAAATAAGGTAAAGAAGAAAGAACATACGTCTGGACAGTATAGATTTTTAAATAGATTTAAGTATATAATATCACTGGTAAGTTCAATTTAGATTGTAGTAGAAATTGTTCATTCTTCTCAAGAAATTGGTTCCCTATCTTATGACCAGTACCTGTTTTAGCATGGACGAAAACTGGGCTTTAGGAAAGTGGAGCCCTGGCCCTTGATGTCAAATTCAAAGTCAGACATTTCCCTCAGGATTTGCCCATGTACCTCACTCCATGTGGCTGAAAGACTGGTCCGAATGCAGAGTGTATTCAGCCACTTTTCTGTATGGCTATAGGTGTCCATGCATGGCTACCATTACTCAACTTTTCAGAGAAAGCTGCTTTGTCATAGGGGCCATAGTCCTTTAGTACAACAGACTGGAGTTTATCTTGAAACATTTGAGAAACTAGATTTTCAGTCATAGATTTGCTAGCCTGATCCTCACTCTGCAAGTCAACTGCGTGTTCAGCCTTTACTCCTCCTCCCCTACTCGGGTGCTTATTTAGTTTCCACGAAACTGTAATGGGCAGAGTTCTTTATTTTGTTTTCTTGTGTTTGTGTTTTTAAACTGGCTGAAACATTTGACATAAGAGTTTTATTAATTGAATTGCCTTGTGGGGAAAGACAGTTTATTGACTGGAGGTTTTGTACATGTCATTGCTCCAAACCATTGTTGAATTGGATAATTGCCATTTCATTTCCAAAAGTTGTGTTTCCCAAAAACCTGTACTTTCTCATGTCTCATTTTCCCTCTGCTCATGTTAGCGGCATTAGAGGTACACTTTTTGTTGGAGAATGAGAGTGGTGTTTTTCATAAAGAAATCAAGTTTTGGTTATGTATCTAGAGTTGTAGTGATAGGAATAGACAATTAAGACTAGCTGAATTGTCAGTGCCAGGATGCCAGACCCACTTATGCTTCTGCTCATTTCCCATATGCTCTTGCATGAGATACATACCTGTGTCCTCAGCAGCACTACCTGTTACATGTTCTGGACTGCCAGCTTAGTTGCCAGTAGTTGAAATAGAGTATTTTAATGTATGCTTGGAGCCTCCTCTAATATGGAAGGAGGGGCAGAGCCACAGAAAATAATAGAACCTTTTTCTGTTCAAGTAACTTGGGAAAGGTAATGGATAAACTGAACTTGAGATTGAATTATTTCTTACTCCATTAAGAAATTTCCAATAGAGAATTTTTTTTTTTTTTTTAAAGATTTTATTGGGGAATCGGGGAAGGGGAACTGTCCTTTTGTTCTTCAGTCTAGTTGTAGAGGACGTTGCTTCATGGGCCCATGTTGGTATTATTATTGCACTCTTCCCAGGTGAGGCAGTCGCTTTCCGGCCATTGGACGGCTGTTCACGGCGGCTCAGGGCAGTTCATGAAAGCGCACACCAGCTACTGGCCAGCCCCACTGCAGCCTACACTGTCGCCGGTGACTCATGGCAGCCCAGCTCTAGGTTGAGCTGTTGTTCACCATCTTAGCTGTAGAGGGTGCAGCATCACTGGCCCTAATGTGGGATCCGAACCGAGGACCTGCAGCTCAGAGTTGGCGTCCCAAGCCAGCTCTTAACCAACGCACCACTCTGCCGGCCCTCCAATATTTTTTTGGCTTACTTTTTGCTCTTGTTTTTATAGAGCTAAAATTCACATAACATAAAATTAACCATTTTATTTATTTATTTATTTATTTATTTATTTATCTTTTTTGAGGGCAGTGTCACTGGCCCTCAGATATGGGATCTGAACCGGGACTGCTGGTGTCCCAAGCCAGCTCCCAACCACCGCACCACTCAGCCGGCCCTAAAATTAACCATTTTATATGTACAACTCAGTGACATTTACTACTTTGACACTGCAATGCAGCCGCCTCCTTTGTCTAGCTGCAGAACATGCTGTCTCCCCCAAAGTAGCCCCAGGCCCGCTATGCAGACACTCCCCATTAGCCCCTCTCCCGGTCCCTGGAAACCACTGATTTGCTTTCTGTCTCTACGGTTTTAACTATTTGTATTCTTAAAATTTCATACAAATGGAATCATGCAGTATGTGACTTTCTGTGTGTGGCGTCTTTCCCTGAACGTCTTTGAAGTTTGTCCACCTGGTAGCATGTGTCAGTGCTTCATTCCTTTTTATTGTTGAGTACTATTCCATTGTGTGGATAGACCGCGTTTTGTCTATCCATTCATCCATTGAGGGACATTCTGATTTTTACCACCTTTTGGCTGTTGTGAATAGTGCTGCTGTGAACATTTGTATACTTGTTTAAATATCAGTTTTCCATTTTGGCGGGGTATATGCCTAGAAATAGAATTATTGGGTCCTAATAGAAACTCCATGTTTACCTTTTTGAAAAACCATCAAAATGTTTTCCCCTGCAGCTGCAATATTTTACATTCCGACCAGCAATGTATAAAGGGTTTTTCTAAAGGTCTTGTAGTTGTATATTTTACACTTAACATTTTGAGTAATGTTGAGTTAATTTCTGTATAAGATGTAAGGTTTAGATCAAAGGTTTTTTTTGCTTGATGCATTGCCTCGGTGAGAATGAGCAAAGCTATTTTATGATTCTGCTTTGTTCTTTTAAAGACTTAATACTGACTGCTAGAGTTAGTTTATTTTTCCTTTTTTTTCCCCCCTACGCTAAGCATATTAGGTCAAGGTTGGAAATTTAAACAATTATGCTGTTGAGAAGGCCCTGAATCATTTCTGAACACATTTGCCAAGCTTTTCATCTGAACATGAAAGCAGTGATGGTGTGCCTCAAATGCTCATTTTTGAGAGAAATTTTGTCCTTTGATATATTGAAATTTGTGCCCTAGACTCTAACTAAAATAAGCAAAAGTTATTGAATTAGAACTGGCATTGAGAATTCTTGGTGGAATTAGAAGTAGGGCCCAGTTTGGAATCGTGCGAGAGCCTTAGTTTCACCTGTATCACTGAATTGTGACTTGGGTAAGTTTTATTCTTTTAATCTAAATACAGATAATAACTGATTAAATATTTATTTCCCCAAAATAATCACAGGGAATGTGCTTTTGAAACAGTCAAGTTTCAGTGGCGTGAACCAAAATCATTGAAGTTGTTCAAGCAGACAGGGAGTTAGTTAGGCACTGAGGACATTATAGGGGTCAGGAACAGTGAAGGTGGGGCCTCCCTCCCCTGATCAGGCAGCCACCCCGCTTTAGGAAACTGATCCTGCCGTGAGTACTGCAGCTGCCGCCATCACAGCCACTCCTCAGCCACAAAGCTGTGGTTGTGGACTGTGGAAGCCAGCTGCTGCCGCCATCATGAAGTTCCATTAGAGTTTGTCTCCTACACTGAGACAAAACCGTGGCCTCCGCCTTCCACATCTCTGTATGCTTCTCACTGGTAGAATCTACACCATATTATCCACAACCCTGTCATAAGGGTGTCAGAAAATAACAGCTTTTAGCCTTCAGGCTCTCTGTGTGTGTGTGTGTGGTGCGTGTGTGCGCACGTGCGCGTGTGTGCGTATGGGTGCACGCTGCAGAGAGTATTTCAGGTTGATGTAGCAGCAGCACAGAATGAGAGCAGGGCTGGCATTAAAAGACCAGGATCAGTTCCTGGCTCTGCTTCTGACTACTTCCCTGACTGGGAAAGCCATTTTGCCTTTCTGAAAATAGGAGTGATAGTCTCTGTAAGAGGGTACAGGTACAGTTAAGAGGAAACATATGTAGATTACTTGGGAACCCTTGTTGCTATCAGTGTGATTATTCATCATCTTTATCATCGTATAAAAGTATTTGGACATCTGTACTGGCCAGAATTGCTCTTAACAAACTTACACATTTGTTCCAGAGTCAGCTTCTGAGAGTGGTAGCACCCGGCCTTTTCCCCTGTGATCGTAAGGCCTGCACAGACACCAGATGAGACGGTACCTATTTATTTTAAACAGTATAGGATTTTTTTTTTTTTTTTTAGAAAACTCACATCCAGTAGGCTTAAACAATAAAGGATATTTACTGGCTAATATTGAGATGACCCCACACTATTTTTGGTAAGATCTTTCCCGATCCCTAATTAACAAATCCATGAATTTGAATTTTGTCTTTGAGGCTAGAGGCTAGAAGTCACTTAACTGGTGAATACTTCAAGCCCAGCAACCCGGAATGTAGTCTCAACTAGATATTGTTTGTCTCTGCTTAGTCTCTGCTTATCTCGTATTGTGCTACTATAATGGGGCTTGTGAAGAGCTTCAGGAAAAATGTCCATGAAGAGTGTGTCCTTAAGGCTTGAATTTGACTTTGTTATTGCCACTCACCGACCAGTTAGGCTCTCATTGGGCAGGCATCCCTTTACAGTAAGTGTTAGGTTGCATTGTAACTTTGTGTGGCTCTCCACTACACTAAGAGATCCTGGGAGTGTGGAGGTTGTCTTACTCGTTTTTATCTGCAGTGGTCAGTTTTAGCCTAGTGCCTGGGAAGTACTGCTTAATAAATGTTTGTTCGGTGACTGAGCAAATGAGTAACAGGTTGGCCCTGACTAAAATAATTTCACAGTGACTAAACTGAGGAAGGAGAAGAGGAGGGTGAGGATGGAAGTGGGATTTGGGGATGAGGGTAGGAATAGTGGGGGTGTCATTGCTGGACAGAGAAAACTGTCTTGTTCTTTAATGTATCCTGAGTCTAGCAAAGAATCCAGTGTACATTGAGTGTTCAGTAAAAGACATTTGAATGAATGAATGAATGAATGAATGAATGAATGAACAAAAAGACACCAGGTCCTTTAGTTTAACCCTAGACCTAGAATAAAATGCATGAGGTATTTTTGGAAACAAGCATTCCTCTTGCCTAAAACTGGAACTTGAAATAGTGATTCTCTCTCTTGGCTCCTTTCTCACTTCATTGCTAGACTGCAGGGAGTCTGGTTAGGTGCCCTTCATCTCTCTACCAAACTTTCTAACTGCAGTTAAAGCCACTATCCTGGAATTTAGCTCCGAATAAGGGGAGCCTCTACTATTCTGTCCCACCTGCTTTTGGTCTCTTAACATCCCTCCCAGTGACAGCTTCACTCATCCTTGGGACTTAATTGCCCTGTCACTGTAAGGCTGAGGAGAGGTGGAGCACCCTGTACTTGGCAGTGTCTATTTAGATTGGAACCCATCCCTTCCCTCTAACCACAGGCACTTTCCACTGGGTACCCAAAGCTGCCTCATTCTAGCCTGCAGCCTTTCTCTGTCTTGGGGTTTGATCACCTTTCTGGTAGATAGTACCAAACTCATGTGTTTTTTTCTGATGTTTATATTGTAAAAACAAAAAATATTGCTCTTTGTTGCTAATAAAAATTTGTCTATCTTGGAGTATTTCCTTCAAGTATTTGAATTAATACATTTAAAATTAATGTGCAGTGTTTAGAAAGGTTCTAAAGAAATGAGACTGGGAAGAGTTAGCCCTGTTTACCCTATTGAAGCAGTACTAAGGATTGGAGACTGTCGGAAACACATGCATGATGTGGAAGAGTCCAAGGAAAGCCCTTAATTAGAATTTGGATGTCTCTGCTTCTGTTTCAGTTTTCATGCATCCAGTATCCTTGTTGAAAGAGAATACTATCAAAAGGGACATATTATTTAAGTAATAAATTTCCACTTGTTATAGATGCATTGACTGTCTTCTCATAAATGTAAGAGAGATGGTATCAGGCACTGCGAATTCCTTAGAGTACTTTCTGACTCTGCTCAGCTTTTTGTAAGGAGGTTTTATCTGCTGTGATGCTTATTTAGTAGGCACCTTAGAGTCCAATGTCATAGAAGGTTGTTAATTTTCAAGTTTTATGTAGAGTCTTCTTTAGCAATGAAAATCTTTTATAGAATAAGGCTTAACCTTTGAATGTCCGTTGTTAGCAGATAGGCACCAAGCTGGCAAGCGAGGGCTAGAAGCTCAGTGGGTTTATTAGGAAGGAAAACCATTTCATGACAGAATTGTTCAACAAAGTTTTTTATTTCTATGAGGCCTATTTTATTAGTTTAATTTTTGGGCTCTACATTCACGCAGTCAGATAGTTATTATATTTGCAACCATTTCTTATATGCAGCCATCAAAGCTATGTGACTTTTACCTGATTAAGAGTTGTTTTAAAATAAATAGAATTGATGCCTTTCAAAATATTTTCTTTTTCTTTTTTTTTTCTTTTTTTTTAAGATTTTATCGGGGAATTGGGGGAGGGGAACAGCGCTGGGGAATCAGGGAAGGAGAACAGACAAGTTGCTGTCTTTTTGTTCTTCAGTCTAGTTGAGGACGTTGCTTCACTGGCCCATGTTGGTATCGTCATTGCACTTTTCCCGGGTGAGGCAGATCGGTTCCCGGCCTCTGGACGGCCGCTCACGGCGGCTCTTGGCAGCTCACACTGGCTGCTGGCTGCTTACGCTGGATGCCGGCCACTCACTGTAGCCTATGGCAGCCCACTGCAGCCGGGGCTGCAGCCCATACCGCTGCCGAGGCTCGCAGCCCAGCTCCAGGTGGAGCTGTTGTTAGCTGTAGAGGGCAGTGTCACTGGCCCTCATATGTGGGATCCGAACTGGGGCCGCTGGCATCGCAAAACCAGCTCTTAACCAATGCGCCACTCAGCCGGCCCTCAAAATATTTTCTACATCAGTTAATTCAGTGTAATTGGCCTCTCTTTCTCAAGTGCTCTTGAAATATGAAAAGGGAAGTTAAATTTATGGTATTTATGGTATTTCCCCATTTGTTGGCAGGACTTTGTGTCATTGTATCAGGATTTCGAAAACTTCTATACCAGGAACCTGTACATGAGGATTAGAGACAACTGGAACCGACCCATCTGCAGTGTGCCTGGAGCCAGGGTGGACATCATGGAGAGACAGTCCCATGATTACAACTGGTCATTCAAGTGAGTCTCGTTTCGGAAACGATTTCTTAACAACAAAAAAAGAATTTCTTCACTTCAGAAGATAGTCGATTGCAAATTTTACAGTATTCTGTCAAACTAGCTGTGGAAGCTGAAAGTACAGTACTGCGTGATTAGTTTCCTTGCATACTGTTCATTGTTAGTGAGATTTTTCTGTTACTTTGATACTGTGTTGGGTTCTAGTTGAAAACAAAATTTGTCCTGGAAAGAAAAGAAAGGAAAAACTGTCCTTTGTATTATGCTACTTACCAGAATCAAGCATCTGAATTTATTTCTGGATATCTTGATTTCTCAAATGATTCAAAGATAATGGAGTGTTTTTACTTAAATGGATTGGATAGTTTAGAAAACTTTTTATAGTCATAAAATTTTATTTTGTTTATATTGCTCAAGTATTACATGATTGCATTGTCATTATAAAAAAAAGATAAACGATACAGATAAACTGCAAGTCTCCCATGACAGCCAACCACCGTCCCTCTGCAAATCCACTCCCCCACAAATGCCCACTCCCCAGAGGTAACCATTGTTATCAGTTTGGTGAATATTATTCCTCCAGGTGTTTTTCTGTGCGGTATGTATGTAGTATAGCTACCGGAGTTACCGGTAGCTTTTGATTTACAAAAATGGAATCATGCTATAGAAGTCGTATTACATCTTGCTTTTTCACTTGCTAACATATTGGTAACACCCTTCCTGTGTATATTCACACAAGCTCATTATTTGTAGTGGCTCCTTAGTATTCTATAGTATAGATCTACATAGTGTATAGCAAATTGGGCTGCATCATCCTCTTTTAAATACCCCCAAATCTCAAGAGTTAAAAGAGCAGCCATTTTTTGTCCACATTTTATGTCTGTCGTAGGTTGGTGGGGCCTCTGAACCATGTTGTCCTTACTTGGGGGCCCAGGCTGCCTGAGCTTCCACTGTGTAGAATGCCACTGGTTTGTGTGCCTGGAGAAGGGCCATGACCTATTGTAGTGACTCTTAAAGGCACTTACACATATATCTCTCATACATGTGGGCATTGCTGAGTCTGAGTGTGTGTATCCTTTAAGGGCTAAGCACTGCCAAATTGCCTTCCCAGAAAACAGTACTGACTGATTCTTATCTATATTGTATGAGACTGTCCTGGCCAATACTAGATATGGTCAGTTTTTAAATCATTTTAATTATTGATAAGTGAAAAATTGATATTTTGTTTTAACTTCCATTCCCCTTATTGGTAGTGAGTTTAAGCTGCTTTTCATTTAGACCATATTCTCTCTACTTCCTATATATGGTACTTCCTTTTATGTTTACCAGGACGTGTATTATCACATGTAAGTATCTGACTTGCTCATGAGTTTCATGACCTTTCATGCTATTGGAAAACAGGTACACAGGGAATACAATTAAAGGTGTTATAAATATGGGTTCCTACAACTATCTGGGATTTGCACGGAACACTGGATCATGTCAGGAAGCAGCCGCCAGAGTCCTAGAGGAGTATGGAGTTGGCGTGTGCAGCACTCGGCAGGAAATCGGTGAGTGTGGGCTGTGACTGGCCAGCTGATGTTCTGAGCTTTCTTTGCTCAGGAGGGAATAATACCGATAGAGAACTAGACCATTGAGTGTCCAAATACGTACTTTGCTGTGTAGTTTAGATCAGGTAAAGAATTCTTTATTTTTGTGAAGTGATGGATGACTTTAATGATTTTAATACATTTTGAGACATTTTTAATCTTTTCCATTATGTTATACGTACAGAATATAACTGGAAAAGTTCCATAAGTATTTGTTCATTTATAATGTTAATGATTTTTGCAAATAATAGTGGATAAGAGCACCCCTTACCAGTTCTGAGCCTATGGGCAAATGGGGGTTAATCTGTTTCCATACTGGTAATTTGGACTAATAATAATTACTACCTTATAGGGCTGTTTTAAGGATTAAATAAGCCAATTCATGTGAAGTGCTATTAACATGGTAAATACTCAGTAATTCTTACTGTGAATAGAAGTCTATAAAATATAAAGGTTACCAGATTTAGAGAAAGATTTAATTTATTTTAGTTCAAAGGAAGATTCCAAATTCTTCTATTTTGTTCCAGAGAACTCATAACTGATAACAGATAACTGATAGAAGTTATAAGGCATCTTTCTGGATAATTTTTACCATGAATCACACCCAAACTTGGTGGATTAAAACAAAATTTCTGTTATTTCTCACGGGTCTAGAGATTGGCAAGTACAGCTGGGTGTTCTCGCTCAGCCTCCCCAACGACGTGGTTAAAGGAGCATTGACTACATACA
Source organism: Aselliscus stoliczkanus (assembly GCA_033961575.1). Classification (NCBI taxonomy): domain Eukaryota; kingdom Metazoa; phylum Chordata; class Mammalia; order Chiroptera; family Hipposideridae; genus Aselliscus; species Aselliscus stoliczkanus. The sequence continues at coordinate 139,942,297 of CM066732.1, read as the reverse complement.
GTGGTCATACTTACATCTTTATGGCATTTCATATTTTATAAAGTGCTTGAACATATTATCTCTTTTGACCGTCACAAAATGTCATGAGATAGATAGCAAATATTATTATTGGTATTTAACAGATAAGAAACTGAGGCCCAGAGAAGTTAAATGACTTGATTATGCTTTAAGGACACATGGCATCCAAGTTCAGCAATCTTCTTTCTTAGCATCTTTTCTCTTTGCATGTAGCCGATATCTCTGATCAGTGTTGTTCGACCCTTATGGATTTGAGTAGTGATGTAAAATCACAGTGCAAACTTAGCAATCAGATCAAAGTGAGGGAGGGTGCTATTTAACCTGTCATTTGCTGCATAACAAGCCATCCCAAAACCTGGTGACTTAAAACAGAAGCATACATGTACTTTTTTTATTTATGGTTTTTTTTTTTTTTTTTTTTTTTTTTAGCTGAGCCATCCTGTCACCTGTTGGCAGCTCAGCGGCAGCTCAGCTCGGGCTGGGCATCAAACTTCTGTTGCTCAGAGCTCAGCTCGCACTCTTGAGCAAGCTCTTAACCAACTGAGCCACTTGGCCGGCCCAGAAGCATACATTTATTGATTCTGCAATTTGGGAAGGGCTTGTCATTGATCTCAGCTCCATATGGGGCATGATGACTGAGGAGGGAGTATCCAAGATGGCTTCACTGACATGTCTGCTCCTCACTGGGTAGTGGGATCAGCTGAGGTCTGAATCACTCACACACACAGACCCCACTTCCCCCAGCCGTCCTCCCTTAGTCTTTTACTCTCCACAACCCCTCTCTCTCTCCACATGGTCTATCTTTATAACAGGCTAATTAGATACTTTTACTGGCAGCTGACTTCCAAAGTATACGAGCAGGTGTTGCAGGCTTCTTAAGGCCTAAACCTGGAACTCTCATGTATGAACAGGAATGGGAGAGCTTGTTGGTAACCTTCTTACAGAAATTCCATCACAGGTGCTGACTCTAAATTTATTCAGCTGTTGTGTTCTTTGTGAATATTACTTTAGTCTGAAGAGGTTTTAACATGTAGACTATGATTTCTTTTTATAAAGTAATGAGGGATTCTTAAATTTGGATTTGGTGGTATTGACTTCATTAACCTCTTCACACAGGAAACCTGGACAAGCATGAAGAACTAGAGAAGCTGGTGGCAACTTTCTTGGGAGTTGAAGCTGCTATGGCCTATGGCATGGGATTTGCAACAAATTCGATGAACATTCCTGCTCTTGTTAGCAAAGTAAGACTTAGTCTTTCGTTAATGAAAATTACTGTGATTTATAAAGCATTCAGAGCAAGCCAGAAGCTGTTATAAACTTTAGACCAAACACAGTTTACCCAAAGATATTTCTATCACAAATTTTTGGATAAGTATATCCCCTATAGACTTACATCAGTTGAAGCTTTCTTGCTAAAACCCATGATCCTTTCTTCTTCTATTAGATGACTCTTGCCCTCTTCATTTCATACAGTTTTGAAGGGAATCCTAATAAAACCTTATAAAAGGCTAAAATTATGGAAGAAGGAATCTTTATTTTGGAAGCTTATTCAACAGGTGGTTTTTCCTAAATAGAAAAATATGAAAATACATTCTTGTTCTCACTGTAATTCAGATTGCTCAGAGGTATATGGACAGAATGTGTGTATGTGTGTTAATGTAGGGTAAAAGTAATAATATATACACAAACACATTGTGTGTGTCTATATTTTATTTTCTATGGGTAGAGTTTGTGAGGGGTAGTAGAAGAGAGAAGAGATAGAGATGTTATAAATCACATTTTAGGGCCGACCGAGTGGCGCATTGGTAAAGCGCTGGTTTAGGGATGCCAGCGGCCCCGGTTCGGATCCCACATGAGGGCCAGTGACACTGCCCTCTACAGCTAACAACAGCTCCACCTGGAGCTGGGCTGTGCGAGCCCCGGTGACGGTGTAGGCTGCAGCCCCTGCTGCAGTGGGCTGCCATAGGCTACAGTGAGGGGCTGGCAGCCAAGCGTGAGCTGCCAATAGCCGCGGTGAGCGACCATCCAGAGGCCGGCGACCGATCTGCCTCATCCGGGAAGAGCGCAATGACGATACCAACAGTGAAGCAACATCCTCCGCAACTAAACTGAAGAACAAAAAGACAGTAACTTGTCTGTTCCCCTTCCCCGATTCCCCAACGCTGTTCCCCTCCGCCAATTCCCCAATAAAATCTTTAAAAAAAAAAAAAAAAAAAAAAGTAATTACTGAAATAAAATTAAAAAAAAAAATCACATTTTAGCAGATGGCACTATCAGATTGAATGGTTCCTCAAGGTTATTTACTCACATTTTAACATTGATATCTATGAATGATATATTGACAAAATCAGTGGATTAATGAATCAGAAGACTTGAGTTTTCTCAAGTCTTGTGGTTATATGGTCAGATTTAGCTTTAGCTGTGTGACTGTGAACAGTGTCACAACCTTTCTGAGCCTCAAATTTTCCATTGTAAAATGTAGTATTTGTATTAGGTTAGCTATAACTCCCTTTTCAGTGATGTAATTGTAGGTTCCCAAGAAACAGATGAGGCAAATAGAAACCAAATAGCAAGAGAGGACATTTAAATCCAATTCTATTGCTACCACATTAAATATCAGTGGCTTATACATTCCAAGTTGAAGACTGTCAGGTTAGATAAAATTAAGTAGGTTTCCACCAGAAACCTATTTCACATATAAAGACACAGGTAGGTTAAAAGTAAAAGCATGGAAAAAGATATAGCATGCAAACAATAATCAAAAGAAAGTTGGAGGGCCGGCTGAGTGGCATGGTGGTTAAGCGTGGGCTTGGGAAGCCAGCAGCCCCGGTTGGGGTCCCACATGTGAGGGCCAGTAACACTGCCCTCAAAAAAAAAAGAAAATACACAACAGGAGAAGTCATGAATCCAATGCTGATTCTTTGAGAAAATAAATAAAATTGGTAAATCTCTGGCTAGACTGGTCTGGATAAAAAGAGAAGACACAAATTACTAGCAGCAAGAATGAGAGAAGGTATATCACTATATATCTTAGTAAAAGGATAATAAGGAAAATATAAAGAACAACTTTATGCCAGTAACTTCAACAGCTTAGATACAATGGATAAATTCCTTGAAAGATATAAATGTTCTTGGACTTCACATTGATTTAATACATTGTTGTCCTGCATTTTCGCATTATAAACTTGAGATGCTTATTTGGAATTCCTTAGAATTTTTCACACGAGAGGGTTAAATGATTTCATTCGGCTTCCCCTCATATCGCAGAAACTCAAGCAATCACTATCTAGAATTAGATTTCTTATATACAGATATAGACGATACTACCTTAATTATCTTCCAAATCAAACATAGTTGAAATGTTATTGAATATTTAATCCATTAAAGGCAGCAACTAATCCAGTTTTACTATTTCTTTGAATTTGATATAAGACTTCAATGTGAGGTGGCTGATTATTCAGCTTAAAGGCAGGGGGAGAGTGTATTGACTAAGAGCGTGAGTTCTGGAAGCAGCACCTTTGTATTGAGTCACTTATAATACATGCCTGTGACTTGTAATTCCTCTGAAGGGGAGTTTCCACATATGTAAAGTGGGAATAATAATAGTACCTACCTCACAGATTTGTTGTGAGGATTAAAAATAATAATATGTTTAAAACTCTTAACATAATGCCTGGAACATATTGAGCACTTAGATGTTAACTGCTGATATTTAATTTTTATTTCTGAACCAAGTATATAAAAGAGCCTCATGGTAGGTTAGAAGAAAAAACAGATTGATGATACATAGAAATGGTGAATAAGGCTGTCTAAAAAGGGGGTGATAAACAGAAAGAACACAATTAGATTGCAAATTTGCAAAGAAAAAAAATAACTGGAAAGAGAAGAAAATAAAATTGTGTAGAGAGGAAGGAGGTGATCCTTTTAAGGTATAGTGGAATACCAAGAGTGGTTAAGTAAAGGATTTGAAGACTTTAAGAGAAATTCAGCCTTCATTTTTATCCAGATTCTCTCATTTTTTTCAATTTTAACAGTTCCTTCCCTCCCCCCAACAAGGCTAAATTTAGACTTACAGATGAGTTGCAAGAGAATACAAAGAGTTCCTGTATACCCTTCATTTGGCTTCCCTTTGTGTTAATATCTTAGTAATAGTGGAATGTATATCCAATGTAAGAAACCTTGGTACAATGCTATTAACCAAAGTACAGAACTTATTTCGATTTCACCAGTTTTTCCACTGATACCATTTTTCTGTTCCAATATCCAATCAAGCATCTTCATTGCATTTAGTTGTTGTATAAGTGTGGATTCATGAATATTTTATTATTTGGGTCCAATATGATTGCTTTTTATTTTGTTGCGCAAGTTGTTTTATTTTTATAATGTTTTGTTTTGTTTTGTTTTTGAGTGCAGTGTTACTGGCCCTCATATGTGGGACTCGAATTGGGGCCACTGGCTTCCCAGGCCAGCTCCCAACCACCACGCCACTCTGCCGGCCCTGTTGCTCAAGTTATTTTAGTATTGACCGTTGGGAAATCTTCTCTGTGCCCTTCGAATGCGCCATCTCCCCCCAAAGCGTTTTCTTACTTTGTTGCATAACAAGGTGCTCCAGTCTCCTTTTTTTTTTTAAATCTTGGCCTTGGGGTCAACCGGTTAGTTCTGTATTGAGCCCTGGTTCCTTTTATTGGAGAATGGTAGTTAGAAACCAAGGTTTGGTGTGTTTATTGCTACTGGGGTGTCATTGCTTCTTGCTCCTCACTGGATAGAACTAGAAAAACATATGAATGTGTCCTAACTTATGCATATACATATCTGTGTGCATGTGTATACGTATATATAAATTTAAAAAACCACCAGTCTGTATTGGTACCACCAACCCTACTTCTCTTCATTTTTAATATGCACGTTTTTAATTGGGTAGGTTTTTTATCTTAATAATAAAAACTTTTACACACAGTACACATTTCAGACAGACAACTGCTGTTACAAGTTTCTTAAGTATACCTCCAGGAATATTCTGTAATAAATAGGCAAATATATATGTAAGTCTGTATATCATCTCTCTTTTATTCTCATGGGAGCATGTTGATACTTTCTGCACCATTTGCCATCTAATCAGATATTTTGAGGCCATGTTGACAGAGGAAAACCTGTTTCTGAGTTCAGATCTTACAGGTTGGAGCCTTCACAAGATATGGAAGAGTAAGAACTGGGGAAGAGATAAAAATCCTGAGAGCTTCAGACTTTTCTCGTTGCCTTAGCAGAAACCCAGGTTTTTCCATGTTAGAGCAAAGCTTGTTCAGGGATTTTTAAGGGCAAAACTGAAGCCTAAACTCCATGTCACTTTCAGAAAAGATTAATACGTGGAATCCTCATTGATCGCTGGATATGGGTAGGGGTAAGAGGAAGAATGAGCTGTTTCCACAGGCATCACTCCCTCAGCTGCTTCTCTCCCAAACACTTTTTCAGTGAATAAAATAGTGCATCATACCAAAGCTCATGGAATTCAATCAAACTAATGAAACTGAAACCCTATGAAGACTATCTGATATATCAGATTTAGGTATAAATGAAAACCTATTGCTATATATCTGCATATTTATATCCATCTGAGGACTGAAGAAATTAGAAAAGGCTAGAATTTTGCATCTACTTCTAAGTTAATTTTGCCAAAAAAAAAAAGTATCATGTATACTTTTTTCCTTCTTGAAATTGATAGCTTTGCTGTTGTGTACAAGCTTTCCTTAATAAGATATAGTTATTCTTAAAGATTTTAGCATTTGGTAATTTGTGTAACTCGGCCCTTCCCCCCAGCATCTCACCTCCCTGTGTTTGTGGTTTTTCAGGGCTGCCTGATTCTGAGTGATGAACTGAACCATGCCTCGCTGGTTCTGGGAGCCAGGCTCTCAGGAGCAACCATTCGCGTCTTCAAACACAACAGTGAGTTAGTTTGTTGTGGGATTCATTGCTGGCCTTAGTGTTTAATAGTCTTAGGATTCGTAGCAGTGGTAACTGTAGTTAACGTTAATCTTAGAAAATATAAATGAAGCTGAAGTAGCAACATTTAAAACATCTTTCTGGTCTAATCTTTTAAAAGTTATTCTCTTCCTCATTGTAATAAAAGTAGAGGCTGAAGGAAGCCTTTTGGTATAAATAAGACATTCTCCTTCTATTTGACTTTCAACTTTTTCATCTTCCTTCTGTGCAAGTCATTAGTTCAGTATGCATTTACTACATGCCTGTGGGGCATCTTGCCATAACACTGGGGGTATTGAGATGAACAAAGCAGGATCCCTGATATCAAAGATCTTTGACCTGGTAGACAAAGCAGTAGTTAGAATACAACCGACAGATATGGAAGTACAAATGTAAACAAATGCTATAAAAGCACAGAGAAAGATGGCAAGCACTAAGCCAAAACTATCTCCTTAAATGGAAATAAATATCTTTATGTATTATTAAAATAGCCATTTACAGTAAAAATGCGTAACTTGTGTAGTTAAAACAGTCCCATGTAGGGAGGAAAGATTACCAAACTATCTTTAATATATCATCTTTTACCAAAATGTGTACATGTACAGAAAAAAGTCTGTAGGTCTGTGCCCCTGGGTGGAAGGTTTATGAGTGACAATATTTTCTTTTCTCTTTGTGTTGTCTAAAATGTTTTACAATGAGAATGATGCAAACAGTGTTTTGTTTGCTGTGAATAGGATTTATTAAACACTATTGCATTACCTGCTCTTTTCTTATAACACGTTGTGAACTTTGTTGGGCAATACAAGTGACTCTTGCCCTGTGATGCCAGAGTGGCAATTGTGTCTGGAGGTACCCTTATTCACTCCATCTCTCAGTTTGGACATCAAAGTTACTTCTAAATTTTTCTACTTAGACACAGCACTACCTATACCCACATTTTTGCTCAGTAGTCTTAGTGCCTTAGGATAAATTCCTAGCAGTCTTAGAATGCCTGGTCAAAAGGGTACACATGTTTTTGTATTTTTCCAAATTACCTCCAGGTATTGTGCAAATTTTTACTCAACAACATGGCTGTGACTCACGAGCCAACATAGGCCATTATGAATCATTTTAAATCTTTCCTACTCTAATAAAGTCAATAACATGTTAATTTTTTATTTCTTTTTTTTTTTTTTTTGAGGGCAGTGTCACTGGCCCTCATATGTGGGATCTGAACCGGGGCCACTGGCCTCCCAAGCCAGCGCCCAACCACCGCACCACTCGGCCAGCCCTATCCTTTTTTTTCTGTTGCAATATTTACTTTATTTTTCACTTGTTTTCGGTGTCTTGCTGTGCAGACTTATTAAGATGTTTATGTTTTCACATTTATTGTCTGATGACTTGGATTTTGCCTTCATGTCTTCCCCGTTCTAAGATAATAAGGGTATTCTCTCGTATTTTCTTCTAGTAGTTTTAGTATATTTTTTATTTAAATCTTTATTTTACATGGGATTTGGGGAGCATAATATGAGAGAGACACTGGATTTTTTTTCCTAAGTTGATAAATATGGTTAAACATTCTCCTATAGATACTTCCTGTCACCTAAAATTTTGAGTCAGTATTTATTTTTCTCTTCCTTTTCGTATATAAACAGGAAACTAAAACAATGAGTGCATTTTTACTTGTTTCTTGCTGATTGTTACATATTGCCCTGTACAGCAGGACTAGAGGTTTCTGATCAGACATACTGTACTTAGTTCTGGGGCAGTGTCTCTTATCTCTGGTTCAGGTAGCAGACAGATTTTGTTGTTAAGAATAACTGAAGGTATAAACACAGTCACAACCTTTGGCCATCTATTTGTGTCTTATGGTATGTGTTTTTATTACCTTATTTCTCTTTTCTACCAAAGTCTTTTTATGAAAAGAGCAAACTCATATAACCCTGTAATCCCCTCCTTCAGTGATGAGCAATAAAGACTATAAAATCAGATTTTATGATGGGGTGTTTCCCACTCCTATTGCATATACCCCAGACTTAATGTTGCATAGATTTTTGGGAGGTTTTCTTTTTTTTCTTTTTTTTAGCTGAGCCATCCTGCCACCTGTTGGTAGCTTAGCAGCAGCTCAACTCAGACTGGGCATCCAACTGCTGTTGCTCAGAGCTCAGCTCACACTCTTGAGCGAACTCTTAACCAACTGAGCCACTCGGCCAGCCCGGGGTTTTTTCTTAAGGGCAGTATTTCAGGGCACAGATTTTAAGTATGAAGTCTAGAGTGGTGGCAACAGTGGTCTTCAAAGCATTTAGCTTTAACAGGAAAATTCTGTTAATGGTAATTACCAGGTTATACCAACCAGGTTGTTTCCTTGGCCTGTTAATCACCTTAAGAACCAACAGAGCCCCAAGAACTGGGTTGTTTACAGACAGCAGATCAAGTAAAACATGGAGCAGTCTCAGCTGATTGCCAGCCTTGCTTAAATTGAGATTCATCCATGCCCAGAATGGTGTATGTTTAATCCACTACCAAAATGAAGCTATTTAACAAGACTTTATTGAGTATATCCTAGGTGAAAGGAAATGGGCATGTACTTTAAAGTTTCCCCCCATATTTGCTTTTTAGAAGGTATATGTATTTGTAGTAGTTTATTCATACACTCTTGCTCAGTCTTCTTTATACATTCATTTCCAAATGACTCACTAGGATTAAAGATGCAGTTGATTTTAGAAATCCAAAAAAAAGCTAACTGAATGGCAGGCTATTTGATATGAAACATTGGTCATCTCATAAGCATGCTTATCAAGTGATTCAACTGTGCCACAATCATTTATGGAGTTTCTCTGGTTTTGAACATTTGTTATATTTTAGTTGAGATTTCAATTCAAGCTAGCAGTAGCTCTCTCATTTTACCCTGCTTTTTCGACCCAGCTCTAATTGTGTTAATGTCCTTTGCTATCTGAGACACACTGTCTGAATAAGAAATGTATGTTTGCATTTCTGGAATGAAGTTAGGAAAGAGAAAGTTCCTTTATGCTGAAATGCTTTTGTGTGTGCTGTAGATATGCAAAGCCTTGAGAAGCTATTGAAAGATGCCATTGTTTATGGCCAGCCTCGGACTCGAAGGCCCTGGAAGAAGATTCTAATCCTTGTGGAGGGAATATATAGGTAATCCTGCTCTGGTATTCTCATCTTTCTGATTTGGCCCATGAAGCCCGTGAATGTTAATCTGAAGGGAATGCTAATCCAGACCCCTGGAAACTCAGGAGACAGTGTGTATGACTAGTTAAAATCCCGGGAAGCAGAGTTAGCCCTAGGACAGAAGCCTTTTTGTCTGGCTTTTTAGTCTATTATGCTACATGGTCTCCAAATCCCCTAATGTTTTCTTTTTTAAAATTCTTTTGTGTAATTTTAATTACATATGCAATGTGATGCAAAGTCTAGTGTTGCCTACAATTAACAAGCCGTAGAAGAATCTGCTGCGAGCTTTATCCCTCTGCGGTGAATTAAGATCAGGTGTTCTGGTGCTTGTTTTAAAAGATCCAGTCTCCTTTCTCCCTGACAATCTGCCTAGCCATGGCATCGTCTAACTTTGCTGGTGTAAAACCGCAGGCAGAGTTGTTAGAGCATTTAAAAAAAAAAAATACACTTTAAAAAGCAATGATAAAGTAGCCAACTCCCAACTTTGAGAGTTAAGAAGTCTCAGTGTGTGTATTTTTTACTCTATTTTGCCAGCATGGAGGGATCTATTGTCCGCCTTCCGGAAGTGATTGCCCTTAAGAAGAAATACAAGGCCTACTTGTATCTGGATGAAGCTCACAGCATTGGGGCTCTGGGCCCTAGCGGCCGGGGTGTGGTGGATTACTTTGGTCTGGACCCAGAGGATGTGGACGTTATGATGGGAACATTCACCAAGAGCTTTGGTGCTTCTGGAGGGTACATTGGCGGCAAGAAGGTAAATGGGCAGTTAAGTATGTAGGTACTAGTGGCTATATTTGTAATTCACATTTAGCAGGCAGAATCTCTAACTGGGATGTGGGGATCCTGAATGTGTTTGTGGCCTAGGCTCATAGATGGTGCCAGTGGGCTCCCACTTCAGCTGCCTGATGCACTAAAGGCTGGTTCTGTTCATTGTTTGTTGTTTTCTTATTTGAGCTTCGTTCTAAACTACGTGCTGGTTTGAGATACAGAATACCCTGTTGTATGAAAAAACCCACAGTGGTGCTGTCTGTTTGCCACAGTCTTCTGCTGGGTTTGAGTTGTGCTCACAAGTCCAAAGCAGTGGGGTTGTCATGGGAGCAGTGGGCATAGAAGACTGTTTTCCCTGCCCGTGGACTCAAATGCATCTTGGATGAGCATAGAGACAAGGAGAAAAAAAGATTATTTTGCTAGCTCTGGTATACTACAAGGCATTATTTTTGTTTTTTCCGTTTTTTTCAATTTGAAAATTATATAACGAACTCGGAGGCATTTCACAGTGAACGTGGCATGGTGAAATATGTTCCAACCATGGAGACAGAGGCCCTTGGTTTGAATATTTCCCTAACTTTGTGAGACCTTGGGCAAAACCTTTACCCTTTTGATTTCCTTATTAGTAAAACAGAGATAAATATAAAGTTGTAGTAAGGGTTTATAAAGTATATGTCCATACGACAATATGGGTAAACCTTGAAAGCATTATGTTACATTAAAAAAGCCAGTCAACATATTATATTATTTCTTTTATATGATATGTCCAGGTAAACCTTGAAAGCATTATGTTAAATTAAAGAAACCAGTCAACATATTATATTATTTCTTCTATATGATATGTCCAGAATAGGCAAACCATAGAAATAGAAAATAGATTAGTGGGTGCCAGAGGATGAAGGAATGAGGCTGATGGATGTGAGTTTTTTTTTTTTTTTTTAAATGTTTTATTGGGGAAGGGGAACAGCCAAGTTGTTGTCCTTCGATCTTAGTTGTGGAGGGTGCAGCTAGAGCACCTCCAAGTCCAGTTGCCATCTAGCCACCCATCGACAGCTCAGGGCAGCTCAGCTCAAGGTGCTGTGTTCAGTCTTAGTTGTGTGTGGGTGTAGCCCACCATCCCATGCAGGAGTCAAACAGGCAACCTTGTTGTTAGGAGCACATGCTCTTACCAGCTGAGCCATCCTGCCACTAGTTGGTAGCTCAGCGGCAGCTCAGCTCAGGCACAACTCACTGGCCCATGTGGGACTCGAACCAGCGACCCCGTTGCTCAGAGCTCGCGCTCTTAACCAACTGAGCCACTAAGGCAGCCCTGTGTGTGTTTTTTTTTTTTTTAGGTAGTGAAAATGTTCTAAAATTAGGTAGTGGGTATGAGGGTTTTTTTGAGGTAGTGAAAATGTTCTAAAATTAGATAGTGGGTATGAGGGTTTTTTTGAGATAGTGAAAATATTCTAAAATTAGGTAGTGGTGAAGTTGCACAACTTGTGAATATACTAAAAACCACTGAGTTGTACACTTCAAGAAACTAAATTATATCTAAATAAAACTTACTTTTAAATTTTTATTTATTTATTTTTATTTGGGAACAGTGTTTTTCCAGGACCCTTCAGCTCCAAGTCAAGTAATTGTTTTACTCTAGTTGTGGAGAGTGCAGCTCAGCAGCCCATGTGGGGATCAAACCGGCAACCTTGGTGTGAGCCTGCAGAGCTAACCGGCTGCCCCTAAAACTGTTATTTAAAAAAATCCTCAGGGCCGGCCAAGTGACTCAGTTGGTTATGAGCTCACTCAATTGTGTGAGCTGAGCTCTGAGCAACAGCAGTTCGATGCCCAGCCTGAGCTGGGCTGCCAGCAGGTGGCAGGATGGCTCAGCTAAAAAAAGAAAAACCTCTCCACAGTATTAGGGGGGAAAAAAAAAAATGTATGTTAAGTATTTAAATGTGGCACATCGTAGGTGCTCATAAATGTCCTTAATTCCTCTCTAAAACTTGACATCGGAAGTCTTAAAGCATGGACTCTTTCTTAATAATTTGTTGCCTTCTAGGAAAAATCCATTATCAGTGGTTTTAGTCAAGTTTGACAGATTTTTACCTCACATTTTTGCTAATGGGACCAGGCTCACTTTGGAGAGTTGATTGCTTTTTGGTAAGATTTGTTGCTAAACCAAAGATAGAAAAGTCATACTCTGGAAATCATTTAGGTATGGTATATTTATGCTTTTGTGGGTTTTATACAATTTTGAGTATTTTTGAAGTGATGTACTGTTTTATAGCCACATTTTGTGTCTTCTTATTCGGTTCTGGTACATACGCTTTTTTGTGTGAACATTTAATTTAAAGATTTAGTGAAGTTAAAAGGTGCCAGAATAGGGATAGATGACTGATTGATTTGAAGTCTTCGTGTCTGACAAGATTTTTCTTTATTCAGTGAGATGGCCTAAGTGTTCTCATGAAAGGCCCAGTGCTATTCTGTTTAATTTCTGTCACCTTTATGGCATTTTTATAAATCTCGGTATTTGGAGGCTATTTGATGCCTTTAAAACTGATGTAGAGAACTGTCTTTCTCTGGCTTCGGAGTGTAAGGCTGGGCTTCGCAGGCATGGGATAAGATGCAGATGCTCTAATGCCTCGCTTCTGTGAACTTCCCAGGAGCTGATAGACTACCTGCGAACACATTCTCACAGCGCCGTGTACGCCACGTCGCTGTCACCACCTGTTGTGGAGCAGATCATCACCGCCATGCAGTGTATCATGGGGAAGGATGGCACCACCCTCGGTGAGTCTTCCTTTCCGTGGAACATTTCCTGGGCTCGGGAAGCACTGAGCAACCAAACATACTCTCGAGTTTTTTTTTCCTAAAATGAGGAACAGGTGTCCTAATCGGCAAGTTGGCAGGTGAGTGAGGCCTTGGTTTCTGCGGACATTTTTCAGTGTGTTTGATACACATGCCGTAAGGACAAGCCTGGCTCGCGTCCTATTGCATTTTCTTCTCTACAGATGGTGAGGCTTTAATCTAACTATCGTACCTACCTTCGTAAGTCACAGGGTCTTTCTTGAATTGTAGTTTTATGTGAAGATACAATTCACTGTGTAGGTATTTCATTCCGTAGTATTTAAAAGCTGCTGTTGCTATGAATTAGTGTCCTTTTAAAAGAGTTTTTAATTGAACATACCATAGCTAATAAAAGTCATCCTGAATCTGTTTAGTCTGTGTTTGGTGGAATTTGTAGTACAAACTAAATACCCTGACTTTATTAAACATATTAAAATTAACAGTAGTTTTAACATTCGTTTTCTGATAGTTGACTTTTATTCTGCATCACTAGAGGGCAGCGTTGACTGCAGAAAAGTTAAAAGGAGCAGTTGGATTTTTTTTTTTTTTCACTTATGAAACTTTCCAATGTGAGTCTGAGACATAAATTTATTTTACTTGTTGCTTTTTTCCTTTTTTTTTTTTTTTAAGCTGAGCCATCCTGCCACCTGTTGGCAGCTTAGCGGCAGCTCAGCTCAGGCTGGGCATGGAACTGCTGTTGCTCAGAGCTCAGCCTACAATCTTGAGCGAGCTCTTAACCAACTGAGCCACTCTGCTGGCCCTTGTTGCTTTTTTTTATTTTTTATTAGACTTTATTGGGGAATTGGGAGAGGGGAATAGCATTGGGGAATCAGGGACGGAGAACAGACAAGTTGCTGTCCTTTTTGTTCTTCAGTCTAGCTGCAGAGGATGTTGCTTCACTGACTCATGTTGGTATCGTCATTGTGCTCAGTCACCGGCCCTCTGGACGGCCACTCACCACTGCTATTGGCAGCTCACGCTGGCTGCCGCCCACTCACTGCAGCCTATGGTACACCGTTGCCGGGGCTCATGCAGCCCAGCTCCAGGTGGAACTGTTGTTAGCTGTAGAGGGCAGTGTCACTGGCCCTCATATGTGGGATACGAACCGGGGCTACTGGCATCCCAAGCCAGCTCTTAACCAGTGCACCACTCGGCCTGCCCCCTTGTTGCTTTTTTAATGCTTCTGAAATCAGTTTTACTCTTGTAAAACATCCCACATTCTCAGTCTTGAGATCTCCACTCTTCAGTTCAGTAGTATTTCGTGGCAAGATTGACTTGGTTTGCACTGAAAAACAAGAGGTGGTGTGTCTGATTTTGATTGATTTAAGCCTGTTTTCTTAAACCAGAATTTTACCTTATTATTTCTGATCTGTAATACATCCTTGTGATCTCTCATGAGAGATTTTTGGAAATAGATTTTGGAAGTATTGATCATTTTCAGTTTCATGAATTGATTCCTTGGGGAAGAAAAGGTTTCATTAATGATGTGAACACAGCATGGAGCCTTGAGAGTAACTCCTTGTTACCAACAGGCACAGTGTGATCCCCCCTCATACAGTGCTACTGCAAACAGTGTGCTTCGACCTGAGGTGTCTCTCTACAGCCAGCACTGCTCTAGTGACTTCACATGGATGCGTCAGCCTTAGGGATTCAGCACAGATTTGGGTGGCTGAAAATGAATGGTTAACAGCAGTTAAAGTTAACTTTGAATAATTTCTTTGCTCTATCCTAGAGCATGGATCTGTGTGACGCATGACTTCTGGATAAATGACTTTTCTATACGAAGTTATGAAATTTAGGTGGTGAGAAAATTAAGTATGGAATTATTATAGAACAGGCTTTGGGTTAACACTCATTTTCCAGTTTATTGCCTCCCTAACTACTCCCTAAGCTGAGCGGCATGAAACAACAACCATCTTATTCTCACAGATCCTGCGGGTTAGGAATTCTGTGAGGGCACAGCAGGGATGGCTTGTCTTGGCTGCACAGTATCTGGGGCTTCAGCTGGGAAGACTCAGATGGCTGGGGGCTGGGGTCATCTGGAGGCTTCTTTACTCACGTGTCACCTGGGCTGAAGTGACCTGAAGGCTGGGCTCAGCTGACGCTGTTCACCAGAACACCTTCCCGTGTCTTGCCTGCGTGGCGTTGGCTCCTCCTCGCATGGTGACTGGGTATCCAGAGAGAATGCTTCAGAGAGCAGGCAAGCTTTCCAAAGAACTTGTCGGAACCCCATGACCTTTCCTGATCTGTTGTTAACAAGCAGGTCACAAAGGCCAGTCCGGATTGCAGTGTGTGGGAAATCAGACTCCACCTCAGGATGGGAGGCTGGTCAAAGAATTTGTGGCCATTTTCAAAATTTGCCACTACCAGCTATCAATATAATATTTTAAAAATTGCTTCTTAAAACTTGGAATTTGTATGACAAACTTCTGTTGGCTGCATTGTTTTTCTGCCAAAATAGAGAATAATAAAAACGTAACCAACAGTAGAGATAAATACTATTTCTCATAAAGCCTGTTGCCTTCTCTTAATTAAATTTGACCTGATTTCTTCTAGTTTTGAGTGCATTGAGGTAATGCTTATTTTTATGGCACCATTGAATGCAGCTTTTTGTCCTTGTTGAAAAAAAGGTGTGAACCAAGCACTAGCCTCTTGACTATGCGTAGTGACCTTTAAAAAGAGGTTTCTACAACTAATTACCTCAGTGTGATTTTATCATAGAAATGGCCTGCTTTGAAAGAAAATATGTGTAGGACATTGTGTTTCATTAATTCCATAAACACTGAGTATCTCACTGTGTGTCAGAGTCTGTGAATCAGAATCCACAGGAAATGGGCATATAAGCAGGTGATTTTAGTGAAGCACGTACTTGGGGAGTTTTGGGGGGTGCAGGGGATAGTGGATTGTATTAGTCCTGGACAGTAGTGTAGAGTAGGGAAATTGAAGTTTTATTAATCATTCACCAAATATTTGAGTGCTCGAGGTGTGTGTTAGAAAGTGGTAAGCACTTTGCGCGGAAGGTAAGCAGGGAGGATGAGTGATCAGTTCTGGGGACCCAGTTTTCAATTTTTTTTTTTTTTTTTTTGAGGGCCGTGTCACGCCCTCACATGTGGGACCTGAACTGGGGCCGCTGGCCTCCCAAGCCAGCTCTTAACCACCACGCCACTCAGCCAGCCCCCCAGTTTTCAATTTTTAAGTAGGGTGGTCATTGACCGGGTAAGATGTTAGCAAGGACTTGAAGGAGGTGAGGATTTCGCCCTGAAAACCCAGGAATGGAAGGCCCTGCGATGGAGACGACTGTTCAGGAATAGCAGGAGGTCACTGTGGCGCCAGCTGATAGCACAAGGCAAGTGGCTGAGGGTGAGTGAGGTGGGCAGCGGCCGTGTGGGAGTGCGAGTTCTGACAGATGCAGCCTTGTCTCATAAGGGTGTTGGCTTGACACAGAAACAGGCACGCTGGCTCTCTTGCCCTGTCTAGTATTGAATTCAAATTCTTGAGTAGTTTCCACTTAATATTAGCAGGCTTGTGGCCTGTTGCAGATGGGTTAAGAATTTTATTGGCCCTTCATGTTTCATAAAAAGGTATAGAAAAGAATATACTCCTGATCCTGTATTTTAATAATGTTAATATTTCACCCTATTTTTTTCACTTTTTAAAAAGAAAACGATGGCAAAGACCCCCTTAGCATCCTTTGCTGATTCTGTTTCTCTCGCCCCTTTCCCAGAGATAATCATTAGTCCCAAACTACTTTCTGTACTTTGATGCATTTACCATGAATGTATCCATAAATAGTGTATGGTACAAGTATCCCTACTGCTTGAAGACTCGCTTTCTATTTGCTATAATGATTTGCAGAAATACTTGTGAGATTTAACTGTCTGATCCAAAACCCACTATAATAAATCCTTTAGGCACACCACTAAGAATGTTTTCAGTTCTGCACGAGTCTGGGGAAGAGGCTGTAGAGTGCATGTCAGTCATATTTCCATTCTTCCTGATAGGACCATGTCCCCATCCACTTGAGTTGTGTTTAAATGTGTTGTGCAATATTGTAGTCATCTTCCCTACATTACTAATGAAAATGTCCTATGGTAATGCAGAAAAGCCTATGAAGAAAGTAGGTGAGCCTAAGGGGCCCCAAAAAGTCCCTACATTTGAAGAAAATGTAGGAGTTCTAAAAGCTTGCTGTGATAAATGAATGCATACTCATAAACTGGAAATACAATGGATTTCATATTGTGTGGTATCACAGTGCTCCACGCAAGTGTACCCAGGTTTCTTAAGGATTAAAATAAGAAACTGGTTAGATGCTTTATATTTTACAGAAATTCTTGGTAAATTATTATTATGTAGATATTTAAGAGTGTTTAAATAGCTTGGAGGAAAGTATTTGGCATTTTAAATGAGCCAGGAACACATTATTTTTTCCAGTTTTTTAATGATGCACCATAGATTGTGCTACCTGAAAATGCACACTCGAGCATACTTATAGAAACTGACTGGATTCTAGTAATGAGGACTGTAGATTGTTTGGTGTTTTTAAATGTTACATAAATTGATCATGTAGGAATCTTGATTTATTTGTTTAATGTTATTTGTTTGAGTTATTCTGTTGTGTGTGAGGGTCTCATTTGTTCATTTTCATGGCTGTATAGTATTCCACACAGTATCACCACAACTTTTTCATTACTCTATCGATGACATAGATTGTTGGCTGTTCATAGCTGTTACATAGTATTGCAGCAGCAATCTTTGTATGTGTCTCCTTTGCGTAAGTGTGAGATTCTTTAAGGCATATACCTGGCAGTGATGTTGGTGGGCATCTTTAGAGGTTTCCAAATTCTTTCAAAAGTGCCCATACCAGGACTGTCTTTCTGGTATAAAAGTTATAGCTTGCCCATTTCCATGCCTAAAGATATTAAAAGATACTATCAGTCTTTCTAATCTGTGTTACTATGATGTGTGTGAAACTGTATATCATTGTGGTTTTTATTTGCATCTTCCTGATTGTGAACCATCTCTTTATAGGAGTATTTTTAGGAGTTCTTCATGTGTTCTGGATAATAATACTTTATCACTATTTTCTCTCAAACTGAGAGAAATGGCTTTTAATCTCATTTATGGTATTTAGCTTTATAAAAGTTTTTCTTTTTTACAATACTATAGTAGAATTTACCAGTCTTTCCCTGTATAGACACTGTTTTTGTGCCTTAAGAAATCTTTTCTTACCCCACTGTCAAATATATCTTCTAAATGTGTTTCTTGTTTTCTTGTACTTTAATTAATTTTTGGTATTTCTGTTTACGTGGTTATATTTATATGTGTGTATAGTTTACTTTAGAAGCATTATTCTTCCGTTTCATCTTGGTTTATTGAGGCTTTCTAGATCTATACATTTTAAAATTGACTACTTTTTCAGTTTTTATGTTTTGAAGAAATTTACCTGGAAAGAATCAGATTTGCGTAAGAGCGGCACCAATATTCTTCCATTGAATTTCAGTAGTGCTATGAATTGGGAATGGGGGACACTAAATATAACCCATATATAAACAGAAGAGACTGTTACATAACGAAGTTGTAAATTGTAGAACTCTTTCTCTACTTCGTGGTAAGTATCTCATATAATTTCTGTTTAAGAATGAGGGGGAAAAAGATCATGTAATATAAGTGCACGTTCCTAGGTTTTATATTGGTTTAGAGGAATATTAGAAATAAGCTGGGGGGGGGTTTCATGTCCTTACACTCTAATTTTCTGATTGTTGCTACCAGACATACAAATATTAAATATTTGAAGAAGGTCATTTGTGGTGTGTTTTTTACTTTTTGTAAGATATAATTTTGTTTACTTGCACATTTTTTATTTCTCTGTTGTTAAAATTGTTCTCACCATGAACAGTCCTTCCCATGGGGCCAACTCCAGAAGCCTTTCTCTTACCCAACAGGATGCAAACCAACAGAATCCCACTGCGGATGGGACTAGAGGCAGTGAAGAGGCACCAGGACTTCACCTCCTTTTTTCTGTCTATGTCAGTTTACGATAATGTAAAGAATTATAGCTCTAGAGGCTTTAAGTAAGCTGCAGGTAACATGTCTTTTTTAAATTTTGTCTTTACACTTGACCACTTGTACTACCATGTCCGTGTTCTAATCTCATTACTACACCCTGTACCCCATTTGGGACTCAGAGTCACTTATCTAAAGATACAATGTTTGAAAGATGTATTGTTTTTTGTTTTTTTTTAAAGATTTTATTGGGGAATTGGGGGAGGGGAGCAGCGTTGGTGAATCAGGGAAGGGGAACAGACAAGTTGTCCTTTGGTTCTTCAGTCTAGTTGCGGAGGACATTGCTTCACTGGCCCATGTTGGTATCATCATTGCGCTCTTCCCCGGATGAGGCAGATCGGTCGCCGGCCTCTGGGTGGTTGCTCACCGCAGCTATTGGCAGCTCACACTGGCTGCCGGCCACTCACTGTAGCCTATGACAGCCCACTGCAGCAGGGGCTGCAGCTATGCTGTCCCGGAGACTTACAGGAGCCCAGCTCCAGGTGGAGCTGTTGTTAGCTGTAGAGGGCAGTGTCACTGGCCCTCATATGTCGATCCGAACCTGGGCTGCTGGCGTCCCAAACCAGCTCTTAACCAATGCGCCACTCTGCCGGCCCAAAGATATGTTGCTTTTAAGATTACCAGCTTATATATCTCTCCTAAGCGACCCTATCATTGGAGTTTTTAGCATTTTATATGTGGTCGTAAATTTGAGACTTTTATTTAGAATTTCATTTTTGAGACTGATTTAGAAAGTTAAGGAGTTCGTATATTACCTCTGGTGAAGCATGTCTCTTTTTCTTTCTTGGCTCAATATGGGCCCTTGTTGATTTGCAGTGCAGATATTCTGTTGCCATACCAAGATCATCTTCCATTTGTCTTGTATTTTTAAATGTATGTATTGTTTCATTTAATGAAACTTCCTGCAACTTCTGGGGGAAAAAATGGAGAATGTAGGGCAAATTTTGAGCATTCTAACCTTCCTGGGTATTCTTGGTTTTCCCTGCTGTCTTTAAGGCTAGGAGCAAGGAAAGAGAACTAAAAATAATGGGGGAGAAAAAAAAAATCACAATAATTTTAAATGTTTGTCACTAAATTCCACAAAGTAGAGTTATAGTCATATGGCAGAGTTAATATTTATGAGCATAATATTTTAAAAGTCTTGTTCTTATTGGAAACAATCGTAATCTTATAGAAAGTTTGGAAATATAGCACAAAGAACTTCTTTTTTCTTGAACCATTTGAAAGGAAGTTGCTGATTTGAAGCCCCATCAACCCAAATGCTTTAGTGAGTATTTCCTACAAAGACATTTCCTACATAACCACAATGCCATCCAAGGCAAGAAATGGACTCTAATACATTAATTCGCTGATATAAAAGTGGTATTAATGATTTCAATAGCTAACACTGATACATGATGACTCTGATCCTCAGACACCATTCAGGTTTTGCCAGTGTCCCAATATATGCAGGGGGTCAGAATCCCCTGTTGGATTTAGCTGTCACGTCTCTTTAGTCTTCAATCACAGTTCCTTGGTCTTTCTTTGACTTTCATGACATTGATATGTTTAATGGTTACATGCCAGTTATGTTATTGAATAGTCCTCATTTTGTCCCAGTGTGTCCTCATGATTAAGGTTTAGGAAATGTATCTTTAAGAGGAACATCGCAGAAGTTATGCTGCACTTTTCTCATTGCACCCTCTCTTTGTCTTCTCAACTAAATACATCACTGTCTACAAGTTTTTTAGGCCTGAAATCTTAGTCAGCTTCTCTCCTCCCACCCCCAGTCAATTTTTTGGATTCTGCCTCTAATTTTTTTTTTTTTTTTTTTTTTTTAGCTGAGCCATCCTGCCACCTGTTGGCAGCTCAACGGCAACTCAGCTCGGGCTGGCCTCAAACCGCTGTTGCTCAGAGCTCAGCTTGCACTCTTGAGCGAGCTCTTAACCAACTGAGCCATTCGGCCGGCCTTGCCTCTAATTTTTTATATGCCCCACTATCACATTACTATTTCAGGCCCTGATTACCTATTGCTTAAACTACTGCATGTCCTGTAACTGTCTTTTTCTTGTTCCAATCTTTCCTAGACCCAGCCACTTGTTAACCTTCCTACCAGACAGCTCTGTTTGTCATTGTCTGTTTAAAGGTGCAGCAATAGAAAATAACGATCTTCAGTAACTCCCAGTTGCATACAGAATAGTCCAAATTCCTTATATGATCTTCAGGATCCTCTGTAGTCTGACATTAATTAGCTTAACCTGTCTTTTTCTGTACCCTCCCACGTGCCCTGTTTAAGCCAGTTTGCTCCCTCTGACAGAGTGCTGCTTCTTCCCCTGTCCCCCAAACGCTGTTCCTTTTTCAGGGCCACATAAAATGCTACGTCTTTTATGACACCTTTGTGCTAGTACGTTTAATCTTCCAGAAGCCACATTTGACAACTTTATAATATAACAAATTTATAATTTTGTTTCACAAAGTCAGTGTTTGATGTTTGAACACAGTATTTTCTTCAAAGCATGTGTGCAAGTCAATCAGTAGACTTATATGCTCTACATTACAATTGTTGCCCAGTCCTGAAATACTAAACATATCATGTAATCTCTAAGCAAGCCTTACCTTTTCATTATAATTTTGACTGTCTACTCAAGTATTTCATGTAATTTGATTTTTATTTTTTCTTCATAACTGATCGTGTAGCTATTGCATAATTCCAGTGAGTATATAGTTTATTATTGCCACATTCAGCATGTCTAAAAATTTTTGGTTTAGTCTTAATGAATTCAGTTTCTGAGTCCTGTGTATCCTTTTTTTTTTTTTTTTTTTTTTTTTTTTTTTAAGATTTTATTGGGGAATTGGTGGAGGGGAACAGCGTTGGAGAATCGGGGAAGGGGAACAGACAAGTTGCCGTCTTCTTGTTCTTCAGTTTAGTTGCGGAGGATGTTGCTTCACTGTTGGTATCGTCATTGCGCTCTTCCCGGATGAGGCAGATCGGTCGCTGGCCTCTGGATGTCGCTCATCGCGGCTATTGGCAGCTCACGCTTGGCTGCCAGCCGCTCACGCTGGCTGCGGGCCACTCACTGCAGCCTATGGCAGCCCACTGCAGCAGGGGCTGCAGCCCACACCATCACCGGGGCTCGCACAGCCCAGCTCCAGGTGGAGCTGTTGTTAGCTGTAGAGGGCAGTGTCACTGGCCCTCATGTGGGATCCGAACCGGGGCCGCTGGCATCCCAAAACCAGCGCTTAACCAATGCGCCACTCGGCCGGCCCAGTCCTGTGTATCTTATTAGTATTCACGCTTTATTTTTCCTTTAGCAAAGATTTTTAGTAATACAAGGATGAAATGTAATAAAGTATTAGAATAATGCTGTTATCGAAATACAGAGACTTTACCAAAAATGAACTTCCAGTTAATAGGCAATATTATGGAGCAGTAACTGCAGAAACCTGTTGGTCAGTTGGTGTAGCTAGACTGCTGGCTTTGCACAGACTGGGATTTCATTGTACAATGTGTGAAAGTATGAGTTATGCCAAAGCTATTATTAAATGTATGAGAGCTGACTATTTACTATAATTTTTCCATGTATATGTCATCTCCTGTGTTAGATTAAGTACTCTGAGGGCAGGAACCCATGTCTTGCTCCTCCTTTGCATCTTAAGACCTTAGAATCAATCATTGTTTGACTTATTCTGAAAATTATTATCCGTGTTTCCCAAGTAGAATATAAACATGAAAACGGAGTTTGGGCCTTGTTCACTTGATTCTTTCTGTTTAGAACCGTGTTTGGTACGTAGTAGACATGTAGTAAGTACTTGGTGAATGATTAAATGAATAATCTTTTGGTGCTTTGAAGGGAGGCAATGTAAGACTTAGTGACATATGATTTAGTCCATTATTGTGTCTTAAACTCTGAGAAGTTAAGAAATCTATACACCTAAAGAGGATAAGATCAATCATTCATTCATAGGAGTATTCTTGAATTAAAGCTTCATGTATACTGACCAATATTCCTGGAATTATAGGACTTAGGAAAAGATATACAGTAGATTTATGATTAATAATTTATTTGTCAAATATAAATGCAGTTTTTTATTTAATGCTGTTACTGATTTTCTCTTAGTGGGAAAATCTTCACACTTTTATGAGACAGTTGGCTTGGCCTTCACTTTCTTAGCCAGGCTTCTAGCCTGGTCCTCTGGTAACTGGAAGCCACCATATGTAAGCTAGCTTTCAGAGCCAGGGTAGCATGTGCTCCATTCTAACTGGCAAGTGTATCATCTCATTAATGATACAGATACGGAAATTGTAACCATGGAGGAACATTAAGAATCAAATTAGGATAGAGAAGCTGAACTTAGTTTCTCTGAAGTATGACTTACAGATAACTATAAGGCAGACAACTGTAAAATGTAAATACTTGCTTGTCATTAAAGACTTCAATTGGGTTTTAGGTTGTCCATTCACATCCATTCTGTTCCAAGCAAAGATATGACCTGTGTCAGAGTGTAGGATTTATGGCTCTGTATATTCTTCACACAGTGGCTACTATTCTCTTTCTGTGGGCTTAGAATGATTTTGCTCTTTTTTCCCCAAAACCTGAATTAGTGGATCTGAAATAGTAGTTTCAGAATGATAATACTATGAACTCTGAAATGTTGAACATTTCTTTCATTTAAGGTGAAATCAAAACTAACATTTGACTTGAGTTGTTGGGGGTTAAAAAACAAAACAAAACACTTACCCTTTACACTTGGAAAATGTTCTTTTGTTTAACAAATGTAGTGAAATAATATTGTTTTTAATTAGTTTCTAATTTTAGGGTCGATGATGGTCAAAGCATGGATGAAGGTTTAGCTATGGTAACAAACCAGACATCAATATCAAAAGCCTTGGCAATGGAAAACTAACTCCGAGAAGGCAGGCAGCATACAAAGAGGGAGAAGGAAGGCAAAGGACACGCGGTGTATCGGTCTGTATTATCATAGTGGTGGAGAGCCAGTCGATACTATCTTAAGCTTATCAGCCAGCACATTTTGAATGTGCTTTAAATTTATGAAGGTCATCATTCACTGGAAGATTTTAAAATAGTGATATTACAAAACTGGTGGTGGTCAGTGAGGGAAACATAGAAAGTAGTAGAAGTACAAATGCTGTATCTAGATACAATCTAAATAAATGGCTGATGGATCAAGAAGCAGAGTACGTGTAACTATATTATTTGGCCTTGTGATGTTAGCTACTGGAAAAGTCAGAAACAGAACCTGGAGCCACTTCTGAGAACTGGGAACGGAGGTGACTGGCGGGAACGGGGAAATGTCTGTTTTTTAGTTAACGATATTCTATACTGTTAGAGTTTTGTTTTACCATGTGAATATTGTACTTTTGCGATCAAAACTTGGTTATTAAATTCCAGAGTTCATTAATAACTTATATGGAAATAAATCCTGCCTAAAACAAGATTCAAAGTAAGGGTTAAACAAACACACAAATAATACACAGTTGATTATTAATAAATGTTTTCATCTTTGGGGACTAGAATATAGAGCCTTCAGAAAAGGCGCAGCATGCAAGGAAGTTAGGGCCATTCTCCCTGCTTTGTAAGCACTCCTTTCTGCTTCCTCCCAACCTTTTCCACATTTCCCCTCCAGTTCCTGACCTTTTCCCAAAGAAGAGAGCGACATATTGACTAGACTGATGGAGGTATCGAAAGGCATCTTACCTAGGAACCAAAATAAGTTAGCAGTGGATGGGAATTGTGCTGCCAGTATGTTTGTATCTTTGGTGGACGTACTGAGTTAGAGCAGGCTGGCAGGTAGAAAAACTGAAACCCAGGACATTCTGACAAATTCCATTAGACATTTGAAATTCTAGCTTTTACTTCTCACTTCACTAATCCACGTCCAGTAATGCAAATTGAGCTGTAAGATCTATTTATGAAATCACGGCAAAATGACCAAAGCCACTAACTTGTGCTTGTCCATTGTTCAGAGCTGTGCTTTGTTGTATTTTATTTCTGGCTAAAGATGTAGTTAATAAAATGCAGAGAACCCAGCTTAATTTCTGACACCTAGTAGTAGCCTTTCAATACATGTGCTCAATGAAAGAATGCATACATGATCCCGAGATGTTAGAAAATGGAGCGGTTGTTTTTTTTAAGCTTAGCCATCCTGCCACCTGTTGGCAGCTCAGCAGCAGCTCAGCTCGGGCTGGGCATCAAACTGCTGTTGCACAGAGCTCAGCTTGCACTGTTGAGCGAGCTCTTAACAGAGCCACTTGGCCAGCAGTTCTTAAAGTACATTGCTTTTATAGTTGAATGTTAAGCCAGAATGGCAAAATTACAGAACAAAATAAAACAGGTACCTTTTACTAGATAAATTTTAAAATGATGGCAAGTAACTTTACATGTAGAGAACTGCTTTTCTGCATTTTTAGTTTTGAAAGAAACGGTCCATTCAGGCAGTATTGGTATAGGACATAAAAAGACCACGTTGGGCAGATATAGGTGTAATTAAAATTGGGCTTGGCTCATTTGAAATAATTTCTATAACAAACTTATTAATGAGGTGTTAAGTGATCACCTTGAGAATCCCTGAACTCTCAAAAACAAATATAGGAGAGCTGAGGGGGGAAAAAAGACCCCCAGGATTCCCATGCTGAAGGGGAGAACTATTCAGGAAAACAAAAGTGTTTTGGGGTGTGGTTATAAAGAGAATTTCCTGCTCTCTGCAGGGGGCTGACAGCCTCTAACATCCACTTGTTATGTTTGGCTGGAGTTACTTTTCTTTTGGTTGAGCCTGGGTGTACCCCTCTCCAAGCTCTGTGCTCTCTGAGCCCAGGCATGTTTGGGTTCTACCTTTTTTCTTTATTATTAATCTGTTTTACATAATTTATTTTACTATTAGAAATTCATCTAAATAAAAACCAACTTTTCTAGTGAACACAACTTTATTCTTAGCCACAGTACAGTTTAGCAGTGCATCTGACACTGAGGGTCAGACTAGATAGATCTCTCCTGTCTAAGTTACAAAACTTAGAACACTGTTACAAAAGCCTAGAACACTGTTAAAAATATATTTGATTCCACATTTATCAAACATGTATCAAGCATCTACATCCTGTGGTGGGTATGCTGTTGAGAACATGGTTGAATAATATATGAACCTTGTCTTGAAAAAACATAGTCTCTGGTGTGGGGTAGGATTCCAGGGCAGGACTGATCTCAGAGCCACAGATAAACTCTTCCTTTGTTCAGCTTCGCCTTTACTCAGTTTCCTTTCTTCCTGAAAACCTCCCTCACCCCCCCAAAGCTTAAACTCCCTTAAAGCTAGCTATTTGAAGCAAACTCAGATCTTAATGCTTTTATGTTCCCTATCAATCTGGATTTTTTCTGTAGGTGATATCACTCTGCTGAACTACCAGCAATCAAAGAAAAAGGATTTTGGGGCCGGCTGAGTGGCGCAGTGGTTAAGAGCTGGCTTTGGACGCCAGCGGCCCCATTTTGGATCCCACGTATGAGGGCCAGTGACACTGCCCTCTTAAAAAAAAAAAAAAGAGAAAAAGGATTTTTCTTCTGTAATGGAGCCTCTTCATTGTCTAGCTTAAAGAGCTTTTTAACCAATAGTTTAATCCATCTGATAACGGCAAGCTATAGGACCTTTTCAGAGGTGGAGGAATCTGAGCTCAGAAATCCAAGTTTTCTCAGTATTTTGTCTCAAAATAGAATGTGTTTCCCTGAACTCCATCTGCTTCAACTTCTGAATTTGCATTACTGATAAACATTTTATTAAAATAGACTATTTTATAACCTATTTCTAACTGTTTGATTTTGGTCTTATTTTCCAAAAACCTGCACAGTTTAGTTGTGAGTGATCAGCCCCAGAGATGAGGGCCCTGTGGGGCGCTTGCCTACCTGTTTCCTCTCTGTGGGTCAGTGACCCCTTTTACCTCCCTTCCTGCTCCAGACATCCATTCTGAACACTCATGTGCTTTTGGAGCACAGCCTATTTCTTCTACCACTCCCATCTCTTTCTTCCAAATCCAAATGTTAGTAAAAGTTTCTTGCCACAAGAATGGTCTCTCCTTTTGTGTCTTGTTTCAGAGTTTGTTTGAAGCTGGCTATGAAGATGCCCACAGGCAGCCCGCTGGAAGCAAACCTTTGAACAAATGGAGACTTGTTCATTTAGTAAAAAATTGTCCTTAATACGAAACATTAATAAGCAGTTTGAGTACATTCCTCTGGGACAGGAAAGGGGCCCTGAACTAGGTGTCCCTCACTTAGAAGATGTAGGGAGATGATATAAAGAAACTAATCTTCAAAGTACCATGAGTCAGGCCATTTATTTTAAGGTTGAAGTGGGTGAACTACCTTCGTTTTATTTCATAAGAAAATTCCTTTTAAAGATTTTTTTCCCCACAGTTGAATTTGTTCAGTTACCGTGAGGCTGAGACGTATGACCATTCCTTCAGCCTGTTCTTATCACTTCCATTTGTGAACTTTATAGCCCAGACTCTGTGTCATTTGTTGTAGGAAAATAACTTTCTAAACATGGTTGAGTTGCATTTTCCCCTGGAATTATTCCTGAGAACTTTGTCTGGGAGGCTCGATTCTAGCTTTTCGGCACCTTTATTGCTACTTAATAGGTATAAACACGTGACAAGATAGATGGTCTGTTCTCAGTTGAGAACCAGATACCCGCTGATTGCTTGCCAGATTTGAGAACTTTCTGAAGAGGAATTGATTTTTTTTTTTTTAAAAAGGGTCACCCGTGATTTTTCTAATTATATAAATATTTGTATCAGCCTGCCATCTACTTCAGTAAGGTCACCTCTTTTAAGCCCCTGTTTTGAAACTTTATCCATGGAAAACCTGGTGGTTCCTGACATTGCTCGCACATAGGAAAGCTTAAAAAACAGTGCTGAGGGCCAGCCGAGTGGCGCATTGGTTAAGAGTTGGCTTGGGAGTGCGAGCTCTGAGCAGCAGGGCCCCGGTTCAGTTCCCACATGGGCTAGTGACGCTGCGCCCTCTACAGCTAAGATGGTGAACAACAGCTCGACCTGGAGCTGTGCTGCTGTGAGTCGCCGGCAGTGGCATAGGCTGCAGTGGGTTGCCATGAGCTGCCATGAGTGGCCGCCAGCCAGCGAGAGCTGCCATGAGCCGCCATCCAAAAAAAAAAACCAAACAGTGCTGATGTCAGATCCCCTTTGCAGACGAGGGAATATCTGGGGGTTAGTCCCCAGCAGGGTGTTACTTAAACTCCAGATGATTTTAATGTGCAGACTGGTGGAGCACCACTGCTGTAGAGCTTGTTAAAAACAAGGATTCTAGGGGCCGGCCGAGTGGTTCAGTTGGTTAAGAGTTAGCTTAGATCGCTTGCTCTGAGCAACAGGACCATCGATTTGATTCCCACATGGGCCAGTGAACGCTGCACCCTAGCTGAGCTGTCACTGAGAAGGCTCAGCTGGTGTAACAACAAGATTGCCTGTTCAATGGTGGCTACGCCCACCTGCAGCTAAAGACTGAACTCGGCATCTTGAGCTGAGCTGCCTCCCTGATGGCTCAGTGGATAGGGTGTGCGTTCTTAACAACAAGGCTGCTGGTTCGACTCCCACATAGGATGGTGGCTACGCCCACCCGCAACTAAGATTGAATACAGCACCTTGAGCTTAGAGGCTACGAGAAGCCAGATGGCAAATGGCACCCTCCACAACGAAAATTGAACAACTTGCCTGGTCCCCTCCCCCAATTCCCCAATAAAATCTTAAAAAACAAAACAGGGATTCTAGTCCACTCTACAAGACCATTGAATCTTGGTGGACTGGGTCCTGATGTATGCATTTTAAAGAAAACCTCAATTTAATTATGCAAACTAACTTTTAAGAGATGTAAGGGTTACCACCCGCCTTTTGTTTTATTTTGTTTTGTTTGAGTTTGCTTATATCAGAGCCAAAAGCAACTCTAATTGGTGGTTATTGGGGAAAGGAAATCGGAAGGGAAGATATATGATCTCTTTCCTTTAAAAGAAATAGGGAAATGTTGGCTTGTGGAACAGGAGTTGGTGGTAAAGCTAAGTTGCCAATTTCCATTGTTTTTGGAAATATGAATGCCTCAGTGCTTCCGTCTAAAGAGCTGATGACCCTTGCCGAATCCATCAGTGGCACAGGTGAAGTTGGAAACCAGCTAGGGAAGGGAAAAGAAAGAATTAAGGATTCAGAGACCTCTGGTTGGAATTACTTCTGTTTTACATAACCTAGAAATGGCACTGCCCACTAGAAACATGTTTTTTGTTTTGTTTTTTGCGGGCAGTGTCACTGGCCCTCATGTGGGACCTGAACCGGGGCCGCTGGCTTCCGAAGCTAGCGCTTAACCACTGTGCCACTCAGCCAGCCCTAGAAACATGTTTTTAATGCTCATTACTTATCAGTTGGTAGAACTTATTCTTGCCTTGCCTTCTACCTCTAAACCTGTTTAAGTCCAAGCCTGGCTTTACCAGCAGCTACCTTAACACATTGTATGTGGGAAACAAGTAAACTCGTCATATAGCTTTTTATGCCCGATTACAAAGTGTATGTGGGAAACGAGTAAACTCGTCATATAGCTTTTTATGCCCGCTTACAAAGTGTTAATTGTCAATAACCCCCTTCCTCTGAAGGTGGGAGCTTGACCACAGTGCACACATTGCTCCATTCCTGTAGTTCTAAACGTCTTGTAATATGTTCCAGCCTGTCTTGTAATATGTTCCAGACCCGAAGGAGGCTAGTGGGATGCTCTTTGAACACATTAAGACTTTCTCTCCTGGCTGTGAGTTGGCACTCTTTAAAACTCAATTCCTTAATTTTTCAAAGGCATTTGGCCACCTTTCTTTCTTTCTTTTGTTTAAGACCCTCAGGTTTTGGCTGTGCATTAGCAACCATTCTTTTAAACTCTTGATTATATTGAATCAACAGCTTTAAGCCTTCGCCCCTGCTGCTTGTCGCACATCCTGTGGCTGTCCTCAGGAAATCCTAGTTTTTGGCACTGAAACTAATTAAAGGATTAAGCTACTACTAGGGATGGGGTGATAAACCCTGCTTGTGAGAGGAATTCACTATGCAGTGCTTGTTGTTAACAAAAACTGCTCAGGTTGCAGGTGAGAGAAGTAAGAGTAATTAATATGGGAGAGGAGATTAAAATACTCAGACGCATTCTTGTCCAGAGGGGGAAAGAACCAAACTGCTGCTTGAACAGTATCCCTGGACAGGGAGAGGCAATCTGCTTTGATGTTCGTTAGCTTGACAGCTGCCCAGGCCGAGCACTTCCATATTTATATTTGTTGCCAGTCTGGCAAAATAGGGGCTGTGTCTGTCTGAGAGACTGTAAACCTGGTTCCCATTCCTTTGTCCTCAGCGTTACAAAGGCACTGAACTCTTGCTTCCTGGAAGTCCCTTAGAAACAACACTTTTACAAGACTGTTCACTGGAGCATGAAAATTTCCAGGGCCACTTAGCTGGTCCTTACCGGGAACATGTTATTAAAATCAGCCTGCTCTGCCTGTTGACTGATACATCTTTTATTTTTGTGTTTGGTAACATTTTTAGATAAAATACTTAATCCCCCTTTCCGCTTACTTATAGAAAGGTGTTTTCTTTTTCCCAGTAATGAATTTTTACCTTTATTTATTCACTTTTTAATTATTTAGCATACTCTGTTCTTGGAGGAATGTACAGACAGGATGGCTACCAGGTTTTTTGTTCTAAGATATTTGCCACTATATATGTGATTTTGAGTGATGTGTACCATTCAGTATTTCCTGAACAACACCCTGTCAATGACAGGGTGCTGTCTTCCATGGAGACCTAGAGTGCTGTTTTTTTGCAATTGATAAATGATAAAAGAAATGACCATTTTATGTTGGTATGGGGAGGGGTTCCTACCTTTTCTTTATAACCAAAACCGTTTAAATGAAGTATAGTAATTATGTGGGTAAATACTCTTTCCAACTCTATTCTTACTCTTCAAATGGTTGGTATTGGGGGATTGTGGTCATTTGAGAAGAGAAATGGAAAGGAGATAGAAGATGAGTGGCTTTAACAGCAGCTAGAGATCATTTTTAACTTCTAAGTAAAAGTTTGGCTGTTATTCAAGAAAATGTTGTCATCTAAGTCCCATTAGGCTTGGAATAACTTGGTCAAATGAATAGATAACTGTCTTTTGGAGAAGATTCTAAGCTTTCTGAGGCCATCAAAGCAGCAATCATCATCGTAAAGCATTTGCCAGAATTTTTCTGTGCAGTATTTTTTAGAGAGGGAAAAGGAGAGAGAGAAAGGAAATAAGGAATTGGCTCCCTCAGTTATGGGGGCCAGCGTATCTCCAGAGCTGCAGTGAGTGAGCTAGAGATCCTGGAGAACTGATGATGCAGTTCTAGTCCAAATGCCACCAGGCTCGAGACCCAGGAAGGGCTGATGCGTCCATTTGAGTGATGTCCCAGCTCAACAGTCAGGAGGAATTCCTTCTGATTTGGGAGGGCCTTTTTGTTCTCTTGAGGCCTTCAATTAATTGGATGAGGCAATCTGCTTTACTCATTCTACCAACTCAATGTTAATCTCATCTAAACACCCTCATTGGCAACATCCAGAATGATGTTTGACCAAATATCTGGGCATCCTGTGGCCCCGTCAAGTTGACATATAAAATTAGCCATTACAGTATTCTCAGTTGATAAGTCCACTTTTTTTGAATAGTAAAATTTGCCCTCGAACTTTTCCAGTTTTAATAGAAGTGAGTGAATAATCTGTTCCTAGGCCTGTCAACTTTTTCCCCTCCATATTGGGCTTGGCAGTAAAGACCTAACTTGGAGTTCTAAACTCTGGTTCCCTTGGAATATTGACAGTTTTATAATATTGCTAGTTAACTTTGTATTTTAGTTGGTACTTATTAATTAATTTTTGGTTGGTCCCATACCTGCCATTTATACCCTTGGCAGTTTTTTAGACAGTAGATCATCAATAACAGCCAAGAATCATGAAAGGAATTAATTTGGGAACTTTGTTATATGCTAATTAATGACAGTAAAAGACTTAATGAAATAAAACTCCGGATATGAAGTATATGTTTATCTGTACAAGTATGAAGATGTTCTTATGTTCTGATTTAAATTCTAATTTTGGAATTCTTTTTATATACAGTTTTACTTTGAGTCCTATTACAGCATATGCACAGCTCAGGGATCAGCCTGTTAAAATCCCAAATATGGGTTTTCGTTTTTGTTTTAAAGATTTTATTGGGGAATTGGGAGAGGGGAACAGTGTTGGGGAACCGGGGAAGGGAACAGACAAGTTGCTGTTCTTTTGTTCTTCAGTCTAGTTGTGGAGGACGTCGCTTCACTGGCCCATGTTGGTATCATCATTGTGCTCTTCCCGGGTGAGACAGATCGGTCGTCGGCCTCTGGATGTCCTCTCACAGCGGTTCTTGGCAGCTCACACCAGCTGTCAACTGCTCACACTGGCTGCCGGCCACTCACTGTAGCCTATGGCAGCCCAGGGGCTGCAGCTATGCCGGCTCAGGGACTCAAACAGCAGCCCAGCTCCAGGTGGAGCTGTTGTTCACCTTCTTAGCTGTAGAGGGCAGTCTCACTGGCCCTCATGTGGGATCTGAACCAAGGCCGCTGGTGTCCCAAGCCAGCCTTAACGCGCCACTTTGCCGGCCCCCCAAATATGGGGTTTTTAATACCACGGTTAAATGTATTCATCTAATCATTTATGCTTAGTTTTTTTATGAAAGCATTATATATTCATTTTCAAAAACCCAGATATTACAAACAGATGTCAGAGAAAGTAAACACTTCCCTGTGGTCTCATCTCCCATGGATAACCTGTATCAGTTGTTTTGCATATAGTCTACAGATTTGTTCTTTTGCATGCCCTTCTATGCAAATAATTTTTATTGTTATTTTTAGTAATATATAAATAACACCATTTGACTAGAAAAGTTTGGTGGTCCTTATTATGGGAGAGAAGGAAATCAGGATATTTATTGCCTCTTTAGCAGTTATGGGGACAGTTTCATTCTAGGGTTGTTAGAATTTATCCGTAATTTTGGCAAGAACAAAAACAGATGAGTTTTATTAGAACACCTTCCCTCCCCCCAGGGTTTAATAGTGCTTAAAAATAACAAAATAGGGGCCGGCCGAGTGGCTCAGTTGGCTAAGAGCTCACTCAAGAGTGTGCGCTGACACTGGTTTGGGAGGCTGGTGGCCCCGGTTCGGGTCCCGCATGTGGGGGCCAGTGACACTGCCCTCAAAAAAAAAAAGAAAAAGAGTGTGCGCGCTGAGCTATGAGCAACAGCCGTTCGATGCCCAGCCTGAGCTGAGCTCAGGCCAATAGGGGGCAGGATGGCTCAGCTAAAAAAAATAAAAATAAAAAAATAACAAAGGAGAAGGAAATCGCATGTGAGAGGACCCTCAGCTTGTGAATTCTCCATAAATGGGGTGCTAACAATGCTTAAATAAGTGACATATCTAAGTTGTCTTGAATGTCAGAGTCGTGTGATGATAAGGGCAGTGTTCCATATTCCTGCACTTTATGTGTATACCTCCATCTGATAGCACCCCTTATTATGCCAGGTGTTCAGGGACTTCTGGAGGTTGCTTCAAGGAAGGATGCAGCTAGTAATGATCAGCAAGAAATGGGATTACTTAGGTAAGGCCTTTGATTCTCTATAAAGCATCATAGATGTCATGCAGCCAGGGAGTCTTAACCAGTAATTCTAAGACCAGTAGTTAGAAGAAACAGTGGCATTTCGGAAGTGTGCCATGGCTACAGCGCATGCAGAAGGAGAGGCAGGTCCTTCCGTTCCTTTCTGAAAGTACATCGCCATAGGGATTATGCTGGAACACATTTACATGCAAACCCTCCAACCCTCCTAAAAGGGCTTATATGTATGTCTGAGTTATTCAGTCTCTGTACACAGAATCTCTGCATTTCTAAGCTCAAAACAGTCTTCTAAATGAAAATAAGCCACCATAAGGCATTGCTTGAGAAAGGTTTCATTTGACAAATGAATGTGCTGCCTTTGGTTGAACTGGTTTTTTCTTCCATGTGTTTAAAATGATTGCAAACACACTTCCTTAGCACAGTTAATTACATTTTTGCTTATTCTTGGATTTTGCATGTTACACATATTTTTGGTTCTAAGAACAGTTTGTCTATGGGACATTCATAATCACAATCCATCTCTGCAACTAAATATGTGTATCAATTGTTTCCCCGTCTGTGAAACTGGCATATATGGATTTACGCCAAAATTAAACGTTAGCAGCAAAATAAATCTGTTAAAATAATAAAATATATTTCAAATTCAAATGGACACTTTCTTCATTATCTGCGCATTTTCGCTGCTGTACCTCACCTTTCCCCCATCTGCACAGTTAATTGAGGATATGTTAAGTTTTACTTTATTCTCGGGTAAAAGTTGTGTCTGTTACATTTTTTTATATTTTTTAGTCTTTTTAAGGTATATTTCTTTATTTCATATCTGATCTTTAAAGCATCCCGAGGGATCTTCTTAGCCCTTCCTGTATTTAGCTTAGCTTTTTATTAGTTTCAGTTATGTTGAGGCAGAAAAAAATTTTTCCTCCACCCTTATAAGTTATTCAGACTGGTTTAAGAATTAAATGGAGATATTAGGGCCAGCCAAGTGGCGTGTTGGTTAGGAATTGGCTTGGGATGCCAGCTCTGAGCAGCAGGACCCCTGTTTGGATCCCCCATGAAGGCCAGTGATGCTGCACCCTTTGCAGCTAAGATGGTGAACATCAGCTCAACCTGGAGCTGGGCTGCGGTGAGTCGCTGGTGACAGCATAGGCTGCAGTGGGGCTGGCCGGCAGCAGGCGTGAGCTTTCGTGAGCTGCGGTAAGTGGCTGGCAGCCAGCATGAGCGGCTGGCAGCTGGAGTGCGTTTTCGTGAGCTGCCATGAGCGGCTATCCAGTGGCCGGCAAGCAACTACCTCAGCCAAGAAGAACGCAATGATCACAATACCAACATGGGCCAGTGAAGCGACATCCTCCACAGCTAGACTGAAGAACAAAAGGACAGCAACTTGTCTGTTCCCCTCCCCTAATTCCCAACACTGCTCCCTCTCCCAATTCCCCAATAAGATCTTTAAAAAAATAAAACAATAAAAATAAATAGATTGAGATATTAACACATTTTTTGCGGGAAACGAGTAAACTCGTCATATAGCTTTTTATGCCCGCTTACAAAGTGTTAACAGGAGAAAATCAAGTTTAATCATATATACGCATATGGGGAATCGGCATAAACATGAGAGATTCCAAAGACAGTAAGGTAAAATGAGATTAGTGTACCATTTTGAGCTAAGGAGAAGGGAATAGAGGTTTGGGATTTCAAAGGGAGGAAAGCAATTCTCAGGAAGATGAAAAGAGCAAATGTTTGGTAGACAGGTGTTTGCTGGACCATACAGAAACAATGGGACACGAGAGTAATTTTAACAGAGTTTGCTAGGTTCCTGCCTGTGTGCCACACCTAGTTCATATTATACTCTACAGTTGACCCTTGAACAATATGGGGAGTTAGGGACATTAACACCCCAAGCAGTCAAAAATCCACATGCAACTTTTGACCCCAAAACTTTTACTAATAGCCTGCTGCTGTTGATCAGAAGACATACTGATAAACAGTCGATTAACATATTTTGCATGTTATATGTAATTTATATACTGTATTCTTATAATAAAGTAAAATAGAGAAAAGAAAATCATGAGGAAGAGAAAATACATGGACCGCATTGTACCTATTTATTGAAAAAAAATCCATGTATAAGTGGACCCACACAATTCAAATCCACATGTTCAAGGGTCAGCTGTGGTGATAACTCCTTTCCTGGAGCAGTCTTCTATCTAAATTCTTTTAGACATTAAGGGGAAGGTCAGGTTCTTCTTGTATCATTTTGTTACCCCAAAATAATCAGCCTAAAATAATTGTCATGCCAAAGAGACACATCTTGGTGTGGCACATTTTGCTCCCTTACAGTAAAAATTTCATTCAGCAGTCTCGTTTTTTGACCATTTACCATGTGTCAGCCATAAAGAATGATGCAGCATCTTCAAAAACTGTTTTTTTGTTTTTTGGGTTTGTTCATTTTTTTAAAAGATTTTATTGGGGAATTGGGGGAGGGGAACAGTGTTGGGGAATTGGAGAAGGGGAATAGCCAAGTTGTTTTCCTTCAGTCTTAGTTATGGAGGGAGTAGCTAGCTCAGCTCTTAAGTCCATTCACCATCCTGCAGCCCTTCATCAGCTCTCGGCCGCTCAGCTCAAGGTGCAGTGTTCAATCTTAGCCGGGGGGGGGGGCGGTTTGCACAGCCCACCATCCCATGTGGGAGTCGAACCTGCAACCTTGTTGTTAGGAGCACATGCTCTCACCAGCTGAGCCATCCTGCCGCCTGTTAGCAGCTCAGCTCACGTGCAGCTCACTGGCCCATGTGGGAATTGAACCAGTGACCCTGTTAGGCTCAGAGCTCATGCCCCTAACCGAGCTACTCTGCCGACCCTTCAAAAGCTTCTTAAGGCGAAACATTCAGCTTTTTGAATTCTCAAAATAAGTAACATTCCCTTAGTATTTCTTAATACCTCCTAACCCCTTTTGTGTTTTATTAAATTTTTTATTCTCTCCTTTTTGATGTCTGATTAGGCCTTAGAGTTAGAAGAGTTGGTTGGCATTCTTTTTCTCTTTTTGCTCAAGAGCTTTGATATCTCCTTAGAAGACAAAGTATGTATAGTCATCTATTCCCAGTTTTTTCCAATTTGAAGACAGAAGCATAATGCTTTAAAATATTGTTATAGGTAAAATAATATGAATTATTTTACATATATTAATTAAAATAATGAGTTTTTTAAACAGCATGTGTCAGGCATTTCATTAAGCACTTTACATGCATCTCTCACTTAATCCTTAAAACAACCGTATGAAGTAGGTATAATCATAATCATCATTCACATTTTGCAGATGAGGAAACTGATACTCAGAGAGGTTAAGTGTCCTGGCCTGTGGGAAGTTGATAGCACCCCAGTGTCTGACAAGGCCACATTGCCCTGCTCAGCACTGGATATTAGGGATGCTGCCTTATGGTTGGTCATGTAATATCTCCTGCCTCTGTGAACCCATGTGCCTTTTCTTCTATAGGAGACAATATATTCACTACACTTGTGACATGTTCCTGTGGTACCCCAATGAGCTAACTACGCAGCCAATGACGGGTAAGATCTCCTAAAAGAGGGGAGACAACCCAAGCCAGGCGGTAGTTCCGTGGGGAACCCCTGAACTGAGATATTGGGGACTCAAGCCCCTTGGAAACTGAGGCACAGACCTCTGACAAACTCAGGCCAGAAAACTCAGGCCTGTGAGAAGCTGATGCATTTGCCTAAGGGCCCTACTGTGAATAGTCTCCTGGAAGATTAAGTCTTCAGGCCATGAGAGTTCCGGGTAAGAGGCAGCTCTAAGGCATCCGCTGACCATGGATTTGTTAATCAGCCTTGTGTGAATTCCTTTGCCCAGTGCCTTGTTGCAGCAGCAGATACTGAAGCTTTGAGAACCGGATGCAGCCCTCTGTAGGATAAGAGAGGTGTGAAACCCTTTTGGTTGCTAGATATTGTTATTTACAAACGAATAGATTTTAGATGCTTTTACTTTAAACACAGCCACTCCTAGTCTTTTGGTATAGCTCAAGTATACTGTGAGTTTTATGATTGTGTTTAACTGCTAGAATTTAGGATGATTTCTAGATAGTCAAGATCGCTTTAGTAAACATTCTTTATGTGACTTACAGAAACCAAGTCTGGGTTTCATAGCAATTATCATAATAAAGACAAGGTAATCCTTTAACGGAAGAGTAAGTCACAGTGCACCCTGGAAAGAGCACTTACAGGGGAGTAGAGGACTGTGTAAATCCTGAGAACTACAAACCACCATTAATGATTTGTTGCAGTTTGCATCCTTGAATATTCTCAATAAAAGCTATGCGCTGACCCGATTCGGGGCTCAGTCGTCTTTGGCTGAGTCCCTTGGTCTCGCTCCTATCTTTCTTCTGTCTGTCTCTTGTTTTTCCTTAATCTGCATCGCCCCTCTCGTGTCCCACTCGCTCTTGCCACACAGGACGTGACACTGGCCAAAGCCATACTGCTGGTAGAAGGTGGAACCAGAGTACACACCCAGATGGTCTGACTTCAGAAGCATCTGTACCACCAAAGAACCAAGCTAACGCTGTGTGAAATTTAGGAATGTAGTAGAATTATTAGTTTTCTCCTTCTCAGACCTGCTTTTACATATTACATCAAAATGGCTATTTGATGGCTTTAGGTTTATGCCTATTCCAGACCATTAGGAGAGAGAGTTTAACCCAGGTAGACAAGTTCCACCCCTGTTACAGTAAGGAGTGGTTTTCAGAAGAGGGCATCTGCTTGCCATCTGAATAATCACTTCTGCAAAGGTCATCTGCCTCACCTGAATGATAATTAGTGGGTGATGTGATGGTAGAGATAATAGTCTAAATTGGTGAATTAGGAAAGCTGGTTAAAGCTTACTTTGGAAATTTGGTAATATGGTGGAAGTTAAAATACATGAGCCATAGTTATAAACAGTAAATGCAGAGAGTTAGAGAATGACTATAGGCTAGTAACGTCCGCTCTGACCTGGCTTATGTTGATTAAGAGTGTGGTCAAGAATTTAAAGATGGAGGGCCGGCCGAGTGGCGCATTGGTTAAGCGCTGGTTTTGGGATGCCAGCGGCCCCGGTTCGGATCCCACATGAGGGCCAGTGACACTGCCCTCTGCAGCTGACGGCAGCTCCACCTGGAGCTGGGCTGTGCGAGCCCCGGTGATGGTGTGGGCTGCAGCCCCTGCTGCAGTGGGCTGCCATAGGCTACAGTGAGTGGCCCGCAGCCAGCGTGAGTGGCTGGCAGCCAAGCGTGAGCTGCCAATAGCCGCGATGAGCGACATCCAGAGGCCAGCGACCGATCTGCCTCATCCGGGAGGAGCGCAATGACGATACCAACAGTGAAGCAACATCCTCCGCAACTAGACTGAGGAACAAGAAGACAGCAACTTGTCTGTTCCCCTTCCCCGATTCCCCAACGCTGTTCCCCTCCACCAATTCCCCAATAAAATATTAAAAAAAAAAAAAAAAAAAAAAAAAAAGAGTGTGGTCAAGAATTTAAAGATGGAGAACTAAACAATGAGAGAAAGTAGGATAGCTCTTTATTCCACCTTTGAAAGCTTAGGCTAACCCAAGGTCAGAATGTCCAGTGTTATGTGGAAGATGATATGAATGACGTCATTTTAAGGGAAAAATACACGAATGGAGGGAAATAATGCTGGACATTTATTGTGTTTACTGTATATTGAGCACTGTTCTAAGTGCTTTTCATTAAATTCTCAGAAAAACTGTTAGACATTATTCTCCTTTTACAAAGTGAGGTTGCTGACTGGTTGAGTCGCTTTTGCAAGGTCACCGAGTTACTAGGTGGTAGATAGAGCCAGGATTTGCACCCGGGTGTCCAGTGCCAGAATGCTTTTCGTGTATGAGTTATTTAATCATTATTTGCCTTAATGTAATGAACATAGGGAACTTTGCTGTGGAATTCAGATTAGTTTGAACACATAAAAAGGTTTGCATTTTCCGAGAATATTTTCATCTTGAATGTCAGCTGTGTAGTCTTCGGGGAAAACTGCAGTGTTTGCCCTCAGAGTTTGCAGCATGTTTTGAGGACACAAGACCACACATGAAAGGCATGAGAACAGAAACAGGAACGTATAAACAAGAGGAAATTAATGAAGTACAAAGTAAAGGCAGGTCTTAAATGTGCCAGCAATTTTCCTATAACCTATATTTTTTTCTTCCGTCCTTCATCTTTCACAGTGCTCTTTGGAGTTTCTGAAGATTAGAAATACATAAACATGGGTAGAAAATAACAAAACAAAATGAAAATGAAAAACAAATTGTTCGTATTTACTGATTTGCATGACTTTGATCTAAACTGCAGAAAAATTATTTATAGGAATTTTCATCAGTAGAGTTGTAGCTTGATCACCAAACTAATGATAGAGAAAGACTTAGGAGTTTTAAGAGAAGTGTCGATTTTTTTCTCATAAGTTATCCTATAAGTCTTTTGTTTACATAGGAAATAAAGTGATTGTGGGATAAATTATATTACATTAAAAAAATATTGCTTAAACCTGACATATGGGCTGGAAAGATTGTGGTGAAATGGAGATAATTTGTCAAATGGGGATAATTTGTCAAATGGTTTCTTTTAGAGTGATGAAAATGTTCTGAAATTCATTATTGTGATAGTGGCACAACTCTATGACTATACTAAGAAATATTGAATTGTATACTTTAAATGGGTAAATTGTATAGTACGTGAATTACATGTAAATTTTTTTAAAACTTGACCTCTAGTGAGTGAACGTTGTGGTTAAATACATATATGTAACATAAAATTTACCACTTTAGCCAGTTTTA
This sequence comes from Aselliscus stoliczkanus, assembly GCA_033961575.1. Taxonomy (NCBI): domain Eukaryota; kingdom Metazoa; phylum Chordata; class Mammalia; order Chiroptera; family Hipposideridae; genus Aselliscus; species Aselliscus stoliczkanus. The sequence continues at coordinate 139,901,987 of CM066732.1, read as the reverse complement.
GGTCTACAGTTTAGTGGCATTAAGTGCATTTTACAATGTTGTACAACCATCACCACCATCCATTTCCAGAACCTTTTCATTATCCCCAAAAATTAATTAACTTTTAATATACCAATCCAACATTGGAAGCAGTACGCTTGACCTAGTTAATTTTAAGGCTTTAGACTACAAATACTTGCTTCTCCAAAGTTGAGTTTTGTTTCTCTAGAGTTTTTTGCCTTTTCCATCTGCTTCCCCTCAAACTTGCCTTTTCTGTGTGCTCCCTCTCTCAGATGGTGACATCACTATTCATGAAGCTGTCTAAACAAGAAACCCCTGTTGTATTTCCTCTCCTTCTTTATCCCCTATGTTTAATCACCAGAGCCTGTGGATTGTGCCGCAGCATCTTAGAGCTTGTCTACTTCTTGTATCCCCACCTTTATTTACTTGCCTTAGATTTCTGTCTACTTTCACGTGGATTTACTAGCCAGTCATGATAGAGAGAGAGAGTCAGGCACATCTGACTTGGAAGGATTAAGATAAATAAACAGTGCTAAAAATTAGGAACAGGAGATGTCCGTGCACAGAGTTCCAGGAAAATTTTATGACTGCATAATGCCTTTCTTGACTACTCTATTTCTTGTTGGTCTCCCTCCTACTCAAGATTCATTCATTCGTTCAATATTTAGTACCTTCTGGGTGCTTTAAAGGTTTTGAACACTTCAGCCTACCTTTGAAATACCGTTGTCCCTCCGTATCCACAGGGTTTGGTTCCAGGGCCCCCATGGATACTGAAATCTGCGGATGCTTAAATAAAATGGTGTAGAACAATGCATATGGATTATGAACCTTCCACATCTGTGGAATCCCAACCACGGATCAAAAATACTGTTTTCGAATTGCAGTTGGTTGAATCCGAGAATGGGAAACTCCGGGGATATGGAGGTCCAACTGTATATTTACTTTTTTAAAAACCTGAATGAGGGCAGGCCGAGTGGCGCGGTGGTTAAGCGCTGGCGCCCTGGTTCAGTCCCTCATATGAGGGCCAGTGACACTGCCCTCAAAAACAAAACAAAACAAAAAAACCTTCATGTAAGTGAACACCCACTTTTGTTTGTTTGTTTGTTTTTTTGACGGCAGTGTCACTGGCCCTCATATGTGGGACCGAACCAGGGCCGCTGGCTTCCCGAACCAGGGCCGCTAGCTTCCCAAGCCAGCGCTTAACCACTGCGCCACTCGGCCGGTCCAGCACTCACTTTTTAAACCCATGTTATTCAAGGTTCAACTGTATATTTTCCATCCACTTTTCATGCCTATTGCTATCACCCTAGTCCAAGCCACCATCATCTCTCTGGTACTCTCTGCATATAGCACTCTGAATATAGCACTCAGGGTGACCCAGGTTGGAATCACAGGAGTCTTCTGTTTGAGAACCATCCCAGGGGGCCTCTTATGCCTCTTATAGTCAAAGTCAGTCTTACAGTGAAGACTTAGGAAGCCCTTGTGATCTGACCCTTTATCAATGTCTACCCCACTCACCCCTCCTTTCCTCCCTCCCTCAGCTCCAACCACACAGGCTTACCTGGCCCTTGGAAATGTCAGTCATGCTTTTGCGTCCAGTCTTGGTGCTTTATGGAGATAGCACTTGGCTCATTCAGGTCCTTTCTCAAATGCCACTTGAGTGAGGCATTTGTCATTTTTCTTGTCCATCTCCCATGCTGCAAAGTAAGCTCCATGCAGGCAGGGGTTTTTGTCTTTCTTATTTGACAGGAAATAACCAGCGCCTAGAGCAATGTCTGGCAAAAGGAGTGTGCTCAGGAAGTATTTGTGTAATGTCTGCTTGCAGAGCACACAGTGCATTCCTCCCTTTCATGCAGTTTCCTGGTGAGATTTTTGCCTTTGGTGTAATGACTATTACACCACTTTTGTATCCCCTGTTTCTCTAGCAAATATGTATGAAATAAATGAAATCTTCTTTATTTTAACAGCACAGAGGTTTTTGTTTTGTTCCCCCCACTCTCACCCCCACCCCCACCCCCGCGCCCCCAGCATATTCTTGCCGGGAATCCATAGGGAATGGGCTCCAGTGGCTCAGGCTTCTTTCCATTGGTTCTCAGAGTGTGTGCCTCTGGGTGGGGCAGGCTGGAGCTTCAGTTAAACTCAGGCACCTTTCTCTTTGGCTTCCTTTTTGTTGTATCATTTTCCTTCACCTGTTTCTGGAAGCTGTCTCCGGCGCTTAGAGTGCTTAATATGTTCCAAACGTACATTAATTCTCTCGGCAAGACTCTTACCCTTGATTGTTTGTTTACGACGATGCCAACCGCTTGGTGGGTAACACTGTAGACTCTTTCTGTTTTGCCGTGGGAACATTTGTGGGGCATTCCTTTTTTTTTTTTTTTTTTTTGAGGGCAGTGTCACTGGTCCTCATATGTGGGACCCAAACCGGGGCCCCTGGCGTCCCAAGCCAGCGCTTAACCACCGAGCCACTCGGCTGGCCCGGGCATTCCTTTTTGAACAGCTCCCTTTCTCTCGATGTCTGCGATATCACCTTCCTTGTAGATTCTCATGTGTGGTGTCAAAGGAACAACTCCGTGTTTTCTAAAAGGCCTAGATGAAGCGGGTACCTCGCCTCCTTTCCTTTGTGTTGGTCATTTTGGCCAATTACTGGAAGATGGCAGTTCCTGCTGAAAGCATTATGTAATTATTTTTATGTACCAGATTTCTATTTTGTTGTTGTTTTTGTTTTATATCTTTAAGTTAGGCTTCCCTGACTTCCACCATGTTAGTAGCCTTCAAATTCAACTTCTTTAGTATTTGTTTTTAGGATTGTCTAAAAAATCCTAAAGCAGTTAACATCCTTTTAACTTTTACCTGGTGAACTTATCAATACAAATTTGTCATTGTTTTCAAATATGAGCACTTTTTCTTTAACCGTGTTGAATTTGATGATATAGTTCATCATTTACATGGAGTAAATAACATGGAACACATTTTTATAGATGTGCATATTTATTTTTGAAAAAACTAGATAGCAGTTATAATGGAGATTCAAAATTCATTTCGTTTCCTCTGAGTCCCAAAAACCACAGAGGCTTCAGAATATTTTTTGGAGTTTTTTTTTTTGGAGGGCAGTGTCACTGGCCCTTATATGTGGGACCTGAACCGGGGCCGCTGGCTTCCCAAGCCAGCGCTTAACCACCACGCCACTCGGCCAGCCCCAGAATATTTTTTATTCCTGTTGGTATCGCATCTAAATGTTCACTTGCCGACCCATGTCCCCTTCCTTGGAAGAAGTAAAGGTTATTTTTGGAACTCTGATTTCCTCGTTAAGTGGAATCAGGAATCCCAACAATTCCCACTGTTACAGAGTACGCTTGCTCGTGTAAGGAGTGTTCTGTTTACCGCAGGCCTGTTTAGCTCAGGAACACCTTAAGCCCTGGTGCCAGTCCAGCCGCCCCTTACACTCTGTGTAGACTCCCTCTGTTCAGCTTCACCCACCTTAAAATGGAAGGCAAACCTTCTGCTTTCCAAACGAGCCCATATTTCCATTCTAATTCAGCAAAAGTGTTAGTTCTAAGAAGTTATTTGCCAATATTACCATGTTTGACCTTCAGAATTGCAAGTTCCAGTCTTTCTAGAAAGCACTTTTTCTTGTACAGTTTCAGGAGAACCTTCGATATACATCGACTGGCTCACCCTGAGCTGTGTAAGCCTTTTAAATCCCACACTGGCCTTATCAGTGACTATGAAGCGTTGGTTCATGGTTTAGTACAGTGGGGTCATTTTTTTTTTTTTTTTTGAGGGCAGTGTCACTGGCCCTCACATGTAGGACCGAACCCGGGCCGCTGGCCTCCCAAGCCAGGGCTTAACCACCACGCCACTCGGCTGGCCCTACAGTAGTGTCATTTTAACTTGTTCTTTGCTGAGCAGTTCTGTACTCCATTGCACCCCAGGAGTTTCCCTTATAATTTCCCATAGCTCTCCTAAAAGGCATCTCCCAGTCATCAGTCTGAAGCAGATTTGTTACTAATACGTGGTGCCAGGCTTCCATCAGCCTCTCCCTTTTGGCAGAATATGTACAAGAAAAACATAGTGCTAAAACATCTAGGGGGCAGAATGACTTTATGGGAATGAAAGTGGATGCACAGATGGAAAGTAAATATTTTTATGGGCAGTATTGTCTGATTTGTGCATTCATTCATATGATTATTTTTAAAGGGAAGGGAGGAAAGACAGTAAGGACTAACCCCTTGATGCTTTCATTTCCTGCCTCAGAACAAGAACTTTAACTCTGAAGTGCTGTTTTCATAACACTTCCCGTCTTAAAAACTCCTGGAACACCCAGCACCAAAAATTTCGGCATTTTTCCAGTTTGTCTTAAACTACAAAGCTAAGAATGCCTGAGCCCACCCCTGTGATATCTAGATGGTCTTGTCTCGGTTTTGTTTTTTAAGTGAAAGGGTGATTATTAAATAGAAGGTGGATATGTTTAAGATTATGAATTGAGAGATCAGAAATGTAACCTCATTCTAGTTTAACTTCAGTTGATTTTTCCAAGTGTTTAAATTTTTATTTTTAGTTAAGTGTTGACATTCATACAGTAAAGTACACAACTCTTAGGCATACAAGTCAATGAATAAATACACACCCATCTAACCACACTTGATCACGATATAGAATATTTCCTGAATATTCTATATTGTGGACTCTGTTGTGCCTGGAAGAGGCATTCCTCCTTGCCAAAGATATACCACTGTTTGACTTTCTGTTAGTCTTGCCCATTCTTTTTTTTAGCTGAGCCATCCTGCCACCTGTTGGCAGCTCAGCTGCAGCTCAGCTCGGGCTGGGAATTGAACCGGCGACCCTGTTGCTCAGAGCTCGCACCCTTAAGAAAGCTCTTAACCATCTGAGCCACTCGGCTGGCCCCGAAGTCTTGCCCATTCTTGAACCTCATATAAATGGAATCTTACATACACTACTTTCCATATAGCCACTCTTGAATCCGGTATATTTTATTCATCATGTTTTTGAGATTCATTCACATGTTTGGAACAAAATGGAACATTTCACTGCTGTCTAGTATCCCGTTGTTTGACTCGATTACAGTTTATCCATTCTGCTGATGGACATTTGGGTTGTTTACTGATTTGGGCTGTTATCAAGAGTGACATTCTTGTACGTGTCTTTTGGTACAAAATTCTGTTGGGTACCTACCTAGAAATGAAATTGCTGGGTCAAAGAGTACGCGTATGTTTAAGTTCAGTATATAGTTCTTATCAGGAGGTAGTAAGACAGGTTAATAGGTGACCAGGTACTATTTTGAGATTTAATAACTGAAGCAAAATATCATTTTCCCGTAATTAGAAATTGCTCTACTAGAAAAAGGTGAGAAGTACTTATTGAACCTGGCATTCTGCTTACTATATTACGTACTTCCCTGCCTTACAGGAGTCGGTACTAAGAGCTTCCATAATTACGATGGGAATAGCTTTCGAAAACAGTTTACATGTGATATGATTTACCTGATATCATAAACTTATATAAGATGTCTTTAAGATATAAGTCCAGTTTTCAATATCAGTGGAAACACATTCTTTTTTTTTTTTTTTTTTTTTTTTTTGAGGGCAGTGTCACTGGCCCTCACATGTGGGACCCGAACCAGGGCTGCCAGCGTCCCAAGCCAGCTCTCAACCACCGCGCCACTCGGTCGGCCCGGAAACACATTCTTAACATAGGCAAAAGAACATATCAGGATATCTGAGTTTATCCTGTTTCTTAAAAAATGCTTTTGAAGGAAAAAGCCACAGGAGTAAAACATGTTCCTTAAGTAACCTTCCGAATAGCAAAAATAAGACCTTAGACAGATGATTAAAGTAAAAGAAAGCTTGACAGTGAAGTTCAATTATTAGACATAAAGTATTGAAGAAATATTATGTGAAATATCTACAATGTAATATTTTTGATAGTATAAAATTTGAACAAGGTGATGGTAGTATTTTTCCATATTTAACCCACCTCTTGTCCCTGAACTTGTATTAATGCTGAAAACGAACTGAAACCATTCTTGGGGCTATCTGTTTTATTTTGGAGGCTCTAAAATGAGAAAACCCTTATCTGCTTTGAGATTATGACCTTGAAGAAGAATGGGAGGAGGGGGAAGTACTTTGGTTTCAGATTCTTCCAGCCCATTGTAATTAACTGGCAAGTATAAGTCTGAAGAGTAGCAGTAATTTTATTTTATTTTTCCCAGGAAGGCAGAGTATAACAGCATATCCAGGAAATTTAAGAAGATTAGGAGCTGTGTAATGGAATATAATGTGAATTAGGGGATCAACTCTGGCTGAACGTCATTTCTATCTGTGTCCTTTATTTTGAAAGATTTCACTTAACACCGGAAATGTTATTTTTGAAGTTGCAGACTCAAACACATTGTGTTGATTATGTTATAAGTTATATAAAAGCTTGTCAGCTAAATTGAAAATGCCATTGCTATTTAAGCAGGTGAGTACATGCTATATTCTTTGAAGCATAAATTCCGATAGTTCGCATTAATGCCATTTAAGACAGAATGCTGCCTTTTATATCCCTTACTTCGTACCGGTCCTGAGACTTCAGAAAAGTTATAGCTCATATGGAACACTATCTGTTCTGACTGATACCTGTCTGGGAGGGCTTATGGAATTTTATTTGAGTAATAATACAGTAGTTCTTTCAGACCTTAAGATTATATGGCTGGGAATCCTGAGAATTCTGGATTAAGATTTGATAAAGATATTTCTTTTGTGAAGTGTCTCCAATGAAATTGGTACAACTTCAAAATCTATTTGGCTGTAGATAATAAATACAGCTCTCTAAATCTAATGCTGATTTGTAAAAGTGATTTAAAGTTATCGATATGTAGTAGTTATCTGTAGGTAGATAATTGTGATGCTCCTTCCACCTCCATCCTCCACTCTTTTTAGGCTTTTTGTTTCCTTAAAAGAATTAAATCTATGATGCCATCACAACCTATTGATACTTCAAATTCATTACTTCCATCCGGAGCATAAAATTTATTTCAGAAAAGTTGAGGACTAAAAGTGACCTATTAAAATTATCTGCTGCATTTTCTGAGAAAGTAACTGCACACATTTACTTTTCTGTCTCTCTTTCATGTCAAGCTGTAGATTTTTATAGAAGAATTTCTTAGAATGGTTTCATTCTAACAAACCATATTGAGGAAGTCCAAAAGGACAACCACAGAGTGAGGTTCATTTTTGAAGTCCAAAGGAATCAGCACAGAGGTTTTCTCCAAATTGCTTTGATGCTTTTTATCACCCTTAAAAGTAAGAATTGGTGTTTGAAAAATAGAGAAGAATGCTGAGGTCTTATATTACCATCTATTCTGAGGCAAGCATAAAGACCTTTTCAGAGTTAGTATTTTGTTTTTTAACATGGCTAAACTTCCTTAGTTTTAAATTTTCTTAGTCTAACCTGTGTTAGACCAGTTACTGGCTGCAACTGTGCAGTAAGAAAAAAAAAAATCCTTAGAACTGCTGAGTTAACAGATCGGACTTAAATAACAATTGCACTTGTATTAATATTAAGTGGTATTTTATTGTATATGATATTTAATTCAATATGGGTAAATGTGTTGTCTGTTAAAATTCCTTCAAGAATACGGGATAACTATTTTACAGTATGTATAAATGCGAAAGCTTACTGGTTTGTGTACATTTTTTGGCTCTTTTTCCTATTATTATCTTTGAAATTATTAGGTTGAACCCCAAGAAGTTGCCCTTTTTAAGTCAAAAATAGTCAAATATTGGCAGCTTCCGGTTCAGTCTCATAGTTTTATAGGATAAACAGATTTCTTCATTTCTGTGCATCACCATGGCCACCACTCCTGATTTAGTTGACTTCTTTCTCCAGCGCTGGGCTTGAGTCTCCCACTCAGTCTTAGGCCTCTGCTCACTGGTGATGATTGCAGTGTGCTAAGAACCACTTGTCACTCATCTCATACTTCCTTCTCCTGTGTCTCCTTGGGCTCTCCTTTACCCATTCATCCCTACCTCATTCATTTGCCAATTAGTGCCATTTGAAAAATAAGATACAGATATTGTTACCCAATAAAGGGTTAAACGCTTTTAAGTTTGAAAAATACATAATTTTTTGGTGTGCTTTGGAGGAAAAGCAATGGAATGGAATCCAGTGCTTGATCTGCCTCCTACTGAATGAAAGGCCTTCGAGAAAGTAATTTAACATCTGTGGGCTCATTCCTTTATGTGTAAAGTATTAATAATACATTATTTTACCATATCCACCTAAAGCAGTTAGGATCAAACTAAATTGAGCTGTTACTTGCTAATTGTAATAATTATTCCCTGATTTGGGAATGTCCAGGATGCTTAGATATATATTTAGGAGAGAATTCTATTTTTTTTTTATTTATCTTTTTTTTTTTTGAGGGCAATGTCACTGGCCCTCATATGTGGGACCGAATCGGCGCCACTGGCTTCCCAAGCCAGCGCTTAACCACTGTGCCACTCGGCGGGCCCCTATTTTTTTAATTAATGTTTTATTGAGGTAACATTGGTTACTAACATTATGTAAATTTCAGGTGTACAGCATTATAACTTGAGCTGTATACTCTATTGCATGCTGACCACCCAAAGTCTAGTTTCGTCTGTTACCATGTATTTGATCTCCTTTGCCCATTTCGCCCTCTTTCCAACCCTCCTTCACCTCTGGTTACCTTTCTGTTGTCTGTATCTATGATTTTGTTTTTGTTTTGTTATGTTTGTTCATTTGTTACTTTTTTGGTTTATATTCCACATATGAGTAAAATTATACAGTTTTTGTCTTTTCCGTCTGCCTTACGACACTTAACATACTCTCAGGATCCACCCATGTTATCACAGTGGCAATACTTCATCTTTCTATGGTCCATTGTGTGTGTGCATATATGTAAATATATACACACCACCTCTTCTTTATCCATTCATCCACTGATGGACACTGAGGTTGTTTCCATATCTTGGCTATTATAAATAATTCTGCACTGAACATAGGGGTACATATACCTTTTTAAATTAGTGTTTTCATAAAGAGAGAATTCTTTTTAATCTGAATTTATAGCTGCCATAAAGAAGTTCGGTCATTTCAATACTGATATCCATTAACATGTGAATGGATAAACAAATTGTGGTATATCTTTACAAAGAAATACTGTTCAACAATAATAAGGTTATATAAATTCAGAATTTTATTTTATTTTTTACAAGTTGGGGATTTATTTTTTTTAAGATTTTTTTTTAATTGGGGAATTGGGGGAGGGGAACATACAAGTTGCTGTCTTTTTGTTCTTCAGTCTAGTTGGGGAGGACATTGCTTCACTGGCCCATGATGGCTGCTCACAGTGGCTCTTGGCTGCTTGTGCTGGCTGCCGGCCACTCACTGTAGCTTATGGCAGCCCACTGCAGCAGGGGCTGCAGCCTACGCCGACCCTGGCGACCCATGGCAGCCCAGCCACAGGTGGAGCTGTTGTTCACCATCTTAGTAGAGAGCAGTGTCACTGGCCCTCATATGTGGTATCCGAACCGGAGGCCGCTGGCTTCCCAAGCCAGCTCTTAACCAACGCGCTGCTTGGCCGGCCCACAAGTTGGGGATTTTAAATGCCTATTCCCAGTATCTTTGGGTTGTGTATATGTGTGTGGTTTTAGATGTATTCTCCTCTGGGGCTCTTCTTTTCAGGGAACAGATGATGATGAATGGTAAGACTGAGATTTCTGCTTTCTTTTGTTAAAGAAAACTTACTTAAAATGGTAACAGCTATTAGTGGAAAAGCTCTTAACATTTCTTGTTTTGTTTTTTTTTTAAAGATTTTATTGGGGAATTGGGGGAGGGGAACAGACAAGTTGCTGTCTTTTTGTTCTTCAGTCCAGTTGCGGAGGACGTTGCTTCACTGGCCCATGTTGGTATCATCATTGAGCTCTTCCCGGATGAGGCAGATTGGTCGCCGGCCTCTGGATGGCCGCTCACTGCAGCTATTGGCAGCTCACGCTGGCTGCCGGCCACTCACTGTAGCCTATGGCAGCCCACTGCATCAGGCTGCAGCCTACACCGTCACCGGGGCTTGCACAGCCCAGCTCCAGGTGGAGCTGTTGTTAACTGTAGAGGGCAGTGTCACTGGCCCTCATATGTGGGATCCGAACCGGGGCCACTGGCATCCCAAAACCAGCTCTTAACGAATGTGCCACTCGGCTGGCCCAACATTTCTTGGTTTTTTTTGATAATTTTTCTTGATATTCTTGGGATTTTTATTTTTTAATTTAATTTTATTTATTTATTTTTTGAGGGCAGTGCCACTGGCCCTCATATGTGGGACCGAACCAGGGCCGCTGGCTTCCCAGGCCAGCGCTTAACCACCGTGCCACTCAGCTGGCCCTGGGATTTTTAAATAGCTATTTGTATTTGACTCATGATAAGAAAAGGGTAACAAGTTGTAAAATGATAAAGTGAGTGCAGGGAAAAATTAATGCACGCTAATATGCAAATGTGTCACTCAATTTAAAAAGAAAACACCTTAGGTCCTGCCAAGTGGTGTGGTGGTTAAGCGCTGGCTTGGGAAGCCAGCGGCCCCGGTTCGGGTCCCACATATGAGGGCCAGTGACACTGCCCTCAAAAAAAAAAAAAATTAATAAATAAAAGTAAAAATAAAAAAATAAAATAAAATAAAACCTTTAATAATATATCATGTACATACAATTTGTCAAAACTTCTGGAATTATACACTTGAAATTTGTGAATTTTATTGTAATCATACTACGAGGGAGGTATAGAATATTTTTGTCAGCCCCAAAAAGTACCCTCATACCCCTTTGCTATCAATCCTCTCTCCACTTCCTGGCAACCATGAATCTGTTTTCTGGCACTATAATTATGTCCTTTTTAGAATTTTCTATAAATGAATTCACGCTGTATATTCTTTTGTGTCTGGCTTATTTAACATAATGCTTTTGAGATTCATCAGCATTGTTTCATTTATCAGTTGGGTTTTTTTTTTTGTTTGTGTTTTTCTTTGTTTTTTTATGAGGGCAGTGTCACTGGCCCTCACATGTGGGACCCGAACCGGGGGCCGCTGGCCTCCCAAGCCAGCACCCAACCACCGCGCCACTCAGCTGGCCCTATCAGTTTTTTATGTTTCCTTTCTCCATGTTCCTTCTACTGTCTGACTATAGGAGCTTATTTTTAGTAGCATTTTTATATCCTTGTCTGTGAATACTCTGTTACTTCTGGTCTGTTTCTATAGCTGACTTTTCTCCTAGTGATGGGTCCTATTTTCCTATTTCTTTGAATGCCTGGAATGTTTTTATTATATTTCAAACATTGTGAATTTTATATTACTGGGTGCTGCATTTTGTTGTATTCATTTAGGTCGTTTTGGACTTTATTTTTGGAATCAGTTGGACCTTTTTTGAGACTTGCTTTTAGGTTTGTTATAATGGATCCAGAGCAACTTTTAGTCTAGGGCTAATTTAGCTCCATTACTGGTGTGATACCCTTTTGAGGTCTTTCCATTTTGGTGGATGAAAACATAAACTATGCCCAACTCCGTAGGAGTGCCGGGAGTTATTGGTCTGCTGTTCTCTGGTAGATCTTCCCCAGCCTGATGGTTTCTTCTCATACATGTGCAGATCAGCACTCTGACAGAGACCCTGTACCGTCCCTTCTGCAGGGCCCCAAAGTTCTCCCTTTGCACCTCCATCCTCTTATGTACTGCCCAGCAAATTTTAGCTGCCTTAGCCTCTCCAGCTCCCATCTCTGGTGTCCTCAACTGACAAGACCAGGTTCCGCCTCCCCGTTCAGCAGCCTGGGACCTGCTTGGGGGACGGAACAGGGACAACCCAGGGGCTCACTTCTTGTTAACCTTCTCTGGCAGCATAGTCCTGCACTGCCTGTGGCCTAGTGTCTGAAAACCATTGTTTCATATTCTTTGTCCAGTTTTCTGTTGTTTATAGCAGGAAGATAATCTGGTCCCTGATATTCTTCCATGGCCGGAAGTGGAAGTTTCTTATTCTACATGTAGAGTAAGCATATATTGGTATTTCTAGGGGAAAATTAGGGTACATGGCTCGTCATTTCTCAGTATACTTCAGTATAACACACTTTAATGTCTGCTTTGTTATTTGTAAGACGTGTGTCACAACTTAGATGTTCTTCAGAATTCACTCTAAACTAATCTAAGCTTGACTGTTATTTTCTGGTCAATTTGAAATTATTTATATAAGGAGTATTTATTTGGAGCTGTTAGTAGCAAACTTATCTAGAGTAGCTTTCCATCAGTGATGGATATGTTAGTATTCTAATTCTAAAGAAATTTGTTAGCCATCTGTGTATTTCCAATTGATTGATTGATCTTTTGAACTGTAAGTTTCTGTTTTTTTAAATACTATTAAGAATAAAAGAATTTTTTAAAAAATACTATTAATTTGCTGTCTTTCTAATATATGTGAGAAAATGACTGCAACCTTTTCTTATTTGTGAGTATTTGTGGTTAAGACCATAAAACAGTTCTTTGCCCTCTGTGAGCCGATCTTTTGAATTTATGGCTCTTTGTAACGAACTGTTATTTGCACATCTATTCATTGATTGACCCACCATAATGTCAGGCCAAATATTTAGTCATTAGTAGTTAGAGAAATGTATGTTTTAATCCATTTGTGTTATACGGAAGATGAACAAAATAGGATTAAAAATATGATTTTACAGTATTATGGACATGCTAATTTGCTGTCTGGTAAGAATTTTACATGTAAAATTATTTACAGCACGGTTAGTTGGAATGAATGTTGAACTTGAGAGACCTAGAGTCTAGCCTCAGCCTTGCTGGTTATTACCACGTGACTGTAGGCCAGTCACCATCTTTGTGAGAGTCTCCTAATCTATAAAATGAATATAATAATGTCTACCTACTACTGTAAAGGGATGGTAGAGTATTAAATGAGGTGGTATTGGTAAAAATGTGGAGGACCCTAATGTGCAATGGAAATTCTAGTTGATAAAGTTTGTTTTGTTCGTTATTATAAAATCTGCTATCAATACCTAGTATAACAGAATACAAAGTAAGATACATATTTTTAAAATTTATATTCAGTACAGTTTGCGGTGCAAAAATATTTTGTTAGAAAGGGAGAAACAAAACATAGGACTGATTGATAGAATGAAGACAGAGGCGATTGCTCTTTTCTCCATTCTGTTTCCTTACCATTATTTTGCTTCTCTCCCCACGATTTTCCAGGCAAAGAGTGCATCCAGCAGTTAGCTGAAAACACCAGGTATTTCAGGAGGCGTCTGAAAGAGATGGGCTTCATCATCTATGGAAATGAGGACTCTCCAGTGGTGCCTTTGATGCTCTACATGCCAGCCAAAATTGGGTACATTCTGATGCAGATTACCGACTGGTATCTCCAGACTTAAGGCTCCGGGATGTGAGACTCAGGCTTGTGTATTTTGTTAGGGAAAGTTGTCTGGGCCTCATTATGTTAGCCTTTATTTGCTGGATGTGCCAAAAATTAGTGGATGCCAATTTTTAAAATACGTTAATTTGTTAATCTTTCAGTAAACAAACATTGAAATTTAATGCATTCCTCTAGGGAGATTAAGATCAATAAACAAAACAAAAATTGAAAACTGCCCTGTGGAGCTTACTTTCTAGTGGGGCAAGAGTCAGACAACCTTAATAAATATGTAAATTATATAATAGGTTAGGAAGTGGTAAGTGCAGTAGACAAAGATTAGAGCAGATATGGGGGATTGAGAGTGCCCGGTAGTAAATGGGGTGGTCAGGGTGAGCCTCCGTGGGAAGGGAACATGAGTGACATTTACGCTTGAAGGAACTGAGAGAGTTAGCCACTGGAGATAGGAGCTCCTGTGCAAAGGCCGTAAGGCAGGAGCCTGCTTAGCCTGTGGAGGAGTAGTGATGAGGCGAGTGGAGCTGAAGGGACCTGCCCAGGGTGATGAGCAGGGAGCCATGAGGTCCGATGTGGACTGCGTAGCTGCCAGGCGTGCAGATTACACCAGCTTCTTGGCTTGTGCCAGGTGGATATAATGGAAAGCCTGCCCTGGAATAGCTTCCAGTGTATTTGAGAAGAGTTTAACAAAACCAGGAGGCATTTGAAAAATAAATAGGAAGTGAACCAGTATAATTATTTGCAAAAGAAATACATGCAAAACTGCACCAGAGATGTAAAATAATTTGGATTTATGAGTTTTGACTGGATCTTAAATATGAAATTGGTTAAGGATCATTTCCCAGATTTACTTGAAGTCATTAAAGGAGAACATATTTTTATTCCTCTTTGAACCCCTCGTGTCCACCACAGTCCCTGGCATCCAGAGGCCACTCAGTAAATGTTTGTTATAGTGAATATAGGAGGGAAAATTAAATCAGGGAACCTGGAAATATGGTGATTACAAAGATAATGAGGGGGAAATTGGGAAAAAGTGTTCACTGAGTGGGGAAGAGAGTTCAGTTCCCAATAGGAAGTCACATGGGCAGTTGGCATTATGGCTTTCAGAGGGAATGGTGGAAACAAACCAAAGCAGAGGTGTAGGACTGTCCTCATTTTTTAAACAGAATTCTCATAAATAAACTTGAAGAGTTACTCCATCTGGAGTACTGACTTAGTCTAGAACCCTTTCTTTAAAGAGAACTGTATCTAATCTCTTCCACCCATGTGAAACTTGGGTCAATTATAATTAAGACTTAGAGAGAGTGAGGCAGAATTGGAATCAAGCACCCAGACAGTTTCGGAAGCATGTGCTGACGGTGCAGGGCTCCCGGGCTCCCCCAGACACAAAGGGAGTGCACTGGAGCTGGTGTGTGGGTGCTAAAGTGAGTGGGGAAAGGCCGGCACTTACGTTCTTACTAAAATATGTGGGATTTTAATTCTCAAACAAATACTTTAAACAGCTAAGGGAAGAGTCAAAAAGGGAAACGGTAAGCCAGCAAGAGGAGAAGACAACCTAATTTAGTAACTATAACAAAATTTCCATGACACTTAGGATTGTGTTCCTTAGACAAGATATAGACATGGAGCAAGGTCACATGCCACCAATTTGACTTGGGGGTTGGGGGTTTGAAGGAGAATTGTGTCGTCTGAGTAAGCAGTCAGCTAAAGCCTGGGGATGTGCTGGCCTCACAAACACCAAAAGAAACCCTAAATTCCAAAGGCAGCCTAACACGCAGGTCAGTCAGAGAAATGCCTGGTTTGAAGGTTACTGCTGGTCGGCCGTTCCTCC
Organism: Aselliscus stoliczkanus; assembly: GCA_033961575.1. Classification (NCBI taxonomy): domain Eukaryota; kingdom Metazoa; phylum Chordata; class Mammalia; order Chiroptera; family Hipposideridae; genus Aselliscus; species Aselliscus stoliczkanus. Next base: position 139,886,726 of record CM066732.1, on the reverse strand, counting down.
AGCAAAAAGGTGCCCGTGTCCCAGCAGATCTCTGCGCCTTGTAACCTTAAGAAGTTGTTATACTGCCAAGCCTAACATTTCAAGGAGCAGGTTTTAAACTCAAGCTCATTTTGAATCCTCTGAACCACTGTCACGTGTTGGCACATTTTAGGGCCACGTTTGCAAATTACTGTAGGCAACCTCTAGTAAAAATCTGCCAACTACATTCTTTCACCTTGGTGAAGGAAACTAGTTGGGAGACCACCATCTGAGGACTGAATACAAGAAATCTGTGTGAGCTGTCAATGTCCACTTGAGAAGAAGTTAGAGGAAAACTCCTAATAGAAGTCTCCAGTGCTGGTAGCACCCAAGACTTGAAATCAGGCAGGACCGCAGGCCATTGCACTGTGTGCTTTGACTCCTGGTTTCTCATCCTTGTTTTCCCTCTGCAGCGCCTTCGGACGGGAGATGCTGAAGCGGGACGTGGGTGTGGTTGTGGTAGGGTTTCCTGCTACCCCAATTATCGAGTCCAGAGCCAGGTTTTGCTTGTCGGCAGCTCATACCAAAGAAATTCTTGATACTGTAAGTAGACACTCTCACCTTGATATGAATATTCCTCACACTAAGGCCTGTAGAGCAGGTGAAATTGATCATCTCTTGATCCTGATGTTCTGTGAGCACCTATGATATTTACACTGAAATAGAGGAGTGGGTACACAGTGCTTCTGAAAACATTGCCATTGGCAAAAAAATATATATATATGCAAAACCGGCCCCTTTGTGATCGAGGCTCTGGGGAATTTTCTGGCTTCATCTTGTGCTACTTTCTCTCTCATTTGGCCTCTACAGCTGTACAAGTCCCTTTCTATTCTAGGCATTCCTACTCCGGGCTTTCTTGGATGTTGTTCTGTCTGTAGAATTTTCTCTCTCGAGCCTTCTCTTGCCTTAGCCTAGCTAACTCCTACTCATTCTTCTCATCCCCACTGAAAGGAAACTTGCTCAAAGATATTCCCTGGATGTTCCCTGGAATCTTAAGGTTTCCCCTTAGTAAACTATTCACACCTGTTATTATTTAATGGCAATCTTCTACATTAGATAAATCTTGAGGGTATTCATTAAGCTTATTTTGCTCATTCTAAGCCCCCAGGACCTACCACAGTGCCTGGCACATAGCAGGGGCTCGTAATTATTTCTAAATTTAGTTATTTATGGTCTCTTAATATATTCTCATCTAATAATATTCTCTTAATATGCTATTATTTCATATCTAAGACTTCAGACTTTATGTATGACTTTCTGGGAGTTTATTGAGTTCTGGAACATATTTGCATAAAATTAGTTGCTAGAACTATCCATTAATGCATTGGAGAGCCACTAATCTTAAAAGAATATTATGAACACATGTTTTTAAAAGTTCATTATAACAATTTAATTGACATGCTATGTTTCTGAGCAGCTGAAAACTGATTTTTCTTCCCTATTTCTGCATAGCAAAATTTCTACAAGTCTTTGAGTATAATCTTAGTCACATTCTGACACTGTGAAATTGGATTCACTTTATTAAGACTGTATCTGTATTGTTCTTTTTCTAAATTTGGATTATGCCTTGTAGATTTTTTTCAATGAATTTTCCCATTTCTCAAAATATTTCTGGTGAATTTCTGCATTGATTTTTTTTTTTTGAAGTCTGATGATCTCAGCTTTTCTTCCTTCTACTCTAGTTGGATGGTTAGGAGTTTTGACCTGGCCTTTAAAAAATATCTGTGTCATTCATTATAAGCAGTGTCTTAAGTACTACATTGTATCTTTTAACAACAGCTTTGCTGAGAACTGTATACATCATGAAGGAATTTAGATGTAATCAGGTATCTAAACAGATTTCTGTTGTCAACAAATACGGTTGCCAGTTGAGAGTTTCATTAGATCCACTTGAGAAATTGTTTTACATTGCATTCCATTTAGTTCTTCCAAACTTCTTTTTTTTTTTTTTTTTTCTGAGGGCAGTGTCACTGGCCCTCATATGTGGGACCGAATCAGGGTCGCTGGCTTCCCAGGCCAGCGCTTAACCACTGCGCTACTCAGCCGGCCCCATTTAGTTCTTTTTAAGTTTAAAGTGCATTTTTGAAACCAGAGGTTTGTTGTTTTTTTTTCTTTTTTCTTTTTTTTTTTTCTTTTTTTTGAGGGCAGTGTCTGTCACTGGCCCTCATCTGTGGGACCGAACCGGGGCCGCTGGCTTCCTAAACCAGCGCTTAACCACCGCACCACTCGGCCGGCCCAAAACCAGAGGTTTGTTGAAGTCATTTTGTCTTATGATGTTTTATGGAATTAAGCATGCACATTATGAGATACAAACGAATTGCCATTTAATAATAGGCCTTGTGACATGATTTTTATATATAGAAAATGCCCTAAAATCCACCAAAAAACCCAACATGCTAGAGCCAATCAGAGCAAACTTGCAGAGTGAAAGATCAACACACAAAAATTAGTGTGTTTCTATATTCCAGCATTGAACAAATGAAATTAAGAAAATTTTGTGTATGATAGCATTCAAACATTACTGAAAGAAAAGAGACTTAAATAAATGGAAAGATATCCCATATTCATGGATTGGAAGATTTAATATTGCTAAGATGGTAGTACAGCAAGATCCATAAATCCAATACAATCCCTATCAAAATACCAATGACCTTTTTTGCAGAGATGGAAAAGCTGATTCTCAAATTTATATGGAACTATAAGGGGCCCCAGATAGCCAAAGCAGTACTGAAAAAGAAAATTGAAGTTGGAGGACTCAAACTTCTCAATTTTGAAACTTACTGCAAAGCTAAGTAATTAAAACAGTGGGGTTCTAGCATAAGAATAGACATGTAGACCAATGGAATGGAATTGAGAGTCCAGAAATAAACGCAAGCACCTGGCCAGGTGATTTTCAACAAGGGAGCCAAGGCGAGTCAATGGAGAAAGCATAGCCTCTTCAACAGATGGTACTGGCCAACTGGATAACCACAGGCAAAAGGATGAAGTTGGCCTCCTACAGCATGAATGAGCTTTGAAAACATTATGCTAAGTGAAAGAAGCCAGACACAAAAGACCAAATGTACACAAAATGTCTAGAGTAAGCACGTGCATTCATAGGGTCAGAAAATAGACTGGTGGTTGTCAGGGCTTGGGAGGGAGGAATGAGGAATGATTGATATGAGTATGAGGTGCTTTTTTTTTTAAGATGCTTTAAAATTAGATAGTGATGAAAGTTGTCCAATTCCATGAATATACTGAGAAGCACTGAATTGTACACCTTAAAAGTGAATTTTGTGGCATGTAAATTGTATCTCAATAAAGCTGTTGTTTTTTAAAATGAGAAGGGCCAGGTTATTAGCTCAGGTGCACAGCTGTCCTTGAATGCTCTCTTATTACAGGGCCATAGTCAACCCTGTAATTAATCCTTTTTGCCCTAAGAAAAAAGTGATCCAGAGGTTAGTGTAGACTATTTGTTCGCAAGCAGCGAAACTTGTAATGGTTCCTTATTGCTAATCTAACTCGGTAATGCCACACTATGGCCACCAGTTTCTAGTTACACTTTTTTTATTTTTTTATTTTTTGAGGGCAGTGTCACTGGCCCTCACATGTGGGACCCGAACCGGGGCCACTGCCTTCCCAAGCCAGCGCTTAACCACCGTGCCACTCGGCCGGCCCCTCTAGTTACACTTTTAAGTTTTATGTAAATAAAACTTATTCATCTGAAATATTTGGATCAGAGGAAATTTGCCATCTAGATCCCTTTGGGCTACCGTGGGGTTTTTTTCTGTCTCTGTTCATTTTTTTTTTTTAATTACATTGATGAAAAAATATTAAGTTCTTATGTCAGAGATCATAAATGTCCTTTACTCTGTGATATTAGTAAGTTATGTGTCATTTTAAATTAATAAGTCCTCTATCAGAGGTCAGGAGAATAAATGGCTAATGGATTCTCCCAGGTGATATTCAATCTTAAATTGTTTCCATGTGCAGCTTTCAATTAAACCTCTTCTCGAAGGTACCACTGTTCTGATAGCATAGTGAAATCCAGCTCTTATTTGCTTTTTATATTTTTCACATTTGGAGTGAAGAATATTTTATGCTAGAGTAAATAAGGCTATTCATGTTTATTTTCCTCTCTACAAACACTGGTTTTTAAAAGTTAAATTTAAGAACAGGTAAATGTGTCTTTTTGCCACTAATGAATGGATTCCCTCTTTTTAAATAGAAGATATGGGTTTTCTTATGGAATAATAGCCATAAGAGTGGATGGAAGATTTATATACTATGATGGAAATTGGGAGTCACCACACTCAGGTAGTTTACAAGGCTTCTACTGCCTGCCATACTGTTTCTTACTCTAATGACATGGTGCTGTAGAGCCATTGTCTACAAAGCCAAGGTCCACTCACCCCAGATGTGTTATTAGACCCACTAGGTAACGTCACAGGTGCTTGGGGAGTGAGGAATGGGGCTGGAGAGCTTCCCTGAACTGAAAACTGCATTCTGTGACCTGTGCCAAGTGCTTTTTATTAGAAAGCCTTAGAATCTAGGATTCCTAAATGTTTGCTGTCTTTCTCGGATTTCTGAGAGGTATCTGGGGCTTAGAGTTTCCCTATCCTTCCATTAAGGTTTTTTCTGAGAAATCCTGAACACATATCCCTTTCTTATATTGGGGTCCTCTATTCTAACTCTCTGTGTGCTGCCTTTTGAAGAAGTTTAACTCTGAACTGACTGATTTGTACTTCGCTGTATGTATGTTACATTTCAGGAATTTATTTTTTAAAAGTACATATAAGAAACCATACACAGATTGTGTCTACCATGTAAAACGAGTGTAGCAGTCAGCAAGAGACTTTTCATTTCATGACTTGCCTTAGAGTTTGAGTTTTTTTAGAAGAAACATCTTTTCTTTGACAAATAAAGGGCTACTTTTACAGAAAGGAGAGTTATGCTGAGACAACTAGAGTTTGATTGGAAGACTTGATAATCTCTCAAGGTTAGGACTTTGGAGTTCAAATCCCGACTCTGTCCTTTCTCAGCTCCCTCACCTGCTGCCTGTCTACTTCCCACAGCTTTTCCTCCTCATGGCTTCCATTTTTTCTTCTGAGTCTGCACAGCAGTCCACTCTGGGGGCATTCTCCATCGTGCATCTAAGAAGCGTCTCAACACAGACGCCTCATCAGTTTTCTGGTAGTGTGATAATGGAAAGAGACATACTGAACTATGAAAGGAGACATGACAAATTGTGGCCAGTCTGGCAAATCCAGGGTGCTTATTCCTTTCCCTACCAAGCATAACGTACTCGGATGAATTCTACCCTTTATCCTGACTTCCTGCTATTCACAACCCATTATTCATGGTCAGCCTGACGTCTTTGCCCAAAAAGCAGTTCTTTCCACATCTGAACTGCAGTCTGATCAGAGAGAAAGACACTAGACATGAACGCTCCCACCGGAGGATAACGGTGCCATGATTGTTTTTAGAAAAGCAAAGCCCTTGGCGTGCCTGCGTCCTCCTGGCTCTGATTCAACCTCTGCTCTCTCACATATTTTAGGCTTTAAAGGAGATCGATGAAGTTGGGGACCTGTTACAACTGAAATATTCCCGTCATCGGTTGGTACCTCTACTGGACAGGCCCTTTGACGAGACTACATATGAAGAAACAGAAGACTGAGCCTTTTTGGTGCTCCCTTAGAGGGACTCACCCTCGCCCAGGACAGTGTGTGGCCTTTCTGAGCCAGTTCCAGGAACCACACTTGTGTGGCCATCTCATGTGAATGACATTTCCTCAACTACTGATGGTGGCCACCTCCACTCTAAACAGCATTTTGTAAATAGTGAAAACTGCTTTACACACTTTCTTTGCTACATTTCACCTTTTTTAAAAAAAGGTGACTCACTTTGCTTTTTTGTCCATTAAAAAAATGTTTTATTTTATGACTATTCTACTTGTGAAATCACACTGAGCCTAGGCTGCCTGGTAACCGTGCAGACCACTCCCCTCCCGTAGCCACCATGCAGGCGCAGGCCCATCCAAAGCCCCTGCGGTCCCCGCACCACAGCCTTGAGACTCACCTGGCCCACCTCCCTAGGGAGCAAGTGCCTTCCACTTACTTCCGCTCCACGTCTCAGAGGTTGCCAACCTTGGAATCCTTATTTAACCAGTCAAGTAATCAACCAAAGTGTTCTCTCTATAGTCTTAAGGTTAGCCTTTTAAGAACTACAGTAAATGTGAACACTGCTGAAATTCCCCCTCGTTGTAAGAACTCCCTCTGTGCAGGAGCCTCCCACGGCTTGTCTTATTCCATTTTGTTCTAGTCACCAGATGATTTCTTCCTTCACCATCCGTATTTCTTCATACCGGTCACCATCTGAGGGGTGTCTGGTTTCTGGTTCTTCCCAAGCTCTAACCTAATACTCCTGCCCCATGTTCAGAGCACTTCAGGTGTTTTAAAAGCACCCACGGCCTGCCCTGGTCAGCCCTCCCTGGTGAAGTGACTCACAACCCTGGTCTGAGCACACAGCTGCTGTCGGGAGCAGCGTGCACCCCCGCTGGAGTGAGGGGCAGGGCCAGCACGGGAGGAGCTGACTACTCTCAGAACGTCAGTGGTTTGCTTCTTACTGCTGTTACTTTTCAAAACGATGATGGCCTCTGCCTGCGTCTGGGTCCAGAGTAGGATTTAAACTGATAAAGGAAAACGTTGGTAAATCCTCTGCTCAGAAGTCATTTGTCAGGTTCCTATTTTAGGATTAAGGTTATTAACTTACCTTTGTAGAAGCTGACCCATTAACATATTACTCTCTGAGTGCTAGTTCTCTTTATTGTTCATGTCCTAAGACAACTCTAACCTGATATCGGGGACTTGGGAGCTCCCAGACCTTCTATTACCACTTTTTTTTTTTTTTTTAAGAAATTCTGAACACACATTTCTTGGCTAAACTGGGATCCTGTATTTTGACTTTGTTTTCATATCAGGTAAGGGGACTTATTTCAGAGAGCTTTATACTGCTTGACCAAAGAACAAATCTGAAAATCACCGTGTTTAAAGTTCTTTTGTTTTCTGTTGACCAAAGTGAAAAGAACTTTTGACTGTTACATTCAAGATTAGTTTGTCTTTTAGTAGTCATTAGGTATTACAGGGGAGGACTGGGAACAGAATGGAAACGAATTGTGTGAAAGTAGTTTTGCACATCTCTATGTTTGAAATCACTCCTTTTATTAGTAAGAATTCTCAGTCCAGATTCTCGTGGGTTTGGGGGCTTCTTGTCATTGGCTGTGGTATGTTGGTACAGATACATGTAGTGGAGGATGCAAGCATTGTTACTGTTGGTGAAGTTTTGTTGTCATGTCTTAAGTTATCTTTGGTCACTGTCAGCAGCTGAAAGCCTTAAGCCCTTGAAATATTCCAAGGTTTCATTTAAAGAACCAAGTAGATATGCAGGGACTACATTTAGCATGGACAAGTAGCATTAAGGCAGAAATTGTGGTCACTAGTTCTGTAAAAGGAAGGCCATTGCTGACCTTTCTTGCACACCTAATTCCTCACTGTAGAACCCCATTAGGATGCTAGGGAGCTTTTACACTGCAGTTACTCCTTAGTGACGTAGGGTTTGCAAAAGGCACTGACTTCAAGCAATGAACTTAACCACTAGTTTTTTTATTTTGGCTTGCATGACGTCAATGCAATATAAAATACCAGTTAGTATTTTTTAAAATATATAATATCGCTTTGCTTATGCAAAGTTATTTCAGGATAAATGTAGCTAAATTACAAATTTATTTTGAAGAGACAAAACTCCTGTGATCTATCCAGGACCTCTGTTTTCTAGAGGACAAAACATACATGCTGGTTGTCTTTCTTAAAACTGTAATATAAATCTAGGGTCCAGTCATATCATGAGTATCATTATTTCACTAAGTACTTAGGGAAATAGAAGTGTATATAAATACAGTCCTTGGTAATGAGTGGAAATCTGGGATTTGTAAGTATAGTTTCATACGTGGTTTGACACAGCCTGAGTCAAGGATCGGATGGGATTCAAAGAGGTATCTGCTAACCATTACTACTGAGGCTGATAACCAGAGTCACTCAGTAGAGGTGTGACTAGTCCTTACCCCTTTGCATCCCTCTCTTTATTTAGCCTTACCTGTTTCCATTGCTGATTTATAAGACCTTTTTATGCAGATCACATCAGAAACCAGGAAATGTATAACTAGAGGACAGCAAAATCACACCCTCAGAAGGGAGCACTGACAGTCACAGGTTGTCCTCTCCCCTTTGTTTAGAAAGCTTTACCCTAGAGTATGGTATGCATTCTAGAGCAAGTAAATATTTAAAGAAAATGTTCAGGGGCTTTGGAGCACTTTAACTTTTTTGCTTTGCTCTGGAAATTTTCTTCTCTTTAGAAAGCATTCTAGCCTCCAGAACCCCAAAGTACTGCTTGCTTGTTTGAACCACTTCACATCTTCATCCTTTAGTCACTCTCTTAACCTTTCATAGAGGGAGAAGATTTCAGATGGTCAAAACACACTTCTTCCTGTGGTCATGTTGGTCATGTAAGATGAACAGAAGTTCATCCTCCATAACTACTCAGGGCTGTGTGTCGGCCCAATGCCCTTTCAGAGGCCAAGAAACTGAATATTCTTCCAATTAGTTGTCTCTATAATCCCTCCCTCCTGGATTTGGCCATTCTTTCTGCACCTTCCAGCTCTTGATTTTTAGAATGCCAACTCCAGGGAAGTGGTGGCGCTGTGTTGGAGGGTCTCCAAATCAGATACCCTGTCCTTGTACGCTCTGCCTTACATTTCAGGAGGAGACAGGAACCCCTTCCCTACCTGAGGGAGCCTGTGTCGAAGTATCTTAGGACTAGTGCAGTCTGGCTGAACTAGTAAGCCAGTTGATTAAAATACCTTCCACGTGGAGAAAAGTATGTCCATTCTCTCCTCAGCTTTATCCTGAAAGGTAGTGTCCAGGCTCCTAGCCAATCGCCATGTGCCCAGATCGCTGAATTAGAAGGTTGGCTTCCTGCCTTATCATACAGAAGAAATGCTAGGACTAGCCAATGGTCCCTTTGCTTTTAACTAGTTAGAAAATTCTGTTGCCCCTTTCGTCGTTTCCAGTGACCTATTTTTCAAGTGTGGATTAAATCTTTCCTAGGGAGAAAACCAAAGGGGTTAGCTGGAGCCCTTTACGTTTATTTTAGTCTAATGTGGTGAGCCTGCAGGTATCACTTTCCCAGTCCACCCTTGGGGGTGACTTGGGGAGGTGGGTGGCTGTGGGCAAGGTCTTGCTTGCTACACAGTCAGTACACACGAAACATGGCCTTAAACTGTGATTCTTTGTGCTGTGGTGAGTACCCAAAAGAATGCAGTGGCTCTTTAACTGCAGTTACTGTGTTTTTAATGAAGCAGTACCCACAGCTCTAATTCTGGAGCAGCTGTGGGGAGGTTGAGTGAAAGGCGAGAGCTGTGTCCTGCGTGTGGTGCCTTGTTGCCATCTGCATGAATAAGTGGATCCTTCCATGTGTGAGGGGCCTTGAGGCAACTCAGTCTGCTTTTTCCAACACAATTCCCAAGTTGCTTATGCAAAGCTTGGACCCTTTCCAAGGGAGTGTGGGACATGTCATTGACTAGGGTGGTGTGGTAACTTGTCTGCACCCTAAACATTAGGTCTTGTTACTTCCGTGACGTTAAACCAATGGTTGGTGTGACAAAAAGCATCCTTGATGGTTCTTCACGGGACCCTGGTGAAACCACCCTGCTGATTCAGCCAGCATGCCCCGCAGTCTTGATGATCCCTCTCTGTGTAAAGGTAGCTAACATTAAGAGAAGGGGGAAAGAGATAGAAAAAAAATAGAAATCACTTATGGGGCGCTGAGATCTTATTTTGTTGGCCCATTTTTTTCATTGACCAATTTACTTGTATTTACTGGAATTTGCAAAAGGTGCTGTGATAACCCCTCCCCATTGCTGTAATGTTCATATAATCTGAGAAAGAGAGATGGGGAAATGTCAATAAAAATTGAAGTAATGTGTTAAAATGTCTTTCTTTTTCCCTTCCACTCTGCCACCCCCCGCCCGGCCTCCCTCTTATGGCAGTTGATATTTTTTTCTTTCTTTTTTTTGTTGGATGACTATGAAGCTATAAATAGTGAATGGAGGTAAAGAGCATGATGGAAGATTGTAGCCAGTATCTGGTTTAGACAGATGTGATGCAGAAAACTTTTCTAAGGAATGGAGGATCTGCAAGAAAGTGTTTGATGCTCCCTGAGCCAAAGGGAGAAGGGTGAGGTGGGGCTGGCGAGGAGATGGTAGAGGTGTGTGCAGCACTGGGCTGTCGTGCTGAGGGGATTATCTTACACATTGGGGAGAATGAGTGAAAAGTTTAAAGCATTGAAAAAGATATGCACTCGCTCTTTTGTAGACCTTGACAGGTTGAAAAATGTATATGGAAATGCAAAGGACTTAGAATAGCCAAAACAAAATTTTGAGAAAACACTACCTGATTTCAAAACTTCCTACAAAGCTACAGTAACTACAGCTGTGCACTTGGCATTCTTGGATAGTCATATAGAACAATATAACAGATGAGAGAGTCCAGAAATACACGCACATATAAATGGTTAATTGATTTTTGACAAAAGTGTAAAGTTCTATGGGGAAAGTACAGCTAGTCAAGTAATGGTACTGGAACAACTAAATATTTAGGGGAAATGACCTTTTTCGAAGTAACGTCCAAACCAGTAGAGAATTTTATGAGTTTGAGTCAAACTGCTGGAAGCAAACTCTCAGATTGAGAAAATGCTCCAGAGAATGGCAGTTGTGCACCTTATTGTATGCATTAGAATCAGGAACTGTGTAGTAAGGTATTCGGGGAACAAGATAACAGGTTCTGTGGACTTGTGCCCTGCTGCGTGGCCTGAGGGGCCTGGAAAAGAAGAGCATTGAGGGTTCAAAGGTATGTTAACATCTTAGATGCAAAAAGACAATAGACAGGCTCCCTTAAGGGGAAGATCTCTCACTGTTATCTTGTTCCTCGAAAACCATCTCTATGAGCTGTGAATTAACTACCCTGTACCCATCCATCTTGAAGCGTTTCTCCGTTTTGCTTTTTGTCCAATCCCAGAGATTTCCCCACTTTGCTTTCTCCCACCCCCAAACCTACCACCAATGGATTTTGTGTAACCCTCCTGTGTCTCCTCCTTTGATTTTAACGGAAAATAACCTGCAAAACTGCCATTCTCAGGAGCATTTTCTCAAATCTGTTGCGATTTTGCTTCCTGGCAATTGTCCTCTGTTTGGCTTAAACTGATAAAAATCTTTACAGGTTTGGACGGTTCTTACGGCAACAGTTTCGTGCCCTACCACCGAGGGTGCCCTGCACGTGTGCCTCGCTGGGGAGAGTGGCGGCCCCAGGGCCTCATCCAGGACAAAGCTAGGTGCCCCCACCCCTGCGGCAGGGCAAGACCTTCTGACCACCCCCCAGAGGTGGTTGGCGGCTCTTTCTGGGACAGGCCTCCATCTGAGTCTCCGCGCACTCCTGGTATCTGAAGTGTGCTGAGCACATCCTGAGGAAATGGGGTGCCGAGTGTGGCGGGTGTTTCTCCGGTCTCCGCCTCCAGCGGGGCAGCTGGAGCAGCCTGGGGGGAGTCACTGCCAGGCCTCCCTACCCCAGCAAGCCTACCTGGGGTCCTAAATAAACCTTTGCCCAAGACCTAAAGGCCCCAGCGTTGGGCTGCTGCGCCTCCCATCCCTGACGAGCGTGGCCGCAGGAGTCGCAGCGCCGGTCGGCGGCAGCAACTTCCCGCGAACAAGAATCCACTTGGGGCCGCCACGGGGGCGACCCCTCCGGGAGGCCCGGGAACCCCAGACACCGACCCCTGGGAGTGGCGCGCCCGCCCTGCGCGCCCCCGCGGCGCCTGGGTCTCCCGGCTGCCAGGCCTGCGCCGCAGCCCCCGCGCTGCCGCCCCCGGAGGAGGCGCGGCCGGCCGCCTGCAGACTCGCTGGAGCGGGTCGGAGGCGGGAGGCGCCGGGTGGAGCGGCTCGGAGGGAGAGGATGCGTCGGCTCCCGGGTAGAGCGGGTCTCCTCGGCGCGGTGCTGCTGACTGTGCTGCTGGCGGCGGGGCGGGCGCTCCCCCTGAGGAAGCCGCGGGGTCCCTGGCGCCGGCCCCGGAGCCCAGCCAGGCTGGCGGAGGTGAGCAGTGGGGCGCTGGCTGCGTGCGCTGTGTCCCCCTCTTGGCCTCCCATTGGAGTCCGGCAAAGGCCAGGTGTGCGGGGGCCTTAGGAGTCCCCACCCCCCGTCTGTGTAGCGGGCCAGCCTGGGGAGAACCTTTTTTTCTGTGCCAAGTGAGGAGCGCAGACACCCAGGCAGGGCCCGGCTTCCTCTTGTTGCCTCGCCCTGAGCGCACCTTTCCTGCAGCCGCGCTGTCCAGGTGCGCGCCCCGAGGGGGGAGGGTGGCAGACGAGTGGCGGGCTGGGGTTGCTGAGGTTCAGCCGGTCATGGTGCAACCTCTTAAATCAAGTCTGCGACAGATTTGAGTCCCTTTGGGTGTGAGTTGAGACAAGGTGAGGTAGTAAATGGGGTCCTCCAGCGTGCTGCCCGGGTGTAGTCCACCAGGGACCTTTATATTTCTCTGAACTTGGAAAAGCAGAAGAGGTCCCTTAGACATCGGAGGGTACTTTCTGGGTGGCCTGTGAGCAGGCCTAGGGGGTGGGTGTAAGACAAGAGTGAGATGGAAGGGCCGGCCGAGTGGCGCATTGGTTAAGAGCTGGTTTTGGGATGCCAGCGGCCCCGGTTCGGATCCCACATGAGGGCCAGTGACACTGCCCTCTACAGCTAACAACAGCTCCACCTGGAGCTGGGCTGTGCGAGCCCCGGTGATGGTGTGGGCTGCAGCCCCTGCTGCAGTGGGCTGCCATAGGCTACAGTGAGTGGCCCGCAGCCAGCGTGAGTGGCTGGCAGCCAAGCGTGAGCTGCCAATAGCCGCGGTGAGCGACCATCCAGAGGCCAGCGACCGATCTGCCTCATCCGGGAAGAGCGCAATGACGATACCAACAGTGAAGCAACATCCTCCACAACTAAAACTGAAGAACAAGAAGACGGCAACTTGTCTGTTCCCCTTCCCCGATTCCCCAACGCTGTTCCCCTCCACCAATTCCCCAATAAAATCTTTAAAAAAAATAAAAAAAAAGAGTGAGATGGAAAAGAGTGGTGTTAGCCATGGAGACAAACCATAGTGTGTTCCACACCTGTCTGCTGTCACCAGGGGTCAGCAGTCCAGCCCGTGCCCCCCTGGACTGGAGTGGACACTCATCCCCATGGGGACAAAGCCTGCTGGACTTGTTCCAAGGTCTGCAGGAGCAGGCCTGTGTGGCCGGAGGTCCTGACTCCTCCCCTGCCCTCAGCTGTTCTTGGAGGAGCCCAGAGTCATTCTTCCCATTTGTGGGGGGAGGACACCGAGGGCCCCAGACACTGCAGGGTGCAGGAGATTGGTGAGTGAGTGGCCACGCTTGGGCCACACTCTCAGTGCCCAGGCTGCTGAGGCTCTCCAGAGGCAAGGGACGAAAGGAGCCTCGGCCATCCTTTAGGGGGTCTGGGTCGACAAGCAGCTGTCCACTTTTTTTCATTACTGCCCCCCTAAGGAGCCTTTTAGACATCTTTTTTTCAGGCGATCCCCCATCATGAAATGTTAATAGCACAGATATAGTCTGTTTATATACCATGGCCCTTTGGAGTGTTACAAACCAGGGTAACATCTAAGATATTTTGCTTCCCAGAATCCAATTTTTGCACCTGTTGAGAGTACATCCTGTAACCTGGATTTCTCCACCTCCACATTACTCTTTTAGATCATACATTTCTTTTCTTTTTTTAAAGCAAGCATATTTTTTTTTCTTTTTTTTTTTTTGAGGGCAGTGTCACTGGCCCTCATATGTGGGACCTGAACCAGGGCCACTGGCTTCCCAAGCCAGCGCCTAACCACCACCCCACTCAGCCGGCCCTAGGTCATACATTTCTTTGTTGTGCATTGTAGGATGTTTAGCAGCACCCCTGAACTCTACCTACTAGATGCCTGTGGTTCCCGCGTCCTGACAGAGACAGACATTGTCAAATGTTCCCTGAGGTTCACCCCATCCCCGCTGCCAATTGTTGAGAACCACTGCTATAGACAAATCCAGAGGAACTAAACAGCCTCTGGCCAGTCCCATGTCCCAGGTGGAGGTGACAGTGGTCATAAAATTAATTGAATTGACATTTTTTCCTACTCGTTTGGCATAAATACTTTCTATTCTAATACTTACACTTTGTATTGGACATATTTTCCATAGGTTTGCCAGATCTTTCCCCAAAATCAGCCTAAAGGATGAGTTATTTCAGAGCCAAAACCATATCCCCAGCGCCAGTAGAGCCTGGCTGAACCCTCAACAACATGTTAAAGCAAATTAGTGCCACGGAAAAAAAACAGAGCTTGGAGCCCAGGGCCAAGGGTTTGGTCCCAGCGAGTCATTAACTTGTGTGTGACTCACCTTGGACAATTTCCTGACATTTAAAACAAGGGTCTAAGGCATCTCCATGGTCTCGTCCAGCCAAACATTGTTCCACAAGTCTGTGTGATGTGAGTTAGAGCTGTTATACATCAAAAGTGTTAGGTAAGGGATTCTTGAGAGGATCTGGACTGCTATCGTAGGGCCTTGGGTGATATGTCAGAAATAACTGACCAACCCAAAGACCTTTATGAAGAAACTGAAGACCATCAACCCTCCAAGATCTAAAGGTAGAGGATGATTGAGGGGGAGTGAGCGTTCCTGGGTCTTGCAAAGTGGGTACAAAGTACTGCATGTGATGTTAGTTCATTGTCACACCATCTGACTTGGGTGTTATTCCCATTTTCCAGGTGAGAAAATTGAAGCACGGAGGTGTTAAACCTGGCTGGGAGAGGGAGCCAGGTCTGCCATTTCAGGGGCTCCATGGGGGACCTTATGGTCTATCTTTGCATGTCAGGGCCCAGCCCGCTCATCCAAACCCTTGAAAAGTCTTGAAATCATTAGCATTGTGAACAAAATGGGCCACCCTTTCCCTGGGCAGGCCTGTTGCTGAGCCTCGGTTTACTCCTACAGTCAAATGGGAATAAGAGAACCCGTTCTGTCTGGTGGCGTACTGGGTGAGAAAACGCAGTACACATGGGTGGGCCATCATTGCAAGGGGCTAGCCAGGCGGCCTTTTGGATGTTGGACAGGCGAAGACTGACACAGCTCTGCCTTGGGTGTCTTCTGTTCTCATTAGAATCAGAATACCACCCCAACAGCCACTGTGCTTAGTAGTTTGTGTTCCTTGTCTTGTTATCCTCATTTTAGGGATGAGGAAGCTGACAGTGGATCCAAGAACTAACCCACAGTTACAGAGCTAGTCAGTGGTGAGCCAGGATCCAAATCCATTTTTGCTTCATTCCAGAGCGCTGGGCATGTAGTCTAGCTCTCACCACTCCCTAGGCAGACAAGGGAAGACCTGGGAGCCATGGGGACCGGGGCTGAGGACTTGGAGCAGAGCTTGGGCCTCTGTATGTGTGATAGAGGGTGATGGAGATTAGAATCAGGCAAAATAGAAGAACTGAGAGGATAGCTCTTCCAGGCTGCAAGGGGAAGGGGTCCCACGTGAAGGGGTCCCACGAGGGGCAGAGCTGAGAAACACCAGCTTGAGTTGCCAGGGAAGGAAGCACTTGGTGAGGGGACGGGTTGAGTGAAGAGCTAAGCACAGAGGAAGACCCACCAAGCCTGGGGACGAGTCCTGCAGGGGTAGGGGTGTTTAGTCAGCACTTGAGCCCTGGTCCATTTTTCAGCCAGCATCAGGGAATGGGTAGAGGGGCGTGGTGGGTTGAAAGGTCTCACCTGCCAGGTGGGTGACACCCGGAAGCAGGTATTTTCCTGAAGATTGGCCTTCTTTGGTTGGGGCCTTTCTAGCCTAATCAGTGAGTGTCGGAAGGGGAACTGGAACCCAGGTCTGCGTGATGCCAGCCCTGTGGCCTTGCCTCTTAGCCTCCTCCTGCAGCTGGCACCTCTGCAGACCTGGACCATGACCTCATTCTCCCTCTAGACCATTGTTTTTGCTCTCAGAGCTCAGAAAGCTGGTTGAAGGACAGAGAGGACAGGAACGGGCCCCTGGAGGCTCTGCTGCTCGTGTTCCCACACAAATCCTCGGCCTCCCTGGAGCTCAGGCTCCTAGCCCTGTTCCTCCGCTTGGCACCTCACTGGGCTGTTATGAGGATTAACAGGAAAGATGGATGTGAAAAGTAGAACATCCTGTTCTAGTGTTTTGTTCATTCAGAGGGGCAGGCAATGAACCAGAAGACGCAGCCCCTGCCTGGAGTTGGCAAAGCCCAAGGGTTAAGAGCACAGACTCTCCAGCCAGACCATCTGCCTCACATCCTGCTGTGCCAGCCCCCTGTGTGATCGCCAGGCAAGTTACTTCACCTCTCTGATCCTGGAATGCCTCATCTCTGAAGTGAGGATGATGCTAGCACATGCCCAAAGGGTTGTCTTGAAGATTCGAGTCGATGCATCTAGGCTGCTGCATAATTTGTGGGGCCCAGTGCAGAGTGAGAGTGTGGGGCCTCTGAGCATTTCCAGAGGGCGACACTAGAGCGTTAAACCAGGTGCAGGGCTCCGTGCGAGTGCACAGGTCACACAGTCTGAGCCTGCCAGCCCTGTGCTTGGAGGTGTGCTCTGTCAGTAGTACGTACTCTTATTACAATGAGAAGCTTTGAGGCCTCCACTGGGGGCCAGTCGGCTGGGTTAGACGGTTACACACAAGTCCAACGCCATCCCTCTGCCTGTGGTCCGCTAGCCTGGCTGAAGAGGCAGTTGCTGTCGAATGCTGGGGCTCCAGCATCTCCTGGGAGGCTCTGGTGACTGTGTGTGTGCAGCCTGGCTCTGTATGGACGGGCCTGGGCCTCAGCAGCTGGGGCTGTGGGGAGGGGAGGTGCCAGGCTGCACCTGGCAACTGGATTTCATTACCGGGAACAAGTTCCTGACCCCGAGTCAGAGAGGAGAAGGGAGAATGGGGAAACTGAGGGGGCGGAAACAGGTTAGCAGGCAGTAAGGGTTTGTGGGTGTGAGGGCTCTCCTGTTAACCGGTAACACATGGATCAGGGGCTGCTGGCCAAGCCTGGGAGGGTACATGTGGGCGCGCGCGCGCGTGTGTGTGTGTGTGTGTGTGTGTGTGTGTGTGTGACAGCGACACAGACAGAAAATGGTGGAGATGTATCTTGGTACAAGTGTCTCCCACTTTTCAAAGGTTCACATTATGCCCCTTCACTTTTACAAAACACATTAGTACCTGTTTTCGCAAGCCGAATAAAAATCCAAGAGGACTTTTGCTTTTACAAAAAAGAGGAAAAGGGAAAATAGCATTCCGCCTTGGTTTCACAGGGAGCTGTGATAAAGGCAGCGAGCACCCAAGCAGTGGGAATGGCATGGCTTTTACTATATGTTAGTGTTATTTTAGTCTTTATGTGTCATTTAGTAGGTTATTTGGGGGGTCTTGGAACATTTTTTCCATATATGTTCATGGTCATTGCTTCTTTGCTTTACGCCATATCCCCTCTCATAGGAACACTCTACTTTCAGACTGCGGCGAAAACTTGTGTATATCTCTACATCTCATGTCTGTCTGGGCAATGACACCATCCCCCAAAAGAAGTTGTGTATCTGTACCTGCGTGAAGCTCCACACGTGAGCCTAGTAGATGGGGGCAGTGGCCCTGTGGGGCAGGCAAGTGTTCTTACACAGACCCAAGCCTCAGAATTTGGTTCAGAACGTCATGGAATATACCTACCCAGAGATCCTGCATCAGGGGTGGTAGGTTGGGGATGGGGGTTGAGGGAGGCGGCTTCAGACCAATTAAGATGTAAAGAATTAACACAGTGCCTGGTGAGAGGGCTGCTATCTTCTCTCTTCCCTCTAAGAACCATCTATCACCAGGTCGAGATGACATTCGTTGCACACTTGTCATATTTGAGGCTTCATTCTAACTCAACAACCCTACGAGACAAGGACTGCCATTTCCTAATTTATCGAGGGAGAAACTCAGGCAGATCAAGGCAGCTGCCCAAGGGCACACAGCTCATCAGCACACAAGCTAGGCTTTGAATCACGTGCTGTGCACTCGTTACCACTGCATTCAGCTGCCAGACAAGGTGATGAAAAATGTGTGTGCTTGGTGAATGCAAAGGCAGTTGCATAGGAAGGGTTATCGTCATGAGGGTCCATGCACGCATGTGTGCACCCATGCATGGCAAGAGATCTGGCAGAGCTGAGTTTGAACCTGAGCTCAGATGTCGTGGCCTTTGAGACCTTACTGAAACCCCTTATCACTCTCCAAGCCTCCATAACCTCTTCGTTAGCATTGTCACACTCAGTCCTCAGAGTGCCAGCATTCATTTAATCACTCAGCAGAGATTAATGAGCTCCTACAATAGAGCAAGCATTGTGCCAGGCACGGGATACAGCGTGAACAAAACAGACAAAAATTCCTGCCTGCACGGACCTTGCACTCTAGTTGGAGTGGGTGACAGAAGGCACGCAAAGGGCCTAACCCAGGCCTGGTGTGGAAGATGGGCTCAGATGATGGCACACGGCACAGCTCTGCCCATATCCCCTCAGGCCTTACTTCCAGTTTCCTAAGGGTGTTCACTCGCACCAGGGCCTGCTCTGAGCTGTACATGGCAAGTACCTGCCTGGAAAGCAAACCCTCTCCCCGACTCCCAGCAGTGCTCAGCCAAATGACTGGTGGAGTTGGTAGGGAACTAGCCCAGCTCCCCTTCCTCTGGGGGGATAAGTGAGGTGCTCAGTGGGATTGCGCTCCAGTTGCCCACCATGGTCACTAGCTTGATGGAGCATTCATTCTCTATTAGCTGCCCCAATTCCCTGACTTGCTCCCCCACACCCTCATGGTGTCTCTTTCCAAAGGGACCACTTGCTCTTCAGTCCTTGTCTCGGGTCAGCTTTTGAAGGAACTCAAACTAAGACCGGATGTCTTCCCCCCATCCCTCCCCTGTCCACTGCCAGGCACTACTGGGGGCTGATGCCCAGGGCAAGAGGCTCCACGAGCAGCCCCAGGGAGGGGCAGCATGTGTGGCTGTCATGTTTAGTCAGGGCTTTCCATGGCCTTTGCTCAATGTCTGGTCCACCTGGGCCCAGGGAGTGGAGGTAGGGCTAGAGCTGGGGTGCACATCCCCAGCGCCCTCCCCATCACTGTCCCATTGTCCAGATAAGGATGCTCACAGAGGTTATGGCCCCTGCCAGGGTCCCACAGATCGAGGCCACAGCCGGGATTCAGACCCAGGCAGCCTGGCTCTAGAGCAGGGCTTCTGAACTGCAGCTCTGTGTGGCATCCTGTGCTGGAGAATTCATGCTGTGAGGGCTTGCCTATGCATTGAAGGATCTCTGACTCTTAACCTCTAGGTTCCAGTAGCACCCCTTCCAGTTGTGACAACCACAGATGTCTCCAGACATTGTCCATGTCCCCAGATGAGAACCATTGCTTACCTACCTGCCCAGATAAGCCAGAAAGGCTACATGACCCTGAACTCCTGCTGCCTTGAGCCTGCCTAGTCCTGTGGCCCAGAGGCTGCACACAGAGGAAACGCTGAACAAAGTCACAGGGACAGTTAGGGCCCTGGTGGGTGGGAGGTGCCAGGAAGGCAGCATGTGGGGATGTCCCAGGCCTCCAAGACTGGTCAGTGAGGGGCTCAGGTGGTGCCGTGATTCATCCATCCATCCTCTGCTCAGCTATCCTGGCTGTCTAGACCAGAGCGCTCTGACTCAGTGAGAGACTCCGGGGCCAGGCTGAGATGGGGCTACACTGCTCCAGGAACAAGTGGTTAGTGCAGGAGCCTTGGAGCCAGGCATCTGGGGACCACAGAAGGGGAGGTCAAAGAGGAAAGGCAGAAGATTCTGAATCTCTTTTCCAACACAAGAGAGGAATCATTGAGAGTGAGAAACTACACTGATTAAGCCCCTGATTTGTGAAGAGGACCCTCGGCACTCACACCTGCAGTGTTAGAGCATAATAGTTAAGAGAGTGGGCACTAGGCCTAGATTGTCTGCTTCAAATTCTGGCTCTAACACTGTCTGTGTGACCTCAGGCAAGTTACTTGCCCTCTCTGTGCTTTAGTTTTCATTAGCAAAATGGGGATGACAACTAGCACCTACCTCCTGAGGATTTTTAGAAGGATGAAATGAGTGATTAAGTATTTAGAATAATGTTTGGCACACAGTGGATGCTGTGGAAGTGTTTGATTAAAAAAATTTTTTTGAAAAAAAAAATTTTTTTTGACAATCCTTCCAGGGAGGAATTATTGTCCTCATTTTGCAGACCAACGAATGTGCTAGTAAGAGGCAGAGCTGGGACTTGAACCCAAGCTGATCTGACTGTCCAGAACCCACATTTTTTCAGCCATACCACACTCCCCCAGGTGTGAGATGGGAGGTGGGGTCAAGGGCGGTAGCCTGGGTGGGGCGGGGTCCATAGGCTTCTGGCCCCTGAGGCTCATAAGCGTAGCTCTAGATGGCGCTTTTTCTGTGCTGGCATGGAGACCTGGGCAATGGCTGCAGCCTGGAGGTAGGTGGGCGGCCTCTGAGCTCCCCAGCGTCCCACTGTCTGAGCAGATGAACACTGAAGCAGGAGTCAGCGACAACCAGGATCTGCCTTTCGCTTGCTATCTGTGCTGAAGCAAGGGTGGTACTGGCATGGGGCTCATGGGCTTTGGCTGGTGGAGGGAATTAGCTGGCAGCCCGCCAGCCACATGGGCAGCCTGGAATAGGAAAAGGGGCTGGGCCCAAGGTGGGCAGACAGAGGAAGGTAGCTATGCTCAGAGATGCTAAGGAATACAGCCCCACCTGGAGGGCTTTTGATGGTCACGTGTTCTGAGGTGAAGGGCCCAGGCCTGCTACCCACCGCCGTAAGGACTTCCTAGGGCTTCCTGCCCTGATTCGTGGGGCCTGCCGTCTGTACTCTTGACAGCAGTTCGGGGGGATTCTGAGGCAGGTGGCCTGCAAAGTGCACTTGGGAATCACTGCTTCAAACAACTGGCTTCCCTCTCTGGGCCTCAGTTTCTTCATCGGTAAAACGAGGAGGTTGGATTGTGTTCCTTCCAGGTGTAGAAACCTGATTTTAAACATCCTCTCATGCCTTACGTTGGCACCATTTGTTCAGATGCTGTGTGGACACAGCCTCACTTATCCTCTGGGGGGTTAGAGCAGCCATGTTTGGATATATAGTCAGAGGGTGAGTTTGTAATCTGGTCAGACCCCAGGGCTCCCTGACCAGCCTCTTTTGGGTCCCAATGAGGCAAGCCCTGACCTCAGACACCCCTCCTTCCCCTCTCTCTCCCTTAGGTCTCAGCCTTCCCGGACCCCAGCTCTCTTAGGGGAGAGGAGGACACACGCCTGCGTCTTCCCAGAAGTCTCCTTCAGGCAGGGCCACACCGGCACAGGCGCTGGGCTCTCACTGGGCCCGCAACTCTGACCCCGGAAAAGACAACCCCTCCTGGGACCCAGGAAGACACCCCCTTGCTGCTGGAGCTGCAAAAGCTGCCAGGATTGGCCAACACAGACTTGAGTTCCCCGAACCCCAATATCCAGGTGAGAGTTCCAGAAGGGCGTGGGCCCAGCGGACACCTGGAGAGGAGCTGGGCTGAGTGGTTCAGCTCTGAGGTCCGGCATCCCAGCCTGTATTCCTCGGAGGGCGGGGGTCCTGTGTGGGACCTGCTATCCCTGTGGAATAGTCGGGGGAGGACCTGCCTCCACTTTCAAGCTGCAAACCGTGAGCAGTTCATATGGCTCCTAGTCCACGGCAAGGGACAAACAGCACCAACCTGGCAGGACTGTCATGACGACCAAGTGAGCACAGAATGCTTCTTGAGTTGCATGGGACCCCAGGAACATGGGAGGAGGCTTTGTGGAAAAACCTAAGGGTCTGATCCCCGCCCTGGCCCATGCCTTTACTGCAGGCCCCTGAGAAAGGGGTTGAGTACTGGGGAGGGGGGTGTACTGCCCACTGGAGGGGCTCTTAGGAGAGGAACCTAAAGGGGCCAGTGGAATTTTAGTTTACGTACTCCACTGCCAGTCCTGAATCCCTAATGGTAATAACTGCATTTTTATACAGCAGCTACAGTTTACAAAACACTTTCACCAAAGGAAGTGTTGGAGGTAACTAAAATTGTTTGAAATTGTGTGTCTGTGTGTGTGTGCGTGTGTACCTGTGAAACCTGGAAGGCTAATAATCCTAGATGCCATCGGACGGTGATGACATATGGGCAACATTCATTTGCTTCTTTACATTTTGCTGGTTTTCACCCAAATTTTGTTCAGTGGCCTCATATTCCTTTATAATAACCCCAAATGATGTTTTTCAATTCACTTTCACATGAATGATTTCATGTTACCTATTTCCCGTCCACCCCATCCACCATGTGGTGTAAGAAAGCGCCAGCAGCACCGCCCCAGCCCGCTGGCTGCTGTGGGGATTTGCTGTCTCTGCGCTCATTTTCCCGCCCTCGGGTGAGGAGAGGGAGGCTCGGGGCTGTTGGTGGCCTCTGAGGTTGGGCAGCCTACAGGCTGGTGGAGCCAGAGTTCAAAGCCAGCTTTTCATAAGCTAGTGGGTCTGCACCCTGACACATGTCAGAGCCCCCATACCTGGCCCCACCTAAGCCCAGTTAAAGCCGTGGCTGAGGTGGGTTTGGGGAGTCAGGAATCCCCAGGGCATTCTGATGCACAGCCAGGTCTTAAGCCGGGCTCCCGTGTGCCTTGGGAGGCCAAGAGAACGGCCTGGTTTGGAGAAGAGGTTGGGTGGGTCTTTCTCCCCTGCCCCTGCCCTTGTCATCTCTCCTGTCCTTGTGGTCCAGCCCTGAGCACTCCCTCACTGGCCCACCTGGCATCCATCTCCCTGCAGGTGACCATCGAGGTGGTGGAGGACCCCCAGGCAGAGGTGGAGATGGACCTGTTGGTTGAGCCCAGCAGTCGCTGGCGCCACGATGCCCCCAGCTGGCTGCCCGCCAAGGAGCTCTTCTGGCCCCTCTTCTGGGGCTACCTGGAGGGAGAGGAGGCGGGGACCAGCCTCCAGGGCAGAGCCCCAGGGGAAGAGGAGGAGGCAGAGGAGGAAGAAGAAGACTACGCTTCGGAGTACAGCGAGAGCGAGAACCAGGCGGACAGCGATGAGGAAGACGACGACGAGGAGCCTGGGTTCAGTAGGGCCGCAGGCAGCTGGGAGCAGGGCTGGCTTGTCCCCGGGGACTGGGCCCTCAAGGAGTCGGAGAGCTATGGTGAGCACCCTCGTCTCGGCATCCCTGGCTGCTGCCCCTCAGGTCCTGAGAGGAAAGGGGGATAGAGAGAGGGCTGAGAGCTTCCTGGGCAGGGGCAGCGGCGGGCAGCTTAGCCCACACATACCATCAGCAGCTCAAGAGTGAGGTCACCTGTAGTTTACAAAGCTTTCCCCGCAAAATTTTTTTTTTTTTTTGAGGGCAGCGTCACTGGCCCTCATATGTGGGACCCGAACCGGGGCCGCTGGCTTCCCAAGCCAGCGCTTAACCACCGCGCCACTCGGCTGGCCCTCCCTGCAAACGTTTGATCCTCTAAGCAAAACGGACATTTGTTAATATTTTATATATTCATATCCGTTAGTTTCCAACAAATTGGGAAATACTATAAATCCTACCACTCACAGCTGACTTCATTTTCTGACTGTGGGTTTGAATTCTGGCTCTGCCCCTCACTCACTGAGTGACCTTGGGCGAGTTCCTTCACTTCTTTGTGCGTCAGTCCCTTCCTCTGTAACATGGAGAACAGCACAACTTATATGACATAGGATTGGGTATAGAGGGTATTAAGTAGTTAATACATTTAAAGTGCCAGCATATAGCAATCAAAGTATTGGCTATTTTTATTAGAAAACAACATGATAGTACAGTCTGTCCAGAAAATATCACCCAAGGCTTGCCAGCCCGCCATGACAGCCATTTTTTTTACATTTTTTACATATATTTACATATTGCAGTTCAGGGTTTCCCGGGGGTGCAAACCATTTCATACATATTGCAGCCATTCTCCCCAGAACCCTAGTGTTTTGTCATTGAACAGCGGAGCCTATGATTAAGACTAAGTCGTAGGAGGCTTTTCCCAATTCACCAAAATCATACAAACAAACAGGCAGAATTTTCATGACTTTCATCTTTTCTTCCATTAATTTTTCCCTTAACTCTTGGTTTAGAGAACCAAGACTGCTTGGGCCTGCATGGGAAGTGAGGAGAGTACCGGCTGTGTCAGTACTTTGCGGGGTTCCACAGGGAGCCCTGGGTTTCAGGCCCTGCCCAGCCAGAAGGCTGTGGGTACAGTCATGGTGTCTGTATTTCAGGTCCCTCACCAGGGCCGGATTCCTAATATGGCAGCAGCAGAGACATTCTTTAATAGCCCCAGTGAAGTATTGTCATCCTGGGTTTCGTCACCAACAGCCAGAGAAGTATTGTCACCCTGGGTTTTGATTGACATACAAACCAGAGCTCAGAGATGGAGGTGGACTTGCCCAAAGTCACAATGACAGTGGTCAGGGGGCCGCCAGCCCAGATATCTTTTCCTCTTCCTTGCTGTGTTGACATAGAACAGGTGGCTGGGGGTTGTGCTGTCTCTGTAGGGCCACTTCTTACATTTATTTGCAGGGGTGTTCACTGCACCCAGATGAGGGTACCCAGCTGAGGGGTCGAGTGGGGCTGACACCCAGCCCCTGGTCTGTCCACTAGGCTAGGAGCACTGGCACTGGCTGCATCCTCCCAAGGAACGGGTGCCCCTTGCTAAATTATGCCAATGCCCCCCGTGGGCTGTGCTCACTCGCCCCTGGCTCCTTGCCTTGACCCAGATTATGAGCCTCAAGAGGAGTGGAGCCCCTGGTCTCCTTGCAGTGCGAGCTGTGGCAGCGGCAGCCAGCAAAGGACTCGGACCTGCGGCTACGCCTGCACTGCCACCGAGTCCGGGGCCTGCAACCTGCCCCCTGTCCTGGTGAGATAAGCAGCAGCTCCTGCGTAAGGAGTGACGTACACTCTGGGCTTGGTCCCCTGGGAGTGTGGACATGTGAGCCTTGAACAAGGGGTGGACTTGGGAGAGGGCTCCCAGAAACCTCACAAACATGGTGGTCCTGCCTCATCCCAGGCCTGTCCCAGATGCTATGGCCACCGAGAGCCTAGTGAGGGCTGGGCTTCCCCAGCGGGAGCACAGAGGTGCCCTGGGGCACCACCAGCCTGGCCTCCTCTCTTCCCAAAGGCGCCAAGGATGAAGGTCCCTTGGGCTTCCCCACTGAGGGGTGGCAGCCCCTGGCCCACAATGCTACGGACATGCTCAGCCCAGGTCAGTGGGGGGCTAGGCCTTCTCCCTGGGGGTGTTGGGGAGAACCTCTTTTGGGAGGGTGGAGCATCATTGCATGGGCAGGAATCGCACCTCCATCCACTGAGGCAGAGGGTACATGTTCCAGCTGGAAGGCTAGCCTCCCCAGCAAGGGGGCCCTAGCATTTCTGAGCCCCCCAGACAGGCCTGTTGGCCTCTGCCAGCCTGATATTCCTGCTGGGAAGAAGGTCTTGATGGGAACCACAGAGCTTGGAGTTCATCCGGTAGGGGATATTCTCCCTGGCAACAGGATGGCATGGGGACATTCCGGCTTCTTCTCCTGGGTCACCCTTGGAGACTCCTGGGCGAGCTCTGTTTGGGGAGGAGGTGCTGTCAGAAATGGATCAGGGCCCAGAATCCCAGGACTGTTCCTTCCAGCAGCTCAGAGCAGGCCATGCTTTTACCAGCATACTCTGTATCTGTGTCGCTTAGTCTCACCTGCACATCACAAAGAGGCAGGCGGCTGCCGACAATCCCCCGCCGCCCCCCTTGCAGATCAGGGCCATGCTTGACACCACAGAGGCTCACTGTGCACCTGACACTGTGCTGGGGCAGGGGATTCTCAGAAGACAAAGCCTGGTACCCGCCCTCAAGAAGCTCAGGTCTTACGGGGGAGAGACACAGGACCAACTTGAGCACTGCACTGCGAAGTGTGCCCAAAGGTCTGGAGCAAAGAGGAAGGAACAATTTGTTCTACGTGGCAAGTGTCAGAAGCCACATTTGCCAAGATAGAGGGGAGGAGGGCAGCATAGACAGCGTGGACCACTGGGGGCCCAGAGTGGCAGTGACTCACCCAAGGTCATCTGGCCTGAGAAAGGCAGTGTTAAGAACAAGAATGAGCCAATGGGTAAAATACTGAAACACTTTCTTAGTAATTGGTTAAAACTGCTCTCCCTGCCCTGCCCACTCCAGCTCCGCCCCCAAGGTCGCAGGAGCTTCCCCACCACCCAGCATCTAAAGGGACAACACCTGGCACAGCAGAGGGCCTCCAGGCCCCTCATCCAGCCCCTCCTGCGCCTATTCTGAGCCATGGCCTCTTGCTTCAAGGTGCCTAGGTGTGTGGGAGCCCCCGTCTGTCAGCAGTGGAGGCCAGAGCGGACTGCCCCCAGCTCTGGGGTGGGTCCTTCCGCTTCTGCCCCTAAGGCCCTCCCAGGCCACATCTTTGCACCAGCTGGGGCCTAGGCCTTCTCTCTCCATGCATTGGCCCTTGATCAGCCCCCACCTCACCAAGGAGCTGACCAGCTCCCCTCCCGCACTTCCCTGCCCTCTGCAGATGTGGACAGCTGTGAAAAGTGGCTGAGCTGCAAGAGTGACTTCCTAGCCAAGTACCTGAGCCAGGTGCTGCAGGACCTGCCCAGCTGCCCATGTGCAGGGCCGTGAGCCTGCAGGATGAGCACCAGGGCTGCAGCTTCCAGTGGAAGGATGCCAGTGGCCCAAGAGAGCACCTGGACGTCTACCAGCCCACTGCGCGCTTCTGCCTTCGCTCCCTGCTGTCCGGGGAGAGCAGCACGCTGGCCGCCCAGCACTGCTGCTATGACCTGGGCAGCCGGCTACTGACCCGAGGCAAGGGAGCTGGAGTGCCCGACCTGATCAGCACCGACTTTTCACCTGAGCTGCACTTCAAGGTGGACACACTGCCCTGGATCCTCTGTAAGGGGGACTGGAGCCGTTACCATGCTGTGCGGCCTCCCAACAATGGCCGGGCCTGCGCTGCCAACCCTCCCGAGGAGGAGTACCTGGCCCAGCTGCAGGAGGCTAAGGAGTACTAATGAGAGGGCGGCTGTGCTGGAGAGCTCTCCTTGCAGACCCCCGCCCCTGCCCACACTGGCTGAGTGCAAAGGCCCACCCTTTGAGGCTGGTCTGGTGCCACATGCCCTCTGCTCTCTGTGAACTCCCTCTGTGACCCTGAGGCAGGTCAGCACCCTGCTGTTGAGGCGGGGTTGGAGGGCCCAGGTCCCTGGGGGTGCAGCGGAAATCTGTGTCCCTGGGAGCCTCCCTCTCCTGCCTGCTGGGAGGTGCGGTCCCAGCCTGGCCACTCATTTTCTTCCCCGTCCCTTGGAGCTGCCTCTCCTGCCCTGGGTTTCCACACAGCCTGATTCCCAGGGTCTGTGGTGGATGACTCCAACCCCAGTCCTGAGGGCCACCCCCAGCTGCCCGTTGTCAGGCTGATAGCCAGCCCTGGGTAACCAGCCCTCCTTACCTCTGAGTGGTTGCACATGACCCTCTTGTCGCACTGCTTGCTGGGAGCTACTGGGCAGGGGGGTCATCCTCAGCACCAAGCTTCCTTTCAGTGGACGCCACTTTAGGGCTGAAGGCCATCAGTGGACACACAGGCTGAGGCAGCTGAGACAAGGCAGCCTCCAGACGGGTAAAGGATCACCCAGTTTTCCAGCCCACCTCTGCTCTGTCCAGGTTATAGGAATGTGCAGGGCTGGGAGAGAGCACGGCCCCAAATGGGAGAGGGGCAGCTTGTCACAGCAGCCAGGCTTGGGGTGGGCTCAGAACCAACTCAGGAGGATGTATCATGCTCCTGGGGTGACCTGGAAAGCCAGTTCTCTGGGAAGGGGTGGGGGGAGCCCTGATTTGTAGCATAGGAGCAGTTTGTGGTGTAAATGCTCCCACCAGGGCCCATTTCAGGCTCCCATGGCGATGTCACTGAATGCACTGAGCTCAGCGTGGGGAGGAGATGTACATAATCAGCTCTCCCTACACACCCTATGCCCTTCCTGCTGCCCCTCAATCCCCAAACCATGCTTTCTTGCCTTCGGGGTTGAAATGCTGAAGGCCCAGCTGTCTCTGTTCACAAAAGCCTCCACAAGATAGGGGACGTCAGTCCTAGCCCATACACAGCTGCCCTGAAGCTCTCTGGGATCCTCAGCAATAAAGCACTTTATTTTCCATTTCTGTCTGATGAATATGGGGCGCAGCAGAGCAGAGGGGTGTCGGGGAGCCTTAGCTTACGGCCAAGCGGAGCGCCTTTCTGGCTCCCACAGGTGTGTTTGTGACGGCCTATCCCAGCTGGGCAGGCAGAGCTCCTGGGGTACCGCGCTTAGCCTCAGTACTCACGCTTGTAAAGGGCTGCCTGAGGGGCAGGGAGGAGCTGGCTGGACCTCGGAGGTACATTCTAAGTTTTGTGGCCCAAGAGGTAAATTGCAATTACTCTGGAGGAAGTGGCCCCATTTCCCCAGGTAACTTGCTACAAGAGGATCCACTGCAGAGTTGCCCAAAGGAGTGTAGCTAAGAAGACAGAGATGGACCTGTAGCCCGCCTCAGTTGGTACCCTTACCAGACACTCTGCTATCACTCCTGGCATTGGGGGAAGGAAAGAGACACGTTGGAAAGTAGAATGAGGGGGCCGGCCGAGTGGCGCATTGGTTAAGCGCTGGTTTTGGGATGCCAGCGGCCCCGGTTCGGATCCCACATGAGGGCCAGTGACACTGCCCTCTACAGCTAACAACAGCTTCACCTGGAGCTGGGTTGTGCGAGTCCCGGTGATGGTGTGGGCTGCAGTGGGCTGCCATAGGCTGCAGTGAGTGGCCCGCAGCCAGCGTGAGCGGCTGGCAGCCAAGCATGAGCTGCCAATAGCCGCGATGAGCGACATCCAGAGGCCAGCGACCGATCTGCCTCATCCGGGAAGAGCGCAATGACGATACCAACAGTGAAGCAACATCCTCTGCAACTAAACTGAAGAACAAGAAGACGGCAACTTGTCTGTTCCCCTTCCCCGATTCCCCAACGCTGTTCCCCCCCACCAATTCCCCAATAAAATAAAAAAAAAAAAAAAAAAAAGAAAGTAGAATGAGGCAAGGTGTGTCCAGAATCACCACATGGAGAAGCCCAGAGAGCCACGTTTCTGATTAGCATCACACTAGAGGTAAGTGTATTAGTCTGGTCCTGGACCACAGTCTGAAAATACTCGTGCAGCTGTTATAGGGACAGAGGGCAGGATCTCAGGTCACCGGATGGAAGCCAAATTCGTTCTCTCTTTCTCTCTCTCTCTCATCTGGGAAATTCAGTACAATTAGCATGGCCATGTTTTAATTATTTTTTAGCAGGGACTTCAAAAAAAAGAGTAGAGACATTCCAGAGCCTACTTTCACAGAAAACTGAAAATTCCCCTCCTAATATACTTTGACACTTAAACATGCTGTCTAAATTCAATCTATACCTAATGGTTGTCTATTTAACCCAAACTGAATTTGACCAGCCCCATTTTTTTTTTTAAAGATTTTATTGGGGAATTGGGGGAGGAGAACAACGTTGGGGAACCAGGGAAGGGGAACAGACAAGTTGCTGTCCTTTTGTTCTTCTGTCTAGTTGTGGAGGATGTTGCTTCACTGGCCCATGTTGGTATCATCATTGTGCTCTTCCCGGATGAGGCAGATTGGTCGTCGCCCTCTGGACGGCCGCTCACGGTAGCTCTTGGCAGCTCACACCGGCTGCCAGCCGCTCACGCTGGCTGCAGCCCACTGCAGCAGGGGCTGCAGCTATGCCGTCCCGGTGACTCACAGCAGCCCAGCTTCAGGTCGAGCTGTTGTTCACCATCTTAGCTGTAGAGGGCAGTGTCACTGGCCCTTATATGTGGAAACCGAACCAGGGCCACTGGTGTCCCAAGCCAGCTCTTAACCAACGTGCCACTCGGCCAGCCCAACCAGTCCCATTTTTTATAATCTGTAATCTTTGTGACATGCTAAATTGCTACCATGTCAGGCCACAGATGAGAAAAATTGAAGAAAAGGGGCTGAATGGAGCCTTGAAGGGGCTGGAGAGTAGATTAGCCCTAAAATGATGTTTATTCAGACTCTACAAAGGAGAAAGAGACATTGCAGGTGGCTGCAGGCTTAGGAAAAACCAGAGGGGAAGCAGCGATGGAGGGCTCACTGAACGTGTGAAATGAAGGATTTTAGGGGCGGCTAGTATCAACCAGGAGTGGCTCATAAAATCAGGGCCAGTGCCTTTCACGTCACTGGTGTGATTAGCTGTTCTTCTGTCCCAAATACCAGGAGCTGCCCGTCACCATAGAGCACGACTGCCACCACTGCTTCCTACTTAGAAGGTTTTGCCCAATTTCCCCACTCTGATTTACCTGATATAGGTCCTAGTTTCGGCAAGACTGAATTCTATTTTTTTTTTTTTTAGAGAGCACTGTCACTGACCCTCATATGTGGGATCCGAACCGGGGCCGCTGGTGTCCCGAGCCAGCTCCCAACCACCGCGCCACTCGGCCGACCCAAGACTGAATTCTTACGAGGGTTGAAAACAACCAACAATATAAACCCTGCCAGTCCTATGAGCCTCCCTGGTCTCTTGGAAGATAGGATGTTTCAGATCTTTTGCCTCCATTAATCACAATAGGGACCCAAATGTGCTTTGGCTCCTCCATTACAATTAGATTTTCTTTCTTTCTTTTTTTTTTTTTTTTTTAAAGATTTTATTGGGGAATTGGGGGAGGGGAACAGTGTTGGGGAATTGGGGAAAGGGAACAGACAAGTTGTTGTTCTTCAATCTATTTTCATGGTGGGGGGGGCGCCAGTCACCATCTGGTTTCCCTTCGGCAGCTCGTGGTCTCTAAGCTCAAGGTGCTGAGTTCAATCTTAGTTGCAGGTGGGTGTAGCCACCATCCCATGTGGGAGTCGAACCAGCAGCCTCGTTAAGAGTGCAAGCTCTCTGGGGCTGGCCGAGTGGCACGGTGGTTAAGAGCTGGTTTGGGACACCAGCGGCCCCAGTTTGGATCCCACATGAGGGCCAGTGACACTACCCTCTTAAAAAAAAAAATCTTAGGGCCGGCCGAGTGGCGCATTGGTTAAGCGCTGGTTTTGGGATGCCAGCGGCCCCGGTTCGGATCCCACATGAGGGCCAGTGACACTGTCCTCTACAGCTAACAACAGCTCCACCTGGAGCTGGGCTGTGCGAGCCCCGGTGATGGTGTGGGCTGCAGCCCCTGCTGCAGTGGGCTGCCATAGGCTACAGTGAGTGGCCTACAGCCAGCGTGAGTGGCTGGCAGCCAAGCGTGAGCTGCCAATAGCCGCGATGAGCGACATCCAGAGGCCAGCGACCGATCTGCCTCATCCGGGAAGAGCGTAATGACGATACCAACAGTGAAGCAACATCCTCCGCAACTAAACTGAAGAACAAGAAGACGGCAACTTGTCTGTTCCCCTTCCCCGATTCCCCAACACTGTTCCCCTCCACCAATTCCCCAATAAAATCTTTAAAAAAAAAAAAAAAAAAAATCTTAAAAAAAAGGAGTGCAAGCTCTACCCACTGAGCCACCCGGGCAGCAGCTCAGCTCAAGGTGCTGAGCTGTTTTAGTTGCAGGTGGGCATAGCACACCATTGAATAGGCAATCTTGTTGTTACGCCAGCTGAGCCATCCTGCCCGTTGGCAGCTCAGCAACAGCTCAGCTCAGGCGCAGCGTTACTGGCCTATGTGGGAATCGAACCAGCGGCCCTGTTGCACAAAGCACACACTCTAAGCCAACTCTTAACCAACTGAGCCACTCGGCCAGCCCACAATTAGATTTTCTTAACATGTTGAGGTGTTTCTCAAAATGAACTCCTCATACCAAAATCACCGGATATTAACATGCAGCTTCATGGGCCACACCAAGAGTCTCTAGGGGTGGGGCCCACTTTTCTCCATTGAACAGGTGGTTCTCAGGTAAGGAGAACCCTTGGCCTAGGATTTGCAATTTAGCCAATGAACTGGCTTTTGAAAATGTTAATTCTTGCTCCAGGGAAAATGCTTGGGCTTGTGAGTCCAGAATAAGCAGGTGCTGGTTGCTAAGTGCCACCAGGTGCAGCTGCCATCTATCATCCTCTTGTCAGATACGTTATACCCATTATACTGATGAAATTCGCCCCATTTGTTAGGAAGTGGCACATTTACAATTCAAACCCAAGTCCAAGGTTTTGTTTTTAGTTACATCATTCTGCTTTGTAGGCTCAGATAGCTAACCGAAATGCTATCAGTCAAATGGCAGAGGTAAAAATTGGAACAGCCATCAGTACTGGGGATGTGACCCATTCCTAAGCATATCACGTGAGATCCTTTGGGTTTTATTAAGGTGTTTGTAAACACTACCCCGGGATCTAAGTATCGTTTTCTGAAATTGGTAACTCTCCAGCCAGGTGTGAAAGGGCTCCTTTTTTAGTCACTGGTCTCTGTTAGGAGGAGTCTGTGTTGGGGGCGCTGTTCATTCAAGCTGGAGTACAGGCTTTTTATCAAGTCATCTTTTTGGACTCCCAGGAGGCAGATACAATGCTGAATTAGATGCAAATTAGTTCAGTCTAGTACTTGTTTAATTCAAGACAAAGGTGGCTTTTGGGGGTCTAAATTATCCAGATCAGTGCTTATTTTCTGCTTTAGGTTTCTGCTTTAACTATGTTTTGGTGGGATTAGCCTCCAGGCCTGCCACCTTGTAAAACAAGCAAAAGGAAGATAACTGTAGCTGCAGGAGGTGGTCTGGATTGGCAGGCATTGGCTCTGGGGCTGAGGACGCCAGGGCAGGGCACAGGGAAGGGCGCCGTTTCCTCTCCCAGAACACGACAGTGTGAGTCCCACTGGAACATATTCCGGCACAAGGTCAGTGCTCAATAAACTCGTTCAATGGAACCAGGTATTTAAGAACACTCCAACACGCATTTCTTCCTTTCTGGGAATTTCCTACTACAGGAGGGGTGCCTGACATTCTAGACGGGCACAGCTTCCTGGTGGGGATGAACAGTGAGTGACAAGGCAGTAAACAGTGGTTCACATTTGAGCGCTGGCTCTGCAGTTATGGTCCTTCTTCCAAATCCCGACTGCCAAGTGTCAGTTGTTGGGCCTTGGATATGTTCCTTAGGAAATCCAAGTTTTGGGTTCTTGTAAAACAAGTGATGATTGTGTCTATTTCATAGGGCTATTATGGGGTTAAATGAGCTAATGCAAAGTTAATGTAGTTTCTGGTACATAGTAACTGCTCAATTAACAGAAGCTGTTAACTCAAGGCTCAGGTCCCTCTGTCACAGGGTGGGAATCTCTTTCCACATCTCAAACCAGCAGCTGGTGATCAACTCCTTTTGCGAGAGGTTGAAGACATGAAGAGGGGAAAGCCCAATGTGGCACCTCCACCAGCAGTGTTTGTCGGCACTGTTGACCCTGGAGCCCCAATCCGCCTCCTTTCCCTCAGTGAGGGGAGCAGAGCTTTTGCCCGTCTGCAGTGAAAGGACACTGGCTCAGGAATGCCTGGAGGCGAGAAGCAGGCTCCCTTCCTGCCTCTTAGTTACATTTCCCCAGAATGGAGGCAAAGCCTATTACAGCCCCTCCAGTTTTCTGTTTTTTAAATTAAATGTACCAGGGTGACACTGGTCCAGCTTTTTTTTTTAAATTCAAAACTTTCAAGGGAACTCTTTACTACTACCAGTCACCTAGTTAGCACAGGTTCCACATATGCACGTTTTTTAAATTACGTTTATTTAGCATATGTACACATAAAAGAAACATCACCTTCTGATCCCACCCAGCAGAAAACATGCACAAACCCAAGGTATACGCGGAGGGGAGGGGCCCCTGCCCCAAGTTAGTGGTCGGGATGGTGCAATCCTGGGAATCCCAAGCCTCGGTCAGGAGAGGGCTGCACTGAAGTGCCAGGCGGCTGCAGCCCCGCTGCTGGCCCTAGAACAAGCGCGCGCCATAGCCGAAGGTCTGCTTGATGCCCTCGAAGTAGTAGCGCTGCCAGCCCTGCCGCGTCCTCTCTTCCTCGGGGGCAGGGATGCCGCGGCCTTCCATGCACACTTCCGTCTCTCCGTTCTTGTCATTGAAGGTCAAGGTGATGGTGGCAAAGTGCCCTGGGGAAAGACAGAGGGGAGGGAGCTTTCAGAGCGTGGGTTTCCATCTGGGTTTAGACTGAGGGGAAATAAAAAGTTCTACAGGCAATGGCAATAAACAAAAATGCTTGCTTACCTTCTGGCCAAGATTTAAACCTCCACTTCATCACAATGTGTTTCTCAGGGACCTGAAATAATCACAGACATGAGTCTATACTACAGTCCCGGCCAGGATTAGCTACCGCCTTTCATATGGAGTCTATCATCTGTGCCATTACACTACTAACGAGGGGAAAGTGGACCACAGGGTGGGCAGCTCTGCACTAGTTCCTACTATCGCTTCTTACTCCTAAGTTGGGTCTGGTCAACTGCCCAGGTAAAATTTTAGTGCCACAAAGAGAAAGCCATAAGCCACCAACATCTACAAGCACTCTTCCATGTTTGATTTCTTCAGAAGAACTAATTTTAACTCCACTAAGGAGAAAATACTAGGAAAGCGAAGAATTCAAATTCTTCTTTGGAAAAATAGCCTTCTTTGGAAAAATAAATCAAAATGAGATGTAACTAACCTAAGAGATTAAAGCCTTAAATTTTACCCCAGAGCTTAAAAAAAAGGAGGAATGTACTCTGCTGACCAGACAGAGGCTACATCCAGGGTCTGGGGCTAGTGGGTACTCACCAGATCAGTGAATTCCCCCGTGACGTTGCCATCTACCAGGTGAAACTTCCCACCTTTGTCTGCGTCTAACATTGCGGGAGCATGGGTAAAGGCCTGAACCAACTGTCGGGGGAAATCAAAAAGAGGTTAGGAGAAGAGGCATGGCTCTCAGTGGGACCAGGGACAAATGCCAACTGATACCTGCACGACTCAACCTTCATTTCCAAAGACACCACTCTGCCCAATTACCAGGTTCAGGTTCTACTGTTCCACTACAGAGCAGCCTTTGACTTAATTCTTTCTGAATCCATGATGACATGATTTCAGACCCATTTTCTCTAAAAAGAATGATTCCCAGTGGCTCCCCGCTTACATGACCCAAAACTAGTCTAGATGAGACAAGAGGGCAAATGTATTCTGAGGAGTGGGTTCAACAATGTGGTTTTTCCTCTGCTTCTATGCAAACGCCTCATGGTTCTTCTACTCATCAGCACTTCCTCCGCACACTGAAGGCATGTGCCCACAACCCACGTCACCCGGAACGGCAGGTGCCATGAGGCCCGGAGGACATTCCACTGACCTCTTGCGTGGTGAACACTCTGTAGAGCTCCTCTGGTGACGTCAGGAAGGTGTCTCGAAGAGTGATCTTACAGGTGGGGATTTTGACACCAACAGGTCTGGACTGGGACTTTGAAGGAGCCGACTTAGCCTGTGAAGACTGCAGTGCAAATTGTCAGTCGGAGTAATGGTGAAACCTCATTTAACACGGCTTCATGGACAGACCTGCCATTCACGCTCACAAACTTTTTCACCTCCAAGGTTAATTATTCCAGGAGGTTGGAGGAATTTGTATGCATGTTTAAGCCACGAGGGGAACTTTTCCAGGAAATCCTCAATTCCCACAGACGAGAACCATTCTAGGTGAGGGAAGACAGATGCTCCTTTAAGAACCCATTAGCCAAAGGACATGTCCAATCACCAGGCATTTCGGAAGAGCTCAGTGTAATTCTCCAACAGAATTTCTATGCTTAAATACCTGGAAGCAATCCCACCCACACCCATCCCATCTCCAGAATAGCCTTCACTGTGCTGACAAAGGGCCACTGGACTGGAAAGCAAGTGCTGACCCTCAACTACACATGGTCCATTTCTAGAAATATCTGCTCACCCTGCAAATGGGGTGAAATCAATCAATTTCCTGACAGGTGAAGTTAGTGATCTAACCTGATACCCTGATGAGACCTCTAGTCATCAAAGGATGAAATATCAACACCCCAGTTATAATTAATACTGCAAACATCTAAGGGTGAAAACCATCTATGTTCATGATGTAATTGGTGTTAAATGCAATCAAGAGTCAGACTCTGAAGTCCCTAATGGCTTCCATTTGCTCTAGTGGTAATTATAAATGAATAAAAACCAGGTGAAAGATGGGCAGAAAGACAACTACATAGTGCAGACTCCCAAAATGCACCACGAGCTGCTCTGGCTTAGAGGTTACAGTTGGAGAGGAAGAGCTGACATTTGGAACTGAGGAGGAGGCAGTGTCTCAACTCCCTTTCCAGACGGCCTCCTGCCCACCACGTGAGAAAGACCATTTACCTTGCGCTCCTCAGTTTTCAATGCCGACTGACCAGTTGCGTCTACTGACTCTCCATTCAGTGTAGGCAAGATCATGCCCTGCGTGAACTCTGTAAAGATAAAACCCCAGGTCTTGGAAGTTACTTACAAGCTGCTTGACGAACATAGCCACTTGAACCTAGACTGTGGTAATGACCAGGATAGGGTCTATCTATTTAACATGTTTACCTTTGGTCTATGCCAGGCAGGTATCTGAGTGTGTGCTATAGCATGTAATATATTTACTGGGATTATTTTAAACCTGACTCAATTGGAAGCATTACAGCTTG
This sequence comes from Aselliscus stoliczkanus, assembly GCA_033961575.1. Taxonomy (NCBI): domain Eukaryota; kingdom Metazoa; phylum Chordata; class Mammalia; order Chiroptera; family Hipposideridae; genus Aselliscus; species Aselliscus stoliczkanus. Next base: position 139,849,925 of record CM066732.1, on the reverse strand, counting down.
TTAAATGTACATCTATTATGGATGGTAACCGATGAATGCATATGCACTTCCAGTGACTTCCAGAGTGGGGCAAGACACCTATGAGTGCATGTTTAGATCTCTCTCACTCGGCCTTTCCTCTTAGAACAGCCACAAGTTATGGCATCAGAGCACTGGTTCCCCCCGAAAGGACCACCCTCTATGCTGGTTCCCTTCAATGGTCATTGCGTGTACTCCAGCACCAAAATCAGAACATACTGGCAGAACTGGAATTCTCAGGGAGTGCTAGGCTGACTGACTAGTATTCTGGTCACCCGCTAAATGTCCCTGGAGAATGCCTCTCAAAGATGCTCAAGTACGGGGTCTGGGGACGCCCAGTTTTTAGATCAGTGCTGTCCAAGAGGAATACTATGTCAGCCTCAACTGTAATCTTAGATTTTCTAGCAGCCACATTAAAAAGTAAAAAAAAAACCAGGTAAAATTAATTTTAATAATATATTTAACTCACTATACCCAAACTATCATTTCAATGTTATATCAAAAACATTTTTTTTTATATATTTACATTCTTTTTTTGGTACCAAATCTTCAAAATCCATTGTGTATTATATACTCAAAGTACATCTTTATTTGAACTAGCCACATTTCAAGTGCTCAGTAGCCAACAGATCAGACACCGCATCTCTAGATCTTTCCCTTACTTTGAAATTTACAGACTCACTTCAAGATGAAATAAGCCCCCTCCCACAAATCTTTATCCATTTGCCAAAGAAAGGACTGTCAAGCCCCTTAACCAGAGTCTGACAGGTAGAAAACTATCTCCTCAAGTCATACGTAACTACTCCAGGGATACCTGTTTTGAGGGTGCTGATGTAAATTCCCATTGCTTCTCTTAGAAGTTTCACCCCTTCTTCCTTCATTAAGGCCACGAGATTTGTGTCAGGCTCATCTTTGGCAAGGCTCACACTAATCTGAGTGAAAGATCAGAAGTAGGTGGTAAATAACTTGAGGGGTATCCATTGTGGAACGGTGGGTTCTGAGCAATCAGATAAATTTTGATGTTTCCAAAGGAAACACGTGAGGGGTGGGGTATTCATACAATCCCCATGAGTGTTCCTTCTCAAGTTCTCTCTGCCAAGGCAAAGGTGGCTAATGTTAGAACCCACGTTACTAGCTGAAGTCAAGTAATTAAATAAGTACAAGCTGCTCTGGAAGTTCCCAGTGGCACCACTGACCTAGAAAGTCATCTGCAGACTGGGGTTCTGAACACTTAAGCCAAGCCTGGGCTTTAATCTTGAATGACAGCTCATTTTTCTCATCTGAGATTAAGAGGATGTAGAAGACTCCTATAAGAAGTTAGGAAGCACAAACCTCTACTTCATCCACGCTGTTTTCATCGGACAAATTGGGGATCTCCACGTGTCCCTTGTACTGTACTCCAGACTTGGAGGTACCTGTCAAAAGCAATCCAGTGTTATTCGTCTCCTCCGCTGCAGAAAGGTCTTCTGCTCTGGAGTCCTGACTACAACTCTGCGTCTACTTCTTTTGTACAACTGAGAGGACTCTCCTAATTCTGAGAAAATGCCACATACTAGATGCAACCAAGCCTCCCTCACAAGAAATGTCTTTCCTCATCAAATTTCTTGAGACCCACTGTTATTACTGCATGGGACTAAGAGCTACATGGATTCGGCACTTGCGTGAATTCTGCCAGGGAGGACTTGGGTCAATAGCCAAGACATTATTTTGAGAATATGAATTTGTTCCACTGTGACTGATATATTAGGGGACAATTTGATCACATGAATTTCACATTTGCTTATATGGGATCTCATCCATGAGAAACACTAGGTGAACATAAAAAACTATAGCCAGCTGAACTGCGCTGCACAGAATACAGAAAACACATCTCAAACATTTATCTGCCAGCAACCTCAGCTCACCATGCCTTTTATAAGCCACACCATCCACAACTGGTGGGATGTTCCTTCTGATTTCAGAGGACACTCCCACAACTTCACAAAAAGCCACAAGCTACAACCCTTCTGAGGCCCACTTTCACAATTAAACTTCATGTCTTCTTCAAGGTAAAGCACCATACTTATGGTATTATTGATGTATCTCTTATATTTAACATGTGTAAAGCTGTGCTACCAATTTTTATGTTCCTGAATTTTAAAAAACATGTCACTGATGGAAGCTTTTGGGTGCTGTGTTGTGTCCATAACCCTCTCTTCCCACTAAGCCCTGTGGTTTTCACTGAGCCATTTTGCAGAGTGCAATCATTTTAAGGAATACATATAGTCACATTACAGTAGAATAGCTATTTCAAAGTTAATCAACAAAACGTTTATTTATCTGCACTTCTCTAGGCCTCAGTCTAAATCTAGGAAAAGAGAATGGGGCAAGATGATACATAAGGTTCCTTCTAGACCAGGGGTCAGCAAACTGTGGCTCGTGAGCCACATGTGCCTCTTTGGGTATGTTTCATCTCAAAAGTTTGCGGGCCCCTGGAAGAGCCAATCCTGTTCCTCACAATTTAAAAATTATTTGAGAGCCATAAGTATATTTTTATATAATCACCATTATGTGAATACTATCCTGTAAAAATTTTACAAAGGAAACTATGATAGTTTTATTTTCACTTTCAATTTTACTTCAGAGCCACCTGTATGTACCCCCAAAGAGCCGCATGTGGCTCGCGAGCTGCAGTTTGCCGACCCGTTCTAGACTATTATGCTTCAGTAGTTAAAACAAAACAAAACGATATAGCTACTTTTCCCCCCTCTTTATTACCATTGAGAAATGTTTACAGAATCACAATTTATTTTCTGCTTTGCCCCATACGCTTACTTCTTTAGCTTTTTAAGGCCTTTTAAAATTTAGCCTCTCAACTGAAGGACCATCCAATTGGGGCATATGCATGGTTCTAATTCTTTGCTAATATTATCAAAGAGGGACATTAAACTAGAGGATAAAACTGCCCTAAATTAGTCACACACAAGTTTCGTTATCACAGTAGGCTAATCTGTTAGATTCACAGTGGAGAGATCACAGATAAAAATACCCCCATCCCCACTTTTAAGTCATCCATGAGACAAAAGTAACTAGTCTGCAGAAGTCATCTCATGTGTACAGACACAGGCCAAGGCCCCAAAATACAGGCACCCAGATGCTTCACTAATAGTGACTGGAGACCCAGAGAGAGAAAGCCCATTTAGTGTCCCACAGTGGCAGAGAAATTGCAGCATCTAATACTGCTTTCTATATAACACCAAAGCAGCACCATGTCCCTTGAAAAGTTCATAATCTCTCAAAAACTGTTCTTCCTGCTCCTTAACAGTCAAAATGCAGTTAATCTCTTTCCTGATAGCTCAGCATAGACTCACCTGTCCAGTTTAGTTTGACACTCCACTCATAAAAGAAGATAAGTTTGCCTTTGCGATTGTTAATGGACGCCTCTCCATCAAGCTTGTTCACTTCTGTCACTTCACACTTGCCTTCCTCATTTTGCACCTGCACTGCCAGGAACAGTGTTTTCAGCTTATCCATGGACCAATTTGAAGCATCCCTCTCTGTCCTGAAAAACAGAAACAATGCTATGGACCAGCAGCCAAATAGACGGCTATGCTGCCTGCTTTATGCAAGAGAATGCAAGGCTAAAGGAGGCCTGACAAACAGTTTGAAAAGAACAAAAAAAACCTTCATTCCCACTCCAGTATGTCCACAAACATGTCACTCTTTTTTTAGGAAGACAATGCGTCACAAATTGTCAATAATCACAACTGCTGTACAGAATGGTTACAAACTAAATGAGCACAATGGAGGGCCGGCCGAGGGGCGCAGTGGTTAAGCACTGGCTTGGGAAGCCAGCGGCCCCAGTTCGGGTCCCACACGAGGGTCAGTGACACTGCCCTCAAAAAAAAAAAAATTAAATAAATAAATGAGCACAATGGTGTCTGTGGGGGGAAGGGTCTGTATTTGACACTAACATGGTGCCATTTGACCAAGTGAAAAACTGTGCACATCTCGCCCAAGTTGGGAGCACAGACTGGGCGACAGAACACACTGTTTCGTTAAAATGTCCAAGAAGGAATAAACCAATAACCTTGACCTGATTACCAGTGTTCTGATCTGTCAATTTCAGGCTCCGCTATAAACACTGTACACATCCTGTGCCCTGTTAGATGGCCATGAAAACAAGGTAAGTCCAGGGCTTCAAAACTAACAAGAATTAGGTCAAACACTCCACATTATGTTAAGAGAAGAGGCTGGCTGAGACACAAAGAAATCTCAGTATCGGCCACCCAACGTACTAACTAGTAGAGAAAACAAAGCTGCAAAAAAGTAGAAACACAGTTGAGGCGGTATTAACAAAGTTCAGCGGAGTTGAAGGATAAGAAAACGACTTCTGGAACATTTCGCGAAGGAGGGTGGGAAGGCTTTTAAGAGGGGTCCGGGTATAAAACCACGAGTGCCCGGCAACCAGGGGACAGTCCCCGGAGTTGTTCCTGTAACACAACTAATTTAACTGTACGACGTCTTCAGCAGCAGAGCTCGGAGCGCCCGGGGAACGCGCTGCAAACCTTCCCTCTCTGGCTGCGGCAACGGCTCCTGCGCCTTTTCGTTTCACCTGTATTCCGGAAAGGAGGAATTCCGGGCCCGAGCCTTGCACAGCCCTCTGCCAACACCATCCGAGGCCGGTTGGGTCTGTCTCCTCTGACCACGTGTGGGAAGCATCGCCCAGCTCAGGACGGATGCAGTAGCCAAGTAGTTACGTTCTCACCTCTATGAAACCCCTGCTTTGAGACTCGCCCTCCACGTTGCCCCCAGCGCCCCAAACTGTGAAACCGAGGCCGGGGAGCGGGGGGAGGACTGGGGCTGCGGACCCCTGCAACAGGACGTTCCCACGCCCATCCCCGGCCAGGGCTGCCTCGGTCCCGGTTTTGTGCCGGCCGAGGCTCCGGGGACCCCGCGGCTCCGGCCCGCCCGGCGGTCCTGCTGCTCCAGCGGCCTGGCCCGCTAGCACTCACCAGTGCCAGTTGTTGACGTTGGTGGCGTCCGCCCGCTCCTCCACGATCCAGCGCGGGTCGCCCTCACCCCACTTGGCCATCAGCTTTCCTATCGCGCCGCCACCAGCTCCCGAGCAGCCACAGCCACCGCCTCCGTACCGCCTGGTCCCAGCCGCCGGAGAGCGCCTGGAAACTACTAGAAGCGGCCGCAGAACCTTCTGGCTTGCTTTTCCCTCCACCCCCCGCCCCCTGCCCGCCTTAAGTTCCGGTTCCTCCTCGCTCCCACGGGTACTTCCGTTCCACCTCGCCGGATCCTCACTTCCGCCTGTCTTCGGGTTCCTTCAGGCGCTCTCACGTTATTCTCAAAGGGGTTCGAAATGCAACCGCTCACTCGACCGGTTCAAATCCGCAGGGATACAAAGAACATGTTTCCTTGTTTCCCTGGACCCTGAATGGGGCCCTGCTGAGCCCAGGAGATGGAGTCTTGTTGAGCAACCCGCTCGATAACCGCGGAAGGTCACGCTAAAAGTAAACGACCTAGGGTACGGTGCACTGGGGATTCTGGGAGTTGTAGTTTAAAAGCCCCGGGCCCTTCAGGGCAGTGCCTGACAGCAAAGGAGGAAGACACTACAACTCCCAGCATGTCCTTGAGGCCTCGTTCTTGCCCCACGTCCCTTTTTCCGCCCCACTCCGTCAAGATCCCTTTCCGTCCCCTTTTCTATACCGCAGAGCCAGTCTTAAAAGGCTTGTCTAGCGGCGGAAGAATCTGGCGCTGGCTTGATTGGGAGGGCCCGGAGTCCAAGAGGTGAGGGTGTCCAAAACCCCTGGAGCCGCGTGTCTGGCGAAGTTCAGCCTCTTCGCATTCTGATTCTTGACCCCCTCTTCGCCGAGGCGTTCCTAGAGCTTCCCATCCTCTGCTGAGGCCGGACGCGTCTAGTCCCAGCGACCTCGGGCTGCGAGCCGAAGTGCGCTCAGGGTCGGGGCTGCAAGTGATCCCCGACATTTGACTGTGAATGAGCAGCCTACCAGGGATCCTGGGTAGATCCCTGGCGTCCTGGCCTTCCGCCCGTAGTTGATCCCATTCCCTGATCTCTGCTCGGCCTCACCTGTGTAGGCCTGGTTTGGAAGAGGACAGCCGAATCCGAATCTACTTTCTCAGGAACTGATTCCTGGAATGTCCTGAGGCAAGGAGCGTGTTGGTTGTGCATTTTTCATTTTTATTTTTTCGCTCATCCCTCGTTTTCCTTCCTTCGTTGTGTGCCAGTTCTCTCCTAGGATCCCCACTGCCCGATATCTTGGGGCCTGTTAGTAAACAGGAGTTGATGTTGAAACTCTTTTTTTTCCGTCACTCTTAAAATTGTTTCTGGCTGGTTTATCCCTTCTAGAGCCATGAAATCATTACCTCTTTACTTGGCAAGTAAATCTAGGTTCTGATTTGGCACTAGAAGTACTACAAACTGGTGACAGGTATCCACCCAAGTTGCATGTCAAAAAAAAAAAAAGATTTTAGAAGTCTTCTGGTAGATTATTTGGCTTCTTAGACATGTTCTATGCCTAGCTGTAGATATTTACAGGTCTTTATTTACTATAGTGAAGTAATGACCTGCCATAGTTTTCCCTAGAGTGGAAAATAGAAGGACCGTACAAGTCAGAGTGGAAATGATCGAGGAACCAACAAACCAGGATCATAGGAGCAATTAGCAAGGTAGCTTTGATATGTAATCCTTTTGTGTCTCATTTCCTTCATCAGTGAAATGACAGAATCTGCCAAGCCTACCTTACAGGGTTGTTCTGAGGATGACAAAGTAGGTGCTTTATAAACTGGCACCTGTGCCAGAGATATTTGCAGCATATGCTAGTGTACACCTTCGGTAATCTTGATTAGGATTGCTTAAAAACATTTCCTTTTTAGCTTTTATCAAGGGACCATAATGATTCAATAATAGAAGTTAACACTGAGCATTAATTTTGTGTCAGGCATGCAGTAACTGGGTTAAGCCTCACAACAATCCTATAAGGTAGGTTTCTATTGTTAAGGATTATTTTACAGATGAAACTGAAATAGGAAGACATCAGGAAGACATCCTATACTAAATGAGGAACTAACATTTAGCATTTACTTTCTGCTAGGCACATTATAAGGTGTTTCCTGAGTCCTGTTTATTCTTCACTGCAACCCTGTGTAGGCAGGATATCATTTTCCCTAAGGCTTAGTCAAATTATTTACCCAGTTTGCTCAGAACTGGAGAAACTAAGATTTGAACTCAAAGCTATCTTGCTATAAAGCCTATGCTTATACATTACGAGAAATGATTTCATTGTGCCTGTCAGCTTTTTTCATTTGGTTTTGACTTCCTGGAATTAAGTATACAAAAGACTTTAAAAAATTTTTTTTTTTTTCCGATGGCCTTGTCACTGGCCCTCATATGTGGGATCTGAATCGGGGCCACTGGCGTCCCAAGCCAGCTCTTAACCACCGCGCCACTCGGCCGGCCCTACAAGAGACTTTTTAAACTACATCCATGTCCAGTAGAAATCAATTAGTGATGTCTGCCATGGGAAGGAATCAGGTAGCAGAAAATTCCCAATCATACTTTTGCCATCCCCAGAAAACACTGTGTAGCCTTTGGCGTTGTTTTTGGTGCCGTGGAAATGTTGGACCTAATTCCTGGCTTACACCAGTTTTCACTCTAATCCAATTGGCATTGATACTTTAGTTTGCAGTTCTAGGTCGAATTTTTTTCTTCACAGTAAAATCTAATTTTAGAGCAGTTATGAGAGGGATTTATGGTCTTTTGACTAATTCTTTATATATATTGGGTTTTTTGACCATGCCCTCATTTCCCAAGTTTGGGCAGATACTTGCTAATAAATTAGTCAAGATTTGAAGATACAGGCAGGATAATTCTGCTTCTTTTAAATTGCTTTGCTTGCATTCTTTCAGGCATTTAACAAGCATATATGAGAGCAAGACATTTGTCAGTTTTATTCACTGCAGTATTCCCAGAGCCTAGAACAGTGCCTCAGAGATGGCATTCAATAGATATATGTTGAATACATTAATACAATTATGCTGTTTTGTTCATGATCAAAGTTGGTGATACATTCATGCCTGCCTTATAGTTTTACCTTTATACGTACCTATGCTGAATATTCCAGCTGTGTTGTAGGGTCCTTCAGGAGAGGGACTGTGTCTTGCATTTTTAAAATATCCCTTGCAACATCTGAGAGAGTGCCTTGAACAAAGTAGGTGTTCTAGGAATGAATGACTTGTGGGTAATTAGAGGATCAAAAGTACTCTTTGACCAGTTGGAGACCCAAGGATCTGAGTATCTGGCAGGTTCAATGTTTGCTTTACTAGATTCTTCTATACATCCCTGATTACTAGGGGGAGGTTGTAGGTTTTGAGGGGGAGCCCAGAAGGGGATATATATTTATCTTCCTCTTACTCCAGATGAATAGGACAAAGGGTGATGAGGAGGAGTATTGGAACAGCTCCAAATTCAAGGCTTTCACCTTTGATGATGAAGATGATGAGCTCTCACAGGTAGGCTTCCAGGAACACTTGCTGAAGGTCACGTCTCCTTCCACAGTGCCACTCTCAAATTCCTTCCCTTTGCATCCTTGGTAACCTGGCTTTTGACCATGTCTCCCTTAGGCTCAGAAATGTTTTGGGTCAGATCTTTAGAAAGATGTTCATGGAGAAGAGCCCTCAGAGAAGAGCCAGAAGGATTGTAAAAACCAACTCTGTCCTTCTTTATGTTCATTTCTTTCCGTTTTTTTTTTTCCCCCAAGAACCCCAAATCTTTTTATCATGTAATATAATTTATTATACTTGAAAGATGGACTCAATTGGATTTTTTTTATCTTTATTGTGTTTGTTTTACAAATGGGGAAACAGATTCGCTTTTGGAGACATAGATAAATTCACTCAGGTTTACACACCAAGGCATTGCCAGGAATATGATTACCACTCAAAAGTGGCTCTGCTTCCTCTAACGCTTTTATCACTGGACTGCAATGTTAGCTAGAAAGCAATTTGTTTTCTTGGCAAATATCTAGCAGGATAGACTTTCGATTACAGAGGAGGAAGTGGGGGCCATCTTCAGTTCCAATTCCTCAGCCTTCTTGGTTGTCAGAGAGGTGGGAAGTGCCTGAGTGACCTGCCTTATGTCTCTCTGCAGTTGAAGGAATCCAAGCGGGCAGTAAATAGCCTTCGCGACTTCGTTGATGATGATGACGACGACGACTTGGAGAGAGTCAGCTGGACTGGGGAACCTGTGGGAAGTGAGTGGCCGAGGCCCCAGGAGGGCGTTGGTATTCAGGGTTCTTGTCACTAATGAAGGCTCTGTTTGTCTCTTTACTGCCTGTCAGGAAAGGGAATGAGGTTAGGCTATTTTCAGATATGCACATCTGGAAATTTAACCCCAGGAAAAGACCGTTGGGGAAATACTCATACAGCAGTAGTTCCCATGTGGCTAGAGCTTGGTTGGCTATTTCAGACTCCTTTGGAGTGCTTGTTAAAATTAGATCCCTAGGCCTCACTCCACAGACTGATTCAGTGGATGGTGGGGTTGGTGTGGAGAAGGTCTCTATTTGTAATAAGCGCTGCAAGTAATTCTAATACGCAGTCATATTTGGAAACTACCAACTTCAGTGCTCATAACTGGTTGGCAGAACTGACTTCCTTAGCCACCAAAGTCTCACTGCCTAGTGGTTATATAATACAATTTAACACCTTTGCAGAGTTGATCTGAGTTTTAAGAATATTTTAAAAGGTTTTTAAAAAAATAGTGAATACTGTCACATGATTTAAAAATCAAGAAGTGTTTAAGGCATACAGTCCAAAGCTTCTCTTACACACTGTCATGCATCCACTCCGTTCTCAGGCCCTGCCCTCCCAAAAATATAACTGCTGTGTTTGCTTCCTGTGTGTTCGTCAAAAGATTCTTTTTACATTTGGGAATGCACATAGGAAAAGTGATGGCATACTTTATACTCTGCTCTTTTCACTTGATAATATAGCTTAGAGATCTTTTCATATCAGCACATGAAAAGAGATTCTCTCTTTCTTGTAATAGCAGTAAGTTGTTCCAATGTACAGAGTTACCCTACCATAATTTATTTGACCAGTTTACTAGTGATAAATTTTAGATTGTGTCCAATCTTTTGTTTATTTTGCTATCAGTAACCTTGTTGATAGCAAGGTTATCTGCCTACATATAGTCATCTGCCCACATATGACTATATGAAAAATCAAGTCCTAGAGTGGAATTATTGGTCTTTGCATTAGATAGATATTGCCAAATTGCCCTCAGTAGGGGTTGCCTACTTTGTACTCCCACCAGCTATGTCAGAGCGTTCCTGTTTCCTCACAGCCTTGCCAACACAGGGTGTTATTGAACTTTGGGTCCTTGCGGTCTTAGAGGGGATCATTGGTATCTCAGTGTCCTTTTTTTTTTTCTTTTTTTTAAGATTTTATTGGGGAATTGGGGGAGGGGAACAGCACTGGGGAATCAGGGACGGGGAACAGACAAGTTGCTGTCCTTTTGTTCTTCAGTCTAGTTGTAGAGGACGTTGCTTTGCTGGCCCATGTTGGTATGATCATTGTGCCCTTCCTGGGTGAGACAGTCGGTCGCCGGCCATTGGATGGTGGTGGCTCACGGCCCCTCACGCCGGCTGCCGGCCGCTCACTGTAGCTTTACGGCAGCCAGCTGCAGCCTATGCCATCGCCTCACTGCAGCCCAGCTCCAGGTCTAGCTGTTCTTCACCATCTTAGCGTAGAGGGCCCAGCATCACTGGCCCATGTGGGAACCGATCCGGCGACCCTGCTGTTCAGAGCTCGCACTCCCAAGCCAACTCTTAACCACTGAGCCACTCAGCCGACCCTCAGTGTACTTTCAATTTATGTAATTATTTTGTTAAGAGTGAGGTTGAGCATCTTTTCTTATGTTTAATAGCCACTTGAATTTCCTGTTCTGTCATCCATTTATTCATTTCTTTTGCCCATTTTTCTGTTGATTAGTCTATTTGATTCTGTCCTTTTTCCCTGCTGTGACTTTTGGAGTCTATGTCAGCCAAAAGACCAGGGCCTCTGGTAAAAAGTTTTAGAGTTTGTTTGAATGATTGTTATCCAGGATTTATTTGGTTGAGAATGACTGATTTAGTTCTTACTATCTTGCAGGTATCTCATGGTCCATCAAAGAGACTGCTGGTAATAGTGGGTCAAACCATGAGGGGCGTGAACAGCTAAAGAGCCGAAGCAGCTTCTCATCCTATGCGCAACTCCCCAAACCTGCTTCTACCTACTCCCTGAGCAGCTTTTTTAGAGGTAAAGAGTGATGCTTAAAATAACAGGGAGTCCTTTTCCTTTTTCAAGAATGCTCAGACTATAATTTTCCTTTACTGTGGGAGAAAAATATTGAAGGATAAAGAATTATCTTTGCTGTGCCCCAATTGTGTTTTGAGAGTAGTTTGCATAATTTGTAAGTGTAGCTTATTTGACGATGCTTTATTGGAAATTATGCCAAGATCACCAATAAAAGGAATTTCTAAGAAAAAAAAAATAAAATGATCTTTGTAGCTGGCAGTTGGGGATCAGGAGTGGGAGAAATTCGGAGGGGCTGGACTGGGTTTCTGGAACATGATGAACAAAATTGACATTAACCTTGTGACAGCGACTGAAGAAATTTGGCTAAGTCACAATTCCTTCCCACTCCTGTGCACTGCTGGTGGGAATGTAAAGTGGTACAGCCATTGTGGAAGACAGTAAGGCGTTTCCTCAGAAAATTAAACACAGAATAACCATATGATCCAGCAATCTCCTTCTAGCAATCCCTAGAAAGAATTGAAAGCAGGAACTTGAAAACACCAGTGTTCATAGCAGCATTATTCAGAATAGCCAAAAGGTGGTAATAACCCAAATATCCGTTGACAGGTGAATGGATAAGCAAAATGTACATACAATGGAATATTATTCAGCCAAAAAGGGACAAAGTCTGATACATACTACAACATGGATGAACCTTGATGACTTTATGCGAAGTGAATGAGCCAGACACAAAACGATAAATACTGTATGATTCCACTTATATGCTTTTGACCATACATGTGATATCTAGAATAGTCAGATTCATAGAGACAGAAAGTAGAATAGTGGTTACCAGGGGCTGGGGGTGAGGGTGAATGGGGACTTAATTGTTTAATGGTTACAGAGTGTCTGTTTGGGATGATGAAAATGTTTTGGAGATGATGATGGTTGTGCACTGTGAATGTACTCAATGCCACTGAATTGTAGATTTAAAAATGGTTAACTGGCTGAAGACCTTGCTCAAGAGTGTGAGCTGAGCTCTGAGCAACGGCAGTTCGATGCCAGCCCGAGCTGAGCTGCCGTTGAGCTGCCAAAAGGTGGCAGGATGGCTCAGCTTTAAAAAAAAAAAAGGTTAAACTGGTAAATTTTATGATGTATACAGAGGGTGCCAAAAAAAGTATACACATTTTAAGAAAGGAAAACTGTATTGAAATTGTAATATTCAATATACACCGATAACAAAAGATGAATACAAGTCACATTTGACTTTTGTAATTACAAGAAGTGCTCAAAGTGGTTACCATCAACGTCCAGAGACTTCTGATTACGGTGAACTACTGCTTGAGCACTGTTGACCGAAGTGTCCACTTGTATATATTTTTTTGGCACCCTCTGTATATTTTACCATAATTAAAAAGTTTTTCCTCCCTGCTTTTTTTTTTTATGGCATCTCAAATTTCTGAAGTTGAATAATAGCTTTTTAAAGCCTTAAGTTCCCATATTCCATATTAAGGTTTTATTCACTCTACATCCTTAACCAAATCTGAATGGCTCTGACTTGAACAATTCACCTCTTTCCTCATATGTTCTTTATCCTTAGGAAGAACTAGACCTGGAAGTTTCCAGTCCCTGTCTGATGGTAGGCATTGACCCTCTTTTCTTGATTACTGTGGGAGATGTTACAAATCTGGGTGCAGTCTGGGGAGTCATGGAGACAAGTGGTAATTGGATGATTAGATGAAATTGCTTCTGAATCTACCATTATTACTAGGAATTTTCTGATCCTGAGTAAAGAAGTAAAAATCATTCTGAAGAAAAACGAAAACAGAACAAAGCAAAGAAACAAAAATACAAAACAAATAACAAAATAATAAGTAAATAAATAAAAGATCATTCTCGTTGCAGGGAGAAGGGGTGACTGCTAGGGATACTGGCTTTGGGGAGGAACCAAATCTACTTTGGGCCCTAAAGATAACCTTGGGAGCTTAGAAGTCCAAAAAGAATGTGAGAAGGAAGCGGTTGAGGAAAGGCATGACAAGAATATGGTGTCCTTTTGAACCAGCTGCCTGTTCTTTTTCAGCTCTCTCGGACACTCCTGCCAAAAGCTATGCTCCAGAGGTGGGGAGACCCAAGGGCGAGTATAGGGTGAGTGATATCTTCCTCTGCTGTGGCACTTCACAGGGTTTAAAGTGCTTTGACATACATTATCTTGCTTGATCTTCCCAACTTTTTGAGCAGCTGTTATTTTAACCCCCTTTTATAGGTAAGAAAACTGGATTTCTAAACATTAGGTCTTGCCTGGGGTCTCATAACTAGTAAGTGGTGGAAATGGGACTCAAAATTTCTATTTTCTGATTCAGTCTTAGCTCACTATCCTTCCCCATTATGCTACCTTTTGAAAGCTGTACTTTGAAACTTTTCGTCATCACTGTGGTCTGGAAACTTGGTGGCTCTCATGTTCCCATGAAGTCCATAAAATAGCAAATTAATTCATAAGGAAGATACTATATGGTAAGGTCCAGAAAAGGAACATGTCTCCCTCTTTCCTTATGTTGGCAAGGCCATTAATTAAGAGATCTCAAAAATGTGACTACTTGCATCTAGGGGTTGAAATCCTGAATCACTAGGCATAGGTTTCCTGATTTTGTGAACTGGTTCATTCCCTCTTTGATTTATCTCTTTCTGCCTGTATTGTCTGTGTTCTAGTCCTTCAGAAACTCAGAACAAGACTCTCCAAGTTTATTTTTTCCCCACCCAATCCCTCACACAGTATTTCCCCTTTAGGGACTAAGACTATGAGTTTGAGGTAAGGAGCTGGCATACTGATAATTCTGACCCCTTTCCTTCTTGAGACTCATGCGTTGCTAACATTCCAGGATTACAGCAATGACTGGAGCCCCAGTGACACAGTGCGACGCCTCCGGAAGGGCAAGGTAAGGCCACTGGAGAGAGAGTCCTTGTGGACTTTTTTGGGAAGCTGGTCAGCTTGTTCCCACAGGGAGCATTTCTTGACCTCTCTGTTCAGTTGTATTTGTTAAATGAAGTGGTTTTCAGAGGAAAATGACTCCACTAAGATGGAAGTCAGCTGCAAAACTGAGAATTCTCCAGAGTTTAGTGTTGTTTCGCTAGAACAGTGGGGAAAGAGTGATGGAAGAGATGGAAGAGTACTTGTAAGAATGACAGCGATCTTTTTTTTTTTTTTTGAGGGCAGTGTCACTGGCCCTCATATGTGGGACCCGAACCGGGAATGCCGGCTTCCCAAGCCAGCGCTTAACCACGGCGCCACTTGGCTGGCCCGACAACTATCTTTTATGTTTAGGTCTCTGATCCTTTATTTATTTATTTTTTTATTTATTGAGTTTTAAATAACTCTTCTCATCTTCATTTTATTTTTATTTTTTTGAGGGCAGTGTCACTGGTCCTCACATGTGGGACCTGAACCAGGGCCGCTGGCTTCCCAAGCCAGCGCCCAACCACCGCACCACTCGGCCGGCCCGAGGTCTCTGATCCTTTATAAGTTAACTTTTACATATGGGGTAAGGTTAGAATTGGAGTTGATTTTTTTTCCATGTAGTTCTCCATTTGTTCCAGAACTATGTGTTGAAAAGACTATCCTTTCTCAGTTGAATTACCTTTGTGCCTTTGTAGAAATCAGTTGACCATATAGGTGTAGGTCTGTTTCTGGATTCTTTTTTCTAGCTGATTGATTTATTTGTCTATCCTTATGCCATTTCCACAGCCTTGATTATTGTAGAAAATCTTGAGACCAAAGAACATAAGTCCTTCAACTTTATTCTTTTTTTCCAAAATCGTTTTCTAGATCCTTTATATTTCCATGTAGATTTTATTTTAGTATGAACTTGTTAGTGTCTACAAGATAACTGCTAGGATTTTGATTTTGACGTCATAATAATTAATGGGTCAAAATTAATGGGTCACTATTTAGGTCATAAACATAAATATAAGTAAATGCTAAAACTATAAAACATCTAAAAGAATATATAGGGCAAAATCTTTGCAATGTTGGGTTAGACAAAAATTTATTACCTAAGGCCACAAAAACTATAAACCAAAAAGAAAATATTGATAAAGTGGACTAAATCAAAATTAAAATATTTTGTTCTTTGAAACCACTGTTAAAAACATGAGAAGACCACCATAGCTGGGAGAAAATATTTGCAGAATACATACATTATACATTACATACATTATAAATTATTTTTATCCAGAATATATGAGGAATAATATATTCTTTCCCATAATAAGAATATAAACAATCCAGTAAAGAAAAGTGGCACAAGATTTGACCAGTGATATCACAAAAAAGGCATTTGAATGGCCAATGAGCGCTTGAAAAGATGCTCAACATTATTAGTTATCACGAAAATGTGAATCAAAACTGTGAGATGCCACTATACAGCCACTAGAGGGGTGAAACTTAACACATGCTGACCTTTCCAAGCCCTGGAAGGGTGTGGAGGAACTGGAACTCCAGTACCCTGCCAGCAGGAAGGTAAAAGCGTCATACTACTTTGGAGAATAATCGGGCAGTTTCTTACGAAGTTAAACACATACTCAACTTCCCTCCTAGCCATTTGCAATCTAAGCTAAATAAAAACACATGTCCATCCAAAGACCTGTACACAAATGTTCATAGCAGCTTCATTCTTAATAGCTCCCAAAGTGGAAACAATGCAAATATCAGTCAACAGGTAAATGGATAACTACGTTTTTGTTTTTTTTGTTTTTTTTGAGGGCAGTGTCACTGGCCCTCATATGTGGGACCCGAACCTGGGCCACTGGCTTCCCAAGCCAGCGCATAACCACCACACCACTCGGCCGGCCCGTAAATGGATAACTAAATGGCAGTGCATCCATATAATGAAAACCTATTTACCGGATATAGCAATAGGGTACTAGTAATACCGCAGCACATAGATTAGTCTCAGAAACATGGTTTTGGTGAAAGAAACCAGATACCAATGAGTACATATTGTATCATTCTATTTTTCTGAAATTCCAGAAAAGATAAGACTTTAGTGACTGAAAAAAAAAAAAGAGTGGTGGCCTGGGGGTGGGGTGGGGGTGGTGCTGACCTCATGGTGGACAAGAAAGGGAATGTGTTGGGGGGATGGAAATGTTCTGTATCTGGAGTATGGTAGTAGTTCCATGGAATTAAATACTTGCCAAAATTCACTGAAGTGTACACTTAAATTTTATTGTATGTAAATTTTAGCTCATTAAAAAGAGAACAAGTGATCTCTCTACCTGTCACCTTTGGCAAGACTTCATCAGAAAATGAGCTGAACTAGAGAGTGAGGTGGGAACCCGCTGCCTTACAGAGTGCTGGGGGCCACAGTGTAAAAATCAAGTGGCTCTGCTTGGGGCATTTCCTTTCATTTTTAGCCTTTCTCCAGTATCTAGTGCAAAGGTTATAGCAAATCGTCTTCTTTCTTGCACTGTAATTCTGTTCTCATTCTGCCAGGTCTGCTCACTAGAGAGATTCCGCTCCCTACAGGACAAGCTACAACTCCTGGAAGAAGCAGTAAGCATGCATGATGGAAACGTCATTACTGCAGTGAGTTGTGGGTTTTGTTGGTTGTATAGCTGTTATTTTCATTAGTTTCTGAAAATCCAATCAGAGTAGACTTTAACATTTTAGGCTAAATGTCAAGTAAAGATCCTGGATTTCCTGTTTAAGTATAGGATTCTCAGTAGTATGTCCTCTGAAGCTCAGCTGGCAGGACATGCATTGTGTGTGGAACTCTTAATTATAACCAAGAAGCAGCCAGCTGACTTACTGTGTTCTAAAAAATAATCTGGGAAGGAGAGATGTGAGAGCAGCCTCTCCCAGAAGGCGGTGTCTCTTGACCATGTGTGCATGGGCACTGGCTCGTGGACTCCTGAGACACAACTTGGATCCAGTGTCCGTCACCTGTCTTCCATCACATGGAGAAATCTGTTGTCTGGATCAGCAAAGATTCCTGATGAGTTGCTGGCCTCATTCCTAGCATCAGGGGCTCAGGGCAGGGCTTGGTGTTTGAAAGATTGCAGAGGGTAATTCATTCTCTGTTCTTTCTTCCTCTAGGTTCTGATCTTCCTGAAGAGGACACTGAGCAAAGGTGAGCATGTTTTGAGACGAATCTTCAGTCAGTAAGATGTCTGCTACATTGGAGGGGACAATGGCATGATGGCTTTTATACCAAAATTCACCAGCATGAAACCTGCTTCAGAGACAGCTGTGCTGGCCTGAAACCTCTGAGCACACATCACATCTCTGAGGGCAGCTGTCACCCATTAGTGTGGTAGCTACATTAGCTACAAAGCCTGGTCTATTAATTGGACACACAGATGGCCGTGTTGGTTTGAGGAGGTCAGAGTCGATGCTAAGTATTATACCTTATATTTGGATTGATGAGAACTGAAAACTGACTCAGTGGCTAAGAGTTGCCCTAAACCATGGAATGTGCTGACAGTGGATTGAGCCAGAGGGATGAGTACCATAAAAAAGTATTCCTAGCTTCTGATCGACTTGGAGGAATTCATGTTTGGAATGTGTGAGCATGGAGACCAATCTCACACCTGAATAGTAGCTTTAATCTTTCCCCATCTAACTTCTTCCTACCTGTCAGAGATCCTCTTCCGAGAGCTGGAGGTGCGACAGGTTGCCCTGAGACATCTCATTCACTTCCTTAAGGAAATAGGGGAGCAAAAACTGCTTTTAGACCTCTTCAGGTAAGAACTGATCACCTGGTCTATTAAGTATACTAAATACTTTGTTCAGAGCACTCTGGGAGATACAAAGAAAGAAGACACTGTTCCTTTTTTTTCTGGAAATGCTTATTAGACAACATACTGAAATGTGATGGGAAAACTAGTAATACACCATAGGCTGTGATAAGATGGCAGTGTAGCAGGTGGTTAAGAGCCAGGCTCTGGAGCCACACACACTTGTGTTGCACACTGGCACCACCATTAATTCATAAAGTCATCAGCCACTCCACACATCAGCTTTCACATCTGCAAAATGAAGATGATACCTACCCTACAGGATCATTAGGAAGATTAAAAGAGTTAGTGTGTGTAAAGCATAATGCCTAGTCTGTAGTATTAATCAATATTTTATTAAGTTTTCTTTTTTTATAAAAGACTGAGAATAAAAGTATCTTTTATTACTTGCGCCCCAGTGATATAGTGAGAAATACGGTGGAAGAGCAGAAGCAGCAAATACAATTAATTTTCAGTCAGTGTACCTGAGGAAAGCCTCATGGAAACTGTTAGGAACTGAGTTGGGCCTGTGAGACTAGGTGGGATCCTGACAGGTAGAGAAGTAAGAGATAGACAGGTCTGCTGGGGGTGGGGTAGGGGGTTATCTTTTATCATGTTTTCCTTCCCTAGCTCATTCTAATCAGTAAGGAGTATTTCCTATCTTTAGATTGAAATGTATGTATTGGGTTGTCGGAAAAGTCATGACATATTTTGTCTATGTTTTTCAAAGGTCATTTATTTATATAAAGAACAAAGATCAATCAATATATTGCCCGGTTTGTTCGATAACCTTTTGCCATCTTTCAGTGAGCTTCATAATTCCTCGTTCATAGAAGGGCCTGTCTTTATTTGCGAAAAACTGAACAAGGTGCTGATTTATAGCCTCATCTGAATTGAACGTTATACCATGCAAGGAGTTTTGAAGAGAGCAAAACAAGTGGAAGTCTGATGGCACAAGGTCAGGCAAGTATGCTGGGTGTGGCAACACATCCCATCCAAGCTCCAATAATTTTTGATGGGTGATCAAACTTGTGTGTGGTCTCACTTTGTTGCGATGGAACACAACTCCTTTACAATTAATGAGCTCTGCACGTTTCTGGATGATGGATTCATTCAAACTGTCCAATTGCCGACAGTACACATTCGAATTGATTGTTTGGTTCCTTGGTAGGAGCTCGAAAAACACACCTTTAAAATCCCACCACACCGAGAGCATAACCTTCCTCTGATGAATGTCTGCTTTCAATGTTGTTTGAGGCTAATCAGCGCTTCTGGACCAAGACCGTTTGCTCACCACATTGTTGTAAACAATCTGCTTCTCATCACCAGTTATCAGTCGCTTCAAAAAAAGATCGTTTTCCTCACGTTTAATGAGCGTATTGCAGATGTTTATATGTGCCGTCAAATGAACTTCTTTGAGTTCATGCGGAACGCAAATATCAAGCTTGCTTGCATATCCAGCTTCTTCAGTTGGTCATGAACGCTTGAATGATGGATGTTCAATGTTCCTGTAATCTCTCGTATCATGTAACATGGGTTTCACTTGATCAATGCCTTTATTTTGTCATCATCAACCTCGGTGGGCCTCCCTGACCGAGGGGCATCGTTGAGATCAAAATCACCAGCCCGGGGCCGGCCAAGTGGCGCATTGGTTAAGCGCTGGTTTTGGGATGCCAGCGGCCCCGGTTCGGATCCCACATATGAGGGCCAGTGACACTGCCCTCTACAGCTAACAACGGCTCCACCTGGAGCTGGGCTGTGCGAGCCCCGGTGATGGTGTGGGCTGCAGCCCCTGCTGCAGTGGGCTGCCATAGGCTACAGTAAGTGGCCCGCAGCCAGCGTGAGTGGCTGGCAGCCAAGCGTGAGCTGCCAATAGCCGCGATGAGCGACATCCAGAGGCCAGCAACCGATCTGCCTCATCCGGGAAGAGCGCAATGACGATACCAACAGTGAAGCAACATCCTCCGCAACTAAACTGAAGAACAAGAAGACAGCAACTTGTCTGTTCCCCTTCCCCGATTCCCCAACGCTGTTCCCCTCCACCAATTCCCCAATTAAAAAAAAAAAAAAAAAAATCACCAGCCCGGAATTTTGTGAACCATCGTTGGCACTGACATCCTTGTAGAGCATTGTCACTGTAAACTTTATGCAACTTTTCACAAGCTTGATGCTCATTTTTCTATGTATGGAAGTAAAACAGTAAAATATGGCAAAAATGCAGTTTGGTCTTCCATCTTCAACTTGTAAAATCTGCAAAACTCAACCAAATCGCCCAATTTTTTTTTAGAATGAAGCTAGAACTGTCAGCTGTCAAATGACATAGCAATAACATAGATGTGAATGACTCTAGTACTTCCAAAAATGAACTAGTGCCATCTGTTGCAAACATGCATTTTGACTTTTCCGACAATGCAATATATAATGTCCTTTCCTCGGTGTCAGTGAAGGGGTTGGAACCTCTGTGGAGGCTGGCATGTGGCCTATGGTAACTCTGGTTACCAATGACTCCAGCACAGTGATGAGCTGCCCCAAAGACTAACGTGGGAAAGCAGGTCACTTGGTTAGGGTCAAGATTACAGATGATTAGTCATGAATTTTCTTTTTTTTCAGCTGAGCCATCCTGCCACCTGTTGGCAGCTCAGGGGCAGGTCAGCTCGGGCTGGGCATCGAACTGTCATTGCTCAGAGCTCAGCTTGCACACTTGAGTGAGCTCTTAACCAACTGAGCCACTCGGCCGGCCCACCATGAATTTTCAGATGTATTCATCGAGGCAGGTTGTTCCCTCCCTCCTTCCCAATCAACAAGGCTTTATGAAGCATCCCCTGTATGCCAAGCAGTGGTGGTAATTACCATGGCCCATTAAGAGTAAGAAGGAATCAGAACATAAACGTCCTTGTTCTCCAAAGCCTTACCTCCTTTTGGGAAAGACAAAATACACTTTACACTGTGCATGAAGCTAAGAAATTATAGAAAAACCAGTATAGAAGATCTGTTTAAGGTTATATATTGGCAGAGAAGAAGAATGCTAGTCTTTCCCAAAAACCCATAGCATTCCTGTGGGCTAAGGTTCTTACTGTGCAGACTCTGGGCTTCCTGCCAGACCCTTTAACGTTAGAGGCGTCAGTGCCCCGCAGTGCCTTCTTGTCCCTGCTTTTCGCTCAGCCTGAAAGATCAATGATAGCCAAGCCACCATGTGTTATCAAAGGGTTGCTGGTGGTAGGAAGTTTAAGAGGTCAAGGGCTTCCCTTGTATGTAGAGGCAAATAGTTTGAATTGTGTTTCTCCTGGAGCAGTCATGTTATTTTGTAAGGCTATACTGCCACACGACAATAGATAAAAATGCCCTGCTCCCTTCTGCTTCTTCCCAGGTTCCTAGATAGAACAGAAGAGCTTGCGGTAAGTGTGGTCTTTGTTTCAGTTGGGGACCTATCTACCAGAACTCTAAGCCAAAACCCAGTCTCCACGATCCCAGAATGACTGAACCAATTTCCTGTCCTCTGGTATTGATTATATCCAGAAGAGAGGCATCTGGGAAGCCTGAAGACTTAATCCAAAGGATATGTACTATTTTGTTGTTTTTTTTAAAATTTTCTTTTGATTGGGCTTATGAATAAGTATTTCAAATGAATGAATGAAAAATGGCCTGATGAATTCGCTTTTTAGTTTCTAGTTGTTTCCAACTACTGATTTGTAGGAGATTTTGGATTTTGGCTTCTAATACTAAAGAAAATGTTGAAAGCTAAGAGGGATGGGAAACCAGGTATAGGTCCAGAAGGAACGTAGGTCAAGCTGGTGGTACAGCCAGTACACATTTTGGCTGAGAGCTCAATGACCGAGGGTTAAAATAAATTTTGGACAGATTTTCACTATCATAGAGGGATCTCCTGGAATATGAGAATAAGTCTGAAATTGTACCAGAATTTAATTGTATTATTAAAACTAGTGATCCATTAAAAACAATTGGACATGGTACAGGGGTAAGAATTTCCCAGTGCTATTAATGAATGGCAGGATTATTCCTTTAGTCTCTGTACTGCACATATGTGGTGATATCAGTGCCCACGCTCGGCTGGCACATTTAATAATGTTGCTAACCTTCTTTGCACAACAAGATAATTTTGTAAAAAGGGCACGTACGTGATATTTAAGGCATGGTAGTAATCTCAAAAATCCTTTATGTTTATCTACTGAAAATGATTGGCAGTCTGTAGTAATCATTTTGAAAAGCTTTTGTTTACATTTTTAATCTCCATAGGTTCTAAATTATGAGGAATTTTCTTCGTGCAGCGTTCTTATAAAGTTTTTGTTTTGAAGTTTGATCAGTGAAAACAATTGTGTTTTGGATAACTCATTTTTATCTAAAAGCTCTTATTTTTTTCATATCCTCTATTATGTTTGAATTGAAGATGATTTATCATGCATATTGTTGTATACAAATTTGGAGTTTTCCAACCTTGTAAACTTTGGAAGTGGGAAAGCTGAGAGCCTGCTTTTAGCATATCCTCATAGAGCATGCAGAGGAGTTTTTCTTGAAAGACTTAAGGCCAAAAATTATAGCTCTTATAGATTACTTTCTTTAATAGAAGTGATTATATACCAGATATTTTACAAAGATTAGATTATGATACAATGTAATCTCTGTTACTCTGTTTTATATTGTCATTTACATTCTTACACCTTATCAATTGGCTCTAAAAGGAATTACACTGTCCTTCCTAAAGCCAATTCATTTCTCTTAATATTCATATTAACTGTCAATCTGTTTATTTTTTAGTTCTTGAAAAGTTTTTAATTTGTATAAAACTACAACTTTCACAACCATCATTAATGCATCTTTTGAACTTCAGGTCATTTTTTAGAATTTCAAAATAAAGCACAAGACTTTGTTTTAGAGTTAAATTTAGAACCTATAGTATTTGATGTGACTGTTTAGCTATCAACAGCAAATTGGAATGGCCTGCCCTATTCGTGTTACTGACACTGTTAATTGTTAGACACTTACAGGATCATGCCACCATAGATATGTACAAGGTCAAGGATGCCAAAAATAACATGGAAGGTAGATGTTTAGCCCTTTGGTCTTTCAAAGGCTAAGGCTGAAGCAAAAGCTGGTTTTGGTTAAACACTGAAGCTAAAGCCAAACTCAGGATAAAGTTAGGTGTTTCATCTACTTAAGCTTCGTTACAGGTCGGTGCTTTCCACCGGGACTTCCTACAATGATGGGAATATTCCATATCTATGCTGTTCAGTGTGGGAGCCACCAATCACACCTAGCTGTTGAGCTCTTAAAAAGTGACTAGTGCAGCTAAGGACCTGAATTTTTTTTATTCAAGTGTTTTATATGTAAACAACCACATGTGGCTGGTCGATACTGTAATATATGTTGCAGTTACAGGTAAACCAGAGTGATTTTGAGTCCCCACACCCAGTCCACACTGAGAAGGAATCAATGATAATGAAGAATTTAGTTTTTAAGCATGGAAAGTCTACTTATGGAACTACCTCACCCTTCTATGGAGACAAAATAGCTCAAAACCTCTCTGTTTTTTGTAGCTGTCCCATTATCGAGAGCACTTGCACATACAGGACCCTGAGAAACGAAAAGAATTTCTTAAGACCTGCATTGGGTAAGTATAGGGGACAAACGTCTCAGGCAGAAGAATGAAGAGACAAAAAAGCAGGTTGAAATAGACAGATAGTTGAAAGGAATAGCTAACAGTGGACCATATAAATGTCATTAAAGATTGTCTCATTCAGTGGTTCTAAACAATGGTCCCCAGTACAATTTTCACTGATTGGTGGTAAATTGAGAAAAATGAAGACAAAGAGGAAAACAAAGAGTTTTGGTTTTTTCCCCCAAAGCTAAATTTATTTAATTGAAAGTCTGCCTTTTATTCTGGGATTTTATTCCCTCTTCTCCCTCCCTTTTTTGGTAGTAAAATGGGTTGTAATTCTTTTTTATGACCTTATGTATTAAAATAAAAAGTTGGCAATATTTTACCTTATATGTTCTGTTCTGTTCTTTTTTTTTTTTTTTGAGGGGAGTGTCACTGGCCCTCACACATGGGACCCAAACTGGGGCCGCCAGCTTCCCAAGCCAGCGCTTAACCACCGCGCCCTTTGGCCGGCCCCCTTATATGTTATTTTCAATGTTACTGGTCCTTGAAAACCCAACGTCCAAGAACCACTGGTTGAGTAGACGCTTTTACCCAGCGTATAAATCCCTGTAAAATCCAGCCCCACACATTATTACTCTTCCAGGGATGGCACTCACTGCTCTTGAAAATAGCTCATTTTATTGTTGGGCAACCTTCGTGATTGGCAAGTGCTCCCTTATATTGAGCTGTATCTTGCTTCCCTGTATCTTTTAAGACAGAGTGTCTACCCAATAGACCCTGCTTATCCAGGTTCACTGTTCAGTTGTTTCAGTCATTCCCCTTGTGACGTGATTTCCAGCTTTCACATTTAGAAATTTGTTGATGTCAGTGCCGTCCTTATTATAATTTGAGTGTTATCGAATACTGAGCTGTGTCCTATGGCCTCATAAACAAAGAGAAGTTAGGGTAGTGAAATATCTGGAACCTCTTGTTGTCTCCCTTTATCTCTTCTAAAAATTGGCTGTGGCTCACACTTACCTGGGATAATGTAACTGAATTTCAGAATTCTCTCTGGAGTGAGTGGAGTAGGGGAATAAGGCAACAACAGCTTCTAAGGGATAAACCTATGAATTGGGAGTTTAAGACCTGGCTTCTGTGCCTGGCCTTAGCCATTGACTTGCTGTATGACTTTTAGATGAGACACTATTTTTCCCTCACCTTCTTCATGTGTAAAAATATAATGTAGTGTTGAACATGGGACCTTTGACATTTGTATAGGTCTTTGAGATCTTTACCAGTCTACAAATGTATCACCGTACCATTTAATTTACCTTATTACTCTGCAATAAAAAATGGCTAATACATGTACGTGCTCCTTGAGGAGAGTTAAGCATTGACTTTAAGCAGTGACGTGAATCTCAGTGCTTCACTGGGCTGTGGATGGCGGGCAGTGGGCTAGGCTCACTCACTATAAGTCACTCATTCAACAAATATTCCAGCTCCCACTGTGAGAGGATTTTCATTCATTCCTCAACAGATTCACTAATGACTACACAGATTTTGTGGACTTGCAGGATCCTTCTTGGAATTGGCAAAACTTTAAAATACAAAACCCCAGCCAAAGGTCTACTCTATTTTCTGCCTTCTCTTTCTGCCTTTCAGGGATGCTCTAAAGGTGAATTGAGATCAGATTTGTGAGGTACCATGAGCCTCTTAGGCTTACAGTGGTGATTTGGTTTATTTGGGTTTGTTTCCTGTTTGAGTAGAGAAAGAAGTACTAACCTTCTGACCCTCTACCAGTTTGCCATTTTCAGCAGAAGATTCTATGCACATACAAGACCATTACACACTCCTGGAACGTCAGATCATCATTGAGGTTAGACTCCTCGTCTCTGTTTCTGCTTCAGTACCAGTGCTCAGTGCCATTCAGCATCCGGAAGACATCTGTGCTTTGCCCATATATGTCATTTCCTGTTAGTCTCTAAGGGCCTTTCATTTCTCCCTCTATATGATAGTCCCCTTCTCTCCATTGCTCTCAGGTGTCTTTTTTCTTCTCACCTGCTGTTAACCTGAAAGTATTCCCTCTTTACCCCCTCCCCTTTCATTGCAAGTTCTCTGGTCTTCCTCCATCCAAGTTGGACCTATAATCATTTTTTTATTTTCATTTTTTTTAGCTGAGCCATCCTGCCACCTGTTGGCAGCTCGGCGGCAGCGCAGCTCAGGCTGCAAATCGAACTGGCGACCCTGTTGCTCAGAACTCACACACTCGGCCAGCCCTTCAGACCTATAATCATTTTATGGACTTTAAACTCACCTGAGTTATCCTAGGAAACCTCTTTTTCCCTTTCTTGCCTCTTTGTAGGGTAGGAAATATATCTTCTGTAGTATTAAAGGTTTCTCTCCTACTTCCACTCTGTGGACATTGTTTTTTTTCCCTGGCTCACCCCACCACAGGCAAATGATCGACACCTAGAATTAGCAGGACAGACTGAGATCTTCCGGAAGCACCCCAGGAAAGCATCCATCCTCAACATGCCACTAGTGACGACACTTTTCTACGCCTGCTTCTACCACTACACGGAGGCTGAGGTACAGGCAGAGAGTGTGAATAGCCCCACACACTCTCACTGCCCAGAGGAACATGTCTGAAGCCAGTATTTTGATGTACTCTGTTAACAGTGGGTGCGTATAGTTCTCAGAAATCCACCTGGAAGCTTTCCTGGCCCACAGCAGGGGTGAGCCAAGAGGGAAAAAGGTTTGTAAAGGCTTTTGTGGCTTCCAGTGAGCTGACGTGTAGCATCGCACGTTCTGACTCTCACCAGTGCTGGTCCCATAACAGTCTGTTCAAAGGTCCATAATTTCAAACAGTTGGCACAGTGTAGAGCAGAGCAGCAGAGTGTCAGGTAGCTGTGGATACTTTAAAAACGTTTTTTTTTTTTTTAAGAGGTTTGACTTTAATGATCATAGATGGACATTGGGATTAGCATAAAATTGGGGAAAACACCATACTTATTAATCCAGTCCTGTTAGAGCCGATGGAGCTTTTCTCTTAAAATTCTGGGTTTAAGTGGTTACAGAGTGAAATGTAGAAAGTCTAGGTAGTGGAAAAGACAAGGGGAGATTGGATGGTATTTGAGAAAGTCAGTAACTAAAATTCCTTCTCCATTTTCATCCCAGGGGACATTCAGCAGTCCCATCAACCTGAAGAAGACGTTTAAGGTATATATAAACTGGTCAGTGTTTTGGTAAAATAGTATCAGGATACCTACGCGGAGCGGATGTTTTTGTAACCCTGCATAGTAAGTCCTTTGATAGTCAAGGTTAAAAGTAGAAAGGAATGTGCTTGTGGGAAGTGAGGCAAGGCTCTATCTAACTGAATGGCCTGCAGTGTTGGGGCTGGGAAATTAAGGGGTTCTTGATGACCAAGAGATGTATGGATTTTATGGGGCAGAATCAACACTATGGTATATTTTTGCCTCTTTTCCAGAATTCTCAAGCACCTCCCCTGGCGCATTTCCACTTCCCCTTAAATTCCCCTGGTCTCTGCTTTCTAGATCCCAGACAAACAGTATGTGCTGACAGCCCTGGCTGCTCGCGCCAAGCTTCGAGCCTGGCATGATGTAGATGCCCTCTTTACCACAAAGGTGGGTGCCCTGGAACTGTGTCACACTGCTGATCTCCCAGACACATCATCTTGTTATCCAGGTCTCGTGGGCATCTCAAGTTGTAGTGGCTGGCTTACATTTTTCCTCCAACTTTTTATTTTCCAAAATTTCAAACCTAAAGAAAAATTGAATAGTGTGATGAACACTAATAATCTTTACCTACTTCACTAATTCATTAACATTTTTGCTCTATTTGCTTTCTCTTTTTCTATGCATGAAAAAGAGAAAGCAAATGTGCTTTCTTTTTTTTATTAAACCATTTGAAAGTAAGTTTTAGACATTATGACACTTCTCCCTTAAGTACTTAAGCATTTGTCTTTTTTGTAATCACAATATTATCATGTTCAAGAGATTTAACAATATAATACTGTTATATGTAGTCTATATTTAAATTAGCTCTTTAGAGCTGAGTTTTATTTTTGTGTTTGTTCGCTGTCAGGATGCAATCAAGGATCTTGCATTACATTTGACTGTGGTGTTTCTACTGATTGACATTTTAAATATTCATTTCTCCATTATAGATACGAGAATTTTCTGTTTTTCCTCTTTGTTAGTTATTCCATTAGCTACAGTAACTACCAAAGCAGGACATGCCTGTGTCCAAATCAAACATTGTATGAAAGTATAGAGTAAAGAGGGAAGTTCCTCTTTTATTGTCCACCTGCTCCTATCTCACTCCTTTCCTCAGGGCACACACCACCAAAAGTTTGATGAGTACTTTCCAGATCTTAACTCATGAATTTACAAATAAGCATCTTTATATAAATATAAAGATGTAGAGGATAGGATTTTTCTACCCAGTTAATTTCATACTGTAAGTATAGCTAAGTAAATTACTTATTTCATTTAGCTGTATTTCACAGACTTTTTCTGCATTAGTGCCTCTAAACCCAAGAACTTATTTCATACCTCTGACTCCTTTCCACCCTCTCATGTTCCTTGACTTTTCTGAAAAACTCATCTTTCTTTATTTCCCTGTCCCCTACCCAGTCCATCGAATTTCACTGCTACGTTACAATAGCCTGACCATAAAATGTAGGGAAACTAACTCAAGAGTGTGTTGAGTACATGTCTGGCCTAACTACGCCTGCCATCTGCCTTTTTCAGAACTGGCTGGGCTACACCAAGAAGAGAGCACCCATTGGCTTCCATCGGGTTGTGGAAATTTTGCACAAGAACAGTGCTCCTGTCCAGGTAATGGCACCTGAACAGAGCTGGAAATCTAACCTGTAGCATCTTACTGGTCAGTGGTAACAGACTTAACCTGTTCTGGTCTTCCCGTAAAGGCCACATAATGGCTGTGTTGGGTCTTAAGATAGAAAAGGCCAAGGAGAGAAGCTGTCCCCTGGCCTTTAGAATTAATCTGCCCTCTCTGAGGGGCATCTACTCTGTTTAGCCCACGTGGACTACTGTTCAAATGACAGAAAAGGAGAACTCTCTGAGGAGGGACATCGGGGAGCACTGGCACGGCGCTGGAGCTGATCTATAGCTGTCCATTTCTGGGCTGGGTGCCCAGCTCTAGGATAAGGAGGAACCTATTCATCCCGTCTTTCCTGGGGGGCATGGAAGTGCTGCCTGGAGGCCACATCGTTTCCCATCGCAGACTTATCCCATGCTGCATGATGGGAGTTGTCAATGTCAGATGTAGACAAACTCATTTCCTTCTTCAGGATTTGATTTTTCTACCTTTCAGAGCTCTGTATTTTATGGGTCTGGGAATCACTAACCAGAAATACCTCTTCCCACAGATATTACAAGAGTATGTCAATCTGGTGGAAGATGTGGACACAAAGTTGAACTTAGCCACCAAGTTCAAGTGCCATGATGTTGTCATTGATGTGAGTCCCCAAGAAATAAGCACCCTGAGTTAGACCCTCTGTCCTGCATCCTGAGGTACCTCCATCCTTTCTGACTTAATGGACAAAATGGTCTGACAAGAGTTAGTTTGGAGGCCGTCGCTCCTGTGTTACTTTCCCAGCCCTCTGACTGGTTTCTCTGTGCTATTATAAATTCATAGAACTGAATCAAGCCACATAAGCTCTGTAGTCATCACTCCAACATGAAGTTCTGTGGGGGGCTTGACCCCACTATCATCCCTCTGTATTGGCTCCAAGTGGGAGTGATGAAAAGAAAAAGACCTCCATAGAGAAGGCTGATGGGGGATTTTATTGTTTGTCTGTTTGGGTGTACAGACTTGCCGGGACCTGAAGGATCGCCAGCAGTTGCTGGCATACAGGAGTAAGGTGGATAAAGGTTCTGCAGAGGAGGAGAAGATTGACGCCATTCTCAGCAGCTCGGTGGGTAGCTCCAGCCGTCTCAGGAGATAGTTCACAGAGTAGCGTCAAGTGTGTATAAGGGTAATCTGGGACCTCAGGCTGAGACTTAACTGAATTGCTCTGATAGTTGTTAAACCTAATAGGAAGGAGAGACTAACTACTGGCAGTCCGGAAACGAATGTTAGGTTCCGTATATTCAGACTGTATAGTTTTCTGAGGATGGATATGACCTACCTGTTGAAAGTCAGAAGGGGGTGAAATAGATGTTACCTATTTAAGGAACACAGCCAGCTTGCTCATAGCATGAAATTGCTGAGCTTTTTGTTACTGTGGGTCCTAGTTCCCTGTCAGATATTTTGGGATCCCCCTGGGGTCATCAGAAGCTAGTGAATCTTGGTCCTGAGAAGGTAGGATCAGAATAAATGCCCAGACTCAGGCTTGGGGGATACAAAGTAGGTGTCTGATTCATTTCTGAGTAAAGGAACTCCACTACATATTTAAAAAACTCCCCCGCCTGCCCCTCCATTCCTCTCTTCCTACCTGTGGGCCTTATTTTACTGCACTCCTGCTCCCACTGTAGGGATCAGTGAACACTGGTCATTGTTTGCTCTTTCCACAGCAAATTCGATGGAAGAACTAAGTGGCATTAGCTACCCCGAAACCCTGAACCTGCCCCGTTTCCTCTTTTGCTGCCTGTGAAAGTAGAGCGCACTCTCCTTTGGGAGAGTTATGGCATCACATCGCTTGGGTCCATCAGCAGCAGGCAGCGTCTGCCACTTGGCACAGAAACCAGCGCCTGGGCGCAGACAGCTTCTCACTGATCTTCTGTCCAAGGGCCAAGATCTAAAGCTTCAACTCATGAGAAAGGCCTGTCCACCTGGTGCTCACGTGAAGGTGGGAGTCATTCCTAGATTGGATCCATACTGGACAAGATCGCTTTTGACCTGAGAAAAGTGACTGCTGTGGAAAAGAAGTCCCCTAGACTGAGCTGCAGGTGTCAGGGTGGCTGCTCCATTCCTCTCAGCTGGTTATGCCCCTGGACTTGGTGCTGGAATTGGCAGTTCTGCTGTGAATAGAGTCAGAGCAGAACTAAAACGGCTCTCCCAGAGGGCTCAGGAAGGGGTGCCTATGTTGCCAGGACCTGCGGGAGGTGCCTCCCACCAGACTGCAGGAAGCCCTCCATGTTAGGACAGAGATGGTTTGACGTCGTGTTTCTTCGGCCAGCGTCCCTCTGCTGCCCAGTCTGCTCTCTTTTAAAAACCTGTGTTTCCTCTCTTCACCTGCAGACTGACATGACCTTGCGTGGTGATGAGAACATCCTGTTTTCTTTTCCACCACTTCTCCCAGCCCAGACCCGCAACCTTATATGCAGCTCAGATTCAGCAGTGCTGGCGAGCTTCCCCTTTCTGCACAGATCTCATTA
This sequence comes from Aselliscus stoliczkanus, assembly GCA_033961575.1. Lineage (NCBI taxonomy): Eukaryota > Metazoa > Chordata > Mammalia > Chiroptera > Hipposideridae > Aselliscus > Aselliscus stoliczkanus. Next base: position 139,818,896 of record CM066732.1, on the reverse strand, counting down.
TCGTTATTTCACTAGGAGCTTCCGGAAGTTTCACCAGGGCTAACCTCAGCAGCATTTCTTTTTTCTTTTTCTTTTTTTTTAAATTAAATGTCTTGTGTTGACAGCAGCATTTCTGACTGTTAGGACATTAATATGGAGGTTTTAGTTTCAAACTTGGTTTTCAAGAAGGCATTCTGTAATGCTAGATTCCTGCTGAGTACCAATGTTAGCCTTTCTTCTCTGTGACTGAACTGGGTTTCCCCAGACATGCCTTGATTCCCAATAAAGCTGTTTCTTCCTTGGTGCCTTCTCTTTCCCTCCTGGTTGTTGTGTGTAAAACAGTTAGATACGGCCGACCGAGTGGCGCAGTGGTTAAGAGCTGGTTTTGGAATGCCAGCAGCCCCGGTTCAGATCCTACATATGAGGGCCAGTGACACTGCCTTCTACAGCAGCTGTGCGAGCCCCGGCAACGGTGTAGGCTGCAGCCCCTGCTGCAGTGGGCTGCCATAGGCTACAGTGAGTGGCCGGCAGCCAGCGTGAGCTGCCAACAGCTGCGGTGAGCGACATCCTGAGGCCGGCGACCGATCTGCCTCATCCAAGAAGAGCGCAATGATGATACCAACATGGGCCAGTGAAGCAACGTCCTCCGCAACTAGACAGCAGAACAAAAAGACAGCAACTTGTCTGTTCCCCTTCCCCCATTCCCCAACGCTGTTCTCCTCCAATTCCCCAATAAAATCTTTAAAAATAAAACAAAAAACAGGATAATTGCCCTGTCTCTTGGGACCACTATAGATCTGCTTCAGTGACTGTTCTGCAGCCTGTCTCCATGCCAGGTTATGGGGTAACAGTGCCTAGAGAGCAGGGCTGTGTGGTTAACAGGAGCAGGGCTGGGAGACGAAAGACCTGGCCTCATCCGAGCTCTGCTGCTTTCAAGCTGTGTGACGCTGGCTGAGTGCCCTTCTCTCTGGACTCATTATCTTAATCTGATAGGAGGGCCTGGTTCTCTCAGAGCTTGTAGAATTAATTCTATGCTTCTGTGACTGCAGAGTGAATGAAGTAGGAAGGAGAGAGGATGCTTGCACAGAGGCATGGAGCTTGCTTTAAGGCATTCTGGTTCTCAACTGGGGGCAATTTTGCCCCCCATGAGATGTGTCAGTGTCTGGAGACACTTTGTTGCCACAGCTGGATGGTGTTATTAGTACAATAGACAGAGGCAAGGTGTGCTGCTAACATCCTACAATACATAGGACAGACTCCACAACAGAATTATCCTCCCAGAGGTCAGTATTGCCAAGGCTGAGAAATCCTGCCTTAAGGGGACCAGACTCCAGCTTTGGCTTTTCCACTTTACAATCCTCTTTGCAATTCCACGTAACTTCATATTTGGTTTCTTTCCTGATCATTGAAGAAACAGGAGTTGAATTTGCTGAGTCGTGCTAAAGTGCTTGGCTGATCTTCAAACAAACAGTGGTCTCGATTAACTAGTGTATCAAGGTTCATTTAGAGAAGCAGACCCCTGGGAGTATATCATTTATATGCCTCTGTCTGTCTACACAGGATTCATTACAGGGATTTGACTTAAGTATGGCAGCTGGTTAAACAGTCTTTGGAAGATTGTCTGCACAGCTGGTAGAGCTGGAAATCTCTGGGGCAGGCATGGGGTAAGGAAGATGGGTGGAAGATGAGGGGAGAGCAAGGATAAGCTGGAGCCCGGGGATGTCCTGGAACTTGTGTCCATTCTCACTGCCTCTGACCTTGATGAAGTGTGTGTCCTGCAAGAGAAGCTAGCTGGTGGCCTTTGTCACAGAGCTGAACACAGACCTGGCCCAGGAGTGTGAAAAGCTGCAGGGGGACCCAGGGGAAAGTATAGCAGTTGCAGGCCAGCTGCACCCCACACCGACAGGGTTGCCAGTGGACAACCAAAGTGGCTTCCCCGACATGAGCATCCACCCTCCAGATCTTGCACAGAAACCTCCCTTGCACACACTAACCGGAAACAGAGAGAGAAGGGAATTCTGGAAACCGGATCAGCTGAGCACACTTGACATGTTACAAAGGCACCATCACCGGATCCACAGTTTTTGGGACTGTAAGTGAAGGGTAGGCCTAGAATCCACACTTGTACTGGTTAACCTATGCTGCACTGGTCGTGCTGAGCTGGGAGGCTTTGAGCTCCTCTTTCCTTCACAGCAGGGAACGTCACTCGACAACGTTAGGATGAATGACCCACTGTTTTGGTCTAAGGAAGTGTTTCTTAGACTTGAGAACTTCCATGCCCTTCAAGTACTGGAGACTTGGCTTGTAAAAAGATTGAGAGAGAGATGTAACAGCCCTCCTATAAAAGGGATTAGAGCAAGCCATTCACAACAGGTCACATGTGATTCCATTCATGTGATATACCAGGAAAGGTAAAGCCATAGAGACAAAAAGCAGATTGGTGGTTTCCAGGGGCTGACTGGGGAAGTGGGGGTGGGAGTAACTCCTTAATGGGTCCAGGGTTTCCTTTGTTGGGGGAATGAAAATGTTTTGGAACCAGAGAGGAGTAGAGGGCGCACAATGTTGTGAATGTACTGAATTGTTCACTTTCAGATGGCTTATGTGAATTTCACCTCAATAAAATTTTTTTTATTTAAATGCAGATTAGAGACAAGTAGTTTTGAATTCTGATCTGTTTTACCATTGCTATAAAACAGATTGGAGTTTTGAATATCATTGATTTTTTTTCCAGCTTTATTGAGGTATAATTGACAAAAATTGTATATATTTAAGGTGTACACATAATTTGATATACATTGTGAAATTATTACCACAGTCAAGTTAACTAACATATCCATCATTTCACAGTTACCTTTGTGTGTGTGTGTGTGTGTTAAAACACTTAGGATCTACTCTTAGCAATTTCAAGTATACACTACAGTATTATTATTATTATTATTATTATAAGATTTTATTGGGGAATTGGGGGAGGGGAAACAGACAAGTTGCTGTCCTTTTTGTTCTTCAGTCTAGTTGTGGAGAACGTCGCTTCACTGGCCCATGTTGGTATTGTGATCATTGCACTCTTTCCAGGTGAGGAAAACCCGTCACCAGCCACTGGACAACCGCTCACAGCAGCTCACTGCAGCTTACGCCGTTGCCGGCTACTCCCAGCCCAGCTTCAGGTGGAGCTGTTGTTCACCATCTTAGCTGTAGAGGGTGCAGCGTCACTGGCCCGCATATGTGGGATCCGAACCAGGGCCCTGCTGCTCAGAGCTGGCATCCCAAGCCAGCTCTTAACCAACATGCCACTCGGCTGGCCCTACACTACAGTATTATTAATCATAGTTACCATGATATACCTTAGATCCCCAGAACTTACTCATTCATTGATTTCTTGAACATAAAAAGAGGTTTGAAAAATAACCCCTTGAGTAGTGCTGAGGTCTGTATGATATTTCAGTCTGCAAAAAATCTAGAAGTCCAGAACCTTCTATTGAAAAAAGAGGATCCCACATGCTCTAGTGTAGTAATACTTCTAGAGGTTGTGAATGGAATTTATGTCCTCATAGGTGGGGAAAACCTCTAGGTGAGGCTGGCCCCTTTAAGACTCCAAGACTGAAGTAATCTGGTAGCTAAGGAGTCATAATGACAATTTTCTACAGTAGTTCTCCCTGGAAATGTAGTTCTTACTCTAGAGGACCAGATGTAATGAGGAGTGGAACGATCTTCTCAGTTGGATTGGTGAGAAATATTGGTAGATGGGTTCATTTTCTAAAATATGGATGTCTCTGCTCTAGGCAAGGGACTATGACATTTGCTTTGGGCTCTTTCCTACCCTGTGGAGAACACAGAGTTTAATGAAGGAAGAATTTCTTTGAAATGTAGTCTAAGTGTTCAGTCCTATTTCTAAACCTTAGGAGGGAATGGGGGTGGGAGGGAGCGCCTGGCCCGAAGCACCTGTGAAACCCATTGCTAATGTAAACACATCTGCTGAAAGAAGGACCTCTAGTCTATGTGGACGAACGTTACTTTGGATTTTTGTTCAGGTTTTTCATGAATCCAGGTATGCTCGATTCACTGGCAGTCAGTGCTTAGGAATCCTCTGGGACTCAACTGAAAACAGGTGGATGAGAGCTGCAGATTTGGAAGTGCAGACGAGAGCCTGTGGCTTGGGCGCACACTTGGACTCCCTTCCAGGACAGGGAACCAAATTGAATGCTATCTATTGCTGCAGGAGATGGTGGCTTGGAAATGGACATGCTAGAGGACCTTGAGTCCCTGCAGTTTGATTATGAGATGGAAGAGGAAGACTGCAGCTGGCTGTATTTGCAGGATCGTTTTCGGGGGCTGATGATCAAAGGCTGTGCACACGCAACCTTCTTCTGCAAGCTACTCCGTAATTTGAGGTAAGCTAGACCTCCAGGGTCAGGCACATGGAGAAGAATCCCACTGGAGAATCGAATGACTTAAACTTCTTATATTGGAGGATAACTTCGGCAAGGGGTGTGTTTTCCTACCCACAGTCAATTACTCCTGGTCTGAGAATACCAGGAAATGCATACCAGTGTCCCTTGGCTGTGGTTCTGTTATAAAGCATGAATTGGTGATTTCCTTTCAGTGGGTAGATTGATTGAATATTCAGTCCATCCATCCATCCATCCATCCATCCATCCATCCATCCATCCACTCATCGAGATGACTAGCTTGTCTTCCATAGCTACTAATAACTAGCCATTCTATGGCTATTGGCTGGAAATGAAGTCAGTTCCTTCTTTTGGGGCTGAGCTAATAGTGGAATACTCTGTCACAGAAAAGCCACCTGGGGGTCCCTATGTCCAGATGACTTGCTTGAAACCAGGAATACTGATTTGCAGAGATGTTCCTAGTCCAGTTCTGGCTTCTGATATCTTTGAACAATGTGGCTTGAGACACTTAAATAGGAGGCAGGTGAGAGCCAGGTACCTAGGTCTAAGCTTCTGGATTCTGTAACTAGGTTACTGTTGGAGCATTTGTCCCCATAGTCTATTTCTCAGTTTACTTTTTCTGAAATTACATTAACTCCTCAATGATGGGACCAGGTCAGAACTGAACATGTGATAGACACAGCATATACTGAAGGAGGCAGGCTGCTCAATGAGTTTGCTGATTGGCTGATTGATAAGGATGCACAAACCTATTGGTTGCATCCAAGATGAGTGAGTGGTGAGAAGCCAACACATGAAACTTCCAGGAGGCATTTTATGTTCGGAAGGATCAGGCACTGAGTGAAAACACTCTTTTCAACCACGAGAGACACCTTGGATATGTAGAATGCGGCTTGTGATGCTTATATGGAAACTCCAGAGCTTTAGTTTTTAAAAACTCCAATTTTCACAAAAGTGCAGAACAAATACAAAGTCGTCGTATAACAACATCCAACAATGCCTTATGTATTCAGAGGTCAGACTTTGTTCATTTTGGGAAAGGGAGCACTCCAATAGTAAGTGAACCTCTGGAAAGAGAGGGCTCAAATCCTTGATCCTCGGTTTCTCAGGTCTGTTTTCCCTTATAGATTATTTACTTTCATAAGTCATATGTTTGAAAAAAGCTAAGTTACCCAATTTGCTGGATCTGCACAGAACTGACAGCGAACTAGAAAGAGAAGGTGTGTGGGGATATGGTAGGAGAGGGGTATGTTCTTCCTGATGGCAATGAAAATTTCCCAGGAAGCAAGGAACAGGCCCACAGTGTTCCAGGGTGATGGATGACAGCGGCTGCCCACATGATGGTCCCGAATCAAAGAAATTGCTTAATATTCAGACCGTGTATTTAAGAAGGCAGGGAAACGCAAAACACATATAACAAAGAAAATGTAAATGTTTTAGATAAGTTCTGGTCCTTTGAAAGGACATGCTTTACTTTCTGGAAAATTCACTCAGGAAGAACCTTTCATTCCGGAGTGGTGCTGGGTAAGTGGCATAACGTTGGAATGCCTGAAGTACTTACGGTGCCACCAGGCTGCCATATGAGGAAGTTCAGGCAGGAAATGTCTGAGGTGGGTGGCCAAGAAGAGCTCCAGGGTGAGCGTGTATTTATACGTGGGTCTATGTGTTCCTTCTCCAGACAATCATTACGTGAGAAGCGGACTCCCACAGATCTCATGACTGGATCTCCTGATAACATTCCTGATGAAGATGAGCTAAAGGTGGGCATCCTCGGAGGCGGCCACCTTGGGAAGCAGCTGGCTCCTGTGCTGCTTCAGCTGGTCCCCATCCCTGCTGAGAGGCTGCGGATCTCCACTCGGAGGCCAGAGACCCTGGGTGAGGAGCAGCGTGCCGTAGAAAGGGGGCCTGGGTGTGCTCGTTAGGCGTTGAGGGGGCCATTTTGAGAGGGGAAGCCTTGTTTGCAGCACGCTGAGTTCTCAGCTTGCTAGCCCCTAGAAAAGCTCCAAAGGTGGTTTTTAAACTTGTTACTTAAAAAAACTTTTCTCCTCCACTTAAGTGTTTTACAGCCATCATTCCTCCCTGTGCCTATGGTGGTGAGATATCTTTCTGGGTCTTTGATAAGGGGAAATTTTCCAAACAGAGTACAGATCTTCTAACTGGACCAGTTCGAGTCCAGTGGGTATAACCAGTTCCAAACATTTGGCCTTGTGTTTTTAAAAATGATAGTTAGTTAATTTTAAAAAAGTGTTTTGTAATGATTCCATTTACTAATGCTTGGTGCTAGAAACCAGAACGGTTGCTTCTGGGGAGACTGACTGAGAAGGGGCCTGAGGGAACTTTCTGGGGGGATGGAAATGTTTTATATCTTTTTTTTTTTTTTTTTTGAGGGCAGTGTCACTGGCCTTTATATGTGGGACTGAACCGGGGCCGCTGGCTTCCCAGGCCAGCGCTTAACCACCGAACCACTCGGCCGGCCCATGTTTTATATCTTGAAAGAAATATAAGTTACATGGGTGTGTGTGTTTGTCAAAAATGATCAAACTATATACCTCAGATCTCTGTGTTGCACTGTGCATAAATTCTGCTTCAATAGTTTTTTTTTAATTATTGAAAATTAATATATGCATATTATAGAGCATTTATAAATTACTCTATAGGGAAGTAAATAATAACTACCTATAATCCCCTTACCAGGTTATAATTTTTTTAGCGTTTTTTTTCTCTCATTAGGTTAGATTATATAAGTAATTGATACTATACAAAGTTGTTTATATTCTGCTTTTTTCACAGAATGTGTTATGAGCATATTCTCATATTGTTTAACATTCTTCAAAATCATGATTTTAAGGTTGTATAGTATTATCAAGTATGGTTGTATGATATTGATGTAAGTGCCCTACTTAGTTGGATTTCCTTGTACATAATTTTTAAAACAAAATTACCAGGTCAAGAACAGGTACAGCTTTATTAAGATATAATTTGTAGGGGCTGCTGAGTGGCATGTTGGTTCAGAGTTGACTTGGGAGCGTGAGCTCTGAGCAGCAGGGCTGCCGGTTTGGATTCCACATGGGCCAGTGACGCCGCGCCCTCTACAGCTAAGATGGTGAACAACAGCTCAATCTGGATCTGGGCTGCCCTAAGTGACTAGTGATGGTGTAGGCTGCAGTGGGGCTGGCTGGCAGCTGGCGTGCGCTTTCGTGAGCTGCAGTGAGCCACCGTGAGTAGCCGTCCAATGGCCGGCCAGCAACAGCCTCACCTGGGAAGAGCACAATGATGATACCAACATGGGCCAGTGAAGCGACGTCCTCCATGACTAGACTGAAGAACAAAAGGACAGCAACTTGTCTGTTCCCCTCCCCCAGTTCCCCAATAAAATATTTGGAAAAAAAATACTATTTGTATATGATAAAGTGCATATTTTGGAAGTGTACAACTTGATGTTTCGACACATGAATACACCTGTGAAACTATCAACAGCATCAAAGTAATGAACTAACTTATGCATCATCCTCAAAAGTTTCCTTGAATTCCTCTCTCTTTATCTACCTGCAGCCCCACCCCCACCCCCCGAGGAAGCCACTGATCTGATTTCTGTCACCATTGATTAGGTTGCATTTTCTAGAATTTTATACAAATGGAATCATACAGTTTGTATTTTTGTTTGGTCTGACTTGTTTCACTTCACATGATTATTTTGAACTACATCCATGTTGTTTCATGTTTTGATGTCCTTTTTATTTCTGAGTAGTATTTCAAGGCATTAATATTCCACAGTTTAACTGTTCATCTGTTGATGGACATTCAGGTTGTCTCCAGTTTTTGGTTAATGCAATGAACATTTGTGTACACATATTAGTGTGGACAAATGCTTTAATTTTTCTTGGGTAAATATCTGGGAGTAGAATAGATGGGTCATATGGTAGATGTATTTAATTTTTAAAGAAACTTCTAATTTATATGTTTTTTAAATTAGTTTCAGGTGTACAATACAGTACAATAGTTATACTTTTTATCCCTCAAAGTGACAACCTCTCCCCCAATCCATTACCCTTCTCCCCTCCAATTTCATACATATCTATTACAATTCCATTGATTCCACTCCCACACTATACTCCACATCCTGTGACTATATATATATTCAATTATAGTTGACATACAATATTATACAACATCAGCCCCAGGTGTACAGTGGTCAAGCCTCTATCCCATCCATGAAGTGGTCTTCCTAACAAGACATGTGACCACCTGACACCCTACAAAATATTTACAACATTATTATTAGTATTTTTTAAAGATTTTATTGGTGAATTGGAGGAAGGGAACAGCGTTGGGGAACCGGGGAAGGGGAACAGACAAGTTGCTGTCTTTTGTTCCTCAGGCTAGTTGTGGAGGACATTGCTTCACTGGCCCATGTTAGGATGGTCATTGCGCTCTTCCCCGGTGAGGCAGATTGGTCGCCGGCCACTAGACGGCCACTCACACCGGCTGCCAGCCGCTCACGCTGGCTGCCGGCCATTCATGGTAGCTTATGGCAGCCCACTGCAGCAGGGGCTGCAGCTATGCCGCTGCTGGAGACTCACAGCAGCCCAGCTCCAGGTGGAGCTGTTGTTCACCACCTTAGCTATAGAGGGCAGTGTCACTGGCCCTCATATGTGGGATCCAAACCGGAGCCCTGCTCTCAGAGCTGGCATCCCAAGCCAGCTCTTAACCAACGTGCCACTCGGCCGGCCCAAAATATATGTATTCTTTGGGAAGCAATATGTTTATTAATAATAAAGTAACAGTTTTTTAATGTCTATGCTTGTTGCGTAAGGAAGCAACAATTCAAAATGCACAGCATCAGCATCTATGTACTTTTGAGAATCACATATGAAAAAAAAAAAATCGATGTACATGTTTTCCAAATTTCCTACCTGAAAGTACATGAGTACCCAGATAATCTCAGCATCAAATTTATCATGTACTCTTGGTGGTTTAGATATAAAATTACCTCTCCAATGTCTAATATTCTCTTTTTCAATAACATTTAAAACGTACTACTATATATGACTTTACATTTTTACTTTTGAAAATATATATCACAAGTACAAACAAATGATTCACTATCAAGGGGTATTTTTATGCAACTACCTGATTTACCACATTTCTCTCTACCTTTATAAATATCTTAACATTAAATCATGTATACTTTATGGAAACTGTAAGTATATTTCCCCCAACTCCTCCCATCCTCCGCCCTACACTCTTCCACTCTCTTAGATTTTCCTACCGATGCACGCTGTGTGGCTCTGGCCCACTCACAGAATTTCTTGAAGTCTCAGTTTCCTCATCCATAACGTAGGCATTATACTAGCCTCTGCCTCATGAGGCCCTTGTGAGGCTTCCCTTAGATAATACATACAAAGGACTCCGTACATTATCTGGCACATGATAAACCTTCAGAAAATTGAAGCAGAAGACTTCTTTCAGATTATTTGCTTCCTAAAGCAAATGTGAAAAATTCCAGCATTTGGTCTAAAAGTAAGATAAGGATAAATTATTTTATAATCTTGAGCACTGCTGCGGTGACACCAGCTGCTGTCGCATTGGGAGGAGGACCCTACTGCACGGCTTTTAGAAGGCATGAGGAAATCTCTTCTGATTTATGTGGCAACAAGACTTGAGATAATATAATCGTCATCCTCTCCCCACAGTTGGTGTTCAGGTGAAACTCCTTTGTACCATGATCTTTCTGTCTTCCTTTATCCCTCCCAGAGGAGTTGCAGAAACTGGGAGTCCAGTGCTTTTACCATAACTCAGATCTGGTGGGCTGGGCCAATGTGATATTCCTCTGCTGCCTGCCCTCTCAGCTGCAGAATATCTGCTCCGAAATTCAAACCAATCTCGGAAAAGCCTGCATCGTGTACAGCTTTGTATCTGCCGTCCCAATACTCAGGTATCTTATGAGCGTGAGCACAGAGCTGGCAGAACTCTTGTCTCCCCGGCGCTGACTGCTGCCTCCCACCTCCTCCCAGCCCCTAGCTCTTAGAGCTGGTCGTTCCCACTGGTGAGGTGGAAGCAGCTTCATTGGCAGAAGGACCCAGCCAGCCCTTCTAATGTTTTTCTCACTTCTCCGAAAACTGCAGGTGTGGGTGGGAATTTTCCTTTGATGTGCAAATGTTTAAAACTGCAGTAGAGCCTTCCACGGCTTGAAGCTGACAACTGGTTCCCCTGTGCATCGATGGGACTGGAAACCACCAGTCAACGGCATGAAGAGTGATTGAGAGCGTGTGTCAAATGTTATTTTGTACCCCTAGTGTCTAGCCCAATGCCTGGCAAGTGATAACCTTCAGTGTTTGTTAGGCAGATGGCTGAACGAGCTAACTGATAAGTAGTGCCCTCAGCACTGACCCATGCCCACATGCGCCTCGGAGCAGTGCTGTGCAGGGGGAGTCTGTTACTGGGGTTGGGTGTGGCTTATTCCAGTCTTGGCTCTGCACTCCCTGTCTTGGTGGCTTTACTTTCAGGTTGAAACTCCTACTGAAACACACCAATATCTTGCGGCCTCAGTATCAGTGTTTTGAAGGTTTTGCCAACATCTGGGGGGCCAATAAGGAGATTATAGCTGCTCTCCAAGATCCTATGACTCTTCAGGCTACCTGCCCCTTCAGTCCTGCTGGTAATGGCTCACCCTATTTTGGGCACTCTTGAAAATTATGTACCTTCCTCTCAGCCTGATGCTATCTTATTAAATCTGTGTGTGTGGTGTGTGGTGTGTTGGGGGAGTACAAGCTAGATACATTCTCAGCTATTTAGGAAGTCTTTGTATTTTATTTTACTTTTTAATTTTTCAGTTATGTTGACATACAATATTAATTTCAGGTATACAACATAGACACTGATATCTTATGAAGTAATCACTCTGATAAGTCTAGTGCTCATCTGACACCATATTCAGTTATTACAATACTGTTGACCATATTCCCTGTGCTGTACTTTCTTAGCTATTTAGATTTTGTATGGGAAGAGCTTCGGTGGCAAAAAGCAGTCTTTATTAGGGAAAGCTGAGAAGTCTGAATATTCAGACCTTTTAAGGGTGAACTGGAAGTGAGTAGAGGGGGAGAGCATATTTAAACAGGAAATTGCAGTGTCTGGAACTAAATAGGTTTTCCCTGCTCTAATCTTGCAGCTTTCCCTAGTCCCTTCTTATTGGCAAGGACCATTTTAGAGATTCCTAGGGATGCTTTGGCCCTTCATCATACCTGTCTTCCTGTGGCAGGGTCAGCACGTGATGTGTTATCTTGGGGTTCATAGAGCCAACCTGCCTTGAAAAAAAGGTGGCTGTTCGCTGTCTGGGGTTTGTTCTCGGTTCCCTGCAGACCTGTTTGGTGGTGCTAACTGGCATTTTCCTTGTCATTGGTGTGTAGGGGGGATAATCCTCAATGTCAAGTGGTTGGAGGGCGTGTTCTACGCAGCCCTAAACATCTGCACAGAAAAGGCTGTGCCACACTCACAGGCGCTGCAGCTTATGAATGAACTCTTCCTCTCCGTGCACTCCGAGGACTGTGGGGAAGAAGGGGCCTCCTGCCCACAGTTTCAGCTGCAAGATTTTGTCAGCAAAGTCTATGCCAAGAACCTGCCGCAGAAACGGTAAGGGAGTCGGCCCGCCTCACTCCTTTCTCCCACAATGCTGACTTAGCTTCCGCTTTCTTTTTTCCTTTCATGTTATCTTTAAAATTTTGTAAAAATACATTCTTGTCAGAAACCCAGCTAACGGAAAAGTGAAAGCCCTCCTTTGCTCCCCAAGTACCATTTCATAGACTTAACCTCTAATGGTTTTTAAATCTCTTTTTATCTATGCATTTACAAACATATATGTATACTGTCATTATAATGTGTATGCATGTCTATATCTAGATGCACATTTTAGAAACAAGGGGACTATATATACTGCATTTTCACTTACTGTGTCATGGATATATTCTGTGTTAGTACAATCATATCTATTTCATGTATGAGCAACTGCACAGGCATCCATTGGATACATTTATTTAATTAAATTTATTCATCCTATTTCCTCTTAATGGTGATATAGTTTCCCCTGCCCCAAATTTTACAGAAAGGGCAGCATCAAAGATTCTTGTACTTACTTTGCATACTTCTGTCAGGATTTCTGTTGGATGAGTAACTAGAAGAATATTTCTGGGTTAGAAGTTATATATTACATAGTTTATGTTCGCTAGGTATTCCTGAATTGCTTATTGAAAACATGGTGCTTATTTTCACTTCCAACATATGGTATGACAGTGCCATTGCCCTATAGCCTCATAACTATAAGACCAATTTGTTTGTTTGTTTGTTTTTGTTTTCTGTTTAGGGGGCAGTGTCACTGGCCCTCATATGTGGGATCTGAACCAGGGCCGCTGGCATCCCAAGCCAGCTCTTAACCACTGTGCCACTCGGCCGGCCCAAGACCAATCTTTTTGTTTTTGTTTTTTGTTTTTTTCTTGAGGACAGTGACACTGGCCCTTGTATATGGGACCCAAACCAGGGCCGCTGGTGTCCCAAGCCAGCACCCAACTACAGCACCACTCGTCCGGCCCCAAGACCAATCTTTTTAATCTTTGATAATCTAATAGGGAAAAATCACTGCCTTTGTGACCAGTGCCCTTCCTTGTCACTAAATTCACTGGACACTTTCAAATCCTTTTTTTTTTGCCTTGACTACTGAACATGCCATCCTCCGTCAAGCAGTCTCTTAGCTTGGCTTTCCTCATACTCTCGCATTCTCCTCATTTTCTTCCTGTCTCTCCGGCCCCTCATTTGCCAGCTCCTCTTTTGCCTTAACTTTGGGGCGTTTTCAGGACTCTGTCCTAGGCCTTCTTTCCTTTTTATTGTACACTTTGTTCCTGAGTGATCTTTTCCACTCCGGGATTTAGGTTGCCCTCTTTACACTGACACCACACTGACTATCTCTAGACTAGGTGTCAATTCTGTGTTCGTACTCACCATCTCCACTCAAACTTGTGTCCAAAAGCACACCTGCTCTCATACCTGCTCAGTGTTTATCTTCTTCTTCTTCTTCTTTTTTTTTTTTTGAGGGCAGTGTCACTGGCCCTCTTATATGGGACCCGAACTGGGGCTGCTGGCTTCCTAAGCCAGCGCTTAACCACTGCGCCACTCGGCCGGCCCAGTGTTTATCTTCCTACAAGCTTCTTCACCAGTTGTTCCAGCCAGAACCCTGGAAGTAATCCTTGTTCTTCCCTCTCTCTTTTGTATTCTAACTCATTACCAAAGACCTGTGATACCCTTTCAGTTTGGAGATTTCTGTTCCCCGTTACCCTGGGATCCCCTTCATCTCTCTCTTATGTTCGATCTTTTTCTGGATCCCTCTTCCTCTGGTATGGTTTTTTGTTTTTGTTTTTGTTTTTGTTTTTTTCATTGTGCTAGATCAAATCCTTCTCCAGTAACTTTCTTAGAAAAGGATTCATAGGAAATAATTTTTAGGGAGTATGTCTGAAAGTGGTTTTATTCTAACAATATTTTATTGAGAACAGAGCCAGGCATAGAATTCTAGGTTAGACATAATTTTCCCTCAGAATTTTCAAAGCATTGCTCCACTGTCTTTCAGCCTAAGTTACTGTTGCCATTCTAATCCTTGAATTCATCCTTTGTCTGAAACCTGTTTCTTTTTTCCCTGGAAGCTTCTTATAGGGTCCTTTGCCTTCAGTATCCTGAAATTTTATGATGTGTCATGATGTGGGTGTATTTTAATTCACTGTGTTGGGCACTTGGTAAGGCCTTTCCTTTTTTTTTTTTTTTTTTCTTAAAAAGATATTGTAGGGGCTGGCCGAGTGGCTCAGTTGGTTAAGAGTTGGTTTAGAGTGTGAGCTCTGAGTAACAGGGCCACCAGTTCGATTCCCACATGGGCCGGTGAATGCTGCACCCTAGCTGAGCTGTCGCCGAGCTGCCAACAGATGGCAGGATGGCTCAGCTGGTATAACATCGAGATTGCCTGTTCAATGGTGGGCTACGCCCACCCGCAGCTAAGACTGAACTAGCACCTTGAGCTGAGCTGCTGCCCGGATGGCTCAGTGGATAGGGCATGCGCTCTTAACAACAGGGCTGCTGGGTTCTACTCCCGCATGGGATGGTGGCTACGCCCATCCGCAACTAAGATTGAACACAGCACCTTGAGCTTAGAGGCCATGAGCTGCCTACAGGAAGCCAGATGGCGACTGGCGCCCTCCACAACGAAGACTGAAGAACAACAACTTGGCTGGTCCCCATCCCCAATTCCCCAACACAGTTCCCCTCCCCCAATTCCCCAATAAAATCTTTAAAAAAAAAAGGTATTGTAAAATATAACACACACACAAAGTACATATTCCATAAATTCATAAATATACAGTTTAATGAATTATGGTAAATCAAATACCCAAGAAATTGCCACCCATAAAAGAAACAAAACAGTCAGTGGTCTTTTCAGTCTGGATGTCAAGTTCTCCAATTATGTCTTTGCCAATTTCTTCCCCCTGCACTGTTTTCTCTATTCTTTCTGAATATCTTATTAGCCAAATACTGGACCTCCTGGGCTAATCCTCTGATCTTATTTATCTCTGCTATTTTCAGTATCTTTGTCTTTTTGCTCTGCTTTCTGAGAGATTTCCTCAACTACAGTGTTTTTGCTATCATATTTTGAGCATACTTTCATTTTTGCTATATTTTGATTTTCAAAAATTTTTATTTTAGTCTCAAAATATTCCTTTTTTTTGTCATTTCACTATGCAGTACCATCTCTTATTCCTTTGAGAATGTAAATGATAGAGGTATTTTTCTTCTCTGAGGAGTCTTTTGTCCAATTCTTTTTCTAATCATTAGTTTTGGTCTGTATCATTCATTTTAGAAGGCTTTTATCAAGTATGTGGAGAACCTTGACTGCTTATATTTAAGATCCCTGTTACTAAAAAGCTGCTTGGAAATGTTTACTCCTGTGGTCTTCACTACAGAGTGATTTGGTCAGCTGTTTCTTTCTTTTTTTTTTTTGAACCGGGGCCCCCGCTTCCCAAGCCAGCTCCCAACCAAGGCACCACTTGCCTGGCCCAGGTCAGCCGTTTCTTTGGGAAGCCCTGAATATTGGTATCTTTAAGTCTTTGGAACCCAACTTGGGGAAAGAAAGCTGTGTGTGTGTGTGTGTGTGTGTGTAGGGAGAGGGGTGGTTTTATCATTCAGGCTATATTTTTTCACTTTATGTCCCCCGTTTGCAGCATATCCTTGCCCTTAACAGTGCCTATTGTAACCCTGTCCAGAGACCCTCTGTTTAATCCTCTCCAGAGAATAAACCTTCTGTTGGGGAGTCTCCTGATTGGGCAGCATTGGGTATGGTATTGGGAAGGTCTCCCTCCTTTTAAAGATTTTTAACCCATCATCATCTTATTAGCCCCATCTGACCCCCACTTCCAGATGTACTTGGCCTCACTACTTCCTGAGGCTTTTGTAGGTTCTAACACTGCCTTGGCTCAGTGTTACTACTTGTCCATATTCTTTACAGCTTCCAAACTTCTTGCTCTTGTGTTTTCTCTCATGCTCGTTTTATATTCTTTGCCTATTTTTCATTTGGGTTGTTTACTTTTATCTATTGTTTTGTAGGAGGTTTACAGTAGGAATATTTTTTGTGTATTGGCAATATTTTTCATATGATTTTTCTTTCTTTTTGGTAACTTTCAGAGAATTCTAATTTTTATAGTCAAAATTGTCAAATCACTTCTTTATGGCTGTAGAGTTTCAAGTCGTACTTATAAAGACCTTCATCCCAAAATAGTGTATATTTTCTTCTAGGGTTTTATTTTCAATATATTTAAATCTTTAATCAATTTAGAATTTTCAACACTTTTATTCATTTTAGAACTGGCTTTCTAAACTAACACTACAGATAGAGTAGCCAATCCTTTTCCTACCAATTTGAAATGTGATTTTAATCATTTGCTAAACTGCAAGATATTCTTGGACATATTAACTTCTACTTCTTTCCCTATAGAATTGAAAAGGGTATCTTTCTTTTTTTTTTTTAAGAGGAGATCTTAAAATAAGTGAGATCGTTTCTATTCCTAATGTCTATGATCCTTTTATGTATTCTCTTTCTAAATTCAAGGAAAATAGACTGAAAAGGATGTCAATGTCATTATTACAATCATTCTCTAATTATGAATTCCTCCCCAAAAACACTTAGAAAAATGTACATAAGTGCGAAAACTCATCATAAGTACAATTAGATCCACATATTGAATGGTTTCAGCTGAATTTTAAATTTATGCATTTTAATTCGTTTGATATAGAAAAGGAAGAACCTTATTTCCAAGTAGAGGAAAACTTGAAGGAAATGTCTACAGCCAAATCAGATTTATTGAAAGCAGACAAAAAAGTAACAGTATTTATATGCATTTTTTTCACCCCAGGCCCTTCCCCTGGTTTGAGCTGACTGCTGTGCAACTCAGGGAAACTCCCTTTAGCGGGCATCTCTTAACCGGCACTGCTCTCCGGGACCACCTTATGCATCTATACTGTGATTCATTCGGCATCTCCCTAACCAAAGAACAACAGCCAGTGATTTCCCCAGGCTCTCCATCCCAGTAAGAGAAGACCTCAGAAATCAGGATTTCCACCCCCTCTACAATGGTTGTATCCTGATTATCGCAATGGACGGAGGGAGTCTTGTGACTGCACTAAGGAATTAGAAAATTGTACTGGTGGCTCTTTAAAATGTAGAATAACACAAGAGGTCCTTGACATTGGTATATTTGTGTGTATCTGGCTATTGGAAGCAACCAAATGAAACTACATAACCTAACTCACTTAAGCAAGCTGCTTCCCCAGGAAACCCTTGTTAATACAAATTCTCTCTCTTCTAAAAGCTAAATTCAAGAATTTATAATGTCATTATTAGACAGTTACATACTGCAGCTTCTTTTCCTATAGCAGTATGTAGCTGACAAATGATACAGCTTGATTTTCCTACCACTTTAGGTAGAGAAATAAAATGTGTGGTAAACAATTTACTTATGACTTATTTTATGCTTATATATCTCTGTTCTGGCACAATCTTATTTAAAGCAGTTTCCATTTAAAGCATTTTTAAATCATAAAAACATTTTAAAAAATAGCTGGTATATTCAATGGCTAAAAATAATTTTGGAAAATATAGATCTTATTCCTACAGTGCCGATGTTTTTTTCTTTACGTTTTGTAAATAGTTTGTGTCAATTATATAGAGTAAAAAACAACAGCACAGACACCATCAGAACCATTGTGTGCTCAATGCTAAAGTGCATTTGAACAAAACCATTCACTATATAAGTAAACCACAATAGTCTTAGGTTACTCATTTACATTTTTCCTTTTTGCATACTTGTGGGCCAGGCAAACTCAATGGTATTAAATGGTTTGAGATAAAATTTTGTTAGTCCAATTTGTGCAAAAATTAGGTTCATCATCAAATATTAACATTCGATATGAATGCTAATTTGAGGCACTGTTCCTTCTCTCAGTAGAAAAATAAAATGTATTCCTTTGACCATTCAGGTGTAGGGAACTTGACAGGGTATATATCATTGCCCTTCTGGATTATGCCTTATAGTGGTTTTTAGGATTAAGAAGTGAGATTTGGAAGAAAAAGAGCAGTTATATCTGTAAAACTAGAGAGGAACTACAGTTATTCAAGCAACAAGAAGTATTTTGTAATTTCTTTTGAGCAGTCCAGTCATGGGTAGTCTTTGGCCTGAATTTTATTTTATTTTTAAAATTTTTATTGGGGAACAGTATGTTTTCCCAGGACCCATCGGCTCCAAGTCAAGTAGTTGTCTTCAATCTAGTTGTGGAGGGCGCAGCTCCTTGGCCCACGTGGGAATCGAACCAGCAGCCTTGGTGTTATAAGCCTGCGCTCTAACCACCTGAGGTAACTGGCTGCCCCTGGATTTCATTTTATAAAGGTCTGGAAGGTACCACATAAAAGAGCCTTGTAAACGACCCCAGACCATACTCCATTGTCAATGGTACTTCCATAAGTCATGCTGTTTGTAAGGATAAATACAAACCTGAAAAATTATTTTAAAAAATTATTCCTTGATGCCAAAAGGTAAAAAGAATTTCTCCCTTCCTTTTTCGCCAAATATTTTCTTTAGAAAACTTGTACTTTAAGTCATGTTTCTCTGTTTTTGAGATGGATGTAAATCTTTTAAAACCCTGAATAAGCATTCTGCCAGGATTGTCTTTTGGGGGACCTTGGAGCCATTTCTGAATTGTGAGCATCCAGGAAGATGGTGCCTTGTCTTCCTGAATCTGTGGGAGTTTAAGGTAAGTGCCTGGCTCCAAGTATTAATAGTAACTTCCTGTTTGTCATAGAGGTAAGAGAAGTTTTCTTTCTCCTTTAGATACAGACAGCACATATTAAGTAATGGGTTGAATCTGCCCGACTATATGAAAGGGTGAGAGTTCCTTGTCTTTGCAATTGCTTTAGTGATTCACCTGTGATGTGATGCATCACAGACTGATTTAATACTGATTCAGTAATATTGTAAAACTGCTTCTGTTTCTGTATTTGTGGAGAGGATTGTCTGGGTTGGCAGGAGATTTTACTTTTGAATCTATTTCTCCAACACGTTCCTACTACCAGCTGACAGTTCTAGAATTTATCAGGAATGCTTACAATTACCAGGAAGGAGAAATATTGCTGTCTTGTTTTAACGAGAGGCTAAACTGAAACACAAATAAAAGAAAGGCTGTGAATCAGCGATAGAACTAGGAATAGAGCCAGCAGCTCTAACTCTGATCGTTAATGAAGTGGAGGAAAAAAACAACAACAACCACCTAAAATACCATACTTCTTCTCCCAAGTAATTTAGATTGATGTTTCAGGCCAAGTGTAATGACTTTCCCCTACGGCTCAGTGTAATACAATTCCTCATTCTCTTCAGGGGCAGTTATTTGTGGGTCATAATCCTGTAGTCCTGCCACTTGCACAAATTCAGATAAGGTCAAGGAATCAGATTTTACCCCAGTATGACCTTTTTGCTCTAAAAATAAGCTGATGTTGTCCCTATAGGGGAGGCTGATGGAGCGTTTAAATAATGGCTCTTCAATTCCCAGTAGCTCTCGCGTGTGCCGAGAAATGACCTGAAATACAAGGATATTTTTTAATGGGACCAACCTGAAAATAAGTTAAAGCAGTTTTACTCAGTTACACAGGCCTCTTGAATGCTAACCCCTTAAGTGATTTCTACGGGAAAATAAAATAGCGAAAAAACACTTTGAAAGGTTTACTAACCTGGCCTTATCATAACAAAGTTCTTAAGACAAACATCATGTACTCTTTCTTTTTAAAAGTCCCATTTAAAGATGTTTCTAGGCTCTTGCATCAGATGGCCACAGATGAGTTCATTTCCTTTAGGCTGAGCAATCTGACCCACCATATGAGCAGATAATACATTCAGATTAGGAGCCTTGACTGTCTCTGGGAAGGTTAATAACTAGTTTATAAGGGGCTCAGTTATTCTGCAACTAAGAAAAAAAATAGTACTCGAATAGTTATTCAATTTGTTTGACAAAAAATAAGTGTCAAACGCTAAAAAGTAGACATTAATGTTCCAGCTGTTTTATTATTAGTACCTATACTTGTATATTCTTTTAAAACATGTTTTACCACAATTTTCAGTGTCTCTAAAACATAATTTATAGTCATTAAGCACGCTGCCACTTGATATTCTACATTAAACTGTCACTGCATTTTCAAGTTCTAGTTTTGATCATAGGTCTGCTATTAACACTGCTATTTGAATTCATATTCTGCATCTGGGTGAGACTGTAGTCCATGAAATTGCTGCTAGAACACATCAAAGGAATATATGGAATTGATGATGATGATGATGATGATGATGATGATGAATTTTAAAGTTTAAAACTACTGCCCATAGGGCCGGCAGAGTGGCGCGGTGGTTAAGTGCTGGCTTGGGAAGCCAGCGGACCCGGTTCGGTCCCACATGTGAGGGCCAGTGACACTGCCCTCAAAAAACAAAAAACAAGCAAAAGAAAACTACTGGCCATAGTTACAAGGGTATAAAATTCACACCATGGACAATTCTAAACCTCATGCAAAACATCTCATTAGCAATGCATTTTATTTTTTTATTTTTATTTTTTTTAAGCTGAGCCATCCTGCCACCTTTTGGCAGCTCAGGGGCAACTCAGCTCTGGCTGGGCATTGAACCGCCGTTGCTCAGAGCTCAGCTCGCACTCTCGAATGAGCTCTTAACCAACTGAGCCACTCGACCTGCCCTAGCAATGCATTTTAAATAGGCAAGATCCCTTTCTTCTCAAATCTTGAGTTGGTTTTGTTAGACTCTAGAGATGGTTTGTGGGTAAAAGACTGGTCTACATAGTTTTCTTGCATTCCCAATGGGAAGACTATTTGAGGTCTGTACCAACTGAGGTTTCTAATAAGGGTTGAGATCCAAATTACTACAGGTGGCTCTTAAGAGTTCTCATTTGTAACGGATGTTGTGCTACACGGAGCACCTTGTTTGGTCAGCACCTTGCCCTGACTCTCCTTTTGCATGCCCCTGACCAGCAGAGGTTATTTCACAAATTCACTGAGGTTTACAGATGTTGCCTCCAGGAGTTGGTTACAGACACATTCACTGTTCACCAAAAGAGCTCCATGCCTACTCTAGGCCAACAGAGTCCAGTGATGTTTAATATTCTAATTCAGAAATTAAAAGTGTTATAAAGTTATTGGTTACATGGGGAGTCTGGAAATATAATCTAATCATCCTTCCTCTAATTCAGAGATCCTTAAAGTATGTCCGAGGTTCACTGATGGACCATGAGGGTCCTCTGATGGGCTATAAATTAATCTAAAACTGTGAGTTCTTTCATTAGTGCTGATGAATAAGATGCAAAGGACTTTATTTTTGCCTAAGACTTACAGCAATTTACTAGTAACTTACTTGAGTTAGTAAGGATGATTAAAAATAGGTGTTCATGAAGATTAGTATTAGAATTTTCTAAGAATTCTTAATTCTACATTCTAGGCTGGTGGTTCATACTCAATGCACCTCCTTCACATAGCCTCAAACCAGTATTTGTAACATCTATAGTTTTCAAGAAGATTCCATTATTATTATATATTACTGTATCTGTTGATCATGGTTTTCAAAGGCTGCTATTCTTGCTTTTATTTGTAAACTGCTGGTTTTACTTCATCATTATCAATTTATTACACACTGTTTAGTTACCTTATAGTAAGTAACTATGCACATTTGCTTAATTGGAACCTATAAGTTACATTAATTAAACCTGAAGACATAATTGCTGTGGTTCAAATATGAATCATCTGTACCATCATTATTAAAACAGATGTATAGTTTCCTTAAAATCTGCTTGTTGATTCATATAACCATATGGATTAATTTTAAATGTGTTTTGCTGAGGGAAAGAAGCCAGACTCAAAGGCTACATAGTATTTGATTCCATTTATGTGACATTCTGGAAAAGGCAAAACTAAAGGGACAAAACACAGATTAGTGGTTCCCAGAAACTGGGTTAGAGGGAAGGGCTGACTACAGAGGACACAGAGGACATAGTAGGGTGATAGAATTATTCTGTCTGCTTCTGGGGTGGTGGATACATGACCCTGTGCATTTGTCAAAACCCACAGAACTGTACACTACAAAGAATGACTTTACTGCATGCAAATTTTTAAAAAGCCAGGATTTTCTGGGAACCCATGATGGAATATAGGCAGGGGATAAATGAATATAAACTATTACAAAATAAGACAAAACAAAAACAAAAACAAAAAAACCAACCAAACAGAAAAAAGTAAGACATAATATCACTGAAGGGGATAGGGAATAAAGAAGCTGATCGAAATAACTTTAACTCTGAAAATCAGTGCTTTGTCTTAGGTAGTGCAAGGCTAAAGATAAAAAGAACTGTATATAAACACTGTGTTCTATTTGGTAAATTTGTTTCACATAGGGAATCATATTTATAGATAAAGAGAGCCAGGTTTTTCACTGTCAGAGAAAGAAGTTATAAAGAAGCAAAGGCGGGTAGGGAATAAGAAGGATGGGAAGGCTAGAATGAACTCTCCTATGCTGGACTAGAGGCAGAGATATCAGTACAAACTCATAATGCCAAAAAGTACTACAAAAAAGCGGGGGCAAAGGGGCATGTCAAAAGATTCAAGAGCCAATTTGAAAGAGCTCCATAATTAAACATAGAAGAATTCCTTAAGAAGAGTTCCAGTGCCAGCCGAGTGGTGCGTTGGTTAAGAGTTGGCTTGGGATGCCAACTCTGAGCAGCAGGACCCCAATACGCATCCCACATAGAGGGCCAGTGATGCCGCGCCCTCTACAGCTAAGATGGTGAACAACAGCTCAATCTGGATCTGGGCTGCCCTAAGTGACTAGTGATGGTGTAGGCTGCAGTGGGGCTGGCTGGCAGCTGGCGTGCCCTTTTGTGAGCTGCAGTGAGCTGTTGTGAGTGGCCATCCAATGGCCAGTGAGCAACTGCCTCTCCTGGGAAGAATGCAATGATAATACCAACATGGGCCAGTGAAGCGACATCCTCCACAACTAGACTGAAGAACAAAAAGACAGCAACTTGTCTGTTCCCCGCCCCCAATGCCTCAATTTAAAAAAAAAAAAAAAAAGAAGAGTTCCAATTAAACATGGAAGGAATGAGAGAAATAGAAAATCATCGTTAGAACAACACAGTAATAGCTGCTGCAGGCAAGATCCACGGATGAATGCTAAAATTAGTGGGCAAACTTTATGGAGAAACAGGAGATCTGGATAGCCTCAAACTATCTTCTCCAAAATATTTATTACTGTGGCAGTTTTACTCTATGTCCATAAACTTTTTGATACTCCTCTCTCCAGGAGGTGGAGCTTACTTCTCTTCTCTTTGAGTGTGGACTGGACTAGGTAACTCACTTCTAATGAACAGAATATGAAAAGGGAAGCTCAGTAATTTTATTTTATTTTATTTTTTTAAGATATTTTAATTGGGGAATTGGGGAAGAGGAACAGACAATTTGCTGTCTTTTTGTTCTTCAGTCTAGTTGCAGAGGACGTTGCTTCACTGGCCCATGTTGGTATCATCATTGCGTTCTTCCCGGATGAGGCAGATCGGTCGCCGGCCTCTGGATGGTCGCTCACTGCGGCTATTGGCCGCTCACGCTGGCCACTCACTGTAGCCTGTGGCAGCCCACTGCAGCAGGGGCTGCAGCCTACACTGTCACCAGGGTTCGCAGCCCAGCTCCAGGTAGAAGGCAGTGTCACTGGCCCTCATATGTGGGATCTGAATCGGGGCTGCTGGCATCCCCAAACCAGTTGTTAACCACTGTGCCACTCGGCCGGCCCAGAAGCCCAGTAATTTTAGAGTGAAGACACCTGGCAGACAGCACCTTAGCCAAGGGATCAAGATTAACACCTCCAGTAATAATTTTTTTTGATATCATGTGCTCCCTGATAGGATGAGATGAGACGGGCTCATCACCTCTCTGAAAGTTTCTCCCCAAAACCTAACCTCTTGGGAAACATGAGACAAACTAAAATTGAGGGAAATCTACAAACTAGCTGACCACTACTCTTCAAAGTGCCAGGATTATGAAAGACAGAAAGATCAAGAAGCTGTCACATATTGCAGGAGACCAAGGAAACATGACAGCTAAATGCAAGGTGGTGCCCCAGATTGGCTCCTGGAACGATAAAAGGACATTGGTGGAAAAATTGCAGAAATCTAAATAAAGTCTGTAGTTGTTTAATAGTGCTGTATTGATGTTAATTTCTTAGTTTCTACATAAGACATTAACATTAGGGAAAGCTGGGTGAAGAGTGTACAGGAACTCTGTACTGCCTTTGCAACTCGTCTGTAAAACTAAAATTACTTAAAAATGAAAAGTTAAACTATTTTCGTCTCATGATAACTGCTGACAGGTTATGAATTTGCGCTATTTAAATAGTTTGCAACAAGGCGGGGTAGTAAAATTGTTGAGATATTGTAAAGCTTGTAAATTGTAAGGCTATACTTGGTAATACGAAATCATGCATACAAAAGGAATAAGCAATTCATCACAGAGTTCTTTTGTTCACTTAGAGAGATTAGTTAAAAATATTTTGAGAATTATATTCTAAGAGAGAAAACTGAAGCAAATGTAGTGCTATCTTGATTAGCTTGCCTAGAATGAATAAAATTGACTTTCTCGCCCCTTTTTACAAGGTAATACATCACTACAAATGGGAAAGACAGGTCAGTGATTTCAAGAGCTCCCCTGGCCATGGGAAAAGGAGAATTAGTGTTTCTTTCCTCCTGCACTCCTCAGTAGTCTCATAGATACATTTAGCTCTTCTTAGTTATCTTAGCATGTTATAGGAAGGGCAAAGGGAACGGTGAGTTATTTCTGCAGGTGAACATGGTAATGGCGAAATTAAGGAAGTAAAAGGAAGTGGACGAGAAGAGAAACTGACCATAAATTAACTGCAAGGCTTGTAAATGGGACACACAGTTCAAATGTCATTCAGTTTCTTAGCAGCATGTCCAGAATTCTGTACTTTCGAGCAACCTGCTCTTCCCCACTCCTCCCCTTCTGCCAAAGCACACGTGTGATGATATAGGAGAGCAAGCATGAAAAAGATAACTACACTGCTGGAGTGTTGTTATGGGATAAACTGGGGATGTACCAGGTGCTATAATTACAACAGTGGGATTGAAAATGCTTAGTAGATCAGTAAGGAAGGTAACTATGGCATCCTGAAGTTCATGTATGATCTCTAAAGAGTTACCTGTGTCATAGTGTGTAATTAGCTTTCTTATATGGATCTAAGTGTCAAGCAAAGCTTATCGAACATACCTTTGAATGTCTTGATCTTTATGTTACTCTAGTGACCTCCAGGAGAGGCCACATTTGTCTGGTGACATTGATAGTAAGTATTCTGAAGTTTGCTTATTCAAACTTCTTGGGATATAAGGGTAGACCAATGGGTTCATCCTTTACCCTTGAGGATTTTAGAAGATTTTTAAGACCTCTTGTTTCTTGCAAGACCAGAAAAAGCATAATTAGAATTTTTATTATTGCATGTTGACATTGTACTTTTGGAATTAGAATGTCAAAAAAGCAAAATGAATCGGCAGATTCTTAAAAATGCTTTCCCATGATAAAAAGCTAACATTTAAAAATACTTAAATATTTCAGGAATTTGGATTACAAGTTACTATTTTGCTAATTCTGATCTTTAATTTTATTTAGAAAATTCAGCACTATAAACATGAGTATCATCTTTTCACATAAAGAGAATAAGATGTGTATCTGGTATTACTTGGTGGCTACATGAGGGCATAGTTGAAAATACCAATTTGTAATGAGCAGTCCTTTTCTACATTATGTACCTAGAGTTCATGGTTACAACACTGTTCATTCAGAAAGGCAACACAAGATAGTGGTTTCAATCGAGCAAGGATTGGGAAGTCACACAGAATGGATTTGAATCCTGGCTCTTAAACTTACTATCTGGATAATCTTGTGTAAGTCGCTTCATCTTTCTGGGCCCCAGTTCTCTCTTCTATAAAATGGGGATTAAGTGAAATAATATGTGTATGGTGTTCAACACATAGTAAGCATTCAGAGAAGATAGCTATTAGAGTTCAAGTGATTAAATGTTCACTTAGAACTACATGTTTAATAATTTAAAGGATTTCTTTATGTCTTGTTGCCAGGAAACAAGGTATTAACAGGTATACTTTTCTTATTTTCTAAATCATATGACTTATGGAATGACATGGTTCTAAGGCCTGATGAAGAGTCACCTAGGGAAGAAATTCCAGGGTTTACCCTACATGTAATGAACCAAAATCTCTGGAGTGTGGAGACTAGGAATCTTTTTAAAACAATCTCATCTGATTCCAAAGACTATCCAACTTTGAGAACTACTGAGGCAGAACCATTTACGGGCAAGAGTGTACTGAATGGAACCACTGGTATGTTGGGGTGAGGTGTATTAAAGGAAAGGTTATAAATGAGATTTAGTATGTGAAACTTGGTAAACTATTAAACACTATAAATGGAGGGTCCTGTTATGTAAAGAAGCAGGATCGTGGACTGTTGGTGCTGGAGAGATCTTACAAAATTGAGGTCCAGAGAGGTTAAAGTAATGTGTTTTCAAGCTAGGTAGCAAAGCAGGTAGGCAAAACACATGTCATGTTATATAAGTGCCAAATGGGTGTCAGAGATATAAAACGTATGACAGCTTGGGAGCAGAGGTTACTGTGACCTGGGAAGGTCAGGAAAAACTTTATGGGTAGATAAGAATTGAGCTGGGTCCTAAGGCTGATTAAGATTCATATTAGTCATACAGGAGAAGGGGGAACTGAGCAAGGCCACAGGGGGTGGAATGCAAAAGACAGGTTTGGGAAGGTGTGAGTTAGATATATGAGGCTGGAGCAGAAAGTTCATGCAGAAGAGTGGTAGGGAGAGAATGGTGGCTGGAAGAAACTTGGGGAAGGCCTTGAATCCCAAGCTAAGGAGTTGAGACCATCTTGTAGGCAGAGGATCCAAAAAAGGTTTCTGAGTAGTATATACATGGTTGAAAAGTGAGAGTTTAAAAGCAGTGCCCTTGAACCCAAAGGGCCTACCTACATACAGAGACTAAAAGCAGGAGGCTACTGGAACGTTCCAGGTATAAGGTAAAAAAGGTCTGAACAAGTGGGAATAGAGAAAACCAGATACTATGGGAGGAACTAACAGTTCTGGAACCACTGTGAGCCTAGGGAACTGGGAGTATAATAACACCACTGAGAAATAGGGGTCTGGGGATGGGAGGAGGAGGTTGGTTTGAAGACAGATGGTAGCACTGTTACAGCGCTCTATGAGGAACTTTATACACAACTCACCTTCATGTCCTCAAAATCTGTTATCCCCATCTGAGTGAGGTTTGAGCAGTTTACATGGATGAGTTTACGGCCACTGATGAAGTTCGTGGTAAAACACTCCTGTCAGTACAATAAGAATATCAGTCAAGGGGCCGGCCGAGTGGCGCAGTGGTTAAGCGCTGGCTTGGGAGGCCAGCGGCCCCGGTTCGGGTCCCACGTGTGAGGGCCAGTGACACTGCCCTCAAAATAAATACATAAATAAATACATAAAAATAAAAATTAAATAAAATTAAAAAAGAATATCAGTCAAAAGATGTATGGCAAATGGAAGGAAGAAATGGAGGAAGGAAAGAGGTAGGGAGGAAGGAAGGAGAAAGAGGGAGAAAGAAGGAAAGAAGGGAGGGAATAAATTACGTTTGTGTCCGGTTCTATACTGAGCAAAATTTTAAATTTAAGTTAAATTTAAATTTAGTCATAATCCTAATAATCCCACATATTTTCCATCGAAGCTGTTGATAAAACTTCATTCTGCTCCTTACATTTTTTTTTGGCATGATACAACCAATGCTTCTTTCATCCCTCACTTTTTAAGTATAGGGTTGCAAAGATTTCAGATCTTATGTTGTTTTGTGGTAGCCAAAGAACATAGTTGGCATTAATAAATAAGAGGATTCCCCCTATCTTTTAAATAAAACTAATTTTGGTTAATTGGCTATTTAAATTAGTACTGTTAGGTACTCATGATACATATGACATATTTGGGAAACCTAAGATTAATAGCACAAATTCAGGTTAAGGGAGCTAAATAGCTTGACAAGGTACTGAAAAAGTCTACCTTGGATGAAATCTATTTTAAAAAATACACTTTCTATGAAAAGAGGTCTATATAAATTTCTCAGTCTTTATTCAAGGATTACAGGGAAATACAATCACTGTGATGAATAGGAAAAACAAATGTGACTCTCCCTTTCTCTCCCCAAATACAAATATATATAGACATCAGTGGAAAGGCCAAAATTGAAATCCAAGTTACCTCTACCATAGTCCAGGACTTTTCTATACTCCGTCTAGTAAGGAAGAGGCAAGAGCTCAGGTAAGGGTAGAGAAAAAGGAGGTAGAAGGATGAGAGTTATGATTTCAAAAAATGTTATTTTTGTGTACCTTGTATTGAGGGAAGCCTAGCTCGCCAATCCACTCTGCAACTTTCTCTGGGCTCCAATTAAGATACTCGAATTTTAGCTCAATTCTTTTTTCCGGCTGGGTTTCTTTTTCTTTATCTATCAGGTTCTCCAACTCTGGGGGCAAATCTACAACTTCCTTTTTATTAATGGACTCTCTTAAGTCCTTCTGAGACTCGGAGGGATATAAGTCATTACTGGTATCAGTAAGCTCATACAGTTTGGGGGGTTCTTCTGAAAATTCATAAGCTGTATTTACTGAGTCTGCCTCTTTTACTGTGAGAGGCCCTAACATAGAGTCTTTTGTAACCTTTTTAGTTTCTCTTACTAACAACTTTCTTATCTGATAGTCGGAATGCTCCAGTTCATCCTTGTCTACAAAATGCTTAAATTCGATTGGTTCTGGCCTGTCTTCCTCAGCAAATTCTTTATGTGTCTCTCTTATAAATAGTGGTTGGGCTTTATCTGGTAATTCTTGATCTTTCTCCTTAGGTGGCTCTGTTTGTGTCTTCTCTTGAACCTCTGGTTTGGTCTTCTGTGGTGGCACCTGAACTGTTTCTTTAGTTGATTTACATTGTATCTTTAGTTCTTTCTTTGGAAACTCTGGTGTAGTCTGTTCTGGAGGCTCTAGACCTTTCTTCTCAGGTGACTTTCCTCGTGTCTTCTCAGTAGACTTACTTGGTTTCTGATCTGGAAAGTCTGGTTTAGTCTGCTCAGGTGGCTCTGTTCTTTCTATCTCCTCTGGAATCTCTGGTTTGGTCTCTTCTGGAGGCTCTAGACCCGACTCCTCTGTAGACTTGCTTGCTTTCTCCTTCAGAAACTCTGGTCTAGTCTGTTCAGATGGCTCTGTCTCTTTCTCTTCTGTTGATTTTGTTTGTATCTCCTCTGGAGCCCCTGGTTTGGTCTCTTCTGGAAGCTCTAGACCTGCCTCATCGATAGACTTTCTTGCTTTCTCCTTTGGGAATTCTGGTTTAGTCAGCTCAGATAGCTCTGTTCTTTCTATCTCCTCTGGAACCTCTGGTTTGGTCTCTTCTGGAGGCTCTAGACCTGACTCCTCTGTAGACTTCCTTGCTTTCTCCTTCAGAAACCCTGGTTTATTCTGCTCAGATGGCTCTGTCTCTCTCTCTTCTGTTGATTTTCTTTGTGTCTCCTCTGGAACCTCTGGTTTGGTCTCTTCTGGAGGCTCTAGACCGGCCTCCTCTGTAGACTTACTTGTTTTCCTCTTTAGAAACTCTGGTCTAGTCTGCTCAGATGGCTCTGTCTCTTTTTCTTCTGTTGATTTTCTTTGTATCTCCTCTGGAGCCTCTGGTTTGGTCTCTTCTGGAGGTGCTAGACCTGCCTCTTCAGTAGACTTGATTGGTTTCTCTTCTGTAAACTCCAGTTTAGTCTGCTCAGATGGCTCTATCCTTTTCTCCTCAGGTGACTTTATTTGTGTCTCCTTTGGTGTGGTTATCTTTGGTGGCTGTAGATCTGCCTCTTCAATTGATTTTTTTGGTGTCTCATTTGGAAATTCAGGTTTGTTCTGTTCTGGAGGTTCTAGACTTGTCTCTTCATATTGCTCTCTAAGTGATTCCTCTGGAACCTCCATTTTGGTCTCCTCTAGTAACTCTAATCTTGTGTCAGTGATTGTGGCTCTTGGAACCCCAGACTTGGTTTCCTTTGGTAGCTCAAGATCTGTTTCCTTAGCTGACTCTATGAGTACATCCTCTGTAACATTTGGTTTGGTCTCCTTTGGTGGCTCTAGGTCTGGTTCCTCCAGCTCTTCATCCATAGTGACCTCTAAATCCTTGAAAAGCTCTCCTCCCATCTCTCTGGATGTCTCCAACTTGACCTCTTGGGGAATCCCTGGCTCCATCTTGCTAGAAAGGTCTCTCTCTGACTCCTCGGGAACCTCTTCTTGGGATCTACTGGTTGGCTTTAGGTTTGGATGCACATTCGTAGTATTCTCTGGCTTCCCCTCTTTGAAGTCCTCTTCCTTCGTCTCTGGCTGTGGCTCTTGGTCAGTTTCTACAAGTAGCTGCAGGGCAGCCTCTGTCATGGTGTCTGGTTGGGCATCTTCAGTTATCTTAAGAGGCCCATGCTGTTGTTGTGTCTCAAACCCCAGGTGTTCACCTTCATCTGGACCAGAATCGTAATCTTTGGGGACTTCAGCCATGACGCAGATTCACCCACGCGCCCGAGCCCCCTAGCAACACCAACTTCCGGTAGCGTCTCTATGGATACCACGACTTCCGGCCGGGTCCTCCCCAGGTTCTGGTTGTTCTTTCCATCCCCGACTTTAAAACCCGGCGCTGGGAAGCGCGCAGCATCCTTCCCGGGTCCACGTCTCCCGCCTGGGCAGGCAGAGCCCCGGCTACTGGTCCGGGTGCGGCGCGCGGCCCCGTCCGGCCCTCGGGCCCCGCTCGGCTCCGCCCGGCGCGCCGCGGCCGCTCGGCTTCGGCTGTTTCCGGAGGCGGGCGGGGCGGGCGGCGGAGGTGCTGCTGCTGCGGGCGCGGCTGCAGATGTCTGACCCGCGGGCGGACGCGGGGCTGGGCCACTGGAGCCCCGGAGCCCGCCGAGCGTCGGCGGGCGGCGTCGGGGACGGCCCGGCAGCGGAGGGGAGCCCGGCGGCCGCCTCAGGTACGCAAGGCCGGGGCACGGCGGGTGGGCGCCGCCCGGCCTCGGGGCCCCGCACCTCGGCGCCAGGCTCGGCCGCACTCGGCTCCGCGTTCCGCGGTGGAGCGGCCCCAGCTGGGCAGCCCCTGCCTTCGCTCCCGCTCGTGCCCGCGCCCCCGGCCGTGACTCCCGCAGCCGCCACCCCCCGAGCCCTGCTCGGCGCTCGAGGTTTTTTCCTTCGGTTTCGAAATGCCTCGGTGCCTGCTCCGCTTCCCTGCGCAGATCAGCGCCGATGGTGGTGGCTGCTCTGCCCCTGGCGCCTCTTCAGCTTCCGCGCGCCCGCCCATCACTCCTTGGCCGCAACCCCAAGCCCTCCGGCCCGCTGCCCCCGGCTCTGGCCCCCCACCCGGACCCCCACGTGCTCTGGCCCCCCACCCGGACCCCCACGTGCTCTGGCCCCCCACCCGGACCCCCACGTGCTCTGGCCCCCCACCCGGACCCCCACGTGCTCTGGCCCCCCACCCGGACCCCCACGTGCTCTGGCCCCCCACCCGGACCCCCACGTGCTCTGGCCGCCCACCCGGACCCCCCCGGGCCGGCCCTCCCCCCGCACCCTCCCGGGCGCTGGCCCCCCACCCGGACCCCCACGGTCTCTGGCCCCCCACCCAGACGGACCCTCACGTGCTCTGGCCCCCCACCCGGACCCCCACGGGCTCTGGCCCCCCACCCGGACCCCCAGCCTTTCCGCGTGCCCCTCCGCCCCCTCCGCCCCCCGCAGGCAGCCTCGCTTCCCTCCGCCCGGAGCCCCCTCCCTGCACAGGGGCCCGCGTCTCGCCTCCATCCTCCCCCTCTCGGACTGGGAGACATGAAAAGCAGGGATGGCCATCGGTAGGTTTGCAAGGTCCTTTGAATGAGCGTGGTGGCCAGAGCAAAGGCTGGAAGTCGGGGCTGGAACAGGAACTTGGGCGACTCCCCGCATTCTCCAGGACCCTCCTCTTTCTTGCTCAGGAGACTTGTCTCCATTTCTACCCACGCCAGTTCCTCCGTGTGGATTTCTTCAGTGTCCAAAGGAAAAATGTGGTCCATCGATCACACTTGTATCTTACCGTCCTCATGCTCTCCACACACGACGCAACTAAAAGGATGCTCTTTTGAAAAACCAAAAGGGTAAGGGAGAGAACTGGTCTCACCAAGTCGCAAGTAGAAATTCACTTTTCAGGTCTGAAATTTAAAATAGACACCATCAAGTTTAGAGGTAAAGGGGATGCCGTGGTGCCCGGGTTGGAGTCAGAATTTTCAGTTTACTAACTAGGTGATGTTGGGCAAGTCATTTAACTTCTCTGTGTCTCAGTTTCCTCCTCTGTAAATTGCAGACACTACTGGTATCTGCCTAATCAGATTGCTGGGCTACGTGAGCCACTGTGAGCCCTTGGTGCCTAGCCCGTGGTACACACTGTGCTGGGGTTGCCTATTATTAGAATAAGGTCTGTTTTTGCTCACCTAAACTTCATGTGCTGTCAGAAGTGTCCCTGGATGTGTATGTTCCAGCATGGCGACTTCCTGCCCTTTTACTTCTAGCCCAAATATCTCCCATCTCCTAACGCTGCTTGGGTCAAACACATACACACGTCTTTGAATCACCCAGCTTTTTCCTGGTTGACTTTTATGTTTTCTTACTTTTAAACATGTAACAATTTTTGTCTTTTTTTTCCCCTCCCCCTTAGGAACTCTATGTTTTGTAGTGAACTCAGAATTGATGGCATGTATTTAACATTATAGCAGTAGAAAACTTAAGCATTATTTCTAAAAGATTACGCGAATGAACACTCAGA
This sequence comes from Aselliscus stoliczkanus, assembly GCA_033961575.1. Taxonomy (NCBI): domain Eukaryota; kingdom Metazoa; phylum Chordata; class Mammalia; order Chiroptera; family Hipposideridae; genus Aselliscus; species Aselliscus stoliczkanus. The sequence continues at coordinate 139,786,004 of CM066732.1, read as the reverse complement.
AAGTCTCATACACATCTGTTCCTTGAGTGTGTCAATATTTATAAAAGAAGGATTTTTTTTTTTAACTCGCCCTTTAGATCATTGTATGCTTATGGCAAACACACCCAAGCATTTAAAACAGAACGGTCTTAAGAATAGTTCAGGAATATATTGGAGGATAATGATTAGTCTCTGAATACTCCCCCACCCCCCACCTTTGAATTGGTTTTTGCATTCACTTTTTCCTCCCAGGATATTGATAGAAATACTTATGGTTATTTCTCCGTTTTGCCCTCAAAAAGCAGGGTGAGTGTTGATTTCTCTTTATTTCATGTAGAGATTTGTTATTGTAGACCAGAGCAAAATCTTCTCTTTGTGGTAGGACTTGTTGCTAATAAAATAGCTAATAAAATAATAGTTAATGATAGTTCACATTAACTGAAGGCTTACTCTGTGCCAAAATGTGGAAAAAGATTTCTTTGTATTATCTGACTTAATCCTGCCGACAATAATTTTCTCCCCATTTTGTAGCCGAGAGAGGTTAACTTATTTGCCCAAGTTAGCTGTGGAGTTTTTACTGTCTATATGAAATTGTCGCCTTGTTATGATGAAAATTACAGTAGCTTATTTTTATTGGCCATTAATCAAGTACTGGTACTCCAGGACAGATTATGGTCTTTGCCCTCAAGGCGTTTTTAATTTGGTAAGATGAGAGTACCACAGGAACAAAAACCAACAATTCAAAACATGGGTGTCTTTTGTTACCACTTTTGATGTACTTACCCCCAGGAAACTTGCTTGAGGGACAGAATGTATCTTGTGTATCCCCTAGAGTCCTTGATGTTGTGTCCTAGAGGTTCTGTAAATATTTGCTAGATTGTGAGACGAAGTCTCAACACAGAGATACGGAGGAGCATGAAATGATTATGAAGAATTAGGGTTCAGACAGTCAAGAATGTTCTTTGGGTTAAAGTAGTGGTTCTCAACCTGGAGCAATTTTGTCTCCCCCAGGGGACTTTTTAGTTGTCACAACTCCCAGCTGGGAGGAGGGGGAGAGCTATTACTGACATCTCATGGGTAGAGGCCCCTGATGCTGGTAAACATCCTGCAAAGCACAGGAAAACCCCCACAATGCAGTGTTATCTGGCCCAAAATATCAGTAGTGCTGCTGTTGAGAAACCTTGAGTTAGAGTTAAGCTGGGTTTGCAAAACAGTGTGGAAATCATACATTTGGCTTCAGTTCAGAGTTGTATAGGCTTAGGTAAACAAAAAACTGCTTCAAATTAGGAGTTTGTTTGATTGGATCCTTCTGCCACCTTCCTTTGGAAAATGATCCAATGAGTAAGCCATAGAGGCCTAAGAAGGAATGAAATTGAAGTTGGTTTCTGTCATCTTCTCTTGGAGGGAAAGTATCAATAAGAAATGAGGTTGGACATTGAGTTGTTATTCAGTTAAGGGTTTTAATTTTTCAATGTATCTTATTGCTTCATAGCAGGAATTTGTAATCATCTAGAATAACCATCACTTAAAAAAAAGTGTTCTCTGCAGAGACTACCTTTTGAGGGTCTTCATGTTTCTTAGCTGGGGTTTTGGTGAGAAGTAAGAAAAGTGTTTATGTTCTAATGTGCTAAGCTCTGCAGTGGTCTTAGTGTTCTTACTGTTTTATGAACTGTAATTGTTTTTAATAGTCTTTTATTTGGGGCACCTGGGTCCTTTGGTCCCCAAGAGGATAGAGATGTCATGCTTTACATAGTGAAACTCTCTGAGGCATACATGTTACATCACTTTTTTTTTAAATTTTTTTTTTAGTTCAGAGAGCGTTGGTGAAAATAAACGGCAACAAACTTGGTTTTGTGTAGATGACCCTGAGAGCTAGCAATGCATTTAGACATTAAAGATGAAAACAGGTCAGATGAACTTGTTCATGATTCTTCTGTAAGACTTAGAGCAGTGCCGTAAGTCTTTCTGCAGTGATGGAAATGTTGCATTTCTGTGACTATTTCAATTTAAAATGGAAAAATTGGTGGTTACCATATTAGATGGAACGAAAGAGTAGAAGTCTATGTCAAAGAGCCATTATGCTTTTTGGTTTTCTATTGGTGTTTTATGTCACAATGGTATAAATTTGTCTGCCTGTGGGTTATTTTTTTTCTTACAGAGGTGATGTTTTTATGGTGTTGAGATAGCCAGTTAGTCCTGTTATAATTCAACCCATAACGTACAACCGAAGGTTTATAATCTGAGCACTTAGGAGCCTGTCTCACTCTTCAGGGCTGAGGAGAAATTGGATCACATGGTCTCCGGGTTTGGTTGGACTATAAACTCAGCCAGCTTCTTTTTGTTTAAGTCTCTTGAGTCTATAACCATATAACCTGCTTTTAGTTCCTCTGCACTTGAATTTAAAAGCCCAGGCTAATTATCTCTTTGCAGCCTGGTTAGTGGGAGGGAAGCCCTACGAGACCTGTTCTACAGAATTCTGACCTGATATTCAAATGCTTTAGAAAAGCCTGCTTTTTGGTTGTCTTTGTAGAGAAACTATAAAATACGCAGTAAATTTAAATCTGTAGCAGGATCAGAATGTCTGAAACCATTTCTGGTAACTTATAAAGAAAACTCATATTTTAAAAATTGTAAAATAAATCATTTTAAGAAAGTCTCTTTTTTTTCTCCTCCTCCTTTGCTTTATGGCCCATCAATTATAAATTGAGTTACTCTTGAGATTGCATTTACCCTTCTCTGTTCATTATCAAGATCTTGGCCATTCAGCTACCATAGTCATGATTTTTCCCACATGAGAGAATACATTCCAGTATTATTTGCTTATTATTTTTTCCTTAGATCAACATTTAAAATTTTGTTTAATTCTAAATAATATCTGTGATAGTACTAAGTTTGGAGTATCAAGTTTTCCTAATACATGTTAAAATAAATACATATCCATTTAAAAAAGACCATTTTTCCCACACACCACCTAAATTTGCAAAACTTGTCCTGGTTTCTCTGGTTTCTTTTAGAAATACTTGTAGAATTGGTCTAGATTTGGCTGACATATTAAAAGCTACACTATAGAAAAATTTGCTTTTGATTCTTTATAGTAGTCTAAATTTCATTAATAAATTTAGGAAACCTAAAAAACTGTGTTTGTAATTGTTTTCTCTTTAGTTCAGGACTGCATCTTCCACACTTTATACTTCTGGAAATAAACTTACATATTTCTTTCTCCTTTTCTTATTTTCTGCCTCTCCAATTACAAGTGGTTTTACCAGTAGTTCTTACATAATTTAGCGTATACCTTTAACCTTAAAAATCAAGAGCAGTATCTCTTTTCACTTTTTTTCCTGCATACCTTAACCTGTTAAGAAGCTATGAGAAGTAGCTTTTAACATAGGAAAATGTTTAACCTAACTCACAATAAAGGAAATAAATCATAACTGCACTGGGTAGTTTGATATCTCACTAAGTTGCAGAAGCAAACACTGTCATGCACTGCTGATGGGAGTGTAAGTTGGTACAAATGTTATGAGGTCAATTTGTCAGTATCCATCAAAATGACAATATATGCCCTCATTGATTCATTCCTTCCAGGAATTTATGCTATAGATTTGTGCCTGTTTACTGACACATATACAAGGTTATTACAGCGTTGTTTGTAATGGTAAAAGATTAAAAAGGACATAAATGTCCATCAATAGGGATGTAATTAAATAAATTATGGAATATTCAGCCAATGAAATATTAATCAGCTGTAGAAAAGAATGAGGAAGCTTTTCATATATAACTATGCAAAGGTCTCTGAGACATAAGTGGAAAAAGCAAAAATATGGTAGTATGTCTAGTATTCTCATTTGTATAAAAAAGAATTATATGTGTGTACACACACACACACACACACACACACACACACACACACCTTTTTATATGCATGAAATGTCACTGGAAGACTACACAAAACCTAGTAACATTTGTTGTTTTGGAGGTGGGGACTGAGATGGGAGGAAGATTTCACTGTATACGTTTATGCTTTTTGAATTTTGAATAATGTGAATATATTTATTCAGAAAAAAATACAAACATGATGAGATTCTTCACTATGTTAATATTATAAATTAGAGCCATTCTGGTCATCAGGAACTGACCTTTCCTGGGCCTGTATCAGATGAATTTTGAAATGAAATACAGGTTGTAAACCTCCTTAGGGATTAATTTTTATGTTATTCTTTAAACTCATTACTGTCTCCTATTACTTTTGTGCTAATTCTATTTCTGTCTAAAAATTCAACCTCACTGAAGTCTTCATTAAGACCTAAGTGACAGGATAAGTCAAAGGGGGATAGAACCATTACTTAGATAAGCTGATACTGTTGGTCAATGACAGAAAGAAGGAAGACTTTAACATTTTTTATTTTGTTTCCATTTTATTCACTAAGGTATCTTCAGACTGAAAAAGGTAAAGAGACAATGTAGATTTCTGTTTTGAGTAATGGCAGATTAGGTGATTAGGATCAGTTCTCCCACTGGACAATTAGAAAATAATTGTCGAAATATAAACATCTTGAAGATCCTGGAGAGCTAGATAATGAAGAATTACCAGGCTATGATCCATGTGTGGGCAGAAGTATAAAGACAGAGAGGTCCAAGGATGAGAGTCCATTACGGAACTCCTTCCTCTGAGGGCATTGCTGGATTCCTGAGTGGGGAGGCTGAATGGCAAGGCTGTGAAAAGACCTCTGTGGACTAAAGCAACAGGGATTAAGGTTCAGAACCAGTAAGGTAGGGGGAACCCTGGTGAAGCCCGTTTCCTTTGGGCTGGGACCATGAAAGGTCATGTTCTAGAAGTAGAGTAAATTAGAAGTAGGGCATTGCAGGGACCGTAGCTCAGTTTCAGAAACACCTGAGTTCATAAGTTCATGAAATTGGATCAAGGTGACCCCAGGGAGCTAGTGCCTCTTGGTATGTGGAAGAAGCAAAGGCAAATGTTCTTGGAGGACTGTTGTAGGTTTCAAATTATTTCTCTAACCAGTTTGCAAGGACAATTTCTGCCACATATCAAAAATAACTAATGCATGAGAAGAGATAATGTGAACAGAAACCAAAGAAACAACAGACAGTAAAAATGGACCCATGGGGGCACCAGAATTTGGAGTTACCAGAAACAGACTTCAAAATAATTATATTTATTATGTTCAAGGAGAGAAAAGACAAGTTTGAGAAATTTTGCAAAAAATTGAAATTTCTAAAAATAGAACCAAATAGAAATTCTATAACCGAAAAATACAGATGAAAATTAGGAACTCAATTGATAGGTTTAGTGACAAGTTATTACACCTGAAGAGAGACTAGTGAACTAGAAGAAAGGTCAGAAAAAAATATCCAGAAGCAAAAAAGTAAAAATGCAAGAATGGAAAATTCAGGAAAGAGATAAGAGACAAAGAGGATATGGTGAGTAGGTCTAACATTTGCATAATTGGAGTCCTAGCTGGTGAGGAGAGCAAGAATGGACAGAAGTAATGTGCAATGAGATAATAGCTGTGAATTTTCCAAAACTAATGAAATTCACAGATTCAAGAAGCTCTGTGTACCCCCAAGTAAGATAAGTACAATGAAATCTACAGTAGGTACACATTAAGTTAAAACTGCTATAAAACCAAAGCAAAGAGAAAATATTAAAGGTAGCCAGAGAAATATTACAGTTTGCCGTTAAGGGAATAGTAATTAGATTGAAAACTGACTTCTGCATAGAGCTGTGAAAACTAGATTATCTTTAGTGAAAGAGAATAACTATCAATACAGATTTTTTTTTAAGTGAAAAGTCTTCAAGAATGCAGGTGAAATAAAGATATTTTCAGACAATCAAATACAGCATTTATCACCTGCAGACCTGTTCTAGAGAAATAATTAAATCCTTCAGACAGAATCATAATTATCCTATTTGAAAGAAAAATTGCAATTTAATTTCACTCATTAATATAGATGCAAAAAGTCATCAGAAAAATATTAGCACACTAAATCCAGCAATATATATGACTGAGTTGGTTTTTTTCCAGGAATGCAAAGTTATTTTAACATTAAAAAAAAAAAGGTCAGTGTAACTCACTATTTTAATATACTAGAAGATAAAAATTAACAGTTTAATAAAAAGTGTTCAGTAAAATTCAACCTCCATTTATGATTCAAAACTTTTAGCGAAGTAGGAAGAAAAGGAAACTTCCTTAATTGGATAAAGTATATCTACAAAACAACCTTTGAGCAACATCAAACGTAATGGTGAAATTTGAAAGTTTAGCTCTTGAGAATGGGAATAAGACAAGGGTGCCCACTCTTACCATTGGCTATTTATTATGTTACTGGATATTCATGTTGGTACAGTTAAGAAAAATAAAATATATCAGGATTAGAGAGAAATCCTATTAAATCTGTTGTTTGCAGATTATGACTATGTACATGTAGAATACATAAGGAACTACAGATAAATTAAGAATTGATAAGTTTGGTCAGATTGCTGGATAGGAGCCAATATGCAAAATCCCATTGCTTTTTTTTTTTTTTTTTTTTTTGAGGGCAGTGTCACTGGCCCTCATCTGTGGAACCCGAATCGGGGCCACTGGCTTCCCAAGCTAGTGTTTAAACCTCTGCACCACTCAGCCAGCCCAAAATCCCATTGCTTTTATACGTACCAGCAATAAAGTTTAAAAACATTAAAATATTATTTACCACAGAATTTAAAAATTAGGAATAAATCTCACAAAATGTATTCAAAAATCTTTCTACAAAAGATTATAATACATTATCGAGAGAGTAAAGAATAAAGGATGTACTGTATTCTTAAAATGGAAAACTCAATATTGTAAAGATGTCGTTTTTCCCCAACTTGATTTATAGATAAACTGCAATCCCAATAAAAATCCCTGCCGGTTTTGGTGGGTTTTTAGGATGGAATTTGACAAGCTGGCTCTAAAATATATGTAGAAGTGAAAGGCCACAAATAACAAAGATACTGTTAAGAACAACAAGATGGAATGATTTGCCCTATCAGGTATCAAGTCCCACAGGCCCTAGGAATAGGATAAAAGCCTAGAAACAAAGATTGTAGTGGAGAGTAGTGGGGGAAGAATGGTAAATGTTTCTGGGACAATTGAATATCCTAAGAGAAAAGAGGGAGAAAAGAAATTTGATCCTTGTCTCACACACCATATGCACAAAAAAGCAACTCTAGTTGGATTGTAGATCAAAATGTGAAAGGCAATACAATAATCTCCTTAATGTAGATAACATAGGAGAATATTTTTTAATTTCATTGTAGGGAAAGACATCTTAGGACACACAAAGACTAATAAAGGAAAAGATAAGTTTTGACAACATTAAAATTAATAATTTTTGTTCATCAAAGGATATTAAAAGAGGGAAAAGGTAAACCACAGAGTGAGAGCCAGTTGATAAACATATATATCTGACAAGAGGCTTGTTTCCAGAACTCCTATAAATAATAAAAAGACAATCCAGTTTTTGGCTTTTGGCCCAGAGGAGGCCAAGGGGCAACTTTCTTTGGTCGTCCCTCATCCAGGTCCATCCTACCAGCCCCCTCCACCATGCTGTCTAAATTTGACACCAAAGAACATACATCTAAGGTGTACTGGTGAGGAAAGTTGGTGCCATGTCCCTGAGATCAGCCCCTTGGGTCTGTCTCCAAAAAAGGTTGATAATGACATAATTAAGCCAACCAGTGATTGGAAGGGTCTGAGAATTACAGTGAAACTACATTCAGAAAAACAGGTCAAGACTAAGGTGGTACTTTCTGCCTGTCCCAATCATCAAAGCCCTCAGGAACTGCTAAGAGACAGAAAGAAGCATAAAAGTATTAAGCATAGTGGAAATTCAGATTTGATGAGATAGTCAAAATTGCTGGACAGATAATGGGACCAATCTTGAGCTAGAGAACACCATTAAAGTGATACTGGGAACTGCCTAGTATATCGGCTGCAAAGTTGATGGCCGTACCTTCATGCCATATATGATATCAACAGTGGTGTGGTGGGGAAAACAAAACAAAACAACAGTGGTGTGGTGGAATGCCCATCTAGTTGAGAACTACAAAGGAAAATATATCAGTAAAGATCATTTGACACCCCTTCCCCCAAAAAAAATCAAATGGTAAAATAGGCAAGAGACTTGAACAGTCACTTTACAAAAGAGGATTTATAAATGGCTCAGAAACATGGTAAGTCGTCACTGATATGCAAACTAAATAACTATACGCCCACCAGAATGGCCCAAATAAAAAATATTAGCATGACCAAGTATCGGATTACTTTCTCATGAAAATGAACCAAGATTCTTCAGAGAAATGGCTGATTCCAGGTCTGGGGCAGGGCGTTTATAAGATAAGCTTGGAACTTGTGTATTGAGCAACAACACTGGGGACGTGTTAAAGGAACATAGGAGCCAACTCGGAGCTGCCACCCTGTGAAACTAGGAAAACTTGAAACACATAAAGTATGTTAAAATCATATTTCTAACAGTTCTAAATCATGTTTCTAATACTTCAAAAATAGTAATAATTGTATAGAAATTATTATGATTCTAACTCAGTATTCTGACAATTGGGGACAACTCAATCCTTTATACTGCCTCCCAGAGAAAACAATTGATGTGGGGAATTTAATTTTTTATAGAAGAATTCTAATGAATACCTGTAGAAAGTGCTAGAATTAGAAAAATAATTTTCTAGCCTCTAATGAAATAGATCTATTTTCGACAATAATCATGAATGGTTGCTAAAGTCATTACAGGATTTAAGCCAAAGACATGAACCCAATGATCCATCTTTATTTTTACAGCATTAAAGTTGTGACAAGCATATATTATGTGCTTCCTGCTGTGATGCAGTAGGAATTACATGCACCCTGTCTGGAGTACTCTGGCGAGAACTGAACCTGAATCTAGGCAAGCCTCTAGGTCAAGACTACCCAACAGAATTGTCTTTGGTGATGAAAATGTTTCTGTGCTGTCCAGTACAGCAGCCACTAGCAACCTGTGGCTTTTCTGTACTTGGAATGTGGCTAGTGAGATATGCTAGTGGCTACATAGGCTGGTGGCCACCGTATTAGCACAGCCCTAGATCTATGACCAGTTTACAGGTAATTCAGGAGATAGGAGAATCTGTTTAAGGGACACCATGAAAATGCAATCAGTCACATTCAGAATGTGGGAAATTAATTTTTATTTCAACAAATGTATGAAAAACAATGGGGTGAAGATTGATATAGACTAGGAAACTTAAGATACATATAAGCCAAATTCAGTGTTTGAACCTTATTTGGATCCTGATGCAAACCAGCTGTTTTAAAAACAAAAATCTGTGTTCCACAACTAGACTGAAGAACAAAAGGACAGCAACTTGTCTGTTTTCCTTTCCCCGATTCCCCAACGCTGTTCCCCTCCCCCAATTCCCCAATAAAATATCTTTAAAAAAAAAATTTGTGAAACAATTGGAGAAATTTGAACATGGACTGGGTTTTAAATAATATATGGAATTGCCAATTTTGGAGTGACAATGATATTGTACCTCTGTTGAAAGTCTTTTTCTTTAGAGATTTATTCTAAGTAGATACAAGGATGCCTGCGCTTTTCTTTAATCCACTGTATGTGTGATGTTGGGGCAGGGAGGTAGGGCATAGATGAAACAAGATGTAAGATGTTGGGAAGATGGGTAACGGGTATATGAGTCCACTATTCTCTAATTTTGTGTATAGTTAAAATTTTTCTAAAATAAAGTTTTTACACAGTAGTAATTAATGTAAGTAAATATATAAAGAGTAACGGGAATAATTTATTCAATATTCAGGGTAGGAGGAGATATGATTGCGAAGGGGCATTACGCAAGGGACTGCGGAAGTACTAGTAATTAACCTAGTTAGTGAATACGCAGTATTGGTATTAACATTTGTGGTTCCTGTCTGCTTTTCATGGAGTGTTTCATGTGTATGATACATTTCACAGTGAAAAGTAAACAGAAAGAACTTATTGTTAGGACATAAAGGAATCATACAGAATCCAATTACAGGAAGCACAGTTGGACCTCTGGGAATTAGAAGGCGGTCAGGTAGCCTCTCTGTGTCTGTTTTCCCCTGGACCCCATGGCCCCTTGTTGCTTCTTCTCTTTGCTTGAACGAATGCATCGTTTTCCTGTCCCTGACAATTGCCTTCTCTGCTCAGTCATCTGCTCATCTGCTTTTACGTGGCCTGTGAAGGCTTCTAAATGGCAGGCTTAGTCCCTGATTCCACGGAGGCTCTTGAGTCTGTTCTGGTCTCTGATACCAATTCCACGTTTTTGGGAAGAGAATTGGTCTGACATTTGGGGAGGTGTACACCCCCAAACCAGTGAATAAGCTGTGGCCAGCATAGTATGTAACCTTGGTCACAGGGCCTGCCCCTTTCAAGCCTGTGAGTAGGGGACGTTCTTAAGAAAGGGTTGTAGATACTTATACTATAACATCATTGTCAGTAACAGTGAAAGATTGGAAACTGTCTCTGGATCTAACAATAGAGGCCTGGGGATTGGTTAAAGAAATTATGGTATAGACTATGGGATAATACACAGCCATTGAAAATTATGACAGCCCCATTTTTATTGACCCTAAAAATTGTTCATGAATAATGTTCAGTAACATTTGGTGCATGTCCTTTCAGAAATACACACACATACACACACAGAGTTGTAGAATGAATGGGAACTATGAAACAGTAATGAATAATTAATAGCTCAGGAGAATCCTGACTAGTGGGTATTATAGTCCAACTGATCAACTTATGGTACTATACTGTTTATGCCCCACCCAAAGCTGATGGCTGGGGATGAGGAGGAAAAAGTATAAATACATATATGTACGTATAAATATATACGTACTGAGATGGTATTGTTGTTGTTGTTTTTTCTTTTTCTTTATCCTTATCTGTATTTTCTGATTTATTTCTACTCTGAATAATGGATTGTTTATATATTAAAATCTGGAAGGATAAAGGCAAAATGTTTGTCTAATTTGTTCTACAATGAGCAAAGCATATATTAGTGTAATTTCAAAAGGTTAATTTGAAATAATATGGATTTGTAAAGTCCTGCATTTAAGTTAAAAAGTCAGTATTTTCCAAACATAATCTGTTTCAAAAATAGAACTGTTTTTGAGAGCCTGGGCTTGGAATACGTTTATTTTCATAAGCCCTAGAGATCTTGATTGACTTTTTTAGGCCAATAGGGTAGGTTTTCAGTTTAAAAAAAAAAAAATCAAGTGCCCTGTTAGGATATTATGTCAAGAAATATTGGGCCCTTATTAAGAGATTATTGTCTCAGTGTACTCTGCATGGATTAGAACACATCTGAAAAAGTTGTTCATTCTTAGCTTTTTACTTTAAATGGGACAAAGTACAACTAAATAAGGCCAACATGCTTAGAGATCGTATAAGGGGTGACTGAGAAAACTGGAGGGGCTGGCCGAGTGGCGCATTGGTTAAGAGCTGGTTTTGGGATGCCAGCGGCCCCGGTTCGGATCCCACGTATGAGGGCCAGTGACACTGTCCTCTACAGCTAACAACAGCTCCACCTGCAGCTGGGCTGTGCGAGCCCCTGCTGCAGTGGGCTGCCATAGGCTACAGTGAGTGGCCGGCAGCCTGCGTGAGCTGCCAATAGCCGCAGTGAGCGACATCCAGAGGCTGGCGACTGATCTGCCTCATCCGGGAAGAGCACAATGACAATACCAACATGGGCCAGTGAAGCAACATCCTCCGCAACTAGACTGAAGAACAAAAAAAAAGACAAACTTGTCTGTTCCCCTTCCCCGATTCCCCAACGCTGTTCCCCTCCCCCAATTCCCCAATAAAATCTTAAAAGAAAAACGAAAACTGGAGAGAGTCAGTCAGCCAGGGAAGCAACCTGCAGGAAATGTGATCACTGGTAGTAAATATTTGAAAGGATATTGTGATCCAAGAGCAGAATTTATTAGGATTTTGGATATTGTGATCCAAGAGCAGAATTTATTAGGAAGCTGATTTTCCTTAGGTCAACATAGGGAGGAATTTTCTGTTCTCATTAGTCTCTCAGTGAAAAGGGCCTCTTCATGGGGCAGAGACTGGGGAACAGGTGACAATTGTCTTGAGATCCAGTTCCTTTGTTGAGAGGTGTAAGGAAACCCGTAGTTCTGTTGCGTATCTTCTTTACTCTCACACTATTACACACTCACAACACTTCTGACACCAAATGTGTGGGTTTTTTTACCCACACCAGGCAATTCTGCAACACCAGTTGGGTGTCCTACAATTTCACTCAGTTCCGACACTATCAGAAGATGGGGTCAGGTCCCACAGGTTAAGGGCTCAGTCCCATAGGACTGCTCCCTGCCCCTACACACACTTCAGATGCCAATCTGAAAGTAGTTAGGTCTCCAGGTCTGGCACCCTATGGAGTGCAGGAACTTCCGTCCCCATGTAGTTGGGGTGTGTCACCCTTCAAGTATATGGATGTGTTCACCAACCTGGAGGCTCCATACTTTTGGGATTTTTTTTGGTGGTTTCATCACATAGGCATGACAGATCATTAACTCCATTTCCAGCCCTCTCCCCTTGGTGGGGCTAAAATCCCAAGCTTCCAATCATGGCTGGATCTTTTTGGTGACCAGCCCCCACCCAGGAGCCCACCAAGAGTCACCTCATTAGAACAAAAGATAGTCCTGTCACCCAGGAAATTCCTAGGGATTTGAGAACTCTGTGTCTGGAACTGGGGTCAAAGACCAAATATAAGAACAAAAGATGCTCCTCATGCCCTTACCACCTAGGAAATCATATGGGTTTTAGGAATTCTGTGCCAGGAACTGGGGGCAGAGGCTTATATATATATTTTCTATTATCTCACAAGAGGGAAATTGGGTGGCATAAGCTCTAAGGTCTTTCTATCTATGAGCATGTGAATTGACGAAGAGAGAAATAGATCTGAACACCTACAAAAAAAATTAAAGCCAGATCACAAATATTTGCCTGTCATTTGTACCTTTTGGTTGCTACCAAGCTCTGAAACTTTCAGGGTTTGATTTTTTACTTCATGAAGTTGTATTTTTGTAATGAGAATTGGACTTTGGGCTTCAGTTGCTTGCTGTCTTAACTAGAAGAGGTTAAACCAGGGGTTATCTGAATACACCCTGAACCATATGCTTATCTGAGTGCTCAAGGAAAAAAAGGCTAAACGAATAAACCACAAAACTGAGAGCACCTAGTGGTTATGAGCATGACTGCCTGGGTTTGAATCCTGCCTCTATGCCTTAGTCTCCTTACCTGCAAAATGGCAACGGTAATACCAGCCATAGGCTTGTTGTGAGCTTGGCAGCATGGACATCATCATGCATTTCGCCAAATACTCCTTGAGGGGCGCCTAACAGTTATTCAGTAAGTCATTGGTGAGTGAGTGAGTGAATGAAATTACAAAAGACTTTTACCTGACCTCAGATACAGTGACCTGAGCTTAGTGAATGTAGAGATGACTCGATACTTTGGCACTGAATTCAAGCTTGTTTCATCCTGCACCTTGCTCTGCCCTCTATTTTCTGCCTAATTTAACCATCTGCTTTCTGAGAAATAGTGATTCTTGAATTAGGGTTAATTCTATGGGGACTTGTTTTGGAAAACGACCTTTTTTAATAAATGGGTTATTACTATCTGAGAATACTTGGATGTTGATTTGAGTAATTTGTGTACTGAGCTTCCCAGAGTTTAAAGTTTATGCCCAGAGTATTTTTGGAAAGAGAAAGTTGTTTGAAACTGCCAATTTTTTTTTAAAGATACAAGGCAAGTATGATTGTGTTCCCTCTCAGATACTGAATTTTTTTTCCTCATGATTTTCTAGGGAATGTAGATCTAGAAAACACCAAGGTCACCTCTCCAGCAGCTGCTGCCTGTGATCCAGAGCCCCATCCCTCACCTGACAGGTAGGGGCAACCACTGCTTTGGATAAAATGTTTTGAAGGACTTTTATCTTCTGAGATAAGGAATTGGTAAAAGAGCTGGGCAGTGACTTAAAGAGGGAAGACAAGTTGAAGTGAAGGGTCTGAATGGGTTTGTCATTCATCAGTCAATCCTTACATGTATTTAGGGGCAATGTCATATCCATTTTGGGTTCTAAAATTTCCTTTTACGCTGAGAGAATAAAACTGTAATGAATAATGTAGTGTCTTCATTTATCTTCTCATGAAGACTAAGTTCAGATGTGAAAACATTTGTTGTGGGACCCAGGTGACTTTCAAGAGAATGTGTGTTTGGTTTTTATCTATAAAATGCGCGCACACACACACACACACACACACACACACACTCACTATCAGAGGCAGTTTTTTATTATGTAATTTCAGATTAAGCCATTATGATGACCTTCAGATTGTCATTCCTTTTTTTTTTTTTTTTTAAATTCAAGTCATCGTCTGGAATTTAGCTCTTAGTTTATAGAATTTGAATTTTATTTTATTTATATATGTATTTTTAAAGATTTTATTGGGGAATTGGGTAGGGGAACAGTTTTGGGGAATTGAGGGAGGGGACCAGGCAAGTTGTTCTTCAATCTTCGTTGTGGAAGGCACCAGTTGCTCTGGCTTCCCGTTGGCAGCTCTTGGCCTCTCAGCCCAAGTTGCTGAGTTTAGTCTTAGTTGCAGGTGGGTATAGCCACCATCCCATGCGGGAGTCGAACCAGCAGCCCTGTTGTTAAGAGTGCATGCTCTATCCACAGAGCCATCCTGGCAGTAGCTCAGCTCAAGGTGCCGAGTTCAATTTTAGTTGCAGGTGGGCATAGCCCACCATGGAACAGGCAATCTTATTGTTACACCAGCTGAGCCATCCCGCCATACATTAGCAGCTCAGCGACAGCTCAGCTCGGACATAGCGTCACTGGCCCATGTGGGAATCAAACCGGCGGCCCTGTTGTTCAGAGCTCACGCTCTAAGCCAGCTCTTAACCAACTGAGCCACTCGGCCGGCCCAAGATTGTCATTCTTAATCTCCCCCTCCATCTATCTCATCTACCCACCATCAGTGAGAGTGATACCAGAGCTCATAGCAGGAAGAGGAGTTGCACTGAGCCCTAGAATGAGTGGACACATGCAACACTAAAGGAATAATGAATGAAAAACTGTATTTTGGAGAACCCTGAGCTGGTGGATATTACAGTTCCCTGATCAGTGAGGGGCACAGTGTTGTCAAGCAGAACCTGTGGTTTTCATGTCCCACACAAAACTGATGGCTGAGCATTGTCAAGCTATTTTAAAAATCTGTTGCTTCTTGAGTAGAAGTTCTTCCTTCTTACCTTTGTATATGAAATAAAACTCTTTTCACAGAATTCAACTGATGGAAGATAATAATTATTAATATAGTTGGTGATAATATATAATATCCATTGAATGTTTTCTCTGTAATAATGGTAATAAAATTCTCATTTTTTTATTGAATATTTCTATATTTGCTCAATACTATACCAGGTATTAAAATGTATTATCTCATTTAATCCTTATGACAACCCCCATGAAATAAGTACACCTGTTGTTCTTTTGAGAAAAATCAAACAGCACATTCAATAATTTGCCCAAGATCACACAGCTTTAGGTTTGTTTGACTCTGAAGTTTATTCTCCTAAGTAGCAATAGAAGGATTTTGAGTTTTATGCTTAGAGTTTCTAGGTTACTATACATAAAATCCTTTTCGAAGACACAGCCTCCTTAAGGCTTTGACGATTTGAGACAATTCATATTCTCATCAAGTCCCCTGAAGAGAACATCTCATCTTCTGTCACCATCCTTCTGTGGATGTGAAGGATTTGGGAGGTATGGGTTTTGGCACAAAACTGATTTTTCCTCCTCAGAATAAGTGCATTTTTTTTTTTTTTTTTTTTTTAGTGAGGAATATAGAACATTCTTAGAAAAAAGGAGATTTAATTTTAAAGTCTTGTTTCTAAAAATCTGGTATATGAAGAAAAATGCCCAGCGAGCGTGATGCCTGAAGTTTTAGTGTTTGTGTTTTGTATGTATTAGACATGGAAACGGTACAGCTCTGTCTTTTCTCTTGAGGCTGGCGGCTGGCCAGGCTGGCCCCTCCCTCTGGGATGGCCTCCCTGCCCCAGGTCAGCACAAACCAGAAGGCTTACAGTGGCAGTTTTTCCTTTACATGGTTTATCATTGGCATCAAATGATTTGCAATTTATCTTTCCCAAAATACCCTTCACTAATTCTTCGGAGCATAAAATGCTAATGTGAATATTAAATTTATGTGTCTGTTGCATGTCCTGTTTAAAATATTTTTTTTTTAATAAGCCAAACCATATTTGTGCAAAGTAGAAGGCACAAAGGTCAAGAAGAGACTACATTTTAGATGCCATATACAGTAAGATCAGGCTAATGGTCAGATTAACTTGCATTCTCATGTTCCAAATATTCCTCTTTTGTTCCCAGACAAAAATGAACTTAGTAATTTCCTCATTCAACAAATATTTATTGGGTGTCTACTATTTATTCAACACACATTTGTTGAAAGCTTATTATGTACCTGACACTGTTCTAGGCACCGAAGTTACCACAAATGAACAAACAATTCAAGCTCATGGAGCTTTTAGTCTAGTGACGGAGGCAGGAAGAAAACAAGTATGCATTATATTTCATAGACTCTTACGTTGTTATTTCATATACCACCAAGAAAGGAAAACATGCCCAAGATAGCCAGTCTCGTAAGAGACCCCCCACATGGAGCGGGGACACCAAAAGCCTGCACCTTCAGTGTAAAAAAGTAAACAAGGAAAAAAAATCCCTTCACACAGCAGAGGCCAGCAAGCAAACTTGAATGTCTCAACCTTTGCACTGTGTGAGGGTTATCTCCCCTGAGAATATGAACCACAAGTTTGTAGTCACCAGTTTGTTGTCTAAATTCACTCTGCCAGTGTGGTCTAAACAAAACCCTTAAACAGAACCGGTGCGCTCCCGAGCCCTGGCAGAAGCACATGCGAATCCATGGAAAGACTTAATGTCAGTTGAGGCCTGCAGCAGTTTTAAGACCCCACCAAATTTCAGGATATTGCGTGTTTCAGTTGTATTAAAATCTGAACAAATATGCATCTTTATATGTCAGGCAGTAATGAGTACAGTGAAGCAGGGGAAGGGTGTAAAGAGTGATGGGGGCCAGGGAGGGGAGAGCCGTTTTATATACAGACGCCTGGGAAGCCTCCCCAACGTCATGGCTGAGCAGAAGCCTGGAGGAAGGGAGCCGTTAAGGAACTAGGGGAGAGGATTCTAGGCAGAGGTGACAGCAGGCGCAGATACCCTCAAGTGAGAGAGTGCTCGAGCTGTCAAAGACCCCTGTGAGTGAAGTGGACTGGGAGGGGCGGGATGAGGTCATTCTAGGAGGGATGGGGTCAGCGTGCAAAGGGCCTTAGGGGTTCCATGCGTAGGCTTGACTGTAGATACTGTGCAGACAGAGGGAGTAGGACCCAGTCCTGGCCATCAAGCTCACCTTCTAATAAAGACAGACAATAATAAATAGTGTCAAGAAGCAAAAATGGACTGTGATTTCTGGGTTTCAGAGGGTGAAATAGGTTCATAGCCTATACCAATTTACAGTTTACACAGGATTACCCAAACAAACCCATAGAAATCAGCAGTATTCCACAGCTCTTATTTTCATAGTAACCCCCTCTTGCTTGTTGTGAAGAAGGTTTGGAGTGACTGGGATATTCAAAAGATGGCTCTGTTTTATCTGAAGAGGTAATTTATAAACTAGGAGTGACTTTTCTTGTTTATGTTGAGAGAGACAGAGAGAGAAAAAAAAACAAAAAACGAATGAACTCCAAAATAAGACCTCTGTTTCCGCATGTGGTTTATATGCTGTTTCCGTCATTTACTCAGCCTTTTGGAGGAAATGATGCTCTAAAGCAGTGATCCCCAAACCTTTACACTCTCAAAATTATTGAGGACCCCAAAGAATTTATTTTATGTGGGTTATATCTATCAATGCTTACTATATTAGAAATGAAAACTGAAAAATTAAAAAATTGTTATTGATTCATTTAAAAAGAACAATGACAAGCTCATTACATGTTAATATAAATAACATGTTTTTAATGAAAAACAGCTATTTTCCAAAGCTCCCTTTAATGTCTGCCTTAACAAAAGACAGCTGGAGTCTCAGATCTGCTTCTGCATTCATTCTGTTGCAATGTCACCTCCGGTAGTCTCTGGAAGACTCCATTTCATCTTCTCATACTCCTGAGAAGATGAAATGAACAAAAGCAGATCGTATTTCAGAATTATGAAAAACTTTTGACTTCACAGACTCCCTTGGAAGAGTTTTTGGGACTGCAGGAGTCCCGGACAATGCTTTGATACCTGCTGCTCTAAAGAATGCATGCCACCTTTGGTTGGAAACATTACCTAGAGGCTTTGGGTTTTGTGCTTACTACAGCCCTGGCACTTCACTCGCTCTCTAATCTCTGGAAACCCTGGGAAATGGAAGGGAGCATAAATTATTCCCTTGTTCATAAATTATTCAGCTATTCAAATAGTTGTATTCTAAGTCATGGAGATAGTAGATTAGTGTGCTTGAAGAGGAAAGAAAGTGATTACCATTTTCCTGACCTGGTGAATTGAGTGTGATATGGATATCTGTGATAGGGTGTGAAATGGAAGTGCTGAGAGACAGCTGGGGGATAACCAACTGTGCAGAGGGATTGCCTTGCTCTTCAGTTTGTGCTTCCTTTGTTTTGCTGGTGAATTTCTGGCTTAAGTGAGGCTCCCTCCCTTTGCTTCTAGCTCATGGCTTTCTGTGTAGAACAGAACTGGGATTCTCACTCTTGTTTTGTTGAACTCTGCGTAGAGCGAATGGCACCCGTCCCAGTGAGAAGTAAATCCAGACCTGCAGTCCATCTCAGATGACTGACTTGTGTGTTTACCACGGTTCTGGGAGCCTGGGATGTGGCTTGGTCAGTCCGTGGGCCCTCACACACTGTCACCACTCTACTGTGGGCCAGTTCAGCCCTGGGCCGTGGTCAGCTAACGTGACAGTTGGGGTTGTGGGGGGTGTCCTGTGAAGGCTGTTTTATTCCTGAGTTTCTTCAGGGCTGTTGTGCCTTTTATGAATCCTTGAATTGACATGCTCTCTTCCTCTGAGAGGCCGCAGACGGTATCTCCAGTGAGTGAGGATGACGCGGAAGGAGTGCGGAAAGCCCCCGGTGCCCCGGAGCCTCAGGCCTTGGTGGACCAGGAACTGCTGTCTGCAGAGGTAGGAGGCGCGTTCTCACTCTCTCTTTGGAAAGGAGTTGGTGGCACCAGAATTTAGGCACGAATGGGTGGGTTGCAACTAGAAAACACTGTGAGGGTGGTTCACAGAAGTCTGTTTGCTCTCTTGAGGACATCTCATTTTTAATGACTTGGAGAATGGCCATGGGTAACACCCACATGGCCCATCTCTGTACTAGCACCCAGTAGGCACCAATTCAAAAAACAAGAATGAATGTTTACATGTTGTCTAAAATCTCCTCAATGTGAGGAGCCTAAAACCACAGGACTGTTTCAGTCTCACTTTGCTGGTGGTAGATCTACTCCATATTTATGGGAAAGATTCCATAGAAGTGGTATTAATAGCAGTGGTCTCCCGGGCAGGAGGAATGGGTTGTTTCTATCATTATTAACATATACATTACAATAACAAATGGTATTAGTATCAATAAATACAACGCTAAACATTATAATTACATTTGTATAATACTTCACAATAAACATTTCATCCACAATACTTCATTTACTCCTGAGAACAATCCTGTGAGATGGGTACCATTATGTCCCCATTTTACAGATGAGGAAACTGAGGCTAAAGCTGTTAGTGAGTTTACTAAGGCTAGCCAGCTAAATCCTTTGTTTAGAGTCTGGAAAAGGAAGAATCAATTTGAGCAAGTTAGTCAAAGTCTGATTCACCTCACTTATAATGGAGTTAAGGACTTAAAGATTTATTCTCCAGAAACATAATTAGGAGAATATAGTCTGGGAAGATTACAAAATGTATTTATTTCTTGCAACTATAATTCTGCTCTCTTAGCTGGACGGCTGTCTCACTCATGTGCTCTCCCATGTTGGCAGTCGGTGTACATTTCTTCTTGAGGTGCCTGCCGATTGCTTAGAGAAGGAGCAGGAAATTAAGGCATAATAGCATGAAACAGAGGAACACTAATGTGAGTGATTTGAAGTGAAACCCACTAGGGAGAGATTGCATGCTCCTGCTATGGGTTAGCGAGGGCTTTGCGTATCAGGTGACATTTGTACTCTTCCATGCAAGATAGACTTCTGGCAGCAAATGTACTGTTTAAATGCAAATCCTGGGCTGGTCTAAGGGGACGTTGTAATTATTTATAGAACACTGATAGTGGAAAAGACAACCTATAGGATGAGACATCCAAGGTGTGCTGAGGATGAGAGAGAGACAAACATACAGATAGGAGACAGTAAACCAGATTCTCTCTCTGCAGTGCTTTGGTGAATTGATTGACCGTGATCTGCAAGTAACTTCTGAATGGGAACTGTAGCAGGAGGAATTTGTGGCAGATTGGGAGCTGAGCTAAACCCGGGGTGCAAGAGCTGCCATGAGTGGAGCCACAGGGAGGTCCTGTGCAGGCCAAGGCAAGACCAAAGCAGTGCCCAGAAATGCTGTTGATGTAAAAGTCAGCAGCAAGCTTTGAGGATGCTTGTGGGCAAGGATTTTATGGAAAGCCTGGAGTGGGAAAGTTGCAAAAGGTAGGAGAGAACAAGAAAGAATCCTTGAACTAGGGAACATTCTGGTGGCATTAAAAAAAAAAGTTAGTAGAGTTTATTGGCAACTTGTCCAAGGAGGAAAGAGATGTTGAAGAACATAGTAGGCTTAGAGTTGGGAGAGTGAAGGGAGTAGGGCAGGGTGGGCAGCCTTCATTTATTTAGTAAAAGGCTCATTGGAATCTGCCCTTCTATCGGGTCCTCTAACCAGAATTCTGTTGCGCAGATGGCCAAGTACCAAGTCCCGCAGTGGCCTGGGGACATCGTTATGATCCAGTCTGAGCACACAGGAGCTGTAGACATTCTTTCCGCTGATTTGGAATCTGCAGACCTTCTGGGAGACCACAGGAAAGGTGAGCCCTTTGGGAGTGTGGAAAGTGGTTTTTCTGTTCCCAATTGGTACTTAAAGGCAGGCAGACAGATGGAAGGAAAGAAAGGAACTTATGAAAGAAAGTCAAAGAAGCCAGTAGAAAGAATCCCTCTGATTGGGATACCCTCCCTAAGCAAAATGCCGGGTACGGCAGCCTTTCCTCTGGGCCTCTCAGTAATAAGCTGCCTTTTCTTTCAGCCTCCCCACCTCTGATGGCGCCTCCATGCATCTGGACCTTCGCCAAGATGAAGGAATTCAAAAGCAAGCTGGGCAAAGAGAAGAATAGCCGTCTGGTGGTGAAGCGGGGTGAGGTGGTGACCATCCGGGTACCCACCCATCCAGAGGGGAAGCGTGTCTGCTGGGAGTTCGCGACTGATGACTATGACATTGGCTTTGGAGTGTATTTTGACTGGACTCCTGTAACCAGCACTGACATCACGGTGCAGGTCAGTGATTCCAGTGAGGATGAGGATGAGTACGAGGAAGAGGAGGAGGAGATTGAAGGTAAATTTAATTTTACATAATTTGCAGTTTCCTTTCCTGGCCCCACCTAATATCTAGTTACCACTTCCTGTGTGTTCCAGTCTTCCTCTTCCTTAGAATTCAGGTGAGGCATCCTTTTCAGCATTGCAAGCTATGTTGAGTGAGGTCGGCCCAAGTCCGACCCTCAGGGAACATCCTGGTGGGGTTTCTATCGATGCCTTAGTGGAAAGCTTCTTTTCCTTTTAATCAGTCCCTGTTGTGTCCCTAACGTCTCCGTGGGGACAGGGATGGGACAGGGGGCTGGAAAGGGGGTGGGGGTTGGTGCTGTTGTATATGGAGGCAGTATTCTTCAGATCACAGATTAAACCTGAGATTATTTTACATTTCTCGCTTTGTTTGGGGATATTTACTTTTATTCTTGGCCTAGAACCAAATGGAGTGATTACACTTGGCTAATGTACCCATTCTCTTCCCTCTCCAAACAGTCACAGCCGGCTGACTGCTGTTTACTTCTTTGCTCCATGACAAGAGCAGTTTTAAATGTAGTCTCTGTGCTCCCTTCCACTTTCAGCACCCTCTCAGGGTGGCCCTGAGGCATTTTTTTCCCCCTTTGGTAATGTAAGAGTAGGTTCTAAGCATTAGCTTTATCCCTTGATTTTCCTATATCATCTTAAACAATTCCTGAACTTGCTTCTTCATGGAAAAGCAAGCCTGCAGGGGAATCTTCCCGGAGGAGGAGAACCTCATATCTTATTTGCTGTTCGTTAGGAGGCCAAGTGGAAGTTCTAGATCACCGGTTACAGCCTATTTGTCTGCATTTCCTGCCTCCATGAGCTCATTCTTTCCCATGTTGAATGAAAGGCTATCAGAATTATCCCTTCTAAATATCGTTGTCTCCCCCTTGGAAATGTCCAGACATTTCTAGAGCTAGGTAGACTTAGTAAGGCTAAAACCTGTTCCTGGTGGGGAGACATTATTGGCATTTAGGGCGGGATGCTTCTTTGATAAGCAAGTACCATACTGATGTGTAGCCCTCCTGGACACTTGGATCATCCACTAGTTGCTGTGATGGCTATAAAGGACACCAAACATTTTCCACATTTCTATAGGAAGCCACTAGATCACCTGGTCCATTCTCATACCTTTAGGTAGGACTCACTCCGCCTCTGAGCTCATGTCCAAACACTGTGCCATCTTGCCCTTGCAGACCCTGTCCCAGCTGGAGACGTGGAGAGAGGCTCCAGGAGCTCCCTGCGGGGGCGCTATGGGGAGGTCATGCCTGTGTACCGGCGGGACAGCCACCGCGCCGTGCAGGCTGGCAGCCACGACTATCCCGGTGAAGGCATCTACCTGCTCAAGTTCGACAACTCCTACTCCCTGCTCCGCAACAAGACTCTCTACTTCCACATCTACTACACTAGCTGAAGGCCCGCGGGCACGGGGCGGGCGGGCGTGTGTAGGCTGCGGCAGGCTGCCAGCGGACGGGCAGGGCTCCTGACCCTCATGCCCTCTCTGGTATGGCTGACTGCCGACCCCGTGAGGCTTTGCCCCCTTCCTGGCTTCTGCAGATAGTGGTATAGTGCCCCTCTTCTGCCGTCCCTGACTCACTCTCTTCTTGCTTCAGACTCCAGCGAACTCCCTCTGTGAAGGTGCCCATCAGGCAAAAGCCTAAAGGAAGTTGGGTGTTGTCTTTTAAAGCTAGGTTTGTTTCGGTATAAGGTGTCTTACTGCACTTGCTGCTCTCTCCTCTCCCAGAGCCTTTATTGCAGGTGTGTTTGGTGATACTCACTCTCCTGGAAGAGGGAAAAGCACACTGTCCGTGAAGGAACCCAACCTTTTGGATGGAGAAAGCTCTGTCCAGCCTCTCACCACTGCCATATCCCGCCTGCTGGATCTTTGGGGTCTCTAGCGCAGGCTGGATGCCCTCACTGCCTTTGCGGGGTGTTATTAGTCCTGATGGTTCACTCCTGCCTCCTTGCCTCCTCTTTCCCCTTTCCTAAGTCTGTGTCTTTGTCATTACAACAAGAATTTCATGCCGTCTGAAGATGATCAATGTAACTAGGATCTTCTGGGAAAACAACCCTGCCTTCATCACTTCCTGTTTTAAGAGGCAATGTCCCTCACCAGGGGCACTGGTGGTTGAAGGAGACAGGGTTGGTCGGTAGGGACTGGATTGATCTCAGAACCCGCATCGAAATTATTTTTTTATTTTTTATTTTTTGAGGACAGTGTCACTGGCCCTCACATGTGGGACCCGAACTGGGGCCGCTGGCTTCCCAAGCCAGCGCTTAAGCACCGCACCACTCAGCCGGCCCCAAAATTATTTTTTTATATAATCAAAGAAGGGGTATAATCTGAGAAAGAAGATTTAAAAAAAAAAAACAACACTGCAGATTCCCCACCACTTTTTTTTTTTCTTTCTTTAGAGTAGGAATGTTATTTACAGATTTTGCTTTGGAATCAATCCGATTTCCAAAGGTTCTGGATTGAGATTTCTAGCATTCAGGGCTTAAAGCTTCTGGTGGTTAGAGTCTCTTAGGAAAGGTTATAATTAGCTTCACTGTTGCTACTGATTGGATTTGCTCTTTCCGAGGCCAGCACTTGCATTTCCCTGGTGACAACCGATGCCACTCTGTCACCCTGCGGGCCAGGAGTGCCGAAGGGTGCTGCAGCCAGTGGCCACCAGACGGACAGGGTGGCAGGGCCTCAGGCAGAGAGGGGACCACTGCGGTTGTCTGTACCTCCTTGTTCCTTATTCCTTGTGTCAAGCCTTAGAATTTTGAGGAATAATTAATTTATTACTTGATTTATTTTTTTAGCACATTTCAATATGCCTTTGAAACAGTCTCCATCTGTTTCTCAGAAGGCTTCTGTCTGCTCTGAGCCATTGAGGCCCCCTCTTCTATGGAGTCACAGAGAAGTTGGCAAGTGGCGTTCCCTTCCTGCAGGTCAGCCCTGCGGTGCTTCGGGAGGAATCTGCCCCTTCTGATAGGGGTGACACCAACCCCCCCAGCATTCCCTGCGAGGAGCCTAGGTTGTGAGGGAATCTGCCCATGTGCCCAGGATTGACGCAGAGGACTGGACTAGCCAGTCAGAGCTCTCCTGGGATTCCAGGCTGCCCAAGGCCTTCGCCTGCCCTGAGGAGTCACGTGCTTCACAATGTTTCCTTTGGCTCATTCCTTCTTCGTGTGAGTGCCTCCCAGCAGGCCTCCCCTCCACCATACAGGCACAGGAACTGGAGGAAGCGGGCTCCTCACAATAGGTCTGTGGAAGCATCTGCGTCCTGAACATAGGGCGTAGAACCTGCACCCCCTGGTCCCCTGGGAGCAAAGCCCAAAGTGGGGTAGGATGTGGTGGATTGCCATAACATCCCCATTCTCTGAGCGGCATCATACCTCCATTATTTTACATCCAAGTGCATTTTGTAGAGGATTACACTGGCCAAAATTTATATACCTTGTAAGAAATTAGAAATTATTTTAGTGACTGTCGATTTGGGCAGTGAAAAGCAAACTTGCTGTCCGTCATCCCATCAGATAGCCGAGTGACCACTCTTTCATCATTAAAGGTGAATCATGCTTTTGCTAATAGAAACTTTATAAAATAATTTTCTACTGAGCTGTTCTCCAGTCAGCTGAAGCCTTGTTTATTTTTCCTGTTTATTATTAACTTCTGACTTTCTCTTAAAATGGAGTTGCCAGGCCATTGCAAGGTTCCTGGATAACATTTATTGTTTATTTTTGCTGTGAGATTCTCTGTCCTTATTGTCTTTGGAATTCTAGTTCTGTTGCATCACAAAAGCCTGAGGGACTTGTTCCCGTCGCCTCTGTGTGCCTCTTATTGTCTGGTCGCTTTTGAAATCCTGGACATGGTTACAATTCAGTTAGGGCTTCTTTGTTCCATTTGCATAAAATTGCTAAAATAAGATGTTTTCACCGTCTAATTAATTTACTATTCTCATATTAAATTTCTGAAATTATTGAACTTTAGAGACGAAATATTATTTACTGAAGCACAGGTAATTACTGAGAATTTCATAGCCCAGCAGATCCTAAAACGTAGTTATTCCATGTCCAAGTTTATGAACCAAACAATGAAATGAAAATCATTTGTTTCCACCCTCATCCTGTTCTGTAGAGCACAGGTAAATATTAACAAGCAATTGAAAGAAAGTGCTCCATCATAGAAGAGAGACTGGAATTCTTTACATACAGTGGCTGAGTTCTTAAATTCCTTCAGTTTGTTTAGTTGTGCTATTTGTTGAGAGATGGGGCTTTTAGAAATGATGTTTAAAGGGTTCATTTTTTTCCCCCAACATTTTATTATGAAAAATTTTCAGCAAACAGAAAACTTAAAAAAAAGTATAAACATCCTTATGTGTGCCACCACATGGATTTTAAAATGATAAGCTGCTAATTTTTAAACAAAAATGATTGTACCATTCTGTTCCTTTTGACAAGTGTCCAATGAGAGGATGTTTCCTGCGCAGACATCAGCTTAGAGAGCTCCTGGATTTTTGCAGACTTGTTTCATTTAGCGTGGGTTACCTCATACAGGTGTTTCTTGGCCTCTGTCTTTCAAACTCATGCTGTATTTCTCTCTCTCCCTCAGGTCATACTTTCCGCTGTTTTCTACTCTAACTGGAATGTTGGAGGTAGGGTAATTGTGAAGCTGCTCTGGAAGGGCTTTCTTCTAGTCTCTTTGCTTTATGAGACATCCTCAGGACCCTGGATTGAAACTCAACCCTCACACAATATGCAGCTTTATAATAGAAGTAGGTAGCTACTTGAAAGGAGGCCATTCTTAGTTGTTTTTTTTTCTTAATTGATTCATGCACTTTAAAAAAAAGTTGTGGGGCCGGCCGAGTGGCTCAGTTGGTTAAGAGCTCACTCAAGAGTGTCAGCTGAGCTCTGAGCAACAGCAGTTCGATGCCCAGCCTGAGCTGAGTTGCCGCTGAGCTGCCAACAGGTGGCAGGATGGCTCAGCTTTAAAAAAAAACAAAAGTTGTATCTGTCATTTAGAGAAGAAAATCTCATACTTTTATAAAGTGTGTATATATATATTCCTTGTAATATGTATATGGAAGAGTTAAAGCTGAAAGCTCACTGTCATATTAATCAGTGGGATTAGATATTATTGTAAAATTTATCATTTACAGAAAGTATCTGAGTGTATATGTTTTTGATGAGCCCTACTCAGTCCCTCATTGAAAGAATTAGGTGAAACCCAAACCCCAACGTCTGTGTTTTTATATTTATTTTAAAGATCACTTTTCTGCAAAATGTTGCCTTTTAACCCCAAAGTATGTGGTTCTAAGGTACAAAGTTGAGTGGTCCTAATATTTACATAAAAGACTGTTTTTCATAGGAAGGGGCATGAGTGAAACAGTTTGTGCAGCTTGAGAACTGCCTTTTTAAATTGATAACAAGGAATGAAAACAGAATATGTTGAGAGAAAGAGAGAAAAGCTATCAGATGTATCCTGGAATTTCGCTCATACCCTGATTTTATTTAGTTCTTCAGTTTTGTAGTTCAGTAGTTGGAATTGTTCTTTAAGGCTGAAGCCTCACTGGTTCTCATTCCACTTGGAGAAAACCCCAAAGCCACTTTGCCTTCTTGACCAACAGGATTGGATTTAGAAGTATTTTTGAGTAGGTCTCCTCTGCTAAGTGTAACCCTGACCTGAAGATGGATTTCATCTCTGTATTCTCTGGGACGAGTCTAGTGCCATGAAAAAGATGATGCGTTTAGGAGGAGGCTAGGTGGAGTTCCAGTTGTGTCATTATAGCCCCAGTTGATTCCGACTAGCCAGGAAAGGGGTGCAGTGGGTTCATTTTGACCGACATCACAGAAGGGTTTCAAACCACAAAGTGTGTTTGGGAGCAAGCTGTGTCCCTGTGGGCTGATTTCCCTGGGAGGTGTAGGGTTCACCATCTTTAGTCTGTCTGGGCGGGATGGTCATATACACAGCAGTCAAGTTCTCCCTGTTAGAGCTTCCGTTTAGATTTTCTCCTGAGTCTGTTCGGTCAACATCAAACTCTTTAACGGGTATCTTTCCACATGGTCAGAAGTGTAGAGCTCCTGAATCTACTAGAAAAGGGGAAGAGCGCCAGTGGTTGAAAAGAGTTGGACAGTGAGTTTCTGTATGAAGGGAGGTGATTTCATTTTTGTTGTGAGGGGTAGCTCGTTAAGGGATTTATATTCTTTAGAGAGCAAGTCATTACATTCATTGTGTTTGTGCTCAGGGAGCCATGATGCATGATTCTTTGGGGAGTAGGTAGGGAATGGGTGTCTAAAACCAATCACAAGCTGGGTGCTTTCCAGCAACCCAGTATGTGGTGAGTATCTACCCAGCCAAAGTCCCAGTCTTCACGCACATGGGATCCTATCCCTAGCCTCTCATGTCCACATAGCTGAGAGACAGAGAGAGGGCCTAGGCTCCCTCCATTTCTCTCTGATGCTTGATTATTTCTGGTATTGTTTAGCCTTGGCAGCATGATATCCAAGGCCTCAGTTTACCTGATTAACCAGCATTAAATAATAGCATGAGTTGAGTAGATAAGGCAATCCACCGTGATTGGCAGTAGGGCTGGGGAGGGATTATGACTTACAGTCCCGTATTGGGATAGCTGGGTAACTCTATGACTGTGCAATCGGAACTCTTGTTTACCTTACCAAGTGAGTGAAGAAGCTATGACAGTGCTGTACTGATGAGGACTTCAAATTAACTGAGTTGACTAATAAACAGAGCAAGCCTTCCATCTGTGGGAATATATTCTGTCACTGGCCGTAAGTGTAATTTCAGTGTGAGCTGAGAGTCTGACTTCACAGCCCACTAAAGGAGACAGTCTTTTGTGGGCAGTGACTTTGGCATTCTATAAAGGAGAACCCCCTGGGAACTGGTTCCCAGTGGCCTCTTTTCTGGGAACGAGGGGAAGGCCCTCAGGCAAGAACTGCTTTGGCTCTGTTGGTACCTGGTTATGGGCAGTGTCACCCCTTTGCTCTGTCTAACCAGCCCAGCACCTATGGACACTCCACTGATATTTACCCACTTATTTAGGTAATGAGGTCAGGGCAGGATTTGGGACCCAAAGTGGGAGAGAAACTTTGCTAAGTATTATGTAGCCAGATGTCAGAAATCACTGCTCCCGCTGGAGTGTTGCATTGTCCCTGCCTGAACCCCGAAGGCCAAACAAAAAGCCCCTCCTGTCTGAATCTTGTCATCAAGCTAAGAAAACCCAATTAATTGCCTAAAGCCTTGATCGTGGGGTTCATTTGCAAATAGTCATTCCCTCAAAAACTAAGTCCAAAGCCAAGACCCTGGCTTTGAAGTTATTTGTAGTCCTGGTCACTGGTTTGAACTTATGGTTTCTATTATATGTATTGGACTGTCGGAAAAGTCATGACATATTTTTTCTGGTTTTTGTTGCAAAAATGCCTCATGACTTTGCTGACAACCCAATGTTTTGATTTGTTTTAGGCCCCAGGCAGGTGGAACAGAGTTAATGTTATGGCTTGTCTTTACTCGGAGATGAGGAAAAGGTGCCCCGAAATGTAGAAACACATACTTTTTATTAAACTGTACAGTTTTCTTTCACTGAACAATTCTAAAGTTAGGGTTTGAAGTACCATAGAACATTGGATTGTGGAAGAGCCCTAACTGGCAGTTTAAGGAGCCATCTTCCTGAACCCTCCTTCTCACTTAGGTTCGAAATGCCTCATCTATGATGTTCTTGTGCCTGGTTGTTATTGTTGATTTTTAGGTTCAGGCAAGAATCATCTGGAACACATTACTTTAATTCCTTCTCTCATGTCCTAAACAGTACATTTAAGAAATTCCATATTAAAAATGCCGCTAACATCCCCTTCTGAGATTATTGTCCTATAAAGGGTTTTTTTTCATTTAATCAAGTTGAATTATTTCAATTTAGCTGTGTTCAAGAGCAACTAAAGTCTAGAGAAAGCAACCCTATAACCCATGACTCTGGTGTAACCCAATTTCCCTTAGTAATGGGAAGTCTTTTGAAATTCCCAGAAGAAAGCTGCTTTGTCATCAAAGTGATGGGGTATAAGAAAGCCCGAGTTTGGGTAAGGCTAATTAGAGTTGAGGGAGGTGCTTGAAGATTTCCTAAACTACATTAGGCCATTTAGCTTGTTTCTGAAAGACCTGCTTTGGCGCCACACACTAAGATCTATCAGTTGATTGAAAGATGATCGAACTTTCTTGGTAAACTTCTAAGCAATTGGCAACCACAAAGGCATCCTTTCTTTATTGTCCTACATCATGCACTGATGCTGACATTCCAAAAAGGGATCTGGAAGGGAAACAGTGTCACAGTCTTCTCTTTAAAATACAAAAATATGCCAAACCTATCATTTTTTGCAGTCTACTTGTTTTACATGTCCCGTCATGAGAAATGCTGTCAACATCGCTTATGTTCTAAGTTAAGAGCTCTGTACCGAATTGTTATTTGATCATTATGTCCTGCTGAGTGGTTTTTCCTTTAAAATACCATATTTTACCGCCCTGTGGCACTGAATGTGTTGCTGTGATACACAGACAATTCTGAGCTATGGTTCTTGAAATAGCTCAGGTCTTGTGTTTTTATATTATGTACCAATTTTGTGATGCTTTTGTGCATTCTTTGTCTTCTCTTCTGAGTTTTGAAATCTGTCATAAATAAACTTTTTCACTATGCACCTGAAACATTTGAATTATATATATATATATATATATATATTTTTTTTTTTTTAAGATTTTATTGGGGAATTGGGGGAGGGGAACAGTGTTGGGGAACCGGGGAACAGACAAGTTGCTGTCCTTTTGTTCTTCAGTCTAGTTGTGGAGGACATTGCTTCACTGGCCCATGTTGGTATCGTCATTGTGCTCTTCCCGGGTAAGGCAGCTTGATCGCCGGCCACTGGACGGCCGCTCACAGTGGCTCTTGGCAGCTCACACCGGCTGCCGGCCACTCGCTGTAGGCTATGGCAGCCCACTGCAGCAGGGGCTGCAGCTATGCTGCTGCTGGAGACTCACAGCAGCCCAGCTCCAGGTGGAGCTGTTGTTCACCACCTTAGCTACAGAGGGCAGTATCACTGGCCCTCACATATGGGATCTGAACAGGGGTCGCTGGCATCTCAAGCCAGCTCCCAACCAATGTGCCACTCGGCCGGCCATTGAATTATATCTTAATAAACACGGTTTACATTAAAAATTTTTTATTCATCTCTCCTGTGCATCTTGAAAGGAAAGGTATTCTATAAATATGTATAAATGACACTATTGAGATTACAAAAATTAAGAAAAGTTAACAATTTAGAAAATATTGAGGATGAGGTTAATGATAGATCTCTCACCTGCATTCAAATTCATGGCAGAGTATTACAATTGGGAGCTGGGTTTGGTCCAAGGGTGAGAAACTGTGTTTAGAGTGGTGATTACTTAATAAAACATTACTGAGTTTTGTCAGTATTTTGTCCCCAGTGATGTTCATTTTCCAATGACTTTACTTACTCTGTTCAAACTTGGAACCAGTACTTTGGACACCAGGGTAATCATTAACACAGTCTGGGCAATATTAATTTAGCCTATTTTCATTTACAGAAATGACGCCCTAAGGTATCTTTGACATCTCTTAAAATGCTGCCCCTGCACATCCTGTTGTCTGTGACAGAGGAGAACTCACATCTGAGCAGGAAGGGGTGCCATTTAAGTATTTTCTTCACTGATACCTGGTTCTAAGATGAGCAAGCCCATTAGATCTTTCTCTGCTTTCCTTGGCAGCTGATTTCTCAGGTTGATGTATAAAGGAGGAAAAGATCTGAAATGCGACTTAAATGATATAATCTGCCCACCAAACTATACCATGATCAATAATAAAAAGCCCAGGCAGACTCCACGTAGCTAGGGATCTTCAATGAGTTATGTTTAGGCATGTGGAATGTCATGTAATATGTCACTGCTCACATAGAGCATGCTGGAGATTCTTTCATTTTTAAAGGCACTCATATGTGCCATATCATTCACCCTGACATACTTCAGGACTATAGAGGGCAGTGCAGCTCTCGACATTCAGCCTGATGTTCTTTAACTCGTGAGGTTCTGGTTAAATTCAGCAGCCATCTTGGTTCAGGTATTCTCCCAAAGTAGAATGATGCCTGCTGTGACCTTGGAATCAAGAGCTAAAAAAGTTTAAAAGTTAGGGGCTGGCCGAGTGGCGTGGTGGTTAAGCACTGGCTTGGGAAGCCAGCGGCCCCAGTTTGTGTGCCACATATGAGGGCCAGTGGCACTGCCCTCAAAAAAAAAAAAAAAAAAAAAAGTCAGTGTCATGAATAAACAAAAAAAAATAAAAGTTAGGAGGAGACAAAAAAATGAGTACTTGTCTTATGACTATGTGCATCCACCTGCTTGTCTAATACGTTTACTACTTTCCTGAATGGATGTGCAAAATTGCTTTGGAACAAAATCCTATATTTTGCTTTGTTCTCAAGGATTTCCTGGCAGCACCTCTTTCCTGCTTTCATCCTTCTGAGGTATTTGCCAGGACAATTTCCATGTAATTACCAGTATCAGGCCACTCCAACACCTGCTCTTCATCTATTGTGGCCACTTCCTCTGTGGGAAGACTGCAGATCACGTCTCCTGTGGCCTCTGGCATACCAAGATCAGGTGCCTGCTGACTGACTGATCTTCACAGACCTAACTGATGTGGAGATGAAGAAGGACTTGACTTCCACCACCCACTCAGCCTGGGGAGAAGCACCTGCTAGAAAACATCCCCTAAAGAGGTGACGGTCTGAGATTGAGAGAGATGTCTGACCCCTGAAAATAAGAATTTATTTGCAGACTTGAGGGGGTCGCAAAGCAGGTAGTCTTCAAAACCCAACAGAAGCTTCATTATTGCTAAGCCTTGGAGCCATTTGGTCTGAACTCTGGAGAAAAGTCTTTGCACTTCGAGAAATATTTGCTCCTTCATGATCTTCTAGGGCTCCCGAAAAAGGAGAGAGACATTCAGGGAGGGGAGGGGGTAGCCAGCCACGGCTCTACAGGAAGGATCTCGTTCAACTTAACATGCACTTACGGAGCCCGGCTAGTCACCTTGCTTGGTCCTGGGGTAACAAGGCAGGTCAGGAGTGCAGCCCTATGAGGAGCTTGGGGGAACTCGGCTCTCCTGTATGGAAGATGGTGTTCAAATGCTGCTCTCTCTTCCTCCCCAAAGCACAGCTGAGTTCTCTGGGAATAGAGCAGTAGGGTCTCCTTTCTCCCATGTAGCTGGCTCCAGGCCCCTGGAGAGTGGTTCCCTACGGGGAGCAGCTGAAGCTGGCAAAATCTTAGGTCTCCTCGTTACTGAACAGCCAGGCCTAACCATGCTGACGACCTGGACTGCGTGGAGGCCCCCAGGCTGGTAACACATGACAGCCTCACTCAGACTCAAAACTGCAGGCCCAGAAACCAGACAGACTGGTCTCCTTTGTCATCAGCTGTGGTCAGTCAGCGAGGCCACATCCTTTCCTCATCCCACTGCCCGCTCCTCCCCCAGCACACAGTCCTTCTCCATCCCTGTTACCCTGAGCTGGTGGTCCCCTGGACCTGCCTTCCCTCTGCAGCCCTCCCAAGTCCATTTCCACTGCTCCCCTCACTTCCTCACAGTCCTAGCTCCTGAAGCCCACGGGAGACACCAGAGAGGTTGTTGCAGGCCCTGGAGAGCTGAGTTGGTTCTGGGTTGGCTCTCTCCTTGGTTCTAGGTGAAAACGGCGGCACGGAAGGTTCCCAGCCCTAGCCTTGAGACCAGCTTGTGTGGCTACAGACTGGAGAGTCCTGTGGCTTAGGTTCTAGCTTTAAAATCTCCTGTACAAAAGCATCATGAGACAAGGAGATGGACTATTGCCCTCCTAAAGCCAGTGCAGCTGAGACCAGCAAAGGCTTGGTCAGTCACTTCCTCTGGGCAATTGGTGTGAGGATGCTTGCAGGAACCCAGCCAGCACTTTCCAGGTGAGTCACCGCAAGGGAGCCGCGAGTGAGTTTTCTTTGGCTCAGACATATTTCTGTTTTCGTGGGGAGGGACAGGTTTGCCTGGTTTGGGGCTGGAAAGTTAGGAGAAAGCCGAGAAAGGAGAGCCCCAGAAATGTCATGGATTCCAAAGATCTCTGCTAAAGCCAGAGGAAAAGCCATAACATTTGTTCTCTACCCTGCCCACCCAGCCAGGACTGATTTGCAGGTTTCATTTGACATGTATCAGGAAAGTCCTATTGATGTAAAGGACCTGAATTGTAAGAACTATGGGGAAAATAGGTAAAATGAGTTTTGTGCATTCAATGAGGCATGGTTTCTAAATGTTTGATAACGGAGGCTGTATGGCCTCTTTACATGATTAGGTTTCCTTAAAATCCATTAAACTCTTGCCATCAGTTTTAGGATGGCTGATGGAGCCCCAGATTAAACAGGTTAATATTTTGATACTGACTAGGAAGCGACCTGAGTTGAAATATGGCAACTCTTCCTTGGAAGTCATCTTGGATCAGAGACAGGCAACAGACCCACGATGTTGAATGGTAGAGTTAGAGCTGGCCGACTGAATTTCTAGGAGTAAGTAGAGGGATGTAAGCTCAGTGAGAGCTGGGGCCATGTCTATCATATACCCTCCTATCCCATGTCCCAGCCCGTGGCCGTCACCTGGGAGGGCTTACTGCCTGCCAGTGGACTGGGGGGAGGGAAGTGATAAATCCGTTTACTAGCTGGAGTAGGACAGCCAGCAGATTGTTTTCTTCTAGGAATAATCCTGGTTCACCCCCTCATTATACTTAATTCTCTTTAGACTCATTCAGGGCAGGGGGAGTGGTCTTAGGTTGATGTTTCTGTACCTAGTTCTAGGTGTGGATTCTATCTAGTTCCCTCAGTTCCCTGAATCTCTTGGGTTTCTGTTGCCTGGAGATGAGGCTGGAAGGACGAAGGGGTGGGGGAAGCTGGTAACCTCAGCAGTACTGGAAACCATTCCAGGTCATTTGGGCTCCCAAAGGCCTCGTTGGTGAGAGGCAGAGAGCCAGTTGCCTCCTTAATCCAGGGGAAGTGGCAGCGGCATCACATCTGGCCAGGCCTAGCCCCTGGGGCTTCCTGCTGCTGCCTGCTGATTCCTTGTCTCCCCAGGGCCAGGAAGGCACACGGCTGTGGGAACTATAGGAGCATGGCCTGAAGTATGGGGCTGCCCTCCTTCCCCAAATTCATTCTGTCTTTCAAATCCACAGGAGTTTTAATCGCCTTTTTCAAATGTCCCAAATCAGGTGATTACTGATAATCAAGCTAAGGAGATTAGTCTCATTCCAAGCACAGGTTTCTTGGAGAAAGTGCAGGTGAGCCTTATCCAGCCAGGCAAATCTGGAGTAACCTGAGAAAAGGGTCCAGGTGGCAGCAGGGCAGGACAGGAAGTACCACTGAGTCTCCCTCATCATTGCTGTGTCACAGCTACTTTCCCATTATGCTCTCTTTCTCTGAAAGGACAAATTCACCTCTTGAAGAAGAGTGGCCACTTTGCTCATTCTGGAGCCTGAAACCCAGGACATCTAAGAGAGAAAGAGAAGCCACAAAGGAGCCCAGGATGAGAGGGGAGAATTAGGTCCCTTAGGATTGGGGCTGAAGAAAAGGAACTCATGGCCAAGAAAGGTGGCTTCCATTTGAACCAGACACATGTACCTTAATTCCCTGTTTAAACCTCAGCTTTGCAGGGGAAATGCAATGTCAGGTATGGGACATAAAGGTCATTTTCTTTCACTCCCAGAAGGGACCCCAATATCCCTATATCTTTGCCGAGAGGTGATCCTGGTTCTGGTTGAACATGGCCAGGCATGGGAGCCAATGGTAAACTGTTACCCGGTCTCCCGGTCTCTGTTCACACTGCCATGGAGGAGGCTATGTCCAGTTTCACGACTGGATTTACCCTCAGTGCCTAATCCTGGGCCTAGTCCAGGAATGCTGCCCCTGAAGGTGAGGGGCTAGAGGGCAGCCCCACTTTTCTCTCAGTGCTGCGGTGGAACACAACAATCATACCATTCCTAGTCCCAGGAACTCAGCTGACCACAAAATATTGGGTTGTCGGAAAAGTCATGATGTATTTTTCTATGTTTTTCATTGCAAAAATGCATCATGACTTTTCTGACAACCCAATACTTTCTTTTCTGCTTCGTATATCTGTTATCTTCCGGATCTCGTGCGATTTTCTCAGGCAGGTTTTTGGGCTGATTTTTCTTCCCTGCCGTTAGGTCCCAGGAGCCAGGCCTACCAAGGGGTGGGCAAGGGTCTGTCTGACTTCCCCTCCTGGTCCAGACACGGGGATTCCCAGCCAGGAAGAGTGTTCATCTTCTGGAACTGCCTGAATTGAACAATTGAACATCAGCCTTAACTGAACAAGCTGGGGGACGGGCCCCTGTTTAATCATCACACTGACACGTGGGCTTGCTGCGGCCAGGTGCAGTGCAGGGGACACGTGGGCTTTCTGCGGCCAGGTGCAGTGCAGGGGACACGTGGGCTTGCTGCGGCCAGGTGCAGTGCAGGGGCCACGTGGGCTTGCTGCGGCCAGGTGCAGTGCAGGGGCCACGTGGGCTTGCTGCGGCCAGGTGCAGTGCAGGGGCCAGGAAGAGGCGCTCTGGCTTCCTTGGGGCTCTCTGGTAAACTTGCCAGGCGTTTTAGGCTGCATTCTCGCTTCATGACTGCCCCATGACGTAGGTAGCAGGTCATGTTCTTGCCTCCGTCCCTCCTGGCATACTCCCACTCCACCCTGCCCTAATTTGACAGACGAGGGAAAGATGGCAGAAAGGTTCAGTGTGAAGGCAGATCCAGGCCTCGAGTTCAAGGGCTAGGAGTGCAATTCTCCTGCCTCTTCGGTGAGGGCTTGCTCGTTTCCAGGCCTGTTCAGCCCACACAGCTTCTACTCCTGCACCTGTGGGCCATCGTTTGATCTAGGCCCTGAGCTCGGGGGGCGTGTCCTGCTGCCGGCAGGGGTGAGAAACTTGGAAGGCCTCCAAGGCCAGCAGTGACTTGTTGATATGGTTGATTGTAGGGTAGGGAGTGAGATCCACCTTGTACCTGTGGCAGAGAAACACCCACCTCAGCCAAGGTCTGCAGGGGCACAGGGAGACTGCCCCGTGGGTGGTGAGGGAAGCACAGAGGCAGGGCTGGCCAGGGAAGGGCAATGAAGGTGGCCCTGCCAGGTGGGAAGCCTTATTGCCCACCCGAGGTAGCTCTCTCGGGAGGGGTAGCGCTTGTGCAGTATCGTCTGGTATCTCTGTTACTTACTGTTCTTATCCAAGCAATGGATATTTATTGAGAACCTACTATGTGTAAGGCACAGTGCTAGGCATTTATATACACCCATGTCAGAAGCTTCCTGGGGCAGGGAATGTGTTGTACATTTCTGTATCCCTAAGGGTGCCTAATGCGATGCCTTCCAGAGGCGTTCTCTTTCATGCCCTACTGAAGGGCTGATGGAGGAGAGCAGAGGGGAGCCCACTGGTGGGCACAGACACACCATGTTTGGGGATAGCAGGCTCTTGGGGTGGTTTCTTCTAGGGGTGTTCACTAGGTGGGCCTCCCCCTCGTAGGAGCATGGGCTGTGCAGGATCACCTGGGCTGTGGAAGGCATGGTAGGGGGCATTCCACTGATTTCGTCTGCCCTGTTTCTTCCAGGCCACAGTGGCTGGTGTGCCTGGCACAGGGGGCCCCTTGGCCAGCTGGGCAGAGTCTCTGCATGAGAGGCTACCTCAGTAGCTGAAGTAGGGTGGGGGGTTGGGGGCTGACTGTGGAAGGAGGCTGGGCATTTTGAGGGGAGGAGCCAGGAGGAAGAAGGGGTGGCAGAGCTCTCTTACCTTTCAGCATTTGCCACCTGAGGCACTAAGCAGAGATCAGCCATGGACACCTAAAGGAAGGTTGGGTAGGTCTGAGTCAGAGTGTGCACCCCAGACTCACAGGTTGGGCTGGATGTGTCAACTGGTGACAGTACTGGGTACCAGCCCCTGATGCTCCCATCTGCTTCCGGCTCTTCCATCTGTCCCCATTGCCCCACTCTACTCCTGGGCCTGTCTGGGTCTGTCCCCAAAGCTGAAGGCTTCTCCCAGGCCATGTTCCAGTTGCCCTGACAACCAACTCTATGGGTGGACAGAGAACATTTGAATGCCTCAGTGGATGTATTGTGCTTGTTAAAGAACGCCTTCAAAGTCCCTTAGTGAGGGCTCCCAGAAGAAAGGAGGTGCTTTAGGGAGGTGGTTGGGGTCCTGTACCAGAATGACCACAGGGCCAGGGCCTTAGTCTGTAGGAGTCAGGGGCACCTGAGCCCCAGAACCTCAGAATTGGGAGGGAAAGGAGACATCACCCAGTCTAATCCCTCATCTAATGCCTAGACCACCAGCCACCCACTTATCCCAGAGAGGAGGTCTTCAGCTTGAATACCTCCTGGAAGGAGAAACCCATTTCTTGTTGAGTCAGCTGATTAGGAACTCCCCAGAGGCTACCTTCTGCCTGGCAGAGACGACAACCTTGGTTCCTTCCCTTCCCTCACCCCCATGCCTTCTCAGGAAACTCTCTGAGCTGAGCTGCCCTGGGGTGGAGGGAGATGGCTGAGTCTGAGTGGAAGAGGGTCACATGAGGCAGGAGGCCGCTGTGGGCGGGTCTGGGAGGCCTTACCTCATCTCCCACACAGTACTTCCCGGCCGTGCTCTGCAGGATCTGTTCCAAAGCTGTGGGGAGGCCACATGAATAACCTTACTCAGGGCACAGAAAGGAGAGATCGGCCTTTCTGGGCCTTGGCCTTCAGAATTCTGAAATGGGTGGCTATCTGAGTGACAGGCTGGGACATGCATGCTGGAGGGAATATGGCAGCCAGATTTCAAGAGAGTCGATAGGGACATGGGGATGAAATGATGTTTCCCTAGGCTCTTCAGGTCCAGCTGCCATTCCCTCCCTCAGAGGAGACAAGACCTGTCATTGGCCAAGGCAGCAGCTCTCACACTGACAGGCTGGCACTTTGCCAGCCTTGGTCTCCTGGCCGAAGTGGGCAGTGAAGCAGATGTTGTGTCATCCAGCTCCAAAGGGCCTCAGGTACTGAGGTCACTAGAAGTACCTGAAGTTGAGGCCAGGTTTGGATGCTGAGCCAGCCCACTGGCTCCTCAGCCCTGCCCCCTATCCTCATCCATGCTACTGTCAAGACCAAAGATCATGGGAAACTATTTCAGATGCCCAGGGCCATGGGCGCAAGGGTCATTTCTCTGTGGGGCAGCTCACAGCAGTAAGGACTCACCATTAAAGCCAGAACTGATGACCTTCTGGGCCCAGGCCAGCTGGTTCTCCTGTCCCACTTGCTTCAGGATTGACAGGTTCTGTGTAGCGCAAGGAAAATCTGATTGGCTTTGGGAGCCAGGCTGGGACCGCTCAGCCAAGCCTCCTCAGGGAAGCTCAGTTCCCATGTCCCTGGCTGTATACTTGTCCTCCTCCCGCCACTCCTCCAGGCTCCGTGAGTTCCTCCACCAGGGCCCTGACGTTAAAGGTGGGTGATGATCTGGGCAGCCTCCTTCTCAGGCTGCCCCAGTGGTTCCTGTCTGGAAGCCTGTAACTCTGGCAGAGGTGTGCAAGGGTGGGGGCATAGGATGCTGCCATGGCTGGATGGGTGTGGCCATAACTCGAGGCTTCTATCCCTTGCATCCAATGCTTCCCCCTTACATGGTCCCTTGTGAGGAGTGGGAGTGTGATACAGCATGGGGGCGTTGGATGGGTAGGTGCATAGGACTGGCTTTCAGGATATTTGGATTCTGGCTCTATCCTTGCAACCCTGGAGCCATTTCACTTCTGGACTTCAGTTTCCTCATCTGTTAAATGGGGATGACTGCTACAAGCTCCTTTGTTACAGAAGACAAAGGGACATGGGGGTAGGGGGCATAGGTCCACAGTCAGCAGTCCTGGGCTCTGGTCCTTGCTCCGTCATACTCAGCTGAGTGACGCTGCAAAGTCGCTCTACCTTTCTGGGGCTGTTTCCTCATTGCAAAGTCAGGGGTTAGCACAAATGAATGATTTTATTACCTTTCTTTTCTTCCCTTCCTCCCTCCCTTCCTTCTTTCCATTGAAAACTTTGTAAATAATAAAATCTTACGGGAATTCCAATCTACGTACAACACAGCACAGATGAAAGGGAGGCTGCTCTAGCTAAAATAAAGGTGGGAAGCTTGCGCCTATGCTGCTCAGCCTCTCCTGTCACCTGGTCCTTTCCCTCTCTAGCACCTCTGGACGTGTCCTTGGAAACCCAGGGCTTCTGGGAACATGGTTGGGGACCCAGGGGAGGATGATCCCTCCCCTCCCCATTCCTCACCATGTGGTCTAGATCTAAGCCCCTGAGAATCCTGCCACCCTCTCACCCAAGCTGGGCACCTCACTGTGGGCTCACCACAGCGTGCGAGTGTACAAGTGTGCAAGCGCCGCACCTGTAAGGGCTGGATGCCGCTGGTGATGACATCGGAAATCATGCGCACAAGGGCCCTCTTCTTGGGGTCCTGAGGCAGGAGTCTCGGAGTGGGATGAGTCTCCTCCAGGTACTCGATGATGGCCAGCTGTCCAGAGGGAGCAGTGGGGACGGGGGGGCAGGGGGCCGCGATGAGGGGAGCACAGAGGGCCCGGGGTCCCTGGACCACAGGGACAGGGCCAGCAAACTCCTTCTCCTCTCCCTCCCCCATCTCAGCTTGAGCCCTATGGAGCCAAGGGGCTCCCCAGAGGCCCAAGCTCAGTTTGGATTCTCATCCTGCAGAACTTGGTTCCCCATATATCTGAGTCTCCCTTCACTTCCCAAAACAAGCCACCAGCGTTCCTCCCTCCGACAAGCGTTTATCATGCTAGGAGGTCCTCTCCCACCAGGGGCCTCCCAAGCCCATTACTCACTGACTGGCTGATGGTAATGCCATCAATCTTCAGGGCAGGCACTTGCTTCATGGGATTTAGTGCCTGGAATTCTTTAGAGAACTGTGGAGACAAGGTCCTGGTGAGCTGGGCGGCCTGGCCTGAGTTGGCTAAAGCAGAACCAGGCAAGCAAAAAGCCCCCAGGCCTGCTGCCCACCCCTGAATCTCTCTCCCCTGGATAAAGCCCTGGCTCCTAGGCCCAAGGTGATGCCTGGGCGATCCGTGCAGTATCCCAACCCCCAGGGGCTGCTGAGCTCCAGGTTTCATCCCAATGGCCTGGCTCTGTGCATCTCGCGTGGTGGCCACCAAGCCACATCCAGAGGCCCCAGCACGGGGCAAGGACCCACTCACTTCCCACACTCCTGGGCTCAGGCATTGGGAGGCCAAGCTGTGGTATGGAGCCTGGAGCCCAGGCCGTTCCCATGGCCCCTTCGGCTACACAGCTGGCCACCTTGTCCCACGAGGGAGAGCCAGCGGCCTCCTCTGGTCAGCGGGCCTTGCGGTACAGGTTTACCTTGGGGGCAGAAGTCTGCACCCCTAGCTGGGTCCCTCTTCAAGGCCTCCAACTCCCACATTGTGGCCTGGGGGCATCCTCCTTACCTGCTGGCCCCCATCCTTTATGAGGTTGATGGGCACTGTCTCGTAACTGATGTTTTTCAACGCCAGAGCTAGGAGAGACAGCGGACAGCAGAGTCAGGACATGGCCTCTGGCTCCACTTTCCGGGACGCTATGAGGCTGCAGAGCGGGGCATCTGTCTCCACACCGCTAGGCAGTCATGGCCCAACATGGCCCTCTCCCAGTCTCTCCGGCTTCCCTGGCCACTTCCCACTCCCTAACACAGGTCCGTGACACTCTGCCTCTCTTGTCCCTGAACTCTTAGAGCCTTACTCTCCGTACCCGCAATGGGGCCCTCGTGATTGCGGATCTGAGGCAAAAGCAAAGGAGTGCAGGGGGCACAGGAAGTGCTGCAGTCTGCAGAGAGCCTGGGAGCCACAAGGCTCCTCCTCAGGGCCGGTCAGCTCCACTCTGGAGAGTGAAAGTGGCTGAGGTCAAGGAGAGCCCAGCATGTGTAGGCCCTAGAGACAGCACTCAAGCTACTCTGGCTTCTGGCCTAGCCAGGGCAGAGGCTCTGGGCCCCGGGAAGGCGTCTTCTGGGAGAAATGTGTCCTCTGGCACCCCAGTGCTCTTGCCCACTGATTTCAGCAAATACCAAGTGACTTTGGGATGGGGGAGGGGTCGTGGAGGCTGGCTTCCCGGTTAGGGCCAGGTTCAGATTTCATCATTCATTTGCTGGCTGTGTAGTCTTGGGTAAGTAACTTTGTAAGCCCCTGTGCAATGGGGACAATACCAGTACTCCCTCCTAGGGGTCTCGAGGTTTAAATGGAATTATGCACTCAAAAGCACTCAGCACAGTTCTTCTCCCTCACCATGAGCTGCTAGGACTATGACCTTTGCAAAGGGCTGTGTTAAACTGAGGGAGGGAAGGGTTATGCTGGGGTGGACAATGGCCAGTTCTGTTTAATTTGCCAGATCAAATAAGATAAGAACTGAGGAAGGCCAACTGTTTCCTGCCAGTTACCAAGGACCTCTGGATTTTGTGAGCCTGCTGTAAGCATAGTTGCTAAGGGGCTTTGGAGAGTAAGGTGGGAGAGGCGGTGGGCCCAAGAGAAAGAACAACCCTCCTTTCCCACCACCCCCACTCTCCTCTTGTTGGACGTCCTAGGTGGCAGTGCCATTCAGGGCTGAGGGCTCCAGGAGGCTAGGGTAGCTGGTTGCTGGGGGAGTGGGGGGAGGTTAAGACCTGCCTGACAGAGCATCCCTTTGTCCCCGACCAGCTTTTGACCCAGGGTTTCCTCCACCCTATCCCACCACACCCAGGCTACTGCTGGAGGCATCGCTCTTACCTATTCGAACTCTCCAGGAGCAAGAGCTTCGGAAATAGGAATAGAGGATGGGCTGAGGAGAGAGAAGATGAGGGTGTACATTAACCCGTGCTTGGTGGGTTCCCAGCCACAGAAACCCCCTGGAGAGAAGTCACCAGCGCCCAGCCAGTGGGGTCCAAGCCAGCAGCTTCTTCCCATCCCACCAGGCCTTCTTCCTTAGGCCAGAGACTGGGCAGTTCAGGCCAGATGCAGAGCGCTCTGGATCAGAGGTCAGGGGTCCTGTGAGGTCCCTTGGCTCCAAATTGTGCTGTCATGCATTCTTGAGGGGAAGCCAGCTTGCAAGTGCCCTCCTTTACCTTGCTGGAGTCAGCCATGGTGCTGTGGCAACCCTTAGCCTTCAGAGGAATGTCCCTTTCACAAAGATGCAGGGCGGGGAGGAGGGACCCTGAAGGGGTGGCTCCCATGAGCCAATGGGGAAGCTGGGCTAGGCAGGCGCCAGGGGAACTTTGACCCAGGTCAGAAAGGGTAATCTTTTTCCAACTTGTGGGGCATTTCTTATGCTTCTGGTGGAGCCAGGTTTGGTGTCCCGGCAGACAGGGTGGCCTGGCTTTGAGCGAGTAGTTTGTGTGGTGCAGTGTGTTGGGAGCTGGTCCCAGGGTAGGAACCAGCTCTGTGTGACCCTGGACGAATCCTTGACTTCTCTGTCTTCAGCTCCCTCGTTTCCAAAATGAAGGGCTGTCCTAAAACGATGGCTAAGATTTCTCCCAGAAGCAGCAGAAAGAGCAGGAATTCTCCTTCTTGATGCTTTGGTGCCCCTTGCTTTCAACCTCCCACCCACCAGTCCTGTAGGCTCTTAGCTAATCTCATACAAGTAGCCGGGGAATGTGCCCATTCACTCCAAAGCTGAGGCCTCCAGCTGGCAGCCCAAGGTTCTGTTTGGTCTACACAGTATTTAAAAATGTCTCAGTTATGGTCAGCTCTCCCCATATTGGCGGGTTCCAATTCTGTGGATTTTAACCTACTTCAGCCAACCCTGGATTGAAAATATTTGGAAGAAAACAACTTACGTTGTTGCTGTACTACATAGTTCTTATGATGGCTGCATCTGTACTGAACATGTGCAGATTTTTTTTCTTGTCATTATTTCCTAAACAATGCAGTATGACAATTACTTACATAGCAGTTACGTTGTATTAGGTATTATAATCTATAAATGATTTAAAGTATCCTGGAGGATGCGTGTAGGTTACATGCAAATACATTTTATATAAGGGACTTGAGCGTCCTCTGATTTTGGTATCCATGTTGGGTGGAGGGGTCCTGGAACCAATCATCTGTAGATGTTGAAGGATGAGACTGTAGTTGCCAACATTAAAAAATCAGGATGTCTCATATATGAATCCTGTTATCTGTTTATTCTTTAAAAAATCTGGAGACAGTGCACTCAGCAACAATTGACTGCAGCAGATTAAGGGCCCCTGTCAGTCAGAGCACGCCCTCTCTGATCTGCCGTGGCCCCCAGCTGGCCCACTTTTGTAATTTTTATTACCTTCAGGCCCCTGGAGGCAACTGAGTATGTGATCTTTCCTCCAAAGTTTAAGGGACTCCATGTTATTCCTCTGGTGCTTCTTGGGTAACCTGCATTTCAAAGCAGGACCCAGGGTGGTTACCAGTAACTGGCATTCATGAATCTTTCTGCAGACACATGGATCCATGTAGAGAACTTAACAGTTTCCATGAGGGAGAACTCAACAGAATTTCTCTGATCACCCCTGTCTACCACCCCTCTGACTACAGACATTTCACCCAAGTTCTCTCTCCTCTTTGCACCCTCCAGCACACCAAGCGGCTATCCAAATCTGCTCACACCATCCCTGAACTGCCAGCTCCATCTTCTAGGTGGGCAAGGGCACAGTTG
Source organism: Aselliscus stoliczkanus (assembly GCA_033961575.1). NCBI lineage: Eukaryota > Metazoa > Chordata > Mammalia > Chiroptera > Hipposideridae > Aselliscus > Aselliscus stoliczkanus. The sequence continues at coordinate 139,741,646 of CM066732.1, read as the reverse complement.
AGAACCCAGACCCTCCCAAGTTGGTTCCGGAGTCTGGGAGTTCCAGCCTGTATTGACGGCACCTTTTGTGGGGAAAGTGAAGGCGGTCCTGGCAGTGGGTGTCCTTGGAAGGGCAGGAATTGGGTGGCTACAATGGGACATATTCCCAGGTGCATCCCTTTCCTTACCTGGCCAGGCTAGAGAGGTCCCAGGGGCCAAGACAGGGGCTGCTGGTGAGGGATGGCACCACTAGAGAGTTGCAGACACCAGCGTAGTTGAATCCTTGAAGAAATGCCTTTCCTAATTACTAAATGTTACTCCTTTGACCGGTACTAAGGGTGACCAGAGTCACTGTAAGTGTCCTCATGTTTTCTACTTCTAGGCCATTGGGAGACATCCTGGAGGGCAGTTTCTTTCTTAAAGCAATGATAACTATATAAACCATCTCATGTTCCTTTTTTACACTTGGAGAGCTAAATTTTAAGCCCAAATATCCTTTTTTTTTTTTTAGAGGGCAGTGTCACTGGCCCTCATATGTGGGATCGGAACCGGGGCCGCTGGCTTTCCAAGCCAGCTCTTAACCACCACGCCACTCGGCCGGCCCCCAAGTATCCATTTTATGTATCATCATTCTTGGAAAAAGATTGTTTCTGGTTCAAATATAGATTCTGATCACTCTAGATTTTATTTTATATCTGTCTCTTACACACGACTTGAGAGAAAGACTCCTAAAATCCCATTTGGGAGTGGGCGAGTTCTCCATGATTCAAGTGATGCTATAATATCTCACTTCATGCCTGTCACCTTCCTTCGAACTAAAACAGCAGTTCTCAAATTTTAATAAGAATGGAATGACTCCTCTGGGGCGCTTATTAAACCTGCAGATTCTCTCCAGAAATTGATTCCGTGGCTCTGGCGCGGGCTCTGGGAAGACTGAGATGCCTTCAAGCGCCACTGCCTCCCCTGCCGCCTGATGGTCTGAGCGGGAAACAGCCCTGGAAGGTCAGCCACGAACTGTTGGGGCCTTTGGGGCCGATCGGCCGAGGAAGGCGCATGCAGGGCTGCGTGGAAGAGGCAGGCAAGGAACGTTTATGGTCCTCGGAGAGGGTGTGGGGAGTCTGCGCGAGGGATGAGCATGAGCGACGCGACCCTACCCGGCCCCGTGCACGACGGTGCGCCGCCGCGGGCCTAAGGCGGCCGGGGCCACAGGCGCCACCCGGCAGCGCGCAGGCGCAGAGAGGAGCGCGGCCCGCGCTCGGCTGGCCGGGAGTCGTTGCCGGCGCTGCGGACCCGGCCGCGCGGCTCCCCCTTGGCCCCGCCCCCCGGGCTCCTCAGCGTCTCTGATTCGCTCCCCTCTCCCCGGAGGCGTGGCACCGACCTTGCCCGCGTGCATCTCGCACTTCCGGCGACCTCTTTCCCGGGCCAGTCAATTTGGCGCCTGGGGCCCTCCGACTCGTCGCCAAGAACGCTGGTGCAGGTCTCCGTAAAGCGAGGGGCTGGGCGAGAATGACCGGGACGGCTTCCTGCGGCTCGCCCCGCCCTCCCGCCGCGCTGCCGGTGCCGGCGCTGCTGGGAATTGCAGTCCCGGGCGCCCGTGCCCTCCGCGGCCTGGCCCGTTCGCCTCTCGCGGTCCGTCATGCTCTGCGCCACTAGCCGCCCCCTAGCGGCACGGGAGCCCCCCGCGGTCCCCGCCCAGCACAGAGGCCGGGGCCCCGCGGCCCGCTGCCGGTGTAGGGAACTACATGTCCCAGGGCGCCCCGACCTGTCCCTCTGTGGCTTCTTGGTAGGGCGGCTCGCAAGACAGAGTGTGCCCGCGGGCCGGAGGGCGAGCCTGCGGCGGGGAAGGATGCTGCAGGCGGTGGGCGCAGGCCTGGCAGGGTCCCAGCTGCGTTCCCGGAGGGGCCGCTGCGGCGCCCAGGCTGCCAGGGCCGTGAGCCCGGACGCCGCCGCCGCCGAGGCTGCAGCGCGAGGCGCCAAACGGCCTGCGTGGGGCTCGCGGCAACGCGAGGCGGCCGGCCGCTGGGCCGTGCTGGCCCTGGTGACGCTGCTGTCCTTCGCCACCCGCTTCCACAGGCTGGCCGAGCCTCGGCACGTCTGGTGAGTGACTCGCCGGGTACCATGGCAACCGGGAGGCAGGGACGCAGCCTCTCATTGGCCGGGGGACAAAGGGGGCGGGGTCCACAGGAAGAGGGGCGGAGTCGCGCTGGAGGGGAAACTGAGGTTTCTGGTGGTTGCCTCTGGCTAAGAGCAGTCTATGTGAGAGGAGTCTTGGCTCTGTCTGGTCGGGAGCAGTGGGACTCTTAGGATCTGAGGGAGCAGTTTTCAGGACTTCCAGGTTATGCTGCACGCAGTGTCTCACCTGGCTCTCAGATCGTGGCTCTTCAAGGTGCTGTGAACGTTCCAAGGATAACTGGAAATGTTTAGTTCAGAATTTCCTCAGGCCTGATTTCGCCATCTGCAGGGTTTCCAGATATCAGTGGAGGGAAAAATTCTTAACGGGGTACCCTCATCCTGGGGAGCAGGGACAACTTGGTTGTCTAGGGATGGTGACAGGGGTTCCCGGAAGCAGGTCTAGGCTCATCCTGGGAGGAGAGATTTATTTTCTTAAATGTTTTCGTTTGTAGGACTCACTTGCAGAACTGAAGCATGGCCAGATTTCATTAGATAAGCTTAAAAGGTCTCCAGTTGCGAGGAGGAAACATTGTATACAATCTGAAAATGGTTACTTTATTTGGCCAACAAGTGATACCATATTTTCTCTATCACTGAGGAGAAAGTGTAGGGATGTTAGAAATGGAACTCCTTGACCAAAAAGTAAGCAAGCTAGAAAACTGTCAGGGCTACGCTACCTAAATTCGTTAGTTGTTGTTTTCATGAGTCTTGGCAGAAGACATGAGACTCTTGGGTCAGAGACAAAGGACTTATTATGCACAACATAGGAAGGGGGATGTTGGAGTTAGTCCCCCCCCCCAAGTCCCACAGGGTGATACTATGGGCTCAGATGGATGGCTGCACATGTGGTAGGGTCCCTTGCAGCTGAGGAACAATAAGCTTGGGGAAGCTGCTGGTTTGTTTGTTTTTTTTTTTTTTAGAGGGCAATGTCACTGGCCCTCATATGTGGGATCCGAAGAGGGGCTGCTGGCGTCCCAAGCCAGCTCTTAACCACTGCGCCACTCGGCCGGCCCGGGAAGCTGCTGTTTTATAGCAAGCAATAAGCAAGGGTACTCTTTGTCCTGGAGAGAGACATTACTTCATCTTTCAAAGTTGCTTGGTGTAAACACAACTCTAAGAAATGGCCCAGGTAAAGTGCAGTTAGGGCCTTACATTCTTGGCATACCCAATAAGATTGTGTGGAAATACAAGGCACCCATGGAGGATTGTCTTTCCCAACAGTATCACCCATCTATCTTACATGCCTTGGCTTATAGCACATTTTCATATGTATGTGCAACTCCATTGGCTACTCTGATTAACCTGGTTGACAGAGGCAGGGACCAAATCTGTTCAATTTGTCTCATACAGCATTTAGTTAAGGCTGCTCTCAAAAGGACTCTAAGCAGCAGGATGAGGCCAACCTGTGGTGTTAACCTCACCATGCCTGGATTCAGCCACCTGTGAATAATTGTGTGTGGGGCTTGGGGGTGGGGAAAGGAACAATAGGTCTTATTTCATATAGCTGGGATGTAATCTAAGACCAGTCTATTAATCATTATAATCTCTGCATAGGTGTTTAGACTGACCTCTAATCTTTGATGTCATTGCCAATAATTACAAGGGATCCACCTTCATTTTAAAAAAGCAACTGTCATGCCCATTGGAAAGACATTCCATGGCCCATTTTCCCTTACATCCTAATCTATTACCTGAAGGAGTGCAGGTCACTCCACTTCAGGATTTTTTTGTTAAATTTAATTTGGATCACCATCAAATTTGATTTAGATCACATTACTATGTTGTTTAAGCTATGTGGGTAGTGAGTGTCACTGAGTAGTTGTCGCCTCAAGTGCTATACAAGGCATAACCTGAGGCCCCTAGGGTGTCAGGAAAGCCGTATGAATTTGTATCAGTTAGACTGATAGAAGGTTGTGCTGGTCTGTGTGTTTGCACACACACAAGGAGGTCTGTGTTTGGGAGCGGATGTTGATGTCATCAGGCACATCAGAGTAGTTCAGGACTGGCCATGTCTACATGAGCTTTTTTTATTTCATAGCATGCTGACAATCTCAATAGCTACAGCTGCCCCTTGATTTTGCTGTACCATACGAGTGTTTTGCCAGGCTTTGGTGCTGGACCCAAGGGACAAATAGAGTATTGTTTCCTTCTCTTTACACCTCCAGGGGTCTAAGATGTTAGCTCCCCAGTTGCCAGGGTGTTTCTTTCTTTCCACTGCCATGTAATCGGTGTGTCCCACTTTAATGCCTATAACTTTACCTTTTCTACAGTTGTCCTCTACTGATACTATCCCAATCTTTTTTTTTTTTTGAGGGCAGTATCACTGGCCCTCATATGTGGGACTGAACCGGGGCTGCTGGCTTCCAAGGCCAGCGCTTAATCACCGTGCCACTCAGCCGACCCTATCCCAACCTTTTTTGCCAAGGGCATTGTTAGAAAATTGACAGAGGCAGTATGTCTACCATCTTGGCCCATGGGAACTACTATACTATAGGGTGACTTGACAAGCATTGTACTCAACCAAATGGTCATTATCTTTATGCTTTAGGACCATGTCAGTCCAATAAGAAAACCCAGGTAACTGAACTAGAATTAAATTTGAATCCCATACATGTCCCCAGGCTGATCTGGAGTTGCTGTTAGGGGAAAGAAAGACAAATGATGCCCAGGAAGGTCAGGGAAGAATCTCCAATTTTCAAAATAGGTCTGTATAACCCTTTACCCCTTTTATCCTGATCATTACTCAGTTGGTGGCCAAGAGGAGATGAACCCTTTCTGGTGATGCCTGCATTAGGTGACCAAACTGCTTTAGTAAGGTGTGTGAACCTGGAGAGAAGTAGAGTCAGAAATCTTTTTGAGAGGGCTCTTCAGTGCTTGACAAAATCAGATGCCTGTGGATGGTAGAGAGTGTGGAGTGTCATTATATCTTGCCTATTGGCCTATTATTGGGTGGCCATTGCCAAGAAAGAAAAAAAAAGGTCCCATTATCAGGTTGTAAATGGCCTGGAAAGCTGAAAACATGACATAGTTTGGTTCCAAGGCCATGGTGGTATACCTAGGGTCAGATGATTGGACTGGAACGGCGTCATCAGCACTAACCTGAAAAAGTGTCAGCAGCATTGAGGCACCAATAATAGCCCAGAGAGGGGAACAAAATCCTAATATAGTCAGTTTTCTTTAGCAGACAGGGTCAATACCCTGTGCAATGAGGCTTCCTTTACTGCAAGACAAACAGGCCAACTTTTGGCAGGAGTCACAAGCCCCCACAATGCAGTAATGGCTTCTGTTTCAAAAACATGTAGTCCTTTACTTTGTGCCCAGTCCATGATGGTAGATGTGGTGCACTGATGAATTCAGATGGCAATAGCAGCAGTCTGGCTGGTGCATGCTTGCTTGATGAGCAGCTTGATCCAGTCAGCCGTATCAGAGTACTGGCCCTTACTGTGGACATCTATGTGAGTGATCCTGATTATCCCATCAGAAGGAAGCCATAATTTTTTCCCACAGTTCTCAGCTCCAAAGAGGGGTGTTTTTTTGTTTTTTTTTGTTTTGTTTTGTTTTTTTGTTTTTTTTTGAGGGCGGTGTCACTGGCCCTCATATGTGGGACCCAAACCGGGGCCGCTGGCTTCCCAAGCCAGCACTTAACCACTGCGCCACTCGGCCGGCCCCAAAGAGGGGTGTTTTTAATCGCTCAGTATATAGTCTTCCAAGTGGCACACCAGATGCCTAGGCCAATGGCAAAATCCCGAGTAAATAAAAATATAACTTGTTTGTTTCTTAGGAGTATTGTTCTATGGCCAGGGTGAAGACTTTCAATTCAGCCCATTGTGTTGATCACCCCCGACTGCCGTTGGCCTTCCAGAGTTGTCACTGGGGCTGGATGACTGCTGCTGCCTAGTGGATACCATTAGCTTTGAGTTTAGCCTAACCATCAGTGAACTGGGCACAAGCTTTGAGAAGAACCTCTATGAATCAAGGGCTCCACTGAGCCAGGGGCTTTGCCTTAAGTGGTTGAGTGGAAGATAGTTTTTCCTAAAGGGGGAGCTGCCACCTCTTCATGTAAAATCGAGATGCCTCTAGTGTGCTAGGGAGGCTATACTCTTGATTATACCATTTCCTTTTGAGCAGCAAGGTGTGTTGATCCCTTTCCTTGTTAGCCATAGATTCCAGGTTGACCCATGCCAAATTGGCAGGGGTCTTAAGGCCTTCATGGTTAGTCACTCAATTTCAACAACGGCTTAGTATGGTATAGTAGGTTGATAGTTGCCCCTTTAAAAACCTGTGTACTTGGTGCCTGAGTCCAGCAGGTGGCACTGTTATCCTGGAGAACGGCCTCTCTGGGCATTCCAGCAGCCATTACATTTTTTTTTTTAAACAGATTTTATTGGGGAACTGGGGAAGGGTACCAGTGTTGGGGAATTGGGGAAGGGGAACAGCCAAGTTGTTGTCCTTCAGTCTTAGTTGTGGAGGGAGCAGCTTGCTCAGATCCAAGTCCAGTAGCCACCTGGCCACTGGGTGGCAGCTTGCAGCAGCTCAGCTCAAGGTACACCCCCGCCACCCCCGTTCAATCTTAGTTGGGGAGGGGGGTATAGCGCACCATCCCATGTGAGGGTCGAGCAGGCAACCTTGTTGTTAGGAGCACGTGCTCTCACCAGCTGAGCCATCCTGCCACCTGTTGGCAGCTCAACGGCAGCTCAGCTTGGGTGCAGCTCACTGGCCCATGTGGGAATCAAACTGGTGACCCGGTTGCTTAGAGCTCATGCTCTTAACCCACTGAGCCACTTGGCCCGCCTAGCCATTACATCTTTAAAGTTGTGATTTCCCTTTCTCTTCTTGGGACTTGTATTATTTCTCCTGGACTACCAAGGATGGGGACAAGATCAACTCTCAACACACAGCAGTCCCTGAATGGGGTAATCCTCTTTAACACTATGGAATCATTACTAGTTATACATTCAACAGTGGAAGCTACAATGGTGGCAAAGGGTCCTACCCACAAGGTCACTTTACCTTCACATCCCTACTGGGAATCGGCTGAAACCCTATCAATTGAATTTTGAGCACTTTTTTTTTCTTTGAACTAATGAATCTAATTGGCTGCATCAGTGGCTATAGTGACAGCGCCCCAAATATCACCCCATTCCCCCGTCAGGAGTGTGGGGAGTGCTGGATGCAGGGGTTGGAGGAAGGTTTTTTTTTCTCCTTTCGCCCCTTAATAGGCTTGGCACCACTTCCTCCCCAGCATACTGCCCTGTGTCTGATAAGCTCCTGGACTTTGGGGTCCCTTTTCTTTCAGTCCCTGTACACATGCTATAGCTCTCTCTGCAGTCCTCCGCACCCTTGGTAACCCCTGTATCTAGCAAATCCTCCCCCCATAGGATTGAGTAGGGTGGGCATGTTGGGCCCCTGATTTCAGTGGAGTCCTGAGTTTGAGTTCCTCTCCTCCCTGGAGTTCTCCAGAATACTAGGATGGGTGTGTATGGCCTTCAGTCCTCTTTGGGGTCAGTGAAACCTTGGCCTGACCTTTAATCATCTTATTCTTTTTTTTTTTTTTTTTTTGAGGATAATGTCACTGGCCCTCATATGTGGGACCGAACCAGGGCCGCTGGCTTCCCAGGCCAGCGCGTAACCACCACGCCACTCGGCCAGCCCTCATCTTATTCTTTAAAGCAGCTGAGGTTGTGGTAGAGGGGGAGGGATCATAGGACACACAGGGAGAGAGTAGCTCTGAGCCTCTAAGCAAGGCACATTTCCTTTTGGCTTGAGTACACGGCTCACCCAAGGATTTTTCAATGTGTTCATTTCACTCCAAGTTCTATATTGTGTAGTCCTTACTGCTGGCATTTATCTAAGCTTTAGACACTCCTTGCTTTAGCAGCCACGTCCATATTGTCTTTTGGCTGGGGCTCCTAGACTTGCAGCTCTCTTGCCATGATTACATTTCTTCCTCCTTTCACCCAGGAGAGTGAGCAGTAACCAAGGCAGCACTTAGATGGTTTGTTTCAATCCTGCCTCTCTCCACTCAGCCTCATTAATAGGTAGGACTTTTACTGTGGGGGGACTTTTACTACCTTCCTTGCCCACTACTTGGGAAAGAACACTCAATACCAGGTGCTGAAGAGTCTTCTCATATCCTCTAACCTAGTCTATAGGGGTCCTTATCTTTTTTCTTACAGAAAGCTGTGTCTCAGCATCCTATGCTTGTAACCAAAGCTGTCAGGTTCTGGGATTTTAGTTTACCCGACGTGCAAGCTAATAAGTTAGCCTGTCACTGTTCTATAGATGCTGGCAGAAGACAAAGGCCTGGATCAGAGACTAAGAACTTTCTTTCTCATGAAGCAGCAAGCAGGATGAGCATCAGCATGTCGGCGTTGGTTCCCCTGGTCCCCCAAATCTCATATGATGCCGCGGGTCTGGGTGAATGCCTGCACATGTACGGTTGTATCACAGCTGGGGAATATTGAGCTGGGGGAATTCTCTGTGATACAACAAGCAGTAAACAAGGCTGCTCTCTGTTACAGAGGGAGATGCTAACTCTTCCCTCAAGGTTGCTTGTTTAAACAGAACCTTGAGAAATGGCCTGAGTAAAGAGCGGTCAGGACCTTGCATTCTTAGCATACTCCGCAAGGTCTGTAGGAGCGGAGCAAGAGAGAGTCAAGGAGGAATGTCTGTGCCAACACAAACATGCAGAGAGCCAAGAAGAATTGTGGATATTACTATAGCAGGTCCTCCATGAGCGTCGGTTAATGTAGTTTCGTTCAACGCAGTTTTGTTATAACATCGAGATGCCAGAGGAACTTAACTCTCACTTCTATCAATTAGCCTATGGTAAAACTGTTTTTGTTATATGTTGTTTTGCTTAAAGTCACAGAACCTATTGATGAAGTTAAGTGAGAACTTACTATACTAGTTTCACCCGGGAAATTTTTGAAGTAAAAATCTCCTACCCCTTTGTCAGTATGTTTCCAAGCAGACTTCAAAACTAACCACAAATATTGGTTCAGTTTAAATAGTACCCACCATGTGTGGGACTTTATAGTCATCTGACTTGAGCCCTAATACCTTCCTGCGAGGGGGACATGGCGGCTACTCTTATTGTCTTCATTGTGTGGGTGAGAAAAGAGACCTGGAGAAGGCAAGTGATTTGCTAGGCCATGCTGTTAGCAAGTGCTGGAGCTGGGACTGGATTTCTCTTTTCTCTACAAATCTATTCTGTTACGCTGTGTGGAAGTTATTTCTCCCTTTGACATCACCATGTTACTGTCCTCACCTCATGGCAAACAGTGTGCTTAGTGGATGCAGAAGTAGATTTACTCTTTCGTGTATCTGTTGGACCCACTGAGTTAAAAAAAAAGAACCCTAAATTTTTGGGAAAAGCATGCTCTGCCCGTTATTTTGTATGTTAGTAATAAATACTTATGGAAGCTGACCTGGGGATTGGATAGTCACTAGAAAGCAACCGTTCTTCTGAGCTGCAGGCAGAGACTAACAAGCAGAAATGCCCAGGCCCTGCTGGACAGCTGGGCTGCTGCCAGAAAGCCCTCGTGTAGGGTGTAGGAAGCGTTATGTGGTTGTGCAGAAGAACAAGGCTTTGCATCATCTTTAAGAGACAATGTATTGGAATCACTTATTTTATTTTATTTTTAGTTGAGCCATCCTGCCACCTGTTGGCAGCTCAGCGGCTGCTCAGCTCGGGTCGGGAATCCATCTGGCAATACTGTTGCTCAGAGCTTGCATTCTTGAGCAAGCTCTTAATGGAATCACTTATTTACTTGCAAAAAAATTGTGCAATGAGAATAGGTTCTAGTCAGGGTCCTAGTAAGCAAGCCCTCAACTTTTATATAATGGTTAATTCATTATAACAGGACCAGTGAGTTCAGAGTCAGCTGGTTAGGTGAACAAACTTTGTTGATGAACAAAATCAGACTGCTGTGTAATAGGTTCTAGTCAGGGTCCTAGTAAGCAAGCCCTCAACTTTTATATAATGGTTAGTTCATTATAACAGGACCAGTGAGTTCAGAGTCAGCTGGTTAGTTGAACAAACTTTGTTGATGAACAAAATCAGACTGCTGTGATGACCATGGCTTGTAGGCTCTCTCTGCCCACAGTGTAGTTTGTGATAATGGTAATGCAGTTTCTAGCAGCAGGTGTAGTCTCAGTGTTAGAAGTTAACAGCCTTGGAAGAAAACTCTTTATTACAAACCTTTCTATATTATAGGGAAACTCTTTGCCCTTTTGAAATAAATAGAAGCTCAAGATACAGAATAAGTATAGATTTAACTTAAATTTATGATAACTGGTTGGTAAATATTTGCTAACCTTTCTCATCTATCTAAATGAAAATTAATGACCAACTTGATGTCTTGCTTCCTCAAATCACTTTTGTCAAAAGCTTTTTTTTAAAAAAAATCCAAATCTTCTCATTAATTGCTTGAAACTCATAGCTTTTGGTTTTAACTGTAATTTTAACCATGCTTTATTTATTCAGGCTATTTGGATTATGTGATAATTAAAAAATTCTATTCTTTTTGTTTTCCCTTTAGTTGGGATGAGACCCACTTTGGAAAAATGGGAAGTTACTACATCAACCGCACCTTTTTCTTTGATGTGCACCCGCCTCTCGGGAAGGTGAGCAGGGTGGTGAACAGCTCTCTCCGAAGGGGCGGAGCCATGTCTTGGGTTTGGACTTAATTCTCAGCCTTGTAGAAACAATCTCTGATATTACAGACAAGTTCCTTTCAGGGAAAATCTTTGGTGTTTTTAGGGGTGTTTCTGGGCTCCTAAATGAAGAGAGTCCATCAACTGATGGATGGATAAGCAAAATGAGGTATATTAATACAGTGGAATATTATTCAGCCATAAAAATGGAATGAAGTATTGATACATGTCACAATCTGGATGAATTTTATAAACAATGTAAATGTGAAAGAAGCCGGACACAAAAGGCCGCATATTGTATGATTCTATTTACATGAAATGTCCCGAGTGGGCAAATCCATAGAGACAGAGACAGAAGATGAACAGCTGCCAGGGTCCGGGGGAGGGAGGGTTAGGGCGTGACCACAAAGGGGTATGGAGTTTCTTTTGGGGGTGATGAAATGATCTGGAATTAAGTAGCGGTAATCTTTGCACAACCTAATTCAGTACATAAAAACCAGTGAATGATATACTATAAAATGGTGAATTTTATGGTATGTGACTTTTATCTCAATTTAAGAAAATAAAAAAGAAATGGAGAGATGGAGTATGTTGCATAAAGCGGAAACAGCTTAGGGGAGCTCATCCATGGGCCGTGAAATGCCTCTTCCCCTCCCCACTCCCTGTTCCACATGATCCTTTTACATGTTTTAAGTTAGAAATTCCACCGATCAGAATTCAGTTTACTCTTTTAAAAGTGAACACCTCTGAGGCTAATGGATTAGCCCTGCCATTCACTCAGTCCTTCCGTCCTAACTGGGGGCTTAGCTCTTCAGCCCCCAGGGGATAGGAGTCTGCCCTTTGTGAAGTCGGGGAGTGATCTCAGAGCATGGAGCAGTCCACTGGGGCTGCAGGCAGGGGATGAGAGAGGCAGGCGGTGGCGACCTGTGACAGATGGGTGGTGAGAAGCAAGAGAGCATAGGGTAGGACCAGGGAGAGGGCGCCTGCAGGTGGGGAGGTGAGAGGCAGGTGGCGTAGGTGGCCTATTTCAAAATTAGCTCTGAGCCCAGAGTAGAAATGTTTTGCCTCGTCCTGTTTCCTTTGTGGTTTCCTTTTTTTTTTTTTTTTTTTGAGGGCAGTGCCACTGGCCCTCATATGTGGGACCCGAACCGGGGCCACTGGCTTCCCAAGCCAGCGCTTAACCACCGCGCCACTCGGCCGGCCCCCTCGTCCTGTTTCCTTTGTAAGGTTACAACAATAAATATAAGAGCAGTTGGACGCTTGGTTTGTTTTAGTCACTTTAGATGCATTATCATATGTAACCCTTAAAACAACCCTATGAAGTAGGTACCATTCTATCTTCGTTTTACAGATGGGGAAACTGGGACTCAGAGAGGATAAGTAGTTTGCCATAGGGAGCAAAGCTGGTAAGTGACAGGGTCAAGGTTCAGACTGGCTTGGAGTCTGCGCTCTTAACCGTTACAGCGTGCTGCCTCAGGAACTTGCCTTGCCTCAGTACTCGGACTATAGCTGTTACTACTGTAGAATCAAGCAACAAAGTATGTTGAGTATTTGCGTTGGGCTAGCCTGGGAACCAGGCCTCTGGCAGGGAAATGTTCTGTCGGAAAGCCAGCCTAGCCTGTCAGCTGGAGGACGCCTGCCCGAGTTCCCTAGTGCTCAGCACAGGGAAGACATGGGGAAAACACTGCTTGCTTGTTTTTATTGTAGCCTTCCCTTCCTCACATCTGGCCCCTGTGTAAAGGGAGAAATGTGAGGCTTCTTTCAAAGGCTGTCTCTAGGGAGCGCAGTCCATCTATTCCTCTAATTTATCTCCTGGTGGTCCCGTGCTCTACCTGGTTGAAAGAGAGCGATGAGCAAATTAGACACCTGTGAGAGAGAGCCAAGGAGCTTTCACTGGTTCAGAGGCCAAGCCAAAGGATCAAAAAGCCCCTTGAAATAGTGAGTAGGAAGCTTTCTCCAACTGTACTGAGGCCCATTCCTGCCATTTCAGCAGGTTGCCAGCCCCTGACGGGAGCCTGGGGGCTCCAGTCAGAGAGGTAATTTTAAAAGAAATAAAGGCCGGGGGGTGACCAGTTAGCTCAGTTGGTTAGAACATGGTGCTGATAACACCAAGGTTGCCAGTTCAATCCCCGCATGGGCCACTGTGAGCTGCGCCCTCCTTGAAAGAGTCAACTATACCAAAAAAAAAAAAAAAAAAGAAAGAAAGAAAGAAAGATGCCTGCACATAGTAAACAAATTGGTCAGTACTGGAGGAAATAAAAGGTCAAAAGCTACTTTTCCTTACATTTCTATTCTTCAGAGATAACGGTTTCTTATATATCCTCTTAGAAAGTTTTATAGAAATATCAGTGTGTATATATTTATACACATATATTAGCACACATAAACAACACATTATCAGACAAATTGTTCAGCAACTTGTATTTTAAATATGATCTATCTTAACTTGTTTCCACATTAGCACATAAAAATGTGCTCCATTATTTTTCATGGCTGTATATTATTCCATCATACAAATATGCCAGAAATTATTTTACTCCTCTTCACTTGATGGGCACTTACGTTATTTCCAGTTTTAGCTGTAACAGAAGGTACTGCACGAACATCCTTGTACATTTATCTTCTCATCGTTGTGCAGGTGTGTCTAAAAGATTCTCAGCAGGCAAACTAAAGAATCAAATGGATATTTAAATTTATGTTAGATATTACTGTTTTCCCCCCAAAATATTGTAATAATATATAGTCCCATCAACAGAGTATGGGGGTGCTTGCTCCCCCACACCATTGCCAGCATTGCTATGATTATACGGTCAAAACTTTGCCAATTGGAGAGTAAAAAATATATATCAGTCTTTTCATTTGCATGTCTTTATGAGTTAGGTTGAACATTTTTTTTCGTATGTTTATTAGCCGTTTGTATTCTGTTTTCTATGAATTTGCCCATTTTTCTTGTAGTTTGTTCTTTTTCTTATTGATTTGAATGAGTTATTTATTTAGGAAATTAGCTCAGGGCTACTTTTAACCTTAAGGGAACTGAGGGAACAGAATTTTGCCTGTGAAGTACTTGGCATAGTGCCAGGTGTTTTACCTATGATATCACCTGTTATCCTCACAACCCCCTGCAAGGAAGGTTTTATTACCTGTAATTCGGAGATAGTTAATAAGTATTGTCCACAATCAGACAGCTAGCATGTGGGGCACTGAGTTCAAGCCATCTGTTCATTTCTTCACTCTACCAGACCAGCCAAGCAGTCTGGGAATTTAGACCAGCACCAGGCAGATTTGTCCTCTGAGATCCCAGGTGGGAATCAGCATCCATTTTGATTGTCACCTGTCAGTTTTAGTTCATCTGTGTATTTGGATGGCTCTGTCTTTCTAATACCTTATATTACTTTATATTAAATTAATTATATTAATTAACTTCTAGACCCAGGACTTCCTCCTTTTTCTTTTTTATTTAAACAAGGCTTTGTAATCACTGCTGACCTTTGGCTTCTGTACCTTGACATGGAACTATAGAGAGTGACTCTGTTTAGAACTATTTAGAGAAAAAAAATGAGCTGGTTAGTGGTCCAAATCCAAGCCCCCACGAGTATTGTTGCTGGAAAGGGCTTGCCCTCCACACAGCCTGCCTGGAGCCTAACTCCACACAGCCTGCCCGGAACACAGGAGTCAGACTGGGGCAACCTGGGGCTGTTACAAATGCTGGGTATTTGTTGACAGTTTTTTTTTTGTTGTTTGTTTTTTTGTTTTTATTGGTGGAGGGGAACAGTGTTGGGGAATCGGGGAAGGGGAACAGACAAGTTGCCGTCTTCTTGTTCTTCAGTTTTAGTTGGGGAGGATGTTGCTTCACTGTTGGTATCGTCATTGCGCTCTTCCAGGATGAGGCAGATCGGTCACTGGCCTCTGGATGTCACTCATCGCGGCTATTGGCAGCTCACGCTTGGCTGCCAGCTGCTCACGCTGGCTGCGGGCCACTCACTGCAGCCTGTGGCAGCCCACAGCAGCAGGGGCGGCAGCCCACACCATCACCGGGGCTCGCACAGCCCAGCTCCAGGTGGAGCTGTTGTTAGCTGTAGAGGGCAGTGTCACTGGCCCTCATGTGGGATCCGAACCGGGGCCGCTGGCATCCCCAAACCAGCGCTTAACCAATGCGCCACTCGGCCGGCCCTTGTTGACAGTTTTTATGTTTTAGCTGCTTCTGATTGCTTATGTGAAAAAGAGAATTTTACACTGTTGATGGCCAAGGAAAGATAGGAATGAAGAAGCTGATCCTCTTAAATATTTTGAAGGATTCACGACTCCTACTTTATAATTGATTTGTTCTGGTTTGTGACGTGCCAAGGTTGCCTCCCTTTGGAATACTGGAAAAAGGAGAAACCAGTCTCTGGCCTTTTGGCATTTTTTCCACTGGGACTTTTCCCCTCTGGGGAAATGCAGTCATCTTTGCATTCCTCTTTTCTATTTTCTTTCCGTCTCTCTATTCCTGGTGTGTAACAACTTGGCCACTTTTCTCCCTCCTCGTTCTGACATGGAACCTCTTTTCCTTTCAGTGGGCCAGTCTCCCAGGAATCAGCCCCCATGAGCTGTCATTTTTATTTCTTAGCAAATGAAAGAAGGCTGAATGAGAGAGCCCATTATTGGTCCTGCCCTTCAACTTGTGGGGATTTTTGTATGCCTAAAATGTTCAATCTGCACTGTTCCCAAGACCTTGGCCTTAACACAAGAAAGGATTTGTTTCAGTCATTGATCTCTGTAGACAAAAGATCCCTTGCACTGCAACAGCTGCGGGAGAAAATGTCACATTGGCAACTGCTGTGGACAGTTGTCAAGGGAAGCCCGAGTCTGGGTGCAGCTGGAGGGAAGTTCAGGGGACAGAGTAACCTTCTCTCAAAGGTCTCTCATCTTTTTGTTTGTTCTCCTTCTCTCCTCAGATGCTGATAGGTCTTGCTGGCTACCTGAGTGGATATGATGGTACCTTTTTGTTCCAGAAGCCTGGGGACAAATATGAGCATCACAACTACATGGGAATGAGAGGAGTAAGGCTTCCTGATTTGATATAGCCTCACAGAACCCTGGGGACACACTCAGTCAGAAATGTTACAGTGGAAGCCCTGGAGTGGTGGCAGGTGTAGATTAATGGACTTTGGGGAAGGGGGCAGATGATTGGACCCATACCATGTAGTAGAGAATCAGAAATAAGATGGGTAACAAGGGAAGGGGGGACCACAGATAATACAGAGATGACATAGATCAGAGTGAGTCCTCCCTGTCGCCTGTTATCCTGCCCATGCGAGGCATCAGACAACAGGTTGGAGAGCAGCCAGGAGTTTCCTGCAGCCCCGACACTGGCCTCAGCACATTGGCAAGCTCCATGTTCTTCCCCTCTCCAACCACGATTGCTGGAATATTATCAGTGTCTCCCTAAGAGAGCCTTTTCCTAAGATTTCAGCATCCCCACAGTCCTATCACCAGGTCCTACTTTTTTCTCATGAAGGCTTCAGGCACACACAAGGGGTTTTTCTTTGATGGGAGGCCATGTGTTTGCCCAGTCCCTCTGTGCCCTGAGTCCCAGCCCCAGCCTTGATGGAGCATGGCACAGCCTACACACCCAACTCTGGGGACCCCATATGGGTAGCTAAATGAAACCTGAAGAAAATGACCTCCAACATGGAGCTCTCAGGCAGGTTGCACTTTAGATAAATGCTAAGTGCTTATTTGGGCTAATCTTTGGACGATTTGCATGGTTGTATCATACTGTATGAAACCGGTGAATCCCATACCCTCAAGTTCATATTCTTAAATGATTCTGTGTCTTTCTTTTTCTTTTTCTTTTTTTTTTAACTGATTCATCCTGCCACCTGTTGGCAGTTCAGTGGCTGCCCAGCTCAGGCCTGGAATTCAACTGGCAACCCTGTTGCTCAGAACTCACACTCTTGAGCGAGCTCTTAACCAGCTGAGCCACTCGGCCGGCCCTCTTTGTCTTTCTAATGACTTTTGAACGCCATATAGCACGCATAATTGGATATAGGCCTGACTCATCGTGAACTTGTTATGGAAATAGAAAAGGCCAAATATAACAGCCTCATTCCCTTTCACACTAGAGCACATTGCTTTCTGTTGACAAAAAGTGACAACCCAAATGTGAGAATTTCCATTCTTTTGGGTTTGTCTATTTACTTTTGATGGATAGGGTAGGGAGGTGGAAAGAAGGCTGGTAGTTCTAAACAAAACAAAACTTTCCAGCTAATGAAGGGTCAAGCAATCTTTTTTTCCAAAATCAAAATACAACCTATAGATTAAAGAGTGATTCCTGGTATGATTGAAGAAAAGGGCCAAGGAAGAAATAATAGCAACACCATTAGAATTGTCTAAAATATTAAAACACCTTCAGAGAGGTTTTTCTTAACTGGTACCCACAGTTTTGTAATAGAAGCTAATGTTTATCCAGTACTTCCTGTGTGTTAATAAACTTTAGGCCATTTAATCTTCAGAGTAAACTCTATGAGGTAGGAACTCTTAGTCTTCACATTACACGGATGGGGAGGCTGAGATACAGAGATAGATGTGACTTTCTCAGGGTCACAGCTAGCAGTGGTGGGGCAGTCCAACATCAGCATCGCCCACTTGAAACCAATGTGCCATCCTGCCCACACCTTCCTGGCTGAACTTTGCTGATTTTGTGTCAGTGCAAAAGTTGGTGCTCAATGGGAACATAAATGTTGCTTGATTTACACCCCCCTTTCTCATTTATACATATTCCAGGTGGTTTTAGGTCACCAAGTCATGCCTTCTTTAGGGTCCTCCATCTTAAACGTTAGTTTGTGTTGAGTCCAGTAGGTCCCTGAGGCTTAGCTTAGCTGGCTATTTGACTGCTTCTCTTTTCCTTCCATAGTTCTGTGCTTTCCTCGGTTCCTTGATGATCCCCTTTGCCTACCTCACTGTACTGGAGCTGTCCAGGTCCCTCCCAGCAGCGCTGCTTGCTGCTGCTCTCCTCACCTTTGGTAAGTTGTCTTATACCACGTTTCTCGTGAAATTGATTGCCACACTGTAAATGTAGCTGGAAATGAGTAAGTTCAAAGGTCGTGCCTGTGGGTCCAGTTCTTAAGTAACTTTAGGATTGGGTAAATATATTACAAATCTCATTTTATTCATATTATATATGTAACACTTACATATATACATACTTTCCTTTTTTTTTTTTTTTGAGGGCAGTGTCACTGGCCCTCATATGTGGGACCGAACCAGGGCCACTGGCTTCCGAAGCCAGCGCTTAACCACCGTGCCACTCGGCCAGCCCACATATATACATACTTGTATGTAGCAAACCTTTATTTGTTGGAGGGGAGAGTGGGCAATAGATTATCTCCAAGTTATCCACATTTGAGTTTGGATTGGATAATAAGAGTGAGTGTGTGTGTGTGTGTGTGTGTGTGTGTGTGTGTTTAAAAGAGGCTTACAATTCTAATTCTGCTTTCCTTAGGTTGCTATCAAGATTAGTTTGCATTCCTTAAACTAATTTCAATTGAATGCAAGGGCAGATGGCTCAGCAGTAGCTGGGTAGCAGGGGAAAGCAAAATGGGAACTTAAATATTTCCTGTGGATAATCCTCACATGGATAAATGAGAATTGATCCATAGGAATCGGTCCCGTTGTTAGCCTTGCTGTTCTGAAAGTGAATTCATAACCTCATAGAGCTTAGCATTTAGAGAAGTCCAGACCAATGTAGGTGGGTATTTTAGCGGTAATTCTGGCTTTGTTTTGATAGGTATGTTGTGAGATTATAGGCCCTCTCTGTAGAGGACTGATGACTTTTTCCTTGTGTCTTTTTAATTTTCCATTTCAGTTACTCATTCTGTCATTTTTTTCATTTTTTATTCCACAGCTATTTTTGAAGCATCTGCTCTGTGCTAGGCCACATTTCTTGGCCTCAGGACAAGCTGATGAGACTCTCTTATCTTGGAGTTTACTCACTAGTGGGGCAGACAATAAGCAAATAAATTAATGTCTGTAACGTAACACCCTAAGCAATAGTGCGATGTGGAAACTAGAGGAGGGTAAAGGGCAGAGCAGTGGGAAGTCATTCTGTTTTAGGTGGGGCGGTCAGTGGTACGCTCCCTGAGGAGGCAGCGTTGAGCCGAGACCTGAGGGAAGCAAAAGGTTCCGCCATGCAGAGACCTGAGGGAAGAGTGTTCAGACAGAGGGAAGAGCATATGTGGTGGTCCTGGTACAAGGCAGCACTTGGATCAAAGAACAGCAAGATGGCCAGTGTGGCCAGAGTGGAGTGAGTGAGACAGAGAGAGTGGGGAGAGGAGGTTGGAATGCAGCGTCATGAGGAGTTTGTTGGTCTGAGTGAAATGGGAAGACATTGGAGGGTTAAAGCAGGGCATGATGTAATAAAATTTTCTTTAAAAACAATCACTTCGGCACCTATATGGAGAATCAACTCCCACCAGAGACTTCATGTAAGATGGTAACTATCCTCGGTGTCGGGCGTTTGTGGCTGCATAAGCAGGGTGGCAGAACTCCCTGAGCAGGCGATCTTGTCTCAGGATTGCTCTATTCTGAATGAATGACATGCTCATTTCTTGGGTCAAGGGCCTGGAAGCAGTGTGAGGTAGTATTTCATATCACTGGGCTTTGGTGTGCCCCAAACCTGTGGCCTCCCGCCTCTCTCAAGACTCAGTGATGACTCAGTGGCCCATCTGGTCTTGGCTGCACAAATGCTTACGTGCAGTTAAGCGCAAGGGGGACTGTTTCTCATTGCTAGGGAGTTTGCTTCTCAGGGGGCCCAGCTCTCATTCTACGTTTTGACCATGGAGCTCATGTTTTTCAGACACAGGATGCCTCACTCTGTCCCAGTACATCCTCCTTGACCCCATCTTGCTGTTCTTCATCATGGCTGCCATGCTGAGCATGGTCAAGTACAACTCCTGTGCTGACAGGTCAGAAACATTGTCTTTGGGTGGGTGGGGGTCAGAAGCTGTGGCAGCTCCAGAATTTCTATAATGGCCAGGAACAGGGCGGGTGTCTAGAGTACTTGTGTTGAAGCCGTGTTTAAGGCAAGCCAACTTTTAAAAAAAATTAACTTAGATTACCCAATTAGATCATAAAAATAGATTTTAAAAAGTTTTCTATAGATACTTCTATTTTTGCTTTACATAAGACCAAGAAAATGTCAGTGTCTTTTTCAAGAATATTACCATTTTTACAATGGGGATGGATTTAGGTAGGGGTTTGTGGATATTATGGAGGGGGTCCTAATACCTCCCGCCCACTCACCATCTTATAAGGCACATCTTGGCGCTGATGATAGGTAGTAGATCCTAGGACAGCTTTATCCTTCACATTATCTTTCTTGGAGGGGAGGGCACCAGAGTAGATACTGCCTGGAAACTCTTTCTCTCCTCGTCCTTAGTGGTTCATAGTCCTGACCAAACAGTGGGAATAATGTATATAAATTTGGTTTGAATGGTCCAGGGTAGCCAAGGGGATCCCTGCAGGCCTTGGTCAGTTCTAAAGCTGTTCTGGAAGGCCTGGCCTTCCCCCAGGATAGTCTTTTTCAGAACATCCTCTGCCTATGAGAGAATAGAATCAGTCAGTCTTTCTATTTAAACCAAAAGAGCTGGCTCTGCCTAGGCTTTTCCAGAAGTCAACTTGGTTTCACCCTGGCACGGCAAAGCCCATTAAACTGTGTTATGCCAACAAAGCCTGATTAGTGGCTACCAGCTCTCGGGTTTTGGGTTTTCTTTTCCCAGATCCACTTCCACCTGACAGTTCTTGAATACATACTATGTGCCGGGCACTGTCTTGGCTGTTAAGGAGCATTCACTCTGGCAGGGGAGGCAGCCAGATAATCAAAAAAATTGCAGCACTGTGTACTAGATGCTGTAAGTATAGCGAACCATGGAACCCACTGCCAGGGTTGGAACCATGCTCCAACACTTGCTGGCTATATTATTTAACCTCTCTGTACTTAGATTTCCTCACATGTAAAAAGAGGATCATAATAGGACCTAGCTCATGGGGTTATAGTGAAGGATAAAGAGTTAATATGTGTCGAGTATTTGGAACGTGCCTGACACATAGTAAGCACTCAATAAATGCTGGTTTTTCCAAGGCCCAGAGGTGACACAAAGGAGAGTCCCGACTGAGTCCAACAGGCTTCTCTGGATTTTCCGTTGACTTCCACGTGATGGGTCACTACTGAGGAATAAGCCTCTTGCTTGCTATAATAAGTTCTGTACTTAACCAGGAAAGCTATGACCCCTCTCCCCAGAAAAAGGTCCTACTCTCTGTGCTTCCTGCAGTTTCAGGGGTTTCACAGATCACACCCTCCTTGGAGCCACCATGGTCCCCTGACGTTAGGAGCCCTCAAACAGAGGGCACAGCATAGCCTCTGAGAGTCAGAGAACCTTTGTCCTTTTCTGCTGTTGCTCTTACTTTTGAGCTCCGTTCAAGCTGCCAAACTGAACTCTGTGTCTTGTTGGTTTTCAGGCCCTTCTCTGCCCCCTGGTGGTTGTGGCTCAGCCTGACTGGCGTTAATCTGGCTGGTGCTTTAGGGGTCAAGTTTGTTGGCCTCTTTATCATCCTGCAAGTGGGGTGGAACACCATTTCAGACCTTTGGCACCTGTTTGGAGACCTCAGTCTTTCATTGGTGAGAACCCAAGTGCTTGTAGAGATGTGTTTGCTCCCCGGGATTGCTCAGCAGAGCCAGTGGCCTTTCTCAGCCTCGGCCTGACGGGGGCTGGATCCAGCTGCCTTCAGTAGGCAGTATGACAGCAGGGAGTGAACCACGGCTGAGAGGCTGGAGAGGTATAAAGGAAGATGGGCAAACATCCTTGGAACTCTCCTTTGGCATTTATTTCTGTAATGTTTTTTAAATGTTCTACAAACTACCCAGTCAGGGGATCCTGTCCAGCTGGGCTCATGCCAAATATATGGCAGACACTGACTGCAATGGGACCTTAGTAAAATGGGTGGGATGACTTTCTGAACTCACAGTTTTCTTCTCCTGGCCCAGGGTTTCCAGATTTGGAGACCACTAAGGGCCTGTAGGGCCCTTATTACAACACTATTTATTAAGGGCTGAGTCTGTGCCAGGCACTGTGCCAAATGCTTTACCTTCCTTATCTCACTTTCTTTTCATGACAATCCTATGTGGTAGATAGTTACCGTATTTTGCCATGTATAAAGTGTGCCCACATTTTTTGGCCCAAAGTTGCAGAGAAAAAATCTTTTGTTTTAATTTTTTAATTCAAATTTTTATTTGTTTACATGTAGTTACGCTTTTTTTTTTTGTATTATAAAGGAATTTTAGCATTTATTTTTTAACATATTATGGTACAAGAAATTTATGTAACAGATAATTACAAAACACAAGAACAGATATAAGGTACCAGTGACAAATTTACAATATTTACTCATCGTAAAAGGTCAAGAACTCTTCGTCCTTGCAAATTCATCGTAAGTTCAACAAAACCAATTATCGTATTCCAGTGTATTCTTTTGCATACAGATATCATCATTAATTTCTAGAATTATACTTTTAACTCATAAACATAAATAAAAGAATTAAAAACATTTATATAGATGTGGCATTAGTACTACCCATGTATAATGTGCATCCTATTTTCCCCTCACACATTTGGCCAAAAAAAGTGCGCATTATACACAGCAAAATACGGTATTACCCTTTCTTTGTAAACAAGGAAATCAAGACCTAGAGAGGTGGTAAAGTCCCCAGGTCATACAGGTAGTAAGATGCCAATCTAGGGTTCAGACTCAGGGGAGGCTGACTCCAAGCCGGAACTGTTTTACTCTAATGCTTCTCCATTACCTCTGAACCAACTCAACCAGTTCGTTTATTCATTTAGAAAATATAGACAGACTATCCACTAAGTGTGAGACACAATATGCAGAAGAACAAAACAAAGATCTCTGCCCTCTAGAGACAATGGGGGGCAATAAATAAACAGGCAGTTACAACCCAGCCAACAAGTACTGTGAGAGCACAGAGCAGGGTCTGAACCCAGCCTCAGATGACCTAGGAGGGCTTCTGGGAGGAAGCGGAGGCCTGAAGTTAAAATAAGGAGCAGTTATCCGTCTGTTGGGTGGGGCTGGCACAGTACAGGAAGCGTGAGGAAAGTGCAAGGACTCAGGGTGACTGGGATATAGAAGGCGCTGAGGAGTGACAATACTGAAAGCACAGGCAGCGCCCTATCAGTGGCACAGCGACAGTCAGCGTGAGGGCCTGGACAGGCAGCAGAGGGCTGGCCCGTGTTCAGTCCCCTGCGTTGGTTCGGTGGTGGAGTGTTATGGAGAGGCTTAGGGTTTCCACATAGTCTTCTTTTTTTTGGGCCGCTAGTTTTTCAGTTTTTTATCATTATAACTTAACATACATAAAAACCTTACATATAATGCCCATATGAGATATTAAAGACTAATGAAGTCCCTCTGTCCAGCAACCCCCACCCCGGGCTCTGTTTGCAGGTGACAGTGGGAAAACACCTGACTGCGCGCATCCTGTGCCTCATCGTGCTGCCGCTGGCTCTGTACACGGCCACATATGCGATTCACTTCATGGTGCTGAATAAAAGGTACAGCGGAGCCTGTCCAGCCCCCGCTCGGGTCTTCCTCTTGCCTCTCAGCCCACGGATGGGCTTCCTGGTTGGGATTTCCTGGTTGGGGTGATAGGAGGGGGACCAAGGGCGTTTTCCTGTGTGTTTCCTCCTGTGTTCTATTTTTTGGGTAACCAAAAGGCTCAGGAAGGCCAGCAGCATAGCCTGAAGGAAGAGGAGAATTTCCTTATGCCAGACTGTCCCTTACCCCTTAGCACAGTCCCTTCGTGCTTAGCAGGGATGGGCCCCATAAGGGTGTGCAGTTGGAGTAAGGATACCAACGATAACACCAGCAGCAGCTCCTAGTGAGCGAGCAGCTACTAAGTGGCAGCAACTATGTTTAGTGTTTTGTATGCATTATCTCATTCAATCATAATCATTTTTGAATTCTTTTGATTTTCTTAAATCCCCAATTTATAAATGAGTAACTAAGGCTAAACAAAGTGCCTTCCTAAGGTCACCTAGCTAGTAAGGGGCTGAGTTGGGATTGGGGGGACTCCAGCTTCTCCTGCTCCATGGCCCGTGTCTCTCCCAATACCACACTGCCGCTCTGGTTGTACTTTGAAACTAACCAAGCAGGTTAGTTTCTAGGGCTCTTTCTAGGGCTCCTGGGAAATCACAGTTTCATTCTGTTAACTTGGCTCTCTTCTGCTGCTCCTTTCCCCCAGCGGTCCTGGCGATGGCTTCTTTAGTTCTGCCTTTCAGGCCCGGCTGTCAGGAAACAACCTGCATAATGCTTCCATCCCCGAACGTGAGTATGTCCTGGCCTTGGCGGATGTAGAAGGGCGAAAGCGTTTCCTGGGGGGTTGAATTAGAAAAGACTAGAGTGATATCTTGAGTCGTTTAGTCTGTAGATGGCTAAGTGGGAGAAAGGTCCAGTTATTCCTAATACAAGTGCTCAAGAGAATGGTCGGGGCACAGGAAGTACAGCAGTAGATGCCCTGGGCAGCAAGCTCTTTGACCCTGAAGACTGACTTCCCCCGTGGGGCTGTGGAAGCATCCCAGCCAGCTCTGAGCAACCTGGTGGAAGATCAAGGCCCTTCAAGGCCACTGGTCAGTTTCTCCCACAGTATTCTGTGACACATCCGTTTACTTATTCATAGATAGCAGTTGGGCAAGCGTTGGCCACACCTGAGGCTGGAGAGGGATGCTCTCCTGAGTGCAGAGCTTGGCATAGACTGTAGGTGTTAAGTATATAAAGAGGGAACACAGAGCTATGGGGATTGAAGAGTGCGAGAGATCACTTCTGCTAGGGGTTTGGAGGGGATCAGAGGTGCACAGAGTAAGTTGTCTTGGAGTCAGGCCGTGGAAGAATGGGTAGATTTCAACACATGGAGAGTGGGGAGAGGGCATATTGGGCAGAAGGAACAGCATGATCAAGGCCAAGGACAGGGCAGAACTCAAGGCACAGATTTATATGCAGAAAAGTGCTGGAAGATAAAGTTAAAAAGATAGGTTGGGTCTAGATTATGAGGGTTTGGAACGTCTGAGAAGGTGTTTGACTTAATTAAACAAGCAGCGGAGACCCAGGGGAGGCGTTTGGGCAGGGAGGAGTCCAAGAAGGCTTTGCCCCAGGCAGATGACACTGGTGACCAAGTATAGAATGGCAAGGGAGAGCATGGGATTGGAGGCAGATGTCCTCTGGAAAGCTATGGCAGGGCTTTGAGCTGGGCGGGCATGGTGGTAACAGCCACAGGGGTAAGGCATTGGGCACATGTGAGGGAGACTGGACATGGAAGGAAAATGGAAGAGGTCACTGAGGATTGGAGCCCAGGGGATTGTTTCCTGGAAGCAAGGACTACATCCTTTTGTCTCTCCTTGTATAGTGCCTAAAACACAGTGGGCCCTCCAAGACTGTGGAAAGAATAAGAAATAGGAAACCAGCTTTGGTTTGGAAAGGCAGATACTGAGTTCTCCATTAGAGGGGTTGACCTAGAGATGCTTAGGGAAAGCCATGCAGCGGGGCCAGCGGGCTTGGGGCTGATGCTTTTAAAGGAGGCATCAGCCAGTGAAGGGGTGATTGATGTTGTGATAGCAGTGTGACCTGTAAGGAAAGTAGAAAGAGGAAGAGAACAGGGTTGAAGTCAGGTCATTGGGGAATGCGGGAGGAAGGGGGGCCGGTAGGGAAGGGGGGTGTGGAGGGGCAGTCCGTGAGGCAGTGTGGGGTTGAGGAAGGGGACCAGAGCATTTCATAAAGCAAAGGTGGCAGCAGTGTGCAGGGCTGCACATGTTGGCCTGCGTGAGAACTTGGCAGAATGGAGCTGTGGGGGCTAGCAAATTCCTATTCATTATTTAAAAGTCCTAGCTCAGCCATGATCTTCTCCATCAAGCCATCCTCTTCTTTCCTTGGGCGAGAATTCATCCTACCCTGCGCGGGGCTCCCACCATGTCACACATCATCACACCTTTGCTGGAGCACTTGCCCATTGTCCTGTGCTCATCAGTGTATGAAGCCACCTTTCCCAAGACTCGGCTCACTAGGGCTGCGGCCAGGCCTCCCTCACCTTCGGATACACTGTGTAATTGGTGCAGTCTGCTGACCAGTTGAAAGAACAGAGGAGGACAGGAGTAGGCCGTCACTGCTGGAGGGAGACCTGATTCGGGGGAGTGGGGGTTGAGAAGAGGGACAGAGGTACAAGATTCAAAAGGCACAAAAGGATCGACCATGGAAAGTCTATTTTAATAGTCTATCATAACATTATATCTTGGAGAACATTCCAGATGAAGACATAAAATACTTCCTTTATTCCATTAATGCATGTCCAGACCTTGACTGAAGGACGAGTTATTTCTGATCTTTTGCTATCACAAACGGTGCTTGAATAATAACATTGTTAATACCCAGCTTTTTCTCAAGGCCTTAGGAGGGAGGGAAAAGGAGGGCACAGGTGAGAGCCTGTACTGAGCTCCCTCTTGGGTTGGCCCTGTTGGAATGACAAGACAACTGTGCACCCTGCTTGAGGCAGGCCTGGCCCAGGGGGTCCGTGAGAGGGTCAGTGCCCTGCGGCTTGGGAGGTCCCTCCCGGCCAGGGCCGCCTCCAGCACGGTGCCGCTCACACGCTCACTGCCTGCCTCCCACCCAGACCTGGCCTACGGCTCTGTGATCACCGTGAAGAACCTCCGGATGGCCATCGGCTACCTCCACTCCCACCGACACCTCTACCCCGAAGGCATTGGCGCCCGCCAGCAGCAGGTCAGTGAGCCCTTTGTCACTTGTCCGCCAGCAACAGCAGACGGTTTGCCAGGACTGACCCTGCCATTCTCTTTCTTGCCTCCTGTCCTTTGCCTGCACTGTTTCCCCTGCTTAAAATGTTCATCCTCCTCCTGCACCCTTTTCCTCTTCCTTCTGGCTAACTTGAGCTTCTTTAGGCTTCGGCTTAGGCCATCCCCTCTGACCGCCATGACCTACCTCTACTGGGAACTGGGTTAGGGGCCTCTGGTATGCGAGGCTTTCTCGGCACCCTTTCCAAGTGTGTGTAGTGGCTGCTTTCACCTTGACTTGTGAGTGCTTCCTTCCTTCCGCCTGTCTCTGCCCCTTCCGTGTTAGCTCCTGGGAGGTTCAAGTGCGCCGCATAGTGCCTGGCACAGAGTGGATGATGAGTAAAGTTTAGTGGTTATAAACACAGACCTGGGAACCAGACTACAGTATATTTTGTTTGAATCCTGGTCCCACTAAAATATGACTTTGAACAAATTCCTTAACCTTTCTGTGTTTCAGTATCCTCATCTTTAAATTGGGGAAAACCAATTGTACCCCTGTCCATTATAGGGCTGTTGTGAGGGTTAAATGAGATGGTAGATGTAAAGTGCACATTGGAGGGCTAGCTGTGAGTGTTCTCTGAATGAATGAGTGGTACTGTGTCCAGGTCCCTCTCAGGCGTGTTAGGTGTGGCTGTGGTGGACAGTGCCTGAGAGGGAGAAGCAGGGTGCTGGAGAGGTTGGTGGGCCAGGCTGTGGAGAGGCCTTGCGTGTTCCAGGAGATTTGACTTTGTTCCATAGACACTGGGGTGATCAGATCTCTAGGATAGAATGATAACTCTAGCAGGAGTGCGATGGATTGCAAAGAGGAGCAGATTGGAAACAAAGAACCAATGAGGAGGCAGCAGTTGTGACAAAGGATGGTGAATGGAGGAGTGCATACGTGAATACCACAAAACCTAAGCATCGTTGAGCAAATCCTAGCTGGGTGAACTATATACAGCTTTTGTTCAGAAATGTGGACTACCAAAACCTTGTAGCTTCTTGTATATTCTTAATACCATTATCCCTCATTTTTTTTCTGAGAAACTAAAAGCCATTGAAAAAAAAAGCAGCCATAATACATACATAAGTATTTTCCTAAATGGTAATCCAAATGTCTTTGCAAGTAAATTAGTCATGTTTCAACCAGTTGGAGTTACAAAAATTCACGCTGTAAGAGAAATGCCTGTATTTCCATTGTTTCTGGGTGCTTGTTTACATAATTGGTACAATTGTGTGTATATAGTCTCTCTGCTTGGGAGCATTGGAGTTAGCTGCCTGGGTTTGAATCCTGACTCTCCAGACCTTGAGCAAATGGCTTAACCTCAGTTTCCTTGTAAGTAAGGTAGGGATAACCGTAACCCCTATCGCATAGCGGTAAGACTTGCCAGTGCTCAGAACAGCACCAGGTAATAAATAGTGGCCATTTTCAGCTTAAGCATTTTATAAGCCTTTTCCTATGCTGGTAAAAAATGCTGTGACGTGTAATATTCTGTGCTGTGGACATCCCATCATGTTAACTCTTCATCTATTATTGGACGTTTATAGTATTTCCACTATTTCTAGATTTTTGCTGTTAGATTACTCACAGCATGACGTATGTGTATATGCACACACACATGATTTTTAAAAATCAGTGCATACAAAATGGCTATGGTCTAAAACTTCAGGCTTCTAGAACAAGATATTTATGGAACATTTTAGTGTCATTCGTCCACATTCTAGAAAATATAATAGCATGGATTTTTCATTTAGAAAGTTTGAGGCATGGTCTCCATTACTTTTTCAAATGCACTAAATCCTCTTTGTGTACTGGAGACTGTATTACCCAAGGTATCATGGTTCCTCCTTCTACGAGGCTGGAACTTTGAGGACAAGATGCAGAAAGATACAAAAGAGACAAATCAAAAGGCTGTTGTGGGGAAAGTCCCCTAAGTGCAGAAGGAAGGACAGACTCTCACTCCCTTCTCAATGCTACTTCTGAGTCCTGCTGGGAAACGTGGCCCGTCGGGTTGGCCTGAAAGAGGGTTAAAGCAGTGTTGGTTTGCTGTTGATTGTCGTGTGGCTGGCTGTGCTGACAATGATGGTATTCTCTCTTACCCTAAGGTCACCACCTATTTGCACAAGGACTACAACAACCTGTGGATTATCAAGAAACATAATACAAACTCAGGTAATGTGGTGGGAATTGATACTTCTTGTAGTATTACTTACTTTGAGCCCTGCTTAATATTTCTCATACCTCCAAAAGAATGGTACTGAGATGGGCCTTCCTGAGCATTCTTGGACAGTTTTACTGTCTCAGTGATCCTTTCAACAATTTATTAAGCACCTAATATGTTACAGATGCTGTTAACAGCTTAGGAGATTAGCAGTGAGCAAGACACATAAGATCTCTCACTTTGAACTGTCATTCTGAAGCCAGAGGGCAGGGCCAAGACTCAGACTTAATCCAGAAGAGGTCACCTGGGCATGCCACCAGGGGCTGGTGAATAGCCCCAACTGTGGCACTTGGTGGCTACTCTCATTTCTAATTAGAGCACACCAAGCATTGCACACTCCAGCATATGGTGCAGCTCAAGTTGTCTTAACATGATAGAATGCTGCTGCCCACTGGTCATCCCTGGACTGGGCCAGTCAGTGGGAGATCTGCCAGCCTTGTGGCTAAACTTGTCTAGGCTGGTGTCTGGTGCCTCCTCAATGCCTGCTGCTCTGCCTCTGCCTGGCCTGGGAAAAGCTTCTGGGGAGCACACCTGTTGGGCTCTCAGGGTTTTATGACATGGGCTATGTCTGGATCTTCCTTTTTTGGGGGGTCAGATAGCTAGCTACCTATAGGCTGTGCCTTCTGCTGCAGCAGCAAAGGGAACAGAGGGCACCTTCCACCCACTTTCTGAGCCCCTGCAGATTGTCCTACGCCACAGGTATTCTCTGTGACTCCTCAGCAAGCACCACCTGGCTCAGCCTATCTAGAATCAGCTGCTCCTGAGCCTTTGTGGGAGGTGGCAGATGCTCATCTAAATTCTCTGTTCCTTTCCCTGCCTCTTCTTGCTGTGGTTTTTGGACTAGAAATGTGGCATACACAACCACCGTCTTTGCATCCTACTCTCAGTAATATAAATTGTGATACTCTTGAACAGGGTCTATTTCTATACCTTTTAAACACTGGTATTTGATTATGTTTTGATTCAACAGGCCAAATATAAGTGGTCTATCACCAGGGGTGTTATGAGGGAAGGCTAGCTTTATTTGGAAAGTCATGTGGACACAGGCCAAATTTTTGAAGATTCCCTGGTCTGTTACTCCATTGTGGCTTCTAGGTTAAAGTAGTTGCATTTCACCAAAGCAACTAAGGATTTGTATGAAGGCAGACAGCTACAAGCACTGTGGGAAGTGGGAACTGTATGGACTAAGGTCTTTCAGTTCTTGATGGCTATAAATGTCCCTCTCCCCAAATTTATATGAAATAAAACTTCCCTCTCATTGGCTTTTTTGATTTGTTATCTTGCTGATTAATCTTTTAAAGAGAACTTAGAAGCCCGCATAGGATTGAGCGTCTCTATGGTTGAGTGCCCTAATTCTCCTGAGAGAGTGACGTGTGCTGGCAAATTTGTCTTCCTGACCTTGACTGTTAACGTCTCACTGTTTGCGACAGAAATTTGCAAAGATCCTTTGGTGAAGCTGTGATTACTGCTGATTCCTTTTCCATTATCATTACCTTTCTAGATCCTGATAGTTCTTGACTTCCAAATGATACAGAAGTACAGTTGACTCTTGAACAACATGGGGGTTAGGGGTGCTAACCCTCTGTGCAGTTGAAAATCCACATACAACTTTTGACTCCTCAAAAACTTAACTACTGATAGCCTACTGTTGACCGGAAGCCTTACTGATAACATAATCGATTAACACATATTTTGTATATTGTATATATTATTTACTGTATTCATACAATAAAGTAAGCTGGAGAAAAGAAAATGTTATTAAGAAAAATCATAAGTAAGAAAAAATATTTACAGCGTTTATTGAAAAATCGACATATAAGTGGACGTGCGCAGTTCAAACCCGTGTTGTTCAAGAGTCACTGGTGGTCCCTTTCTTTCATCATGTCGTCATTTGCTTCACCTCCCACTTAGCAAGTGTATTGCCAGAGACAATGTCACTGGCAAAATTTGCAGGGTTTAATATGTGATTTTGAGGAGAGCTGGGCAAATGGTAATTTGCATGGAATTAATTTTTGGACTATATTTTTACTACTAAAAGGAAAATCTTATTATTATTTGGCTTCTCAACTTAAAAATCTTTCAGTGGGAGCTTCAGTGCCTGTCAGGCAAAGTTCTCCTTTCCTAGCCTGGCATTCACAGTCTGGCCCCACTATTTCACACACTTGTCTATTCCTCTCTCCTTCCTGCCCACTCACCTTAACATATGAAACCATTTGCCTTTGATCAGATCAGTTGTTCTTTCATACCCTTGTGCCTTTCCCCAACTTGTTCACCTGAAAGGTTCTCCCCCTCCTTTAAGAGACTTTTCAAGCATCTTTAGGACACCCCTCCAGTCCTCTGAAACAGTTAGGGGCCCTTTCTTGCCGGTCTCACAGCGCTCTGTGGTACCTCCAGCACATACCAACTTGCCCTATAACTTTACCAGTAAGCCTTTTAATCAGTACGAGCCTAATGAGTGAATGATTTCAGGTGTCAATGCTTGTTTCTTCTTGGCAGATCCTCTAGACCCTTCATTCCCAGTGGAGTTTGTAAGACATGGAGACATCATTAGACTAGAACATAAAGAGTAAGTCAATTTGCTTTTGGGTAAATGAGTGGTATGGGCACCAAAGGTAGAGAATTCTTTTTAAGCTGGAAATAAACAGAAGTCAGATTTGGATGAGGCTCTAGTAAACGGAACAAGGCCGCTGTGCTAGGATGGCAGGACAACTTTTTGAAGGTTAATGAAATAAGCTGGCCAGCCTTTGCCTGCCTGTTTTGGCTTTAGAGAGCTTTGAGCTCGAAGGTACCTTTCAGCTTCCCTTTTCCTAGAGGAAAAAAAAATTAAGTTGCTCAAAGCTTCATAAGTGGCTGCCTTTAGGAAGATATAAGAGTCTCTTTCTGAGACTATGACAGACTGGTTTGTTTTTAACCAATGTGCTTACTGCAAATGACTAATAATAGAAAAACTGGAATATAAATATAAAACTAGAATAATATAAAAACATTTTCTCAAAAGCATTGAAGAGCTGACAAGATAGTAAAGAATTTCCAGGCCAAAATCTAAGTGAAAGAGGGAATTCAGAGAAACAAGGGAGACACTGAAGCCACTTCTGCCATTAGGCCTACCCAAAGTGGTAAATTTATTAAGTGATCCTTCCCCCAAATGTGAAGCCCCACAGGCTTAGGGTAAGGGTGCTCTGTCTACATATATATACCCCGGAAAAGTTACTTTGGATGCCAAGCAGAGTGGGCTTAGGAGGGCCCAGGCGGGGGGAGGGGTGCTATTTCTGGTTCCTGAGACGCAGTAACTACCAGTTGATCCTCACATGGATTTGCAGCCCAAATTCATTTCACCTGGATGGTCTCAAAATCTTTAAGCCATACATTTCAATGAACATAATCCTAGGCTGGTAATATTTCCTACCTGCCTGGATAACAGCAGATGTAAATCTTCTTTTGAGAAAGACATTGTCATCCATTCCCATAAATGGTTTTTCAGTGACAGTGAATAGAACACAGTACAGAATAACTAAACACGCAAGGAAATGGGACTCCATATGCAGGAATGAGCAGGAACAGTAGAACGCACGGCTGCCCTCAAAAGTTTCGTATACTAGAATTGTCAAATGCAGAGATTTTAAAAAGCAGGGATTGGAGGGCCGGCTGAGTGGCGCGGTGGTTAAACGCTGGCCTTGGAAGCCAGCGGCCTTGGTTCGGTCCCACATATGAGGGCCAGTAACACTGCCCTCAAAAAAAAAAACAAAAACAAAAACAAACAAACAAACAAAAAAGGTAATGTAAAAAGCAGGGATTGGGGCGGCCGGTTGGCTCAATTGGTTAGATCAGAGTGTTCATAGCGCCAAGGTTGCCAGTTCGATTCCCGCATGGGCCACTCAGTTGCACCCTCTACAACTGGACTGGAACTACTACTTGACTTGGAGCTGATGGGTCCTGGAAAAACCCTGCTGTTCCCCAATAAAAAAATAAAAATCAGTGATTATATAGAGAGAACACTGGTTTTCTAGTCAGTAGGATTATGCATACTTACATTTTTAATTTTATTAAATACTTTTCATTTTATTAATTTATTAAATTTTATTTTTGAACATTCCTAAGATATTTATAATGAACATTTATTTCTTATTTTGGATAAAAGTAAGAACTATTATAGAAAGCACAAAGTAAATAAATGTAAATTATACCCCCACTTTCTACACAGATCACCACTTTATAAGACTGGTGATAGGAATAGAAAGAGCAAGTAGGAGAGAAGTTGACCTATCTCAGGTATATGTAGATTAGGGATTTTAACTTTCTTCTCCCCAAACCTGCAAGCTCAGTGCTTCAAAACCATCAAATGTGTTCCGTCATTACCACCTGCCCCCTTGCCCACCTAGGGTGAGCCCCTTTTTGGGCCTGTAGTCCAGCACTCCTACCATCTGTCCCACCTCCTTTGGTCAGCTCTCCAACACTCTGGCTGTTTCTTGTGAGTAAGTAGGCAAGAAGTTCCTGACATGTTGGATTTAATATTCAGATTCTGATTTTTCTTATCCTAACAGATGACTTGATTATCCTTGATAAGGAAGAACCATTGTACATCTCTTTTCTTCAAGATAATGGCACTTCTTTCTTTTAACTTCTAGGACGTCTCGGAACTTGCACAGTCACTATCATGAGGCGCCCCTGACCCGGAAGCACTATCAGGTCACGGGCTACGGCATAGTAAGTAAGCGCCTGGATCCTGCCGTGAGCAGGATGTGGCCCAGGGCCATGTGGCGGAGCATGTCCTCCCCAGAATCCTGGCGTGCTCCTGAGGATTGGAGGCCTCACAGGGACTCCTGGAACATTTGGGAACTTTTTGGCTAGGCTTGCTGTGGGAAAAGCAGACTATGAAGCCTATTTGCCCCCATCTCTCTCCTCCCATAATGACGATGCCATTTTTATGTTCCAACAATTAATAAATGTCAAATAGGAATACTATTTGGGTCCCTTTTAAAATCACACTGGACATAGAAACCACAGACCCACAATATGACCCCAGATGAATATATAAATTTATCCTTTCCCAGATCCCAAATTCTCATTGGCCTTATTTTCAAGGATTAATTCCCTTAAATGTTAACCACATTGCTTTTGGATTTTTATTACCTTGGGTGATACAATTAATAGAAGAAGCTCAATGAGTACTTGTGGCTTGGGGAGTAATTTGAAACAAAAACAACTAGTGGGCAACTAGACTTATGACTCTCCGTTACATACCCTTCCAGGGGCATGGGTGCATCAGTAAAGATTCTGGGTTCCTTAAGGAGGAGTACCCCAAGCGGCACAAGGCACTCCACTATCATCAGGCCCTCTTCCCAACTCTTTTTCCATTTGCTCATCCAACTGTGTGCCAGAGCCAAGACTCTGAACTTCATCTTTGTCTTGTGGGCATCTCCTAAGGAGAATGAGACATGACTGTCTTAATTTCCAAAGTACAATATTCAGGCCAGACGTTTCTGGCTTAGATGAGTGATTGTACAGATGGCCACAGCAATGGATGAAAGTGGCCCAGATCTAGTTCTCTTGGCTCAGGTGATGTCTTGAGTTAGATTTAAGGGCAAAAACATCTATTTAGAATTTAAATCTCGTCCTATCAAATGAAGGATTGGACTTCAGGTTCTAGGATTTGTACTACTTTTCTTGTTATAATAATGAGTGCTGGGGCAATGTTGGGATATTTTCATGGGCCTCTCATTCCCTTTCCCGCCTCAGACCTTGAGGCCGATTGAGTCTTTGACCATTGTCACAGTGGCATCTGAAAAGGTGGCCATCTCCTTTTTCTTTGTATTTTTTTTTTTCTTATGTGGCAGAATGGGACAGGGGATTCAAATGATTTCTGGCGGATTGAGGTTGTAAATAGAAAATTTGGAAACCGGATCAAAGTGCTGAGAAGTCGAATTCGCTTCATTCATCTGGTCACTGGTTGTGTCCTGGGCTCCTCGGGAAAGGTTCTGCCCAAGTGGTGAGTCTTTAGAGTTTTATGTCCCAACTGAGGCTCATGCTTTTCCTTTCACACCTCAAGGAGTATACCAGAAGCTTCTGTTTCCCAGTTGTCAGTGTTCACCTCATGTTTGCTGGTTTTTAGTGGCAGATGGAGGGCGAAAAGGCGACAGGGGTGTCATAGAGCACAGAGCTGCCGAGTTCCTTTGATGTGCTGTGTCATCTGATAGTGGAGCATTTGTACGCCTGGCTTGAGATAACTCTGGATCTATATATCTTTCTACAATGGGAGTGCTGTCTGCTAGAATACTCCTAGGATAGTCGCATAATATGAAAGTGTGAGGCTGAACAAAGCATGGCCACTGGGTTGAAAAGAGAGGGGTTCCATGGGTTAAGAGCAGCTGACAGTGCTGTGGTCTGGTGAGCCTCAGGGCTCCTGAGAGATATCTGTGACTACTTTCCACAGGGGCTGGGAGCAGTTGGAAGTGACTTGCACTCCATACCTAAAGGAAACCCTCAACTCCGTCTGGAATGTAGAGGACCATATCAATCCCAAATGTGAGTGAGGCCAATTCTTGGGCTGGCTCTGAAAGGAAACATTTATAAGGAACTCTTATCTTAGAAAAATAAGCCTTTATAAATTCTGCTGCCACTTCATCTTGTTGTTGTTGTTTTCTTCCTGTTTTAAAACTGATCTCTTCATATGAGTTGTCAAGATAGCTGGCTCCTTTTTCTTTTTCCATCCATTTAAACTTTCCATTCTCCTTCAATCCCCCTCTTTGAAGTAACCAGTAACCCCACTTGGGGCCAGAGCTGGTTGCCTCTTCTTATTTTCCTGCCTCTCTCTGGATTTGACCCTTCTCCTTGACACCTGTAAGCAGGTCCACCTGTCTTGTCTCCTTCTGGGCCTTTCAATCCCCTGCACCACGGGCACCTCTGCACCCTCAAGGCTTAGAGCAGGCTGGTGCATTCCCTTTACGCCCCTGTGGAGAGTCCCAGCCCTCCAGCCAGCCAGCACTTTTACAGAAACTGACAGCCACAGCCCTTGATCTGAGCCCCATATCTATACTCCCAGGCTTCTATCTGACATTTCAGTATCATCTTCAACTCAATGAGTCTCTGGATCCATCATCTGTCTCCTAAACTGCCCTCTTCATGCATCTGCTTGATTTCCCCTCCATGCTTCTCATTTCACTCTTTTTACCACCCAGTTTAACCAACCAGCTAATGAACTAAACAACTCTTTACTGAGTATGCTGGGAATCGTGTGGGGCCTGGGGATACACTGGTAAATGAGGTAGACGTGCGCCCCGTTCTCACAGACCGTCTGCCTAGCAGGGGAGAGCAGCGTTCGAGCCAGTGCGGAAATGAAGGGCTGGTGCCAAGAGCTGTGGGAACACCCAGGGACGGGCCTCGTCGTCTGTTGCCTTTGTATTTCTCAGAGTGCCTGATGAGCGCTTAATAGAAGTTGAATGAATAGTCAAGAATTGGGCCAAGCTTTCTTCCATTTCCACAGCATTCTCACCTACTTGGCAGTCAGCTTGTCAGGAAAGCTGCACTCTGACTGGCAGCAGTGTGGATATCATGGATAGCTGTGAGAGAGAATGTGTGACAATGGCTTTCTTCTGTCATTTCTGTTTCTAGTGCCAAACATCAGCCTGGACGTGCTGCAGCCCAGTTTTCCTGAGATCTTGCTGGAGTCCCACATGGTGATGATCCGGGTACTAAGGCCCCTTCCCATTTGGTGGCTTCTCTAAGAGCTCTGGGCCCCCCACAAATTCGGATCCCCGATCAGTAGCCATGGCATAGATCCACTGCCCCCTAGTGGGAGACTTTGGACAGTGTCTTCACTTCCTGGCTTATTCGGCCTTCAAAGGCATTTATTTCCCTTACTGCAGAATGATGGTGGAAATGATGATGATGACAACAGCGATGGTGGCAAACACCTACGTAGCTCTTACGTTCCAAGCACTACTTGGAGCACTGTACATATATGAACTTACTTAACACTTACGACAGTGCTTTGGAGATTATTGTTCCCAGGTTACAGGTGAGGGCATGGGGACACAGAGATTAAGGGACTTCCCTGGACTCGCACAACTGAAAGTAAGAGGTGGATCCAGGCTTCAGACCAGTCTGGTGGGCTTTGAGAGTCAGCGCTAGTTACCATTTCATTCCTCTGCCTCTGAATAGTTCTCAGATCTGTTCAAACGGCAGAGCCCCTAAAAGTCAGAGTGCTCTTGGCTGAAGACCATTCCATCATGTGAAATTAGGATTGATTCAGATGAAGAGCTCATTTGAGTGTGTTGTTTGCATGCAGCATAAAATCCCAGCCACGAGCCCACTCATGTTCCCAGACAGAAACAAACTGTAGGGGCCATGGCTGGTTCTTTTTAAGCTTTCTAACACACACTGTTTATTTTCTGTATCATTAGTAGCTGACAGCAGTTGTAGCATCAAAGGTTTAAGGACAATTGATAGAGTAAATCTTCAAACTGAGAAATTCTACCGGCTAGTGTAAATTTTCCCCTGTGAGTTAGAGAAATCCTGTTGTAGTTTTGATGCTTAAGGGGAGACCGTTTGACTCAGGTTTAGGGAAACCGGTGTTCCGTAGGAACGATGTTTAAGAACCACTGATCTCAAGGCGGAGTGATTATCACTCTGCTCTCAGGGCTGCAGAGAGGTGTAGCGATTGTTCCTTTTCCCTGGTGAGCCATTGTCAAGTGGTCTTTCCTGGAAGGGACTGTGTAAGCAGTATCAGTAAATATAGTTGACTTAAATCACCACGTTAAGTTTAAAACTTCAAATTTTGTCATGTCTGTACATTAGGAGGTGGTGAGTTGACATTAAGCAATCAGTGGGTCACATCTTCCCTGACTCTCTGCTTGTAGCTGTTGTCACTATGGCCTGGTGATGTAGCCCTTTCGAATATGTGCCTGTCAGTCAAAATACCATTCTAGGTCTGGGTAGAATTTTAAGACTGAGTCTAAATAG
This sequence comes from Aselliscus stoliczkanus, assembly GCA_033961575.1. Taxonomy (NCBI): domain Eukaryota; kingdom Metazoa; phylum Chordata; class Mammalia; order Chiroptera; family Hipposideridae; genus Aselliscus; species Aselliscus stoliczkanus. Next base: position 139,703,797 of record CM066732.1, on the reverse strand, counting down.
TCTCATTTCTCCTTTCATTATCTAAGAGGTAGAGTCAAAGAAGAAAAGGGACATAGGTGATCTTTCTTATGCAACTGACACAGAGTCAGGATGGAGAGAGAGACGCAAATAGTCCAGACCACAGAGTGCAGGGGGCAGGGCTCTTCTGCCAGCTGTGGGGAGGGCCTGAGGCCTGGGTGCACAAGGCTGCCTTGCCTGGTGAGGTGAGCTGGAACAGACCCGTTCTAGATTTCAAGCACAGAGATGATGTAGAAACGCATGTGCCTATAATGGTTACAGATTGTTGCTTCCTTCCATTCTTGGTTTAGCGAAGGAGCTGGATTTCTCAGAGTCCAACGCAGTGAGTAGGATGCCTTTGGCTTGGTATAGCTCAGGCTGGAGTCCCCGAGTTTGGGACTGGACTGGGCTGGTGTGAAGGAATTGATTTCCCTCAGCAGATGCTCTGCGCCCAGAATGATTCATTCTTCATTTTGAGGCCCTTCAGACGGCTATAATGGTTCAGGAGCTGTATAGCTGGCCCCTGGATCTGACACCCTCAGGGCACTTATGACCCTGGAGGAGCAACCCAGCCACTGCAGGGAGGCATGCAAACAATTCCCAACCCCTCCAGGAGGAGGCAGATTAGTAAGGCACTGGGTGGCGGTTCACCGAACCCGACCTTCTGAATCTTTCTTGGGCTAGACCAGAGGTTTTCAACAGGATGATTTTGCCTCCTAGGAGATATTTGGCAGTGTCTGGAGACATGTTTTTGGCTGGCATAACTGAGGGGCAGGGATGCTTCTGGCATCTATTGTGATTAGGCTGCACAGGACACCCCCATGCCTAAGGCTTCTGCAGCCCCCAATGTCAGTAGTGCCGAGGCGGAGAAGCCCTGGCCTAGTTTGTAGCGCCTTGTTCCCCCTCCGGGACATGCCTTCTCTGTGCCCTGATAATGGGGCTGGTGCCAGTCCTGGCGGCTGTTATCCAGGATCCTGACTCTTCCTTCTTGTGTTAGCCAAGGCCTGATGTTGCCATTGGAGACAGGTTGTTGGGTATCCTTGGCTACTGGATTAAAGGGCTGAGTCTGGGTCCATCGGGCTAAGTGTGCCTTCTCAACAGGCATGGTATCACTTCCAGTGGGTAACATGTATTCTGGGAGGGCAAAAAACACAACCCTTCACTTTTTAGCGTATGAGGCACAGGTATTCATACAGCCTATAAACAGGTTTACAGCAGCTATGGTATTAAAATGTCACGGGGCGGAGGGCGTTTAGGAAAAAAAAATGTCTAAAAAGTCTGGGAGAGGCAGTAATTTAAAAAGTTGAGAAACACTAATCAAAAGTCAAATTTTCAAAGTCCAGGGACTCATCAGCATTTCTGGGTGTGTGTTGGAATTGGCCTGCTGAGGGAACAGTAAGTCAGCCCTGATTTTATATGCCCCCTCCTCACCCTCTTGACACTTACCCTTGGCCTGGAAGATGGGTATATGTTTTGTGCCCATAGGAAGCAAATCCCTCCCTCCCCTTTCTCTGAAACAGAGAGGGCCTGACTAGACTACCTCTGGGGGGGCTAGAGGCTTGCTTGCTGGGAGAAGCGGGGCAGGTGTAAGCAGGTGGACAGTGACTGAGAGTGCACACCTAGTTCTTCCCTGCACGTGATGGAGAGGAGAGAGGGTTTCTCCTGGCACGTGGCCATCTATCAGAGATCCTTGTGCCTCGCATTTCTGTCAGCCCTCTCGATCTCTGTCCTGACTAGCTTTTCTTTTTTTTAAAAAAAGATTTTATTGGGGAATTGGGGGAGGGGAACAGCGTCGGGGAATTGGGGGAGGGGAACAGACAAGTTGTGGTCCTTTTTTGTTGTTGTTGTTCTTCAGTCTAGTTGCGGAGGATGTTGCTTCACTGGCCCATGTTGGTATCGTCATTGTGTTCTTCCCGGGTGAGGCAGATTGGTCTCCAGCCTCGGGATGGCTGCTTACTGCAGCTCTTGGCACTCACACCGGCTGCCGGCCACTCACTGTAGCTTATGGCAGCCCACTGCAGCAGATGCTGCAGCCCACACCATTGCCGGCCATCTTAGCTATAGAGGCAACCGGGTGGAGCTGTTGTTCACCATCTTAGGTATAGAGGCAACCTTAGCTATAGAGGGCAATGTCACTGGCCCTCATATGTGGGATCCGAACTGGGGCCCTGCTGCTCAGAGCTGGCGCCCCAAGCCAGCTCCTAACCAACGCACCACTCGGCTGGCCCCTGACTAGCTTTTCTTTGCCACTTTCCTATAGGGGAACAATGGCCTCAAACCCAAGGACCATGAATTCACGTCCAAACCCTGGCACTGGCCTATCAACTACCAGGTAGGGCCGAGGCTAGAGCTCCTCCCAGGAAATGCAGCCAAAAAATGATCACTGAGACTTGGTGGCGGTGGGGTGTGCTGGCTGACGGGGTGAGGCCTTGCCTGGCGAGGGGTGCCTGGAGATGGGCCTCTTTTCTGCCCTGACTCTGACCCAGCCTTCCCAGAGATCACGTAGAATTTTCACATTCCGAGCCTCCTGTCCAGGCCCCCTGTCTCGGAAAGATGACCGGTCTCCTCCCCCTGGGACGCGTGCAGCTGGGATGGGCCCTGGGTCAGGAGCATGTCCTGTGCTCCACAGGGCCTGCGCTTCTCAGGGATCAATGACACGGACTTCCGAGTGTATCTGCTCGGCAACCCGGTGAGTGCCCACGTGTGCCAGTTTGGGCCTCGAGCCAGGCCTGTGGAGAGCTTTGCTTTCCTCTCACACTCCTGTTCTCATTTCCATGCAGGTGGTTTGGTGGCTGAACCTGTCGAGCATTGCCCTGTACCTTCTCTCAGGGAGCATCATTGCTGTCGCTGTGCAGAGAGGGGCGCAGCTGTCTGCAGAGGTTGAAGGTCAGGTCCCGTGGCCTCTGCCTCCCCTGACCTAGCAGCTGGCAGGGGGCCTCAGTCAGGGGAAGGGCTGCCTGCTGATGGCCACTCTTTCCCTTCTCCTTCGCTTTGTAAAGCTCACAGTCACCAGATGCCCGGTGCTGGGTTAAATATGACATCCTCCCAACAACCCTATAGGAGAGGGATTATTATCCCCGTCTGTGGGTCAGGAAACCACGGCACAGAGGTTAAGAACCTTGTCCCAGGACATGTTAGTAAGTGATACAGCTGAGGTTCAAACCCAAGCAGTCTGAGTCCAGGGTCTGCACTTTGCGCCTCTGTGCTCAGCACGGAGCTGCCCATCTCTGCTGCCCCCTCCTTGTTCCATGGCCCTGACCTCTAGTCGGGTAGAGAGGACCCCCCCAGGGCAGGATCTGTGGGTTCCCATCCTAGTGCTGCTCCTGGTAATTTAGCTTCTAGGCCATGGACCACAGCCCCGGAAACATTCACACGGCTCTTTTTTTTTTTTTTTGAGGGCAGTGTCACTGGCCCTCACATGTGGGATCCAAACCTGGGCCGCTGGCCTCCCAAGCCAGCGCCCAACCGCCGCGCCACTCACCGGCCCCACACAGGCTCTTTTTGCCTCTGCAGCTCCCTGTCTGAACAGCCATAGTCCCAGACCCCCTCTATCCCACCTCCCCCTTCACCTCTGACCTCACCTCCACCCTGTCTGCAGCTGCAAAGATCTGTGAGGCAGCAGCGATGTGGGAGATGGAGGAAGCGGGCAGCTCCCTGGCGGGTGTACAGGGTTTTACTTTCTTTAGAGGCCGCGCTGCCTCTGGCTGGTGTTTGGTGCCCCTTCCATGGGTGCTGCGGCCCCACTGGGCTGGGTTGTGAGCAGGGCTCTTGCGAGCCCGTTGCTCCTCTCTTCTGCCAGCTGCCAGAGGGCTGTTGGACTTGGTCCAGATGAGGGGAGGAAGGCCCAGTAAGTGATGTGGCCCTCCAGTCCCACAGCAAGGGAGGGGCAGAGCTGGACTCGAGTCCCGGCTCCCTGTCCCTGCCCGTCTGCTGACGGGGGCTGTGCTCCTTGGGTCCAGGGCTGTCCCATGTCCTGCTGCAAGGAGGCGGTCAGCTGCTGCTTGGCTGGATGCTCCATTACTTCCCGTTCTTCCTGATGGGCCGGGTCCTCTACTTCCACCATTACTTCCCAGCCATGCTCTTCTCCAGCATGTTGACAGGTCAGCACTGCCCCCTGGACTTGGGGATGAGGGCGGAGGACAGGGAGGGGAGGAGGCCACGGGCAGCAGCAGTGCGGAGTGAACCTGCTGCCCTCACCTGGGCGGCCCCTTTCTCCTGCGTCCCCGGAAGTCCCCCTGACAGGCGGTGCTGGGCCCTCTCCTTCCCACCAGGCCTTCTGTGGGACACTCTGCTGCGGCTGTGTGCCTGGGGCCTGGCCCCCTCGGCTCTGGCAGGCGGCGTCCATGTTGGGGGAGTCCTGAGCCTGCTCCTGGTTGCTGCCTACAGGTGAGTGTCCTCTGTACCCGGCGTCGCTGCCCTGGCCCCAACCCTTGTGCCTCAGCCCTGCGTGCATTTCAGAATCCCCTGAGGTGCTTTCAAAGCGTGCTGGTGCCAGCTCCAGGAGTTTTGATTCAGTTGAGCCCAGTTTGGGCCCAGTCAGCCACAGTTTCAAGCTCCCCACATGGCCCTAATGTGCAGCCAAATAAGAGAAACATGGGGCTGCCTCTGCATCCCTTCCTTATGCCAGTGGTTCCCGGCTTTTGTACCTCCAGCACACCTGGAGGGCTCCCCTCTTGAGTCACAGTGGCTCCCCCCTGGAATAGCTCTCAGTGGGGCGAGGGTAATGGGGGTGTGTGGCGAGGCTCAGGGTAACTGGAAGAAGGGCGTCATTTGGAAAGCCACCCCTCTTCTCCCCACCTTGCCAGTCTCACAGGTCCCTGTTGAGAGTCACTGGCCTATAGGGGGTAACATAAAAATGTGAACAGGAAATGGTGACCTGTGACCTGAGAGCACTCCCACATTTTAACAAATACTCCCAGCCAAACAGTCCATGACCAGACCCCTGGACTGGTCTCTCTCCTGGGCCTCTGGGGAAGAGCCCTTTGCGTTACTGTCAGTAAGTCAGCATCTACTAAGCTGCCAGGCTGCAGTGCGCCCAGTGGGAAACACAGACAGCCGTGGTGTGGAAGGGACGGGGCCCTGTGGGTGGAGAAGGTCTGACGAGCCCCAGCGGGAGGAGCTGGGTTTGAAAGGGCTGTAGGGCTGCGTGTCTCTGAGGCACCGGCATGCCAACTGCCTCCCTTTGAATTCTGTCTCACAGCTTCTACCTCTTCCACCCTCTCGCCTACGGGATGGTTGGTCCCCTAGCCCAGGACCCCCGAAGTCCGATGGCAGGACTAAGGTGGCTGGAATCATGGGACTTTTGAAGGCACTTCAGGAACTCCAGCCTCAGTCCAGGAACTTCTTGGAGCCAGCCCCTGGGTCTTCCCCGCTGCGGAGGCAGCTGCCCAAGGAGCCCGAGGAATCCTGCCGCCTGCCAGGCCCAGGCCCTGGCCGCACACCCAGAACCACACGGGAGAGCCACAGCTCTGCCTGCAGAGCTGCCACGGCTGAGGATGGCTCAGCCCCAGAGGACAGCACCTCGGCCCTTTCCCCAGTGTGCGTGAGTGTGTGCGAGAGTGGGTGCGAGTGCCGGAGCGTGAGGGCACGTTTGTCCATATGCCTGTGGAATATAGACTGTGACTGAACAGCTGCGTGCCATAAACTCTAATAGTCCAGAGCTCCAGTAGTATTTTCTGGTATTTCTTTCACATTGGATTTGGTTTGTAAGCCCTCCAGGAGGGCTGAGAGTGCTGACCCCATCTTGGCACCTCACCAAGGGAAGGGCAGGTGGGACTGGCAGAGCTGTGCTGCCTCCTCACAAACTAGCAGTGACAGCTGAGCACCCACCTGGCTGCCGCTGGGAAGGCTCCTGTGGGGCAGCAGGTGGATGGACTTCCTGTCTGCCGAAAGCACAGAGGACTGGACTCGCAGGCCCCCCTCAGTCCTTGGTTCCTCACTGTCTGAGAATGTCACACGATGAGATTGGTGAGAGGAATGGCTTCCTATCTGTGGCTGCTCTGGGTTCCCAGACCCTGGATGCCAAGATGGCTTCTTACCACCCATCTCTTTCCCTCTGCATCCAGCCTGGTTGTGAGGACAGGACAGATGCATTCTCCTGATGGCCTTTGGGCTCCTTGCTTAGCAGCCAAGGTAGATGTGCCCCAGAGCAGGGGTCTTTGTGGTGCTGGGCTGGGGTCCCAGTGTGAGCTAACGTTCCATCACTTGTGAAGTGCTCCCCATTTTTGCTTCTCTAGTCCTGCCCTGCTGACTCCCCCTTTCATTCCATTTCATTTCCCTTTCTCTGTGTCACTGCAATCTCTTTGTCCCCGAAGTCCCAGAGCTTCTAGAAATGCATTAAAGCTTCTACTCTGTATTACTTTGAAGTCCAAGTGAGAAGCTCAGAGCTGTTCCTTTCACTTCCTCCCCAAATGAAACAGATTAAGAGAACCCTTGAGTCACAACCCAGTCAACCCAAGGCCATCCCTCCAGCCTGCGCCCTCGTCCAAGCACATGGCAGATACTTATTTTGTCTCAGAAGTCTGTGATACATCAAGGTTAATGATGAGTCTCTGCCACACTCCATCTTCCGTCCTCTGACAGGGTCACAGCTCTTTAGAGCATCTTCAGGAGGCAGTTGCCACGGAGACTGGAAATTGGTCCCAGGGACAGGCTGTGCTACCTACTGGGTAGTGGGGAGGGAAGCTCCTGGCCATGCGTGGATGTTCAGACCAACCATCATTAATGTTAATAGAGGAAATACAGCGACCTCAAAAGCAAGACAGGTTTGTTAATTAGATCTGGGGCCCGATGGCCTCCCTCCCCCAGGGCTGCAGCCCTTTTGACTTCCCCCAGCCGGAAGCGCTGCCTGAGTGCTGAGTCTGGGCTGCTTGCTTAATTGCGTTTCTGGAAGGGAAGGGGAACAGGGATGGAGAACCTCTGCTCACCCCAGCCACGCCACCACTGCCCTCCGCTCCTCCCTGCAGAGGAAGTTGGTTTCTTGTGAGCTGGATGGGGGCAGCCCTCTGGGTGGGCTGTCCTGGAGGTTGAATGCAGGAATCCGAAGAATGATGGCCCACAATGATAACCCGGAGCGGGCTGATGTTCCCTCGTGTCCTGATTTCCTAATAGGAGCTCATTGGAAGGGAGGTGCTCCGAAGGAGACAGAGGGCAGCCACTCTGAGTGCAGGTGAGGAAGGAGAAGCCTCAGGCAGCTCCCTGTCCTCTCCCTGCTAACCTGGCCACTCTGGGGACAAAGCGTTCCTCCGTCTCCTCCATTGCTTTCCAAAGAGGGGAGAAGGAGACTTGTCTGCCCACTCACCCTTCCTCCTTGCCAGACTGCTAGGTCGGTACTTCTCTGGGGACCAGGCCACATGGGTTGATGCAGCTTCAAGTGCTCGGGTTCTGTTGGAAGATGCTGGGGAGGGGGGCTGTCAGGGTGGTGCTTTGAATATGGGCTCCAGCGCCCAGGAATTGGCAGAACTAAGACACGCCCCACAGTCTCGCTGGTGGAGGAAGAAGAGATTTGTTAGTCCACCCTCCAGGTGACTTCTTGAGCCACATTTTATATTTAAAAAAAAAAAAAAGTTTCCACAGGTGATCAGAGGCCATTTACTTTTGTAATAAATAGCTCTTATTTTGAATGCCATGTTGTTCTTCATGTACTTCATTGAATCTGACTTGCCCTCTGGCGCCCAGAAAGAGAAGAATGTTTTGGGTGCAGGAACCATTCCACTGTGTCTCATGTCTGAGGCCATTCTAATTCCAGCAGAGGCCCTGGGCTGGGCAGGTGGGCCCGGTTTTACCCCAGCGGGCATTTGGGCACTCCTGTGTATCAGGTTACTTGAGTAATGTTGGTTATTTTGATTTATTTAAACTTATTCCAAAATAAGTAGGGAGCTGGACCTTATTTTTTCTCGTTTAACCTGTCCACACAAGTATAGAAAGGAGTAAGAGAGAGTAATAGTCACCTACTTCTGAGACGGTGGAGTGGCCCAGCATTGTAGCAACTTCCTTCCTGCCCACCGGAGGCCCCACTCTTGCCAGGGGTCTTCTGTTACCAGGAGTGATGTTAAGGTCCAAAGTAGGTAAGAGCTGACTCATGTTAGACAGTAGGTGGAGGTGGGGGGGAGGGTAAGAGGAGTAGCACTGCACTGTGAAATTGGGGGTCTTCCGGGCTGCCTGAGCCCCGCTTCCCTCTTAGGACCAAGAGTAGCTGGAGATGGGAGAGGGAGAAGCCCCTGCCAGTCCTTAGGAGGGGGAAACGCTGAGGATAGGCAGGTTAGAGATGGACCGAACACTTGGACTGGCACAGCTTAGTTTACCAAGTCCCTACCCATCTGACACTTAATCCTCATCAAGGCCCAGTGAAGTCAGTGCTGTTTTTGTCCCCATTCTACCCATGAGAGATTAAATTACTTGCCTACGGTCCCATGATTAGTAAATAGTGGGGCCAGGGTTAGGCACCGAGTTGGGCTTTTTCTGCCTCTGCAGCCTGGTCCTGGGACTAGAAGCACTTCCCCAAAACAACTGGCAGCCCTGGATGCCCTGGGGAGAAGGCTGGGCTTAGCTCGGCGGCAGCCAGAGTCATCCTGCTCCCCTGTGCGCTCTGCTGAACACACGGATAGCTCATCCAGGGCCCGGTGTTCCCTGGTGCACCCAGACAGGTGGTTTTCTGGGAGGGAAAAAAGCCCTGATTTGTAGTGTTTGCAATTTCCATGGTGTAAATACTCCTGCCGTGGCCTATTTGAGGCTACCAAGCTGATGTCACTGAACGAGTTGGAAAGACGTGCACAGTGGGTTCGCACAAGCCATCTAAGAGCCAGTTCCAGTACACCATTGATCCAGGCCCGGTGACCTTGGCTTGTTCTGAACTACGGACAGAGCTCTTGGTCACAATCCATTAAAGGGAGGGAGGCAGCGGATCATGGAGGACTAAGGATGGGCCAGGAGACCTGAGGTCAAACCCTGGCCCCACCACTTACTAACGATGTGACCTTGGGCTAGTTACTTGACCTCTTTGCCTCTGTTTCCTCCGTGGTAAAAGGAGGGTATAATGAATAGTACCTGCTTCATAGAGTTCTCGTGAGGATGAAAGGAGTTACTGCTGCTAAGTGCCTTGCGCAATGTCTGGACACAAATGCTTGATAAGTGGTAGCTCTTCATTATTGTTGGGGATAAAGTGACCCAATGTCAGCACTGGCTGTAGAGCAGTATTTGAACTCTCCTTGATTAGAACCTCCTGCCCAAGTCATGGACAGGTGTCAGGCAGGGAGGTGAGCCCCTGTGACTTTTCCCCCAGCCCCTCAGATGTAGATTCAGACCCTCAGTCTCTGGTTGCAATACGCCACCCTAAGTGCTTAGACCCAGCAGGATCCTCAGGCCTTTTCTGCAAGGGGAGCAGAGATTAGAATATACTTAGCCTTCTCCTGCCTGCTCCTGGCTCTAGAAAGGCAGAGTGAGTGCCTACTTCATCACTTATTAGCTAAGGCCATTACCTCCCATTAATGTATCAGATCCCAGACCCTGTCCAAAGGGGACAGGAGGCAAGAAGGGTCCTGAGTACAGACTGCCGTCAAGAGGTGCCAACTGGGTGGAGTGGGCAGCCTTCGATAAGCCAGGTGGCCTGCCTAGAGCACTGGGCATCTGGGCACTGAAAGAAAGTGAAAGTTGATGGAGCCGTGACCTTCCCCTGTGACCGGCTGCACCTGTCTGCACGGCCACGGGGTACCTAGCTGGAAGTCTAGTCCCCGGAAACCCTTGGCCTCCTCCCTTCAGCCCCCAGTCTCAGTGCTCTTATATGAGGATCTATTGAACTCTTAGGACACGAACCTGGCTGTCTTACAGACTTGCACTCCTGCTCCAGCTCAGAGACCCCAGAGATGTGTGGGGAGATGGGGAAGAGGGGAATAGGGGGTACTGAGACTCCTGGGTCCTTGTAGGAGGGAGAGCAGCTCGATGGTTTCATTGGGCTTGAGCGCATAAAAGAAGAGTTCTGCTGAGGCCCTTAGTCCTGATTTGGGTCCAGAAGGAGAAGTTCTAGAAGGCAAGGACTCAACACTCCATGCGCAGCACAGGGCAGGCCAGCGAGCCACAGCCTGTTCACAGCTGATGGCCCCAGAACACCTGCCCACACTATCCACGAAAACAAAGGAGGTGGACCAAGAGGCCCCTGGAGAACCCTGACACCCGACCCTGCTGTGCACTAAGTACAGCTGAGGACATTGAAAGAAGTGGGCAGACTGAGAGGCGATGGGCTCAGAAACTTGCAAATAATGATAAATGAGGGTGAAAATGGGCTTGCTCTCCCGAACCTGAGCCACTACACCTGGGCTGGAGCTCGAGGAACTTTCAGGCTTGAAAGAGAAAAAGTGTAGGTCTAATTGACAGGTGGCCAACTTCACACCCGAATAGCGAGCATGAGATTCTGTTCCCGAACTTATATTTAATAACATAAACAGCACTTCTACTTAAACTTTTCAAAAAGTCCTTTAAAAATTGTGGGATAGTAGAAAGTTTGAGCTGATCTCCCTCAGTGGCCAGGTCGCACAGTGCTCATAGCTGCTGCACCCGAGACCCACTCGGCCAAGCAGAGCTGCGTGATAACTGCAGCCCACAGGTCTCTAAAGATGGAGTCTTAGGAAAACCCGGCCTAGCTGGAAACAACTGCGGCCTTGGCCCTGTCCCTCAGGCAGCCAGCCCAGTGGCCCCCAAGGTGTGGGGGTGCCTCAGTCAAATCCAGAACTAAGGCAGAGGGCACTCCCAGCCTCAGCCTAGTCACACAGGTAGGTGATCTGGCATCCCCGACCTTGGGGAGGAAGGAAGGAGGTGGCAAACTCATACCCAAGGCGATGGCAAGCGCAAATGCTTCCGGACAATGTCTGAGTAAGGCTTGTGGAGAGATGCCTCATGCAGAGCCTACCCGAGACGATCAAATTCAACACAGCTCCTTAACTAGTAGGTGGTACTATTACCACCCGTTTCCAGGTGAGAAACAGGTCCAGAGAGGCCTGATGATTTCTGTTGAGCTGTGAAGCCCGGCCATTTCCCAGGACACCAGGCCGTCTCCGGCCAGAGCCAGTTGCCCAGAGAGTCGTGCCTTGATTGACAGAGAAGGGCGAGGAGGCCCCCCGATTGCTTTAAAGCGCCCCAGTCGGGAATCACGGGGCGGGGCGCGCTCCGAGCCGCGGGGCTCAGGGTGCAGCAGCCGGAGCAGGGTCCCCAGAAGCGCCAGAGGTGCTGGTAGGGTTGGTGTGTCTCCACCTAGGACAGGGAAGGAGTGGTGGGTGGGTGGATCCCTCCCGGACGAGACCCAGGGGCCGCAAAGGCCCGTGTCGCCACTGGAAGGCGCAGCACGTGCAGTGACGGTGCCCGCGCCCCGAGGGTACCAGTCTTGCACCCTGTGTCCCCGGCGAGCATGGAGCGTCCGGAGACTGAGCTGATCCGGCAGAGGTGGCGGGCGGTGAGCAGCTGCCCTCTGGAGCATGGCACAGTGCTGTTCACCAGGTGAACCAGTTTACCCAGCTGTTCAGGCTGAAGAACTGGAGTCATCCTTACTTCCTTGTTCTCTCTCTGACCCCACATCTAATCCATCCTCAGATCCCATTCCTATATCCTCAGATGACCAGGGCTGGGGCCTGCATCTGGTCCTTACCTGCTGTGTGACCCTGGCGCTGCCTTGACCTCTCTGAGCCTCCATTTTTTCCTCTCTGGTATGGCTTCTTTTAGAACCTTAGAAAGGTAAGGCGCCTTTGGGATTAGCCGCTCTGCTCAGTTTTCTATTGCTGTGTATAAGATCATCCGAAACAAACGATTTCTGACTTTAGTGGGGTGATTCTGTTCCACGGCATGGCTGGAATCGTTCACACAGTGCATTCAATTGGGGGCTCATCTGGGGCTGGAATGGCCAGGACAGCCTAGCATCCTGGGGGTCCCTCTTCCTGTGGCCTCATCGTTTGGTAGGCTAGCCGGGCTTCTGTGCAGAGCCTCTGCTATGTGATCCGACTCATGAGGCCATGCCTGGCCTATGGCTTTTGAATGTCTGACACTCACTCTGGTGCCCGGGCTGACCTGGCTTTGGAAAGGCCAAGCAGCCTCCTCTGACCTGTGTCTTGAGCCATCCTAAGCATGGGTGCTTTTTACCTCTCTTGGAGGCCACCCTGTTGCTTGTGCATGGGTATGTGTGTGGGGGTGCTGTGCGGTGGGGGTGGTTCCTTCCTCCTCTAATCCAGGTCTCAGCCCTGTAATCCTCTCTCCTGTATTCTTCCTCTATCAGCCCACGTGTCCTATCTGATACAAAGAACCACCCCACCCTACACCCCTCCTTTCTCTTCAGCTACAGTCCAGTTCCTTTACTGCCTTTGATAGCAAAACTCTTCGAAAGAGTTGTCTTTCCTGGCCATTTTCTCACTCCTATGAGCACACTGAAACCTATTTCATCCCCACCCCTAATCTGTTACGTTCCAGGTCACCATCAACCTCCATCCTGCCGAATTCAGGATCACATCTCAGCCCTTATCTTGCTCTTCTGCTTGGCAGCACTTGGCAGAGTCAACCACTCTTTTGTTTATTTGTAAACTTTTTATTATGGAAAAATATTCACATACACAAAAATCAGACCCTAGTGAATCTCCATGTACCCTTCACCCAGCATCAATGGTGAGCAACTCAAGATCTCCCCGACCCCTCTTATTTTGCTGGAGAGTTTTAAAGCAAATCCCAGACTTCCCATCCTTTTACCTGTGAAGTTCCATATGAACTTCCAGCTGATACTGGGTTTTTTTTTGTCTCATGGCATGTCCAGCACTCTAACTTGGCCAATGCTTCTTTGTGGTGTCTTTGAACTCACTCCTCTATGCTCTGTGTTTACTGTCAAGTGTGGATACAGCTGGGGCGCCCTCCTTCTTCTTTGAGTCCCTTGCTTTCCTTGGCTTTTGGGACACCAAGCTCTCCTGGTGCTCCCCCTTCCCTGCGGCTACGCCTGCTCAGTCTCCCTTGCAGATTCTCCTTCCCCTTTTACGTAGAGGTCTCAGCCAGTCCCGTTTTAAATACCACCCACATACTGATGACTCTGACGTTTACATTGCCACCCTAACTGCCTCCTACTCCAGATTCTGGATCAGTCCACTTGACCAACATCCCTATGAGGCATCTCACATGTAACACGACCAAAACAGAACTTGGTCGTTTTCCTGTCCCCGACCCCCTCTTCCGGCGTCCTCAGCTTCAGTAAACCAGTTTACCCAGCTGTTCAGGCTGAAGAACTGGAGTCATCCTTACTTCCTTGTTCTCTCTCTGACCCCACATCTAATCCATCCTCAGATCCTATTGTGGATTCTCTACCCCTCCCCTCATTCACTGCCTCATCCTTGTCTAAGCTGCCATATTATCTCTCCCAGGTGGCTTTCTGGTCCACCTTGTCCCCACCCAGTGGCTACAGAGATTGCTTCAACCCCTAAGGGGATCGTGTCGCCCCCCTGCTCAGGACCCTCCAGTAGATCCCCACATCACTAGAATGAACCCCAGAGCCCTAACAGTGGCCTCTGTCGCGCCCTCAGACCTTGCCTCTCTCCTCCAGCCTCCCTGGCCACCCCACCCCTCCTTGGGCCCTGCAGAGACCTTCCCGGTTGCCTTCAGGCAGCCTCTAGAGCCCACATGTCTCCTCTCCACAGAGCTTGCTCTGGGTCCTCCCCATCTTGTCACTCCCTCTCCCCTTATCCTGCTTATTTTTTCTTCAAAGCACTTATCCCGACCCAACAGCCCCCATATAAATACGTGTATTGCATTTATAATCTATTGCAGTTGAAATGGGAAGGCTGACCGGAAAGCCATTTTGGGGTCTGTGTTTGGAGGGGAGGGAAGAGAAGATTCTTTAAACCCTTGCTGAAGCTGGCGCTGGAGGTAACCCCTGAGGCCCAGTGTGTGTCTGTCTGTCCAGCCCACAGGGTAGTACTCACTGCAGAGGAAGACGATTGCAACAGAAGCTGTGCCAGTGCTAGGTATTAGCCCCTTATAAGCCAGAAAGCAAATGTTTGTTTGGGCTAACTTTTGATTACCTACCAGGCACCTGGCAAGCTGAGTGAAGGCAGCTTTCCCAGCCTGTGGATGCCTGGTTATTTACAGGCTGCAGGGTCACACCCTCCCCAAGGTGAGCAACAGTATGAGGTGCTGAGACCAGCTTCCCCCATTCCAGGGATGCTAGGCTGGGATCGGTTTTCTTACCCATTCAACCCTCTCTGTACATTAGTCACCTGGAGGGCTTTTGTAAAATAGGGGTGCCTGGGCTCCACCCCAGAAAGTTTGGTTTGTTCCAGGATGGGGCGTGGACATTGGGGTTGTTGAAAATCTCCCAGGAGACTCATTTGCAGCCAGGATGGAGAACCCTAGCCCTGGAGGCTTGAGATGCGCTGGGCTGCTGGTTGTCAAGGCTGAGAGACAGTCAAGTGCTCAGAAAACATCCTGTTGAGAAAAGCTGTGAAGCACCTTCCAGTAAGCCAGGCTCCCCCATGCCTGCCACAGAGCAGTCTTAGAAACCTGGAGTTGGGCCAGCCTGGAGGTTCCTCGGGACAGACCTGAGCCTCCTCCTAGCATGATGGCTTTGGGAGACTGGCGTGGGGCCACGTCATGCTTGGCCTCCTGGACCCCAGGGTCCCCCTGCCTCCTCCCCAGCCCTGGGTTGCCCAGCCCGGCACTCAGTCTCCCTGGGCCTCCCTGGCACCAGGCCTCCCTCCTGCCCTTTCCCCAAGTCCCATCCCACACCAGGTACGTCCACCTTCCAGGCCTCCAGGCCTCCTGGCCTGCTGAGGACTTCACATGCGAGGGGCCACAGCCCCCTTCTTCAGCTTCTTTGTGTGTCTTTCTATGTCTGTATCTGCTTGAGCAAAGCCCCCTGAATGCTCTCCTGAAACACGGAATGGCCTAGGGCCTGTGATCTGGGCGATTCTGGAGCCTGCTGGTCACTGAGGAGACCCTGAAAAGCAGCGGTTATAGCAGGATTTCGTGGGTCCTAGGAAAAGTTTCCTTGTTCCTATAGCAGCCATCAGCCCAGTAGGGCACAGCCCCTCCCACCCAGCCGGGGAGGTTTTCATACATCTCTCCCCTGGAGCAGCCCTTGTGGATTTCACCTGACTTGACTTGGAAACTAATTGTTCTGAGGGGAGAGGGATTAAGGGGACAGGCCCCATGCCCAGGCTCATGCCATGAGGAGTTTTGAACCCATGCCCACTGATGGACTATGAAAGGCTGAGGGTCCAGTGATGGGGGCTGGGGAACAGCCCTTGGGCAGCCTGCTGCTGAGATTGCCCTCTGTCCTCACCAGGAGCAGTGGGAGAAGTGGGCTCCCCTACCCTGTTTTCTCAGCCCCTCCCCCCACCACTCACTGCCCAGCCGAATCTGCTCTGTTCAGTAATAAGGCAGCGCAGTTGGCCTCATGTTCTCCTACCCTCTACTTTCTAGAGGAGATGAGCAGCCCGGGGTCATCAAGCTGGCTAGAAGAAGGCCAGCACCCTGGTGTTCCAGGCCAGGACGTGTGTCTGCTCCTTGCCATGGTGAAGGAGCACACATAACTAGCCTTTGTGAGAGGCTGTTTCGCATCCCATCAAGGCCTGACCTGGCAGCCTCACTCACCTCCCAAAGTCTAACCTCTCCTCACCCTCCCCTGCCCTCATGCTGCTGGCAGAGGCTGGTGCAGGCTTGAGCCCTGCCTGCCACTCTTTCTGGGGCCTCTACCTGAAGCCTTCATCTTGTCAAGTCCAGTGACTAGTCTGGCCCACGGCCCGCTCTCAGGGTCCAGCATTCACCCTGGGGCTCCTGCTGCTCAGGGGAGACTGCACCAGTGGATTCTGGGGAGCTCACAGATCAGAAAGTTCTCCCTACTGCTCAGGAAGCTCTCAGGGCATCCATAGCAGGAAGAATGAGGCAGATTCCCTTCTTGTCTCTCCAGCAGACCAATCAGCACTTTCCAGGCCTTCCCCCGTGCGGCCATGGAAGTCCCCAGGGGTGCGAGGATCCCGTCAGGGGCAGCTCTGGCCCCAGAGGTCAAAGCCATCAAGGTGCGGTGTTCCTGCCCAGTGACCTCAGGGAGGTTCATCCCTTGGCAGCTTTGGCTCCTTCCAGGTGGAGGGAAGGCGCTGCCCGCGGGGCCAGAGGCAGAGGCACAGGCCAGCAGAGGTTGGGAGGACTGTTTATTCAAGGCACGGTCATAGCATTAATAACAAGAAGGTTCAACATTCTAGCACATTCCTTTAGTGGTGGTGGCCAAGGAAAGTCCATACCTCCCACCCGGGTCCCCAGAGGGTACAATGCTGCTGACAGGCACTTTGCTTCCAGAAGTGTCTGAGGCAGGCAGGCGTGGAGCTGCCCTAGGCCCAGTGGGGCACTTCTCGAGGGCTCTAGGCAATACCAGGTCCCCACCCCACCCCCTCTAGAGGCAGCTCCCTCCAGAAAGAATCAAATCTGAGAGGGGGTGCTTCAGTGGACATATGGGGGAGGGGCAGCTGGGAAGTGGCCAGTGGGGTAGGTTGGAGGCCAATGCGTGAGGCAGGTGTGGGCTGAGAGAGCGGGCTGCAGGGGAGGTGCCCGGATGTGGTATGTAAGGAGCCAAAACCTGCTTACCTCCACACCCCCACAGTGACCGAGGATGGTCGAGTGGCTGTGAGGGAGCCCTGCCAGTTGCCTGGATCTCCAGGAACAGTAGAGAAGTGGACTCTGGAACTTGCCCAACATTCGCACCGCATTCTCTCAGAACCAGATTGCACTTGCAATCAGAGGGAGAAGCCCTGAGGCATGCTGCCATGTCATCTGCTGGGACCATTTCCATATGTAGCTTCCACAGGGTGCCAGGAAGCAGGGTGAGAAGAAAGGAGGGACAGCAGTGGAAGCATCGGGAACAGTGCAGCAGGGGCTGCAGAGACTAGAGGTAGGTGCCAGCAGGTAGTGCCCAGTGAAGGAGAGCCCACAGGACAGCGCCTGGCAGGACTCCCACACACACAACACACCAGGTCACTCTGGGGGTCAGGCAGGGCCTGGAGCTCCCTGCTGGGGCGCTGACCACCCTACTATGGAAAGGACCTGTCTCCTTGTTGGCTGGTGAAATCCTAGGGAGGAGGTCCTGTGGGTGCTGGGTTTATGAGAGACTGGCTGGGTATAATCTCCTCCTTATTCCCAGCTGGACAAGGATGGGGAGAGACTGCCTCTTTCCTAGCAGACTCAAGCACTCTGATAAGATCCTTCAAGCCAAAATCTGAGCCAAAACCTGGAAGGTACAGCAACGTTTGCCCTCCGAGCAGTATTTCCCCTATGGGGTGAAGCTTAGAACTTCCAGAGCTAGGATGTGGGCAAGGATGGAGCAGGGATGAGGCCCAGGTGATCTGAGTTCAGGGGCATCCACGTGCCTGGGAGCCGGCAAAAACACCCAGGTGTGGTGAGTCTGGGGCCCACCTTCAGCAGGTTGGCTGCAGGGACCTTGATCTTTGGAGGAATGAGCTCAGGAGAGCTCAAGAGCATGCAGACCCCATTCAACTTGGCTCATTCTGGTCCGCTGAGGTCCCAGCTGGCCTTCTCCATGTCCTCCTTTGCTGGGTGCCTGGTGGTCCTGATAGGGGCCTGCCCCCAGAAACAGAGGCCTACACTCCCTTTCTGGGGCAAAGGTGCTGGATGTCCGCACTATTGCTCCTTCACAGGATTGACTCCTCCAGGCTTCAGGTGGTGGCAGCCCTGGGAGGGCAGCCTTACTCCACTAGAAAGGGCTTCTGTGTGGGGGACACAACCGCCACCTCCACCCCACCCCACCCCTGGCAGAGTATCCAGTCTGAGCCAGGACCGCCCTGGAGGCCACTTGAGGGGTCTTCAGTCCAGAGTACAAGGTGGCCCTGAGAGGACAGGAAAGGTCCTACTTGGAGGCCAGGGAATGGCCAGTGCCTTCAGTTTGAACTATGGACATCTTACCCTAAGCTGCTGCCCACCTTGGCCATGCTGGGGGCCCAGGCACCCAGGTGGGTATGAGGCAGGAGCAGCTCTCAGTGGGCACTCCTGGGCCTTGGGGGTCCTCTCATTAGGCCCTGGGAGCTTGAGAATATATGATGATGTCCCACCGTTTGGGGAGAAGACCCCCTCTATGAATTCTGCCTCTGTCCCTCCCACCTTATAGTAACTAGCCGAGGTTTGCCTCCATCAAAATGCACACAGGTCCCATTTAATGAGCTCCAAGTGACCATGTCCGAGCTACCCCTACAAGAACACAAAGGAGAAGGGTCTCTACCCTGCCACTCCTGGGCACATTTGTTGAGGGGCAGAGGAACTGCCTCTCAGGTCTAGGGTCTTAGCTGCCCCTTGCTCCGGGGGAGTAGGGTGCAGAAACTCTCTTTGCAGAACCCCATGCAGGGAAACCTGGATGAGGTAGTCACCTGTCTTGTTAATGAGGCCCAGCACACATACCTTTGCTTCCTCAGATTGCAGGGAGGGATGGGCCAGGAGTGAAGACGGGGGTGGGGGGGCGTCAGAACAGCAGAAGCAGCTCCTTGGTAGGGCAGCTGGTGGAAGGGTGGTGAAGACCCTGGAGAGTCTTCAGTGGGCTTCTTTCTGCCTTCTCCCTTATGCACACCTCCTCCATCTTGACCCCAGGAAGGTCCCCCAGCTTTCAGTCCCTGTGCCCAGGGCTTCAGCCACTTCTCCCAAGACGTGGTGGTTGCCTGTATCCTCCATCCCATCCTAAGGTCCCTCTGCACCGCCTAGCACCTCCCTCTCTCGCTGGTCAGCAGGCCGGGGCCTACGTGGCCAATGGCCAGGGCAGCAGATGTCTACGCTGGGCCTTTCCAAAGTCTGCAGAAGTAGTGGGGAGGTCCAGGACCTCCCCTGGACGCCACTCCTGGCTGGACTCCCCTGGCCACCACTCCTGGCTGGAGTTGCCAGGTGGAGGCCTCAGGTCCTCGTCAGTGATACTGGCCCTGGCCCTCCAGTTCCAGGCCTTCCTGGAACTGGGCCGAATCCAGCTCCCTTGCAAAGCCCCTCACACTACTCTCATCTTCTCCCTCTTCGGGCTCTCTGTTCATGGTGCCGTAGGTGTGCCGAGCTGGGGAAGAGGCCGGGGTCAGGTTCATCTCCGGCTCTTGCAGCACCGTGGCCACATACAGCTGATCAGGACAAAGAGGGGAGATCAGGGTGAGGTCACATCTGGGGCAAGGCTCTGGGCATAGCCTTCACCCTTACACCCTACCCCCAGAGCCTCTGCCCCTCCAAGCCACGATCCTCCCTTCTTCACCAGCACCCCAAGTCCTGGCCATCCCACCCGCCCAATTGCTCTTGGTCATTTAATGAGCATCTACGAGCTCCCAGGGTTCGTTAGTATAGGTCTCCTAACTCCTGGTCCACTGTTCCTTCAACACACCATTCATTCTGGGTTCCAGGTCAGACTGAACCCAGGGGTACATTATGTTAGGTTCCCCTATGTTAGGGCCTGAAGAGACACACCACCACCACTCCTCCCTCCCCATTCCTGAGCTAGTGCACTTTTTAATACAGCTTCAGAGGTGCACCCACAGCTCCCTCGGGCTGTGTCATTGGTGAGCCTGTGAATCAGGATTTGAAACTGAGACTGCTGTCTGAGGTTTTGGTCATGTGATCTGTCAAATCCAGGAATGGTCCCAGGAAAGCCTGGGGGTGGGTGGGTAGTAGAACAGAGAAACACAGGAAGTACTGGGGATAGAGCTGACTGTCATCCTATGAAGTGACTTTTAAACCAACTCTTTATTTTGAATATAGGTAATTGTGGGATAGAATTAAACCTTTTCTGTAGGAATTCATTTCAGTGAAACCAAACAGCTCTAGTTGATGAGGGAACAAGTTTCCTACAGAAGAATCTAACCATTTGCACAACGCCAAAGGAAATCCCATAGATGACCTTTTAGTTGTAGTAGAAAAATTGTAACTGAACAGTGGAAGAAGCCAGCTGTCAGCCCCTCATCCCGGGGTCACTTGAGCATCATTAATGGGACTTAACGGCATATTGCGTATCTCCTGATGTGACGCACAGCACTAACTGTAATGCACCTAGTGTGGAACTTGAACCTATCAAGCCTTTAGATCTAACTTCTAGCTTTTAGGAAATACAGGAGGTAGTGGAACCTGCTGTAAGATGTCATGAAGAAACAGAAAAACCCAGAAGGTGGGACATTTTGCAGGACTACTGGCTTGGACTCTCCAACAAGTCATTAGAAAGAGATGGAGCTAGAATTAAAGGGACAGGCACGACTGGACTGGGTCTTGCTTTGGACAAGCTATAAAAGATTTGAATATGGACTGGGTATTCAAACAGGTAAAAATTTATATATGTGGAAAGATGGAGGTTCTTAATGAAAACTACAGGTTATAAAATGGTATGCAGTATTATTTCATGTCAGCAAAAATTGTATATATAAAGGGTGCCCCAAAAATGTATACACATTTTAAGAAAGGAAAACTGTATTATAATTGTAATACTCAATATATACCAATAACAAAAGATGGATACAAGTCACGGTTGACTTCTGCAATTACAAGAAGTGCTCAAAGTGGTGACCATCAGCATCCAGACACTTCTGATTATGGCAAACTATTGCTTGAGCAACATTGGCCAAAGTGTCCACTTATATACATTTTTTTGGCACCTCGGGTATATATCTAGAAGAGTATACACTGAGGTATCAGTGGTCATCTCTGGGTGGTGGGAATATGCACTTTCAATTTTCTTATTTTTGCTTATCTGTTTTTTCCCCCATAATATCTACAATGTTCATATACCACTGCTATAATAATAAGGTTAAAAAAAAAAAACAGTTCCAATAAGCTCAGGTTTTAGAGTCAGACAGACCTGGCTCAAACTTTGTTCCGCCACTTCCCTGCTTAGTAGTGCCTTGGGGTCTAAAGTAACTGACTTTTTTCAGCTTTAGTTTCCCCATCTGTAGAATGAGAATGAAAACAGGTACTGTGTGAGTTGATCATAAGGATCAAGAGCAAGAATGGCAAAGCGGCAAGTTCCTAAGATTTAACGCATTGCTAACAATATTGGAGAAGGGTCATCTTGGAAGATGACCCAGGGGAGATGCTATGTGAAGAGAGACTTTCCTGCTTTGAACCTCTTAGTCTTTCTAGTACTGAAGCTCCTTCTCCCTTGCCATCCCCGAGTCAATTTGTCCATCTATGTAGGTTTCTCTTTTTTTTTCAGTGAGAGGCAGACCTGTAGTTCTGCCCACTGAGGGTGGGCACCTCCAGCTGTCATGTCCCTGCACTTGCACCTAACGCTGCCATGGCTAAAGAGCTCGCTCTCCACCAGGCCCTGCCCCTACTCTGCATTTCCATCAGGCTGTCTTTGGTTCCACAAATGCTGCAGGTTGTCCTTCTGGGCCTTTGCACAGGCTGATCCTTTCCTCGAATGCTCTTCCTCCACACCCTATTCCACTTGGCAACCCCTGCTCCCATTCCTAGATGTTCCTTCCTCTGGGAAGCATTCCCTGAGTGTCCCCTGCAGTGCTCCTCCAAGGCGCCTGGGCTTCAGGACATGGGCCTACCCGGTACCCAGCTCAGTGCATGCATCGGGGGCCCTGTATCCATTGCTTGTAGCTGGGATGTGGGCCAGTGGTCATGCCCCCACAGGCTGAGCCACAGTGTGGGAGCCAACACCCAGCCTGCTGGGGCCCTGCTCTCTGAGTCTGGCCTGGTCTCTTCACATGCCAATGGGCTCATTTATGTGGCACCGCCCTGGCCTTACCATTCAGTGCAGACCTCCAATAGCTTCCTGCAGCTCTGTCTGTGCCGCGCTGCCTGGCACCTGTGCCCTTGGAGGCAGCCTGTGGTCCTGAGGCCGAGCCCCAGCACGTCCCTGCGTATATACGACTGAGCTTGCTGTGGCTGGGTTCTCCCTGACCACTCTCTTCCTCTCTGAGTTCCTTTTATGGAACGTCGAGTAAACCTTGGATCTTCTATCTTCCCGGCTCTTCAGCCAGGGCCATGGCAGCAGACTGACCTGGGCCAAGTCCTGCTGTGTCAGAGGAAGGGAGCCCGAGGGGACCCCATCTCCTCCCCGGTACCCAGGGTGAGTACTAAATGCTGCTGGAGGACCCCACCCCTGGAGGCATCCCCCTTTTGATCTGTCCCTCAGGGCAAAGGCACCAACTCACAAGGGAGGTGGGCGTGGAGGAGGTGCTGCTTGGCTCCATGTCAAACACAGTCTCCATCGTCTCCTCGTGCTGCAGCATTGGGGAGAAACGTGGAGGGTCACAGAATGTGGGGATCTGCCCTTTGCCCCCTCCCACCCCCCATCCAGAGGAGACTGGACCCTGCACCTGGGCTTATTGTTCACCTTAACTCAACTGATCTTCTGCTTTTCTAGACCTGCAGCCCAACTGGCAGGGCTAAAGCTCAGGGGGACAGAGAGAGGACTGGGGTGCTAGGGGATGCTTCTGGAATATTCCATTCTCAAGGATCATAATGGGGGGAAGTAAGCAGAGTTGGGATTGGGGTTCAAAGAGGATCTTGGTTGAGTCTAGGAAATGCTTTGACTTCAACTCACTCTTCTTGCCTCCCAGAATTTCCCCTCTCTATGTGGAATGGGCCCTGAAGCACTATGGTCTAGGTCCCCGGCCACCGTCCTTCTCCAGAGTGGACACTTGGGCAACCGAATCACATGGCATCATTGTATCGGGAAGACAGAGTCAGAGGCGCTGTTTACTCCACTCCTCACTAGCATGGCGCGTGGGCCAGGGAATGGAGGAGGGGGACGAGGTAGAAAGGGCAGTGGGGGCCTGTGCCCATGGTCCCAGGTATGATATGGTCACCAGAAGCAAGAGGGGCTTCTTTCAAGAGGCTTCTCCTCTGACTCAGCTGGATGCTAGTACTTTAAATCAACTTACTTTCCTTTCCTTATATAAATTCATTTAAAAAGGAGACATTTCACTATTATAAACAGAAAACCTGTGTCCGTTGCTATAAGCAGAAAAATAAATAAACATGAACAAAGAGAAAAATAAATGTGGAACCATGAAAAATAAAAGATCATGTTTTCACCCACCCAAAGTCATTCTAGGCACCTGTACGCACACCTCACTTTGGGACACACTGAGCTAGAGCACACAGCACTGTTGGCACGGCTCTCAGTGGGCATGGCTGACTCCCTTCTCTAATGACTAGGCCCCACCGGCAAGGAGAGAAGGGGTCACGGAACCCAGAGAGCCAGGCTCCCCTCCAGACGGCCTCAAGGTCAAAACCCTGGGACTTCTAACAGTGAGGAGATGACTGTCCCCCCTTCCCCAGGTCATCATCCTTTATCACCTCCCGCCCTTCTCCTTCACTCCAGCCTCTCTCTCAACCCTCCATTCTTTGGAATTGTGCTCACAGCCCAGTGGCTGGACAGGTTCACATTGTAGGAGGAATGGGCCAGCAGTCTACTGTTGGGAGGAGATATCAGAGGAGAGAAGAGGAAGGACAGTTGTCTTTTAAATATCCCCATCCTGTGAGGGGACCAATGCCTGGGCCAATGCCAGGTGCGAGCACGCACACACACACACACACACACACACACACACACAAGTTTGTACACCCCATAATTATAGAGACAGTCTAGAACCTTTCATCTCTGAGGTGCTGTGGATGCCCAGGTCAGGAGGGTAATCCTGGAGCTGTGGCCCCCAGGAGCAGGGGAGAACCAGTGGAGGAAAGGCAGGCTGGCAGCTCACCTTATAGTCAGATACCTTCTGAAAGTTCCCCAGGAGACTGCCCACGAAGGCGATTATCAGGGAAATGATAAGAGTGGAAAGGGAAAAGATGGTGATGCTGTGGAATGAGCCTGCCAACAAGAAGAAAAGGGGCTCAGTGCGTGAGGACCGGAGCTGTGGGCTGGGGTCTGCCAGCTGAGGTGCCACCCAAACCGATAGATGCCTGGGGGTCCACCTCAGTGCCTCTGCAGAGGCTTGAAGCCTGCAGCAGAGACGCTCTTGCCCAATTTTCCTCCTTGCAACTGGAATCAATGAGCCTGACACAATGACATCATGCCTCAGTGCTATTTGACCAGTTTAGAACTTGGCATCTTGTGGATTCCATGAAAAACATTGAGCTGACTTAAGTACCCACTTAAATGCCCATTAAACATGTCCTTCTCCACCCATCCATTACCTCGCCATCACAGTCCCCGGGAAGTAACTTTGAGTTACTCATTTGTGCCACTGCCCCCAAACACGATCTCTGGCCCACACCTTTCCTTGTGTGCAGTCAGCTGTGCTGATGGCACTGAAAAGCAACCCTGTATTTAAAAGTCACTTGCGTTTTGCCTGGCGCTATTTGGTAACTGTTTTAGGGTAGCAGTTTCCTAACTACATAAATATTAAACATCGCTCTTTACAGATAGAGGTTACTGCAGAACGATGCTTATCATCATGTTTTTATAATAGCAAAAATGATAAACAACATTGATACCCAACAATGGAGAACTGACTAACACTGAGAAGTTTAGTGCAGCCATTAAACGGCATGTGCTCAAACAGTATTTTAATAACACAGGAGACAGCTCCAAACATAACAGTCAGGGGAGAAACTCGGGATACAGGACTGAATGTTATAAAACGAATATCACAGTTTTGAAAAGCAGTAATGAACCAATTAGCTCCCTCCCGCTTTGCCCCCTCCCCAAAATGTGTGCAC
Organism: Aselliscus stoliczkanus; assembly: GCA_033961575.1. Classification (NCBI taxonomy): domain Eukaryota; kingdom Metazoa; phylum Chordata; class Mammalia; order Chiroptera; family Hipposideridae; genus Aselliscus; species Aselliscus stoliczkanus. The sequence continues at coordinate 139,679,158 of CM066732.1, read as the reverse complement.
AGAATGAGATCTGGGGGCAGCCAACATCAGGCTCCGTCCGGGCAAGGTTATGGGTCATTCAAATTTTGATCTATTTTTTTCTAATAAACATGTAGTCCTTTATACTTAGAAAAAAGCATTATAAAAAAAATGAAATTTGCTAGGTGGCAGGAATAAGACTTGGGGATAAGAAATTGGGGAGGGGGGGTGACAACAAATGGATAATACACCAAGTGATTGAGAGCTGAGTGTTTGCAGATGCCATTGTGACAGAAAGAGTAAGGAAATACAGACTTTCCCTTCTCCATGCTGCTGAGAGAGTTAAGGTCAAGTGTCCCAGAAGTAAGGCCGGTGTCGGGGGAGAAAGGGAACAATGTGGCTATGGCGGCTGGGGGAGGAGGGATGGGAAGGTCAGTGTGAGCGTCTTGCCTCCGAGAGGCTTTCCAGCCTCTGGCCTGTGGGGACAGGGAGAGCCGCTTTGTGCAGCCAAGATTAAGGAAAAGGCTGGCTGCTGGGCAGACGCTAAATCCTCCCCCAGATTTCTGGCAACTCATAAGACCAGGATCCCAGCGGGAATGTCATGAGTATTGAGCCTGAGAGCTAACGTCTTATTTCCTGCCAGCCTGGAGTTAGAATGAAGGAGTATGATGTTTCTTGCCCTGAGGGTTGTCAACCAAAATGCCTACCATTTGGCCCAAGCCCTGCCCTTACCTTCAAAGTTCTGTCGAGCCTCTAATGTGAACCCCTGAGGCCGAGAGAAGCCACCGGGCTCGGCCACGCTCAACGAGCAGCACCTTGGCTCTCCTGGCTTTTTCTGCTTTAGCAGAGCTGTTGTGGAGGGGCTGATGGAGCAGCGGGGGCTGGCGGAGGTGGGAGGGCTGGCAGGGGTGCCTACCTAACCGCAGGATGGAGAAAAACAGCATCCAGAACAGACCCAGCAGAGGCGCGAAGATGGCCTGTTTGACGGCGGCCATGTGGATCTGCCCGTTGAGCTTGGTCGGCGCGTAGGAGTAGTACATGTTATAGCGGTCTGTGATGTGCTTCATGCACAGGTATAGCAGCCCTGGGGGGCAGAAGGGGGAGCCACACTCAGCGGCTGCTGCCCAACGGGGCCTGTGCTGTCCCAGGTCCTCCAAAGGATTGAAAAGTCAGATTCGGGGTCTGTCAGATCAGAGCAGCAAGGGCCAAGGACAGGCTGGGGGAGCCCCTGGTGCCGACCTTTGGGACCACCATCTTCGCTTGAGCCCCCAGGACCTATTCTGCCAGCTTGGTGAAGAGTCATTCACTCATGAATTCACTCAACAAACATCCTGTGTAAACCGTGCAGCCTCAGCCCCCTGACCCGGCCCTGACCCTGACCCCCCCCGCCCTGCCAACTGGGCTATCCCTGGTTTTCTCCCACGCCAGGAGGTGGTCTCATGTTGTGGGGCTCAGCTCCTCCCCCCCATCTGAGGGTGTGCAGCCCTGGCTGTGCCTTAGGGAGAACTCACCGAAGGGGACAATGACAGGGCAGGTGATGCTATATGCCGCCACCACACTGAAGACACTCATCATCCACGCGTACTCCCGCCCATACTGGAAGTCTATGGCCTGGTCCTGGGGCAGAAGGCACGAGTCACCCTAAGGTGGCCAGGTGCCCGGGCGTGGCTGCCTCTGTGGCTCCTTATCTGTCTTCTGGGAGTTGGTAGGCAGCTCAGGCCTGGAAGCAGCCTGCCTTCCAACAACCCTGGAGTCCAAGAAGCACCGACCTCACCTCACCGTGCCTCCCACGCTTGGTGCTTCCAGCAGGCCCCTTTCCTGACACCCTCCCAAGGGCAACTCTGAGGGCTGTGCTTAGAGAAGGGCCTGACCCTCACCTTTCGGATGTGGACTCTCTCTGGCTCCGACCTGGAGAAAAAGAGGCGGATGCTGTACAGGCAGAGGGACCCCAGGCGCAGCAGGTCCATGCCTGTGCCAAGCAGAGCGGCGGTGATCACGTAGTTGACGAAGAAGGCGCCATTGTCTGGCAGGAACACACACCTGGGCATGGGGGAGAGTAGAAGACAGCCGCAGAAGACAAGGAGGAAAAGGAAAGGGCAAAGGTGTTGGGAGGGAGGAGGGGCGAGAGTGAGGAAAAGAGGCAAGGCAGCAGGGATGGCGGGGGCGTGGAGGTAGAGATGGTGAGAATACATTTCATAGTCTGTGCTCCCAGCCCAATTTAAGTTAACAAGGGCCCTTCAGAGAAGTGATGGGGATGGTCTACATAAGTGTGGATGTGTTAGGAGATGCATGTACCAGCTTGATCTAAAGCAGGCTGTTTGACCTGGACCCACAGACCCTGGAGAGTCCATGAGTAGAATTGGGGGGGAGGTGGAATCTATGACCTTGAATAGGGAAAAAATTACATCTTTCTTTCCACTAACCTCTAACTGCAATTTAGCATTTCCTTCCATTAAGAATGTGGGCAGGGAGGGCCGGCTGAGTGGCCCGGTGGTTAAGCGCTGGCTTGGGAAGCCAGCGGCCCCGGTTCGGGTCCCACATATGAGGGCCAGTGACACTGCCCTCACAAAACAAAACAAAACAAAAAGAAAGAATGTGGGCAGGGCCGGCCGAGGGGCTCTGTTGGTTAAGAGCTCGCTCAAGAGTGCTAGCTGCGCTCTGAGCAACAGCAGTTCAATGCCCAGCCTGAGCTGAGCTGCCAACAGGTGGCAGGATGGCTCAGCTAAATAAAAAAAGGATGTGGGCAAAAAGAACACAGCAATGTTAGCCATGGCGGTGGGTCTGTCACCCACAGAAATCAGGTATTTTCATACCACATTGCAGTCATTGCTGACACTTTATGATACCATTTGTGCTCATCACAACTTCAAAATGATGCTAGTCGTGCTAAACACAGGAATGAAAAATTTCCTCTCTGCAGATGAGTATGTGATGGAGCTGCCCAACTTCAACTAGGAGTCATCAGCCACCTAATGTCCAAGCTGCGTTTCTCACATGGGTGACCCAGGCATCTCTTCATTTCCAGAGTCCCCATCTGTAGAATTCTGTCAGCTTCCTTGAAAAGAGTAACCTGAGAGCCCTGGACATATTTCAGAACTCCTTCAAAAGCTATTTTTTCTTAATGGCATCAGAGCTGAGTCAGGGACTCACAATGCTTTTCTTTCTCATATATAAACTGTATTCAAGATATTTAAGAGCCAAAAATGAGCTCATTCATATTGGAAAAAAACAACTTATTACAATTATAGTATGCAGAAAACTTGGAGAATTCTGATCCTCACTCTATAAAGCAAGCTATGGAAACTTGGGTGTCATTTGCGACATCATATCCTTGAAAATTAGTATTTTCAACATTTATAACCCTAAAAACAAAACAAAAAAAATTGTAATTGGCTGGATGTCCAATGCGACCTACATGCTGCCTTGTTAAAAGATCCCCCTACCCCAGTATAATATTCTTCTTTCAGCTAAGTAACATCAACTTTCACATGATGCCTTTGAAACTGTAAAATGTAACTTTAACTTGCCTATCTGTAAAATGCTTTGTCCTGTTATTAAATGTGTTACAAAGATTGTGTTACAAATTCGACTTTTAAAATTTTTGATAACTATATTTCAGTATAACTGGTATTCTTTGTAATCCAGGTATTTTGTGCATTTAAAGGCATCTGCTCAGGAGTATATGTAAAACTGGTGAAATCTGAACAAGCTCTGTGGATTGTTTCAATGTCAGTTTCCTGGTTATGAAATTGTACTGTAGTTATGCCAGATGGTATCATTGGGGGAAACTGGATGAAGGGTACACAGGACACTGTTGGGGGGGCAATTTCCTATAAATCTATAATCATTTTGAACACTTCAGGGAAGGGGTCCCTGGGCTTTACCAGATGGCCAAAGGGACTTATGCCACAGGAAAGGTTAAGAGGCTGCCTAATGAGAGTGTTTGCATGCACTCATCTCTACTTGTGTGAGCAAATAAAGGACATATGAACCCACAGTAACCCCAGTGTACACTGGGAATACCTTTGGCACATGCCCTTGAACACTCACTCGAACTTGATGGATGCCTCCTCCAGATAGTAGATGTCAAAGAGCCAGCGGAAAAGGACATCCAAACTAGAAGCAAGAACAAGGCCAGCCCTTTTGTTAATCAACTATGAACTAAGGCCTGGGGTTCAATTCTTCTTGGACTGTCTTCACTCCTTTCATCCACTCTTGCCCAATCCCCAAAGACTCTTGCATCCTTATATTTCAGCTCACCCACACGGCCAGCCCACCCACACGGCCTCTCCTCCTTCCTAATGCTGGGCTACCCCTGTCCCTAACCCTTGGGCTTTTCAGCTCAAGGCCAATTCCTTTAGCAAAATTTTCGCCAAACAATTTCTCCCACAATATCCTCTCCTTTTTCTGAGTTTCTACTGCCCTTGGGCTGAGTTTTCCCCAACGTGGGCTGCCAGGGAGCTGGTAGGGATGGCTTGTCTCCCCAGCTCAATGATAAGCTCTTTGAGGGCAGAGATCATGGCTGACACCTTGGACTTCACGTGACACTTAGGACATGTTAGGCTCATGAAAGGCCCCAGATTGTCATTCAAGGAATGGATTTGCAGCCATCACAGGTCGGCCTACAGAGGAGTTGCAGCTCTAGGGTGAGCCTGGCTGAGAGGAGGGATAATTAGAGGTGAGGTATACCTGGTCAGTCCCATAGAGGGCAGAATGGTCACCATGAACACCAGAAAGATGTAACATTTGTATGCTATGATAAGATTCTGACTTGATCTAGAAGGAAACACAGAGAGAGATTCATTCACTGAGTGAGACGTGATAAGAACCACAGGCCTGGGCCGGCCGAGTGGCGCATTGGTTAAGCACTGGTTTTGGGATGCCAGCAGCCCCGGTTCGGATCCCACATGAGGGCCAGTGACACTACCCTTTACAGCTAACAACAGCTCCAGCTAACAACAGCTCCACCTGGAGCTAGGCTGTGCGAGCCCCGGTAATGGTGTGGGCTGCAGCCCCTGCTGCAGTGGGCTGCCATAGGCTACAGTGAGTGGCCCTCAGCCAGCGTGAGCGGCTGGCAGCCAAGCGTGAGCTGCCAATAGCCGCGATGAGCGACATCCAGAGGCCGGTGACCGATCTGCCTCATCCGGGAAGAGCGCAATGATGATACCAACAGTGAAGCAACATCCTCCGCAACTAAACTGAAGAACAAGAAGACAGCAACTTGTCTGTTCCCCTTCCCCGATTCCCCAACGCTGTTCCCCTCCACCAAATCCCGAATAAAATCTTTAAAAAAAAAAAAAAAAGAACCACAGGCCTAACTTCAGAATGAAGAGAGAGAGAGAGAGAGAGACAGCTACCTGGCCTAGAAAACTGGTTTAAGAGCACACCCCAATGCCACCTCCATGGAGTCCTATGAGGCATGCTGTGCCTGGGAGCAGCAGGAAAGAATAGCATGGTTAACTAAGTAATGATGCCTGCTCTGGGCACAGGAAGGGGAGGCATATGTGTCATACACTTGATATGTTTTTTTAAAAAAACAAACATTACCAGTGATACTCAGAATCCCTTTAGAGTTTCAATAACCAACAAAAGTCCTGTTTGGGCCAGAGGAAAGATCAGTAAGAATTTATTAGGACAAACCTCTTGGCCTACTGCCTGGTAGGATGGTAGGAAATAACTTTTGAGACCCACATAGCCTTCAGGCCAAAGCAGGTCCACCTGCCCCGGGATATAATAAATACTTTCTATCCAATAAGCTACCATAGGATTATTAGGGCTAACAAATGGGAACTAGCTCCTGGTTATTGAAAATGTGGGTGCTGTGTGGGCTACCTGGGCTTACAGTCAGATTGAGTTCATGGGCTCCTCGCCATAGCAGCCTGCCCCACATTCTCCACGTAAGCCCTGCTTTCTCCCTCTCATCCTGCACCCTCTGCCTGTGTCTCTGCCCACAGTTCCATCCCCTCAGGACATGGCTGGAGGCTGAGGGAGCAGCCCAAGGAGGCCTGTTTGGGCCCTATATCCTTTATATGGCAGCCCTGTCTCAGCACCCCTGGAGGCAGGGGCCCAGAGACAGCCCAGTCCGCTCTTTGGGGATGGTTTCGGTATCAATTTCTATTCCTTAGGCCAGAGGGCACGATCTGTGCAGCAGGCTGATGGAGGTGGCAGGGGGAAGAGCTGGGGAGAAGAGCAGGCCTAGGAACGGAGGCCCTAGCTCACCTGGTCCAGTGGGCTTCGAGGAAGGCAGAGAGGTAGACAACCAGAGGCAGTGTCACTGTCAAGGCCCAGAGCATCAGGGAGGGGAAGAACTGGGTCACTACCGGGCTCTGTAGGGGAGGAGCAGAGGAGGGCAGAGAGACATGAATGCAATAAGGCCCTTTCGCTTTGTAGGCCGCCCCTGCCTTCTCCCACACTCCTGGCCTCCTCCTCCAGCTCATCCCACAGCGGGCCTGGTTTCCCTGAGTCTGCACAGCGGGCCTGGTCTTTCTCACCTGCCTTCCTGACCAGGGGTCTGCCTGGCTGGGGATAGGCAGAGGCTGACACACTCAGGGTCAAGTGGATAGATTTTCTATGCTGAGGTCGCTGGAGGGGCCACCTGGGCTACCTCTAGTGACTTCACCCTAAGGCCAGAGCCAGCGGCTGTCATTCATGCCTCATACCTCAGGGAGATGATACTATCTTTAATGTGATGTTTTGTGAGAAGTAAAAAGTAGGGAAGCGTATGAAAAAAGAATCCTCAGGGATTTCTATGGTGCTCCTGCCTGGAGCTTATTGTGAAGATGACAAAGGAGGGCAAAAGTAAGCAGCAGGATGTGTGTGTGTGTGTGTGTGTGTGTGTGTGTGTGTGTGTGTGTACAAGCATCTGTGCACATGCTTGCTGATAGAAGAGGGATGGGGATAATGTGGAAAGAAGCCCTCTAGGCCCATGATAACAGCCTGCGGCTATAGAACTTGGAATGGGCCAGTTCATTTCCTCCGAACTCCCGTTAGTATGAAGCATCCTCTGACTTCAGGAATGGCTCCTGCAGGGCCCAGCACTACCACCGTGGAGTGCGTGTGTCTGGAAGTGAGGGACGTGGGGACCGATCTGGGGTCCTGCTTCTCTCAGAAGGCTGTGTTGGCACTTACCTCACTCTTCCCCACCCTCAACCCTGGCCCTGAAACCAAGGACCCTGGCTCTAGAGAACATGGGGAGAACAGAGCTGTCACACCAGCCACAACCCTGTGCTGTACCTTTTGTACCACTAGAGGGCCTGGGGTGGCCTGATTTAAAGAAGCCCTCTGAACCCACATTTGACTGGACCACCCAAGCTGCCAAACTCACCCCAGAACCTGCCTGCAGCTGCCTCACCCTCCCTTGGCTCTCCAGTCCCAGTGCCTAAGATGGGCAGCCACCTGCATTCACTCCTTTTAAAACAGAGGAAACCCCACACCGCCAATTACACTGCTGCCACCTCCATCACGCTGGCGGTGCGTGGGCTCCGGACTTGTGTCCCCATGGGCCCCTCAGTCCATCCTCCCTGAGTTCTTCCTTCACCTCCCTGGGGCCCCACGCCTGGCCTGAGCAGAGGCGGCACCTGCAGCTTCTCGAGGGGGCGGGTGACGTTGTACATGTCGATGGTGTTGACGATGATGGCAGGTGTGGTGAGGAAGAAGAACAGCAGGAAGAGGAAGGTGTTGATTGCGATGAAGCGGGCCCACCAATGGAAGCGGCGGACGGACAGGTGTTTCCTGGGGAGGGATGGAGGAAGGAGACGACTCAGGACCCCGGGCGGGCCCTTAGACAGAATCCACATGCTGGGTCCTGCACGCCAGCTGTGGACTCAGGCTGCCCTGGTCTAAGGCAGCCCCGTGGGCCCAGACCAGCGTGCGACTGGCCCTGACCGTCCCCGCCATCACACCATTTGTAAATGCTCTCAATATATCCCATAGGTGAGCCAAAAACACAGATCTGAGTTCTTTCTGCAGGAAAAACCTCTTCCCCAAGGGTCGGTGCCTGCCACTTGTGGTGGGATGGGCTTGGGAGTAGGCGGAGGTTGGGGTGCTCAGAAGCGGACATGGCCCAGCCCAGGGGGACCGTCAGTGGGCAACAAAGTGGGAGGAGAGGCCTTTGATTCCTTTTCAAAATCCTGTTGCTTTCTTCAGTCTCAGAGGAGCTCAAAAGAGAGGGGATGGACAGAGAGGGCTTACCAAATAATGTCTTTGGGGTGTGGGGCAAAGGCGACCCTCCAGCGGTAGGATTTGACGATGGTGGTCACTGAGGACTGTTGGGGGGACACACCACACTGGATGTACTTGTAATCGTCCAGAATGCTGCGAAGAAGGGGGAAAGAGACAGAAGTCTGGGGGGGAGGCTGACAGGCTTTGGGGTCTCATGCCAGGGCCCCTCAGGTGGGTGCTCATCCACTTCCTGAAGCCTTGAATGGGTCTCGCAGGACCTTAGAGGTAGGCAGTTCTTAAGGCTTAGTTGCTGGAGGAAAGGGACATTAGAAGGAGGGACTGTCCAGGAAAGGAGGGAACCACACAGTTCTCAGTTAACATCTGGGCCTCTTAACACCAGTGACAGCACAACGACATGCTCTTTCTCTGAGGTTGACAGGGGAGACACTGATTTCAGCCTCATCTTAATAGCAATACCAATTATTGAGTTCTTTCTGTATACCTGATGCTGTGCTAATTGGCAATTAATATACTCCCAATTGCACTGATTACTAAATTGAGGTGCCTGCAGACAGAACCAAAGAGGGGCAGGTGCCGGTATTGGAGCTCTGTCTTTGTTTTTTCATTCATGCTTCTGCTGTAATTAAACCTCAGATCCTCTCTACTGAGTGACAGTGTTTCAGAAAATAAACAGTATTGCCTTATGCAGGTGTTTTATATAGCACACACACTAAATAGAACATATATCTTTCTTAACTGTCTGAGAGGTGGCAGGGAAGATATATGTAACCAAATTTGAAAGATATGAAATTTCAAAGTGTAAGTGACTTGCACAATTGCATACAATTATTTGCGACTAAGTTTTAGGCTGCCCCACTGTTCCTTTGTAGGATTGGGGTGGACAAGGACAATGTGTTGTGCCTGATCAGGCCTCCCCAAGGAGAAGTGAGCCCCCACAATCCTCAAGAGACTGATTCTGGTGCTCTAATCTACTTGACCCAGCCCTAAGGATTTAAGGATACTTCTAGAACATTCCAGAGTGGACCTGATCCACTGTGGGGCTGCCAGAGGCTGAGGCAGAGGAGAGAGGTGGCTGCAAGACTATGAATAAGGGGAGGCCTACAGCACAAGAGGAGAAACAGCAGGCTGAGCTTCTGTATTCTGACTCTGTCACTTGTGGTGAGGAGAGGGGTGATGTGTAATGAGGGAGAAAATGGATATCATTCTTGTCCCAGAAAAGGAACTAAGAGTTCAAAGGCTACCCTGACCACTTCCGTGCTGAAGCAGACATATGGGAATGAGGAGCACAGGGCCTGGGCACCTCTGGAGACAAGCTGAGCCTGGGAGCTGGGGGAAAATGGATGTGGCCATGCCCTGGAAAGCAAGATGGCGACTGCCTGTGAGGAGCATGGAGGGGTGAGAGGAGGTCAGGGTATTGCAAATTGGAGGGAGGTTCTCTCCTCCTTCCCTTGGCTGAAATGAGGGTAAAGGAGGATGGTTTCAGAGAAGCAGAGGCTTATTCTTGGGGCTGGGCTGGGCACAGCAAGCTGCTAGCCCTGACACTCACCGCTTCGTCATCCGGGCATCCTGGAAGGTGACAAAGATCAGGTCCAGACGTTTCAGCTGAACACGGTTGAACTCGGCGTTGAACTCATCAGTCAGCTGCTCCTCCAGCTCACTGTAATATTGCTCTGCATCTACCTGGGGTGAGATATGGTCCTCAGGGCTGGAGAGGCCAGAGATCCAGGAAGGCCTTGCCTGTACATGAGGCTTCTCTCCACTCAGTAGCCCAGGAGGTGGTGGGCCTGAGGCCTCATTTCATTCCCCAGCTTCCGTTGAAGCTTGGCAAAGAGCTCAGAACCCCAGGTGGGCTCCAAGATCCCAACTCTAGAACAGGAAGGGGCTATGACTCTGAAATTAGCTCCCTGCTCTTAGATCTGGGGAAAGTGAGGCATAGCTGAGTAAGGGGATGTTTTAGGCCTTAAGGTAGACTCCAGAGGAGTAGGAAAATGGGTTTGTAGCATTTTCAGGAAAGGGGGATGATACTTTTTCTATACTGGCTAGAATTCTGGGCTGCCCTGAGGCAGGTGTTTGAGTCTTGAGGCTGCCTTCTAGCCATAGTGGGTGGGTGATAAGGTGGAACTCACTGCCTTCACAGGTTCCTGTCCTATCTCTGTGAAAGCCTGAGGCCTGGCAGGCTATAGCAGCCTACTATATTCTCTCTGGTCCTCCCATCCAAGACCAGAAGTGGGCCAGAGAAAGCCTCCCTGGATCGCTCTGGAGGTGGCCCAGAAAGGCTTTTCAGCTCCTCTATATTCTCAAAAAGGGGGCAGGACGGGTGGAAAGGAAGGAAGAGAGGAAGGCGCTGTAGCATTGGAGCAGGCTGAATGGGTCCTGGGGCCTAAGGGTGCGGGTGAGGGACTCTGCCCAAGCCCTGGACAAAGCCTGAAGATCCAGTGCCCAGTGCCCCAGCCTCTCCTCTGCTGCATCCCAGGACACCTTTGGCACTTACCTCTTTGAAGCAGGTCCAGCACTTGCAGAAGCACAGGCGGGAGCAGGGATGGGTTTTGATCATCACCTTCCCGTACTTCTTGGCCTTGGCCGTGTAGTAGAGCCGGCCCCGCATGGCGTGGCGCCTGTACGCAGGGGAGTAACGAGGGAGGGGCAGGGAGGGATCTTGTAGTCGGGGACCAGCAGAGCCACATCGTCCCCTTCTACCCCCACCCCAGACAGGCCCTGCTGCAGCCTCACCTCTGATCGTCCAAGTCAACCAGGGTCCTGACGTCGTAGCAGAAGTGGACTCTGGTCACTGCACACCCTGGATAGGCCTCACTGCAGCCACAAACATGGGTGCTGAACCAGCTGTGGGGCTGGGAATGTGCCACCCTGTGCCCAGAGCCTCAGCCCACAGGGCTGGGTGGCTTAGCTGCCTGTGGTTCCTGGTTCTTGGGTAGAGAATCCAGCTCCTACTCCTAAAGCCAAACTTCAGGGTTGATCCCTGGTAATCTGAAATTTGCCGCATCCTTCCCAGATGACCCAGAACAGGGTCAAGGGGCAGAGCTGAAAACTACTCCTTGTGGAGAGATAATGAGCTGCTGGGGCTGGGAACTGGGGTCACAGAAGATGTCTCAAGATGATCTGCTTTAGATAACTGTGGTCCAGGAGCTCCCTGGGCTTGTTGTTGGAGCAACAGTGGAAAGGAAAATGAGCTCCCCCACCCTCTGACACCCACACCCTGACCTCAGAAGGTCGGCTCTGGCCCCAAGGCTCCCTCATTCTGAAAGGTCAACCCTCAGCCCAGTCCAGGGTGAGCCCCCCTCCTGGTATCTCTCACCCTACCCTCCTGAGCTGACTCACCATCCACAGGAGCACCCAGGCAAGGTTACCAAGAAGGAGGCAGTGCATGTTTAGCCCACCCAACCTACTTACTGAAAATGCTTAATGATGATTTCTGGGTCTTGGATGTCTTGGGGGACATATGTGATCATCAGCGTCCTTGTGACCTAGGTGGGGAGGGTGAGTGGAGGAGGAAGACCGTGTTCACATGAACTCCTGGATGTCTGGGTCTTTGGATGGCCCAGGAGCTTCTACTTGCCAAGCCTGACAGGCTGAAGCATTCAGGGGAACCTTTCAGGGGTACATGGATCTGGGTTCTGGGGTAGGGTAAAGGCAATCATTCATTCGGATGGATACCCTCGAAGGAACTGATTCCACTCCATTGAACCTTTGAAAGGCTGAGGACAGCAGGCAGGGCTGTTCCTCTTCGCTGTTTCCCATCCCCACCAGAGCGGGACAGCTTGCACGCCTCTTCCCTGTCATGCCTGCCCACCACCCCTGGCTGCTCATCTCCACACCCAAAGGTACCTGTGCCCTTCTCACACCGGGACGCTGCCTGGGCCTCTCTCCTGGCCTTGGGCGCATGCCCGGCCCACGCACGTGCAGAGCAAGGAGTAGAGAAGAGTTAAAGCCCCTAATGCAGCCCCCAGAGAGTGATGGACAGGAAATCGAGGGGAAAATTCCCCCAGCTGCTCCCCATTAGGCTGGGAAACTCGAGGGCATACGCTCTAGTGCAATTCTCCAAGCTTCCCATGGGATTAAGCACTGGCTTCCCCAGTGGGGAGTTGCCTTTCTGCTCCTTTTTATCACAGGCTTCTCTCCCAGTTCCACTGTCCCTCCCCGACCAGCGGCCCTTCCTAGGATCACCTCCCAAATAAACAAATGCTTCGCAAACCCTTGTCTCAGGGTCTGCTTGGGAGATGGGGTAGGGGCAATCCAAACCAAGACGGTGGGGAGATTCTAAAGGGCAAGGAGCTTGGGCATAGCTGGAGTGGGCAAAGCTAGTGAAAATGTTTACCCAGTGGTTCAGCAGGGGATACTGACCCTGCTGGTCCAGGGGTTTCCTAACCCTTGAGCTTTCGGAGAGTGGGAAGGTCCAGGGGCCCTTGGAGAGGGGACAGTGCAGTAGGAGTGCAGGGGTAGGAGGCACCTGGGAGCAGCTATTTACCAACCTGGAAGTGACTCAGTGGTTTAATAACTGGGATGGCTGTGCAAGGGTGCTAGGTGATGAATCATAGGGCTAAGGGGAGGAAGCTTCTCTGCTCAGGGGAGACTGCTCCCCACAATGTGCAGAATATACTCAGCTGGGGAGCCTCTGAGGCTGGGCGTGGAAAGGTCCAGCTGTGGAGGGGCCCTAGCTGGGAGGGAGCCATTCTGGTACCTCTTTTCACTTACTCACCTTGGAGTTCTTCTTGGGCACAAATCCTAAACAGTGATGAGCCATGAAGATGAGGTTGGTGATGAAGTAGAGGAAGGAGAAGAAGCCATGCAGCCACAGGATGTTGCTCCTGCCAGGAGCAAGACACAGGAGGGTGAGGCCCCCTATCTCACCCACACAGTCCCCCTGAACCCCCTCTCCCTCAGACCACCCTCTAGTGCTTCCAGATACTCTGGCACCTTGGAAGGGATGGCAGTGGTGAGACGGCTAATTAAGGCTAACATTTATTGAGTGCTTACTACATGCCAGACCCAGGGTGGGACTAGGTACTTTATACACATCGTCTCACTAGACTCTCACACCACGGGAGGATGGTCCTGTTACAGTCTTCCTTTTACCCCTAGGGAAATGAGGGCCAGAACGGTAGGTGATAGGCTTGAAGTCACTCCTAGCAGTGACAGCATTGGAGGGTGAGCCCAGAGACTCCCCACCACTATGTTGTACTGTCAGTGGCTACAGTTCAGACCCCCACAGCTGCCCAGTAGGCCAAGCGGAAGGGCTGCTGGACCTCTGTAATGAGGGACTCTGGGGTCCTACATGGGTGGGAGGAAGGATTTGGAGGTAGGAGGACCCAGTGGATTCGCTACACCTCCCCTGGGGTAAGAAGAGTGGTGGCACTTGGGCTCTGGGCTCATGTAATACTGTCCCAAGGCATCTGGCCAGGATGACTGTTCAGAAATAGGGCCTACCCTATTTGGTGTGACTTGAGGAGAGAAAGGCTGCTTTGCTTCAAAAAATCTCCTCATCACTTGTCCCAGTGCCTGACATTTCACCTAACATCCCCCATCTAGCTGGCTGCCTCGATCTTCAGTTTCCTCAGAGAGGGCAAGGTTATGTGGTCTCTAAGGAACATTCCAGTATGGATTTATGAATCCTGATGGCTTTTTGCTGCCTTATTAAAATTCACTTCTTGTTGGGAAGGTGTAGGCACCTCTCCCAGATGGAGGCCTGGGAGAAGCTGGTAAGCTCTGCTTTGGTGTTGGCAGCCCCCTGGGAGGAGTCGGCTGACAGGGGAGGTGAGAGGAGGCTGCAGCCCCAGTCTGCTGATTTTGGGGTTTGATGGATTGCAGGGTGTGGGGCAGAGGGGGTGTGGGGCATGTGTGTGTGAACCCCCACTCACACTTGCTGGAACTGGTGCTTCTGCTTGTCAGGAAGTTGGTCAATTCTGGCCAAGACACCTAGTAGGTCTATTTTCTCAACATGAACCAGCAGGGCTTCATCTAGCTCAGTACAACTGATTTGACCACCCATTGGGTTGGCTGATGGTAAAATCTGTGGTTCCTGGACCATGAGGGCTGGAGGGGGCTTAGAGATCATGTCCAACAGCCCCTCCCTCACCACAGACTAGGAATGAAGCTCAGGGCGGTGGATGCACTGTCCTAGACCCAGCGCCAGCTAATGGCAGAGGCGGGGCATGAACCCAGGTCATGTGGTTCCTCCATCTTTCTACTGTGGGAATCAGTTTTATGCGTCCCTCAATTATATGAGGGTTGACCCGGACCTATTTTGTGGCTCACTATAGGGTCTTTGCCTGTTAGGAACTGGACATACTAGGCCAATAGGACCATCTTTCCAAGTCTTCAGGAGTGTCTGGTTTGGGTAGTTCCATCCATTATAGAGACACTTTACCAAGATACCCATTTCAGGAGACTTGGAGGCACCAAGAGTCCTGGCCCACCAAGAGAATACAACTTCTGGTATCCCACTTAGGATATAGGTTCCCAAGGAAACCAGGCCTTCCTTAACAGCAAAGCAGTGCCCACAGTATGGACCCACACATTGGACCTTGTCTCCCCACCAACATCCCCAGCCAGTAGAATGGGAGTTAAGAGGATCAGGTACCTACTCTGTGGAGACATTGACAATGGTGGTTCGACCAAAGTGACTATTCCGGTCTGAAAGAGAAGAAAGTTGCTGACTTCAAGCCTGGTTCCCTGAATGCCGTGAAGTGCCAGAATTCAAGGTTCTTGAACGAGTGCCTGGGGTCTAGAGATGCTTGCCTACGACCTGCTCTTCCTTCTAGTTCCCCAGAGCTTGGCCCCAGGTTCAACAAAAATAGCAGAGGTCTCTTCTTCTCCCTGGGTCTGCTGACTGGGGTTCCTCGGCTGTGAAGCAAGACTGAGTCTCAGTGTTGACACCGGTCAATGCTTGCTGAAGGAACCCTCCACCTCTATCATGAGGGAATGATGAAATTAGCAATGCTTTTACCACTGACAACAATCAACACCTGAAACTCCAGAAAATGTGACACTTCCTTACTCAGAGTAAATCCTCTGGCTAAGTGTATCAGTTTGTCAGTGTAGACATCTCCAGGTTTTGTGAAACGTGTCTAGAAATCCTGCATTACGTTGTGATTGCCAGCACAAGAGCTTAGGATAAGGGTCTGGAAAGGCAGGGTCAGAAGTTGTCTGTGCTCTGGTGGTGGTATTTGGTGGCAGGGACACTGTGTCCTACGTCGAGTTAACTGAGGTCGAAACAAGTAGAAACCTGAGCAATCAGGGTAAAGCTGGCTGCATCTGGGCGTTTAAGACGCTATTCTACACCACATATGTGGCCAGCCTTCACACAGCTCTGTCCGGCTTCCTGCTTCTTAGTGACTGAGTATCTACGGCATCAGGGACTGTGCCAGGCCCTCAACACGCATTACCGCTCTCTCAATCCCCGTGACAGTCAGGAAAACCGAGGCTTGGGGAGATTGATTTATCGAATATAAGATTAAATCATTTGCTAGATTGGGCAAAGGTCTTTTCTGAGAAGTTGATGTGGGTAAAAGTTGGGGAACCAAGATGTTTCTGTCTTTGAAGCCCAAGCCCTCACCCATGATGTTATTTTGTCAAAAGGACTGACCCTGTTGTAACAAGTGTGGGTAGCTGTCTTATGAGGCAAATTTTGCCCTACGGTCTGTGTCCATCAGAATGAGTACAGGGAGAAATCAGGCTCAGGGATCTTTGCAGTGGGTCACACATCATAAAGGGGCCTCCAGGAACACCCAGCCAGGTGTGGTGTGGGGTCATGGATAATCCTGAATTACTACTACTGGGTGCCACGCTCTGGGCCAAACTTGTGATAAAGGAGATATCATCCCGAGTCTCCAGTGAGAGACCTAAAGCACAGGTTGCCTGAGGTCACGTAACTAAAATTGAGAAGCAGAATTAAAATGTAGGTTTCTAGACATCCAAGACCCAAGCTCTGTCCTGCCTATCAGGCTGTTCCAGGGGTCTAGTGGCCCAGGCCCAGAGCCCGCTGAGCTCTGCCTACCCAGCACAGTCCCAGTGTAGTTGATGGGCAGAATGATGCCCAAGGAGGGAATGCAGAGAATAAGCACGAAGATGATGAGATGATACTGGAACATGATATAGACACGGGCATCGTCGCCACACTTGCTGATCAGATCTTCATTCCTGGAAAAGACACACAGACAAGAACATGCCTCAGAGCCAGTGTGGCCACAGCTGAAGTCAGGAGGGGGTGTAGATAGAAGAAAAGGAGAGATTACCATCCGAACCCCAAGGTATGTTTTTTTTTTGTTTGTTTTTTAGAAACATCTCCCTTCTTCTCAAAGCCTCTGTTACGCCTGAAATGTATTTCGCTGAATTTTTCAGGCCTATCAAAGATAGACTCTATGTTACAGATACACACTTAGGAGTCCAGAAGCACTTCCTGAAATCAAGCTTTCATTTGGTCTTTTATTGCTTCTTCAAACATTTTCAGTGCTTTCTATGGTGCAAAATATGGACAAACCACTAGTGACAGCAAGATGCATTCTACTTTTAAAAAATTATTTCTTTTGATTATTTAAATTAAAAAGGAATGCTTAAAACAACAATGAGATATCGCCCTACACTGCCAGATTGGCCAAAGTTAGAAAGTCAGACAATACCAAGTGTTGGGAAGGGTATGGGGCACTGGGAGCTCTCTCACATCAATGGAATATACTTTGGCACAGTCGCTTTGAATAACAGTTATTATCTACAGAGATTGAATACATGCCCACCCTGTGACCTAGCAATTCCACTCCTAGGTTTATATCTAACAGAAATTCATGCACATATGCATCAAGAGACATGCATAAGTATCTCACAGATATATTATTTGTCGTAGTCCCAAACTGAAAACAAGTTAATATCTATCAAAGGTGGAATGGACATAAGAACTGTGAGATATACAGAGGGTGCCAAAAAAATGTATACACATTTTAAGACAGGAAACCTGCCTTAAAATGATAATACTTAATATATACTGGTAACAAAAGACGAATACAAGTCATGTTTGATTTCTGCAATTACAAGAGGTGCTCAAGTGGTTACCATCAGTGTCCAGACACTTCTGGTTATGGAGAACTACTGCTTGAGCAACGTTGACCAAAGTGTCCACTTGTATACATTTTTGGCACCCCCGGTGTGTGTGTGTGTGTGTGTGTGTGTGTGTGTGTGTATGATATATATGTTGTGATCTATCACATAGATAGATAGACAACATTATGTAGGTATAAAATGAAATACTATACAGAGATAAAAATAAATGACTATAGCTGAACTTCACAAATACAGTGTTGAGTGAAAGACGCCAGAAACAAACAATACATGCAGTATGATTTCATGTACAAAGTTCAAAAACAGGCCATATTGAACTAGAGTTAGAAATCAGGATACCAGTTGCCTTTGGAGAAGGGGAGGTGGTAGGGGACTGGAAGGAGAGGGTGTGCTTCCAGGATGTTATGTCCTAATTCTTGATCTGGATGGCAGTTGCTCTGTGACAATTGAGCTGGACATTTATTTTTTGTGCACTTTTGTGTGTGTGTTATATACTTCAATAAAAAATGTAAAAGTAACACATACTAATTATAGAAACTTTGGAAAATACAAATAACAAAGAAAATCATGCACCTATCATCTTACCCCAACCTAAGATGATAATGATTAAGAATTTTGGTTAATTTCCTTTATTTTCTTGTTGTGCTGATTTAACATAATGACTGTAGTATAAACAGCATTAGAGGTATTGCTCTTTTGCTTAGTATTTCATTTTAAGCCTTTTCTGACTATTTTACATTTTGTCTAAATGCTTTCATGGCTGCGCAATAATAATGGTGACAGTGGCCTCCGTTTATGGAGCACTGGTTCCTGCCCAGCCCCGTGCTGGCCTTCTCACTCCACTGGTCGAGGCACCATAGTTTACTCACCTTTGCCCTCTGGTCAGGCTTGTAGGTTGTATGCAACATCTAGCATCCAGTCCAGGATTCAGATTTATTTTAAACAATGCTACCAAGAATGTGTCTTCAAGGCTTTCAATGTCCCCTTTACAGAATTATTTA
The DNA here is from genome assembly GCA_033961575.1 of Aselliscus stoliczkanus. NCBI lineage: Eukaryota > Metazoa > Chordata > Mammalia > Chiroptera > Hipposideridae > Aselliscus > Aselliscus stoliczkanus. The sequence continues at coordinate 139,660,952 of CM066732.1, read as the reverse complement.
GAGCTCTCGATTTTTCAACTGCAAATAGTTAAAATACTTTCTGCCCTAGACTTGAGAATTAAATCGTAAGAATGGGGTGGATGAGAACTGGTGAGATGGCTGCATGTTGAAGATGGGGAACAGGGGAGTGTCTTGCTGCGGACTTGGGGTGCCACAATCTGGTCAACTTGACAGAAATAGTGCACCTGAGATGAGGTGAGGTCCAAAAGAACTTCCCAGGATGTGGAGGGAGCAGAGGACTGGATGGAACCCAAAACACAAGAATTTCCTTCCTGGGCCCCTTTCTCCATCTCCACCGGAACCCCAGGTTATACTCAGCAGCCTATGCTACAGTTCCGAGGGAAGCCTATATTTCTGAGTCTGTCTATATTCCCCTACTCAATTCTTTCCTCTTTCTACCACCACCATGGCATTCCAGACATCGCCCTTTCTCCTATTCACAATCAGTTCTCTCCTCTAAGCCTTTTCCCTCCTCTACTACTTGCTGGGGACTCGCTGTACCTGCATCCTTCTCTCTCATCTTTAAATTAACATCCACCTCTCTCTGCACCCACCCATACTTCTTCCTCTTAAACTACAACCAGGTTCAAGTGTTCATTTGTTACTCTCAAATAAAACAAGAAAATGTTTAAGCATTTACTCCCTAACCTGTTGCTTCTCAAGTTCCATCCAATATCTCTTTTTTTTTTTTTTTGAGGGCAGTGTCACTGGCCCTCAGATGTGGGACCCGAACCGGGGCTGCTGGCACTTAACCACTTAACCACTGCGCCACTCAGCTGGCCCCCATCCAATATCTGTACTTCCCTCCTCCCATACACTCTTTGGAATAGGTGACCTTCCTTCTCTGCCTCTACTTCTTGGATATCTCCTTATCTTGGAACTGCTCTCTCAATGGAGACCCAAAGACTCAAAGTCAATGTCCTCTTCTCAGCTCTCATTCCACTCAACCTCCTAGCATTGAAGGCTGCTGGCCATTCCTTCTATGGAGCCTCCAGGCGCTTGCCTGGCTTCAATGAACACATACCTTGGAGGCTGTCACCTCTTCCTCCTGCTTCAACTACAGTCCCCCTTGGGCATTTTTGATCTTGCCCCCTTGAGTGACCCATCCACTCCCATGATTTCAACTACAACCTCTGTGTACCCATCTCACAAGTTTAAATCTCTAGCTCCGAACTTTTTCCTAAGCTTTAATCCTGTTTTTTCAATAGCTTGCTGGTCAACTCACATGCTTGATCTGGCCATATCTCATCTTTTCCCCAGCTCATCATATCTCAGCTCATATCTCATCATCTTCCAACTAGTGGCATTACTATTCTCCCCAGAAACCAAACCTCAGTTTCTCCTTCTTTCTTAACCAGGTGGAAACCACAACCCACTGACTGCGGCCCCATGACCTTGCTCCCCTGTGCCTCCTTCCTGTTGTTCCCTGGTCACCACCGCCCATCACTTGTGTTCTTGGTCCCATCCAGTCCTCTGCTCCCTCCCCATGATGGGAGCATCTCTTGGACGTCACCTCATCTCAGGCACACTATTTCTGTCAATAGAATGTTTGAAAAGCCCCCTTAGCTGCTCAGCTTGCCTTTGGACTTTATCAACTACCATTCATCCCCCGCTTCCCATACTCTACCTACAAACAGACAACATCCTGAGTTTCCTGCTCAAAAATAGTAATTGGCTCTCCACTGCCTCTAGATCAAAGCATAAGATTCTCGGTATGGCCCCCAAGGGGTCCTTCCAGCCCAGTCTTTGAACTCCTCCCTTGCCATATACCCTTGCTTCTAGCCAAATCAGAAGATGTATCATTTCTGGACACTCCTTGCCCAGCCTTTCCTCAAATCTTTGCTCACACAGTCTTTTATTTCTGATGGACCCTCCAGATCACAGCAGAGAAAATTCTACCTATCCTTAAAGGCCTAGCTCAAAACTATGCTTTTCTTGAGCCCCTTAGTTGGAATTAATTTCTCGTTCTCCCAAATGCCCTTTGCACAGCAATTACAACCTCCCCATTATGAATTATATGTTGTGAGTCTTGCCAACTTTCGCTTCTTCAACTAGACAGCATGGCCTTCGTGCACTGGGACTCTGGCTTCCTGGTCCCTGCCCACTAAATGTATTAAGCAATCTGGATAGTGCTGTCAAAGGGTGCCAGATGCATAGTGCAATGCCCAGCTGTATCTCCCTTCCTGGATAATGTGCTCCCGATGGAGGGGCCTTTGGGTGTGGGGTGGGGTGTGGGGAAGAAGAGTCTCACACAGACACACACACAGCTGTGCACACTGACTGCCCATTGACCTGCAGGTCCAGTTATACACAAGCAGCAGCACACACCAATTTGCACCAATGCAGTGATCTGCATCTTTTATTTCATGCTCCATGCACACTGCAGAGACACCTACCCCATGAAGTTTTATGCTTTGCAGGTATGCTACTCCCTCCCAACACAGACACTTTCTCCCATGCCCTGTGTATTTCCGTCAATATGTCAGCAGATCGCAGACAATAGCCGGCCTCAAACTATCCTAAGAAGGTCCTTTTCTCCCAGACCTGAGGATGTGGTCAGCTCTGGCAGGCCTATTCACCCAGTCTTCCCTCCCTCTTTCTCACGCAAAAGGCTGGTTACTTTGCCATCATGCCTTGCCCATTACCATGAATTTACTAAACCCAGGAACCTAGAGCCAGCTCGTACAGCCTCCCAGGGTAAGAAGCTCCAAATGTTCCTATGCATTATTAGTTATTTTTAGAATGAAAAATAGTAAATGCTTGTTGAAAAGAAAATAAAACTCCCTTGAAACTGTGGACAGGGATTCCCTCTGCCGAGGGGTTTGAGAAAGAGTGGAGGTGGACATATGTTTCCCTTAATGAAATGTATTTATGTGAGCTTGTGCATGATTTAAAAGTTAACAAAGCAAAGCTAGAAAAGGTGCCGAAAAATAAAAGTCTTCCCCTCTGCTCCCCGGACATGTTGCTAAATTTCCTGCGCCACACATAAACTAGCGTATCACTTCCTCAGGACACTGATGAATGCGGAAAGAAGACTGGAGGCCAAGGACATGGGGAGGCCCCCATCAGTGGGGCTGGGGCTCAAACACCAGAGACCACTAGTCCCTTTGGATTCCCAAGGCCCAGTCAGGGTGCCCCCATGCCCCTACAGGGTCCCAGAGCCATCGGCAAGTCTGACGAAACAGAGGTTTCCTGGTGTGGTGCGAGTCGGGTGGGGTCTTGGGACAATGTGTAAGTCCTCTCAGCAAAGCCCTTGAATGGGGGGCATGGAAGCACATGAGAAAAAAGTCCTATGAGCCTTTCAAAGAAGCAAATGAGCAGGGCCAGCCAGGCCCCCTGGTACAGGTGGCAATGAGGTTGCATGCTAAGGCAGACATCACCAGGCAAGAAAGGGCCCTGGAGGAGGGGTTTGAAGGATGGGCCGAGCAGGATGGATGGGGGATATTCAGGGAGAGCCCAGGAACATGCAGGCCTCTGAGATTAATGTAGGGCTGTGTGCACACGTGTAGGCTCGTGCACTTGGCTGAATGTGTATGCATGTATATGCATATATATGTGTGTGCACAAGTGTATACATATATAGTGGAGCACAGAGCTCTCGTACGTGTCTGCTCAGCTGAAGCATTTGGCTGGTCTCGGGGAATCAGGACAAAACAAGGTGACTTAGCGGCTATCTCCTTGCCAAATGGCACTAAAGGGATCCAGGAGGTAAGGTGAGCTAAGGGGCTATCCCTCTGAAATTAGGCACTGAGGCTGAGAGAAGAAACGTGCCCTTCTGCTCAGTGTTGTGGGTTTTTTTTCCCCCATTTTGACAAATATGATGAATGATGTTCACAAGAATAAAACAAATAGCATGCAAGAAGGATTTCTTTTTCCTGGCATGGAGTTCACAAAAGCATTTATATAAATATATGAAAGTGGTCCTTTCCCGAGCGCTATGGCAGAGATAAAATGGGCTGTGGGCTATCTTCAGTTCCCACATCACCAGATGTAACCCCAGGAAGCATCCGCTGCCTAGGTCGGGTTGAGGTAGTCAGTGGGGTTACAGAACTGAGGCCTAGGCCCAGTCATTCAGGCCGGGAGACTCCACCCCACCCCTCCCCCAAATAAGGAACCGCTGCTATCACAAGCTCAGAAAGCTGAAGCACTTACTTCATGGTGATGGTGTTGAAGAACCAGGAATAGAAGCCCTGGGGGGAACAAGGAGAGAAAGCATGAGAAAATCCAGGCCCTGGCCTGCCCCATCCACCTCTGGGAAGGCAGACAGCCCTTGGGTCCGAGGCAGCAAGGCAGAGTGAGGCGGCATGAGACAGAGTCCACTGGGGGTTTCCTGCCCAGGCAAGAGACATCAAGAAAGAGCCTAGGTCCTGGAAGGAAGCTAGCTTGATCTGGAATCAGTGGTGACTGCTGAGGGAGATGTCTCTGCAGACAGGAGCTGACATTCCTGCCATTTGGCATCCTGTTACAGGAAATAGGGACTTGGGCTGGAGGGACAGAAGGGACTCTTTCTGGGGTGGACATCGGTTGCTTTCTGTCTGTCCCTCATTGCTTCCTTCTGGGGAAATGCCCTTCCCACATGCATGTGGCTGAGGGGGCTGTCCACACAGTAGGCATCTGCCACCAATGGTCAGGTGACCAACAGGAGCCAATCAAAATTCTCTTAAGGGGGGATTGATATGGGTGTTGGGAGAGAGGGTCTTCTGCCCCTGAGTCCCTGCACCTTGGTCAACACCATGAAGCATGGAGTGGCTTGGTGCCATCTTTGATGCCACATGCAGGATATTGTCTGAGAAAAAAAGGCCAGCTCAGAAGAGAGGACCAGAGAGGGAATCCTGGTGGCAACACTGGGCCTCCTGGATCAGCTGTACTTGAGGCAGCTGCTTCTCTTGGATTTACCCACACTCAAGCCACACATCACCCTTTTGTAACACTAGTTTGAGGTTGTTTTTCTTATATCTGCGGGTCCTGTAGTTATGCCTTTTCTCTTGGGGTCTTGCTGTCTAGAGTTTCTAGGTGGTGGAGAGAGGTGACCTTGGCCTTGGGAAGGCTGGGAGGGCCTAGAGAGGGAGTCAGGTTAGGAAGATAGTGCATGAGGCTAGGCTGGGGGGTCCATGGCTCTACAAGCTGCCAGATTGGGTAGCTGGGTAAGTTACCCTGGTGCATGCTTCCTTCTGGGATCCCAGAGAGTTTAACAAAACCTTGGAGAAGGTTGCAGTTCATGATTGGCCCCCATGAACACATCAGTGAGCCAGACAGGCCCACTTGGTTGATGGTCCCCTGGAACCATGAGGGGCAGTGAGGGGCGATGAGGGGCAGGCAAACAGGAAACAGAAGGAAGCTCCTTGTTCCCTTCCACATATGGCCCACCTTCTAAGTCCCCCTCCCTGTGCCGGAAGTGGTGCTTGAGCTGGAATCTGAACCAAGAGTGGGTGTGCTCGTTCAGAGAGGGACCAGTGGGAGGCCGGCCGAGTGGCGTGGTGGTTGGGTGCTGGCTTCCCGGTTCGGGTCCCACATATGAGGGCCAGTGACACTGCCCTCAAAAAAAAACAACAAAAAAAACAGAGAGGGGCCAGTGGAAGGGTGAGAGGGAAGGCAGGGGAAAGGCCTTGAGGAGGGAGGAAGTGGCACTTTTGAGGATCTAAAAAATGGCCAATGGGCCAAGGGTGGAGGAGTCCTGAAGAGATAGATCGACAGGTGGGCAAGAGGCCAAACCATGAGACCAAGACATCTGCAATTTATTCCAAGAGTTTTAGGAAGCTGTTGAAGGTTTACGCAGGGGAATGGGTATCTCTGTTTATCCCTCTGGGGGAGGGGGTAGGTGTGGACTTCAAGAGATGAGTTAGAGGCTACTGCAGGCTTCCAAGCAAGAGACTGACGGAGGCCTGGACTGGGGGATGGTAAGGGAGGAGGAGAGAAACAAAACCGAGACAGTAAAAGCAACACAACTTGGTCCTGAACTGGCCATACCCAGGGGTCTCAAGGGAGGTACATCTGGTGGACGGTGGGAAGAGTCTAAGAGCAGGGATCTAGGGTCAGGTGAAAGTGGAGGGAGATCATGGCATGTTTGGGACATATTAAATCTGAAATGTCTTTACAATATCCTCTGGGGCCCAGAGGAAGGTTTAGCTGCAGAAGGCAACTTAGGAGGTATCAGTGTAGAGGTGGCAATTGAAGTTGTGTGTGTGGATGACATTGCCAGGGAAAGAGGTAATGGAGAGTGAGAGCGGAAGGTCTGGGATCAGTTGTGGGGGCTCCAAGTGTGGGGGAGGTGCCTGCAAAGGCAACAGCGGAGGAACAGGCAGAGAGGTAGAAGGAACACCCAGGGAGTGTGATGTCAACACAAGCAGTTGGAAGTGCCTCTTCAAGAAGGGACTCTGCAGGGTCAGCTCTTTCTGAGAGATGAGATGAGAGCTGAGGAAAGTCCATTGGGTTTCATGGCATGGGACCACTGATGACCTTGGCGGCTGTCTGGAGATATTAGCTATATATGGAATGATGGGCGTGGAAGCCACATTTGAAGGGATTGAGTGAGAGGTGAGAAAATGAAGACAGCAAGCAAAGACCACAGCTCTTTCAGATTAGCTGTGACAAGGCGGAGGTACACTGGCCGTGGTGGGGGAGCATGGTGGGAAAGGGAAGTTCTCGCGGCTCCTTCCCTCTCTGCATTCAGGTCCCTGCTCAGATGTCCTCTTACGCCCAAGACCATTCCTGACCACTGTCTGTAATGCTTCAGCTCTATTCCATTGCTGCTGAGTGCCATGAGGCAGTATCACTGTCCTGTATGCATCTGTCCGGGTGTCTGTCACCCAGAAAGAAAGTGCCATGAGGCAGGACTTCGTTTTATTCACTACCCGGTGCCCAGTCCCCAGAGCAGCCGCTGGCACACAGCAGGTGCTCCACAACAACTGGCTGAACGAATGAGAACTGGCGTTTGACAGGAAAGAGAAGGGAGGAGTAGGGAAGACTGGGCGGGCAGCAGGTTGGGGAGTCCCTGCCTGAAGTGTCCAGTCTTCAGTGTAAAGAGGAAGATGAGTCCATGGCTCAATGGGAGCTTGGGGCAGGACAAGTGCTGTGAGAAGAGTTGGAGGTTTGGGAAGAGTAGACAAATTAGTTTTAAAAATCCCTTTAAAATATTAGAATTAGCTAACACTTTCTTGGTACCTAGGAGATAAGTATGGTTAATATTTCCATATTTCTGACGAGAGAGCTGAGGCTTGCTAAGGCTGAGGAATGTGTCCATGTCACATTGCTAGAAGTGGTTGGGTCTGGCTGACCACAAAACCCCTAATTATAAGCATGCTCCTTGCTGCACACACCAGGGCTGCCTTCCCAGAGCCAGGACCCCCCTCCCCATCCCGGCCCAGGCCTGCCCCAGCACTCACCTTGTCCTTATGCTCCATCTCCAGGGAGACATCCGAGGGAGATGTTCTCTCACTCTGCTCTCCATAGATCAGGGAGGTCAGGCTGTCGGGAAGAAAAGCGGAGGGGAGGAGGAAAAGGAGAGAAAAGGCCTCAGGTGCCTGCCTTGCGCTCTCTCTCCTGCTCCATGGGCCACAGGCTGAAGTCACCTCCTGCCCAGTAGCAAGGACACCTCCGCTCATTTGCTAAGCACACAGCTCTGGGTACAGATCATAATTACCGCTGTTGCCATGTGCCCAATATATCTTGAGAGTCACAGGACCAAGAAAGTCTGAGGTCTGAGAAAAATATGGCCTCATGCCCAGAGATGGCTGCTCTCCAAGTCACCTTTGTGTAGGGAGGGCCAGAGTAGGGGCAGGGATGGGTAATGGGGTACTGACACGACATCTCCTGCAGCTTGGGCACTGGTCAGAGCTATCTGTGTTCTGGTTGCAGCACATCCCCCAATGAAGCAAATGGCTTTCATCCTGAACCCCCAGCCTCTCCTCACCTGTCATTGTGGATCAGCAGAGCCAGGCGCCCATAGTCCCACGCGGCTTTCCGGAGGAAGGAGTAAACCAAAACGATGAGCTACAGGCCAGGAGAGGCAATATGGGGCAAGAGAGCTCATGATGCCTTCCCCTCGGCTGTCCCTACATTCCTCTGGTTCCCAGGGGCGCCCCCACTAGGTGGCCAGCTCTGTCAGGGTAAGGACCATGCCTTTTTCGACTCTGGGTCCCCAGTGGCCAGGAGCTTCCTGACATAGAGTGGATGCTCAGCGTCTGTTGGATGAAGGCACTGGTGGCATGTTTGGAACTATCGGACAAGATGCCCCCTGAAGAAATCAGCAAGGGTAGGGAGAAGGGAGGCCCAAGGGCACTGGCCAGGTCAGCCTCTGGGCAATGGTGCATGGAGGAGAATCTTAGGAATTCTCGCTGTCCTTCCAGCCCCCTCCTCCCCAAGGCCCACCCGCACAGGGCCACCCTGCACGGGGCTGTCATTCAGGGAGTCCGCAGCACTGTGGCTGGTGTCCATTTGAACAGCTGGGCCCCTGTTGTATTACTTGTGAAAGTTTGACTGTCTACCCCCACTGAGACCTCGTGGTCTGCCCACCACAGTGCCCAGGACTCACCAGCCACAAAATGATATTGATAAGCAGCACAGTGGGGACACCTCCAAAAGGCTGTCCCTTCAGGACAGTGCTATGAGATTGGAAGCAGTCCCGCGCTGATATGTTCTGTGTCTTTTCCGCCACATTCAGGTTGCTCAGTGAGACAGCCATCCTGACAGGCTCCCTGGTGAACAGAGGGGTGTCTGGATCAGACATGAGGAACCTAAGTCTGCAAAACACAGGAGCCTGCGAGGTAGCTGGGGGCAGGGGCACTGCGTGCACATCAGGCCCAGTGCCTGGCGCTAGCTTGCAACAGGTCAAGGCGGGAGGGTTGCCCTGAGACGGCATGCACCCCCATCCTAAAATAGAACAGCATACTCAAACGCAGGGCCATGATGGCAGAATAGCCCAGAGTGCCTGGGAGCGTTTATATTTTGTACCACTTGATCCCTTCACAAAAAGAATTGTAAAATGCACATCTAAACAGTCTTCCTAAATCTACCTTTGTGAAGCTTTTCTTGTATAGAAATGAACAAACTTCACAAAGGCAGGTCAGGCTCAGAGTGGAAATATTTGGTTTGGAGGATGAATCCACTGCATTCACAACACAAATGCCCAAACAGATAAGGCTCACTGATGATCATTTCTAACATCCTACGATTCTCTGATCCAGCTCCCAGGAGAGGCAATAGCTCCTACAACTAAATTGGGTAAGGATAGAGTGCCTGGCACATAGCAGAGACTCAGTAAATATCTAACTGTACACATCTAACTCAGTAAACTGTCTAACGTTGAACTTGAAGCGGGAGATTACACCTGCCCAGGGACCTCAGCCAACGCAGCGAGCTGAACATTCAGGGAAGACGCGCATGCAGGGCTCGAGGTCACTGGATCAGTATGTTTCAGGCAAGGATAAGGATGGGAAATGCAGGTGAAAACTGGAGGCACTCGCAGCTGCTTGGATTTGCCTGCAAATTGTTTTGATTTTTTTTTTTAAATATTTTATTGGGGAATTGGGGGAGCAGAACAGACAAGTTGCTGTCCTTTTGTTCTTCAGTCTAGTTGCGGAGGACATTGCTTCACTGGCCCATGTTGGTATCATCATTGCTCTCTTTTTGGGTGAGGCAGATCGGTCGCCCGCCTCTGGATGGCTGCTCACAGTGGCTCTTGGCAGCTCACTCCAGCTGCCAGCTGCTCACGCTGGCTGCCGGCCACTCACTGTAGCCTATGGCAGCCCACTGCAGCAGGGGCTGCAGCCTACACCGTCACCGGAGTTCACAGCCCAGCTCCAGGTGGAGCTGTTGTTAGCTGTAGAGGGCTGTGTCACTGGTCTTCATATGTGGGATCCGAACTGGGGCCACTGGCATCCCCAAACCAGCTCTTAACCAATGTGCCACTTGGCCGGCCCAAAGTTGTTCTGATTTTTAAAGATCATTTGTTTTGGCTCCAGTCCTCATCACACCCTAGAAACTCTTCACTCTCATTCAAGAAAAGTAGGCTTATTCATTCATTTTTTTAAAAAATAGTTCATGAACAATGGCCTTGTGCCAGGCCAATGCATCAGTGAACAAGACAAATAAAATCCCTCCCTCAGTGGGATTCTGGTGGGAAGAGGCAGTGCAGGGGTGAGGGTGAAGTCAGGATTCTAAAGAGCATGATTAGGGAAGGCCACGTGGAGAGGATGACATTCTAGCCCAGACTGGAAGAGACAGAGAACAGCACACTGCAGCTGGGGAAAGGGCACTTCAGATAAAGGAAAAGCCGGGGGTGCAAGCTCATCTGGAGCATCGAGGAAGGGCAAATAGGCAAGGGGGTCTGGCCAGGAGAGAGAGCAAAGGGCATGGGCAGGGCCAAGGAGTGACATGAAAGGAGTTAGCATAAAGGTATCACTTTGACTCTTGTACTGAGAATAAATAGGGGTAGGAGCAAGCAGAGAAGTAGATGCAGAGAGCAGTTAGGAGGAAATTGTAGCAACCCAGGCAAGAGATAATGGTAGCCTGGACCAGGATGGAAGCAGTAGAAGTGGTGAGAAGTGGTCAGATATAGGAAATATTTTGAAGGTGATTGGATGGGGTGGCGGGGAGAGGGAGGTGAACAGTCCAGGAGGCCCAAACAACTGGAAAAATGCAGGTGCTATTATTGGCTGGGGAAGACAGGAAGTGCAGGCTAGGAAGGGCAGGGTGGAGGTGGGGATCAGGGATTGGGTTTGGACATGCTAAGGGGAGATGTCAAGCAGCTGCTTGGATATGTGAGCCTGAAATTCAGAGGAGAGGCTGGACACATACTCTTAGAGGCAGAGGACTGGATCACCAAAGGAGAGGGTGCAGAGTGATGTTCAAGATGTGAGCCTTGGGATGCTCCCCTGTAGAGAGGTTGGGCAGATGAGGCGGAAACAGAAAAAGAGACTGGGAAGAGCAACCAGTGAGGAAGGAGGAACAGAAGGAGAGGGTGGTGTCCCGGAAGTCAAATAAAGAAAATGGTTCCTGGAAAAGGGAGGGACCAGTTGTGTTAATGGGGGCAAGTACGGTGACAACCAAGAATTAGCCATTGTTGAAACAATGGGAGAGTTATTTGGTGGCCAGGCTGGAATAGGTGTAAGAAAGAACGACAGGAGAGGATTTGGAGCCAGTGGGCAGAGTAACAAGAAGTGAAAGTGGTTAGGATGGGAGAAACAGCAGCACACAGTGTGCTGATTATGATGGTCCTGTAGAAAATACAAGTCTGGTGATGTAGGAGAGATGGGGGGACTAGCTGTGAGGATGTGGGAGGGGTTGGGGACTAGCTCACAAGTGAAGGTGGCCTTTGCCCAGAACCGGATAGCTGACCCCTGGGAGCAGGACAGGGAGGCAGGGGTGCCGGTGGAGCTTGTAGACGCGTGCTCCTCACTGCTTCTCTTTTCTCAGTACAGTAAGGCAAAGGGTCTCAGGTGAGTGTGCAATGCTGGTGGTGGGCATGTCTGAGGACAGGAAAAAAGGTAGAAATAGAAATCTAGAGGAGTGATCTAGTGAATGGATTAGGAGAATGTATTAATAGAAGGATTGCTGGACAGCACGAAGGGCCTGCTGAGATTCATGGTCTTGGATTTACAAGACAATCCAGACTTATAGTGCATTTCTCCCGGCTGTATTTATCTGTGTGGTTGCAGGTGTGGAAAAGGCAGACAACTAGATGTAACCAGGGTAGAGGTTTCCCGAAGCAAGTATGAGAATCAGACAAGAGGCTTGAAGACATATGCAAGGGAGTCATGTTAATGATTGGACGTGGAATTTGAGCCAGGCAAGGAGAGAAATGGGACATGAGATGGGTGAGGAAGAGTGAAAGGTGTTGAAGTTCCAGTGGGTAAGAAGATGGTTGAGTACTAGAGGGTGCAAGCTGACATAGGAAGTGGCTGTTGGAAAATGACCTGGGTGACACTGAGACTAAGAAGGGATTGCAGTCATCGGTAACGATAAGGTCTAGGGCATGACCATGGAGTGAGAGGCTGAGGAGTGTCAAGATTAGAGTGTTGGAAGGAACATCTCTGTGGATATGTGGGAATTGGAATCAGTAAGAACAGAGACAGGAATGGTACTGACCTGACAGTGAGGCTGGAATTGGACCCTTTTGGGGAAGCAGGAGAGTGACCTGGGGTGAGGAATCCACACCTGTAACAAAGAGCAGCATGTCAAGGCTGATCCCAAGGGTCCAGGACAGACAGGTGCTTAGTGGGGAGGAAGAAGTGTCTGCAAGTTGCAAAAAGAAGCAAGAACGATGTTTCTCCCATCCCCAGGCCAGTGGGGGGATAAAGGAAGTGGGGCCCTGGGGAGCCTTGGGTTCCCAGTGAGAAGGTGGGGCATGGGGAGCTGGGGGTGTTTCGGAGCTCCTGGACTCCGTGGCACTGAATTCCAATTCCAGCACTTGCTCACTGAGCCACTTCAACCAAGCTGCTTCAGGTTTCCATGACTATCCGCTCACTTGTAAAAGGTGGGTGGTGCTATCAATTAGTACTCACTTCACAGAGCTGTTAATAGGAATAAGTGGGTTAAGATTTGTCAATCATCGAGAACAATGCCTAGGACACAAGAAGTATTATGTAGATATCTGTAAAATGAAAAGTGGGTGCAGAGTCCAAGGGAGCAGAGTGGAATGGTTTTAGGATGCTGGGAGGTGAATATGGAGAGGGAATAAAGGTAAAGGGAGTTGCATGCAGGTGATGGGAGGTGGCCTGGGCGTCTGGGGGTCCTTGTGCTAAATCACAAAAACAGGGGAAACGGCATAAGACCAGCCCTGGAAAAGGGAAAGAGAGCACAAAACTCCCCCCACCCGAAATTAGTATCTAACAGGAGCAGGGAGCCTCTTGACTATGTTAAGTTTCCCTGCTTTCTGCTCCCCTCTTTTTCTGCGTAGGCTGCCCACTGTTTTATTATAACCAGGTCACTGGTTAACTCATTTACTCTAACACGTTTTGTCAAATGTAAACTTATAGTAGTTTACATTGAGCATGGTACATTTTAACAGTAAGTTGTCTGCCAGAGGGTCAGAGGAGCAGTGATGGCATTTTGGGGTCTCTTGGGGGATGGTGCAGGCATCCAGCCATCTCAGGCTTTCCGTCAGCTGCGGCAGGAAGCTACAGTTCTGCTGGTGGCCACTCGGGGGAGCCAGCGCTGAGGAATCAGGTGAGGAACCGGGGAGGGAGGCAATCTGGGGAGGGCGGGCTCTGAGGGCCTTGGAGAGACGTCCTACCTGAGTCAGTTCTCCAGTGAGGGCCCAACTCGGGCCTGCCGGGAGGCTCCGCTCAGCTACGGGGCTGCTGCAAAAAGAACAAATGCAGTGGAGAGACCATAAGGCTTAGGGGACCCCGGTCTGCTCTGGCAGCAGCAGCTCTCAGGGCGCTTTTCCTCATCTTTATGCGCCCATGTTCATCCTTTATCACATGTGTGTTTTGCAAATAGTTTTCTCCCAGTCTGCTGCTTGTCTTTTAATTTTCTTCATGGTATGTTGTAAAACCCCAACGTTTTGAAAATTGACGAAGTCCAATTTATCAATTTTTTTTTTTTTTTTTTTAGAGGGCAGTGTCACTGGCCCTCATATGTGGGATCCGAACCAGGGCCGCTGGCGTCTCAAGCCAGCGCTTAACCACCGCACCACTCGGCCGGCCCTATCAAATTTTCTTTTATGGACCATACTTTTGGTATTGTATCTAAGAAATCTTCGCCTGACTCAAGGTCTTAAAGATTTTTCTCTTTAAAATCTTATAATCTTAGGGCTGGCCGAGTGGCTCAGTTGGTTAAGAGCTTGCTCAAGAGTGCGAGCTGAGCTCTGAGCAACGGCGGTTCAATGCCAGCCCAAGCTGAGTTGCCATTGAACTGCCCACAGGTGGCAGGATGGCTCAGCTAAAAAAAAAATAAAAATCTTATAACCTTAACTCTTACATTGAAGTCTATGATCTATTTCGTTATTTTTAGATACGGTGTGAGATAAGGGTCTTTTGGCATGCAGCTATCCGGTTGTCCCAGCCATTTGTTGAATCCTCATCTTTAAAACGAGGCGAACAGCTCATAAGCCCCTCTCAGGTCTGTCTGAGGACTGGCACCAAGCCAGGGACAAGAGAGCCCTTGGTGAACTGCTACACAACCATAAGGACTTGTGATTGTTGTTATTATTTAGTTAACACTGTGCATGACAAGGGAAGGGGAGGGGGTCCTGGGCTGTGAAGAGCTGTGGGCACCCATCTGGCTCTAAGAAGTCAGCTTGAGTTCTGGAAGCTGCTCTTTTTCACCAAACTCCCACTCCCTCATTCTCTCTCATTCCAAAAGCATCCTTCCTTTATGCCCTCCCTCCCTCCCTCCCTCCCTCCCTCCCTCCCTCCCTCCCTTCCTCCCTCCCTTTCTTCCTCTTTCTCCTTCCTTCCTTCCTTCCTTCCTTCCTTCCTTCCTTCTTTCCTTCCTTCCTTCCTTCCTACCTACCACAAAGAGTTCAGTACCTACCATGAGCCAGGCATCATGCCAGGCTCTAGGGGCCTGGCAGACTGGTTCCCACCCATATGAGGCTCCCGGATTCACTGGGGGAGACAGGCAAGCACACAAGGCACATGCCATTGCACACTCTGAAAGCCCAGGTAAAGGGAGCCATGGGGAGGGCCAACTCTGGAGCAGTCAGAGAAGCCTTCTACAGGGAAGTGACCTCCAAATTGAACCATGAGGAGGTCTCAGAATCAGCACAGTGTGTGGGGAAGCAGAGGCAGAGGGAACCATCTTGGCAGAGACTCAAAGGGAGGCTGAGCATGGCATTGTGGGAAAGTGAGAAGGAATACTCATGGCTAGTGTATAGGATGGATCACTGGTTTGTTCTTTCTTTTGTTCATTCATTCCTTCAGCAAGAATCTGTTGAGAATCTACTCTTGTCAGGCCCTGTGAAGACCCCGGAGGTATAAACATGAAGTCCTATTCAGGGAGTTTACAGCCTTTGGAATTTGCAGAGAGAATTGCTGTGAGGAGGCTTGGCCCAGGCTGCTGTGCTGCCTAGGACGCCCAGCTACCAGGGCCAGGCCTCTAAGCTTGGCGTAGGGTGGAATCCCCGTCGGAGGGTTGGGTCATGCACAGGCTTTCAGTTCACCTGGCTGCCCAACCCAAAGGGGAGGTGAGGAAGGAGAAGAAAGAAGACAGCCTCACTCCCACCCCACCACCCTCCTGAGCTCTCTAGGCAGCAAGAAAGGCAATAATGAGGGAGATGGTTACCATGGAAACCTAAAACATCGCCAAGGCTTTTCTCCTCACCCATAAACCATGCCTGGACCTTCCTCCTTTCTGGAAAGAAAAGCTAGCTCTTGGATGTGAAGAAGAGGGGCAGAAAACTTCCAGGGGACCAAAGCACCAGCACTGAAGAGAATGAAACTTGAAATCTGAGTAGGCTAAAGGAACACGGAGCAGGAGCACAAACCTGCCCAGCACAGGGGGCATCAGGGATCTCCTCTCTCTGGCCTTGAATTCCACAGCAGAGCACAGGGAGGCTGTTAAGGGCATCAGGAAGAAGTGGGGTCTCTGGAGCAGACTGTCTGGGCTTAAATGCCAGATCTGCCTTTGCTAGCTGTGTGACCACAGAAAGTGACTTCACCTCTCTGAGCCTCAGTTCCCACCTCTGCAAAGTGGGGATAACAACAATGCTGCCTCACAGGGTCGTTGGGAACATGAAATAATTACTCCCACTGTGCTTGAGAACTGTATGTGCTCAGTATTAGCCAGTATTGTCATCTTCATCATTGGTTTATTTGTGAGATGGTGGTGAGGGGCCCACGTTGAACCATTCCTAGTCTCCTTCCACCTGTTCTGGAACAGGCAAATGGAGTGATGTGGAGTATGGGAAGGGACTGTCCAATGTCCCACAACCTGCAGCACGTAGGTGGCTGTTGCCTCGTTCTTCCTGGGCATGAAAAGCGGATGTCAGCCTTGCTTTGGGGGCCTAAAAGGGCAGTGAGAAATCGTGTTAATGCTGGTTGATGAGTCAGGGTTCTAAGGCCCCTTCCTCAGCTGCATGCTTTCCCTGGTGGGGGAGTGTGTGGCCTTCCCCGCTACCATTACCCCACCCCCCGTCCCAGCCTCCAGTGGCAAAAGCTGGAGGCCTAGCAGTCCTAGGCCTGAACAAAGTTTTCCTCGGCAACTGGGCCAAGGCTTCAAAATGAGCTTGCTTTGTCTTCATTACTCCTCTGGCCCATTACTCACACCCCGCCTTCCTATTGCTGGCTTAACTAGTCAAGCCAACACGTTGCTCCCCACCTCAAGGCCAAGTCATCTGTGTGGGGAACCCAAATCCCATAGCAAGGGTGGTCCAGAAAGTGCTAGGGAGGGGCCACTCTTATTAATAGCTGATATTTATTGGGCACTTGTTGTAGGATAAACACTTCCCATTTAATCACTAGTTCATTTAATCCTCACAAGTGCTCTAAGGTACTGGACATCCCTAGATGAAAGAGAAAATTAAGGCCCAGAGAGGTACAATAAGTTCCCCAAGGCCACGGTGCCAGTCAGTGGCAGAGCCAGCCCTTACAAACCTAGGCAGTTGGTAAGCCTCCACTGTGCTACTTGCTGGACCCACTGGGCCTCTACTGGGCTGGCAGTGCTGGGCAGCAGGCAGAAGAAGGGGATGACCTCACTCAAGTCCTTGTCCAGGGATGGAAACTTTCCTAGCCTTTCAGGGTGGTGCAGTGGAAAGTGCTATGGACTGAGGGATCCCAGGAGAGCTGCACTCTGGGCCACACCTTGGCAGGTGCCTTCCCCCTTCTGGACCTCCTGTCTATAAGTGAGGGGTTCTGGTGGGAGGGCTCTGATGGCCAGGCTGGAACTAGGATCCCAGATGTCTCAGAGACTCTTCCTGCAGCCATATCGCCTGCATATCTTGGCACTGCCCAGAATGCACTTTGCTCCATCATCCCCATTAGTTCTCAATAGCTGGTCCATAGGGACTGCATTTTGATTAAGACAAGCAAATCACTGTAGCCATAAGCCGTGTCCTAGGAGAAGACACTGTGGGTGGAGAGCCACCCCCACCTTTTCCCCCAACCCTGTCACCAATCTACAGAGCCTACCCCGCCATCTCCTCACCCCCCATTGCTATCTGATCTTCTCAGTCTCTTCAATAATTCATCACCTTTTTGTTAACAACAGGAAAGATTATTTCCCATCGTTCTGGATCTTAGAAAAATAAATTGGTGTTCCTGGCCATGGCCACCTCCTCCCACCTCCCCTTCTGCTCTGCATCTCTCCTCATGTTCCCTTCCATGCCCTCTGTTCTCAGATCTGTACTCCCTCCCCTTCCAGGATGTCAGCTCAGTGGCCCAGGTTCACTCTCACTGCTAGAAGGCCAGATCCTTTGAAGGAGGCAGACGAGGGCAGAGGGTGTTTTTGCAACAAGGATTCTGGTTAATGTCTTTCCCCACCCACCATGCCAGTGGGTCACGCATCTTCTCCTAAGTGTCAGTAAGCCCTTCCTTGCTCTAAACTACCCTCTGCCTTATATCTTGACATCAAAGGACGGTTTGCCCAACTTAACACATAAAGAATCTAGGTAATTAGAGGCTAAGAGATTTGCCTAAGGCTGGGTGAAGTGGTGGATTTGGGGTTAGATCTTGGGTTTTCTGGATTCCCTCAAGCGCCCTCAGGCTTGGATCAGTGACTTGTCAGCCTTGGGGATGGGAGGGCACTGGAATCACCTAGAGGGTGTTTAGTAGATCCAGTTACTCACACCCCACTTTAGATTCTAAGAATGAGAATCTCCAGTCAATTTTTATGTGTAGCCAAGATAGAGATACACCAGCTTAAGATTTCCAGGGTCATTTGCATAAACAAGGAGTTCTTAAAGATCCAAAATGTTTTCTGACTCCCCCTCAACAAGGAGGGGGGGTGAGGAGTTTTGGGATAAGGATATTAGCTCAGCACCCCTTAAGTCACATTGCAGCCAGGCAGCTCATGAGACCTGTCCTTACATTCTACTCAGGGGATTCCCCCCTTCCCCTCCCAGCTCATTCTGATTCTGTGGAAAGTTGGTGGGAGGTCTACAGAGGCCCACACCACATCTTTACTTGAACCCCAAACTCTTGCATTTCTCCTTATGCCAGAGGTCAGTGGCCTGGCCACTTCATGGGGCACCATGCCTGCTCTCTGTCCTGTCCTCATGTTTCTCAGAGCTTCCTGGCCTGCCCTGACTGAGTTTGAGCCACTCCCTCCTCGGCTAGCCTGGTGCCTTGGTATCATCATCATTTAAAGCCTCTGATTCCAACTCATATCCTGTTCCCTGAAGCTTTCCTCCAATGAGGATCCTGGTCTGTGCCTTGTCTCCATCCTCTTGACACAGCTGGCCTTCGCTACCATTGCCTGGCACTATTCTCTCATTTTTTCCATGCATGTGAAGAGCCATTTAGTTCCCCAGAAGACCCATGGGCTTTTTGATGGCAGGGCCCCTGTCACTATGGTTCTCCCACAATGACCAGCATGTAGCAGTAGGCATCAATGAAAGATAGATGGTCCTTTATCCAGGGCTATGCTCAGGGGCAGGGAATAATAGAATTTGGGTGAAATTCTGGGAATGCACTCCAGGCCCCAAGTGGGCATACAGCTGCACACACCTAGCTTTGCTTTCCCATAGTACACTGTTGGTGACCAAATCTTGCTTCCCAAGTGATTTTAGGTCAGGAGACTGGTGTGCATCTGGCTTTACTATTTACTAGCTGCAACTTAACCTCTTGCTGCTCAGTTTTCTCTTCTATAAAATTGACATAATTATGTCCATCCTGTCTATACCAGGTGGTTGAGAGTTACAGATGGTACACAGAGATATATTTATAAACTATGTGTATCACACATGTTGGTTGTTGTTTTTTGCTGTTCTCTTCCTAGGATGGAGGTCAGCCTTTCTTCAGAATCCCTCTCAGGCACCCTTGAAGCCCCAGCGTGGGGTGAGTGGATTGGGGTTCCACCTTCCATCCAGCTCACTATAATAATAAGGCAGAGAGCAGCTGGGACCCACAGAAGGACGCTCAGCACCACGGACAGCACCACATTCCTGCTGCTGCTTCTCTTTGCCTGGTTTCTGTAGACAGGGCCCCGCAGTGCCTGCTGGTGCCCCTGGCCCAATAATAAGAATAATAGCCGGGCCGGCAGAGTGGCGCATTGGTTAAGAGCTGGTTTTGGGATGCCAGTGGCCCCGGTTCGGATCCCACATATGAGGGCCAGTGACACTGCCCTCTACAGCTAACAACAGCTCCACTGGAGCTGGGCTGCGCGAGCCCCATTAATGGTGTAGGCTGCAGCCCCTGCTGCAGTGGGCTGCCATAGGCTACAGTGAGTGGCCGGCAGCCAGCGTGAGTGGCCGGCAGCCAGTGTGAGCTGCCAATAGCTGCGGTGAGCGACCATCCAGAGGCCGCGACCCATCTGCTTCATCCGGGAAGAGCGCAATGACGATACCAATATGGGCCAGTGAAGCAACATCCTCCGCAACTAGACTAAAGAACAAAAAGACAGCAACTTGTCCGTTCCCCTTCCCCGATTCCCCAAACGCTGTTCCCCTCCCCCAATTCCCCAATAAAATTAAAAAAAAAGAAAAGAATAATAGCTAACATCTATTGAAACATCTCTATGTATGTGCCAGGCACTGTGCCACCTTTCTTAATGCACTTATCAGATTACATGTTGGATACAGTCAATAGCTGTTAGCATCCATTCCCACCTCTTTCTAGTGTGCCTTCCTATGTTGCAGAAGCTAGAAAGCTAAAATCTACATTTCCAATACTCCTCTGCAGCTGGGGATCTGAAGACAGATCAGGGTCCATCAATTAGATGCACTGGAGATAGATTTATATGGTGAAAGGGAGGAGAAAGCCATCTTCCTGCTGCTTGGGCTGTGTTCTGCTGACAAGCAACACTAAGGAGAGGAAGTTCTTTGAAGCAGATCAATGTCCAGGCTCTGGTTTCTGGAATGTGAGGGGTTGGGGGTGAAGAGCTAGAGTCAATAGCGGTATAGGCTGCAGAGGCTCCCTGATCCCTGGCTTGCCAGTGAGGCTCTGGCAGTCCCGTCCTGGCCGTGGCTGAGGAGTGGTTTTGTCTGGTGGGTTAGCTCTGCTCTGCTCTGAAGACCCAGATTTTAACGTTTCCAATGATTTTGTGAGCATGTAATTTCCTGCATTAAATTCTGAAATGCGTTCTTAAAAAGAACTTTTGCTTCAAGTTCTTAGAGTGGTTTTTGCTTCTTAGACAAAGAACAGGTAAGTTCTGTTTTACTCCTGTCTTAGGGATGGAAATCTCAGGCATAGAGAAGTAAGTGACCAGCCCAGGTCAGACAACCAGTGAGCAGTGGGACATCTGATGCCCCAGGCCTTTCCAGGACAAATGCCCTCAGGCTGAAGACAGAAGCCAAATGGAAAAAAGTAAATGCTGACAGGAAATTCTGGGAATGCACTCCAGGCCCCAAGTGGGCACAGCTCCTGAGAAGGCCTCAGGGAAAAAAAAGGGAAAGGAGAGGACACGGACATTGTGATGGCCAGGCATGGTACTGGGTGCCTTCTTATCTGATGATTATCCCACTCCTTATCATTTACATCTCACAAACAAGCTAAGAGGTAGCAGCCTAAGCGGTAGCTATCAGTACCCTCATTTTACAGGTAGAAAAACTATGGCTCAAAGAAGTTAGGTAACTGGCTTAAAGTCACACAACTGCAGAGAGACAGGGGCAGGGTTGGAATTTCAGTGTCTGTTCCACTATATCATGAGGTCTCTGAAGGCACAAGTCGGGAGAAGGTTGCTTTGCCCATTTCAAAGGGCTGTATTTCTGGGGTACAGGAAGACAGGCTCTCAGATCTGTACTACACCTCAGGGACTCTCCAATAAAGGAGAGTAAAGGCTGTGGGTGGCACAGAGAGCTGGAGGGCAGCAAGGGGAGAAGGAGGCCATGGGGACCATGCTGGAAGCTGAGTGTGTAGGCTTTCCCCTCACCCATCTCACCTCTGGGACCCCTTTCCTTGCCTGGAAGGTTCCTTTTAATGCCCTGATGACCCTACAACCCCCTCCCAGGGCCCATGCCTTTCTGCCTATGTCCCCAAGTCAGCAAGCAGCCATAAAAGTGCCCAAATGGGGTTGGAGGCATGAGGGAGAGGCAGATGTGGGAACATCATTGATGCCCAGACCCCTGGGAGCTGGGCAGTGACACTGGGAGACACCAGGAGGAGAAGGGGTGACTCCCTGCTTGTGATAAGAAGACAAAAAAGTAGGAACAGCAGTATATAATGCTGTTAAACTAGATGATCTCGATTCTAAAAATAAAAAAAGGGAAAGAAAAAAATAAAACACAAAATTATACCTATAGGAAAAAAAGACCAGTTCTCTCTGGGTGGTGGGACTATTAATGGCACTGTCAGTGGTCTTTTAAAAACTTTTCCTGAATTTGAAGTACTGTTTAATACGAGCATGTATTATTGTTTATAATCAGGAAAACTCATATTTAGAAAGGAAGGTATTCATACAACCAGCTTCTCTAATTCCTTCTGCATCAAATCCTTCTTCCCTCTTCAAGTGCCCTCATTTTTTTTTTTTAAGATTTTATTGGGGAATTGGGGGAGGCGAACAGCGTTGGAGAATCGGGGAAGGGGAACAGACAAGTTGCCGTCCTTTTGTTCTTCAGTCTAGTTGTGGAGGACATTGCTTCACTGGCCCATGTTCAGATAGTCATTGCGTTCTTCCCGGATAAGGCAGATCGGTTGCCAGCCTCTGGATGGTAGCTCACCGCAGCTATTGGCAGCGCACACTGGCTGCCGGCCACTCACGCTGGCTGCCGGCCACTCACTGTAGCCTGTGGCAGCCCACTGCAGCAGGGGCTGCAGCCTACACCGTCACCGGGGCTCGCACAGCCCAGCTCCAGGTGGAGCTGTTGTTAGCTGTGGAGGGCAGTGTCACTGGCCCTCATATGTGGGATCCAAACCAGGGCCGCTGGCATCCCAAGCCAGCTCTTAACCAATGCGCCACTCAGCAGGCCCTCAAGTGCCCTCATTTTGACCAGCTCCCACTCAAGTTTGTCGACGGGGTAGAGGGAGTGGAGGAACACAGTGGTTTCTGTGCAGGCTGCCTACTCAGAAAGAAGACTCAAGGATCTGGCTGAGCCAGGAAGATCAAAGCTTGACCTTGCACCATGGTGGCCACCAGATGCCTAGAGGCCATCCTGGAAGCCAGAGGCACGCTCTCTCCCCAGATCAATAACTCCTCCTGGCAGACGTGGTACAGTGTTGACCACAGCATCAAGACCCAAGTGCAGTGATCAGGGAGGGGGCTCTGTGCCCCCTCTAGCTCAGCTCTCAGTTGGGCAAACGCGGACCAGCCTGCCAGGCCAGCCTGCCATAGTGTAGATTTTAAATGTGGGGCCTAGGGAGAGCTATTAATAGATTCATTCAATGGGCCCAAATCCCCTCTCTGCCATTTACTAGCTCCATGTCTTTGGGCAAGTTTCTTAACCTGTGCCTCAGTTTCCTCATCTGCAAGATGGAGATGTTAATAGCATCTACCTCATCAGGTGAATGTGGACCCATCACATGAGACACTTCGAACAGTGCCTAGCACAAAGCAATGGCTTGATAAGGTTAAGTATTATTTTCCCTGTTAGTACCTAGAGCATTTAATGTTTATTTACAGGATGATATAGCAAATGGCCGATTCCCTCAGTGGATGGAAAGCTCCTTGGTGACAGAGCCCATGGCTGTGATAGCTCTTTATTTTCTCTGCTGTGCTAGGCAGCGTTTAGTGCTTTACAAATATTTGCTGAAAAAAGGAATGATTGGCAGTGGGATTAGGGTGGGTCTCATTTGGCCCCCACAATGGATCTTAAACCCAGAGTGCCTGGAGAGGCTCTTACAAATCCTCTAACCTGAGCCCCTCCTTCCACTGATGAGCAAAGGTTGCTGTTGGCTCACATTTCCCTGGCTTCCATCTCACAGGGCTGGGCAGCCCCTGCCCACCTCCATCTCCATCTCCCCCTGGAGCTCTGCTCAATCAGTAGATTGAGGGCATAGTGAACTGCGGCAGCCATTTCTGTCTTGATTTAGAAAAAAAATAAAAACAAAAACGTGGCACTTCTCAAATCTGAGTGTGGAGCAAACATATACATTGATTGCCACCAGAGCCAGGTGAAGCTGCAGGCTTCAGGTTGACACTGTTATTGCCCTAATTCCTGTCTCCATGGTAACCAGTCTGGACTAAGCCTTCAGCTAGCAAAGACTGGGCAAAGAGCTCTCAGCAGCAGCGCTCTCCCCCACCCCCACATTGTTCTCTCCCCAGCCTCTTCCCTGCTGGAGTTCCCCACAGGAGTTCTGAGTAGGCTGAGAGGGGAGGGCAGGGAAGAGGAGATGCAGCCAAGGCAGAGGCCCCATGGGTCCGAGGCTCAGCCCCAGTCAGAACCAGAAGGAAGGTGCCCAGCAGCAGGAGCAAACAGGCAGGACACTGTTGGGTGCCATCCCATCCCAGCAACCCCTGCTGCCAGGATGGGTTCTGGTGGATGGTGCCACATGTGAGGTGAGACAGAGAGATGGAGGCTGCCCTAGGCCCATGCAGACCCAACCAGTTGTTGAGGATTCGTAATGTGTAGATAGAACCTGCCGTAACTGAGCACCTGCTCTGTGTCAGCACTGGGCTAGGAAATGGGGAGGAAAGGTAAATAACAGACAGACCTGCCCTCCGTAAGAGCACAGTCAGGTGGGGGAGACCCAAACAGCACAGAAGCAGCCAATCAGAATAAAGAGTAACAGATGCCTGCTCAGTAAGGAAAGCAGGGTGCAGGCAGCACACGGAGAACGCCTGCATCTGAATTTTCTCCTGACAGTGGTTGCCTTCTGGGAGAGGAACGAGGCAGGATGAGGAAGACTTACTTTCATTATATTCTCTTATTTTACTTTTTTGAGTATTGTACCATGTGCATATCTAACCAAACCAAACAAAAAGCAAAACCAAGATGAAAAGGAGCGCCATGTGATAGGTTCCCTGATAGGGTGTGCCCTTCTTTGTGCTGGACTCCCGAGGAGGAAAGAGCACCTCTGACACTGAGGGGCTCTCCTCCCCTCAGATTCTCCAAGCTCCTGTCTTCCAGGGGTGCATGAGTGTGTGCCAAGCCCTCTTTCTCTGTACCTGTGCAATTTGGGATTGTGTGGATGCATTGGGTTGAACGGTATCCCTCCAAAACTCATGTCTACCTGGAACCACAGAATATGACCTTATTTATGTAATTGTATATGGTGATGGATGTTAACTGGATTTATTGTGGTGATCATTCTGCAATATATACAAACATCAAATCCTTATGTTGTACATCTGAAACTAACATAATGTTATGTCAATTATATCTCAGTTTAAAAACTACAATTGGATGGGTCCTAAATCCAATGACTGGTGTCCTTCTAAGAAGGCTACATGGAGACATGCAAGAAAGGAAGCCACTGGAGACAGAGGCAAGGACTGCAGTGGAAGGACTTGCAAGGGTTGCCAGCAACCACCAGAAGCCGGGAAGAAGCAAGGATTCTTCCCGAGAGCCTGTAGACGGAGCCTGGCTTCTAGCTTCCAGAACTGGGAGAGGATGGATAATTATTACAGCTGCCCTAGGAAATGCATACAGTGGGTCTACGCATCTGTGTATTTAAAGGTGTATCAATGTGTGTGTGTGTGTGTGTGTGTGTGTGTGTGTGTGTGTGTGTGTGTGTGTTTGGGGGTATTTGGCTATGCTTGGGATTGTGTTTGTGACTATAATTTGGGTTTGAGGGTGCATGCATATTCATGTGTTTATATGTGCACATTGAGCTGTGTCTGTATATGCACTTGTGTGTATCTATATACCTGTGTGTGTCAGTGTATGTGAGAGCATATGTGTGTGTAGCCAACAATCTCTAGGGTCTCTCTCAGCCCAGAAGTCTGCCCTGGGCCCCTGCTACAGGGGTTCGCCTCTAGGGAATGCTTGCCAGTGGCAATGGGGAGGGGCTAGCACCACAGCAAGGTTGGAGCAGCATCGGCTTGGGTCTAGGGCCACTTGGGAAAGGGGGAGGTTTGTGAAGGGAGTGTCCCCCATTGTAGCCCTATCAGCAAAAGGTGTGAGTCCAGCAGGAGCCACACCCTGGAGTCCAGCCTGACAGCCTTCTTGGAAGCCTTCAGCAGAGCAGAGATTCCCCGAGAGGGACTCTACATCCTACGAATCTGAGTTACTTTGAAACATTAGAGCTGTGGTTCTCAAACTGGGGCACATCAACATGGAAGGCTTGTTACACCGCAGGTGGCTGGGCCCACCTGAGTAGGCCTGGGTGGAGCCTGAGAATTTGCCTCTCTAACAAGTTCCCGAATGATGCTGACACTGCTTGGTGTGGACATCCTGATCTTTTAGGACAGACCCTGGAAAGGTCAGTCCTGGAAGGCTCAATCCTCTTCGCTTAGTCTGTCTCCCCCAGCCTCCCACATGTCACTCACAAAATTATTTATTCAGCAGAATAATGGGCCAGACTCTATATTCTGCACTCGAGGCCTTTATAGTCTAGGCATAGATTCTAGTGGGTACACGAACACTCAAAGGACTCTCCTGGTGAAGGAGCGCTGGGAGCACAGAGGAGGAGCACCTAGGCAATCCAGAAAGGCTGCCTGGAGGAGGGCTAGCCAAGGCAGCTCTTAAAGGATGGAGAGCAGCTGTCACATTAATTGAAGGCTTACTGCCATGCACTGTGCTAAGACTCTGCAAGCACAGCTCTGAATCCTCACAACAACCCCAAGACGGGAACTATTGTGGCTGAAGGAAGATTTGAGCCCAGTCTGCTTCCAGAAGAGCTGTCATGTGGAGCCAGGCACAGGATATTGCGGGAGGGGAGCATGCAGGCACTAAAGCAGAGGGGGAGGTGGACTCAGGTGGTATTAAGGCTTTTCCCTGAGGGAGTTTGCCTCCCCCAGATGGAAAGGTACCACCCCTCAGGGCGGCAGACATGAGAGGGCCACCAGACCCTGACCCCATCTGTCTAAACAGGGCAGAAGCCACACTGGCTGCCAAGGAGGGACGGGGCTAGAGAGAGGCAAAGGGAGGGGACCCTCTCTGTGAGCACAGCTGCTCCAATGATGGGTGGAAGCCAGATGGCAGAGGCTGCAGGTTTAGGTCACATGGCTTCACAGGGCCTGGGGGACAGAGGGAGCCCCGAACACAAGGGGCCTAAGAATCACAGTGCTGCTGTGATGGGGACTCTCTACTTATGGATTTGTTGTGCGAAAGTTAGCCCTGAAGAGAGGCTGAGGGATGATGGCTAGCACAACCTCCATGACTTATGGGACCTCGACACTTTGGCCCCCAGGCAGTCTCTGTGTGGTTCTAGGGGTCACTGGCCTCCTCAACTAGGGCACAAGTCCTCAGGCCAGGGGCCAGCCTCATGATGCCCTTGTTCCTGCCGCTTGGGTTGAAGGGTTGGGAAAGCCACTCTGATCCATGCTGAATGAGGACTCAAATGGCTACCTGAATCCAGAGGGGAGTGAGTTCCAGCTGCAGCAAGAGGTATTCTAGTTAGGCCCAAGGAAGCACTGGCCTGGGGTGCTGGAGGGTGTGGTAGCTATTTCTGGGGAAGAAGAGACCCAGCTGTCTGTCTCTGCCTATCTACCTGTCTGGAAAAAATATGGTGGGGATTCTCTCTCCCCTTTCTTCACTAGCTCCTCCATCGTATCTCACCTACATTTTAGTTCCCTCTCTCCTTTCCTGCTGGCCTCCTGCTTCTGCTTTCTTTGTCTGAATGGGCCAAAGGCTCCCCTCAGCTTGTCCTAGTGTTGCTGGGGGCCTTTGAACTTGGTCACACTCAATTCAGCCAACGTTTGCTGAGCCCTACACCCACTGGAGGTGGTGGAAGAGCTCCATGCTCTGCCCAGGGCACTTCCAGCCAGGCGGAGAGATCAGACAGTTAACGTACTGCCTACACCCAAGACAGAGGAAGGGCCATGCAAGGAGAAAGGTACAAGTCAAGGTGATATGGGGCTCTGAGACCACAGCCCAGGGGGCCAGGGAATTGGTGGCATGTGGGATTTCTAGGCTGACAAAAACCAGGATGGGGGTGGGGAGTTGTGCAAAGGGGACAAATGAGTGGAGGATGGAAGCAAAGAGTGAAATATTCCAGAAATGGCAGGTAGGATGGTTTGGCTGCACACGTAGGGTGAGGAGGGTCTGGTGAGAGAACAGACGATTGGGGCCATGAGGTCCTGAATCTCAGGCTGAATGATTTGCACTTAATTTGTAGTGAGCTATTGAAGGTTTTGGCGGAAGGGCATGGCATCTGGGCTGAGACACGAAGGGCTTTTAGGTTTTGCTCCTTGCCTAGGATCTAGTGAAAGACACCTGGCTCTGATTCCGAGCCCCCAAGCTTCTCAGGGTTCCCCAGAGGAGCAGGTAATTGGAATCTCAAATGTTGCTTTTCAGCAAGGCCTATCCTAATGTTACTAAATTAGTAACACAATCCCCCTGGCACTCCCGATCCCCCTTTCTTTCTGTTTTCCCATTGCATTTATCGCCTTCTAACATACCTCACGCAGAGTTTATGGTGCTTAGCATCTGCCTCCACCCTCGTTAGAATGAAGGCCCCATGAGGGCGGGGTCCACGTCTGTTCCACTTGCTGCTGAATGTTCCAGTGCTTTGCACGGTACCTGGAATCCCAACAAATTCATTCATTTGCTGAATGAATCAAGAGAAAAATACCACCCTGCCAGAACCAGCAGCCTTGTTTGTTCCCTCCTTGTCACTTCACTTCTGGCTTCCTGAGCTTGGCATCTCCCAAGTGGAAAAATCTGAGAAAATCAGACAGAGCTCGGCTTCTCCCAGAAGTCTGCGAAGATTTGGACTGTTCCTCCTCCCCTCCTTTGCCAAACCACCACCACTTTCCTTCATCTTGGAGTGGAGGCCAGATGAGGAAATTTTCAGCTCAGAAAGCAAGAGGCTGGCAGTGCTGAGGCAGTCTGGAAGAATAACTTCAAATGACTGAATGCCCACCCCAGGCAGGCCCTGTACAGGTGCTCTGGGCATTTGTTCCCTGTTGAGATCTTAGCAACCCTATGAAATGGGTATTATCCTCCCATTTTATGGATGGAAAAATAGAGGCTCAGAGATGCTCATTGAGCTGGCCAAGGTCTCTGCGCCAGGTGAGGAGTCCAGTTTTGAACATGGGCCTTCCTACTCCAACCAGTGCTCCTTCCTCCCAGGAACATGGCCTCCCTCCTGCCAGAGAAGCAGCTGAGATACAGCGAGCGTGCAGAGCTTGCTGGGTTCTCCATGGAAGGCGCCAGATCACAGGGGCCTCTGCTGGCCTCAGGCTTCCCACCTGAGCTATGCGAGCTGAGCTTTTGGCCACCTTCCAGGGATGAATGAGGACAATGACACCACACCTGCCACGAGGGCTGAACTAACCAGAGTGTGCGAGTTATAACCGCAGCCGCTGCCTGTCCTGGCCGTGGCCAGGCATCCTCTCCTCACTCTGCTCTGAACCATGAGGAGAGGAGTCTAAAACAGGACTCCCTGCATTTCAGGCCCCCACAGACCCAAGGGAAACCAAACCTCCCCAGGTGCACATCCAGCACCCAACATCCAGGGCTGTCACAGCTGGGCCATGGCTGGGGAGGCAGAAGCGCTTGGATCAAACCCCCAGCTGAGGCGCCGTAGGTGGCCTCACTTCCATTCTTGAGGTCTCAGTCTACCCACCTTGAAGGTGGAAACCCTC
This sequence comes from Aselliscus stoliczkanus, assembly GCA_033961575.1. Lineage (NCBI taxonomy): Eukaryota > Metazoa > Chordata > Mammalia > Chiroptera > Hipposideridae > Aselliscus > Aselliscus stoliczkanus. The sequence continues at coordinate 139,632,230 of CM066732.1, read as the reverse complement.
TCTCTTAGCAAATGTTACTGATTCCTTATTATGCACAAAGAAAACGATAGCGCTCTGCCTTGGAGGCCTTTAAAGGGCAGGTTAGAGCATAATCACTAAAGAGGCAATGGGGAGCCATGGATGATGTTAGAGCGGGGGAGTGAGATGGCTGCACCGTGCTTTAGGGAGGTTAATCAGGCAGCATATAGCGTGGCTGGGGTAGAACAGGCTTTTGTAATGAGCGCAGCTAACATGTTCAGCACTCACCGAGTGTTAGGTGTTGTTTCAAGTGCTTTACAGATATTAACTTTAATCTTCGCAGTATCCCTAGGGCACTGTTGTTACCCCCATTTTACAGATGAAAAGACTAATGCATATAGAGATTATAACACTAGTAGGTGGTGGAGCTGGGACTCAAACCCACCTGACCACCACTCGACGCTGCTCCTCTAGTCCTCTAGGCTGGAGGGACCAGGGTTCGGCACAGGGCTGGGGCAGTGGGCACGGAAGTGAAGTACTGTTTATGGCTAAGACTCCTGGCTCTGAGAGCTCTCACAAGGCCAGGAAATTATGAGGGAGATGTGAATATCAAGCACTTCGATCTGCACAAAAAAAAAAACAACTATATCTAAGATTACTTTTATCAATATGAGCAATAATTGCAATGTTCTTGGCCAACAGCCCACACAGGATAGCTGTTTTTTCACAGAAAAGCGATTGTAGAGACACTCTCACATAGAGAAATCATATCACAGTTACAGCCTCTCTCGACTAGCCAGCCCTTTCTTGATTTTATTTATTAACTTGTTTACTTACTTAAACAGGGAAGAAAGCCTCACTAAGATACTAACCTAGCTTTAACACCTTCTAGCTTTGGATGTCTGATCACCGCCAGGGTCCCTTTCACAAAGCAGGAGGAGTTGCTAGGAGTCACCAGGTAGGTGGAAGGAGAGGGAAGGATCCTGAGGCAGAGGCTGCGAGGGACCAGGCAGGGGGCACACCTGAACCAGGAAGCGCTATCTGAGGCCTACAAGCTTCCTGTGCTGTTCTGACAAGATTACGCCTGATTCCTCTAAGCTGTGCAGCTATAACATTTTCAGTGACATCACTGATTAAGTAATGCTTGAGAAGTAAACGAGAGGAGGTTACAGAGTGTCACCAAGATCTCGTCCAGCTCTAACAGTCTATGAAGATACCATGTGTCATAACCCTTTCCTGAATAAACAGTGTCGAGAGGCAGGGAACTCTCAGAACAGCCACGTCTGGCTGGGTTCTGGGCCTGTCCCAAACCAGGGTCAGCTGGGCAAGAACCACTCAGGGGACCCCGCTAGCAGCCCAGTCTGGGACATTTCTACGGAGCAGGGAGCCTCCTAACCAGAGCCAGAGAGTCTCTGGTCCCCTTCCCAGGCCTTGGGGGCCAGGGTCATCTGGGATAGTGTCCTTTGGAGAGGGGACTGGCCTTTGCTGCCCACTCCCCACCAGGTTGTGGGTTTAGGAGGGCTTAGGGAGGGCCTTCACCCAAGCACTGAGTGGAGAGCCGCAGGCCATGGCAGTGGGGTGGCCACGTTTCCCGGATTTGAGGAAGGAGCTAGTGCTAGGGGCTTAGCCCCGCTGGGTGGCAGGATGGCAAGATCACCTACCTGGAGTAGTGGGTGAGGTTTGGGGCTTAGGCAGATGAGCTCTCACTGGCCCTTCTTCCTCTCGATCTGTTGTCAAGTGCTTCTGAGTGGTCCAGCAACTACGCTGCTCGATTCCTGAGGACCAAGGTGGCTCGTCCAAGGTTCTGTGGCAGAGGGACAATGAAACACTTTCAGTGTAGGTGGGCATAGGTCCCAGTCCACCCTCAGCCTCCCAGCAGCTCCTCCCCCAGCCCAAGCAGGCCAGGCCTCTTCCAGGTCCAATATGCTTGCTAGCATCTTCTGCCAAGGCCTGCTTCAGGGGAGCTCTAATGGGGTGAGGGTCACCCCAGATGCAACCATGACTCCCAGTCTGCCCCCAACTTCCACATCCAGGTGCCCACCCCTGAGGTGGGTGAGCTGGAAAGGCATCCTTTATCTCAACAGAGCAGGGGCCCAAAGGAAAGGAATCTATGGATGGAGGACTGCATTGGGAGTCCAAGCACCTAGGTCTGCTCTGCCACTTCCCCCCTGGTGAGCTGCAGCACCCCATGTGCCCTCACTGAGGTGAGGGACTTGAACCTAGATACACAGACAATGCCAGCAGGGCTGAGCTGGGGAGATCAGAGAGGGCCACACCCATTCAGTGATTCCAGGAAGACTTCAGAATCATTTGGTGGTGGGGGTGTGAGAAGGGCTTGCTAAAATGCAGGAATAAGGGCCCTACCCTAGTCCACTGAATCAGACTCTCCAGGAAGGTGCTGGGAATCTGCATTTTAACAGATTCCCCACATGGATGCACATGGAATAAGACTTGCTGGACTGGGTGCTGGGAAAGGACCAAGAAGTCCAAGGATGAAGAGCTTTGATCACATGCTTAAAGGGGTCATCAGCCCCTCTCCTGAAAGCAGCATCATAGGATCCAGTTTCTGCAGACAGACAGACCAGGGGACACCCCCACTTATCCACCCGGGCAGCTTGCTGAAACCTCTCTAGGTTTCATTTTCCTTGTGGACAAAATGAAGATTGGAGATGTAAAAATTTAGTGTAAGAACTGGTGAACCCATTGAGAAATGAATTTTAAAAAGAAGTTCAGGGTGTGGTATTTTAAATAATATTCTCCCTTATAATTGGTCTCTTCTTAAATATTCTTTTTAAATTCTGAAAAATAACATGCTTATGGGGAAAAAAAAAAAATCAAACCATTTAGAATACACAATGAAAAGTCTTCCTGCTATCCCGGACCTCTGTTCCACTCCCAAACATAAACACTGTCAAGTTTCCTGTCTGAGTTTTCTTCAAGAATTTTTCCATAAATATTAACGCATATCTATGCCTGTTTCTTCTTTTTAAACCCAACCAGGGACATAGTCCTGGCACTCTGTCTTTGTTTTATTTAGTTAATATACATCACACATCTATGTATAGCAACACAGACAGATCCTTCATCTTCACAGCTTTCCATCAAAGGATGCACTGTAATTTACGTGCACATATCCTGGTAACGGATGTTTTGTTATTTCTACGTTTTTGCTGCACAAAGTAGCAATGACACCTTTGATATGCACATATCTTTGTGCATATGTGTGAGGTGAGCAGGAGGATAAATCCTTACGGGTAAGGAGTCAAAAGTTGGTGGATCTAAAATTCTGATAGTGCCACATTGTCTTCCAAAGAGGATGAACCAGTTGGCACCGCCCAGCCATGCATGAGAGTGCCTGTGGCCCTCCATCCTCAACAACACGCTGTGTTAGCAAATTTTTTTTTTTTTTTTTTTGAGGGCAGTGTCACTGGCCCTCATATGTGGAACCGAACCGGGGCCGCTGGCTTCCCAAGCCAGCGCTTAACCACCACGCCACTCGGCCAGCCCTGTGTTATCAAATTTTTAAACTTTGCCGTATGAGAGATAAAACATTATGTCTTGTTTCAAAGTATAATTCTTTAATTATCAGAAAAGGCCGACATTGTTTTCACATCTACTGGTTGGTTGTCATTTGCATTTCTTTTTCCTTGAACTATCTATGGCCTTCCTAATTTATCATACTGATTTTTTTTTTTTTTTGAGGGCAGTGTCACTGGCCCTCATATATGGGATCTGAACCAAGGCTGCTGGCTTCCCAAACCAGCTCTTAACCACCGTGCCATTCTGCCGGCCCTATCTTACAGATTTTTAAGAGGTTTTTCTAAATTAAGGTAACTAACTTTTTGTCATGTGTATTGCAAAGTGTCATTTCTCTCTCCCTTTTTTTTTTACTTTGTTTAAGGCATCTTTTCTTACAGAAATTTCAGATTTTTCTGTAGTCAAAAGAATTTCCTACTAGAGGACCCTAAAAATATTTGTTTGTGTTTTTTATAGTATTGTTAGGGTTTTCTTTCTTTCATTTTAATCTTTCCTCCTTTTTAATCTTTTCTTTCTAGAATTTATTTTGGTGCAACAAGTGTGGTAGCACCCGACTTAATTTTTTCCCCTAGGGGCTAGACAGTTGTCCCAAAATTATATTTGAAGAATCCAATTTTCACCCCCACCACCTTTTAATCCCTTGAGATTAAAAATCTGAATTTAACTATGTAGTAGGATAGATACAAAGAACATGACCTCTGTGTCAAATGTTAGTTTAAATACTAATTTCACTGGATCTAGAAGTTACCTAACCTTCTTGTACCTCAGTTTCCTCTCTACAAATGGGGACAACATTAGCACCAACTGCATAGGGTTATTGTGAGGATTAAATGAGTTATTTCAGGTACAGCGTATAGAAAGGTGCAACTATGTATTGTCTACAAGAGACTCACCATAGCTGTAAAGACACACATAGGCTGCAAGTGAAAGAATGGAAAAAAGTATTCCATAAAAATGGAACAAAAAGAGAAGAGGCGTGGCCATACTTGTATCAGACAAAATAGACTTTAAGGTCAAATACGGCCACAAGAGACAAAGAAGGATATTATATAATTATAAAAAGGTCAATTCTCCAGGAAGATACAATCGTTATAAATATATATGCACCTAGCAGAGCACTCAGATATCTGAAGCAAACGTTGATAGAAGTGAAAGGAGAAATAATAATGCAATAATAGTAGGAGATTTCAATAAATTTTGAATAACAGGTAGAACAATCAGACAGAAGATCAAGGAAACAGAGGACATGAATATATTCAACACTATAGACCAATTGGACCCAACCGATTATACAGAACACTCCACCCAACAGCAGCAGAATACACAGTCTTCTCAAGTGCACATGGAATATTCACCTGTGTTAGGCTACAGGTGTCTGGGACATGAGAACTACATATGTGTTGGCAATTACTATGATCAGATCCACTGCATATTAGATGTGCTTTGTCTTTGTCTAGATACTCTTTTCTTTTCCATTGATCTGAGCCAGATCTACCATTCACAAATATCTATTATTATGTGTCTAAGTGCTGGGGAACCAGGAGTGAACAGCAGTAATAAGAGCTGTTCTTGGGCCTGCCGATTGGCACATTGGTTAAGAGCTGGTTTTGGGATGCCAGTGGCCCCGGTTCGGATCCCACATATGAGGGCCAGTGACACTGCCCTCTACAGCTAACAACAGTTCCACCTGGAGCTGGGCTGTGCCAGCCCGGCGATGGTGTAGGCTGCAGCCCCTGCTGCAGTGGGCTGCCATAGGCTACAGTGAGCGGCTGGCAGCCAGCGGGAGCTGCCAATAGCCGCGGTGAGTGACCATCCAGAGACCTGGGACCGATCTGCCTCACCCGGGAAGAGTGCAATGACGATACCAACATGGGCCAGTGAAGCAATGTCCTCCACAACTAGACTGAAGAACAAAAAGACAGCAACTTCTCTGTTCCCCTTCCCCGATTCCCCAACGCTGTTCCCCTCCCCCAATTCCCCAATAAAATATTTTTTTTTTTTTTAAAAAAGAGCTGTTCTTGCCAACTCTGGTTAGATTTACATCTAGTTATGGTTAGCACTTTTACTGTGCTAATATTATAATTGTAAATGTTTACAATATCGGTATTGTAAATGTTTCCTTCCATTATATTTTAAAAGAGGCTGAAGTTTACATATAGAAAAGCTATACATTTTTGTTTTTAATATTTATGAGCAGTCATCTTAGTACTTTTTATTCTAATAGTTTTTTCAGTGGATTGTCTTATTCTTTTTTATTCTAGGGGATCAGCCTTATCATCTGTAATTTTAATTGCTAAATTGGCCTCCCTTTATAACTTATATTTTCAAAATTTGTATTGGCTTGTACTTCTAGAGAAGTGTTAAGGAATGAAGGTAATGGTGGTCATTTTTTCCTTGTATGTGTGTATGTCTGTATACCACACAGATATACATACATACACACACAAAATTATGTTAAGCAACATCCACCTATTCCTATTAAATAAGTTAAAATTAGAGGTATATGTTGAATTTTATCAAGTGCCTTCTGGCATTTTTAACTCTTATGGAACTACTTATATGACATTTCATCTCTTTTGAACTATTAGTTTGTTCAATTATATTAATAGTTCTCCTAATACTGAATCTATGTTTCTGGGATATAGCCCTCCTTGCTTGTGATGTATTCATTTTTTAACATAATGCTGTGTGATTCTATTTGTTGCTATTCATGAAAAATTTGCACTGATATTCATAAGCGTTTGGAAGTAATTTTTCTCTTTTTTGTGCTTTGTCAGTGTGTGCTGGCTTTATAGAAAAATTTGGAATCTTTCCTTGTCTATCATCTGGTACAGTTGGTGCAGTTTAAATAACATTGCAAGTATCTCTTCCTTGAAGGTATGATGGAAATTAAAAGCTGTCTAAGTCTGGGGTTTTTCAGACTAGAGTTTTATGAAAACTCAGTGTCATTCGTGATTATTGATCTGTTGGAGTTTCTAATTCTTCTGGGACCAAACTGATGATTTATGTTTTCTCAAAAAACTATCAGTTTCAGCTGGTTTTTAACTGAATTTGCCTGTGGTGAAGCACCGTATCCTCTAAGAATTCTATTTTCCCTGTATAAGTGGTTATTTCCCCATTTTTAATGTTCAATTTTATATATTTGGCTATTAGATTACCTAGACTTTAAAAAAATCATCAAATGACACATGATTTTTTTCCCCTCAGGAGGCTATTTACTATGTTCACAACCCAGAAATACAGGAGCTGGAATCAAGGACGAGGATGAGGAAGGTGGCAGGAGAGAGGCAGCTTGACAAACGTAAGTCATTCAACAAACATTCAAGAAGTGCAAACAGCTTGGCCTGCTCACACATGGCCTGGCCTTGAACACCCGACATATCCTTTCCGAACTCGCCCACACCCAGCTAAACTCTCCAGTTTCCATCATGCCTTCAACACCCAGCTGCCATCATCTTTGGACGTTTTCCTGACTTCCTGGGAAAAGTCGGCCTTTCTTCTGACATCCCAGACTACTATTTTTTTTTTTAAATTTTGAAAAATTTTGAACACAAAGAAGTTAAAAGTACAAAACCAACAGAATGAACAAATGGTAACCGTCTGTCATTTTTTGCTTAAGATCTTTTGTGTTAAAAGAAGCATTGCTCAGAAATTAGAAGGCCTTCCTTTTCCACTTTCAGCCTCAGCTCCTTCTCTCCCTCTGCCAAGACCACCACAAGTATCAACGTGGAAGGCATTATTGCAACACTGCCACATGTCTGTACCCATAAATCATAGATAATATGTGGTTTTTGTTCAATTTTCACTAATGGGATTATTCTGCAGTTTCCTTTATTTGCCATATTATTTTTGAGATTTACGAGTATATATGTTTTTGATACATGTATATCAGCTTTATTGAGGTATAACTTACAAAACATAAAATTCCCCAATTATGTGTATTTTAACTGCTGCATTACATCACATTTTTAGCTGTCTACTCCATTACTGTAGATATTGAGGTTAAGACCTCCTTTTTGTGTTCAAACATTGCTGCCCTAGAACTGCCTCCTTATGCACATGTATGAGTTTCTCTCGGTAATTATATACCTGGATTTGAAACTGCGGGTCATAAAATAGGGCATTTTCAGCTTTAATTGCTATTGCCGAAACATCCCCTGGTGCTTTGTACTGCCATTATTGTAGCATTTCTGAAGCTGTTGTCATTAGCTGTTGACTTGCCTACCTGTTCCTTCCCTGTGAATTACCAGAGGGCATGAGTGTGATTGGTACTCAGTGAATACTTGATAAATGAAAGGATGAGCTCACTGTCTAGCAGAAGGTACAGACTCAAATGAGAGTGCATTGTAGGCTATGAGACCTCCTCCAGCTGAATTAAGGGAAGGCTTCATGGAGGAGGTGGCATTCAGATTGGGTTTGAAAAAAACAGGAGACTCGGGGGGCAGCCGGTTAGCTCAGTTGGTTAGAGCGCAGTGCTCATAACACCAAGGTTGCCAGTTCGATCCCCACAGGGGCCACTGAGCTGCGCCCTCCACAACTTGATTGAAACAACTACTTGATTTGGAGCTGATGGGTCCTGGAAAAACATACTGTTCCCCAATAAAACAAACAAAACAAACAAAAAACAGGAGACTGAACGGATGAAGATGGGGATGAGGACAAGGACTGTGCTGGGAGGAGGAGGTGGTTTCAGACAGCTCAGGTATGTTCAATTTGCCAGAGTTAGCGCTTCTTAGCCAAGCTGAGAGTGGGCAGGGCAGAAAAGCTCGGTGTGTGTCTTTTGTAAAAATGTCAAGGTAATCAGTGCCATCCCCTGTCCCAAGCAAGAAGAGCCTCTGAGCCACAGCAGAGTGTGAGGGAAGGGCGAAGAAAGCAGGAGGGCAGATTGGAAAAGGTAGTTTGGGCTTAATCCCAGATGAATCTTCAATGGCAGGCTCTGGGAGCCAGTGAGAAGTGACCAGGTCTGGGCTCAAAGGTGATTCATCTGACAAGCAGGCAGGGAGCAGGGATACTCAGCCCCTGGAATAAGGCCCAGGTAGAGAGTCTGCTCCTCCCAACCTCTTTCCCTCCTCTGTCTTGGGAAAAGATCTGGGCTGCCTCCCTAGGTTTCCTCCCCAGACCCACAGGGGTCCTTGTGCATTTCCACTTTGCAGCTCTGTGAACCAGGCCAGGGGTTTGCACATGGCTTCCTGTCCGTCTCCTCCGTCCTCACTGCTCCATGTAGGTGCCTGGCCCAGGGTCCCAAGGAACGCCCTCCCTGAAGCGTGGAGCCAGGCCTCCTGCCTTCGCTCAGGCTCAGCCCCCTGAACACACCTTCCTTGTGTCCCACGGCGGGGGATGGGGGTGGGGTGAATCCTATCCTTCCATGCCCTGCTGTCCTTCAGCAGAACCCCGCTCTGGGCACCCTGCCCAGAGTGGAGGGGCAGGGGAGAAACACATGACACTCACTTCCAAGTCGTTTTGTCTTAAGCAACTTCAGCAAAACCACCAGCAGTGCAATAGCAGGTGAGCTGAGGCTGTGTCAGCTATGCTCCAGGGAAGAGGGGCACTCTACTGGAATCAGACCGCCTGGGGCCAGTTTGGGTCCTGCCACTTTTTTGTGTGGTTGTGGCTATTACAACTTCTCTGAGCCTCAGATTTCTCATCTCAGTGGGCTACTCACAGCTACTCTGTCCCTGGGAGGTGAAGAGGATTAAAAAGGGGTGGTAAGGAAGATGAGGTCGCTGGGTGGCCAGGACCCCAGGCCAGGGACACTGTTCAGGCTATTGTTCTGGTGGCTGAGAGGGGCTCCCCAAAGCCTGGCCTAGTGTGCAGGTCTGGGCACATTAGGTCCTGGGATTCCGGGGCACACGAGGGATCCCTGGGCCAGTAATAGCTGGTTTACTGCACTGAAGGACGCCCCCATGCCTTCCACCCCTGCCCGAAACCCTCTGCTTTTGAGAGGACCTCCCTCTGTCAGGTCTCAGGGACCTGAAGCTCTTCTGAAGGGAACAGCTCAGTTCAAACAGTGCCTGAAGCAATCAACACTATTGGCCAGCCGTTGCCACCAAAGTATGGCCAGTCAGCCCAGAGTCCTCTGCACAGCCACACCACTGAGCAGCTAAAGAGGCGTGCAAATAGAAAGAAGGGGGCTCCCGGTTACTGAGCACCTTCCTGCTTCTTCCCATTCATCCCCGATGGCCCTAGGCTGGGGATTATGTCGCCATGTTGTAAATGGAAGACTCACAGAGGTGACTGAGCAGGTAATGAAGCAGGTGGAAATTCAGCTCCCCAGGGTCCCCCAGGCAGTTTCTCTGTGTGTCTTATTCTCCTTGTTCCCATGACCCCCCAAAAAGCACAGCTGGTTTCCCTATGGGGCCCAGAGTAAGTGTCCGGTTACCCTCTGTGGCATTTCCAGCCTATGGTCAAACCACTGCCACTCAGATACCCGAGGAAATGAGGCCTCCACATCAATATCCCCCCACACAGACATGGCCCCAGCCACCTGGCCATAGGTCCATCTTGCTCATCTGTGTCTCCAAAGACCTCAGGATGCCTTGCTTTTTGGCCAGGACCCCGTGGCCTAAAGCCAATGTCTCCCTGGCTGGGCACAATTGTGAGAAGACTCAGTCACCTTTCTTGCGGAGGCCACTCAGTGATAAGGGGGGTTGGCCAGGCTTCCCATTGGGAGCTGGCCTGGCCCTGCTGCCTCTGATCCTCTGAGGATGGCAGAGGCCCAAACTTGGCATGAATAAGGGTCTGCAGGCACAGAGAGGTGACAAACCTCAGCCACCCCCAGTCCAGCCCTTCCAAGCTTGTCTTGAGGGTGCTCATGCAGCAGAGTGGAAGCGTGGGGAAAGCAGAAGATGGGAGTCCACGACACTTGGATTCTGTTTTTTTTCCAAGCAGGTCCAGGCTTCAGTTCCCTTGTGGAATATTACTAATCATTAGGAGGAGGCAGGAGGTGACAGTGGGCCGCCCCCTCCCATCTCACCCTGCCTCTGCCTTTTCAGTACCAGCCCCAGGGGTGCTGGGATGGAACATGGCAGCTTGGGGGCCTACCCTGCCCTAGAAACACAGGACGCAGAGTTCTGGCCACAGGTACTCTTCTAAAGAGCCACCCTCAGCTGGCCCAGAGGCATCCAGGCAGGTCTAGAACAAGGACACATCACACCTCTTCACCTCATGAGCTGCCCACATTCTCATCTCAGTAGCCCCAAGTTCTCAGCTCAGCTCCCCAGATAGCCCTATTTTGCATGAGCTGCACCAGCCAATCCATGGGCAAGGACTGGAGTCCGGTTTACACCAGTCGTGCTGATATGTCTGCTGCGAAAACCACTGCCCTCTCAGGACAGGGAAGAAGTGAGAACACCAGGCCCACATCATGCAAAACAGTGCACTAAAAGCTGCTGATCTCACCTGAAGCTGAGCGCTTCCCCTAAGCACTTTCATCACCACCTTTCCGAGAGCCAGGCTGCCTATGCCCCCGAATGCCCCGCACACTCCCCGCACCCTGGAAAATCTGCGCAAAGAGCTCCCGGCACTTTATGCCCATTATCTCCATGGTTCTTTACCAGCTGATTTTCAGGAAGAACCACAATACAGAGTCCATGGAATTTGAGTCACTGGGGAGATAAAGGCCTATATGTGCTGTCAGTCACCAGCATTTTATGGCGTGGAAATACTGTTAAATATCACAGGCAGTGAGGAGGAGGAAGAGGAAGCCACCAAAAGGACCAAAACACAACTTGAAGTAGGTGGGGGGAGGGTTGGCCTACCTCCCAAGCCTAGGAGGGTGCCCTAGGCTGGCCATGGGGGTAGAAGGCATGCTTTGTAGAGGGAAAGCCATGGTTCCCCTGTGGAGGCCAGAAACAGATGGCTTCAATCTAAACCCGAGTCTCCGAGAATAACACTCCCCATATGTAATAAACACTCGACACATGTTTCCAAAGCCCTCCCACCCATCTAGGGAAGGTGTTTTCATGCCCAGCTGAGGGCAGAATGCCAGCCCCCAGGGGCTCTGGTCCAGACCAGGGGCTGTGCTCTACCAGTGGTTCTCCTCCCATGACCCAGGGCCTAACTCTAAGGCCTGACTCTGCCCCTGTTAGCTGGGAGGGACACACCACCAGCTTCCTGGGACCAAAGGGCAGTGGCCTTCTTGTTGGAGAAGAGCTGGCAGGGACCCTTGGGGAACCCCAGCAGAAGAGCTGGACATACAGTGAGTCCTCTCCTTTCTCTGGTGTTGTACTATTATCCCATGGGCAGCCAGGTCTGATCTGGTTTACTTGCAACCCCATTCCTCCCACAGGTCACCCCAGCGATTACTGGGGGTCATCATGCAGCCAAAGCATGACATAATCACCATGAGCCAGCTTTAGGGGCTCTGTGTTCAGAAGATGTATCTGAAAAACAGCAACTCATGTGCCAGGCTCATGTTAACTCCCTTCCACCCAGAATAATGGGGCTGGGCAGAACCTCCCATCCCATGATGCTGAAGTCCCTCTGCCATGGGCCCCCTCTTGGCTGTGGTCACAGCTGCTGGCACCCAGGCAGGAGGGACAGTTCCTCTTGGCTCTGAGAGGCCACTGTGGGGGCACCATGAGAAGGTGACCAAGTGACTTTAGCCCCATTTTCAAGTTGCTTCTTTCCCAAATAACTTGAAAACATATCTTAAAGGAGGAGAAAATATTGGAGCTGTCCCCATCACTGACACCCCCCTCCACCCATCAGGAGGCACATACAGCCTCACCTTACCAGGGCTGGGGGCTCTGGGGGGAGAAGAGGAGAGAGGCAGGGGCCTCGCCCAGTCTGTCTTGCGGTGGTCTGGGGAGTCAGGAGGCCTGTGTGTAGATAGGAGACCTGGAGCAACTCACTGCACCTTCTGTGCCTCAGTTTCCTCACCCACACAAGGATGCTGGATGGCTCCAGCACTAAAATATCACTCTCTCCCTGCCTCAGTTTCCCTCCAGAGAAAGGGATCTGCCCTATATAGAAGGAGGACATCGGTGAATTCAGGAAAAGCTCACTTCCAAGAGCAACACATCTGATGTCGTCCATTTCTCCTGGGGACAGGGGTTCGGGAGAGAGCAAGGATAAGGTTAAATATCACAGAGGGTGATGTTGAGAGAAGGCAGACTTGCCAACCCAAGCCCCCAGCCTCTTCTCCAGCGGATGCGGGCCTCTAAAGGAGAAAGTCCATCTCCTGTCCCCTGTCCTTCCCCCAGAGGCCTGGGAATGTCCACTTGGTTTCCATCAAGGTTGGGACATGAGCCTGAAGCCCAGATTTGGGCTTCCCCCTGGACCTTCCTCTCCCCAAAGCCAACTCTCGTTGTCTCCCTGAACCCAAAGATGGCAGAGGCCCATAGCCCCCTGTGCTCAGATGAGCGTTTTTCATGAGAATTTTCTCCTGTCCCAGACAATTCTGATCCCTACAATGTTCATAATACCCTGGAGCCTCACGTGGAAGTTCTAACTCCTTCTTCTCAAGGGTGAGGAAAGGGGGTGCTGGGGTGGGGAGTCCACCCCAGATTGGACTAGTGATCTAGAGAGCAAGATCAGCCTCTGCCCCTCCAGAGAGCATCCTGTCAAGGTAGTGCCTGAGAGGCCAGCTCTGTAGGGCCTGCTAAGTGATCTTGGAGAAGTCACAGCACCCCGGGCCTCAGTTTCCCCAGGTCCATCATCCAAATCCAAAGTTTCTTTCTCAAAGCCAAGATGAGGATGGGGGCAAGAAGTTTTCTTTGGAAGCATAGGAGAAAAGGTGGCATCCTTTGCCCCTGGGGGCCAGGAGCCCAGCCCACCAAGCATAGAATAGATGCCCCCCCAGCCAGCGGTAGCGCAGCGATGATGCTGTCATAGCTCATCACTGTGGAGTAGACGCAGGGGGAAAGCGTACCCCTTGCAGCCCAGCCCAGAGAGTGGGCGGCACAGCCGGGGGAATCCCTGGGTGGGGGTGGTCCAGAGAGGCAATTCCCACCTGGCTGTCAGGCTGGTGGCCTGGGATCCCAGGCAAACCTCCTGCCCACCTTCCTCCCGAAACCCAGTGAAGAGGTCAACCAACCTACGGTCCTCTCTAGTGGGGTCTCATTCCATCCTCCAGGCTGGGCGATAGCCAGCGTGGCAAAGGACTGTGGCGCAGTCTCCCCCACCCCCCTCTCTCTCACTCAGAGGTCCGAGGAAGCACAGAGCAAGCAGCCCTTCCCCACCCCCTCCCATGTCAAAGACCCGGATTCTGTGCTTCTTCTCCCGGCCGAATCAGTCCTGGCTCGCATCACCGGCGTGCTCACCGCATCTGCTCCCTCCGCGCCACAGCTTCAGCCCCTAGCAAGATGCTCAGGTCGCCCTGATGCGGTGACAGGCGACAAGCTCCATACCTGGGAGGAGACTACCAGCCGGTCCTCCTCCTCGCCGGCCCGGTGGAGCCAGCCCCACCTGGCAAGGGGCTGTCAGCAAATTCCCCCCTGCATCACCGCGAGAGCGGCACCCCGGCTCCTCCCCGGCTGGAGCCAACCTTGGCCCCGCCCCAAGGCTGCTCTGACCAGCGGGGGAACCCAGGCGGGATTATCAGACGCAAAGAAAGGCCCAGGCTCCGCCTCAGAGACCTTGTCGCCACCAGGAACCATCTGCAAATTACCATAGCAAACGCACCAGGCTGCCGATCCCTTGCTGCTGTTGCTCCAGCAGCACCCTCTGATCCTCTGGGCCTCCCCTGCTCTCTTGCTGCTCTCTGCCCACCTTACAGTCCTCATCCCACCTCCTGCTCTCCTCTGAGGCTTGTCCCCTTTCCAGACTCCCCAGTCCCACCAGCCGAAGCAAGAAAAAAACACACAACCCCCAAAGTAGCAGCACTCTGCTCCACCCAAGAACCGGCTTCTGGCACCAGGCCAGTGGCTGGTACCCATTTCCGCCTCCTTCTTCCCCAGCAAAAGAAATATCCACGAATTGGCCACAACCCTCCCTGGGAGGCCCAAGGGAATGGGTTCCATGATCATGTCCAGTTTGCTGTGGGCTACAGTCCTGCATACCTCCAGTTTCATCCAAGTCCTGGCTACTCTGCTACGGATGACAAGTTTGGAGGCAGGTGCCAGTGTTTGAATCCCAAAGATCAGTATGAGTGGTAAGGGGCCGTAATAAACAGCCACTGGCACTCTCTCTCAGGAGGGGGCCTAGACACATTTATTTAGGAGGTATTATCCAGCACTTGCTGTACAAAAGCCAATGGGAGAGGAGGGTTGCCGAACCGTTTCTGAAAATGATTCTCAACAGTTTTATAATGGGAAGAAATTGTTAGAGATGTTAACAATGTGATAAGAAGCCAATAGAGGAAGCAGTGTAAATATAAGGTCACTGGGGAGGGTCAAAGGATAGCTATACTTTCATGGGTTGATTCCCTCTAACAAGTGGCACAGTGCCCCCTCCAGGCTGGCAGGCACACCCTGGTTATGTCTTTCCTTGCCTCCTTTACCTCCAACCTGTGCCTCTTCTGACCTAGCCACCTCATGAAAAGCCAAAGTGAGCCACTAGACACATTCTGTCAATAACTGTCATTTATTCACTCACTCAGCCGCTCATCAGTTTATTTATTCTTTCATGTGACAGGGTGACATTTGGATGTCTATTATGCAGAGGCAACAGGGCATCAAGGGCCTGGGTTCTAGCCCTGGGTCAGTTGCTCGTGTGCTGTGCAATTTTGGGTAACTCACTCAATCTCTCTGACTTTGTTTTTCCCTCTCATCTGTGACACAGAAAAGGCTGGGCTAATTGGGCCCCTCTGGCCCTAACATTTCTATTATTCTCTTTTAGGATAGGGGCTGGGAGGAACAAAGATAAGCCAGGTAAGTACAGGAGCAGTGTTTAAAAACTCTAGCTGCCTGGATTTGAATCTCAGCTGGACCATCTAAATATGGTACTTAACCCCTCTGAGCTATATCCTTTGCATACGTAAATGGAAGAAATAATAATAACAACTTTAAAGCATGGTTGAGGAGGTTTAAATGAGAGACTGCATACAAAGTAGATGCTCAGTAAACATTAGTAGTTGTTGCTGTTGTTATGGTACTGGTGGGAGAGAGTAGAACCTGGACTAAAGTAGCTTGTTTCCTCTTTCTCAGCTTCCTCATTACGAACTAGTGTCTGACCCCAGGGTGGAAGGACTAAGGGTCTTATGTATGGGATTATAACTGTTCCTTTAGAAAGGTCTTGTGTTAAGTGGAAAGAGCATGGTCTTTGGATCCAGTCGAATCTTTGTTCAAATCTGGGCTCTGCCTCTTACTAGCTGTGTGACCTTGTACCAGTTATTTAATGGTGGGGCTGGCTCCACCAGGCCAGCGAGCACTGCCCAGATGAGATGTTCAGGAAAACTCAGAATGAGAGGGAAAATGTGGGAGGCTCAGGAGAGAGTCAGCGAGGTGTGCTTACTGCCTGTTTCTCAACTCCAGTGAATTTAGGCTTCAAGGCAGGAGAGCTACACTAGTGTCTTCATCACGCCAAAGCCTGGAGCTGGGTGAGGTAGGGAGTAAGTGGGGTAGGGTGGGGTGGGGGGACGGGCATGAGACTCCACAGATTTTGCTATAGGATCCATAATGTAAACTTATGCCACTGAGATGGACATTATTTTCAAAGCAAAACCATATCACTATTCACACAAAAAGTGACAAGTGACAATTCAGATACTCTAGGGTACCCCCTGTCCCCAAGAGCTAAATCCAGATTCTCCAAGAATGTGGGCCAATTTTGGGAGCTTGGGCTTCTGTCACACACGCTAATCTGCTTTTCCAAACACACGGGACTTTGATTTCCTGTACAGAGGCAGGGGAGCAATGTACTGAAATGGAAAACTATTTTCAAGTCATCTCTGTTTATCCAAACATGTGGCTGTAGATTTCGAGAGAGCACAGACCTCAGGCTTAGGCCTAGAATACAGCGCTGACCCCTCATCAAAGCTGGCATTCGCCAGGTTGGTGGGCCAGAGTGGAGAAGTCAGGTCCCTCTAACCACCTGGCCCTCCATGGCAGAGAATCTAAGCCTCCCCTCTACTGGCACAGCCCTGGTCTCTCTGGTTCCCCTAACTCCTGGCCTTGGGCTGGGGCACCACTCACCAAGACCCCAACAGGTAGATGCTGTCAGCTAGCAGAAGCCTCCGTTACTAATACTTCTCTCCTGGAAGAGGAAAAATTCATGAGTGGTGGGAAGACATTGTCCCCCAGCCACCATCAGTTATCAATATTGAAAACTTCTGATGGGCCAGGTCAGAGGCAGGTGCTGATGACATCACAAAGGAAGCACCACTGTTGTGTTGGAACTCTGAAGACATCTGAGAGGGAGGATTTCCCCATGCCGAATTTACCCAAACAACATTTCTGGACAGATCTAGCGGTTTGAAGCCGACACAGCCTGATCTCAAGTTCTGTCTTCAGCCTGGCTGATGCCTTGCAGGATTAGGTCATTAAAGAATACTTGGGCCCTTGTGCTGATATTTTATTGAGGTTCAGACTCCACCACCACCGCCACCCAGTGGATTCTCAGGGGACAGAAACATGGCTTTCCTATTGGGTTTCTTCCGGCCTACTAAGTGAGGACCTCCTGTCTAGCCAGGTGCTTGAAAGCAGCTTGTTGTAGTCATTCCAATAGGAGTTGGCATCAGTGTTCAGTAATGAGCCCTTTCTTTGTTTTATAGATTCTCTTCACTTTGTGAAATATCATACACATACAGAAAAGTATATATAAAACAAATAAGCACTACAACAAATAATCATAAACTAAACGTTTGTGTAACCACTACCCAATTCAAGAAATAGAACATTGGGCCGGCCGAGTGGCTCTGTTGGTTGAGAGTTGGCTTGGGAGCATGAGCTCTGAGAAGCAGGGCTGCCGGTTCGGTTCCCACATGGGCCAGTGACGCTGCACCATCTACAGCTGAGATGGTGAACAACAGCTCAACCTGGAGCTGGGCTGCCGTGAGTGGCCAACGACAGCGCAGGCTGCAGTGGGGCTGCAGTGGGCTCCTGTGAGCCACTGTGAGCAGCCATCCAATAGCCGATGACTGATCTGCCTCAGCTGGGAAGAGCGTAATGATTATAATACCAACATGGGTCAGTGAAGCGGCATCTTCCACAACTAGACTGAAGATCCAAAGGACAGGGATGGCCAAGTGGCGCGGTGGTTAAGAGCTGGCTTGGGACGCCAGCAGCCCCGGTTCGGATCCCACATATGAGGGCCAGTGATACTGCCCTCAAAAAAAAAAAAGGAACCAAAGGACAGCAACTTGTCTGTTCCCCTTCTCAATTCCCCAACGCTGTTCATCTCCCCCAATTCCCCAATAAAATCTTGTTTTAAAAAAAGAAGAAATAGAACATTATCCCCAGACATTTCCCTGTGTTTACCAATCACACCCCTTTCTCCTCTACCTGTCCCCTGACTCAGAGATAACCCTACCCTGGTAATTCTTTTTTCCTTATTTGTGTTATTTTACCATCCTTATCAATCAATGTGTTTGATTTGGTCTGTTTTTTAAGTGGACCTTCATGGAATCAGTCTCTATATACTTCATGTTGGGCTTCTTTTGTTCACCATTATATTGGGTTGTTGGAAAAGTCATGACGTATTTTTTCTATGTTTTTTTGTTGCAAAAATGCATCATGACTTTTCTGACAACCCAATATTTTGAAGACTCATTCAGACTGTAGCATGCCCTATAGTGTATTCATTTCTGTTGCTGTGTGGTAGCCCAGAACTCTCCTTTCTGGCTGGCTTTTTCTCTGAGCAGTCAGAAAGTGAAGGTCATGGAAGCCAGTTAGCTCAGCTGTTAAAGCACGGTGCTCATAACACCAAGGATGCGGGTTCAATCCCCGCATGAGTCACTGAGCTGCATCCTCCACAACTAGATTGAAATGACTACTTGACTTGGAGCTGATGAGTCCTGGAAAAACACAGTGTTCCCCAATAAAAAAAAAAGAAAGAAAGTGAAGGTTAAGGCAGAGTTATAAACTGCCAGGCTGAATTTGGAAGGCATGCCCCAACACAAACATAGAGACCACCTGAAAAGACTGAGAGATAGTTTTCCTGTTGTTCTAGATGTTTAAAGAAATCTCTAGCAAGCCATTAGCTGACCACAAAGTTAACAGGATAGAGACTTCAGGGGACGCATACAACAAAAAGCATAGCGTTTACAAAATGAGTTCAGAAAAGACATTAAACAAACAACTACTACAACCAGAAGCAACAACAAACCCTGGAGAGAGGAAGAATCTGATTCCCAGAGGTGCCACATTATAATCGTCAAAATGTCTAGTTTTCAACAGAAAAATTGCGAGGCATTAAAAGAAACAATAAAGTATGATCCACATACAAGTAAATAGGTGATTAATAGAAATGGTCCCTAAGGAAGCCTCGATGCTGGACTTCCTTTAAAAGATTTTAAATTAACCGTTTCAAATATGATTAAAGAGCTAAAGAAAACCATGAGAATGCTGTCTCACCAAATAGAGAATAGCAATAAAGAGATCAAAATTATAAAAAAGAACCAAATAGAAATTCTCAAGTTGAAAAATACAATAACTAAAATGAAAAAGTCCCTAGAAGGGCTCAAGAGCAGATTTGGAGGATAATGGGGTGTCAGACACCCCTCACTCTAAAGAGAGGTGGGAATCACTGTAGAGTGTGGCACTTCCTGGGTATTTTCAGGTTCCAGAACCAGCCCTGCTACTCTAAACAGCACCATCATCTTCTCCCTCCTTTCTATAAGCAGAACTGTCAATCCCAGGCAGGACAAAATTCTTAGGGGCCAGGGGAAAATAAAAATGAGTAACCCCTTGTTCAATAATTAGGAAGAATTTTAAGACAGCAGAACATTTGACAATTAGCATGAGGTGCTCCTGGGCATGGGATCCTATATGACTACACAGGTCAGAGGTTCCCAGGCTAGGGCAGCAGTGCTCTGGTCCATTTCCCTGACACCACCACCACTTTCTGGAAGTACAGGGAGGGCTGCTAGAGACTTACAGCACAGAGTGGGGTTCCTGTGAGGTGTGGGACTGGCACCTGATTCCTCAGTTGGTTACCTGCTGACAGGCCAACAGGAGTGGAGATGGGAAGCAGGGGCATAGTCAGGGCAGTGGAGGTGGCCTGCATGTCCCCATTTGTCAGGTCAGGGTGCTGGAATTTCCTGTGGCTCAGGTAAACTGTGGGGAGATAGCTGGGGAGGAATTATAGCAGTGAGTCTCTGGGGCCCAAGTTGCCAGGGTGTGTTGGGAAAAGTCTACCTGGGGGAGCCCTCTCCCCAGAGAATTCTACCACTCACCCCACTTGGAAGCCTGCCCCCCAGAAGGCACTGATCACAGGCAGTGTTGGCCAAGAGAACAAGACGTGTGGCTGCTAACCTCCAGCTCTCATTCCCCCCTCACACCCCAACTCCAAAGCCTGGAGGGGAAAGCACTCTGATGGGGGAGGGAGAGAAGAAACCCTGTCCCCCATTCCTAGCCTTGCCTGGCACTGGGGGGAAGAGAAAACACCCTATATTTGCATATGATGTTAAACTTCTAAATTGGACTAGACTAACCTGGATTCTCAATAATTGGAAAAAAAAAAAGGGAGGACTGGCTGAGTGACGCGTTGGTTAAGAGTTGGCTTGGGAGTGCCAGTTCTGAGCAGCAGGGCCCCGGTTCCCATCCCACATTAGGGCCAGTGACACTGCGCCCTCTACAGCTAAGATGGTGAACAACAGCTCAACGTGGAGCTGGGCTGCCATGAGTCACCAGCGACAGCATAGGCTGCAGTGGGGCTGCAGTGGACTGCCATGAGCTACCGTGAGTGGCCGGCAGCAGGCATGGGCTGCTGTGAGCCACTGTGCGCAGCCGCCCAATGGCCGGCGACCGACTGCCTCACCCAGGAAGAGCGCAATGATAATAGCAACATGGGCCAGTGAAGCGACGTCCTCCACAACTGAAGACTGAAGAACAAAAGGACAGCAACTTGTCTGTTCCTCTCCTCCAATTCCCCAATAAAATCTTTAAGGAAAAAAAAGGTGGAGGAAGGACTTTGATCAGAAAACTAGGAATCTGCCAGGAATATTGTTCAGGGTTAGAAAAAGAGACATGACCAAGCCTGGCTGCAGCTGTGATTAGAGACAAAGCAAAGATAATACCTGTTTGAATCCTGTCAAATTCAGACTTTTCCATAAACCAGGTCCATATGAATAGAAATATGTCCAGGCAGGTATAGAGCCAGGTGTTAGAGAACAGTCAGGTGTTGGAATTTAATTCTAAGACAAAACGTGACTTTTAATGGAAGGAAGCGTTCTGTCCTCCATGCAGCCTGTCCTCTGAGCCTCCAGCCCATCCGGACCCCTGCCACTTACAGGCAGCCCCACCCTGGCTGGGCCCAGCGCCTAACCAGCTCTGGGAGAATGAACTCCATCCTTAGCCTCCCTCCCACCCCCAGAGTATAAGTCCCTTGGGGCACAGGGACCCAGTCTCACTCATCTCTGTGCCACACACACGGCACCTGATGAGTCTCATAAAAGCCTGTTACATCAAAACACCACCTCAGAGCCAGGAAGCTTCTATGGTCCCTGAGGGACCAGGTTGGGGTGACTGACAGGGTAACAAGACCAGGGGGCAGGAGCAGGAGGAGGAGGGAATGGAGATGGGCAAGCAGGGTGACTTATTTCCGGACCGCCTGTCATCCTGGGCCATTCAAAATGGCTGGTGGCCCTAGAGGCAGGATAGGGGCTGGACAGAGGAGAAGGCTGGTGGAAACGGAGTGAGAACAGAGAGAGGGTTGGAGAAATGGCAGCTGGGCACAGGGGTGGTGGGAGCAGCCTTTCCTTTGTTTCCATGGCTTTTACAGTTTCTGGAGAACAAAGCCTCTCTCTGCTGGGAGGGGCTCCTCTTCCTTAAGCTGGGAGGGGTGTGTGTGTGTGTGTGTGTGTGTGTGTGTGTGTGTGTAAGCATCTCTCTCTCTCTCTCTCTCTCTCTCTCTCTCTCTCACACACACACACACACACACACACGCAGCAGGCCTACCCACCTCTTTCAAAGCGCCAGTGGGAATGACTCAGCAGGAAAGCCAGGCCTGCAATTCACTCTGGCTCCAGTGTTCCTGTGTGTATACACCTCTTACCCCGCTTCCTTTACTCCCTGCTTCTCCTCCCAGTGGCACCCACATTAGTTGGCCAGAGGCATGAATCTCTCTGACCCCATCACAAGGCTGTGATCCAGCCTTAGTGGCCTTGAGCAGGGGAGCTGGGAAGCCTCCTGCCCGGCAGCATGGGCCCTCACTTACCCCATTCCTGTGCTTCTCCCCTCGGGAGCTAATATTTATGGTTTCAGTGTGCCAGGCATGGTACTGGGGCTCAACATACACAGTTTCATATCATCCTCTCCCTTTGAGGTCAGTGCTTTCATCGTGGTCATCTACAGATTCAGAAAGTGAGCTATAAAAGGCCAAATAACTGGGCCAGGTCACTTCTTTATACTCAGCTCTGACAGATGTGCACGCCCACGTGGGCGGAAGTATACAGGCATTCACCAGAGCTCCATAGGTAGCAACAAATAAAGTAAAACAAGCAGCCGAAATGATCCATGCTCACTCAGTAGGGCACATTAAATAAATCCAGGTACATCTGCATGATGGGACACCAAGCCACCATTAAAAAGGCCAAAAGGAAGAGGTGCTCTGTGTGTATGTGAATGTGAATGTGAGTAGTGCCAGGTACAGTGGTCCGGCTGGGAAAAGGTGTCAGGCACCCTCTCAGCAGCCTGGAGCCTGGTAGACATGTCCCCAGTACTGCAGATGGCCCAAATGGCACAGAGCAGTGTGCCAATGGGTTAATGTGTGTGTGTGTGTGCGCGCGCGCAGGTACATGCTGAGATGGAGGTTGCCATCTGCAGACAATCTCTGGAAGGAGACACAAGGAAGTGGTGACAAGGGTTGCCCCTTGGGGGGAACAAGAGACTGGGAGCAGGGGGAGGAAGTTGACACTGCGCTTTCTGCACCTCGGTATATTTCTAATCTCATATACTGCCTGCTGAAATGAGAAACCATTGTGTAAAGACTATATTGCAATGTGGAAAAACATCTGTCTTACTTCAGAGCTCCGAGTCTGAACTATAAGAGTGTATTGCTTTAGAAGATTTTGGATTAAGGAAAATATGTGTGTGTGTAAGTGTGCATGGGTGTATTTATAAACGTTTGAGCACATGAGTCACAAGCATGCTGGTGTGTGTATGAGTATGTGTTTGCACGTAGGAGCAGGCTAATGCATATAAAACTTCAGAACAGCTGCTGATCCCCAGGCCCTGTTCCAGCATGTGGGCTGAGACAGCCTGAACCCCTAACTGCCCTTCCAGTCTTCAACCCTTCTCCCCTTCTCCCATCCTAGTTGCTGAATAGAACTGTGATGGGAGGATAGCAGGCTGCCCAGAAGGCCTCCAGGTGCAGGACTCTCTGGGGGAGCTGGCCTTGAAGAGGGGAGGAGGCACCCCTTCTCTGGGAAGCTCCCAGCACTACTCAGATCTAACAGCCCTGGGACTGAGGAACAGGGAGGGAGAAGCCAAGAGGTGCAGTGGAAGAACTGAACAGTGTGAGTCCTCCTTTACTAAGTAGAGGAATGATTTTTCTGGGCTTGGAGAGACAGGAGTGAGGGTAGAGCCAGTGTTCCTGGAGATCAGGGGTCTGAGAGTAGGGAAGCTTCCCAGGGAGCAGGGGGCAGGCAGGGCAGGGGGACAGCCTTTTTATCTCAAGTGCCCGCACAAACCACAGGCCAGTTATGTGGCTTATTGCTAACATTACCGACAAGGTCATATTTTCTATCCCTGTTCCAAGCATATCCCTGAAAGTCCAGAAGACGAGGCGATAGTCAATGCTGCAACATTTTCTGTCCTTAAGCTCTGTTCCAGATGTGGGCTGCCCAAATGTCTCCTCTGCCATCTGGCAGCATGCTTGAAATTCTGCCCTCAGAATCCTGCCTGGGATGGGTCAGTCATGAAGATGTTGTGGGCTCTCAAGTCAGAGAGCCATATCTAGTCGCAGGGCTGCCACCTATGAGCTGGGTGACCAGGGCCAATGGCAGAGCAGTTCTCAGGCTCAGTGGGGATGATGTACCTAAGGCACAGGGGTGGTGTGAGGGTGCAGGAAAAAACAATGTCAACATCTCATCTCCCATCCACACCCCAAGGTGCCTGAGGGCTTGAGACCCCCTTCTGACAGGAACAGGTGATGATCAGGGAAATGAATATTTTTATTTTTATTTATTTATTTATTTATTTATTTATTTATTTATTTATTTATTTATTTATTTATTTTTTGAGGGCGGTGTCACTGGCCCTCATATGTGGGACCGAACCGGGGCCGCTGGCTTCCCAAGCCAGAAATGAGTATTTTTAAAGTGGGGGAGAAGAGACAAGACGGGACTGAGAGGACTCAGTCCCCAAAAGGTGTCACCTAAGCAAGAAAGGGAAGGCAGTGGTGGGTCAGGAAAATGCATTTAGCAACATCCTAGAAGCCTCTTTGCCCAACTCACCAAGGCAACCGCTGCCTGCTCCGCCTGTGCAGCAGCCGCTATCACAAGGCCTCCCCATCTGCTCCCCTCACAGTCACTTCAGCCAGATTCCATTCTAGAAAGGGATGAGGGTGCAGCGTTGGGTCACAGGGGGTTTGTGTCAGGGGTAGTGGAGAGGATGCTATAGCCGGACAGGCAGGGTCAGGACTGTGGGCAGCAGCTGAGAGCGTGGGGGATTACAGTACTGAGTGATGACAATGATGATAATCACAGCCAAACACAAATGTCATGTATACACAGAGAGGAAATGATCTCATCTTTGTATAATTCTTGTTCTGTGATCTTATGGTTATTGGGTTAGTGTCCTGGGTAATTTAAACCAAGGAGACTGCCAGGTAGAGGCAATCCCTGTAGGTGGGAGAAGGTACTTCATAGACAAGATGTGGTAGGAATTCTCATGGGTCCTCAATAACCATTATCTTTTTCTTCCCCAGGAATTGGGCCTGGAATAAAGACTAATTTCCCAGCCTTCTTTTTTCTAGATATGGTCATATGATTAAGTTCTAACCAATGGGAGATAAATGGAGGTATCATGAGTAACTTCCAGGGGTGCCTTTAGGCAGAGATGGTGTGCCCTTGTTCAGCCTTCTTTCCTACTTCATGCTGGTGGAATGTTGACCTGATGGCTGAAGCTGGAGCAGCCATTTTGGTCCATGAGGTAGAAGCCACGTGCTAAGAATGATAGGAAAATGATACAGAAGGAGCCTAGGTCCAGATATATCATGAAGGGTTCGGCCGGCCTTGAACTACCACCTCCACTATGATGAGGAGGACTATACCTGAAGGATCACATGATGGGGTGCTGGAAAGAGAGTGGGGGTTGGGTCCTTCCTGGCCCTGTAGAGTGACCATATTAGCTCTGCACTGTCTGCCTCTGGACTTCATTTACATGAGAGAGCAACACATGTCTACCTTATTTAAGCCACTACTACTGTTGGGTTACTTGTCCCTTCATAGCCAAATCAGATTCTAGGTGATCCTCATGGTGAGTTTGTTCTCTGCTTCCCCAATCTGGGCTTCCCCCAGTAGGAGAGGAGCAGGGAAGACCCCAGCTAAGCCTCTCTTGGTCTGGACCTTGGAGGGTATTTACAGTGATGAGGGCCAAAGATAGTGTCCAGTCATTAAGTGGCCTAGGAACGAGGCAGGGAGGGACTGGGCAAGGCCTCTTTCTCCCTAGAGTCCCATGGAATGGGACGAGGTCTTGAAGACTCAGAAACAAGATGGTGACTATTCTAACTTTATTGCCCCCGTGGAACTATAAGCAACTGCAAGGCAGAGACTGACTCAGTGTCCAGCACATAGTAAATGCTCAATAAATATTTATTGACTGGGTCAACTGACTGTACTGTACTAAGGAGTTTGGAGCAGAGACTGAAGGGGGATAAAGCACTTCCTCGGGGATGGAGTGGTGGTGGAGACCAGGAAAGAGATCCTCTAGAAGATGGGGGGGGGTGACAAAACTGGAGTCACGTGGTCTGCAGCACACCCCTGCCTAACGGTGCAGCATATCCTCCTTGGGGGTCACTTGGGGGAGCCCTACACTTTATTAATGTAGGATACTCCTGGGCAGTGGTGCTTTGCAGCTTGCGATGCAGCCACATTCAGAGTGCCATGTGTTCCTCATGACCTCAAGGGCAGGGGTTATTACTGCACATTTTCCAGAAGAGAAAGCTAGGTTCCAGAACTGAAAGGTCACTCACTAGGAAATGCAGCAGCTGGGCCTTGAACCCAGGGCTTCTGATCAGAAACATTACGTTCTTTGAAACCAAGAATGTGGTTGGGGCTCCTTCCTCTGAAGTCCCCAGATCAACATTAAGGCTCTGGGATTGTAAAGCCCTGAAGTGAAGAGGAGGTGGGTCAAGGCTGGGAAAGGGTGTCAGGCAACTTCTCAGCAGATTGGAGGGTTGTCAAACAAATGCATCCAGCACTGCATATACCAGGGGTGCCAAAAAAATGTATACAAGTGGACACTTTGGTCAGCGTTGCTCAAGCAGTAGTTCACTGTAATCAGTAGTGTCTGGACGCTGATGGTAACCACTTTGAGCACCTCTTGTAATTGCAGAAGTCAAATGTGACTTGTATTCATCTTTTGTTATTGGTATATATTGAATATTACAATTTTAATACAGTTTTTTTCCTTTCTTAAAATGTGTATACTTTTTTTGGCACCCTCAGTAGTCCAAACAGTGTATTTGCACAGAAAAAAAGTGTCCCACCCTAGATGCTTTACTGCCATCTACTGGGAAATTGTCATAATAACCATACAAATCTATGATAACTGGACTGTGAAAATGATGCCCCCTGAAATTGTAAAGTGCAGAGTCTGAACAACTGTATGGCGTAGCCCTAGATGCATCTTCATTTGCCTGAGAGAATAAAAAGATGACCCTGCCACCATGGTAGCTCAAGTCCTGCCCTCATTTTTCCTGCCTGGGAGTCGTGGCTCAAATAGAGTGTCTGTAGCAGTCTGTTTCCCATAGTTTCTCTACCCAGGCCCCTGTTGAATCCATTCATTCTTCCTTCTACTCTGACACATGTCCTGAGTGTCTACTCTGGGCCAGGTTCCATGCTGCACACTGTGGGTACAGCATGGGCAGAACCCAGCCCCTGCCCTTCCTGAGCTCACAGTGCAATGGAGGACAAGCGTTATAGAAATGAATTAGGGCGTATTTGCCTGTCGGGACCAGAGAAAGTATGTCTGTCTATCCTGGATAATTCTGGTCCTGCACCATGTACTATCTGTGAGCTCTTGAACATTTTCCTAAGCCTCTGGCTCCTCTCTGGTAAGATGTGGAAAATATCTCACCTGGCAGTTTGAGACCTACATGAGATAATGTATATAAAATCCCTGGCATGTGGTCACTACTTACCCCTTTCCAAGTGATCAACTGTTGACTTGCTATGGTGGGGAACTCAAAGGCCAAAAACCTTGACCTGCTCCTGCTGCTATTAGAGGCTCTGGTGTAGTTTACTTCAGAAACCACCAAGAAGTGATAAACATGGATGCATATTAAGTGCCTAGCACAGAGCTGAGTCTAAAGCAGAGGGGTTTAGTAGAACTCACTGCATTTCACCTTTCTTCCACCGTCAAGCCCTGGTTAGAAATGGATGCAGGCTATGAGGGCTCAGGGATCCCTTTATCCTCCAAGGGTCTGAAGAGTTGGAGTCCTGGGGATTGGCTTTACAGGTTTCATTTACCTGCAGGAAAAGGCTTGTAGGCTGTTGCTTGGCCAGACCACTGGGGGCTTCCGCTGGGGCTCAGAACAGGACCACTCAACCTTGAGCATGTTTTCTCTCCTATAAAATGAGGCCAGTAATGTTTACTTTGTTCCATCATTGTGAGGATTAAAATGCAAGAAGTACCTAAAGGGTCTACTGCAATGTTGGAAATGAGATAAATACAAAATAAATTTTAGCTATGATCACAATGGTGGGATTCTAGAGGGTTTGGAGGTGTCTGAAGAATGCTCCTCTCAACCATCCAACTGCCAACCACTCCAGGAGGTGGAAGACGCAGGTGCTATAGCTGATGAGGAGCCAGGGTACAATGTCACCCTCCTCAGTCCTCTTGTGGGAGGGGGTCTGGTACAAACTTTCTGAAGGGTTATTTGGCAATAAGGATCCTTTTTATCCAGCCACTCCACTTCTAGGAAATCAGCCAAGGAGATAATCATAGAGCCCCCATGTTTGTGCTAGGACATTCATTGCCATGTTGCTAATAATAGTGAGAAATGGGAAATAATCTAAAGTTACAGATGCACTCAGTACACAGTTTGACTGACTGCCAGATGGCCAAATGTTAAGATGGGTAGAAGTCTAGGACAATGCCTGATATCACCCCATGGAGCCAATGTCTTTGGTAAAAGGATACATTGAAAATTTTATCAGAGATTTTTGTGGTGATAATTTCTTTTTTTTTTCCTTTTTTTTTTTTATTAGTTTCAGATGTACAACACAATGCAATAGTTATACTCTTTACCCCCCAAAGTGAAAAACACCCCTCTCCCAGTTCGCCACCTCACTCCCCACCCCATATCATACATATCCATCACAACTCCCCTAACTCCCCTCCACAGTATACTCCACATCCCGTGACCATCCACATATTCAGTTGCAGTTGGCATACAATACTATACAACATCAGCTTCAGGTGTACAGTGCAGTGATCAAGCCTCTACTCCATCCATGAAGTGGTCTCCCTAACAAGACATGTATCTATCTGACACGCCACAAAATTTTTACAACATTATTATATTCCCCGAACTGTGTTTCATATCCCTGTGGCAATATTGTAGTTGTCTATTTATGCTGTCTAATCCCTTCCCCTTCCCCCCATCCCCACCCCCCTCCCAACTAGCAATCCTCAGTTTTTCCTCTACATCTACGAGTCTGTTTACTTTGATCATTCACTCAGCTCTTCAGACTCCACACACAAGTGAGATCACATGGTACCTGTCCTTCTCCGACTGACTTATTTCTCGCAACATAATAGTCTCTTCACAACATTGTCAATTACATTCCCAGAACTGCCCCCATATCCCTGCGGCAACATTGTAGTCCCACATACACTGTCCAAAACCTTCCCCTTCTCCCTCTTCCCCACTACCTCCTAGCCAGCAACAATCAGTTTTTCCTTTATATCTGCTTGATACGACTTCAATCTTCTTAAATTGTCTCTCTGGGTTATCTTGTTTACCCCTTTCTTTTGTTTAAAAAAGCTCTTTTAACATTTCTTGCAATGCTGGCTTGGTGGTAATGAATTCCTTAAGCTTATTCTTTTCTGAGAAGCTCTTTATTTCTCCTTCAATTTTAAGTGATAGCTGTGCTGGGTAGAGCAATCTTGGTTGTAGGCCTTCATTTTGTGTCACTTTGAGTATCTCCTGCCACTCCCTTCTGGCCTGCAGAGTTTCTGTAGACAAGTCAGCTGTTAGTCTAACAGGAGTTCCTTTGTATGTAACCTGCTGTCTTTCTCTTGCAGCCTCTAGGATTCTGTCTCTGTCTTTAACCTTTGCCATTTTAACTATGATGTGTCTTGGTGTGGACCTGTTTGGGTTTAGCTTGTTTGGAACCCTCTGCACTTCCTGGGCATGTATGTTGATTTCCTTCACCAGGGTAGGGAAGTTTTCAGTCATTATTTTTTCAAATACATTTTCGACCCCTTGCTTCTTCTCTTCTCCTTCTGGTATCCCTATGATTCAAAGATGGTTGCGCTTCACCTTGTCCCATAGGGCTCTTAAACTATTTTCATTGTTTTTTATTCTTTGGTCTTTTTGCTGTGCCAACTGGGTGAGTTCTGCTATTTTATCTTCCAAATCGCTGATCCGCTCCTCTGCTTCATCTACTCTACTGGTGATTCCTTCGAGTGTGTTCTTCATTTCAGTTATTGTATTCTTTAGTTCTAACAGGTTGTTTTTTATGGTTTCCCTATCCTTCTTTATGTCCTCGCTAAGTTCCTGAAACATTCTTATCATCAGTGTTCTAAACTGTGTCTCTGAAAGGTTGCTCCCTCTGTTTCATTTGGTTCCATTTCTGGAGGTTTCTTCTGATCTTTTACTTGTGACATGTTTCTTTGTTTCCCCATTCTGGCTGTCGCTCTGGGATTGCTTTGATGTATTAGATAGATCACCAGGAGAGCCCTGGCTGGATCACGCAGGCACACAGCTCACGGCCCAACACTCCCAGGAAAACTCCCAGTCTCAGCCTGTCCCAATCAGCCGCTCGCAGATCAGGCCGAGCAGCCCGACAACCAATCACCAGCCTGGCAACTCTGCAAGCGGAGTGTGGAGAGCGGGGACCCGAGGCGGCTTGCGCACTTCTGCGTCTCAGTGAGCAGCCTGTTGGAGCCGGATCACTCCCACTAGGCGTTTCCCTGGCAACGCAAGACAAGCTGAGCGGAGGGTGGGGATCCGAGGCTCGCGAACTCCCGGGTGTCAGTGAGCAGCCTGTTGGAGCCGGAGGGCACCCGCCCTGCGTTTCCCTGGCAACGCAGTATAAGCCGGGCAGAGGGTGGGGATCCAAGGCCGCAGGCGCGCGCGTACTTCTGCGCCAATTCCACCAGACCAATTAGGTCTCGGACCTGATCCTTCCTGGGCGGGCCCAAGCTCAACAAAATGGCGTCCTCCCCACACCACTCGCGTGCAGGCCCCACACCACTGGAATAACAGTCCAAAAACCTCCAGGCTTTGCACCAAAGGTGCTCAGCTCAGTCCGTCCCCGCAGGCCCCCGGCTCACACAGCCACTCCCTCCACCAGGAACCAGGTAAGTGTCACCGGCGAGCAAGCCCGGGCACTGGCCCCACTGATTCTCCAGCCGCTCTTAGCCTCACCGAGCTGGGCAAAGAGAGTCCTCACTAATTTACTGCCGGCTATCTTAGAACTTGTCTTCCCGGCAAAGGCGCTCTGGGCTGGTGAGCTTGGTGTGCGGCCGGAGGGTCTCTACCCCAACCGGAGAAGCCTCTCCACAACTGAGACCCCCCTCACGGGGCTCGCCCTCTCTCGTCTCCGCCCGTCCTACCAGACCCGACGTGGCTTCCTCTTTAAGTTCTTCGTTTAGTGGTTCTGTTCCTCCAGTGTTCCAGGGACCTCCAGAGTTGAATGCTGTATAATTTGGTTGTAATTTTGGTGTGATCCTGGGAGGCAGTTAGCACAGCGTCTGTCTATTGCGCCATTTTACCGGAAGTCGATAATTTCATTATTAATGAATTTCACTGTCAGTGCTTAAAAGAGTTTAATGATATAGTTCAAGAACAGTATTTTCCTAGCACTGGGAGTAGCTAGCTTGCTTCTGTGTTATATATTACACATATTTGTGTTAATAAATTGATGCTTACTTTCGACTGATGATGGTGCAGGTATATAATCCTCACTTTTTCTAATAATTTATTCTTTTCTTCATATTCTTTTTTTTTTTAATTTTATTGGGGAATTGCGGGAGGGGAACGGTGTTGGGGAATTAGGGGAGGGGACCAGCCACGTTGTTGTTCTTCAGTCTTCTTTGTGGAGGGCTCCAGTCGCCATCTGGCTGCCTATTGGCAGCTCATGGCCTCTAAGCTCAAGCTATGCTGTGTTCAAACTTAGTTGCGGATGGACGTAGTTCCCATGCAGGAGTTGGACCAGCAGCCTTGTTGTTAAGAGCGCACGCTCTATCCACTGAGCCATCCGTGCAGCAGCTCAGCTCAAGGTGCCGGCTTCAGTCTTAGTTGCGGGTGGGCATAGCCCACCATCAAACAGGCAATCTTGTTGTTACGCCAGCTGCGCCATCCTGCCATCTGTTGGCAGCTCAGCGACAGTTCCACTCTGGCGCAGCATCACTGGCCCATGTGGGAATCGAACCGGAGGCCCTGTTGCTCAGAGCTTGCGCTCTTAAGCCAACTGTTAACCAACTGAGCCACTTGGCTGGACCCCTTTTCTTCATATTCTTTATATCCCTTCCCAGGGTGGGTCAAATATGATTTACCATGGATATTGCTACACATTAATTCAGAGGTTTCCCTCCTCATGAAATTGGGAAGTTGGCTGACATCTGTATTTAGTTTATCTCTACAAGATGCAAAGAATTACATGTAGAGGTTTTATTAAAGTCTCATGGCCTAAATAGAATAATGTAACTGAAAATTGATTCTAGTATTTTGTGTAGTGTTAAGAATGCTAGTATCCCAAATAATTCTACAAAGATTGGAACTATGGTATAATCTAATCTCTATTCTGCTTCATATTATTATCTGTTTTATTGTTGTTGTCTCAAAAAATATCTTCTACATGTGTCTGGCTGACATGCTTTCTCAATATTTGTATTAGCTATCAAGATTTCCTTCTATGTTTAAACACTTGGAAGCTCTTAAAAATTATTTTACAATAATTAATGTAATTAATTAATGTAATTACGTTACATTAAGAGGCAATGTTTATAATTATGAGTATGAGAGATACAATATTTTACTTTTGCAATTAATTATGTACTTAATAAGGTAATATTAAATAATTAATATTATGTAATTGATAATGTAAGATATAATGACTGATAGAATTTCAACAAATAGAGCAAGGGCCGGCCAACTGGAGCATTGCTTAAGAGTTGGCTTGAAGGGCCGGCCGAGTGGCTCAGTTGGTTAAGAGCTTGCTCAAGAGTGTGAGCTGAGCTCTGAGCAATGGTGGTTCGATGCCCAGCCGAGTTGAGTGAGTTGCCGTTGAGCTGCCAACAGGTGGCAGAATGGCTCAGCTAAAAAAAACAAAACAACAACAACAACAAAAACAGGAAAAAAAAAACAGTTGGCTTGGGACAACAGCTCTGAGCATCAGGGCTCCAGTTTGAATCCCATGTGACGGCCAGTGATGCTGCGCCCTCTACAGCTAAGATGATGAACAACAGCTTGACCTGGAGCTGAGCTGCCTTGAGACCCTCCATGGCATAGGGTACAGTGGGGCTGGCCCACGGCTGCCGTGAGCGGCTGTGAGCCATCATGAGCAGCCGTCCAATGGCCAGCGAGCGATTGTTTCACCGGGAAGCACGCAATGATAATACCAACATGGGCCAGTGAAGAAACATCCTCCACAACTAGACTGAAGAACAAAAGGACAGCAATTTGTCTGTTCCCTGTCCCCGATTTCCCAATGCCGTTTCCCTCCCCCAATTCCCCAATAAAATCTTAAAAACAACAACAACACACAAATAGAGCAAGAAAGAAGGTATTTATTACAACTTATGTCTAGAAAGTTATCTATATTTGAAAGTGATTATTAACAGTAAATCCAACTGACATGCCATGTGTGTATAATGGAGATTATTATGATTCTTGGATGCAAAAGCTATGTAACAAAATGGCCACAGGATCATGGATCAAACACAAGTCCAGGGAACCCAGAAATGATGCTGAAGTCTGAACTTGGCTTGAACAATGTTTCAAAGACCAAGGCTGAAGATGAAGCCAAAGGGCACATTTTGACTGGATACTAAGGTGAAAGCCAAATTTTGGTGCATCCCTACTAAACTGTGTCCCTTCTGTATGGGATACATACTGTCCATTAAAAACAATGTCCATTAAAAACAATGTTGTCCATTAAAAACAATGTTGGGGAAACAGATTTATCAACATGGAAAGATCTTTTTACTATCGCAGAATTTTAAAAGTTGGTTAGAAAAGAGGGTAAAGATGTGGGAAAAAATCAGAATAGATAAAAGATTGAAAGACACAAAATGTTAATGATGATTATTCTGTCTTTAGGATTTAAGGGTTTCTGCTTTTTCTTTAATTTAAAAAATTTTTGTATGTTCTTATAAAACATGTTATTCACATGGTTTTCGAAAATAAAAATTTTTAAAGTGCATCTTTTCTGTCTCCCCTTTCTCTTTCATCCAAGGCTAGATTTTGAGGTTGCTGAGCTGGCCAGATGGTCTGAAACACTGACCACAGCTGCCTGTAGAGCTCACTGTCCATGTTCATTCGAGGTCAAGGCTTTGGCTCATGGGAGCTGCCTTTCCTGGGCCTGTTTGTGGAAAGTGAAATGCCTGGAGGAAGGCAAGTGGAAGAGTGGAAAAGGGCAGGGGGTAATAACCCCATTTGACCAACGAGGACCAGGAATCTCAGAGAGACTGGAAGTTTCAGGAAAACCCTGCTTTTGTCCTAAGACCTGAGAGATGATAACTTGAATGTGTCTAAAGTTTTCCACAGTAGAAGAAAGAACTTCAAGGTTGTCCCCCAAATTAATTTTCCTTTTCCTCTTTATCCAAACAACTCATAAATTTTTACTGGTTCATAGCTGCCTGTAGCTAGGTGTGGCCATGTGACCAAGTTCTGGCCAATGAGAGTTAATTGGATGTGTTGTATGCAACTTCGAGGAAATGTCCTTCAAGAGAAGGGCATGTCCTTCCTCCTTTTCTCCTTCTTGCTGGCTGGAATATGGACATAATGGCTGGGACAGAAACAGCCATTGTGGACCATGAGGCAACATGCTCATGATGATGACACAAAAAGATAGAAAGAGTCTGGGTCCCACGTGATCATGGAGCCTCCACACCAGCTCTGTACTGGCGACCTTAAACTTCTTTAATGTGAGAGTGTAATAAAATTCCATCTTAGTTTAAATCTGTGTTTTCTTGGAGTTTCTGTCATATGTCATAGAACCTAACCTTAATTAATTTCACTTATTTAATACATACTATGCCAGCCACTATTCAAAGTGCTTTATAGATGCTATCTTGTTAATCTATATAACAACACTATGAGGTGGGAACTATAATTAACCCTGTTTTACAAATCAGGAACCTGAGACACAGGCAGGTTGACCGACTCTCTCAAGGTCACACAATAAGTGAACGGTGGACCTGAAATCTGAACTCAGACCCAGAGCCTGTCCTCTGACTGCTCTGTGAACCCTCTCTTTCAGCTCCTTCTAATTCTCCATTCCCATCTGACACTTTTGCAGGCCTGTTTATGTTAACTCTACTCCCCACCCCACCCCACTCCTGATCTCCAGCAAAAAAAAACATTCTCTCTACACTCTGCTTCACTGAGAAAAGGTTCTGACTGGCTAATTCATGCTAAAGTGTCAGAGATCAACACCAGCAAAATACGTTGCCTCTCCATAAGAATAATGGGCTCTTTATTTCTACGTCAGTGTGAGGTTGATGTGTGAGAGACATGGAAGAAACCACATTGCATGAGGCCTGGCACTAGAATCAAGTGACCTGGATTTTATCTCTACTGACAGCAAGCTTTGCGATCATGGCCAGTCTCATAACACTCAGGGCCTCCATTTTTCCCTTCCATAAAATAAGGCTGGACTATGGTAAGGGTTAAACGCAATAACCAATAAGAAGGCACCTGGCCCCCTATCGGCCTGGCGCATAGTCGATGTCAGTAAATATGAATCTTTATTTAGTTGAATTCCATTTATCTGCTGCTCCCTCTAGCCTATTTTTGAAAGGTCAGATATTGAAGTATAATTTATACATAGTAACCTCCACCCTTTTAAGTGGTACAGTTCTATAATTTTGACATACATAGTCATGTAACTACCATCAAAATCAAGATATAGATTTCTACACCCCAAATAGTTCCCCCATGCCCCTTTGTCCCCTCAGGCTGTTTCTTATTTATTCTAATGTGTATTGAGTACCCACTGTGTGCCAAGCTCTGGGCTGGGTCTAGAAACAAAGCTGACAGATAAGTTCTTGCCTGTGGGGGGGGGCGGTTATAGTTTATCAGATACGAAGAGGCAATGAACAAATAAATAAATATACCAACAAGATCATCATAGAGGCAGTAAGTTCTATGCAACCAGCAGGATTATTTGGTAGCCGGGGGACCATTTCAGTAGAAAGGGCAGGTGCTATTGGGTTGATATCTCTGTCATTTAAAACTCACGACAAATTCTACAAGTTGTCTCTAAAATCCCCATTAAATGGACAAGAAATCTGAGGCTCAGAGAGGCTAAGGAAATTGCTCAAGATCACACAACAAGTGAATGGGAAAACAGGAATTCAAGCCCAGGTCAGCAGACTAAAGCTCATGTCAAAAGCTCATACTTTTTTTTTTATATGAGGATGATGACCATCATCCCAGGGGTGGTGTCCAGTGTCAGACCTCTTAATGGGGCTAGTGAGGACCACTCACTGCTGGCATTTTATATGCAGTAGTGAAGGACTGTAATCATCATATGCTCACTACTTGCTATTGGTTTTGTTTTAATATTCAACTATAGTAGTGTTTTAAAAGTTAAATGAAGAATAAACTCAAATATAAAAGCTCAAAAAAAAAAAAAAAGCTCATGCTTTTTTCATCACACCACTCTCTGTCCCTCCTGGGCCATCCATCCATGCTGGAATGGGGTGGGGGCGGGGATGGATAGAGGCAGGGGACTCTGGGGATTTGGGATCTGTGATGCCTGATGCTCTGGACCATAACATGTCCAAGAGCCCTACAAACAGCCAAGGGCACGGCAGTGACCTCACTCTCCTGGCCTCACCTCCCTTCTCCTCTAATTGAGATGTCACCCTCCTGCCTCTTTCCCTTTCATCCTGGACACCTGGCATTGCAGGGCTCTCAGCTGAGAGCACTGATCTCCCCCTGCACCTCCTGACCTCCCTCCATCATGAAGACATAAACCCAGGCTGTGTCAGTCAGATGAGTGTGTACTCTCTCAGCCCTCCTTTTCTTTTCCTTCCTCTCTCCTTTTCCCTCTCCTCCCCTCTGCCCTCTACCTTCCTCCTCTTTTCCCTCTTCTTATACCCCTCTTTCTCCCTCTCTCAGCCTTCTGCATGCTTTGAGACAAAAGGCCAATTAATCTTGCTGCCACCACCTCTGCTTAGCTGCACACTGGTCCACAGGCACAGGCCTCCCTACCAGGACTGCCTGAGCGCTCCCTGGAAACCAGAGCTAATTGGTAAACGATCACATTCATTCTTCCATGGCCTGAAAGCTCCAAAGGAGGCTCTGCCAAGCCATGCCAAGGTTTCCACCCTGAGGTATCAATCATCAGGGAGATCGCTGGGGTTACCTGTCACCCAGAGGTTGACATTCAGACCTGCTGTTTCGACCTTGACATGTGGGGTTTGGATGATGGTGAGCATCACTGCCCCCTGATCACACACACTCTCTCCAGCACCACAAACAGTGGAGTGTTTGAGAGCCTTTGATTAATGTGGGCAGGGGTACTTTATTTCTGTAATTTTACATAAATATCTTACATAAAGAGAGATCATGCAGGGCTTTTATTTTTAGGGAGTATGTTATATCCCTGCTTCCTTTATACAAGGGATGTATTCCAGACAACTGAAGTATTAATGAGGTTTCTGCATCTTAAATCACATTTAATTTGAACATAGGCAAGGCTTGCAAATGAACATGCAGCAACTCTCGGAACCTCAGTTTCCTCATAAGAAAAACGGGTTTAATCATTTTAATCAGCTTATAGGGCTGTTGAGAGACTCGTGGAATGAAATTTTAATTTTGTGGATGTACTTTGTAACCTGCAAAGTGCTTTATTATATCACAGCAATGTTATTGTTGTTAAAATGAAGCTGTAGTCGGCCAAATCAATTACCACCTCCAAAAAGAAATTCTGTGGTAATCCAATTTTCATGTGTTCAGTTGGCTAAGATGAAGATTATCCTTGTGTGTTTTTCAGATCCAGGCAGGCCAGGATGGTGTTTCACTAAGCCTTCTGAGACTTGGGGAGCACTTTGGGGTTGCCCATGGCTATGGGCAGTAAAGAGCATCTTGTCTGAGTATGTTTTAATCTTAATTTCAGGGCACCGGGTAACCTTGAGGCCCCAGGCGATCTCCACCTTGATCAATCTGAAATAAGAGCATGGGAAAGAGGACAACCCCCAGAGCCTCCTTAGGTATGGCCCCTTGCATCTTGGGATCTTCTCTACTCCAAACACATGGGGAGTTGTAGGGCCAGACAGACATGTGTGTGGGGTTCCCCACCCAAGGCAGAAGCGGCTTGCTGCATAGGGTTCCTCTGTTTGTGCACAACATTTTGAAGCAAAATGAAATGATTGCCACTTGGGACAGAATTCATTTTACTCAAATAACACCACCAAATAGATTTATGGCTCATACTTCTGGGAAGGTGCTCAGCAGTCATCAGATGCCTGTCTGTGTCCCTGCTCCCTTGGGGCAGCCTGCAGGTATAGTCAGTCATAGCTTAACTGTAAGAATATATGACAAAGGCAATGGAGAGTGTTGTTTATAAATTATTTTCTGACGCCGTTTATGAAGGATGAGACTATGGTTGGGGTGGATGGCGGCAGAATGCAAGATCAATGGCAAAAGTGCCCTCACCAGACATTTTAAAGATCTTGGAACACAGCTTTTCCCCTGAGAGAGAGACCAGTATCAACTCATTCATCAATACACTTTTACTCAGTGTCTCTTCTCGGCAAATCATCATGTTAGGAGATATGGAGGAGACCCCAAACAATTTCCAACATAGACCAGGAGCTCTCATTTTAGTTGAAAAGATAAGACATTCTTGTGGATAAAGATAAAGGCTCAGAAGAGAGAGAGAGGAGGAGGAAGAGGAAGCTAACACTATCCAATCTCCTGCCAGGACTGAGGCAATTAATTACATTATCCCATTTGATCATTATCACCACAAGGTAACATCTTCATCCCATTCTATGCATGAGAACACCGAGAGAGAGGTTAAATGATTTGCTCAAGGTCCCACAGCTAGCAAGTGGCAGTAAACTGTTTGTTCTTAGTCTGCTTCATTCTGATGGGGCCTGGGGCCGGAATTGAAGTTTGAGGAACTACCAGCTTGAAATCTGAAACTTTACTGTCCTTTTTCTGTTGATAAACAAATAAATAATTGTTCTTGTTCATTCTCATTGCCATGGTCAGATATCCATCTCTTTCCAGGGGCTGAATACTTCTTTTCCCACTGACATCTTCCCACATTCATTTAGCTGCTTCTTCTCCCCGTCCCTCTCCCTCTCCTCCCCCTCCCCCTCTCTCTCCCTTTTCCTCCCCCTCCCCCTCCCTCCCCCTCCCTCCTCCTCCCTCTCCCTCTCTCTTCCTCCCCCTCCTATCACACACACAAAAATTCAGACACGCACCTTCCCACCACACACCCATATGTAAAATAAAATTAGAAATACTGCCAGACTCTCAAGGTATTTAGGGAACGGAGATCTTCAACCAATACAGCCCAAACCAAGCCCTCCAGGCTCCTCCCTCTCAAGCCAGGGTGAGAGGCAGGCAAAGCTTGTGAAAAGGGCCCTGACAGCCATGATATTGACACAAAGCAGCTTTAAAGGAAAGAAGGCCACTGTGTTTCCCTGTACCTGCCCTGTGGCCAATGGAACTCACAGGGCTACCAGGTTCTCAGAGGCCAACCCTTGGCAAGCTGTTCTTTTGCTTATATGTAAGACCCTTTCAGAACATGAAAAGGTTTCCTGGGCCCCTTTTTTTATTCTGATGCACACTGATAAAATACAGAGCAAACAGTATCTGATGATTCAACAATACAGGCTGAGCTTATAAGCATATGGCCTTCATCTGAAGGGATGGCTCTTATTTTAATCAACCAATTGAGAAAGAAATAAACGATTATTTATTTGTTATGTTTGCCTTCACCCAGAGGAGTGGAACAGAGCAGGTGGGTAGGCCATCAAAGCCCAGGAAACGGAGGTAGTGGTGGTGGCACCAGTATTCCTACAGTGTTTCTAAAACTTGCTCTGTTTTCCCCACCCCTACCCCCATTGGATGCATACTGGCCAAGTGTCCCCATCCTCTTGGTGGCCCTCAGCACCCACCTCAGAACAGTGAAGTAGGGAAGGGCAAGGCAATGGGAACAGGGAGATGGGAGCAGGACTCCAAGCAGATGCTTCTGGTTCAAGCTCTGTGTCTGGACAAGCCCCTCTGTTGTCCCCCCTTGTCCAAAATCAGAGCTCCCCTGGGTCTCAGGGTGATGCTGGGTTGTGGAGAGGCTGAGAGCAGGTGCACTAGTTCAAACCCAGGCTCTGCCACTCACCCGTCATGTGACCTTGGGCATATAACTGAGCTTCCCTGTGCCTCAACCCCATATATTGAGGGTCATAGAGCTTTTGATGAAAAGATTAACAAAGCTGTCCTATGCGAAGGGCCTACCTAGCACAGTGCCTGGTGCTACGGGCCCAATAAATAGTATCAATAATTATGAACTATTACGCAAATAGTGCTTACCATGGGCAGGCCCTGTTTAAGGACTTTACATATAATCCTCACATCTGTTTTACAGATGAGGAAATTGGAATCTGAAGATCACACAGTAGTGAATGGTGGATGTTCAGATCTGGGCAGACAGGCTCCGGAGTCGGGCTCTCAACCCCTCTGTGACAATGACGCTGATCTTCATGGGTGCTGCCCCTGGGAGGCTTAGTTCTCAAGCCCCTAGACTTCTCTCTGTCCCAGAGTGGAGAGCAGAGAGGGCTGTCAGCCACATTGGGAAGGGGAGGAGTAGATGGTGGCCAGAGCATCCACCTCAGGACTGAATCCAGATGCCAGTTGGCACCGGTGGCTGAAGTCAGGCAGGGGCTTCAGCCAGCTCCAGGAGACCGAGGGGAAGGGTGTGGGCAAGTGCACGATGCTGAGAGGGGTGGCCAGACGCCGCCCCCAGGAGGGGAGGGAGGGATGGCGGGGCTGGGGGTTACCCAGCTGCATCCCTAACGCTTCCTGGCCCCCACTCGCTGGCGCCCAAGTGGGAGGACCGCAGCTGCCCGCTCCCTCCTCCCCACACCCCCGCTACCTGCCCAGTCCCCGAAGCGAATCGCGAGGAGACTGCGAGCCAGCCGGGCCGAGCCCACAACTTTGCAGCCTCAGGGAGGGCGAGGGCCAGCGTCCAGGGCTCCCCTTGTCGGCGACAGGAGCTCGGTGAGTTCATTTGCCCACCCCTCTGCGGCGGTGAGGCGGCGGCCGCGAAGCCGGCGGCCGCGCTGCCTGCCTCCCGGGGGCTCTGGCTGGGCAGCCCTCCGCGGTGGGCGAGGCCGGCGCAGAGCTGAGCCCACCGCTCCCCCGAGCCCCCGGGCGGTCTGCGCCGCGCCCTCTCCGGCTTAGGGCTCCGGCTGCGGCCGCGCACCGAGCCTCCCACACTCGCCCAGCCCCAGCCCTTCGTCCTGCAGGCGCCGCGGCGCATCTGGAGGCTGCTCCCGCGCCCCCCTGGCGACTAGCGTGGGAAAGACACTTGCTTTGCCCGAGCCCGAGGCCGAAGGCGCTCTGTGGGGTGGGCAGGCCGCCGCCGCAGCCCCCGAGAGCGCATGGCTAGGAGCAGTGCGCAGCCCCCAGCGACCAGCCCCCGGGCGCGCCCGGCCCTGGGCCCCTGCCGCGGAGAGAGGCCCGCGCTGCCCACGGCGCCCCTGGGCCCCCGGGGGCGCTGACACCTGCAGAGGGTGCTCCAAGGTGATCAGCCGGCGCTTCAGACCGCGCAGCCTGCACGGAGGCCTCCTGGCATCTGCCCATCCTGGGCGCGGCAGCCTTCCCAGAACTTTTCTGGCTTCTCTGGCTCCCCGACTCCTTAGCCCTTGGAAAAGTTCTCGCAGGCGCCCGGAATCTCATTTTCCGGTGGCCTCCGAAGCTGGGCAGGAACCTGGGCGGTGGGAGGCGCGGGGGAGGGGGGTGCAACGGGGGCTGCGCTGGGCGGCGGGGCTCGGTCCGCCGAGCATCTCCTCCTGCACCCTGGGCCGGCTTGTTGGTACCGAAAGGGTTTCGGCGCAATCGGGGTTGTTTGGGCTTCTCGCTCCCGGAGGGCGGGAGGCGGGAGCGGAATGGGGGGATTTTCATTTCGTCGCGTTAAATGGAAACGCTCTTTGCAAAGAAATAGCCAAGGCTGCCAGCGTCGAAGAGTGGGCTGACCAGGACCGGCTGACACAGGTATTCTGGCCGCGCCCCCCACCCCACCCGGTGCCTGAGCGCGTGTGGTGAATGTACCGATTGTTTTAACTGATTTTGTAAAGCCAGGTAGCAGCAGCTGCGTGTGTGTACACAGATATACACAGGCACACACAGATTGCACGTACAGAGTCACACACAGGGAACCCCCACACACACACACACACAAACATCACGGACCCACAAGCACACATACCTCCAGAGTCTTAGGTTAACGGTGAGATCCCAGAGTATGGCCCAAGATGGGGTGGGCGGGCAGGGAGCGGAGAAAGGGGAGGTGAAGCAGGACTTCCAGGAGCTAATTTCTCTCTGCTCCGACCCTACATCCTTAGCTGTCTCCCCCTAGGGGTTCTGAAAGAGCAATCCCTAACCTGGGCTCGTTCCCACTGCCCTAAGGGAGCGGAGCCCTAGCTCCCCGCCCCCAACCCCTACAGACGGTGAACAAGCCCCAACCTAGCCCTCCTGGTGCCTGACCCCGGGGCTCCCGGGCACTGAAAACCAAGAGAGAGGCACCAGAAAGTAAATCGTGGTCCCCAGAGGCCTTCTCTGTCTCGGGGTCTCAAGCCTGTTCGGGTTCGGGTTAGGGAGGTGAGGAGGGGTGGCCGAAGGGCAGCGGTCGGAGAGCATGGATTTGCGTGGAGCGACCCAGACAGCGCGGGAGGAGCGCCGTAGGGGCGCCCCCTGGACACCACAGTAAGTGGTCCTCTCACCCTGGGCCCCTTAGGAATGTAATCGAGGATGCTGGCCCTGAGGCTGCTGAACGTGGTGGCCCCCGCCTACTTCCTGTGCCTCTCCCTGGTGACCTTCGCGCTGCAGCTCTTCCTCTTCCTGCCCAGCATGCGCGAGGACCCCGCGGCCGCGCCCCTCTTCTCGCCGGCGTTGCTCCACGGGGCCCTCTTCCTGTTCCTCTCCACCAACGCCCTGGGCAATTACGTCCTGGTCATCCAGAACTCCCCCGACGACCTGGACACCTGTCAGGGGACTTCGGCCAGGAAGGCCCCATGTCCCCCACCCAGCACCCACTTCTGCCGAGTGTGCGCCAGAGTCACCCTGAGGCACGACCATCACTGTTTCTTCACCGGCAACTGCATTGGCAGCAGGAACATGCGCAACTTCGTCCTGTTCTGCCTCTACACCTCCCTCGCCTGCCTCTACTCCATGGTGGCTGGCGTGGCCTACATCTCTGCAGTCCTTTCCATCTCCTTCGCCCACCCCCTGGCCTTCCTCACGCTCCTTCCCACCTCCATCAGCCAGTTCTTCTCTGGTGAGTGGGCCTTGGCAGGCAGGTTGAGCCCCACACAAAGAACCCCCCACCACCAACCCCAAATTTGGCAGATTTAGCAAATAAAAATACGTGGTGCCCAATTACGTGATAATTTCAGATATACCATGCATCACTTTTTAGCATAAATATTTCCTTACCATGCATCACTTTTTAGCATAAATATTTCCTAAGTATTGCATGAGACACACAAAAAATTTTCTGTTATTTATCTGAAATTCAAATGAACTGGATATGCTGTATTTTACCTGGCAAACTCCCTCCCCACCCCCATCCTTGCTCATCTTCTCCTGCTTGCTCCTAACTGTCCATTTGCACATCGAATTGTGGCGATCCAGGCAACGTACCTACTCTGTGCCAGTCAGGGCTGGGTGCTGGTCATCCCTCCATGCAACCTGTGAGGTACACCCACTATGACCTTCCTCTGCCTGGACCACAGTCCTGTTCACAGATTCCCCCAAGGACTTTGCCCTCCAAAGGTCTTGCCAACCAACCACAGTAAGGTTGACAGGTTGCCAGGCCAGCCCAGGCAAGAGTCTAAGCGCTTGCCTTCCTGCCCACTATGTTGGACTCCCACCAAGCCATCCTCCAGTCTGCAGATGGCTCAGAGTAGGGGACACCTTGGTTGGAGATAAAGCCATGTGTAATGGCTCCATCTTCACGCCACAGGACTGGTGTGGGATTGAGCCTCCAGGATGCTCTTATACCTGCGGGAGCCAAGCATGTGGGCCCTCACAGTGGTGCTCGGCTGGGCACCCTGGTGAGGACTGCACTTTATATAGTGTGTCCCAAGAACAGCTCCCTGATACCTGGCCCAGAGGGACCACTTTACCTGGACTTGAAATTTGCCCCTACCTCATATCCTTCCACTCCATCCCTCCCCTGGCCTTTGATTCTGACGGACTTGGTTCTTACCATTTAGCATGCACACATGTATGTATGTGATAGCATCTCCGTTTCTCTGATGAACAAACTGAGGCTCAGATGGAATTAAACAGCTTGCCCAGCCGTTTACTAGCACTGCATAGCAGCCTTGGTCAGCTCCCCACAGCAGCACAGGGAATATAGCATGTTTTCTCACCCATTAACCTTTCAGGGACAAAGACAGAGTGCAGCTACTTCCATTGAGAACCCAAGATTGTCTTGATGTTTCTGAGCTGGACATTCATAAAAATCTGCTCCACTC
This sequence comes from Aselliscus stoliczkanus, assembly GCA_033961575.1. Taxonomy (NCBI): domain Eukaryota; kingdom Metazoa; phylum Chordata; class Mammalia; order Chiroptera; family Hipposideridae; genus Aselliscus; species Aselliscus stoliczkanus. The sequence continues at coordinate 139,588,362 of CM066732.1, read as the reverse complement.
TGTGGGGAGCTATCATTTCGGTCTTTGTTGGGGCTGCAGCCTGGTCCTTCACAGTTGTAGAACTATTGTGCCATTTGGCAATGGGAACACAGAGGCCCAGGAAGGGTCCAGCTATTGGGATTGCCTTGAGGGCTGGTGGCTGAGCTGGGCCTAGAACTCAGAGCTCTGGGCCTTCGGGATCCTGGTGCTGGCATAGGAGGCTTCTGGAATCGAAATAACCAGGACGGGGGAGGGTAGGTGGGCGGGCTAGGGGGTGGAGTGTGATCACAGGCAGGTGGAGAGATGAGGAGAGCCACAGAGCCTGATTACACTTTCTTTTCCAAGTAGTTGCATCACATAAAAATGCCTGGTTCCAAAGGGAGGATCTTGAAATAGATTAGTTTGAGGTAAGTCTGGGCTTGAGGCCTGTCCATATGTGCTAGGTCTAGGAGACAGGAAAGAAAGGAAGAAGGACCTATTTCTTTGATCTGATGTGTGAACAGAGCCAGTAAGTGCCTACCTTGGGGCCCAGGTCCCTGTTCCAGCAGAAGGATGAGTCCCACCATCTTTTGTCTTATCACCATTCCCACCAGGAAAAGAAGGCCAAGATTTCAAATCTCCGACTCCCATCTTGTCTTGCTCCATTGCCATTCGTTCATTGTTCCCCTTGCCAGTCCTTCTTCTCTCCCCCCCACACACACATAGGCCTCACCTCTTCAGCTTCTCTCTCCTTATCCTTTCCTCCTCTATTCTCAACCCAAGCAGTTGAGAGCACACCCTATCTCATCTACGCAGGAGGACAGGCGGACAGGAGAAGAGCAAGAAGGCCCAAGTTGTTTAATAGATTGAGCTATTATTTCCCGACTGTGGTACTTGTTGTCGCCAGTAGTGGTACTGCCTCTGAGTGAGATCTGCCACCAGAGCATGGGATGGCTGTGAGTGTGGGCTCTGTGAGCTAGAAATGGAAGGGGTCTTCTGATGACTGCTGAAGAGGTAAGAAGAGCCTGGCCAGGTGGATTTTAGAAGCTGTCTTTTCTTTTGGCTCTGTGGGACCAGTATATGTTGTGTCACCTTTCGGAGCCTCATTCTTCTTATTTAGGAAATGAAGATGATGCCTCCTGGCCTGTGTCAGGGCATTTATATAAGTACATCAGCATGATGAGTGCCACCAGAAAGTCCAATAGAAGGGAAAAGGGATTAATGTTTGTTAAGCACCTATTATGTGCTACCCGCTGTGCAGGTCTCATGTCATTCAATCTTCTTGACAGGTCTGTGAGGTAGCTATTATTGTATCCATTTTAATGGCTGACCAAATGGTCAGCATGATTAAGCTGCTTTGAAGCCACACAGCTAGTATGATTTCAACCCAAGATTTTGACTCAGGGTTGCTAGCCTCCAGAGCTCAAATTCCTTCCACTATACCACACTGTCTCTCTGAAGCTGCTTCTTGATGAATGAGCCACTTTGGGAGGGAGGGAGCTTCTTGTCCCTGGATGTATATTAAAGATGCTAGGTAATGATCAGTCAAAGGTGTTATAGATGCTTCGTGGGAAGTAGGGATGGAGAGATTGAATGGTATGACCATTCAGGCCCTTTAGGAAAACTGCGGTTTTCTAAAAGAAGCAGAAATATTATTAAATAGTTCAGAGGAGTTGAGGCATCCAGGTTAGGCAACTTCAAACACTTCAAACACCCCAGAATAGCCTTTTGTAGCTGCTGCAAGGGGGCAGGAGAAGGCCATAAGATCTTTTCCGCATGCCTTGATTTAATACCAGAAAAAATGCCCGTGGAAAACAGCTGCCATCAGCCCAGACCTCTCCCTGCAGCTGACTTGCAAGGCAGGCCCTCACTTGACAGCTCTGATGTTTTCACATCCCAGCTCGAGGGTCATCTTTGCCTGTCAGCATTCCCAGAGCCCAGAGGGAACCATTGTCCCTGGATCTTTCCTCATGCACGTGGCTTCCTGAGCTAACCTGTGCTGACAGAAAGAAATGGGTCAGAAGGATGGTATAGCCCAATGTGACAGCTAGGGGGCTGCTCAAAATGCCAGCTAGAAAGAGCTTTCCATCCCCTGGGCAGCTGGACTTATTTGTCTCCAACTTTGCAGAGAAACCTGCTAGCTCCTAGGGTTGAGGGCAAGACGAGGCTGCTAATGAGCAAGCCCAAATCGAGCCCATATGCTTCTGGCAACTGAGTCTACCACTGCTCAGACTGGACAAGTTTTAAAAGCCAACCTTCAGGGGTCTGGAAATTGGAGCTTGGGGAGACCAGGGAAGAAGTGGTTGTGGCCAGGGGGAGCTGGAGAAGGGAGGAATATGGTTGAGATTTATAGAGGTAAAATATGTTGTAAGATGGGGTTTCTGGAGCAGTTACCCTCATCTCATTGGAGTAGGTGGCCATGGGCTTACCCTGCACGGAGTAAGAAAGCTGGCCTGAGGAGGGCTTTTGAGTTCTCTCCTGAGCCCACTGCCTTGGCTGCTGGGCAGGTCAAAGTAGGTGTCTCTACTATGGCCACCAAAGTTGCAGTCCAGCCAGGATGGCAAGCCCTGGGAAGGAGGAGAAAGCATGATGGTCTAAGGAATTCAAGTTGAGCCTTTTGGGGTATAGTCTCCTCATTTGTGAATGACTCTCAGCAGGGAGCACTACACTAAAGGTGAACCAGAAAGCTGGCCACTTCACACACAATTTTCTTGAGTCATGCAATCCTATGGAATCATCATTATTATATCCATTTTACAGATGAGCAAACTGCAACTCAGAGAGGTTAAGAAACTTGTGCGAGACCACAGAGATGGGGGATTCACACTTAGCATGGACTGACCACCCCAACTCTGAAACCGAATGTGAGATCCCTTACTCAATGGATGTTTAAAAACCAGTAACAGGGAGGGCTGGTTTAGAGGGGTTTACAGGAGGTCCTGCCCAAAGCAGTGTGCTTGATTAACGATCTTGGCGCCTCTTCCAGCCTTAGCAAGCTTTGACTGACAGGGCAGCTCTGGCTGGGTGTTCTGCGGCCACACTGTCCTCTGGTTAACATTAATGACTGAATTATTCTCTAAGTAGGCACTTTGCGCTGCCCTGGGAGCTCGTGATTTCTTCTTCTTAATGACTAGGCCCTGTTCTCCATCATGCTGTCACTTTCCTGAGTCCTCCCAGTCCATGCTCCCAGCTCCACAGGGAGAAAGGTGCTTCAGTCTAGACAGCTGCCCTGGCGCCAGCTTCCTCTCTAGGATCCTCAGCTCACCCCTCTCTCCTCCTGAAAAAAAAAATCCCTTCTCCCAGTTTCCAGACCAGAAAGAAAAGGCAGAGAGACGGGTACCTCCGGGCTCAGGCAATGTTAGTGTGGAGGCATTGCCCAGAGAAGCTCCCTTCTCCTTCACATCCTCAGTTCTCCCCTCGCTTCAGGAGACATCAGCACTAAGAAAAAGTTAGGGCCACTAGTTTATCCTTCCTCGCCCTTGCTGCAGCGCTGAGATTGCTACAAAATGTAGCCTCAATCTCATTACTCTCCCTCCCTTCCTAGTGGAAAGCGTCTGCGTTGTTTGCAGTTCCGTACGTGGCCTGGGTGTAAAGCGATTCTGGTGTTTCCCCGCCCACTGCAGGAGCTGTCCTCGGTTCTGAAATGTTCGTCATCCTCATGCTCTACCTCTGGTTTGCCATCGGCCTGGCCTGCGCTGGCTTCTGCTGCCATCAGCTGCTGTTGATCCTCCGGGGGCAGACCCGCCACCAGGTGCGGAAGGGGGTGGCCGTGAGGGCCCGGCCCTGGCGCAAGAACTTACAAGAAGTGTTTGGGAAAAGGTGGCTGCTGGGCCTGCTGGTCCCCATGTTCAATGTTGGAGGTGAGAGCTCCAAGCAGCAGGACAAGTAACAGAAGTTATCGTTTCTCTCTGTGTGTGTGTCTTGACTCCTCCTGAACATAAGACTACTGCACCCTTGTCTCCATCCATGACCCTCTACAATCTTGGGTTGGTAAGGTCCTAGCATCCACCCCTGGTCTATGGTACATAGAGAATAGGTTTGGCAGGTGGATCATGACAAGGAGGAAAAATGGCAACCCAGGCATTGCTATACTCCCCACGGGCTAGCCAGATGGCTGCTGTTAGGAGGTCTCTGCTTTTGTTTCTTCTTCGTGGGGTCCCTACTTTCCCTCTGCCTAGCTTGTCCACTTTCCAACATGTCTCATGTCATCCCTGCCATCTGCTGGAGCTCTTCCTCTAAGCCCCATGTTGGAAATAGGGAATAGATTCTTGCTGCTGATATGATGCTCCCTGGGGCCTGGAGGCTGGCAAAAAATGTTTAAAATTACCGGATGTTTAAAATTACCATGGAAGCTGCTAGGGAGGTTGGGAAAGGATGGGGGGGGGGTCCTTGTCCCCTTCGTGGAATTAGGGGCAATGGGAGGGAAAAAAGAACTCAGTAGCTTGCTGCCCATCCACCCCCTCCACGTTGCAAGGCCCTTTCTTTGGAACACAGCAGCCAATGGTCTGGGATTTCCAGCTGCTGTCCCCTGTCCAGCCTGCCCCAGTTGGCCACCCCAGTCCAGTCCAGGATCTGGCTGGATACTTTCTTTCCTTGGCAGTCTTCCAGCCTTCCCCCTTGTCTCCAGCCTCTAGGTCTTTGCTAGATGCTGGAAGGCAAGGAGAAGAGAAAAAGAAAGGAGGGATACTGATAAATGAGAGAGGCATGTGACTGCATAACCATTTAAAAGAGGTTGTGTGTGTGTGTGTGTGTGTGTGTGTGTGAGAGAGAGAGAGAGAGAGAGAGAGAGAGAGAGAGAGAGAGAGGAAAAATACTTAGGGGAGGGGAAGAGAGGGTCACACAGAAGTTGGGGTGCTGGGATATTAGGGAGTGAGAATGAGAAAGACAAATGGGTTCATTTCTGCCCTGTATAAAGGACTAGCAGCTAAAACTGTTCAATGTTTGAATGTCTACCTGCGGAGGTAGTGAGTGCCCTCAAACTGGAGGTATTCCAGTAGGGACTAAGCAGTCATATAGTAGGCATGCTGTGGGAAGAATTTCTGCACAGGGTCAGGGAAGGAAAAATTCCTTCATGTGTCTTCATGATTTCCAGGTCCAGAGGCAAGATCTGTAGAGATGTCCATGGGTTATTTGCTTTCATGGAGGGTGAGTTGGGCATGGGGGGGAGGGGGGTCTGAAAATCATGATGCAAAACTTCAGGACTCTACCAACCATCAAGGAGAGAGTCTCTAGAGAGACAGGACTACCTAGGTGTTAATACTAGTTGAGGGGGTTGGCATTTGAGGACAGGGAGATGGAGCAGTATCAAGGCAGGTGGGGACAGTTGTGGGGGGAACACAGCTAGAAGGTCATGCTCAACTATGAAGGGTGTGATTGGCAGAGTTGAGGCTGTGACCAAAATATAGGGGTGCAATTGCCAGACCAGCCCTCCTTATCTGACTGTCTCTGAATAGGGGCACTGCTGTGTATTCTGGGACCCATAGGACCAGACCCCTGGGGTATATGAGGGAGTGGGTACAACACAAGTGGCCCCTCCTGATTGGGTCCCAAGGCCAGTCTGCCATCCATGCAGGTAACAGGGCTGAAGCCCACACCCTACAGTGTCCAGCTGGTGGCCACAGCAACCTCAACTGTTGCCACACAGCACCCTGAGTTCTTGAGCAGAATTTGGAAGGACTTTACCTTGGTGCAGCCTCCACGCCCCCTAGAGGGCTAATGTAGTAATGGCTCCACCTGCTCGTATTTCCTCTCATGCCTCTTCATTCATGTATGCTACATATATTTATTGGGTGCAAACTATGTGCTCTTTCAGTGAGATTCCTGCCACCAGGGACATCTTGTCACTGCCCCCACGAACCGACTTCCACCCCCAGAAAAATGGTCACTCTGCCACCTTGGTGGTCAGCAGGGCAGGTTACTTGGAGGGGATGGATGTGGCAGAGAGGGCTGAAGGAGACCCCGGGCTGCCTGGATGGAGGAGTCATTGGGGGCATCCTCCCTCCCAGCTCTGGCCATGCTTAGGTAGGGGGAGTGGAGGAGGAGCGGGAAAGGCCCTGGGCGATCCAGGCCTTGGCTACCTCCTGACCCCAAAACCCAAGCTTGGAAGCCAGTCTGGCCATTCTCAGCCTCCTAGAGATTTAGCACTGTGAGGCCAGACATGAAGGAGCCAAATGGAAACCTGCAGGGGGTCAGCCTGGAAGATTGGACAATGAGGAGTAACCATGGGAAGGTTGCCACGCGTGGGACTGGAGTGGCATTTGTACACATGGCCCTGTATTGTCAATAAAGACCATCAATAAAATATGTGGTTTTAAATTGGATTTGCTGTGATTGTATGGGCACTGTGGTTGGTAGCAGGGCTGGCATGCACTGACGCAGTCATGCTCGCTGTTAAAATATTTAAGGTAAGTATCAAAAATACTTCTCTTCAAGTAGGTCATCACCTTTGTCTAGACTGCTGCTGCCCCAGCTGCTCCTGCTCCTCCCCTGGGACCCTGGCTCATCTGGTCATCCAGCAACTAACAGGGCATCTGTGTGAGACCCCCTGCTCCAGTATTTCAGCCAGTGTCCATTGTGATTGGTCAGGGTTGTGCTGTGTGCTGGGTGAATGTGTGGATACCACCCCTGGGTGGTAGCAGGTCTACAGCACTGGGACCAGGGATAAACCGGGGAACTTTCTCCCTCTACTCCCACTTCTTTCCATGTCAGAGGACAGGTGGGGAGAGAATGAAGAGTGTAATCCACCTGTTCCTCCATCCCAGTCAGATGACCATCCTGAGGATCAGCGGGGCCCCCTGCCCTCTCAGCCCCCACAACACCTGGAGACCTTGGGCTGCCCAGCCGTGGGGACAGCCAAGAAGGGGTTGAGCCCTGCAGGGAGTGGTCCCCGAACTGGTGAATGGGCATGGCCTCTGACGCATCCTAACGATGTGCAGGCCTGGAAAATCAGCTGCATAATGCTGACTCTACTCGAGCTGTTGAAGGACCTTTAGCCTTGGCCAGTCTTGTATGTGAGTCTGCATTCCCTGAACACATGCCAAAGGGCAGCAGCCCCAAGATAGACAGGAGCAGGCAGGGAGAGGATGAACGGAGCTGTGGCAAATGCCCTAATGCTTAGCTAATGCTCACACATTCTAGAGCATGGACTGTCTACACTCCACAGGGCAGACACACCTGCTTGATTCATCATTGTATCCTGGATACAAAGGCACATGGTAGGTGTTCAATAAATACCAAACGAGTGCACGGATTTTGTGTGCATTTGCTCTCTTCACATCTCTTATTCCCCTGATATGTCCAGCACTGTGCTCTGTACACTGTGGGGTCAGAAGGTGGATGAGACAACTCTGTCCTCAAGGGCTCACATCCCGGGAGAGGTTACTGACAGCGCTCAGAGGAGAAGAGCACATCCAGCTTCATTTGTGCAAGGGCCTGGAAGGATGGATGCCATCTCGGCAGGTGGAGATGGACAGGGAGGGCTTTCCAGGGGAAGGAACAGGTCTGGAGCCTAGGAGTGATCACAGAACAGTGGGCATAGGGGACACCACAGAAAGGCGAGACGGCGTTAAGGCTGAATTGGAACCTGAGCAGTAGGACTTTGAATGCCAAGCTAAGAGGTCAGGAGTGAATTTGACAGGTAGTAGGGAACCATTGAAGATTGTAAGCAAGGGGCTTATATGATTAGAGCTAGATTTCAGAAAGTGAAGCCTTAGCAGGCAGACTGGAAGTGGGAGGGACCCAATAAGGGGCATTTGCTATGATCTGAACAAGGGTGGGAATACCGGCTGTGGGTTGGTCAGGAGGGGCTGCTATCAAAGCCACTTCACAGACACACTTGTGACTAGAGGGGTGCTGGGCGAGGGCCCAAAGGGATCCTGAAGGCTGTGACAGCGGCATCAGGGTGACCTCAAAGGATAGGCCATCATGAGCACTGGGGTGGGGGGAAGACAATGACTCTTGGGGTTCAGGGCCACCTACAGCACTCTCTTCTGTCATTGGCCTTTTGGTTGGCTATTGTGAGAGGAGGGGGTTCAGGGCAATCTGCAGGTGGTATTTGCAGCACAACTCTCTGACCCCCAATGCTAAGGGGGACCGTCTGCCTGTGGGAATATAGGTCATGAGTCCTCTGGCCCACACACCCCGTGTGAGATGTAGAGACACACTTGGCTTCCCAGTGCTTCAATAGTCCCATCTGGAAAGTGGGCACTCTTGTTTGGTCTATGCCCTAGTTAGGCAAAATATGAACTGCCTGACTCCAGGGTTCAGGAACTAAAGGAGCTTTGGGAAGAGGGTGAACTCAAGAGGACCTGAACCACATCCCCCTCTGCTGTAACGAGGAAGCCAGTCGTTAGGTCCCAGGGGCCACCTTGTAGAGAGTCTTTTTTCCTAAGGACATGGGTGTCCCTGTCACTCTACCCATGTGGTTCCCCGAGTGCCTGGCTCCTCTCTGTACCTGGTGTCTTCCAACTGGCCAGATTGCTCCCCTTCCTACCCAGCTCTGGGCATGCTCTCCGGGATGCTTGGGAGGCAGCCCCTCCTGTCATAGAGAAAAGCAGGGCATGGGCAGGAAGCAAGGATGCTTTGCCCTGCCCTGTGTGAGATGTTTCAGAGGTGAGGCAGAACCTTGGACCTGGTTACCCGCCAGGGTGAGCCTGCTGGTGGGGTAGGGGATGCCTGGGGGTAGCTCAGCTGCCTTGACGTTGGCCTCTGCCCTCACTGCTCTCTCTGTGGGTGGTGCTGGCCAAGCTTCTCTAGTCATTCCTCAAACATTTATTGATGCAGACTCGATGCCAGGCATGATGCCAAGAACCAGGAATGCAAAGATGAATGAGACCCGTTACCTGACCTCAGGGAGCTCATGGGGGACAAGGACCAATTGCAGATGGTTGTGGTTCAGCAGCTGATGGGAGGGGGAAGGACCTGGTGCTATGGAGGCCCGGAGGAGAGAACTCACTTGACCATGCATAAGCTGGAGGGCTTCCCAGAGGAGGCAACGCTGGGGTCATGCAGGATGAGTAGGACTTGGCCAGGCAGAAGAGCAGGGCCATGGGTAGGAGTGGGAGTAGGAGGGGCCCTGCAGAGGCTGGGATGCCAGGTGATTTGGGGGATTCTGCGTCTTCATTTAGAAGTGAGGGGGGCATGAGTATACATGCTGCAGCCACAGTTGGAGATTTTAGTCCTCAGGCCACACTGCCCGTGGACTCTGCCTCCTACTTCTGATCACACCTTACAAATCCATGACTCACTCTAGTTTCAGGGTGTTCCTCTTGGGTGAGTCAAGCCCAGAATGACATCTAGTTTTTCTAATGGTCAGCAGTGTCCTCCAGGTGGGAGACCACAGGCACAGGGTCACGTTCATTCTTCAGGGAATCAGTCCAGGACCATTGGAGACCCCTAAACCTCTCTGAGCCTATAGAGGAGCCTCTGGGAACTCCCCATGAGTCTTTCCTGCCCACACAGCTTTAGCAAATAGGGTTGGAAGGAAAGTTCCTACTAAGATGGCTTCCAGGACCTAGAGTATAATTGAAAAAGCTATAGATTCTGAAAAGTAGGGATGAACTTTCATGATGTATAAGCCCCTCATCCTGACTGGAGAGGCCTGGGTCCCCTCTATGGCCCTCTGCGTCCAAGTGGGCACCTCCCCACCCTACCCCATAGCCTAGTGGCCCCAACATGCCTCTGTCTTCAGCCTAAGCCTCTCCCAGCCCCTCTACACCCCACTTCTCCACAAGATCTTTCCTCATCAGGTCCAGCACCCAGGGGAGTCTTACACCATGCTTGGCAGCAATCCATCATTCTGACTCTCTCCCTCCTGTGTGGGTTTTATGTCTCTGCTCTACTGTAAACCTTGGAGGGCAGGAAGGGCGATGATGGACTCCTCTGGGTTCCTCCATACTTAGCACATAGGGTAGGGCATGACACTACTGTTGATGCTCTAATTCTACCATGAGTAATTATGACCAATATTTACTGAACATTCACTCCAGGCCAGGCCCTTGTCATACCTTACCTGTATTAACTATTTATCCTCATAGCAACCCTTGAGGTATGCTTTATTACTACCCCTATTTTCCAAGTGAAGAGACTGAGGCACAGAGAGGTTCTATAATTTGCCCAAAGTCTGTGGGCAGAGCTGGGATTCAAACACAGGCTGTCTGCTTCTGAATTTATCCTTTGAACCCAGACACTAGATTATCTTTCTGTTGTGGACTATTATAGATACCCAAATCAATCCCCTGCTGAAAAGTAACAAGGAGTCAAGTTTCCATTCATTACATCATTGATGGATTCATTCTTTCAACTCATTTATGGAGCACCTACTATGCAGTAGGCACTGGTGGATACAGAGAAAGGAACTGGGCTCAGCCTCTGCTGCCTTTTCAGAGCTGACAGTCAGCAGCTTACGGTGGCTCTGCAGGTGAAAACAGGCTGGCTTCAGGGCCTACAAAGTGTACCTGGTCCCTCTGAGGCTGATGATAATGGGCAAGTTGTCCCGCATGAAGAGTTTCTTTTGGAGACTGATGGTGGAAGTCTGAGGTCAATCTAGGCTGGGGTCCCTACTCTGGGGCTCAAGGATGCTGCCCAGCCAAGAAAAAGACCTGAGCTATTTCTGGGCTGCTGCCCTCCCAGGCAGTGGCAGGATGCCTGCAGGAGGGGACCAGATACTGTCAGAGGGCTGAGCACAGCCGGACACAGCTCCACACTCACCCCTGGAAACCAGGGCAGGGAGGAACCAAGGACTCTAAAAGGAAGTGGGCTCTGAGGAGAAACATCTGCCAAAGCTCCCCTGGGGCATATGGCCAAATAGAAGCCTCTAGAGGGGGAACCACATTTTAGTTTCCTCCACACTGAAAGCAGCATTAGCGCAAAGCTCTGCAGGCAGGGAGCAGTGCACTGACCTGGAACCCTGAGCCGAGGGCAGCGGAGAGCTGGAACTGTGAGGCCTTCCAGAGAGGAGGCAGGCCCTGTGTGGGCTCCTCCCAGAGAACCTGTCCCTGAATGCTCCCTTCTGGCCTGCTTGTGATGCCTGAAATCCCCATTAATATCTCCTTAAAAATAGCAGTGCCCCACCCCAACTCCTCCTTTCAAATTCTGGGAGGGATTTGCTTGAGCTGCCTCCTTTTTCTGCCTGACAGCTAACTGAGGGTTAAGCAGACTGGTCTGAATGGCGGGGGTGGGGTGTCAGGTAGAGAGGAGGGAGGATGGCATCCAAGGGATTAGGGACTCTGAGGGGAATGGGGCCCTGCATGAGTGGTGGGAGGGGTGCCAGCCTGGGCCACTCCTCCAGCCTGGGGCAGGAACCAGGCCTCTGATGGGCAGCATTGAGCAGGGCAGGCTCACATATCCCCATCCAGTAAGCGGCATCTTGAAAGGATCACCATACTGTGAGTCCGGAGTGTGCAGTCATTCTGCCACTGAGTCCCTGTGTGACCCTGGGCAAGTTACTACCATCCTTGGACACTGCACTCACTCTTAGACTTATCGAGAATTGGACACCCTTGGGGCACATTGCTCGAGTGACCCCCAAAAGAGGCAAGCGTTTCTACTATGCCACAGGCTCCCCCCAACCCCACTGTCCAACACAGACCTACCCACACTCTTCCCCTGCCAGTTTGGTCGCCGGAGGCTTCTGAGTTTGTGATCCCTGAGAGGCTAAGCTTCAGGTCTGAGTTCTAGTCCCCACTATGTTCTAGATACACTGCGTGACCTTCCACAAGCCACTGGGCCCAGTCTGGCAAACCTACTGAGTGCACTGTGCTGAGGGCACTGGAGGGGAGGCAGGAACAGTGCTGAAGAGAAAAAGCAGGGAGGGGTATGATTTCAGAGTTGGAAAGGCAGGGGGCGTGAAATGACATTTGATTTTGATGGATTCTGAGCCATCAGAGGTCACCAGCTGCAAGGGATGGGCTGCTCCTGCTTTTACTCAGCTTATAAAGATTGCTTGCCTGGTCCAGGTGCAAAGAGAGGTCCGAAACCCTAGCGGGCAGCAGGGAGGCCCATCCGTCTGAGCGTGCCTGGTAGCTGAGGCCAAGAAGTCCCTCGCACGTGCTAGGTAATTAATAAACAGTGGTGGGGTGCGGGGAGGGCGACGGCTCCCCGGAGAAAGGATTTAATTAGCAACGCTTTCGGGAGAGAACATTAAATTACAGGAGACAATGGTACCCTCCTAGGAACACGAACCCCCTGAACTGATTCCTCAGGCACCCGCGTGCGCCAGGGCCGCAATCCACTGCCACGGCCCCACCCCGTGGGACACAGGCTGCGTGGGGCTGGGCTGCGCTTTCCAGTCGCGCGTGGCACCCCGCACCCTCCAGGAGGCGCTGCAGTGGTTCGCTCCGCCGGAAGGGGGCGCCGCCGGGCCGTGCGCCCGGCTCTCCCGGAGCCCACACTCCCCCAGCAAAGGTTGGGACACCCGAAAGGGCCGGGGAGCGAATCCATCCGGGCTGGAGCGGCCGCTGGGTTTCTTGCCTCGCTGAGCCACAAAGGGCTTCGGAGGACAAAGGGCGACATGTGGGCCCCTCGTGCTGCTAATAGTGCTTTGACCCCACACGCATCTACGCTTCAGAAAAGTGGGGAGAACCAGCCTGATCTGGGCAGGGAGTGCGAGGACTGGACACCTTGTCCACACCGTGGCCCCCCTCATCTGCTCTCCGTGCACCATCTCCTGGGAGGCCCTTAGCGGCCCTCATCCCTGCTGCCCCTCCGTGGCACGATGGGGCCCAGTATCGCCCCCCCCACACACACACACACTCCACCTTCTCTCTACCACCTGGGAGTATTTTTATTTGTAACAAGAGAGATCATTCTTGAGCTCCCGCTAGATCCAGGCTGCGCCCGGTGAGCACTTGGCTCAGGGAAGTTCGCTGAATCATGACCACAGCCCCTTGCCTCTGACTAGCCCAAGTCTGCAGAAGAGGAAACGAGTTCAGAGAGGCCACGAGAGTCGCCCAGGAACACACAGCTAGCTGGTAAGTGCTGATGTTGACGTTCACACCCCATCGGTCTCTGAGTTCTTCTCCAGTAGAAGTGCCCATTTTTGATACCCAGTGCCTAGCATGGAGCCTCTCACATAGTAGGAGCTCAGTAAAGGTTTGTCGAAGGAATGGCAGGGTTTGTCAGAGGAGGTGCTCCCAGAATTGAAAGGAGTTGTGGGGGGCATCGCTATTTTTAAAGAGACATTAAGGGGATTTCAGGCATCACAAGGAGGCGAGGGTAGGGGGAGGTCCTACCTCCCTGAGAATCTGATAGGATTGGTCTGGGGGTGTCCTGCACATGGGTTTTTTAGAGCTCCCCAGAGGCTTCCACTGTGCAGCCAAGGTTAGAGCTGTGGCAGCACAGGTGCTTGAGGACGGCAAAAACGTGAACAGGGGGTTGAGGAAGTTCACCTGATGCAGGTGTGGAGGGCAGATTGCATGGGAGGCTGGGCCAGGTGTGAGATCAAGGACCCAGGCTAAGGTGGGGAGGACAATCCCTGATCCTCAGTAGCTCCCCAGCCCTGGCTGTATAGCACTGAAGAGGGTGAGGCCTGGGGCCGGCTGGGGAGAGCACGCTTGCCAAGTGTTCAGTAGGGTGTGTACTAAGGAGAGGCCCTGTTCTGGGTGTAGCAAGGTGCGCGAGGCAGGCAGAGAGCTGGGTTGGTTTGCTGCTCACTGCCTGTAAATACATTGTGAAAGGCTGACCTTGGACTGAGGCCAGCTCAGCTGGCCCCATCCTCCTCATATAGCTGCAGTAATAATCTTATGATTACTGTTTACTGAGTATCCACCATGTGAGGCCACTGTGCTAGACACTTTACGGCACAACTATGTTTCAGAGTCGGTAGTATCCTAACAAATGAAGAAACAAGTCCTTAGAGGGGTTATAGAACTTGGTAGGATCACACAGAAACCAGGTCCAGACCCAAGGCCACGATATTTCCATCTCACCATGATGCCTCTTCTCAGGCTCTCCTTTGGCTAAAACTCAGCTCCCTTTCTCAGCTTATCTAAAACTCTACCATCCGCCAAGGCTGAGCTCAAATCTCAACGCTCCTTGAGTTCTTTTCGAGGTCTTAGAGCGCCCCTGCCACTCTGGTCTGGAGTTGGTCACACTCCCTTGTGTTGCGACTTTCTTTCTTCATGAGTCATGTCTCCTGGCTTAGCTGCAGATCACATGTGATCTTCTGTAGGTCCTGGGCCTCAGTAAGTGGTGCTGCCAGGGCCAAGCAGACAGTGGGGCAAGCAAGGTGCCTACTGCAAACCGTGCTCGTGTATGGGGTCCTGCAAATGCTTCTATTGGCGGCAGCTGGGGGAAGGCTGAGGAAAGCAGGCACAGGTGCTGCTGTGGGTGAGCTCGGGTGTCTGAAGGTGAGTCACCCAACAAGATAATCCACTTCTGAGAACTCTCTCTCGTATGTTTGGGTGTTGAGGTGAACTTATCAACTAATTAATATATTGTGCTTATTATATCAACACTTCTGTTCTCAACTAGTAGATAAACATTAAGAACTGTTGCCCTAATCAAAGGATGCTAAACCCAAAGGTTATCAAAACGTTAATCTTTAAAATTAAAGGAGTGAGTAGGACATATCACCTTAACCAGATTTACACACCCAACTTTGGATGTATAGGACATCGTGAGATCCAAACCATTAAAGGGCTGACTGACTAACCAATGGCCATTGCTACCCTCCCACTAGAATATAAGCAGGGACCAAGTCTGTTTCATTTACCATTTTATACCCCACAAATAGCTCAGCACCTGGGACATAAATGTGTTGACAACTTTATGTATTTTATCCGGAAGGAACAATGATGATGACAACATTTGGTCAGGAATCATTAAAACTTTCAGAAGAAGCGGAATGATCGGTTTGAGAATACAAACTTGGGGTGTGTGTGTGTGTGTGTAAAAAACCGAGCTGTGAGGACCATATGTCTGAGGATTTGTAAAGGTCTCCAAAGTGGGACCTACTCTGAGGCCGACCTGTGCTGTCAGGTGCATGCTCACCTCTGAGCCTGTGGTCCCAGAGCCCTTTCTTCACACAATTAAAATAAAATCGGTGTGGCAGAGCCATTTACTACGCAGTGCGTGTCCTCCCACCTTTCCCAATCCCAGCTGCTGGGCCGTGGCCACTCCTGCCGCTGCGACCTGACCTGACTAAAACAAGCAACAGCACTAGGAACCTACTGCTAAGTGATAACCGGTTAGAGGCTCTGTGGGAAAACTGAGGCTTGGAAAATGCTTCAAGAACGAAAGCAGCATTCTTCCAAATACATCTGAACTAGACGAGCATCGGCTTGGAGACTTTAAAAAAGGCTTTCACCTTAGCTACCCTGGCCCCTTGGCCTGCCGGAGTGCCAGGACCACTAGCAAAAGCCCGCTGTCTAAACGGCGTGTAGCTTCATGGTGGGCTGCGGGGCTCCGGGGCTGCTGGTTTGGGCGGTTCACTGCCCTTCCGGTGTGTGTTTTGCTTAAGTAGACGCTTGCCTTTCCTGAGCGGCCCAGTGATAGGGGAGAAGCCCAGAAGACTTGCTGGGGGGCAACGTAAACCTTCACCAGGAGGGCACGTGTCCGGAACCAGCCTTTTCTGTATTTGTTCACTGCATTTTATTGGTGGCTGTCTTTAAGCTTCTTCTTGTACCCTGACTTTGGGGTAGTGTATTAATTGTATAAGGAGTACGCAAAAATGGTGATTTCAACCCACCTCTCTGCAGAGGTGTTATTTTGATCTCACTATCTACTACACGTAGGGGCAGATCCTATTTTTTCTGCCGCTCTGTCAGCCCCAAACGCAGGTGGGCTCCAGGCCAGTCCCTCTCATCTGCCCACCCAGCAGTGGAAGTCTTGTGGGGTGCCCCTGGGGGACAGAGGCTCTGGCCCGCCTCTGTTATACAGACATTGAAAGGAACCAGCGAGCACTCCTCCGAAACCAGTGCAATTCCTGAGTCTTGAGGAAAATGAAAGGCAGCTATTTTTACTCTCACGTTCTCCAGCCACACTGAAGGCCTCGCTCCACACGCCAATCATGCAACCTGACAGGGGCCCTCACGAGGGCTGGCCTCGGCTCCTGCTTTCAGTTCTCATTCCCCTTTAGTTCCTAACAGCTTCCACCCACTCGCTGTGTTAACTTCAGACTCCACAGGCTTTTCTCGCGCGCGCTCATCTCCTCCAGCTGCTGTAATTTGAGGCAAGAGCCAGACAGGCTGTTGTTTCAAGCAGTTCTCTAATATCTTGCATAACCGTCTTTAAGAAAGAGATAGGAAAGCCACGTTTTAAGAAAAATGGAAGAATTCTGAGAAGAAAACGCCAAAGTGGTTGGACCCACAGAAATCTCCTTTCAGGAAACCAGTCAAAAGATGGGTTGAGGTCTTTTCTCTTCCCGTTAGTTGTAAATGAGGTTTTGGCAAGAGAGTCTTAATCATTCCAAGCAAATGACAACCCTTAAGGGGTGGAATGCCATCACCTGAATTTCTTCGCTGGGTTTGTGGGCAGGGAGGCTGCCTGGCTCTATGGAGCGATTTGGAAACACCTTAGAGAAAATCATTTTTTTGCACCTCACCATACCTGTGGATGTCAAGTGCACAGCAAGTAATACTCCCTGCCTCTTAGGATAAAGGAAGCTGAGGTAGCAGACATAACGGCTGCTGCCCGCTGCCTCTCTCCCCCAGCCATTCTGATCGCACTGTGTGGCTCACGCAGACCTCTTCTCATCTTGAATCTCTCTTCCGATGTGGATGTGACACCCCGAAGGTTGGGACCAGAATAAAGTCCTCACCAACTACCACAGCATCCACATGGGCTCTATTTACCTTAGAGAAACTGATAAACCAACCTAAAAGGCTCCTTATAACACACGGAACATCTTCCCTGGCTGTGGGCAGAGAGATCAGGAAGGAAATACAAGCTCAATGACACACTCTCCAAAAACACAGAACCCGTGACACACTTCATCTCAGATGAAAGAGCTGACTAGGAAAGGCCACGATGCGATGTGGCCCCAAGTTATTCTCCGAGAGGCTGCTACGTCTTTGTTTGAGAGGAGTCTTTTATATGGGAATCAGTGAATCCATGTCAGCGGCAACCAAGAAAGGGAAAACCAACGCAGACTGGCAAAACGCTTCTTCCAGAGTCACCTATAAGTTAAAATCCCGACAGAACACTGTGATAATAAAACCATCTTACCAGAGCACTAGGAATGTACTTTGTAGGCACCCTGGGGTTTTTCTTAATTTTCATCTATTAATTTTATGGCTCCCCTGTTAACACAGCTAGAGATCTTACAAATGGTTAGAGCTAGGAAGAACCAGAGAGGACCAGTTATGACTCTAGTATTCAGCTGAAAGGAGTGACACCTAGAGAGGTTCAGCGACTTATCCAAAGTCACTAGTTAATAACAGATGTGACAGGTCTTTAGCCCCCATCACACCAGGCGGATCTGTGGCCATGCCGGTAAGGGTGTGGATTAGACAGACATGTTCACAGACAGGCATCCGAGGTGGACACTATTTCCACACGCAGGAATCACGCTGGGGCCGGGGGCTACCCACTGAGTAACTGCTCTCCTC
This sequence comes from Aselliscus stoliczkanus, assembly GCA_033961575.1. Classification (NCBI taxonomy): domain Eukaryota; kingdom Metazoa; phylum Chordata; class Mammalia; order Chiroptera; family Hipposideridae; genus Aselliscus; species Aselliscus stoliczkanus. Next base: position 139,570,858 of record CM066732.1, on the reverse strand, counting down.
AGTGCGCTCGCTTCTCTGGACTCCAGAAGATAGTTAGAAAATTGTGTGGGACAGAAATCAGGCTGTAAGAATATGGCAACCCCATAGGCCTTTAAAGGAGGGGAAGCTTTTATTTTTCCTACAAACCACGGCCGGGGCGTCCTGGCTGGCTTCGGGGGGGCAGGGAGGACGCCACACGGCTGCCTGTTGAGGCTCTCTGGGTGAGCCCGAGGAGGAGTGTCAGGGACCAGCGCCCAGAAGTGTGGGGAAGGCTGGGAGGTGTACTTGCTAAGGACCCCTTGGCTGTGGAAAGAACTTCACTTAATGTGGCTCTAGTTTATGCCAGCAGACAACCATAGTAGTTTTGTCATTGGAAAAGGTTACTTGTTGAAGTGTCACATCAAGTGGAAGAAGCCACCAGATTGCCTGCTCTAACTCCCCCCAGCCTGCCCTGTATCCACCTTCAGGATTCTAGGGACCCTGCACTCCTCACTGCCCTGAGGGTGCTGCATTTCCTTTTCAGTTCACACCAGTGAAAAGTCTCAACGATGCATTTTCACAAGTTCAGTATCTAATCCCAACATGCCCAAATGACATGAGTACGTATGTTTGAAACTTAAATCAATCCTAAGGTTTCGTTTAGTATTTTTAAGCAGTTATAAAGCAAAATGGCCAAATGGTTTTCAAGTAAGTGACTTTTATTTTTCTCTGATATTTCACAGTCAATTTCTACAAAACTTCATACTTCCTCAAAAGAATTCACATTTGGTAAGTAAAATTCGACCTTAAAGAATCCATAGCTGGAAAAAACACTTCAATATATGCACGAGAGTTACTTTTCTGCTGAAGGAATCAAAGTCAGATAATATTATAATCAATAAAAAGCAATGAGAGTGTAATAAATTACAATGCCATTAAACTCCATTCCCATAACCAATTCAATCAGCAGCTTTTTCTAGATGTGTTTCAATACTGCCAACAAAATCTGCCAGAAGTTCTCTTAAGGGTTGGTTTGAACTAAGAGTGGCTTCTCACTTTCGGAAAGCAGTCGCTCTGCAGCACTGCTTCACACCAGGTCACACCATGCACCGACCGCTTAGACCACTACTTACAGCCTTGTGCAACGAACAGAGGTCTGGTCAGCTCCAAGGCCCCTCCATTTGTCGATCTGGCTTCTGGCCCCAAATGCTCACTTCAGTGGATTCTCCTTCCAAGGTCTAGCTTCTCTGCTTGGCTTCGCCTGCTTAGAGCTCCACTAGGGGAAGAGCGCTCATGCTAAGAGCCTAGCGAGGCTTTCGGCACCAAGTTGTAAGATCAGAGAAGAGCTGGGGGTGGTGCTGCGAACTGCCTGCCACTCAGCAGTGAGGACCAATGGTGGCTTTCATCATCTTTTACCGTGACAGGAGGGGAAATGCAAGCCTTAATCTAGGAAGAGTCCAAAAGGCTTAGAGCTCCAGAGGGTTTTTCTGATGGAATAAATGTGGTTCTCAGCAAGCTGTGTTCAGGTTTTTGATACTCAGTAAGACTCATGACTGCTGCCCAAGCTGTTCTGAATGCACCTGTCTCTATGGCTTTGTTGCCAAACATACTCTGCCAAAAAGGAAGCTTCTTAGCATGGTGCGCAGAGCAGAGCTCTGTAGTACCACATGGATTCAGGGGAGGCAAAGAGAGTGGCCAAGAGAAAATTATTCAAAGGAGCTGAGTCGGCTTAAAGACACATTTGCTCAGATTTTTGAAACTTTCACAAAGCAAATGGCAGGTAATGATTCTGCACCGACCTGGAGAGTCGAGAGATTTTTACCAAGTTGTTTATTTCTAAATCGGTCATATCTAACTCATACGTGTTTGAGGACAAAGTGTAGGCAATCTGAAGCCTCGTAATTTTTAAACAACGTTAAAAAAAAACGTTAGAGTTACACCTACCTAGTGAATATGAGCTTTAGCTTCCGGCCTTAAGAAAACAGTAAGAATATTTTCCTTGCAGAAAAGATGAAGCTGGTAATCCAGAACTTACTTAATGATTTTCAAGAGGATGACATTTTTAAATAAGAGAAGAAAAAGTTTGAAGTTTGACTACTTCGAAATCTAGTTTTCCTTTACGAGGAAGCTGATTGTGTTATCAGCTCTATTCTCATCACACCCTCCATTCCTAGAAAACCAACACTGCTCCTCTGGGTCTGCTGCTCACATTCAACGGAAGACACAGAAGTCCCTGCTCCACGGTCACTCCAGGTCACTGTGCGACATGGGGGACAAAGGAATGCTTTGGAGGTGAAAACTGTTAAGAATGTTTTCCAATTTTTGTGGGCTTTTAAGTTCATATCGTCAGGGTGACTTTCATCCCGAGTCTATCAAGCTTCATCATCACTTCTTTCCTCTTGTATAGAAACAAAAGAGGAATAAGAGGCAGAAGCAGAGGGTTAACTTACACTGTACTCTCAGGAACCATGAAGCTACCTTTAAGATTTTCACACATATGGGCCGGCCGAGTGGCGCGGTGGTTAAGCACTGGCTTGGGAAGCCAGCAGCCCCGGTTAGGTCCCACATGTGAGAGCCAGTGACACTGCCCTCAAAAAAAAAAAAAAAAAAAGAAAAATTTCACACATAAAACAGGTTGCATTGTTTCAAAAAGAGAGGGGAAAAAAAGCACAAATTACCAGACTCTCTCAGCTTCTGACCAAGGGATGCTAGCCATGTCTACTTTCTTTAGATTGTAAGTCAAAAAAGCAATTCATCAACTGTAATTCCAGATGGTACTGAATCTGTTCCATACTTTAAAAATCTGAAACTATTTTGCCTACCAGTTTAAGTGAAAAGAAACCTGGCTTGTGATGAAAGTATTGAGTTAGTTAAATGGTACAACCCTTTCCACTTGACTCTCAAGTTTAAGAAAACAAAGTGATTAAATAGTTGCACCCTAGGCCCAACCTGGGCCCAAATGGCACCGATGCCTTAAGTAATGCAAACACACTTCCTCTTATTTTCCTCTGTGACTAAGACATTCAGAGGAAGATCTGTGAAGGGATCCTCATGTCACCTACTCCCTGGCTTGACAGGTGTCACTGTATGCTCATCCATGTCACTGCATCCTTGATCACGGTTAGTGAGTAGGATGGTGGGAGGTGACAGCTAGAACGGCCCCACACAATCATCTCTCCTGCTCTGCCCCGTGATCCAGCTAAGTGCCTGCAGGCTAAGGAAAAGAGACTCAAAGACACCCCGAATCTGAGGTGCTCAGTGGAACGGAGACATAGGTAATCCATGCATAGACCACAGGTTAAGACAGCAGTCAGGTATTGGCTTGCGGCTTCCTAGGTGAACTGCTGAACAGTTTACGTTTAGAAGGAAAAGCTCTTACATAAGGTTTGGGAAACAGGAGTAGATAACAGCAAACGAGTTACAAAGAACCACTCAAGTAACAAGGAAAGACGCCTTCTGTGCTATATGTCTAGGTGGTCAGAGAAGGCGCCTAGGTCGCTGCCAGTGTGACTAGCCCCCGACGTTAAAGATGCCTGCAGCTTGGCCCATGCCTGAGGAGCCCTGCTTTTCGTGGCCTCTACAAACAGCTGGGTCTGCTCCTTTAGCTGGTCTAGCTCTACCTGAGTTGCTTGGTTCTGACGAATCAACTCCTTGGTTTTCAAAGTGATCTCCAGTAAGCCGGATTTGTGTAGGACTACTAGGGTATTGTGAAAGCGCCTGTGCTTGCTCTGCCGCTGCTCTGAGAAGATATCTGGGCTGCAGCAGAGGTGCTCTGCGGCCCATAAAGGGGAGCTATAATTAGCTGACAGCGGTGAGAGGGGGCAGTTGCTCTCTAACCCATGCAGAGTACTGTCTGATGCGCAGACAGGACTGGCGGGGGAAGCAAAGGTCAGACTGGGAGCTCTAGCCACGTGGCTGCTGGACACCGGCTGAAGAGTCTGTGGACTTCCACCTGCTACCAGGGAGGGCACACCCTGCAGAGCTGCGTCCTCAGCAGCCTTGGTGTTGGGGGGCGCTGGGGTGGGGGGACTGGACGGCACAGCACCAGTCTTGGTCGGCTCGCTGGCAGACAAACTTGGCCCACGTCTCTCGGGACACACTTTCTTCCTCATTCCACTTTCTGCTCGCTCTTTTGGGCTGAGGGAAAGGCCCCTTTTGCCTGGGTGTGGGGCTATTTTGGTGTAAGAATTCAGGATGGGCAAGTAGTTCCTGGAGTCCGACTTTTTCTCACCAGCATGACATGGGCTGACAGCAGACGGTACAGGCGGATGAAAGAACAAGAGTTGTGGCTGCGCTGAGATCACTTCAAAGGAGGGCTGGACAGTCCATGACTGGAGCTGGGACGAGCTGCTGCCCTGAAAGCAAAGGAAAAGAGCAGCATACTACTCGTTACCTGCTGAAAGGACACACGTTCGAAGCTTCTCTCAAGGGGCAAAGCAGAGGTATTTATTACAACTTCAAGTACAGCGCTTTCCTCACATGTGGGGTAGCCCTTCCCAAAAGTGTCACTGGAGAAGTGGTTTGAAACTTCATTTGGGTTTGATAGCATAGCTTTAAAAAAACTTTTCTTAAGGGAAAATGGGAGGAAATACTTACTTTTATCCAAGTGCTATCACTCAGAAAATGAAATTGTAGGTAGGTGAAGTAATGACATAGTTATTTAAGGTCACAACTGAGGCAATAAAAATACAATTTTGTGGCATAAGTGAAAATGTGCTAATCTCAAGACTAAAAATGTGACTTTACACCAAAATCTATCTTCATTTAGTTACATCTGGAACCTCTTTGACTTGAAAACAACTTTTGATTAAAAAGTTACATATGGCCAGGAGGCCATGGGCCCTTTTTAAGGCAGTCACACTCACCAACCATAAAGCCTTTCACAACAGTTAACAGTCACCATGCACTGGTGCCTACTACAGGCTGGCACTGTGTGTGACGTTTTCCATGGGCTGTCCCCCTAACAGCCCCATGAGGCAGCTATCATTTCCCTTCACACATAGGAAACAGGCGTAGAGAGTTGAAAACAACTTGCTTTATTTTATTTTTTTTATTTTTTGAGGGCAGTATCACTGGCCCTCATATGTGGGATCCGAACCAGGGCCGCTGGCGTCTGAAGCCAGCGCTTAACCACTGCGCCACTCGGCCGGCCCTCTTTTTTTTTTTTTTTTTTTTTTTTTTTAAAACAACTTGCTTTAAGTCAACAAACTACTAAGGGATAGAACTGGGATTCCATCCTCTGGCTGACTCTAAAACCCATCCTAACCATTCTGCTATGGTGCCTTTTATATTATTCCTCAGTTATACATTTTTATTGTTCATTAAAGTACTGATTCAGATAGAACTCTAATAAAGACGGGCACGGCTACCTATTTCCACTATTTAAAAGCCAGTCCAGTTCCAACCTGGTCCCACAGATAGGAGTGCCGAGGGTAGGCAGAAAGCGAGCCCACGACAGGGGTTCTTATCCTTGGTGGGGTCACTTTTCAGCATCCTGGGTGTCTGGTTGGGCACTTCAGACCAGCTACAGTTCATCTCCTGTGCAACGGGTGGGAAGACCCCTGGAGAGTCCATTCTGCAGCCCTCTTGGTGTTCGAATATACTCTGGGATGTATGTGAACAAGCAATGCTAGGCCCAGCGACCACACTTCCCTGTCGGAGGACATCCAAAATCAGGGGTCTTTCAAAGTAGAGACGGCTTAGCCCAGCTCAGTCAGAGGCAAAATGTCAGGCTCTCCCCCTAGTCACTCATGCTCTATGGGTGGACCTATGAAGCAAACGGATCCAGAAAAAGCTAATCCTCTGCTTGCCTAAGATGATTTCACTGGATTCTTCCTAATGCTGCTGTTATGCCCACTGTTGTAATAGACACTTAGCTTACTTGTTCTAATTATTAGATTTTACAACATATTACTCATGTGGTAATCATCTGAGGGAATACAGGACAAGATGTCGGATAGGCTCTCTGCACCATTTCCCATAAAGCCTGCATGTTGAAGGTGAGGAAACTGAAGTCCAGGGTGGTTAAGTAATTAACTGTGTGCAAGATCACACAGGCGAGCGGCAGAACTGGAAACCAGCTCAAAAGAAAAGTACCTACAACCGGGCAGCAGTAATCAAGGTGTTACACAGTCTGCAGATTTAAAAAGTATCTATCTCATTATTGTAATGTTGGAGTGTGCTGGGTTCCCGCATGTGTGAAACACAGAAGATGAAACTTCTAGACTACGCCATGAGGGCAGCCTGTCCCCAAGCTGCCCATCTCCTGAGGGAGCCCAGTGGCCTTCTGGCTGGTCTTTGTCCTGAAGAATGCAGCTCTGCTGGAAAAGCCTACTCACTCCTCAACTGTGGGCTGTTGTCAGCCCTTTGGAGCTGCCGGCCTCACCTACAACAAAGCCAGCATATAAACTCAGACTCACAGGGAAGGGTAACCCGGGAACCAGAGGGGAAGGCAGGTAGAAAAAAAGCCAGGAGAAAGGAAGCCCTGAGAAGCATCAACACGCTGGTGGGGCCTGGACAAGCTCATTGGGGCTCCATTACGTGTCTTTATTCTCTCTCTTCATTTCAACAGGCAGAGCCATGCTTCCTGCTGAGATGTGATTTGCCAAGCAAAAATCTTCACATTCTTTTTCCAAACTCACCAGGTTGCCTGGTTGAAAATCAGTTTGTGTTCCTCAGAAATATCTAGGTAATAGTTATGATGTTATGGTTTCCTGTCAGGCTACAGACATGTATGTTCTTCTACCTAAGGCGGGAAGGTCAACAACATAAGGCCAGATTTCAAATGTCACTAGATTCAAGCAGCCTCATCAATGGACCCATGGAAGAACTGAGATATTTTAGAGCAAAGTAGGGTAAGGTTAAATGTTCTTTAACCCAGTGCATATGAATAAGTTCTGTTTCAAACACGGGGGCTTAGCTTAGGTTTCCGTCTAAATCTTTTCTTTCACATCTAGACAATAACCACATATTATACATAGTTATATAATAAAGCTCGAAACAGGGTGTTTTTCAGCAATGCTGTGTGCACACTTCGGGATAGCCATACTTAAACCAAAGATCTGCTCTCTCACTAATGACATGGCTTTGGCTGATTATTAAGAAAATGCTCAGAATGTGACATGAGGAACATGGAAACTGCCTCAACTTCTAAACAAATAAATCGTACATTTCTAAATTTCCAGGGCATTTCAAATTAAAAAGAGATTCCATCGTTTCTATCCTAAATTCTGCCACATATTAGAATGTACTGTAAAAGCTGTGACATTTCTGCTTGGTTCCTTTCTGCATGACAAAAGAATTCCGGGGTCTGTCTGGACAAACTAAGGATACAAACTAAAACAGTCTCACTGTTTGGAAAACGAGAGCACATGTCACGGTTCTTGTAGTCCTTTTTAAAAACACACTGTCAGTAGTTGAAAGGAAACACCCTCTCCCCAAGACAGAAGCAAGCATCAGTGGGGTTCTGATGGCCTGCTTCTAAAATCTCTCCTGGGCAGGGAGGAAGGGCCTGTGTGCACGGGACGCTCGGGAACTTGAGAGGAGGTAGTCTTTTTTTTTTTTTTTTGAGGGCAGTGTCATTGGCTCTCATATGTGGGACCGAACCGGGGCCGCTGGCTTCCAAGGCCAGCGCTTAACCACCGCGCCACTCGGCCGGCCCGATGCTCAGGAACTTGAAATGGCAGCGACGTCAGGAGCTACCTACCAGTCCTTCTCACCTGTTTGACCAGCACATTCTTCATGACGACCATGGGGGGCAGTGTAGAGAAGGCGCTGCTCGCAGTCTTGGAGTCGTGCCCCGGCCTCTGTTCCGGGCCCCAGCCCAAGGCGCTCGGTGTGTCCTCGGGTCCCATCTGCTCTGCCGAGCTCAGGCATTCTGAGCCCCCATCTGGTGGGCGGAAGAATCGTTAGTTCACTCAGGCTCCAGGCTCGGGGCCCTTAGCCAGGGCAGCCGTGGGAGCCTTGAAACGGAATCGAGCGTTTGTGAGACAGGTCTCTGTGACTTTTTCTGAGGAGAGGGTCTTGAGCTTTCGTTGGCTTCTCAATGAGACCCACAATCATCACTCTCACCCCAAAAGATTAAGAACCGCTGCCCTAGGACTTTCGTTCTAACTCTCTTACAGACAAAAGCCTGCATCAATTTGGGTTCACGTGAAAGTAAATCATCAGCAATCTACAGGAGAAGTGTACCTAAGGCTTCAAAGTTACTAACAAGAATCTCTCGTAGGGCCGGCCGAGTGGCGCCGCAGTTGAGCGCTGGCTAGGGAGGACAGTGGCCTCGGTTCGGGTCCCACTTATGAGGGCCAGTGACACTGCCCTCAAAAAAAAAAAAAAAAAAAAAGAATCTCTTGTTAAAAGAGGAGGGGAATATGTGTGTAACCTGGGGTAGGTTTAGACTTTCCAGAGGCTCTGGGCACAAGACGTAATTATAATAAAAACAAAACCAATCTGTAAACCTTAAAACTTACATCCACGCTGAAATTAAAATAGCTTCTTCCTTAGTTTTCTAAATGTTAATTCTGGATAAGTTCCTCAAGCTAAAGTTTAAAAGGTGTCCGCTTGTGTTCCCTCCACCTGGTTAAGCACCTCCTTTGCTTGTGTCCTAAATGCATGCTCAGTGTGCCTACTGCGGGTCCTGCACAATGGGTGACAGAAAGGGACCCTCCACGGCAAAGAAAATAAGGTTGCCCTACGCGAAATCCATACAAAAAGGACTTAATTAGCTACCTGCTAGAGTAAACCCAGAGGCCACTGTTACCCTGCTACTGAGAGTCTGGGGACACCCTAAATGCTCATCCAGAATCTCGGTGTAGTCTGGATGAGGCAGGTTGGAGTGTGACTTTAATTTAAATGAGTGCAACTGTCAACACTTGCATTTAAATCAGAATCTTGGGACACTTTTTCAGGAATTATGGATGTTGAGGTCCTCCCCTCAATCTACTGAACTGATTTACCTGGTGTCGAGGCAGGCATATTTGCACAAAGCACCACGAGTTATCCAAACGTGTACCTCCAATAAAGAACCATTAGGCCAGAAACAAAGGTCTCAGGAGCAAAGTGCACACCTGGTGCCCGGATCTTGGTTTCTAAATGCCAATCTGCACAAAAAGGAAATCAGGGTTTTCGGATTCCAGGTCTTTGGCAGGGAAGGTATGAGTCTGGACATCTTTATCGTCCCAGAAAGCAAGGAAGTACTCAGATGGGGACATGTCAGAAAGGCTCTGGAGCTATCTAGAAGGGACTCCCACTGACCAACTCAGGGACAATTTGAGTACTGAAAAGAATAATGACAAAGGACTGACAAACGAAATTACATAAAAATTCCATGAATCCACAGTGATACTCAAAAAACGGGTGGAGGCGGGAAAGTGCTTCTTTACAGAAGAATGTCAGCTAATAAAATATCCAAGGAATAACAGAATTATGACCATTTTTAAACCACAAATGTAGTAATTGAGTCAGGCAAGGATCACCAACGGATGCTAAATCCACTGAGCAAGAGTTTGTCAGGGAACAAGATAGTCACACAGTCTCACAGATTGGTCCCATAAATTGCTTGTAACTACAAAGAGAAAGAGGTAGTTGTACAATAAAGAAATCTGGTGTAAGCTTACAAACTCTTTAACCGAGTAACCTACCAGAGCATCACCAAGAATAAGACAAACTGAGACGTCTTATGTGAGCAATGAGGGTATAACATCAAAAATATAGTATTCTGGTATTAAAAAAAAGTTTATCCTGATTCTAATAACAGGGAAGCTACCAAAAACATCCAGTGTGTAGGACATTCTACAAAACAGCCCTAACTCATTCAGAGATGTTGATGTCATAAAAAAAGAAAAGACAGAAAAGGAAAGATGAGGGAGCTGTTCTAGGCTAAATAAGACTAAAAAGACAGGACAACTAAATGAAATGTACAATCTTCAACCCTGGATCAAAAGAGACAAAAAGACTCATGGCTGTAAAGGACATATTGGGACAACGCAAAACTCTGAACATGGACCCGCAGCTAATTAATAATTGCAGATTACATCATGCTCCAAGGTAACTGGGATAATAAGTTGGGCATTGACGAAATCCCTGGCACCTGGCCTAGATGTGGCTGGAGGCATTCACTGAGGTCACTTTCTGGAGCATAACGAGTTCGATTAGTTTTAATACTGCCTTACGTGGGCGCACAACGACTCTTCTTACAGCACTTCTACACAGAGAATAAGGAAACTATCAGAAACAGTATCCAGACTTTGGGGCGTAGTATAAAACAACTGGCCTGAGAAAAGTGAAGTTAGAAGGAAAGGCGCCAAAATGGCAACAGAACTGGGATTAATGGGTGGTGGGATTATGGATAATGTTTCTTTTCTTCTTTGCACATTTCTAAATTTCTAAGCTTCTACAATGAGCATGTATTACCTTCATGATATGAAAAAGAGACAAAAAAACAGACATGACATTAAAAGGAAAAACAGAGACACCAGGCGTGTAATGTTTCCCAAACCTGTCTGATTACATGAATCATCAGAGACACTTATAAAACAATAAAACCCACATTCCAGGCCCTCCCCGCAGACCCTCGATATCACAGTCTCCAGGACAGGGGTCTGGTGAGCAGTGTTTTTTTGTTTTTTGTTTTTTTTAGTGCTGTGGAGAAAGAACACAAAATGGTGAGCAGTGTTTTTAACAAGCGCCTCAGATGAGCTTTATGATGAGGCCAGCTTGGGAAACGATCCTAAGAGGTAGAGAAGAAAAACCCAAAGGGCTACACATTGGCCCTCCCTTCCCCAGACCATCCTTATTCTAATTCCTCAGTCGGTGGGTACTCTGTTCCTCTCTGAGCAACAGTCTATTTATAATTTGGCTTCTCACGCAGCATGCCTACAGGGAGAAAATAAACCAATCTAAGGATGAGGCAGTTTTAGTGTTCCTAACAGCTGCATTTCTCACTATAAGTTAATAAATCAACAGGATAGAGCCTGGATAACAAATCTTCCTCCAGCAGAGGACTCCATCTCAGGATGCTGACCTGGCTGGATCCCCTGGCATCACCCCCCTGCACTCCCTGGGCCAAAATGTTGGCACTACAGCCACAGTCCAGCCACTCCCCTCAGACCTGGAAATAAAAAAGAGCCTCAGCACAAAACTGAACAATTCATTGGGTACGCAGCTAGCCCTTTCAGGTAGAGTTCAAGATAAGCCTATAAGGAAAATTGTTCTACTTTCTTGTCTCTAATAGATACTCAAAATTTGGAATTAGGCCAGGGGCTCATAGTTCAAATATAAAATGCACAGATACTGGGAGGATGGGCTATAGAGGGGAAATGTTTTTAAACACAGCCTAATTACTTTCTTAGTAAAAAAGTTACCTTAACAAATTACATATTACTTTTGTTTAATTTGTTACATGCAGTATTTTTTCCTGCAATATAACTATTCCTAAGAAAAAAACAGCCAAGACAACAGAATTATGAGTATTTAAATATTTTTTCCAGTAACCATATGCAACAGTTGAAAATGTAAGATTTAAAGTTGAGAGTCTGTGTTGAAAAAAGATGTCAAATCATTCCTTCAGAACAAACCCTATGGTGACTGATGGGTACTCTGCCATATGGCATCAGAATTACCATTTTAAGAGATCAGGGAGAGTTATTTATTCTGTACATGAAAGCTTCCTATCCTCATCACACAAATGAGTTTTAGGGAAAACCTTTTTCAGGCAAATCATTCATCACAATGTAGAAAGAATAAGGTATGTTTAACCTGAAAATCCAGAGTCCTTATCTGACTCAGCAGCTGCCATGCCCCGTTGACGAGCCACTTTTTTCATCTCTGTTCCTTTGCCTAGTTTGGCCAAGAGTCTTCTGGGGTTCTCTCGGGATGAATTTTTCTTCTCCATGTTTGACTGGGCTGGAAGTGCATTCACCAGTACTCTTTCATCCAGATTGCCCTGTGAAAAACAACAATTACATAAGATGTCAGTGCCTGGATGGCTGAAACAGGTGATCCAAATGGTGAGTAAAGGGAGGGCAAAGAGCACTGGCCTCACCCACTTCCTCTGTATTTTCTCAGAGGTCTCAACAGAAAAGGCTTCAAGTTTACTAAATAGAAGGGTTTCCACCCAAAAGGAGGTTCGCTGTCCTCTCTGTGCCCTCTAATTTCATTACAAATTCAAGGCACACAAACCATATTCAGTAGAGGCTTTGTAAACTGCTAACAAAGGGACATGTGATTAGGCTTTTGGAGTGGGGACCTCACCCCCCTTCCTCAGGGGCGAGGGATGGAATGCCCACCTCAGACGAGGCTTGCTTTCCCAGGACACATCTGCCAGCTCCTGACTTATTACCACCTCCCAAGTGTGGTTTCTCAAATTAACCTTTTGCTTCTTTGGATGAGGTACTGAAAGGAGTAAAAACAACTCCTTACATATGCATGCTACTTTTTGGTTTAAAAAGCACTTTATGCTCAATTAAGAATACATATAATAGTGCTCTGCTTCTATAAAAGCCCACAACATTTCTGTTGTCTCACTGCAGCCTCACAATGTCCTACTGTCACTATCCCATTTTACAGAGGAGGATGGTGAGTCTAAGATAACTTATATTGGGTCGTTTAAAATATTTATCAAGTGCCCACTGTGAACCAGGCATTGTGCTTAGGCTGGGGGTACAGGGTGAATTGAACAGACGTGGTCTGTTCCATCCTGGAAATGAGTCTAGAGAGAAACAGACATTAATCAAGTAATCACACAATGAATTGCTATTTTGATAACAGCTACAGGGGAGAGGCTGGTAGTTCGGAGGGACAGGGAAAGGAGGAAAGTGACATGTAAATGGGATCTGGAGTTAGTGGGGGGTTAGCCCCAGAAGGGGGCTGGGTGGGGTGGAAGTGTGAAGGCCCTAAGGGAGCCATTCAGACCCGAAAGGCCAGGGAGGCCAGAGCACAGTGCAGAGGGTGGAAAGCCATGCCCTGATTGGCAGTACCCTGTGACCCAATTTGTAAGGGTGATTTTGAATACTAAGAGCAATGGGAAGTCACAAAAGGATTTTAACCAGAAGAGTGACAAAATCAGATCTGCATTTTATTCGGTTGTTGGAAAAGTCATGACGTATCTTTCTTTGTTTTTTGTTGCAAAAACACGCTGTGACTTTTCCGACAACCCAATAAAAGCATTTTGGATGCTGGACTAAATGGAAAGAGGCCAGAGTGGCACTGAAATCATCTACAATAGATACTGCTATACTACTTACTACGCAGTCCAGGAGAATTAAGGTGGTGGCAGTGGAGATGGGGAGAAGCGAACAGATTGGAGACATATTTAGGAGGCTGACTTGACAGGGCTTGGTCATTGTATTCTTGGGGCAGGCTTACATGGTGGGACCATTTTCTAAGCTCGGAAGCCCAAGAAGGGCATAGAAGGGATAGGGGGGGTAGCTAGCCTAGTTCAGTTTAGGCCATGTAGGGAGAAGTGACTATGGGTCATCCAGGTGGAGATGCAGGGTAGGCTGTCACATGTACATGTTGGGAGCCCAGGACAAAGCGAGATTTGCCCCAGTGACACATGGCTAGTCCATAGCAGATCCGTAACAAGGCTAACAGTGCAAAGAATTCGACAAATGAGCCCTTCAAAGGGCTGGCAGAGGCTGAAAACTTTCCAGACATTTTAACAAGGCCATTTGAGTCAGCAATGAATGGCAGCTTATGTAAGGCTGGCATGGTAAGAACACAAAGGATACTAGAGGGCGAAAGAGAACAGGGGGCCAACAGGAAAAATGACAATAATGAAATTGGGTAGGTGTTGGTCTGAATGTTTAAAATCCTGACCTCCAAAGATGATGGTATTAGGAGGTGAGGCCTTTGGGAGGTGCCTAAGTCATGAGGGTGGGGCCCTCCTGAGTAGGGTTAGTGTCCTTATAAAAGGGGATCCAGAGAGGTCCCTGGCCCCTTCCACCATGTGAGGACACAATGAGAAATCTGTGACCCAGAAGAGAGCCCTCACCTGACCATGCCTGCACCCCAATCTGACTTCCAGCCTATAGAACCACGAGAAATAAATTCCTGTTGTTTATGAGCCACCCAGTCTGTGGTATTTTGTTATAGCAGCCCAAGCAGGCTGAGATAGTAGGTGTGAGCAAAGCCTGGTGACATTTTTAATTCGCAGTCCAATCACAACTCCATCCATTTGTCCTTCTGAGTGCAGCGGGAAAACATGAGCCCCTACCAAACAGCACTGTATCTGAACACCCTAAAATGCCAAGGCTCAACATTTCTGCTAATACGGGGTCTCGTGAAGAACATCAACTACTCTGGACGCAGAGGGATTCAAAATAAAATTAAACAGACGACAAGGATGCTTATGAGCAACCCTCTTGCTCACACTTTTGCATGCAGTAGACATGGACTAAAGGGAACACATGCTGATCTGAATGAGACTGAATTTTAAACACAATTCCAGGTAAAAATGATTTTGTACCACGTCAAACTCATTTAACGGAATTGGTTTCCCCATTCTATCCATGTCAAACCAAGTCCTCTTTGACAGGTCACAGGTTCAGTCCTATGTGCATAGCAGATAAATGGCACTGTCATATCTGGTGGAGCATCATGCAAAAGCAACATCTCTCTATTGGACAGTCATCAAGCCCAGCAGCATGGACAATGCAGTCTAAAAAGTAGACTAAAATGTAAAAAGTGTGTCTCTAATTAAATCAGGGTCCTTTTGTATGAAACCCAGCAAGTGTGCATGGTTTCATTTCCCTGAAATAATACTGTCTGAAAGTGAATAGGCTTCTTCAAAATGGAAGTAGATGTAGCTTGTGGATGGGCAATCAGACTTATTCAAACCTGACCCTGCTGTTGATTTAGATGAGGAAGGCAGCCCATGGTAGGTGCAACTAACAAACAACTTGACAAAGTTGCACATCTTACTAAATGTGGATTATTTTAGGTGTTTTAGGTAAAGCACCCCAATTTAGTCTTCTTCAATCCTGTGACAAGAGGAGAAAGGTCTTGCTGCTGGTGTTCAAGTGTAATCCATTGGGCCGGCCGAGTGGTGCGGTGGTTAAGCGCTGGCTTGGGAGGCCAGCGGCCCCGGTTCGGGTCCCATATGTGAGGGCCAGTGACACTGCCCTCAAAAAAAAAAAAAAAAAAATAAAGTGTAATCCATGAAAAAAAAAAAAAAAGAAAAAGAAAATCTTTAGGGCTGGCCGAGTGGTGCGGTGGTTAAGCACTGGCTTGGGAAGCCAGCGGCCCGGTTCCGGTCCCACATATGAGGGCCAGTGACACTGCCCTCAAAAAAAAACAAAAACAAAGTGTAATCCATGGAGCTACAAATGATACACAGGAACTTATTCTGTTCCATCGAGAATATGCAGGACAATATTGATTGTGGCATCAAAATACTGAAACATTGACAAATGTGTTAAGAGGAGAACAGATGCTAAAATTTTAGATCCTGGGGAACTCGCGGCAGTTGTAAATAAAGAACGCAGAGTCTACTTTAGAATAGTAAATTAACTACTTTGGATGTTAAAGTGACTAAAAAATATGAAAGCCTGTGTCCTAAATTAAATTCTCTTTAAGCAACAGAAAGCCTTAGTGTCCCAGGGAGGTTCAAGTGGGGTGGAGAGTGAAGGGCTCCATCCCACCTTGACCTCTGTTCTCTGAGAGAGGCACTTCCTTCCTGGAAGTGGTACCGAGGACATCAATTAGCTGGTGGACAACAGACCCACTCATACACAGCAGCAGATGAAGCTCTTGATAGAAGACAAGTAGAGTCACCGCATTTACTACAGGTGTGCTCAAGCCTAGGGCAAAGTCTGAAAATCTCAAGATTTTTTTCCTCCTGGGTATTTTTACAACAAAGTTAGATGCTCATAAGCTGACTAGGGGTTGAAAATGGGTTACCAAGCTCTTACCCACTTGTGCTATATCTGTTTCTTGGCACAGACAGGAAACCACTAACACTGCTTTACAAACATCTCCGATCTGCATTGAAAGGACTCCAATTTAAGCTCCCCAAACTGTCAGAATCAACCCTAACTGGGCCTCTTATAAATGCATACGTAACACAGTGTCCAAAGGTTCTCCGAGAGAACAGTACACACTAAAACTTATAAAGGAAAGTGAATATAAATATAGAGGGTTTACAGCAATTCTAACAAGGTATAAAAGTCTAGCAAGTACTCCATAGCACTTGGCTCTTGTATTTTTGCACTTCTTACCTTACAGTCTATTTGTCTCCTCAACCTCAAGAGTTGTGTTTTCATCTTTGCAACCTCGGCTCCCAACAATAATGCATGAGGTGCTCAACAGAATAATAAATTATTACCAACTTTCTGTCCTGCTGAGTCTAACAGCTCTAGCAGTTTAGCTGTTACTGAAATACCTGAACAGCTGGAAGGTCAAGATTCTGTATTTCCAAACACCACAGTCACCTGAAGATCTCCAGTAACTTTCAGGACTGGTCTCCTGCAGGAAGCAGATATCTCATGTACCCCTTATTATATGATGAAACCTCAGGGATAAATCCACCAACCAAATTAAGGTTGGTCTAATCCACAATCTCTATGATGATGTAGGATTACGATTAAAAAGGAGACCCAAGGTTTACAAGAAAAGGATCTGATATGTTACTCTCAGATCTCTCCTTTTAGAGATACTTGGCAACTTTCCTGAGAGCTCAAGTTTCTTTTAAAATGTGTCGCGTGTATAACACGCATGCAAGGATAAAGGTGTAAGGAGAAAACCAAAGCAGCAGCGTAAATACAATAGAGACAAGGCCATAAAACAATTAAGACCTTACCCCCAGAAAACCAAGCAGTGATCCCAGTTAGAATTATAAATACATTACTAGGTTTCCTCCGAAGTCCTTTTTCTCTTGGTTTGCACATTTGAATATACCATTCTGGAGGAATGTCTTGTGTTATTTTAACAGTGAACACCTCCCCCAATCTGCCTAACTCAATGATATTCATCTTCCCTTTCCTATCCATTTTCATTCTTCAACTGGGCTGTAAATGCACGTGCAAAATCCTGAACCCCGACTCCATACAACATCACCGTCTGTTTGAATCAGAGGGGGGCTCGCTGTACTGTCCTCTTCCACAGAGGAGGTAAGATCGGAGAGCGTCCCTCAAGTCCCCTGCTTCCAGAAGGGTTCCCAGTGACTGCCCACCTCCCCAGGCGCAGCGGCCCACGCTGCATCTGTGCCGGGCAGCGGGAGCTCCCCGCAGGCACCCAGCAGCCTGCCAGCTCCGCAGGGCAGAACTGGGCAGACCCTGGGACGGCGCTGCGCCTGGCACGCCACCAGCGTCGCAGGGCAGGCGCCCAGGCGATGCTCGCTGCCAGGGCTTGGGCAATACAGGGAGCCCGCCGGCGGCCTGTGCCCCGGGCCGGGATCGGAGCTGCCCCCCACCCCACCCCCTAGAACCACTAACGCCTTCCTGGGCACTGCCCGCCCGCTATCCCGCCTCCCCGGCCCCTGGCACCACGCCTGGCCAGCTGGCCGCCCGAGGGCAATCGCCGGCCAAGCGGGGCACCCGGGGCGCAGCGGGTTTCGGGAAGAGGCAGCACACCTGCGCCCCGGGCCCACACGGGGCGCCCTCAAGCGGGAGGCCCAGGGCCCTGAGCGGGTCCCGGCCCCGCGCCCCGGCCCCTCTGGGCCGCCCAGGCCCGCGGGCTCCCCCGGACCCCGGCAGCTGCTGCCCCCAGGACCAGGGCAGGGCCCCCGCGCCCCGAAAGCCTGACCCCACTGGCTGCCCCCACAGCCCCCTCCGCCCCCGTGACTCCTTCCCCCCTGCCGTCCTACCCCTCGCGGCCAAACCAACCCACTGAACACATCAGATCCCCGGTTCCCCGAGAGTCCCGGCCCCCCCACTGGCCGCCTGCGCGCCCCTCTTCGCTCCCTCACTCCCACCTCCTTGCCACGCACGCCTCGCCCAAACCCTCTCCCCGCGTGCCCAGGCCTTTCTCACCTCGGGCCGGGGGTCGCCGCTCCAAGACCGGCCCCCCGCGGGTCAAGGGGCGCATGCGCGAGCCCGGCCCCGCGGTTCCATGACAACCCCGTGGTCGCCGAGTCGCCAGCGATCCCACCGGCCTCCCGCCCCTTTCTGCTCCTCCCGCCTCCGCGGCAGCGTCCGCCAGCCACGTGACCCGGCTCGGAGGACCCAGCACCATGGAGACGGCTCGCTGTTCTCCTAGAAGGGCCCTCGGAGGCGCACCCGGGTCCCGCCTCCGCCGGAAGGCGAGGCCCGCCAGCCTCTCAGAGGGCGCTGTCTGTGCGGAGGGCGGACGTCTCTATGGTTGCTTCCCCCGGCCCCGCCGCCATTTTGTGGTGGGGAGGGGGGCCTTGAGTCCTGAGCCGTTGGGGCAGGGTTTCGAGTCATTGGCTTCTCACAGACAGGACAGGAGGTGGGAGTCTCCCGGGGGAGCGGGTTGAGGTGGGCCGGGGTAAGCGGCCCTCTCGGTTTGGACGCCAGGACACTGGTAGCGCTGGGGACCGGGACCGGCCATGCTGGCGGGCACACGAGCCCGTGGCGGCAGCGTGCAGCGTAGGAGGGCGTGAGAGGCCGCGCGCACAGCGTCGGCCGGACGGAGGCGTGCCCCGAGCGCTCCGCGTGCCGCTCACGTTTTCGCCACGCCTGTCGTGGCCGTTGGCTTGCGTTCCGTGCTACCTCTGCGGACGCGGACGGTGCTCCACGAGGCGAGAAGGCAATGAGCATTTTTGGTGCATAGTTTCATGTCATTTGATGTATGATTCACTTGGTGCCGTGCGACTGCCAGAGAGACTGGGGTTTTTTGGTTTTGTTTTTTATTAGCTTCAGGTGTACAACACAGTGCACTAGTTATAGTTTTTACCCCTCAAAGTGACAACCCCCCTCCCCCAGTTGGCCACCCCACTCCTCCCCCCCATATCATACATATCTATTACAATTCCTTTGACTCCCTTCCACAGTATACTCCACATCCCATGACTATCTATATGTTCAATTATAGTTGGCATACAATATTATACAACCTCAGCTTCAGGTGTACAGTGCAGTGATCAAACCTCTACTCCATGAAGTGGTCTCCCTAACAAGACATGTGACCATCTTACACCTCACAAAATATTTATACCAGTATTAATTATATCCCACTAACAGTCTTGCATATTCCTGTGGCAATATTGTAGTTCCCTATTTATGCCGTCTAAGCCCTTCCCCTTCTCCCTCATCCCCACCCCCTTCCCAACTAGCAACCCTGATTTTTCCTCTATATCTACGAGTCTGTTTCTGTTTACTTTGATCATTCATTCAGTTTTTCAGATTCCACATATAAGTGAGATCATATGGTATTTGTTTTTCTCTGTCTGACTTATTTCACTTAACATAATAGTCACTAGGTCCATCCATATCGTTGCAAATGGTACGATTTCATTCTTGTTTATAGCAGAGTAATACTCCATTGTGTAAATGTACCACAGTTTCTTAATCCAGTCATCTACCGATGGGCATTTCGGTTGTTTCCACCGAGATGCTGGGTTTTATGTGGACACTGTTTCTCATGCCAGCTCTTGGAGAAGCGCAATAATGAACACACGCGTTAACAGCTACAGAATAAAAGGGTTTGGGATCCATTGAAATTGTGATGCTTGGAATCAGAGAGGGTTACTTTCTTAGATGAGGAAATATTCCTTCACGGTTGAAAAAGGGGCCACGGGTGAATTGAAGAGGCTGACAGGAAGAGGCAAGTTGTAGAGCTGCCCTGTCCAGTCGGGTAGCCACTAATCACGAGGGAGTATTGAACTAATTAAAAGGAAAGAAAAAAAAAACTCAGTGTCTCAGTCCTACTAGCCACATTGCAAGTCCTCAGTAGCCACGCGTAGCTAATGGCGACTTGATTGCACATCCCACATGGTGGAGCACATGGCAAGCATCACAGAGACTCATTTGGAACACGGCTGGTCTAGGTGAGGTGGGGGGCATGGGCCCGATGGCGGTGATCCCAATCTTGCTAACCAATGCTAAGTCATCGCTAAGCACCTTAGTCCTCTAGACACAGACAATGCTGATGCATTGCTAGGTATGAGTGTATTTCTTAGCATAAACTCTACCAACAAGTAATCATTGAAAGTCTGCAGAGTATAAGACTTTTGTTTAAGGGCTCTAGGGAGTGAAAACCATAGTTCACAAGTATCCAGCAATTAAGCCAGGCAGCTTTACATGTATTCTCATGATGCCTCTACAAATGTATGAGGTTGGTGTTATTATCATTTTCAGTTTATAGATGAGGGCACTGAAGTGCTACAACTATTAATACTGGGATCTTAACCTTGAAGCCCTATTGCCTCTTTCTAAGGCAGAATAAAATAGCCTTTGCCTTCAAATAAATACCTCAGAACCTGATGTAGGAAATAAAGACATGCTATATAGTACACAGTATGAGAGAATGTGATCAATGCCAGAGGATTCTGAACAAACTCTAATTAATAAAATTCAGGGAGTAAAAACTAACCTTCAGCTTATTTCTTGCTTGCTGTTGGAGGAGGAAGAGACCAGGAGGGAAAGCTTTTAGAAGAACAGATAAAAGTTGGATTTATAGTAATGGAAATGGATGGGGGCATAATGAATACCAGGCAAAAGAGAATAAATAAGCAAAAGCGGGAGGATTTTTTTAGTCCTCCAAAGGTGCAAATAAGTCAAGACTTGCCTGATTTTACCTGTCTTATGAGCCAACAGCCGTGTTATGTCTATAACTTGAACTTCAAAGACAAATTTGGTAATGGAACCAAATAAATCAGACCAATTTACTAATACATATGATTGTTATTGAGCTTCTGTATGGTTCTGTATAATTAGATATACAGAAAAAACAATTCATGAAAATGGGTATTTTTATATAGCCAAACCAATGTAAAAAATTTTCTTCCTTTCCTTGTTAGTTCACCAGATTGGAAATCAGCATCTCTGTTGATAGTTTCATGGTGCCATGAGTTCCTTAATCTTGCTGTCACATGCTTGTTTAGGCTGAGGTTCCTATGATGGGCAGTGGGTTTTGAAGCACCACTTCTTGCTATGCAGTCTTTCCAGTTTGATCCAATACCAATTGTGGTTCCTTTTGCCACCACTACTGCCAGCAGGGGGAGACCTGCTCCCTTCAATGCTGTACTTAGGGATTTGCAAGTAGACTTCTTAAGACTATTGTAGATCAGACGCCGCACCTACTCTCATCATTAAATTGTTACCTGCCACTGCCCACGTCAGGTTGTTTTCAGTCCTGCATAGGATGCCATGAAGAGTTAACCTTGTACTGTGTTTTATTTGAAGATATTTTAAAGTATACAGTATAAAATATTTATAAATAATTGTTTAGTACTTAATTTTAAAGTCAAATTTAAAATTAAAGTTATTTTAAAATTATTTAAAAGTAATTAAAATAGTGTAATAGCAATGAAAGTATTCAAAGGATCTAGTTTCAAATCTTAGTTCCTATCAATAATACGTTATAAAAGAAGCAGCATTTCAGTATCTTCCCCAACATATACACAAGGAAGGAAGGTGGACCATAATCTCATAATTTAAAAATGGAATAATTTCTGCTTTATGAAAAATTCATTGCATTATTCTTACTTTTTTTCAATTTTGCTAAGGACCTGTGAAAACCACCACAAGAACTGGCATCGGTTCTTGGACCAGCATTTGAGAACCATTTATTTTGTTTTTCTGAACCTCAATGTGGCCATCTGTAAAACAGTAATCTCCTATTCTGGATCTAGCATTATTAGTGCTAGCCACGTGACAGTTTTTTAAAAAGGATTTGATGGGATGGGAGGTATGTGTATGCTCCAGGGTCCCAGAGCCATGAGTCCGTGAGAGGACAGGGGCTCCGGCCTCTGCTGGGCAGAGGGACCTACAGGTCCCTGGCTGGCAGAGGCAAAGGTGGGTGACATCCGGATGCATGGTCCTTTTTTCCTCAGGTGATTAGGCCCCCACCAGCCAGGTTGTTCTTGGCTCATATTGTAAGGCAATATCTGGAGCAGCAGGAACAGTGAAAGGATGAATTTGAGGTTACAGTCAGGCACTGTTAATATATAGGCACAGATTTGATTTCAGGAGCAACGGAGGCCTTCCCAAATAGCTCTCCATCTTTTTGCCAATACCTGGAATTCCTTCAAGTAGAATTGCTTACCTTGCAAATACACTAGAACCCAAGACAAATTTCTTTCCCAACTACTAACAGAGTGCTTACTATGCCAGACACTGTCCTAAGTGATTTGCCTGGATTTACTTATTTATTCTTCACACAGCCCTGTGAGATGTTTGTGGTATCATTCTCATTTTATAAAGGAGGAAATTAAGAGGCTATGTCCCTTGCCAAGGTCACTGGTTGTAGGTAGGTGATGGAGGCAGGATTTGAATTCCAGGGTCCTTTTAGCCACCCTGCTAGACTGCCTCAGGTACTATGACACTGTTTCCTGCTGTGCTGTGGCCAGTGGGGAGCCCGAAGGCATTGGGTCCAAGCACTGTGTGGGAAAGGATGCCAGGAATGGAGTCTGGGGTCTTTACAGGCAAACTACAGAAAACACCTTCATCTGGCCCTTGTTTCCTTTCACTCTGCATGTGGTAAAGATATTTGTTGTGTGTGTGGGCATATGCTGATTTCAAACCGCTCAGCAGCTGCCTTTTACTTGGAGGAAAGATTTTTAAAGTGTCATCTTCCTGCCCCCCTCTCTCCCCTCCCCATTGAATAAGAAGTCTCTGATTTAAATTCACAACTTCTCTAGATGACTCAGAAAGCTCTTCAGTTGCCGGGCTGTGTGGAACCATATGATTTTTGCCTTACAGGTTCTCCCTGGGCTCATATCTTGCCTTATAGGCAGGCATCTCTCCCTCTGTAAACAGCCTAGGGTCCCAGCTGAGCTTCCCAGCACGGTATTGCCCCCAAGGAAGGGGGCACAGGCCACCACAGCAAAGCCAGATGGAGCTGGGGCTCCAGTGGAACCTGATACTTTGGTAAATAGGAAGCTGGATACAAAGCCCGAGAGGGGGCATCCTCTACACAGACATTAATTATTCCCAAATTGAACACTTTGTCTCCTGTGGCTTGATCCAGACTGATTTGCACTATAATTTTGTGGGTACCTTTCTGTCTTTCTCCACTGGAGTCTAAGCTCCTTCAGGGCAGAGATTATATCTGATGTTTTTCTCCCTCAAAGCAAATTCTACATAGTAAGTATTCAACCAGCTTGACATCAGTGAGACCCCAGCTTCCTGAAAATGTAACAGTGGGCTCACCCATCACTGACAGTACTCCAGAAAAAGAAGACACCAGAAGACTGAGTCACTTCCAGGCCTGCGAGTACAAGGGCAGACAGATCCTTTCTTTCTTCTGTCAGTTCCCTGACATGCTCTGCTCTCTCCCACCTCCAGGCCTTTTGCACACAACTATGTGTGTCATTGGGGCATGTTGACAAGGTGGAGTGAAGGTAGCTGCTGACAGGTTTTGCACCACACTTGTAATTCAGGCAAAGAAATTCCAGAGCCTTGTTGTTCCTCCCACCCCACCCCACCCCCAGTCATTGGACGGTCTTTACATTCAGATCATTTGCTCAAGAATACCCTTCAACCCTCCTCCCTAACTTGGATTTGGCTCCTGGCTGACTCTGGAATTCCATGAGGAACCTTATAAAACCTGGTAGTCAGCAGAGATGACAGATGTAGTGTTGGTACTCTGCAGACAGAGACAAGCCCAGGAACTTTGCACACCAGCTCCAGCTAGGCAGGTCTGGGGCTTTTGACAGGCTTCTCTCCACAGCGTTGGCCAGCTTGTTTAAGTCAGCATCACAACGGGTTGGATAAATGGGCGCCAGATGTCAGGCTGAAGCCTTGCCCAGTTGTTCATCAAAACTACCTCGCTGATTTTATCTTGATCAGAATCTGCTTTCTCTACAACTGCCTTCCTGATCCCAGAGTCCAAGATCTCCAAGTTAAATCTCAAACAGGAGACTGAAAAGCAAGCAATTTCCAAAGAAGACTTAAATATAATATTCCTGGGAGTAGGGGGTGGGCAAATACGTGTTATTCTTTTTTTTAATTTGGGGGGGTGGTCCTTTTGGAAATTCATGTGAAAAAGATGAGTCCTCTTAAAGCCTTCCAAACTTGAAGTGGCATTTAAATTTAAGTTCTCTCTTAATGTCAGAGAAGCTTTGAGACAGTCCTTACTCTAGTGCTTTGTCGTGTTTTCAGCCTATTTCAAAGACAACGATGCCAATACCAACGTGGAGTGGGCTCTTTACAAGGCAGCTCATTTGCCTACAATGTCTGGGAAATAAAGAAATTACTAAGAGCATTGTCTTCTGGTATAAAAAAGTGCAGTTTATACACCCAGAACTTGGGTTTCTTTGAGACGTTGAGTGTCCTTTTTAAGATTTAAAAGGCTGTTTTTATCTGGTAAAATCTCATCCCAGCTGGCATCATGGGAACACACTGATCTGGGGCCCTCATCGCTTTGACAGCCATCCACACGCAGAACCATAGCGCTTTTGGTCTGCTGCTTTGTGGACAGGGATAACAGGATAACCCCCAGGATTTACCCACAGGGTAAATCCAAGAAAATTCACTGGAATGTCGCACATTAATAGTTTAATGAAAATTTCCCTCCAGCACTTTCTGACAGGGCCCAGAGACTTTCTCCAGTGTCACCACACTTCAAGGAGTGATTGTGTCATCCAGGTGCAGGTGCCCTTGGCTGTCATTTACCTGTTGTCTCTTCATGTCACATATAGCCAAGAAAGCAGATGACAGGTTCATCTCTATTACATGGGGAATTACCAAGTGGTTGCCTAGCAACTCACACAGCACAATCAACATGGTCTCTGTTGTGGAATGTAGAGTGGTTGGCTTGCCTTCAAGAATGACTGTATTTGCATATTTCTTTTGGGCTTCTAGAAAAATAGGTATGTTTTCCTGGATTTGAGTCTATTAAAATGACCTCATGTATTGCTTTACCCTAGTATTCATTTTATAGTAGCCCATTATCATAAAAAGTGACAATTATCGGATCAAATCATTAATACAGCAATTGCTTCAATTAAATTCAATTCTGTAAGCATCTTCTATGTGCCAGAGTCTATGCTAAGTATGGTAGGCGTTCCAAGGAAGAATGGCATGGTCCCTGTCTCAGGGAACTTATATGTTTAATAGATGGCTATAAATCATTTGTTTACACATGTGAAACAGACAGCTATGATGTGTGTGTGAAATAAGGTATTTTTATTTGGAAGAGTTCCTTTGTGTTTGATCAAAGGATTTTTCACTTTTATTTAGAGTCCTTCCTTTGTAGCTCGCAGCTGCAATCAGTTCAAAAAGCTGCAATCAGTTCAAAATCACTTCTAAGACATAGCTCTTATTGGAATCTCAGTAATTAGCAGCTCTTAAACAGCTCTTGTTGAAGTATGACACTGTCAGTGTTGTCAAATAGGCTGGTGTCTATACTATAGTCTTCCTGAATAATTGCTGCCGAGGTGTTCACCTCTATTGTACATGTTCCATTTTAAAAGAAGTGCCTTGCCTTTCTTTGTCTACTTTGCAGCCGTGCCATCTGCCTCTCTCCACTGAAGGAGGGACTCTGGAATGTTCCAGGTCTTGCATTAGGGAGTCTTTTGATCTGTTAAGCTACATTCTTTCCCACTGAGGGGACAGTTGCTAGTTGATATCTCTGGTGGATTGGCTTGGCATCTTTTCTTCCTCAGAAAGTTCCAGGACGTGGTGTGAAGTAACTGTTCCTGACAGCATTGGTGCACAGTCCTGCCCACACTCATTAGATGCCCCTTCTGAGTGGACCCTGTCAGTAACCCACAAAGGAAAGAGAAAGCCCTTACGGGGAGTTGTGCTGTAGCTCCACAGTTCTCCTCCACCCCCTTATGTCATCACATTTTGGGTTCTCTGCTTGCCCTCCCAGATTCCACTGCAGGACCTGCCTCTGCTCACTTTCTCCACCATCCAGTTCCTTCAAACCCTTCACGATTCTCAAGAAATCTTCCGGACCTCTTGCCCTTTGCTTTCAGACCCAAGGTCAGGCAGAAGAAGCAGATGGTGGGAGAGGGCTATGTAGATGTTTGCCTTGTGTAGGAGTCCTCACTTCATAATTCCTGCATAGCTCCTTGGGGCCCGTTCCACAGATGAAGCTCAAACAGTGCTAACACATGTCTCTAAGTACAACATAACCTATGTTGAGGCAGCTTTCCACTTATAATCGATCCAACCAATATATACTGTGTACTGTGTACCTTCCAAGGGTCAAGGGCACAGGAAAGAATAAAACACAGTCTCTACCCCTGAGACATTCACAGATCCGTTTTGTCAAGTGCTGT
The DNA here is from genome assembly GCA_033961575.1 of Aselliscus stoliczkanus. NCBI lineage: Eukaryota > Metazoa > Chordata > Mammalia > Chiroptera > Hipposideridae > Aselliscus > Aselliscus stoliczkanus. The sequence continues at coordinate 139,544,556 of CM066732.1, read as the reverse complement.
AAGGAAGATGTGGGAACACCGATCAGTGAATTCAGGTAAAGGGTGGGTGTTTAGATATGGAGAAAACCATTTACACTAAATCTGGGAGGCCTCTCACTTTACCTTTAAAAATGGGCCTAGACTTTATCACTGCACTGTACACCTGAAGCTGATATTGTATAATATTGTATGCCAACTGTAACTGAATATATAGATAGTCACGGGATGTGGAGTATACTGTGGAAGGGAGTCAGAGGAATTGTCATAGATATATATGATATGGCGGGGAGTGGGGTGGCGAACTGGGGGACGGGGGTTGTCACTTTAGGGGGTAAAGAGTATAATTATTGCATTGTGTTGTACACCTGAAACTAATTAAAAAAAAAAAAAGGAAAACAAATGGGCCTAGAATAGAGAATCTGTTTTTCTTTGATACTGGGAAATCACTCTAATCTAAATCCTTTATGCTGCAGTTGAAATAGCAAAAATCTTTCCCTAATAATAACCTAGTCACAAAAGCCTTTAGCAAATCATATTTGGTGTTCTACCCTAATATAGAAGACACTATTTATTTTCTTCCCACCCCCAAACCCTTAGCTAGGCTTGTCCAGCTACTGCCCTAAGAACAGTTTCTGAGAGGTTCTCCCCTGCAAGGGTGCGGGGAGGCAGGGCAGTCGGCTGGTGGGAGGCCTGCCCCAGATAATTGCACTTGGAAGGAGTCTGCAGCGTAAGCATCTTTCATGGCATCTTCACACAAGACAGGACTCTTGAAGTTGAATGACAGGTGGAAGAGAAGGTATGCTCAGTGTTTCACCACACTGCCAGACTTCACCAGCCCGAGGGAGCATGTTGACATCCAGACCCAAATTTCTAATTCTGAGCCCTTCTTGAAGGTCTGTAGAGCTTTCTACTCGTCCCTTGCCCCTGCCAGCTTCTCCTTAGTTATTCCTGGAGGCCCCTGATGTATGTCCCATAGGCTCATGGGCAACCTCCCTTTGCTTCTGCACTGCACCCTCCTCATAGGTGGTTTGCTCTTCACATCCCCTTAAAGAGGTGCCTCATCAGCATGTGTGCCCTCTGTAAGAACAGAGTTCTCAGGATGGTCACTCCTGTTGCCCTGCCGGGCACAACATTCTGTCCCAGGGCCATTCGAAGCCACCAACTTGCCAAAGTGGAGGGTGAGATGGAGCAGTGAGGAACAAATGATTGGCTGCACTGATTGGCTGTTTTTGTCAGTTTTGTCCCAAAGCAAAAGTGCTTTTATCTTTAGTTGCTGAAAGGCTTACATGATTACTCCTCTTTTTGTTATTGCCCTAACTCTTCCCTCACTCAGGCCAGAACAGGCAAGACAGTTCATCAGTTCCTTCCATTACTCTTATCTTTCTCCCCAGGGAGCTCTGCACCCAAAAAACAGCTCCCACAAAACAAAACCCTTCTACTTCAATAAAAAAATGAAAGTGTGTCAATGGATGTGGATAGGTACTAATACTGGGGCAGGGGGAGTTGGTAATGTTTTGTAAACTCCATCCCATAATTCATAAGACCCAGGAGTATTGAGTGTTTCTTGTATAACTTGAAAATGAGGTAAAGATTACCCATCCCACTTTTAAAAGTACCTCTTGTTTCCATTAGGGTTGTAAGGTACATTTCCCATCTCATGAGCAATCTGTGAGAATGCCACTTTAAGAAGAATTACAATGGTCGCAGCCCAAAACTTGACATTGTTTTGTCAAACAGTATTCTTGCTCTATAAGAATTTTCTCTGTAAATGCTTAGATTCTAATCCATACACCACCCCCACCAAAAAAAAAAAAAAAGAAAAGAAAAAATCAACCAACACATAACAGACTGTTTAGATCCAGATAATATAAAAGACAAAGATAGAAATGAGATTGTCCTAAAAACAGACTTCACAGTATGGTGGGCAGAGCCCAGGGTGTGGCATTAGACATCTCTGTCCAAGCCTGGCTCTGTCACTTATCATCTGGGGTCACCTGAGAGAGTGAGTCCTTTTCTCTGAGCCGCTAATTCTCATTTCTGAAATGGAGGGATAATGTCTGCCCTCCTTTCCAGGCTGTGAGAATGAAATGACATCATGAAGGTGAAAGTGCTTTGCAAACTATGAAGTGTTTTTTCTTCTCTAAAGACAAGCTGGAAGAAATCACAGCAGCTCAGTCACATCCAAGTGGCCATCGTGGGCTGGTAGGGTCTTTCCCAGGTGTGGCTCTGTGCCCACCCCTCCTACCAATGTGTGTCTCCAGCACAAATGTGAGGCCTGGAACTGATAGGACTTATCCTGATACACTACCTGTCTTAGGGCAGTGTTAATCCATTTCGGTGAGGCTGGTTTTAAAAACAGAGAGAATGGAAATGACCTTGACGAGATGAATGTGCCTGTGCTCACTGACACTGGGCATCACATCCGCTTTTCCACCAGAGGCCACCTCTTCTGACCTGCTTTTCATCTCAGAAGCATTGCTATGCTTTCCCCAACAATATCATCATTCATGCCAATAGCGTTGGTGATACAGCACATCTTAAAAAAGTAATTCACGATTATCTCTGGAACTTTTTCCAAGCCACAGGCACTCTTTCTTCAATTTTCAATGCTGACACTTGTTTGATTTTATCAGAAGTGACAAACATCAGTACTGCAGGAAGTGACAAACACCAGTGCTGCTGAAACCAGGAAAAGCAGAGCCCCTGGCCCTGCCTGGAACCCACACTACTGGCACAAAACTTCATTATTGTTATATTGTGTCATATCCTTGGAAAGTCCAGGCTGTGCCCCTAAATAGTCATGACTCTGGTTATGACAGGCCTCCACCCAAGACCCAACCCCAGCAGCGAAGGCTGCTGTAAGTCTAGGCATCCCTCACCCATCTCCCAAACTTTGAGCCAGATCCATGAACCTAACTAAGTTGGGAGCTTTGAAGCTCTCTCTATTGGTTGATGATTGGAGTGATAGTAATAGATAGATTGACATTTTTGTTGTTGTGAAGGATTAGCCTTAAATTTTAAATTGATTTCGATATAAAGGTTCTGTTGATGCGGGATCTTGTCCCATTTCCTGCTCAGAACCTTGTTCCTTTTCCTATTTCGGTATAATATCTGTCCTGCACACCTTGCCCAGGGCTCTTTTGCCGGCCCCCTGGCTGGTGGCCTTGCAGCGGCCCCGACGTCCCCGCTGCATCTGCACAGCGCTGCCCACACCGTACTCTCTCGGACCTGAGCAAGGGTTGATGGCCACAAGCACAGGACCTATTGCTTAGAAGATGGGCTTCTTCAGCCATAGGACCTGCCCAAAGCCTGGAAAGCAAATCAGCAACTCACTTTACACCTTCCTCAAATGGTGAAAGAAACTGTAGAATCTGGCTTTTATAATCTAAGTTTATTCTAAGTTCAAAACCAAGTGTTCAGTTACCACGGTTACTTGTTTTAAAATCCCTCTTTCAATGTTAGCTTTGGCCAACGAGTCTAGCTAGGACCGGAAATACATAGGATCATTATCAAATGAACACACAACACCATTTCCGTACAATCTGCAATTTCTAGAATGAAGACAAAGCCTTAATAAGCATCACACAATCAATAGGCTGCAACAAAGGCTGAAATAGAACATCTGCACAGTGTTCTTAAAAGAATATTATGTGTCCAGTGTTTGGTCAACATACTGATGTGTTGCTATTGTTTTCTTAGAGTGGGAGAGAAGAAATTATGAAGAGATGATTTCTGGTTCTGAACAGGAAGAGATGGTGCTTGGCCACAAGGAAGAAACTTGTGGACCATCAATACGTAAGAAGCAGCTCTTCCCTATGCACAATTCTAAATCTTCATTGATAAATCACTATACCTCTCATGTACTTATGAATTTTGTAATGCATAATTTTAAATTTATTTGTTTATATGGACAGGAGCCCCACAAAAATACTTTCCTGGGGCTTGGCTTAAGATGACCCCTGATGACCGCTGCCTGGCCAATGGCATGGCTGGATTTCAGAGACATTAGAATGAAAGCAACATCTTAACAGTTGAAATGCAATAATTTAGTGGCTTAAAAGAGACAGAAATTCCTGTCTTTTTCACTTGAAGTATCCATGCCAGCCTAGAAGGAGGCCCTGTTCTACGAGGTCGCTCAGGTTCCTTGCTTCTTCCTCCGTCACCCCCTAGGGCACCATTCTCACTTGCGTGGTCAGAGCTGGATCTCAGTTCATGTTCTGGTTGTTCAAGGGAAGAGGAGAGAATGTGACAGAGGCAGACCCACTATCTTAAGGCGTAGGTCTGGTCTTCTCTTCTGTTCACATAGTACAAACAGTCACATGGTCATACCTAGGACATGCTGTCCCCAGCTTGGCAACGATGGACCCAACTATAAATGTTACTATGGAAGAAGGGAAGGAACTCCGATAGTCTCCATTTCAGGAACCTATTTGAATGAACCATCTCGGTTGCTAGCTTGTCCTAGAGACACATAAGAGAGCTTTTGTTTGTCACCTGAAGGTTGATTTAGACAATCACGGCAAAGGCTTTGTACTGCAGTACCTCTCACCTTGATGGATTTCACAGCAATGAGCTGCTTTTTAGTAGGAACACCATGGCAGCTATCTGTCCTTTTTTGTCATCCAGAAAACTTTTACCTGTCCTCTGGGAGTTGTACCCTGATTTTCCTCTTGGGAACCCCCACTTTTCCATCTTCAATGTGCTACGTGCAGAGCTGACTCTACTCCCAGATCCAGAGGTAGATATATGACTACAGCCTGGCCAATTAGGCCATCACACTCCCCGGCTGTGGAGTTTTGCTTGGCGATGGACTCCTGTTCAAATCAGAGCCCTTGGACGACAGTGACACTTTCGTTAGGAACTGCAGAAAGCAAATCACTTCACCCTGTGTCCTCCATAAATCTGAAACCTGGGAAGATATGGGACTGGGGTGCTGAAAGCCATCTTGTCCTTATAGGAAGAGACTATGGAGAAGAGCAGAATCATAAGATAAGCAAAAACCAAGTCCTGGTGAAATTGGTTGGTATCTGGGTCAAGTGAGGCCCGATCAGAACTATGCCTAAGTTCCTGGTCTTCTCAGCTGCATGAGACAGCATCCAGCCCCTTTTAAGTCATTTAGAGTTGGATTTTCTGTCACTTAGCGCAACCAAGAGAGCACTAACTGATGCAAGGGCCACGGAGCCTTGGTCTTTCTTTTTCGCATGAAGTATAAATTCCCTTGGGTTATATGTGGCCCATATCCAGCTCTATCCTAGATTTCCTTACTGTCTAGTCACTGAATGGGCACTGCTCCAGGCCAGTGGTTCTCAACCAGGGATACTTGGCAATGTCTGGAGGAATTTTGATTGTCACGATGAGGGGACGGGGAGGAAGGGATGCTACTGGCATCTTGTGGATGGAGGCCAGGCAGGGTCCTAAACATCCTACAATTTATAGGCCAGCCTCTAACACAAGGAATTATCCAACCCCAAAATGTTATTAGTGCTCAAGTCGAGGAGCCCTGCTCATCGCATGCAGAGCTGTAGTTACTCCCCTGGAGAAACTGAGGCTCCTGGAAAGGGCTGTGTTCTCACCAGGGAAGGCCTCACCCTGAGACTCTCCCAGGCTTGTCAGATCCAGGCAGAGTGACAGCAACTTGCTCAGGATTAAGCCCTTCAGGAAACTGTCCCTGGCTGGGGTTGTTGTGACTTCTTCTTGGCACCATGGTCTGGAAGAGAGAGGAATGGTGGGCTAGTCACAAAGAGATTTTATTTAGGGTCTAACATCTTTTAAAGAGTGTTGGGAGCCCTCTCTCCATCAGACTGGAAAACGAGGCTTGTTTAGGTCCTGAAATTCCACTGTCACGTTAGCACTTCAGTATTTTTTTACTAAAATATAGAGAACTAGGATCTCTACTCTCTGAAGACTTTGTGCTGGGGTAGGCGGTCTTTCCAGGCTACATCTCCACCTGCATTCCAGCCCAGCCTCTGCTCAGCTGGCTCCTTGCTAGGAGGTTCCTGGGGTGTCTGATCAGCAGGCCAATGCCTTGAAGACCCTGGACTCTCTGCAGAGCCCCAGCTCCTGCCTGATGCTAGTACCTTCTCTCAAGGGTGGCCCACCTTTTAAAAGCGTGGCTCCTAAAAAGGACAGAGCTAGTCCCAAGCTTGGTGCGAGGACAATGAGAGAAGGAGACTCAGATGCAGCCTTTTTTTTTTTTCTTCCCCAGTAATAACAAATAAGACGCTTAAAGGGCTGATCACGGCTCCAACATCCCTGGGGAATTGAATTTTTTTTATCGGTAATTTCCTGCCTGATGCTCTTTCTTCTAGCTTTGCCCAGACCCCTTTCCCACTCAGTTGACTTTGCACAAAGATTTCGAAAAACAGCTAGTGTTCCCAGGCGCTGTATCCTCCCAGGAACCTTTCCTCAGAGCAGGAGCAGCCCACTGACCTCATGCCTTGCCTCTCCCTTGGGGGTGAAGTCAGGCCAAGACAGGGTGAAGAGTTCGGAGGGTGTGGGTGTTTTGCATGAGGACAAGGAGTCCTTTTTTGTTGTTGTTGTTCTTGCTGTTATTTCCAGAGGATAGAAATAGTAAACATTCTTCAATTCTGGACCAAAGCTGAGACAGAGTTTGCTTGGGGGCGTGGAGCAGGGAATGGGAAGCCCAATTTCCCTTGAGAAAGCTTAAGCTCAGGGAAACCAATCTGCTGAATATGGGTTATAATCAAAATGCAACTCAGTTTTTGCCTCTCACAGTTCATTTGAACTGTGCAGCAAGGGAGGCATTTTCCCTTCTCCTGGATAAAAGCCCAGCAACCCCTACGCCTCTTCTGGTGAGGCTCAGGTATGGTCACTTTATGTCACAAAATCCATGATTGATTGAGAGATTTAAAGCATCCACTCATAGATATGACATGACACTCCTCTTCTTTCAGAGATAAACCTTCTTCCTCCTGCCCTGCTTAGGTTGGGGCTGTGGACCTTCAGGGACTGGGCTGTGGTTGGCGGGCTTTTGTCTGTTTTCTTACCGGAACCTGCCCCCTCCCAATTGCTGGTTGCTTCCAGGATATAAGTCAGGGGAGAAGTGAGGGAACAGGGGAATAGGACAGTTCTTATTTGGCCACTGAGTTGCCAGCTCTCTGGGCCTGGAAGATGATGAATGCTATTTCCTGAGGGATCTTCTGGGTGCTGGGTTCTTCAAGGTTCCCATCTCTGCAGCTTTCTGTTGAGGTTCCCAGTCTGCATCTCCTTTCCAGGTAATGACTTTCGACTCCATTTTCAGCCCCCAGGAATCCAGCGTCCCTGCCCAACTTCTTCCTGCTGAGATTGCTTATCCCCTCTAAGAGGTGCTATAGGGCTTAAAATAACCCTGTGCTGGACTTCTTTCCCCTAGGGCTGCATTTGGTCCATAGGAAGCACTCACATGGCCCCTGCCCCAATCCCAGTACACCCCTTCCTCTTGACACAGGCCCATCGGGGTCCACAACTCTAAATGGCTTCACAGAAGTCCCCATCACAAGGCTTGAGGTGGAGGTGGTAGGGGCCCTAACCCTGCTGGGGGTAGGGCTCACAACATAGCTTTATTCTCTCAGAAGTTTTCTCTGTTTCCAAATCCTCACATTCTCCATACTCTAACCCTTTTTATATTCTTTTTTTTTTTTTTAAAGATTTTATTGGGGAATTGAGGGAGGGAACAGCGTTGGGGAATTGGGAAAGGGGAACAGACAAGTTGCTGTCCTTTTGTTCTTCAGTCTAATTGTGGAGGATGTCGCTTCACTGGCCCATGTTGGTATCATCATTGCCACTCTTACCAGGTGAGGCCAATCAGTCACCAGCCATTGGACGGCCACTCACGGCAGCTCATGTTGGCTCACGCCGGCTGCTGGCCGCACATGCTGGTTGCCAGCCTCTCACGGTAGCTCACAGCAGCCCACTACAGCAGGAGCTGCAGCCTACACTGACGCTGGCAACTCTCGGCAGCCCAGCTCCAGATCGAGCTGTTGTTCACCATCTTAGCTGTAGAGAGCGCAGCATCACTGGCCCTCCTGTCGGATCCAAACCGGGTCCCTGCTGCTCAGAGCGGGCGTCCCAAAAAACTCTTATTAATCAACGCATCACTCAGCCAGCCCCCTTTTTATATTCTCAATAGGCTGAGGGGCTCAAGTGCTATGCAACTGGTTCTCCACAAATACTGCGTATGAAGTCTGTCTCATGCTCAATTTGCTCTCTTATGTTCTGTAGCCAGCCTCCAACATGCCCCCAGTTATTCTCACCTCCTGATAGTCATACCATGTGTAGTCTCTTCCCACTGCATGATGACCCTTGTAAATACTTGCTATTGCATAAATGGTAGTATTTGACTTCCAAGATTAGGCCATTGTTGTGGGTTTGACTGTGTACCCCAAAGAGATATGCTGAAGTCCTAACCCCCAATATCTGTGAATGTGACCTTATTTGGGAATAGAGTCTATGCAAGTATAATCAAGGGTCATATGGAATTAGGGTATATCCTAAACCCAATGACTGGTGTCCTTTATAAGGACAGAGGGACACAGAACAGACAGACACAGGAAAGAAGGCCATGTGAAGACGGAGGCAGAGTTGGGAGTTATGCTGCCAGAGCCAAGGAGCATCTGTAGCCACTAGAAATGGAAAGGCAAGGAAGCTTTCTCCCCTAGACCTTTCGGAGGGAGTGTGGCCCTGCTGACACCTTCATTTCAGACTTCTGGCCTCCAGGACTGTGAGAAAGTAAATATCTATTGTTTTAAGCCACCCTGTTTGTGGTTATTTGTTCCAGCAGCCCTAAGAAATGAATCTAGTCATAAGAGACATTATGAATTCTTCCTGACTCTTTCTTGAGTCACTGAGCCTGGGGAGGCCAGCTGCCGTGTCCTGAGGCTGCCCAGCAGATCTAGGGAGAGGTCCACGTGGCAAGGAACCAAGGCTTCCTATCAACAGTCAGCACCAATCTGCCACCACGTGAGTGAGCAGAGCCTACAGCCCCGGTCTAGCCTTCAGATGACTGCAGCCCTACATGATACTTGACTGCTACCTCTTAGGAAATAGTGAGTCAGAATACCCAGTGAAGTCATTCCCGAGCTCCTAACCCACAGAAACTGTGAGATAATAAATGTTTATTACTGTTTTAAGCTACTAAGGATTGAAGTAATCTGTTATGCAGCAATAGATAACTAATACTGATATCTACTATATTGGGTCCTCAGTATAACCTGAAATAGAAAGAGTGTCATCTTATAATTCTCATTCAGCACTTGGAGTGATCAGAGGCCCCTGTGCCATTCTCTCTGGGGACGTTTCCAGCAATGGGTTCCACGTGTCGTGAGGTTTCCTACTTATTCATTCACCAATGAGCACATTCCATGTGCCAGATGCTGTCTTAGGGGCTGGAGCTATAGAGAGGTGAGCAGTCTCTTCCTGGCTCATGGCCATATGGCCATTCCTCTACTAGCAGACAGAAGTTGGCAAGAAGGACTGTACTCATTTGCAGAGGCAGGAGGAAGAAGGAGCGCTGAGCCACCAAGAGAAGTCTTCATTGGTGTGACCCTGCAGAGGTGGGAAGAGAACCAAGTTCAAGAGTCCACAAGAAGAGTGTCACATAGAGCTGGAACTAGGACCCAGACTCCCATCCCTGGTCTTGGATTTGTGCTTCCTGAACTACATGAGGCTGGTTCATGGTACCAGGGTCGCTGCAGATACCTGGAGGCATGGCCTTGAATCCTTCTGGGACACTGTCCTTTGGTTAATAGTGTCTCTATGGAGAGATGGAGGCCCAAAGTCCCAGGGTCTTATTTCTACTTTGTCAACTGAGCCAAGTCACACCTGCAGCTTCTTTGAACCACCAAAGGATACATCGGCAGCTCCCTCTGAAATAGCACAAGCCTGATGGTGGGAAGGCTGGCCCTCACCTTCACCCGAGTTCTAGCCCTTCTTAGTAGTGGTGCTTTCTAAAGAGCCTGGATCAGAATGTGCCACCTACGAAAATCTATCAGACTGGCCCCTCCCAAGGTCAACTTGCACACCTTGCAGATAAGAACGGCCATCATTTTTGGAGGATTTACTCAGCAGCAAGTGATGTCTCTAATCTTCACAGCACCCTCCAAGGCAAGGGATTATGACCCACATTTCGTAGTTCAGGATAGTGGGATTCAGGACAGAGCCCAAGGTCACACAGCTAATGAGGACAGAGGTGGGACTCCAACCTGGGCCTGTCAAACCCTAAAGCCCCTCATGTCCACCTGCGTCTTGATGCCACAGAGGGTCCCCAAGGCATTCAGCCTGGGGATTTAAGCCAGTGCCCCAGGACTTGGGGTTTTCTCCAGCCTCAGGGATTACCATGGGCAGGGAGTGGGGACACACTAGGGGCTGTGGGGTTGCACAGAGTGGTGGTTAAAAAGATTAGGGTCTAATGCCAAGACTGCCCAGGTTTGAAACATAGCTTCCAAGTCTCAAATTTCTCTTCTGAAAATTGGGAATAAGAGCATGTATCTCCTTGGGTTGTTGGAAAGATTAAATGAGATGATGCATGAAATTCATGGAAAGAGCAAACAGCCCATTACATTTTTCTTCTGTTGATATTATTATTGACATTGTTCTCCCTCTATGACCACGAGATTCTTCTATCTGGTCAATATTTGAAAAGGGACATATTTAAATGAAACAGGTGTATAGCTGGAGGCTGATAGGAATTTGTGGTTGGAAGGTTGCTTTCTGTTTTGGGGGTGTTTCTTTTCCAGCTCTAAGACAGCTCCCTGTGTAAGGTGACGAGTGTGATTAATTGCAATCAGCTCCTTTCTCCATAATGAGGGAAGTTGGATGTCATCCTGTGGCTTCCATCCAGGTGGGTGCAGTTACCCATCGTGTCCACAGGATGTCACTATCAATCACGCTTCAACTACCTGCAGCCAAACCAAGATACTCAGGACATGGACTCCTTTACCAGAGCCCCACTCAGGGAGGAGATGCTGCCAGAGGCTGAGCATGCTTCAGCAACACCCTTTGAAACTCTTCTTGACACTTCAACGCTGTGTAAGTAGAAAGAGGTTGTGGTGGTGAGGAGTGACAGGGCCGAGGTGACCCAGGTAGCTAGGTGCAGAACTGGAAGAGTACCACGGTCTCCTGCTGCCCAAACAGGTGCAGCAACCCCACATCCTGCGTGTGTAAAGAGGCTTGGCAGGGACGGGAGCCTGGTTTCGGGGTATCTAGGGATGAGCACCTCAAGGAATGTGATTTGAAGATGGAGGGTTCAAGGTGACACTAAACATCTACTGCTCGATTCCCTTGACCCTCGGTTCTGTTGTGTCGCAGGCCAGCTCTCGGGGCTCTCTAGGTGACCTTTCTGATGGCAACCCTCATCATTAACCTGGGAGGTGCTCTGAAAGCTAGCCCTCTCGGGCGAATGCGCAGTCTATCCCCCGCTCCTAAGCAGAGGGGTCTCTATGGCTCTTAGGGGGCCTGGACAGTGCATGACATGGGGAGGAGGAGACGCTGCCAGCCAGTATAAGTTTCTCCATCCAGAGTCATTTTTAGGAGCCTGCTCTGATTTTAGATGAAGCACCAGAGATGCGAGAAGCTGAGGGTCAGGTGCCTCCTGGCCTCAGCTGCCTCACCTGTGCAAGGGGAGGGAGTGTGTCTGTGGAGGGTCCACTGTGCTGACCATAGCAGATGCTCCGGAGGCTCCGGTCCCATCTCCTTCTTTGTGTCCTCAGAGCCTTCTGGAAGGGGCCAGCCTAGCCCCATCCTGGGGCACCACTCTTTCTTTGATGATGATGAGTAGCGTTTGTGATTCCTCTCCTCTCACTCTTCATGTTGCCATAATCACCTCTTAGCAGCAGAACCATTTGCCCTGGGGCTTTAATCCAGTGCCCAGAAGGACCCTGGCCTCAGTGAAGTCCGCCTCAGTCTGCAGAAGCAAACAGTGCAGGAGAAAGCAGCGCACGCCCTCCTATGGGAAAGGACAGTCTCCTCGCACTGTGCGTTTGGACAGAGGCAGGTCAGCGAGGAAAAGCCCAAGGGTGCAGCCTTCACCTCCTGTTAGTCAGGGGAAGGCTTCCTGGAGCAGGTAGGACCCCCCCAATTCCCCCCCGACACACACACACACACACACACACACACACACACACACACACACACCACCACCACACCACTTAACCATGAGATATGGAAATGACAGGAGGGAGGAGAAGGGATATGGAACTGATTTTTTGTTTCTTTCTGAGAGCTGTTTGGATAGGGACAAGGACTGGGAGAGGTACAATCAGTCTGGGATTGGTTTATTTTTATTGCTTTTTAAAATTATGTGAATAATCGATGTTCATTGAAAAAATAGAAAACACCGCTAAGTCAAAAATAACGACAACAAAGATCATCTATTAACATCTTGGCAAATATCCTTTTTCTATACTTAGACACATAGACAATACTTTTGTTTCATCAATACAATGTTTTCTGGCTGTACATGGCTTTAAAACTTGCTTTCTTTTCTTTTTTCTTTTTAAACTCAACAATATACTAGGACATCAATATTATTGGTTCTGTGGTGTTATCTGGTGGAGGGGAATTTCTCGGTCTTTCTGCTTCCCTCCGCTCAGCAGCAAAAATGACCGGGTCACCTGCACTGGGCTTGGTACTGGGTGATGGCTCTTGGGCAGCCTGGAAAGTCTGGAGACGAGCAAGGCACAAATAAGGACACACCATTCCAACAGACTCGTGATGACTTTGACCCCTTGGGCACCCGGCAGGGTACAGCACCAATGGGGGGAGCAGGGCGTGAACAGGAGGCAAAGCCACATGGAAAGAGGGTGCAGGTGGCCCCTGGCTTGCCATCCTCACCTTGAATGGTGAGGAGCAGCAGCTGCGAGGCTGGGCAGCAGAGTGGTTAGTGTTCTGGAGTCCAATATGATTCTGGCTCTGTAACCCACCAGCTGGGATATTTGAACAAATGACCAAGCCTTGGATTAGCATCTGTAAAACTAATAATAGCTACTAATCACGCTGATGTAAATGTAAGGATTAAACAGGAAAATTTATAAGTTATGAAAAGTTCTACATGGTAGTAGCTACTTTTAAATTATTACTAGTAGTTTTGTTATGATCGTCGCTGTTGCTATGCTCCAGGTACTGCAGAAGGCTCTGTCTTCCCACCCCACATACTTCCCTCTCCTTCCCAGCAGGAGACAGGGAGGGGGTTGCCGCAGTCATGGCCCCAGACCACACGAGGGCAGCAAGCCCCTCTGGAACTGGGGGCCGCCTCCCTCTCCTACTGCCCAGCCTGCAGACCTGGGCCGCCCAGAAGGAAGGACACTAGCCCACACCTGGGCCCAGGTGGGGAGGTGCTGCCCAGAGAGGTTCCGCGGTCCTCAGGTTGAGCTGGCCAGGCTGGCCCCCTGCAGCCAGAGAGAGTGACTGTCACAGGAGTTCCCGCTGGGCAGGGTGGTCTGTGAGGTCACGCTGGCCCGGAGCGGGGCTGGATCTGCTCAAGAGAGAGAACCTGGAAAAGGGCAGGTTCCTCACCAGGAACCCACCTCTCCAGGAACCAGAAGAGGCGGTCCTGGGAGGCAGCCCTGGGAAACCGGCCAGTTCCTCCTGGCCTTTGGGACAGCCCAGAAGAGGGAATGAAGGGAAGTGAGTGGGAACTGGGCTAGCACAAGGGTGAAGCTTACGCTCGGAGTCTGGCGGCGAGCTTCCAGACCTGGCTCTGGTACTTACAGTGGTGTCACCTGGATCGTGTCCCTGAACCTCTCTGAGCCTTCATTTCCCACCTGTCAATCACAGCGGTACCTACCTCACAGAGTTTGTGAAAATTAAGTCAGATAACATAGGTAGAGCACTTGGCCCACTGCACTATGAATGCCCAATCAGTGGTAGCTGGAGTTATTTTTATCGTTATCAGGTAAGTCGGCCTGGAGAGTTAGGAGACAGCTGTGTATAGAAAATGAGCGTGTGTTTCCCCGAGTTCATAGCTGTGGCTGGGTTTCCTGTGCGGGGCCAGGTGAGGATGTGGGTGACTGGGATCCAGAGAAAAAAGAATGGGGGATGGTGACTGTTTTAGAAACCAGGTAAAGGCACCCGTGACCGTCCTGGTTAAAGACCATGCTGGATTTGTCCACACCGCACCTCCTACCCCCGCAAGCTGCCCCCGAAGAGAACCCCCCTTCTCCTAGTGTCTCAAACTGAATGATAAGAGCTGAGGTAGAGGTGCCTGCACCTGTGTTTGTGCAGAGGGAGGAAAGAGGGTTGTACTCAGCCTGGGGAGTAAGTGCAGAGGGGTTGGTGGAGGGCTGCGGCCTTGCTGCCAGACAGGCTGTCCTGTGGGCCGCAGAAGGGACCGGGTCGAGGAGAAAGAGGGCTCCGTGACCTTGAGCAGCTAAGGGCCTGATGGTCAACTGGGTCCACACTCCAGGAAGCAGGTGCCCCCACTGGCTTCCTTGCCTGCATAGCAGCAGCCGGGGCCTTGGACCAGGCCTCCCCCTTCCCACCGTGCCTGCTGATGGGGAACAGCTTCTCCAAGGGCAGAGGGTTGTGTTCTGGCAGGTGGACTGGTTGCGGGTGATGGAGAGTGAGAATGTGTCTGCCTATGTTCTTTTAACTTCTCCAGGAGGGTCACCAAGGGGTCTCCATTACGAGCGGTCTTGAGCCCAGCACAATTTTCTCCTACGATTTAATCTACTCCCTGGAAGGCCTCCAGTGTGCAAGCCACTGACAATCGCAAGTCTTTGCAATTGATTTCCTGGAAGCAGCCGGCCCAGCCAACAGCCAATTGATGGATATGTGTTAGGAGGGCTGGTACAGCCGAGCGGGGTGAGGAGGCCACAAGCCACCCTCCCACACCACGGCAGGGTCTGTAGAATACAGGATGCATGCACTTTGGCCCACCTGCTCTACCTCAAGGCATCGATGTCTGGAGAACAACTCACATGTGTACACCAGGAGGCCTGGGCCCGGATGCTGGGTGTAAAATTGTTTGCACAGAGAAGACTTGGGGATGTCTTACCTGTCCATGAGGCAAGGGGACTGCCACCTTCTGAATGTGGGTGGCATCCCCTGGAACTGTGCACAGAAATTATTTATCCTGAAAGCCTTTTAGTCCATGCTCCCCAGAATTGGGTGGGTAATGGGGACCCTGGGTGAGGGTGAGAGTGGAAGGCGAGTGGTTGAATCAGCTGTCACGTTCCCACATGCAATATTATGCAGAAGTTAAAAAAAATAAACAAGGATGCTCCTATATGCTGACATGAGAAAATGTCCAGGATATACATTTTAAGGAGAAAAGTTGCCTAGCAAGGTAGTCAGTATAATCTCATTTGTGTAAAGGCAGAGAAAAACAAACCCAGAATCACACACAGAGAGGTGTGTGTGTGAGTGTGAGTGTGTGTGTGTGTGTGTGTGTGTGTGCGCGCGCGTGTGCGCGCATGCACGCGCCCAGGAAAATGTCTGGGATGATATATGATACACAGCCAACTACTAACACAAGTTACTGCTAGGAAAACAGTGATATTGGTCCAAGATGGGAATAAAAGGAACTTTTCACTTTTTCTCTCTTTACCTCTGTGTTCACATTATTTTTTTATGGAGAGGAAAAAAAAAAAGCTAGTAAAAAGAAAAGAAAAGAAAACTGCCCTCCTTTCCTCTGTGTTTCTTACCGACTCCGTCATCCACCACAGCCACCTCCAAATTCCCATTCCTTACTGGACTTCTTGGGACAGTGGGTCCCTCCCAGATCCCTTAGTTTTTTCTCTCATAGGAGAAACCCAGTGTAGGAGAGCTGGACATTACATGGACCCACATCCAAAGGCCCATGTGACACTGGAGAGGACCAGGAGCAGCCCAGCAGCCCTCCTGGGATTCCCACCCGGCCTGCTGTTCAGGAGACAGTGCAGAGACAGCCTGCAGGGGAGCAAAGCCCCTCCTATGAGGGGCTGCAGCAGGAGAGATGTGTGGGGAAGAACCCAACAAGGGCTCTTTCTAGGGGCACTTCCCCACGGCCCGGCCCGCTGATCCCTGCATCCCAGGGGATGGTGGGAGGTGAAGGAACAGCTTTGCCTCCTGCCTCAGGCTCCCCCAGGATGCCGGGGAACCTGAAAGCTGTGAGGCGAGGCTGCAGTCCCTCCACTGCCTCTGGATTTAAGCGACCTGGCTGCTAAGGGAGTCAGGGCACCACTATCCCCAGTGCCGAGCCAGGGCCCCTGACTCTCTGCGTGGCCTGGCACGACCCACTTCATCCCACCAGGCCTGCGCAGGGGTTGTGGCCTTCCAGGGCTCTGCTCTGAGAAAGGAGCCCTTCTGTCCTGAAGACCTGTGTGTCTGCCTGGCCTGCAGTAGGCCCAGCGCCAATTGCCCTGGCAGCCTTTGCTTCCTCCTTCCTTGTTCTAGAAGGAAGAACAGGGAATGGGGTCAGGACACCTGGGCCACACACCTTTTCTGTGCCAAGAGCCTACCTGGGGTCTTGACATTTAACTCATTCATACCTCTTAACCATGCCACCCTGCAGATAAGGCTCAGAGACATGGGGGTGGAGGGTAACTTGGCCACACAGACACATGACAAACATAGAGCTGACATTTGTGCTCAAGTCCCTCTGCTCCAAAGGGCAGCTCACTCCCACCCCCACCCCCAGTGCTACCTTACTGCTCAGGGGGCTTCAGAGAGGGTGTGCTTGTCACTCACACCTGGGGAGCAGTTGATAGTGATGGAAGCCTCAGCAGTAAGGACCTAAGCTGGGCAAAGAACCCAAGGGGGAAACCAGCCTCTGGGGTCTCCTGAGGGCTCCCAGCCTCTCCCTGACCAGCTCTCCAAGGGGGCTGCTTCCAGGGGGCTGTTTCCAGGGCTGCTGCTGGCTTTCCAGTCCACTAGTGCTTCCCCGACTTTGGCTGGTTTCCCTTACTGAACTCATACCCTGCTTGGTTGGAGGAAGGCACAGTCAGGCCTTGCCCCTCCTCATGGATTTATTGGCCTTTTCTCCGGCATCCAGCTCTCCTGGCCAGACGGGTGAGATTCCCTTCTTCTAAATTCTTACCCCCTCCTGCCAACAGCTTTTAGCCAAGATTGGGTTTTCCATGATAGGGAATCAGCAAAGTCTGATGCTCCCTATGGCTTAGATCCCAAGTCGACCATTACTAGCTGACTGATGTTAAGAATGTCTCTGATCATCTCTGTACATCAGTTTCTCCCCCTGTAAAATGGGGGTGACAGTAGCGGTACTCCCAGGGCTGTTGCAAGCATCCCCACACATACAGAACCAAACAACTCCCAGCTGTGGTTGGCGCTCTGCACATCCTCACTGTGACTGCTGTATCTCTCTTCCTCCACATGCCTCATGAAGGCTGGGTCACTCTGCAGTCCCATGGCTGGGAGGAAATCAGAGTGCGCTGGATGGAAACGAGCCCGTGGGCCTGATGAAACTGCCAGATGGTGCTTTTCTCAGAGCCCTATAAGGGAAGAACAAGTTCATATGACAGCTGGGAGGTGGGGGAGACCAAGAAGGGAAATAACAGGGACATGTTTTAAAAGGCTCTATTTTTTTTTTTTTTTTTTTTGCTCCCCACCTTTCCCAAGATCCTGTGGCCTCCAATACTCATTGTCAAGTTTAAGGGATTCCACAGGAGAGGTAAGATGGCTGAGTGTCTCTTCTCTCAACAGATGCAGGAATTTCCCAAACATCTTGTGAAAAACCCTCATGGAGAGGTGGGCAACTGGGGCAAGTGGGGGGTGGTGAACACTGGCAGCCCATCCTTAGGGAGCTGTAAAAGGGCCTGGGGCACTGAGGAGCTCAATTACTACCGGGTCCTACAATGATATTTAATAGTAACTGTGGGTAAAGCCAGTGTGACCATCTCTAGCAGATGGCATCTTCTCTTGGTTTCTTTCGCTCTGCAAGGGACCCTTAAAGAGACCAAGTGTTTCTTAATAAAAAATAACATCCTCGGAGTTGGCCCTAAAAGCACTTGATGGCTCCTTTTCTGCAACATTTGTATTTATTTGTCTTCCCCACTAGGCTGCCCTGAGGATGAGACGGCATGTGTCCGCCTCAACATTGTGTCCTGATGTCCACGCTGGAATAAACCATCAGTGTATATTTGTGGACAGGATGATGGAGGGAGGTCTCTGAAAACCTGGGAGTTCTAAGAGCTAACAGACGTGAAAGGGCCTTGTACAGTGTCTAGCACATAGTAGGGACTCCATAAATGCCACTTGACTCTGAGCCTGGCTGGGAGTGTTAGGCCATCACCAACTTTGATTTATGAGGTATGACAATTAAGTTTGCAAACTCAACCTAGAAAAAGTGCTACATACCTCCTTGATGAATATCACTATGGTCACCTTCGAAGTACTCCCCTTGGGAAGCTATGCACCAATGCAAGCGCCTAGCCCACCCTTCAAAGCAATTTTGGAACTCTTTTTCTGGAATGGCCATCAGAGCTGTCATCGTATTACCCTTGATGTACTGAATGTCATCAAAATAGCTTCCTTTCAATATTTCCTTTATCTTCGGGTAAAGAAAGAAGTCATTGGGGGCCAGATCAGGTGAGTAGGGGGGATGTTCCAATACAGTTATTTGCTTCCTGGCTTCCTGGAAACATTGGCAAGATGTGGTGACCAGGAGCCTCTAGAAGCCATTTGATGAAGCCACTCTTGTTCTCTTACCTCTGCCGGCCCGGACACTCAGGTGACCTGCTATTCCTTGAGGTTCCCCAGGGCAGAGGAGCCCTCTAGCTGGGCATCCTGGTGGTGGGCGATGATGATGCCGGGCTGAGTGCTTAGGATGCCTACAAGGACAAGGTAACCAGACCCCTGTCCAGCTCATCTCAGGCTATCCTGTTCCCACCCCACCCCCACACCACCTGCAGGCCTCCCTCCAGTTGTTCCACCTCTGGGCTTTTGCATAAGCCAGTGGTTCTCAGACATGACCATGGTCAGAATCCACTGGAAAACTTCTTCAAACAGATTTCCCGGGCTCACCACCAGTCTTCCTGATTCAGTGGGGTGAGGCCCAAGAATTTGCATTTCTAACAAGTTCCCTGGTGATGCTGGCCCAGGGCCCACACTTGGAGAACCACGGATGTAAGCCATTCTCTCATCTGTTACTTCCTCAGGAAGCCTTCTTTGACCTCCCAAAAGGGATGAGTCCTCCCCCAACCCCCATATGCCTCCATTGGACCCAGTACTTCTCCTCTTTCATGGCACATCACGTTGTGCAATTACTATAAATTTGTAAAAATGCTAAATTGATGCCAGTCTTCCTTTTAAGCCTGTGTGTGTTTTGTTTCCCAGTGTCTCCCTGGTGCTAGTACAGTGCCTTGTACATAGTAGGTGCTCAGCAAATAGTTGCTGTATGAATGAATGAGTGAATGAATACCTGCAAAGGACACTCAGGTTTTCCATGGTTACTACTGACGCAGGCGCCTGAGCTCTTGCAGAGCAATGAGGCAGTGGAGGGGTGTGGTTCAGAGTATGTCTGCTGGGGTTCAAACCCAACTGGTTGTTACTAGCTGTGTGACCTTGCATTTGTTACTTAACCTCTCTGTGTGTCACCTTGTTCATCTGCACAATGGGAATAATAGTACCCAGTTCATAGGGTTGTGTGAGGATTAAATGAGTAATATATCTAGAGTGCTTACAGGTATATGCCTGCCACGTGTTAAGCATTACCTAAGGTTATGTCTTATTGTTATCAAAGGGCCTGGCAGTGAGGCCACTCCTGCTTTCACCAGACTGTCCAGGGATCAGCTTCTGAGAGGTCCTTTTGGAAGACTTAGGGCAGACCTAGATCCAAGAAAGTAGTCCAGGGTTTGCATGTGAATGACTCAGAATTTTCCATCCCTACCTTCCTGGGCCTCGATGATGGTCATGTGCAGTGTGTGTTTGGAGGGTGAGGGCATGGCTCCTGCCCCTCTGACTGCTCCCCACACGCGTGGAGCGGGTGCTTCTGGCCTTCCCTCACTGTCCGCCTGGCACCGAGCTGACTCACTGCCAGGAGGGGGTGGTAATTAGTATGCAGGGCAGGTACTGGGAGGAAAGCTGTCTCCACACAACAGCTCTTGATGTGTTTCTCTGATTAATGTGGCAGAGAGAACATTGCAGCTTTTTCCTGAATGGTCGCCACGTGCAGCCGGAGTCATTAGCATCGCATCTCCCACTTGCCATGACCTGCTGACCACCCTTCAGTAGATAAAAATGAAAATGGCCAAGACAGCTGCAAGGCTTGGAAACAAGCTAGCTGCCTGGCGGCTCTGCAGCCACAAGAGTCTTTCAGGTAGAAGCTCTCCCCATTTTCTCATACCCCTGGAAAGCCACCCTTCCAGTTCGTGCTTCTGTAACCACCGGTCCGCAGTGAGGGCAGACGGCTTTCTCAGAAATGGAGCCCCAGAATGGGCGCTAGCATCACTGCCTCCACCCACCCGCTTGGGTGTGTGGCCCGGATGAAAGATGACGGGAGGAGATGTGGGGTTCCAGGCAGAGGGATCAGATTGGGGGAAGGACGAGGAAGGACGAGAGTAGTGTGCACTGGGGCAGGTGGGGTGAAGCCAGAAAGGAGGCTGGGAACCTGGAATTTATCCTGAAAGCAACGGGGAGTTACACGGGGTGGAGGGAGGGTGGCCCTAACCCAGGTGGTGGTGCTGCTGCCTTGAACAAACACTGCACATCCGTCAGTGCACTCTCTCCCAACCCCAGGAGCATGTCATGTCTAGTTGTAATCCCTGGAGCACAAAAGCTGCGTTGCTCAGGGAAACCGAGACAACCAATAGTGACCTTAACAGCCTCCCAAGGATGGGAGCAACAGTGAGAGGGATTCCTTCTATATTTTGGTTCCTTCTTTGGCTCTGTGGGGTTGGATTCATGTTGCCATGCTGTTCTGCAGTACTGTTTTTGAATTTTTCTTTTTTTTCTATTTCGCCACTTTCCTTCTCTGGGTCTCAGTTTCCCCATCTGTGCAGTGCGGGGAGAGGTGGGGAGATTGCAGCATGGCTCCTGAGCTTGCTGGGAAGAATGATAAGACTGTCACACACAAAAAGAAAAAAAAGTATCATGCCATTCTTTTAAACCTGCTCTTTTTGCTCAATATTCTACGGGTGAGAATTATTCCAGTAGATACAGAAAAAAAGAAAAAAAAAAGACTGTCAAGGCGGCACCAGTTCCCAGCACGATAGAGTTCATGCCAGCTCCACAACCCCACCACTGTGCCTCTGCCACCACCCCCCTTACACCACCGTCACTGCCCCATTTGGGTGGCGGTCTTCAAAGCCAGGCCCACAACATCCACTCGCCAGAAAGCAGGCCTCTGAAGTCAACCTGGGCTGGAAAGGATTGAGCAATGGCGCTGATTGCAGAGCCGCAGGAGCGGCTGGGAGGAGGCTGCCGAGAGAGAGAGAAATCATCTTGTGATGCGCCAATTACTGATCAGCTGGGACATAATTGCGGGGCTGCCATGCCGGCTGCTGGAGGTACCAGGCCTCCCTCTCGTTAATCAACGATAATCCAGAATTACGACCCTTAATGATTTGCAAAGACACTTAGGCACACACGCACACATGCTCTCACACAGACACAAGTAATTGATTATCAACCATGTAATTTGAGGTAATAATTTTGTCCGGGCCAAATGACAGGCCCCACCCTGCCAGCAGAACGGAGTGCAGATCACAGCCGACGCCTGCCATGGAGGCAGCTTCTCTGGGGCGGGAGGCTCCTTCCCTACTCCAGAGAGGGTGCTGAGAGGGAGCTCCCAACCGCTGCTAGGCAGCAGGAGTACGGAGGTTTTTTTGTTTCTTGCTTTTACTTCCCTATATTTTCTATTTTTTGCACAGTGTGATTTGTAGTATTTAAAAACATCATTGTGGGCTGGCCGAGTGGCACAGTGGTTTAGAGCTGGCTTGGGACGCCAGCGGCCTGGGTTCGGATCCCACATACGAGGGCCAGTGACACTGCCCTCTTAAAACAAAACAAAACCAAAAAGAATAAATAAAGTATGATTTTAAAAAAATAAAATAAAAAATAAAAAAATAAAAACATCATTGCCATCATCATTACTTATTCAGCACCCTAAATCGATGGTCTCTAACTTCAGTGCACATTTAAATCACCTAGAGAGATGGTTAAAATGTGGATTCCTACCCCCAGGAAATTTAGACTCAAAAACCTGGTGTGGGGCCCAGGACTCTGCATATTGAATAAATGCCCCAAGTGATGTGGGTGCCGGTGACCCACAGATCACACTTTAAGAACTAATACCCTGAGTGGTGGCTGGTTAGCTCAGGGGGTTAGAGCGCAGTGCTCATAACACCAAGGTTGCCAGTTCGATCCCCACATGGGCCACTGAGATGCGCCCTCCATAATTAGATTGAAACAACTACTTGATTTGGAGCTGACGGGTCCTGGAAAAACACACTGTTTCCCAATTTAAAAAAAATAAAAGAGCTTATACTTTAAATCAGTGGTTTGCAATCCTGGCTGCACATTAAAATCACCTGAAGAGCTTTAAGAAACTCTGATGCCTGGGCCTGACCTCCACAGCCCTAGACTTAGTTGATCTAACCGCACATCAGGACTTTTTTTATTTATTTATTTTTTTGAAAACACTGCTGGTGATTTTAACCATCAGCTAAGGTTGAGACAGACACCTTATCATCCTAGGTGGGATCAACTGGCATCTGTCTTCCCAACTTGTCCCTGTTCTCTTTACCTTGGGGACCTCCACCGCCCTTGTCTCAAACTTTAACATGCATGAGACTCACCTGCGAATTTGTGAAAATGCAAGTTCTCCTTCAGGAGGTGGGGGGATCTGTGTGTGTGCCGAAACAGCTTCCCAAGTGACTATGATGATGCTGGTCCTGGAGAGGTAAGATCTCCTTTCCTCTCTTCAAGGCCCAAGCATGTGAACGCAGGTGCCAGAAAGTCCTGTTTGCAGATCTCTTCTTCCGAGAAAAGTCCAGTGCTGGTGCCAGGCCTGCAAAGGTGAACCTGATACAGAGTCTTGTTCAGGAGGCTAGCTGCCTGTGAGTCATGTGTTAGGTTCTTTTAGGTTCCTAAGAACGGGCCATGCTTAGGCCAACTCAAGTGATGTGGCCCCAGGACCCAGGGAAAAATAGTGCCTGCCCTCGAGGAAACAAGATAAATTCTTGAGAATCCAGACACAGAGCATGAAGAAGTCATTGGGCCAGAGGCTTGGGTAAGACAAAACATGGGCACGCCCCTTGAGGCGGGGACCTAGCCAGCTTTAGTGGGTCCCTGGAAATGAGAGCTTCCTGGGAT
The DNA here is from genome assembly GCA_033961575.1 of Aselliscus stoliczkanus. Classification (NCBI taxonomy): domain Eukaryota; kingdom Metazoa; phylum Chordata; class Mammalia; order Chiroptera; family Hipposideridae; genus Aselliscus; species Aselliscus stoliczkanus. Next base: position 139,521,333 of record CM066732.1, on the reverse strand, counting down.
TAGGCCCAGGGCGTAGGAGAAAGGCTGGCAGTGAGGAGGCTGGGATGATAGTCAGTTTCTCATCATGGCCACAGGCATCGCCCATCCCCATGTGAGCATGCTGCCACGCTCATCAAGGAAAATCTGTTTCCCCTCTTCCTGAATCTGGCCTCAGCTTATACTTGCTTTGACCACTAGAAGGTTGCATAAGTGACCCCGTGCCAGCTCCACAAGTAGTCCTGAAGAAACGGGTAGCTTTTGCTTTCATTCCATTGGAAGCCAGCTGCGGTATAAGAAATCTAGCTACCCTGAAGCCTCTGTGCTGGCCACGTGGAGAGGCTCTGCAGAGACAAGCGGCGGTGCAGGCATGTGAATAAAGCCTTCTTCTCCCTTCCGTCCCGGTCCAGCCCCCGGCTGAACACACCTGAGTGAATGACCCCAGCTAACACCATGTGGAGGGAGCAAAAGAGCCAACGAGTTGAGCCCTGCCCAAATTCCTGATTCACAGAATCATGAGAAATAATAAATGAATCATGAGAAATAACAAATGGTTGTTTTAAGCCACTAACTTTTCGAGTTCACTGTTGCTCAACAATAGTAACTGGAACCTTTGGGTTCTTGTCTCAGTTCTGACACTCACAGGTGAGACCCGTAACCTTGTCAGGGCTCAGTTTCCTGATCTGCAAAATGAGAGTTAGATGAATCATGCATCTAAAACCCTGGGCACAGGGCCTGGCACACCACACCTGTTCACACTGAGAATCTATGATTAGCAGTGAGGCCGTACCGAGGTTCCTGTACCAGTGCTGCACCCTGAGTGACGGCCATTCATCGTGTCCCAGGTGCTCGCACGAATGGCCGTCATTCTCCTCTTACAGGAATGGCCTGTCACCATGGCAGCACCCTGGCTGAAAGCAGTGGCTTCTGAGCCAGACAAGCGTGGACATAAGCCTTTGCCTTCCAGTTTCTAGGTTTGTGACCTCAGGCAAGCTATTTAATGTCACTGAGCCTTGGTGTCTTCACCTGAAAAGAGGAAGTCTGTCCAATTCCTCCTCTAGGAAGCGTACCCTGATTAACCTCTCCCCACCACATTTCTCTGAATAGAGCTTTGTTGTGTCCTGCTAACAAGACACGTGCTAATTTCTGCACTTTCAGAAGGGAACTAGAATTACCTGTATTGGTTGGAAAAAGGGTGTGCCGGACCCTTAACCATACTTCATTAGTAAAAATAGCTCCTGTTTATCGAATCCAAAGAGTGTGCTAAGTGCTTTGCATATATTGTCCTCACAACATGTCTGAGGGAAGTATTATTGTCACCATTCCCCCTGTAGGGTGAGGGTCCTTGCCGTAGGAGCTGGGTGAAGCCTTGCAGTGGACACTGTAACTTGTTGCTATGTCTAGCGTGTGTGCGTGTGTGTGTGTGTGCGTGTGTGTGTGTGTGTGTGTGTGTGTGTATGACTACTAGTCCTTCTGCCTACATACCTTAGGCACTCATAACAAAATATGCAAAAGAAATATTTATAGAAATCAAACAGATGACTTCTCATCCACCTCACCGCAGCTGCCCTGCCTTCAGAGTACATCCAGAAGTGGGTTCCTTCTCACTAACGCTGCCACCATCACTCTGGTCTCAGCCACCATCCCTTTGCCTGTATCCCTCCAATGGTCCTGTTCCCTCACTCTCCCACCCTTACCTCCGATAGAATGATCCTGTTCAACAGGACAGATGATGTCATTTAGTCTGCTCCAAACCCTGTGATGGCTCCCATCTCACTCAGAATAAACACCAGTGTCCCCTGACACCATGAGGCTAAGCAATGCAATCAATTCAAGGAGAACTGGGACACGCAGTTTGGGGACTTGCGTTGTTGACCATCCCAGCACTGTCTGAGGAGCTCTTTCTGTTTGCATGATCCACCCACATCCACTCCAATGGCCTCTCATTAGAGGTTAGGGCGTCATCATTACCCTGGAATAGAAGGGCCCAGAGCTGGGGTGTACTGGAGTACCTGGTGGGTGGGAGAACCAGGGGGACCCTGTTCATTTTCAAATGAACCAAGTGACAGCCCAGATTCAAAGAGATCAGGTTTCCCTTTAGAAAATGTGACCGTTGGTGCTGACTTTCAACTCTTGAGTGACCCTGATCCACATTTAGGGTCTCTACCTTTTGTTTTGTGGTAGAGAAAACTTCCCTGTTACAGATGAGGAAACTGAAGCTTGGAGGCATAACGTGCCCTGTCCAAGATCACTCCACATACTACAAGTTTAAGATACAAGGTATTTTTCTCACTTGCTGTATCTGATGCGGATGGTTTCTGGGGTGGTCTCTGAGCTTGAATCTGGTTCAATGCCTGGTTGACTCCCAAGCTAATTGGCTCCACAAACCTAGCTTACATGTCACTCATTTTGCATCTCTCCCCAAACCTGGCACGTTGCCAGGTGAGTGACACCTCGTGGGCGCTCTGTGAATATTGTGTCAATCTACCGGGCAGCAGCAGGTTGTGCAAAACAAGGATCCCCCTTCATTTCCCTCAGCAACCCGCCCACACCTTTGTTCCCAGCCAGCAGGGGGCGCGCAGACATTGTTTCTAGTGGGCTTCTCACCAGCCTCCGCCAGCGCCCTTCCCCATTCTCTGCTCCTGTGATTGAGCCTGTGTTAGACATACAGGGGCCTTACTTGAACCAGCCTCTTTAACATCAGGAGCATTCAAATTGTGTGGTCTCCCCCCAAAAGCAGCCCTCTGGCAATGCATGTGATCTAATAATTATGGAGTGGTTTCTACACCAGACACATGCTAGGCACTCGACAAGCATTATCTCATTTCATATGGGGTAATAAAATGATCAATTTTATTGAACTGAGAATACTATGGTACTGTTTTTACCTCATTTTAAAACATGAGAATACTGAGGTTTGGGGTTAAATGGTTTGTCACCCCTACCCTCAAGACCTCCCTTTCTGCTCCCTGGTGGTGGGCATGGGCAGAGGGACACTGGCTGAGCCCTGCGCCTCTAGAGAGGGCTGGACTGGGAAAAACCCTTCTCAGAAGAATGGTTCCTGCCCCAGTTCTGTCCAGGTTCCTGACTCCTCATGTCTTGTCACTGTTCCCCAAAGCTCTGGGCAGGTCCCTTAAGCCTGCCAGCTCTGTGCTGCTTTCATGAGGCAACCAAGGACACTTCCTCCTGGTGTTAATTCCAGCCACCTGGCACATATTGGGAAGTGTCTTAGGTGGTGACGTTGGTGGTGGTGGTAGGGAGGTGAGGGCCAACCCCATGGGAGGTGACAAGGCATCACGGCATGCCACAGTGGAACCAGCTAGCCCATCCATCCCCTTTGTCATTTTACATACAAGGAAATAAAACCAGACAGCGGAGCCCACTGGCCCAAGATCACTTAGCTTGTAGCGGCATAACAACGGCTAGAACCCAGGACTCTGAGCTGCCAGTCATTCTTTAGGCTTTAGCTGATTGTGTTCCCTGGGGCCTGGAATTGTCTGCTTCCCATCACCCAACTCCGCATCACACCCCAGCCATATTCCATGGCAAATCCTCCTCATTCTGTTCTGGGCCCAGCTTCATGGACCTCTTCTACCCTTTCCCTCCCTGCATTAGAACCATTTGCTCTCTTTAATTAGTCTGTAGCACATGCATTCTGTTATGGCTTGGCTTGCCTCAATTCCCCAGCTGATCTTTGAAACAAGTGCCAAGGGGTAGGGCCATACAATGGATAGGGCACTGGGCCAAGTGCTTATACACCTGAATTTGAATGTGGCTGGGCCACTAACTTGCAGTGTGTTGCAGGGAGGTCACTTCACTTCTCTGGGCCCTAGTTTCTTCTCTGGTCTAGAAAAGGGCTTTTCTGAATCTGTCCAATGGAGTCTGTCTCCAGCCAGAGTTAACAGGACCCTGCCCCTGCCCTGAATTCAATGGAGGCAGCAGTCTCATGTTTTCTCTTTCTTAAATGCTTGGGATTTGGGGAGAAGGTATGTGTGTGTGGCGGTGGGGGGCTAGGTTCTGAGGCTGAGAGAAATTTAAGAACCTTTTTGAGGTCCTTCCTATTCTAATCTTGTTGTTTGCATTGCATCCCCTAGTTGCTAGCAGGAATATGGCATCCTGCATAGAATATTTTCTATAAATGTTTAGTGGACAGGATTGAATGTCAGTGCTCAACTTGGCTGTGGGGGACAGAGGAGGGCAGCGGGCATGTAGGAAGTAGACAGCCAGAAGGCAGGTACGAGGAAAAGGGAACCTGGAACTGGCTTCCAAGGTGACGAGGGCCTTTGCAAAGGAGCTAAGGCTGTCCTGAGTCTGCAGCTTCTACTACTCACCTCCTCCAGGTTCCCTCCTGACTTGCCCTGCTTCTCTCACAACCCTGCTGTGGGGGAGCCACAATGTCCTTGCACAAACCCTGCCCCAACCCCTGCTGCCAGGGCCGCCCACACGCTGGGCAGACAAGAGTCTGGCAGACGCTGGTGTGGCTGAGCTATCCTGGAACAAGGTTCAGAAGGGCCATGGGGCTGGCATGGAGGAAAACTCTGTGGCCTGGTCAGCAGGCCGAAAGCCAGGCAGGCTGCCAGGGCCCAGGCCCCCAAATACAGGCCTTCCCAAGCTGCAGATGTCTGCGGGGCTTGTCTGGGAGGGAGCCTTTGTGCTTTTTTGTCAGTGGCAGGCCCTGTTTTACGTTGTGTGGGTATGTTAGTTCTGCTTCCAAATCTTGGCTCCTCCTGGAGCTACAAATTACACTCGAGCCTTCATCCTGTAGCAGGGCTTCCATGCCCCAGGGTAACCAGGGACCACCCCGGTGGTGCAAGTGTGGCTGCCCACAATTAGAAAAGCCTGTGTCACGCAGTGTTTAACTCTGACCCGGGTAAGAAAAGGCCTGAGAAGAACAAAGGAGAACCATTGTTACAGCCCCAAGAAGTTCCATCAGACACTTACTAACACAATGTTTGAATTTCATTGTCATTGTCATCTTCGTTGTCATTCCAGCACCCGCTCACCTCTGAACTGCTTTAAATTCTGCGTTGTTACAATTTGCCACATTCTTTGAGTCACTCACCACAGTCATTTATGTATTCACCTCAGATTGTCTCAGCAGGAAAGTCTTTAATCTTTAAGAACCTACTGTGTGCCAGGTACGGTGTTAGGAACCTTGCAAACTTTATTTTACTTAGTCATCACAACCATCCTGTGAAGTTGATCTGTTAGGATGCTTTTGGCTGCAAGTAACAGCAGCCTGCGCTCTATTGGATTGAGCCAATGGTCCCTCATTGAACAATGAAGGAATTGATGATCTCAGGAAATAGTCCAGAGGTGGGTGGCTCCACGGCAGAATAATCCAGCTGCTGAATTGGGCTACGAGGACTCAGCTCCTTGCCACGCGTTTCCATTCTATTACCATTAGCATGTTGGCTTGGTTCTCTGAGTAGTTGTCTTCGTCGCAGCAAAATGGGTGCTGTAGCCTCAGCCATCACTCCAGGCATAACATCTGGCTGCAGGACAATTGTTTCTCTCATGTTTTAAGAGCAAGAGGATATTTCCTAGAACAAATCTATACACACACGCCAAAAAGATTCCTCCCTACATCTCACTGACCAAAACTGGGTCACAGATCTATCCCAAAATGAATTACTGGCGATCCCAAAATGAATTACTGGTGAGGAGAACATGAGATACCAAGATTAGCTTAGACTAATCAGGATCTCTCCCTCCCTACTCCAAGCACATGGAGGAGTAGGTAGACTTCTGAGAAAAACAATTCAGGGCACTAAGGAAGAAAGCAGTAGTGACTATTGGATGGCAATCAACAATGTCTGCTGCACAGATACTTATTGTTATCTTCATTTGATAGATGGGAAAACTCAGGCTAAGAGAGACGAAGTAACAACTTAAAGTCACAGTCAGAGGCCCAGTTAGGGTTTGAACTGTTTGAACTCCAAAGCCCTGGCTCTTTTACTATAGGATGTACCTACCAAGCATTATTCTCTATCTGCTTATGAATAAGAAAGATTCTCATACTCACATCTCCTCAAAGTCTTGCTGGAACAAGGGTGGGTATAGATTATATACACATACACTCATACACTGGTTTCACTGCTGATAAAGTTACATTACAAGAATTTACATTCGGGTACATTCATTTGATTGGCATTTATTTAGGCCCTTCTAGGTGACTTTGGGGAAAGAAGTTCAACGAGTTGCCAGTGGGGGCATTGTGTTCACAGATCATGACATTTCTGTGATATGTGCCAATCGCCATGGGGTGACGGAGCTGGAAATGCTGGAGGTCAGTTTCATAGAAAGGTAAACACTGAGCTGGGTTTTGAAAGATGCGTAGAAGTTTGTTCAAAGAAGAGGGGGAAAACATTGTTTCTAGGCAGAGAAAAGAGCCCAGGAAAGGCATGGACTTGAAAATTCATGTGGCGTCCGAGGAACAAAGAGGAATTTAATGTGGTCGGAAAGTAATTGAGGGGCAGAAAGAGGGGTTGAAGGCAGTTTCCCAGGGGCCTTGTGTCCAAGCAAAGGAGTTTATCTTGATTCTGTTAGGCATCTGGGAGATTTTTAAGTCAGACGGTAAAGTGATCAGATTTAAATGATTTTGAAAACTTGGAGCCCCTAATGAACCCAAAGAGAATGAGCAATGTAGAAGGGAGAAATCAATGGCTCAGACAGGTGTGTGCTCCTGATGTGTGGATTTCAGAACAAGTTAAAAGAAGTCACCAAGAAGGAGAGATGAGAAGGTGTTCCTCTGACACCAGCTGTGTGGCCAACTTGGGGCTGATGGGCCTATACAGAGACGAGCAGGACCTGCCAAGGGTTCGAGAAGACCCACAAAGACTACAAATAACTTGATTAATGTATCCATACTGAAAAAACACACCGACTCTGAGATTACTATTAAAAGCCAGCATCTACTGAGTGTTTACTATATTCTAGGTACTCTGCTAAATACTCTAAGTGCATTTTCTTATTTAATTCTTGCATGAATCTTGTAAGGAAGGTTTAGGCTAAATTATATGAAGTTGCCAATATGTGATGTGTTTAACTTATGGAAACAGATCAGGAAGCCTGGAGGTTGGCACAGGTCACAGTCACACATAACACTCAGGAGTTGAACCCAGGCCTGTCTCATAAGGACTCTAAGTAAGGAAACCCTGAATTCTAACTGTGGCCACCACTTACTAGCTGTGGATCCTTGGACAAGTTATTTAACCTCTCTGAGCTTCTGTTTCTTCATCTATAAAATGGGAATGATATCTGAACCCCCTTCATTAGGTATGGATTAGAAGAGAGACTGCATTAAAATACTTAGCACGATGCCAGACATAGAAGAGGTGTCCGATGAATTTTATCTGTGCCTGTCATTGTTGCTATTAATATTCCAAAGTCTGGGCTGTTAAGCACCTTTCCAACCTGCTGTGGAGGAGATGCCTTCTGGAGTCAGTGTGTCCCCTGGACGGAAAGTAAAAAAGCGTTTTCCTGCAGGAACTATGACCAGTTCCAGTGTTACCAGTAAATAGTTTTCAAACTCATGGGGTGAGGAGAGCCAGGAGCTGTGCCCTCCAGTGTCCAGCACTGCAGGTTCCGGCTTGTTCCTTCCTCTCTTGAGGTCTTGAGTGCTCATGGTCACGGGGGACTGACCTGAGAGGAAGCAGGCTTTCCTTCCCACCGTAGAGTGGCTGGGGCAGCTCTGCTCTCCTTCAGGGTGGCCTTCTAGTGTAGCCATTTCTTCCTTCTTCTCCCAGGAATCAACCTGAATAAGAAAATATTTCCAGAAAAACTCTGGCTGCTGAGAACCGCATCCATCAGTGAGGGGTCATGCGAGTGCCCATTGCCCTCAGGCCTCATGTATGCGCTTTCCGGTTATGTCCAGATGTTTCTGATGCAGGCGTGCATGCAGCTGTGTGTGTGTTTCTGGGCCCAAGTGGAGCTATGCTGGCATGGGCTGGCAGTTGGCAGCACCCTTGGCAGCCACATCCCCAGGACACCTTTTATCCATTACATTCCATGCCTGGGTGGGGCGCCTGCCTGCTGGTTGAGTATTGACTCCCTGCACTTTTCCATCTAAATTTTGGAGTGTTCCTTGGGCAGAAATTACAAGGGCTGCTAACTTGAGAATAAAGTTAAAACCGGTGGCCCCCAGCTGTTCTCAGCATATCTTCTGCAGATGGGTGCTTTGACTCACAGATGGACATCCAGGCAGCTGCACTACTAAAAAGGCTGAAAGAGGTCGAGAGCAGGCAGGCCAACTAAACCACACCTTCATTTCAGCACTTTTGGATGCACACAGATCTTTCCGGCACCGTCTGCCCTTTCTCTTGGCTGGACTCTTGCACAAGACCTGGCTGCTCTTAGCTCAGTCTCGCTGAAAAACATGTTCAGCCCCCTTCAGAGAAACTCAAAACACAGACACTCGTATGTTTTCCTGAAAACATTCTATAGCTCCAGCCTGGGAAACCTTCCAAAAGTTTGCCAAACCAAAGATGATGATGATGATGATGATGATGATGATGATGATGATGATAATGAGATGGGGGAGGAGAGAAGCTTGGGCAAACACTCCTGTTGGTTAATGTTCAAAGGAACAGACTTGGATTGTAGGGAAAGGAAAAAGGAAGGGTTTTCCAGGTCAATTTAAACATTTGTGCTGTTTGTTATAAAGGCAATTTCAAAATAGTTGACCTCCCAAAAGCAGTTTCTTGGAATCTGCCCAGAGGGCAAAAACTTACCCTTCCTTCCCCTGTCTGGAAAGTTTTTACACCAGAGGCCCCACTCATTCCTGAGCTCTGGCTTTAGAGAGAAGGACTTTCCCAACCTTCCAAGATTCCCTGCCCTCCCTCACCCCGCTGACCCATAAGGAGTTAGTTTTGCTCCACCCTGAAGCAGCTGCATTCCAGCTGTGCTGCTATTATGAAACATTTAGGAATCCTCTGGCTGGAAAGGTAAATGAGGAATGTGTCCTAATGACACCTGAATGCTGACAAAAAAAAAAAAAAAAAAAAAAAAAAAAAAATGCCGAGAGGCTAAGGAACCAATTCTTGACTTAGGGTTCCCTTTATAATTCTGCCGTGCAGAAGTGCCAGCTGTTAGGTTACAGAAAACATTTTTAGTGGTCATCCAGATAAAAGTGCTGAACAGCCTGACCACCCCCCACCCCGCCCCGTGAAATACAAGAAACAAAATTCAAACATGGGGCAGGCAGAGTGGCTCATTGGTTAAGACTTGGCTTGGGAGTGGGAGCTCTGAGCAGCAGGGCCACCGGTTTGGATCCCACATGGGCCAGTGACGCTTCGCTCTCTACAGCTAACATGGTGAACAACAGCTCGACCTGGAGCTGGGCTGCTGTGAGTGGCCGGCAAAGATGTGGGCTGCAGTGGGGCTGCAGTGGGCTGCCTTGAGCTATTGTGAGCAACCGTCCAATGGCCAGTGACTGACTGCCTCACCCCGGAAGAGTGCAATGATCATAATACCAATATGGGCCAGTGAAGCGACATCCTCCACAACTAGACTGAAGAACAAAAGGACAGCAACTTGTCTGTTCCCCTTCCCTGATTCCCCAACGCTGTTCACCTCCCCCAATTCCCCAATAAAATCTTCAAAAATAAAAAATAGGGCTGGCCGAGTGGCGCTTTGGTTAAGAGCTGGCTTGGGATGCCAGCAGTCCCGGTTCGGATGCCACATATGAGGGCCAGTGACACTGCCCTCTACAGCTAAGATGGTGAACAACAGCTCCAACTGGACCTGGGCTGCTGTGAGTCCCCAGGATGGCATAGCTGCAGCCCCTGCTGCAGTGGGCTGCCATAGGCTACAGTGAGTGGCCGGCAGCCAGCGTGAGCAGCTGGTGGCCGGTGTGAGCTGTCAATCCCGCAGTGAGCGGCCGTCCAGAAACCAGTGACCGACCTGCCTCACAGGAGAAAAGCACAATGATGATATCAACATGGGCCAGTGAAGCGATGTCCTCCACGACTAGACTGAAGAACAAATGGACAACAACTTGTCTGTTCCCCTTCCCCGGTTTCCCAGTGCTGTTCCCCGCCCCCAATTCCCCAATAAAATCTTTTTTCAAAAAAATTAAATAAATTAATTAAATAAAAATATTCAAACATGTTTGTGAAGAGTCAAAAATATTTTCACTTACTCATGAGCTCTCATCTTTTTAATTAAAGCATAGCAACTTGTTCAAAACAAGTCTTTGGAACAACAGAGTAAACAGAACCTTAATTTAGGAATGTGCCAACTGATCTTGACTACTGTAAACAGGCTATAGTGGCTGTTTACAGGCAGACAATGAGGTGAAAATCTGCTAGGAGGTTCTGTTCCTTCCAAAGGTGGAGTCTTTGCCTGAGGATTCAGGTGGAGAGGGGACCTCAGAGACCAACGAGGATCCTTTAAATACATAGAAGTTGGTCAGACAGGGCAGGCTGGAGCAATGGTTTTTAGGCAGCTGAGGCCCTCAGCAGCTGTCAGAACAACTGCCACCAAACTCTGCTGATCGCAGCAGGGCTGCAGCATTAACCGAGGCCATTCCCCCTCAGTGTCTTCACCATATCTTCTGGGACTGCACCGCAGACCTCATGCTAATGGTAGCCCATCTCACTACCTGATTGTAGGCAACTACCTCGTTCGTTACACACTATCTTATCCAAACTGCTTAATTTCCTGGCTCTTGAGATTCTATGCCTTTTCAGCAGCATCATCAGCCACCCAGCCAGACAGCAACAATTAACTGCTATGGGAATCCTTTGAGAAGCCAGCATCCTGGGTGAGGAACTCCAAGAAGTGCTCCATGAATGCTGAAAGTGGTTATGGAAATTTGGTAGGAAAGTGTCCTGGTGGCCTGTGTCCCAGGGGGCTACTCAGCTATGGTGAACGCTTCCCTCTCCCGGCTTCTTCCTGCTCCTGCTGTCCCACTTCAAATACTCCCTACCATCCACCTTTTAACACCTCCAAGGCTACCACCGGCCAACACCACCCCCACCCTCCCTCCCACTGGCCTAACAACCTACTCTCACCCAGGTCCTTGTAGAGTAAAGCCGGCATGGTTGTCATGGAGAGCTCCCCACACACATAAACCCCCCTACCTTTTGGGGCTTTGAGACCCTACGAGGAAAGCACCAGGAAAGCCCAAAGCATTCTCCCTCCTGAAAACAATGGCTTCCAAGGTCTGTGCCAGACACATTCACAGTACCCGAAATAGACCCATTGTCTTCCTGTGCAACATCCAGGAATTTGGTGAAACTCATCATTTTTCAGGTTACCGATAATACAAGTTTGGAAACTGAAACAGGAAGGAGGACAGGCTGAAAAAGCTTTTATCCAACCCACAGCATTTCTCTCTCCAGATGCAAGATAGTTTTTTTTTTTTCTTCTTGTTTTGTTTTTTTTCTCAGCAGCACTTTGGTGGGGTTAAAATTAGCTGGCAGCATTCTGGTCACATGCTAGACAGCAAAACAAAAGGGAGTTGTTCCACGGAAGCTCCTCAGGCTGCCCAAATAGACCTTCCTAATCCAGGGTCTTCTGGGAAGCTGGCTCTTCAGGCCCTGGTACAGAGGGGCCACACCGATGCATCTCTGCTGTTAGCCTGTTTGTATATCAGAACGCTGCTTGGTCAGCGTTGAGGATATTTGGAATCTCAAGGCTTGCCTCCATCTGGGAAGGCACTCATGGGCCCCTAAATGGCTTTTGCAAATCTTCCCATTGGGGAGAGGAAGGCTGAAAAAAGGAAGAACTTTTGAAGCCAACAAATAAGCAAACACCACAAAGACATGGAGAGAGAGAGGAAGGGTAGTGACTGAAATGTGAACACAAGCACTGCCTTCCGGGGGAATGGGCTGCTCTTGGCAGGGTTAAAACAGAAAAATCGTATATCCGAGCTACATGTAGCCAGCTCTGAGGAGACATTCTTGATCTCTGGACCCTGATATTAAGGGGGCTCGTCAAGATCTGCTTTGTTCTTCCAGCTTAAAACGGTCACCAGAAGCTCTGGATGAAAAATACAGCCTCTGATTCATACACGCAGTCATGAAACATCCCTTGCTCAGTACAGAAACATGTCGGTCAACCTGGGAAAGGAATCACCACCACGAAATATGCTTTGGCTTGCCAAAGCTTAGCAGCTTTGAGAGCCAAAAACCCAGCTGCCTGGATTGTCTGGGGAAGGTGGGGGCTGGGGAGGTGTGTGTGTGTGGGGGGAGGGTGCGGGACAGAAAGGGCTTTCTGAATCACCTGATTTCTGCCCCCAATACTGTCCTGTTTTTAATTCCAAGCCAAAACCCAACTCCAAATGTCTCAAGGGCCAATTGATCCTAAAAATTGCTTTGAGCATTACCCCTTCCAGCTCTGAGCCTGCTGGCAAGGTAAAGCAGATGGATTTTATTGATACATTTATTTATTTGGAAGGGGCTACTTGATGTCAAGAATTCCAGCAAGACAGAATGCATCGCTCTGGCCAGAGCTGCCATAACAAAATACGCAGATACCGGGAGAGAGTCAGGTTAAAAGACATTGCCGCTAAGCCCCAGGAACCTGGGGAATTTTCAGTCTTTTTCTCATCCAGCCTCCATGTCAGCAGTGCACTTATGAAGAAATACCTCATTTGGTTCAACATTCTTTGGTATTCACGGGTTTGTGTGAGCTATGTAGGGCCTGCTTTCTTAAAAGAGCTTCATAAACTAAACAGGCCTTTAACTTGGACCTCATCCTGAAGCCCTCATTATACAGACAGACCCAAACAGAAATCCCCACTGCCTTAACGCCCAGCACATAAAGTCCTCTTTAATAAACGTACACCATTTTTCAGGGGAACAGCCTCAAGGTGTTAAAAGTACATAAAGGTCTGAAAGCTGAAACCCTAGATAAACAGTGCACTGAAATATATTTAGCAGAAAATATTGAAAGCCACAGGAAAAATATGTTCTCTTCCTGGGATGTTAACAAAGGTTTAGGTTCAGGAAACCTTCAGGAAATAGCGAGTTGGGTTGAGAAGGAATACTGCTCAATGTAAATAAATCACTAAACCTCTTTGGCCTTCACAGGCCTGGGCTGGAATGGAGTATTTCATTTTTTCCCCATTAAACAGGCCACCCGGAGAGTTGGCATTATAGACCTGAACATGTACCAAATCTCAATGTGCTATTTTGTTTCTGTACATTGAATCAGACTGTGTTTCAAACAGCAGCTTATGCAAAATGGGGAGCCGGCCATCCAGACTGGTGCACCCTCGCATTGAGCATAAATAATGGACCTGTTTCACCTCAGATCACCCAGTGTCTTGTCTCCAGCAGGAACATGCCTCTGTTGTTGTTGCCCAGGGTGATGTCATGCTCACTGTCAAGTCCACAGTTCTAAGGGACTCAGTTGCCTCTACAGTAATAAGATGTCTTCAGAAAGACCCATGTTTCCTGTGGTCTCCGGGTAGAGAGAGAGAGAGAACAAGGAAAGGACAGGCAGTCACTCTCCCTAAGATGGATGCTGCATGATGTAAGTGGCTGGCTAAAATATCTGGCATCCTTGCAGTTCTAAGTTGCCAGCAAAATATTATTAAAAAGACAAAATACACGCAAACTGTGCAGAATGTAGGGCTGCTGTGTTTACATCCGGGTTTTGATGACTCAAAGACTTACACTTAGACTTGCTGAAAAGCTCTATTAAAAACACAGCTTTGTGAAAGCCCTAGGGAGCAGGAAGCTGGGCTGTGTGTGTGTGTGTGTGTGTGTGTGTGTGTGTGTTTGGGTGGGGGGTAGGGGGTTGGTGACCCGTCCTAGGATGGTGCTTAGTCCTGTGGTTCTGGCTGGCACTCAAGACTCGGGAAATGCTTAGAGGTTAATCTCCTCTCGGTTTCAGAACCAGAGCAGGGAGGGTTAACCTTTTTCCAGAACATTTATTTCACCATCTCACTGACTAGAAGGAGGAGGGGCAGGAGGGAGAGCGAGAGCCTGCCGCGCTGAGAGGCTGCGGATCACAAGGCCATTCTGATAGCCTCCTGTCCCCATGGCAACTGCAACGGCATTTATCAGTTCCTTCTGCGCACAGGCACAGCAAATCTGCATTGCACATGGCAGGCTTCCAGCATTTCAAATGAAAGAGCACTTTGAACGGCTGCCAAGTTGGGAAGGAGCAGAACTGTCAGGGCTGCTTAAAGCTGGCAGTTTATACTGGGGAGGCTTTCGCTTCCCAGAATCCTCCGGTCCTGGCGAGCTGCCAAGTACTTAGCGGAAGCTAAAAAGTAACTCTCTCTCCTCCCTCCCCTCCCCTCCTCCCTCCCCCCTGCTCACGCTACCCCCCCCCACACGCCATTCACCGCAGTGCTCTCAAAATTTTCCACATGTCCTGTGTCACCAGTGCAGACTGTACAATGAAAACCAGAGCGCTGGCTGCCCATGACCGGGCTTTTATTAATAATAGGAGGGAGGTGGAGAGAGGGCAGGTTGGGATCTGACACTGACAGCCAGGGCACCGCGGTACCTGCCATAACCACTGGGTGTGAACCTCTGTGGGGTGTGTGTGTGTGTGTGTGCGCGCGCGCGCGCGCCTCCCAACCTTAAAAAATATATTAATAAAAATAAAAGGAGCTTCAGAACTGTAGACATCCTGAGTATCTGGGACGGCTAGCGGGTTGGGTCTCGGTTGGGTGTTTTGGAGCTTCATTTTAGGGTGGGGAATGGAGGTCATGCAGGCAGCGTTTCCAAGGGCCCTGGGGTAGAAGATTGTTATTGAGAACCGAGCTAGTTTCTGGAGCTTTTTTCTTGAATCTCTCGGATATCATGGTGAAAGCTCTGAGGCCACCAATGGGGCGGGAGTCGGGAGATGGCTTTCAATGGAAAGTTTACCAGATAACTTCTGACAGTCACACCATCGAGCCCAGAGCCCAGGACTTCTACTAGCAGAAACTAGAAATTGGTATAGTGTTCACTGTGCTGAATTTTTTTTTTAATTATAATCTACACTGAGATCAAGGGTCCAGGCTTTATTTTCCTGCACAAATAGAACAAAAATTGTCTGCCGCTTAGGCGGTTGGATAGAGTTCAGGAAAACTATGTCTGGCATTAATTCCAAAGTAGAGGTTTTGGTTCAAGCCAAGCCCATTAATTTCAGTAAACTGTTTTCACTAGTCCAGACCCTGCTGTGCAAGGACTATTTATTACCTTTTGCTAACCTGATGTCTGCAGAGTTGTAAAGCAAAGGAAAAAAAAAAAAATCCAGGGTGGAGATATCTATATCTTGGATCAAATGGGTTTTGCACCTTCCCTTTGGGGGCCATGTTTTATGGGGCATTCTCTATCCCTGTTTTTTATTTATCAGCCCCCGTTTTAAAAAAAAAAATCCATCTTGTGATGAGTTAGAGGGGAAAAATATCCTGACAGAGAGGAATCTGGCGAGAGCAAATACCTATCTCCTGCCTCCTTCAAAAGGGTACCTTCCAGACACTGGGATGTTCTGTGTGCCTGGCCCTGGCTTCCAGGCTGCAGGTCCGGCCCAAGGCCCTGACATGATTCACCCTGAAGATCGTGTCTAAAATACACGAAGACAGTCAATTTTGGCATTTGTTCTCCCTTAGGAATTTTACTAGCTGCCTTAGAAAAGCACATAAATTGCTTCCCCCTCCCTCTCTTTTTTCCATTCCTCCTCTCTTCATCCCCACTCCCCCCTCCCAGTCCATCTTGATGTCATTTCAAAGGGAAGGATGAAAAGGGGGGATTTGTCAGATGGTCAGGTTTGTGAATGTGTTGTTCTAGCCCCCAACACACACACACACACACACACACACACACACACACACACACACACACACACACAGCAGTTGAGAATGTTCATCAGAATTAAAAGCCAAGCAGTACTATTAAAGCATCAAACATGAAGACTTACAGGGAGAAGGAAGGGGAATATGAGGGTGGGAGTACAAGGGTAGAGGGAGTAGGAATGAAATAGAACTCAGTCCTCTGCCTGACTTAAAGGAGAGGAAAGGTAACACCAAATTGGTCAGCTTGTCGAACGTCAAAATTATTGGTCTTTCCTTTTAACTACCCTTCCACCCGATTCCCGCCCCCCTCCGCCCCGCCTCAACACAGTCAAGTTTTGTGCCTTTCCCAAGTGTGATTAATCTCTGGCAGAGGCTAGAAACAGGAGTAGGTTTCTTGGCTGCCCGCTCTGATAAACAGTCTGTTCTTGGGAAGAGTAGGTGAAGGGGGTGTGTGTGGGGGGGCGCGTTGGTAATCTGCGGGCATGATGGGGGGGAGGGAGGAGGAGGAGCAGGAGGAAGGGGTGCCCAAGGCCAGCCCCTAACCCTTGCAGAGGCCCGCCCTCCAGGAAAATGCAAGTGCCCTAACTTTGGAGCGCGTGGTTTGGGGTGGGTCAGGTTTCCTGCCCTTAAGAATGTGAGCAGACAGTGTATCCATTCTTGCTGCCAGTTCACAACGTCCAGGAAACGTCAGAGGGACACCGAGGGCTTGGGGAGGAATAGAAGAGGGGAGGGGAGGGGAGAGGAGCCCGTGCTCCCGGAGGCTTCGTTCCCATTTCGAACGCGCTGGGCGTTGCAGATCATGGGCTCCAGTGCACTGAGACTGATTGCCGGGGGAAACCGAGGCAGCCACGGGGAGGGCTGGATGGGGCGGCCGTGGTAGGAAGTATTGTAAAGCGGAACAGGGGGAGCCAGAAGATGTTCAAAACAAAAGGAGGTACAATTTCGCAGCATCGGAGGTCGCTGGTATTGAAAGTCTGTAGGCAAGAAAGCTGGCTGTGGATTTTGCAGGTTTATTGTGTGGGCAGCCAGGCGGAAAGCAGCAATATGAAAAAGTGGGGAGGGGGTAGAGTCTACGGTTGAAGGGAAATCAGTGCTGAGAAGGCTGCGCATGGTTGGGAAATGTCACCAAGGAGAGTGCGGTGGCACCCAATAAAAGATGAATAATTGGCTACCTTTTGGAAAAGGAATGTAAAGATATTAATAAATGCAAGAACCCGCTTCGTCTGAGCCTGAAAAGCAAATCTATTTCTCACCTCCTGCCTCTCCTCCCCAACCCAACCAACACACACACACACACACACACACCCCTACCCCTCTTGTCTACCTTGCATCCAAGAAGCCTAGGCCGGCTCTCGCTTTCCTTTGGATTTAATTACATGAAAACGCTGAACAAAAACCTGTAATTACACCCTTAGTCCCTGCCACTCAGGCGCAGCACACTTCCTGCCTGGTTTTGTTTTTTAAAGAAGAGGTCACTGCCTCTTTTCTTTCTAAATTGACCAAAACAAAAAAAAAGTAAAAGCCCCAAATAAATCCAACTGCTGCAAGCTTTGGCAACACCAGGGATTTGGGAAAAGGAAGTCCTGTCCCTCCAGGAGCAATGAGAAGACAGCCTAACCTTGCTATTGTCTTGTTTTAGCTCTTAGGTCCAGGGGCAGTTACCGCTTCTTTGTCAGCCCAGAAGAACAGAGATGCTAGGCTGCCACCCCAGGAGGAAACCCGCCAAGAGCAAGATGAAGAATGTGGACAGACATCAGCATCAGGCCCTTGCTTTCCAGCTATTTTACCTAGAAGGACTTAGTGCAGGAAAAGAGATTCATGACAATGGCTCACCTTTGTAAAGCCCTAGGCATTAACATACAGAATTTCCCAGTAAGCCCCTGAAGTAGGGAGAACAGGTTTTAATATCAACACTTGACAGGTGAGGAAACTGAGGCCCAGAGAGAATAAACAGATTGCTCTAAGTCAGTCATGTGGCTGGTGGGAGTGTTGAACAAGTACTGTCTCTAATGACTTTTGGGCTATTGCATCAGGAAATTAGGACATTTAGGAGGGAATGGAAACTTCTAGATTTTGAGCTGGAGCCAATCTGACTTGGTTTGTCATTAAATCCCAAGGTCTGAGAAAGAAATGTTGTCTAAATAAATAGTGGAATAACTGAATGAATGGCAAATGGAGGGGCACAAGTTATGGAGTTAGGAATGGAAAGCCATCAGGCCATCTGGCAGCCAAGTTTCAGCTTTGAAACAAAATGTAAGTGATGAGAATAGTTTCACACCTACTGGGGACACGTCAGACTTGGATACTCTGGGTGTGGCCAGAAAGGGAAATTCATGTTAAAGCATGGGGGTCCTCTAGGTGGGTCAGGCTTGGGGGGCCACGTGCTTCCTTAATTTCTAGCTCCAGTGATACCAAAGCCAGGTTTGACTGTCAGGGTTATAGGCTTTCCCTAGGCCAGAAATGCCCTAAGGGCAGCAGCCTGCCATAGTCATCAAGTAGCCTTCAGCTCAAGTGTAGGATGGTACTCACATATTGGGTGGATGTGCACAGTAGGTGTCACCTGAATTAGGTGAGAACAAAGGATTGTTACTTGTGTGATATGACCTGCAACCTGTGGGTCTGGGAAGAGGCTCCTTCCACTATAAAATGCCCCCTGTCCACTTTCCTCCTCCCCTCTCATCATCAGTCCAGGGGTCTTCCTCTGGTGTGGACATTTAAAATGCAGTCATCCTAGTAAGGGAACTCAGTAAAGTTCCTAAATACTTGTGTGTTCTAGAGCTTCAGATTCTCCTCCATCCCCTCTGCCTAGAGCCAGGATATAGAAAACCCAGAAGAGAGAGAGAGAGAAGTCTTAGGGGATGCCAGAGAAGCATAGCTACACAGTTTTGCTCAAAGCTGAATGACGATTGATTTTTAACTCCAAAAGAACTGGTGCTAATTTGTGCATGATATTGCATCTATTGGGACAGTACTGGCATCCTTAACCTGCAAACTCCTGTAGCGAGAGAGGCATTTGACATTTTTGCAGTGTCATAGAAGCATCTGGATTTCTAAGAAGCTAGCCCCCAAAAAGGCTAGCAACTGGTGAGGCAGAAGAAAGAATGTTGGGTTTAGAGCCAGAGAACCTGGTTTTGGTAATTGTGGACCAGCTCTGGACCTGCTTTCCTCACCTATACAGGAGGGTGATTAAAGTAACACCTACCTCACAGAGCTGCTGTGGGGATTGGTGAGATAATGTCTGGGAATGAACTTCAGAGCCTTAAACAAATGTTGGTTATTATATTGTTCAAAAATCTCTTACATTTGATTAAGTACATTATAATATTGTATCTGGGCACTGAGGCAGGCAAAGGGGGCAGTGCAATTATTCCCGTTTTACAGAATCAGAAACCGAAGTTCAAGTGATTTGCTCAAGGTCACACAGCTATTCAGGGTCAGCCAAGTCCAAGGTGAACAACATACTGTAAATATGTACTCAATCCTAAGCATCTTGCCTTCTCCCTTGTCTCCTGAGTTTTGGATTGAACCGCCCAATTTAAGCAAATCAAAATATTTGGAGATCCTGGCCCATTCACCCCAACCAGGGATAGCAGTTATGGCTGCCTATACCAGATTTGACCGAGAGACTGCCGCAGGCAGGGCTTCCAGCTCTGAGACCCCGCCTTCTGGCGGCCCCAGCAGGAAAGCGCCGGCGGCGACGGGTCTCCGAAGCAAGACTGTGGAAATCCCCAGCCCTGGTGCAGTCCGGTGGGAAGCTACTGGCACTTCTGCTCCCTGCTGAGGCCCTTGCGCATGCGGGGTGGAGTGGAGGGTGGGGGGGTGGTATGCGCACCTGTGGCCTTGACGGCCTGCCAAGCTCTCCACCCATTCTTGCCCTCCTTCCCAGCTACCCTCCTTCTCGGGGTATGGGTGTGTTTTCATTCTACCGGGTGAGTGAATAGCACCCTTGTCATGCGCGTCCCCTTTTTTTCCTCTAGGCCTGATCCCTGGGAGGCTTGTTCCAGGGTTCCTTTATTTTTGGACCTAAAAAACACACGAGCTTTTGCTGAGGGCAGCGCTGGGCTCCCCCGTGCGCTGGCACGCTGGCAAGGAAAGGAAGCGGAGAGGAGGCAGGAACCAGACGCGACTCCCCTCACCCCACCACCGCCACCACCGCCTTTCTTCCCTTCCCTGCTCCCCGCCCCTTCAGGAAGAAAGCAGTCAGAGATCTGATCACTTGCGGCCACTCTGTGCCAGCATCAACCACTAGGTCCTCCTTTTCCTTCCACCCAATTTTGCAGAGCGCCCGGCTGCCCGCGCGCCCCAGGCTGGGCAGGTCCTGGCGGGCGACGCAGTCTCCTCTCCCCGGGGGTGCTCAGCGAATCACGTAGTTCCTGGGATTTCACGCTCGAGTGACTCTTGCGTAACCCTACGCCCTGGCCTAAACTAATACTTTTTTTTTTTTAATACCAGAATTAATCCTTTAGGAAAAGGCAAATACTTCCGCCACGGAACCGGCCCACGAGTAAATGTGTAAATTACCCTGCTGACTCGATTCCTCCACCCCCACAGCCCTGAGGGTTCCTGGCTTGCGGAGGTGAGGGCCCTTGGAAAGGCCTGAGGAGCGCCCAACCCAGACGTTTGTTTTCATCCACTCTGAGGCGGCTCTAGCGGGCTGAAGAACCGGGTCCTGCTTACCGCGGGGCTGAGTGTTACCAAAAAAGGGCTTTCTCTTGCCCGAGCGCTTGGCCGCACGCGTTGCAGTGGGGTGACTCTAGGTTCAGCCTGGGCCTCCTGGAAGGCCCAGCCAGCTGACTGCAGGGATGCCAGGCCTAGGAGTACCTGCCCGACCCATCTCTGCCACACAACGGACCCATCTCTGCCACACAACGGCGGGAGGATGGGGGTGAGGTGGGTGGGAGGAAAGGGCGATTCCAAGTACATGGGTGCGCTGCAACCTTCTCACCTCTAATGTTGACTGTGGCCTTCTGCCTCCAAAAAGGCCAAGTACAGAGCTGACCTTGTGCTCCAATTTAGAGCGCAGTTCTCTGAGGGTGCCAGTTCAGATGGCAAGCCAGGGTAAGACACTAACCATAGGTAGAAAGGAACTTTAGGGAGGACTGCAGGCGAGGTCTCCTTGTGTCTGGTTGAGCCTGGCTCTGTTAGTCTCCCAGAACCTACCTACCGCCAGAGTTCTATCCCCTTTTTCCACCTGGTTTCTTTGGTTGAGCTCTGCCCCCATCCCAGTTCCTTCCCACTGTGGATGCAGTATTGTAACATGGGATTCTGCTTCAGGGAAAAAAATCTATCTCCAAAACACTGATGTTCTTGCCTCTCACAATCCCTTACACTTCCCCAAGCAGGGCCATCTCAGACAAGCCATTCAAATGAAATTTATCACCATAAATGATGGTGATCTTTTTTGAGGGTGGGAAGGGTATCGAGAGCTAGTGCTTTTCAAAGGACTATGAAGACTGTATGGAAGTTTGTTTAAATGCATGTTTATTTCTGACTCTGTGTCTTAAGATATCGTGTGTGTGTGTGTGTGTGTGTGTGTGTGTATCCTTTAGTATCAGGGTAAAGACAGACAAGGAGATGGAGACATATGTGTGCGCATAACAAACGTAACACTATAACAGAATCCAACTTACTATCTCTAGCAGCCTGGATAGAGGGTTGGGGTTAGGTTGCTAGTCCTCAGTATTTTTGTTTTAATTAAGGGAAGGGCTGATAAATATAATTGTAAAGAAGTGGGCAAACCAGCCCAGCCAAAGCTAATGAGCCTGGAGCTTTGGGCTGATGGGGATGTCATTCCATTTCCCAGCCCTATGTTTTGACTCACTCCAGGCTAGCTGTGCATGGGGAGGGCTGTAGTCTGGCAGGGTGAGGCAAGGCTCCTGGGGCGGCTCTTTACAGAGGAATCGCTGCCCGGAGCCAGCCAGGCCAGGGAAAGTTTATTATTGTTGGGGAGTGCACAGTGAGCTCACTGTTTTGCAAAAACAGAAATCTGGCTGCTTTGAGATGAAAGAGGGGCTCCCTAGGGCTCTTCCTTTCCCCTTTCTCCCTATCCTTAAAAACTCCCCTTCCTTTGCACCTAAGGCTCTAGAATGAGTGGGAGATCATGTACTGGGAATGCTGGGAGGTTCTGAGGGTCAAGTGTCAAAATAAAAATAAGTACTTCTTGTTGCTTCAACTGAACTTTATTACAATTAGCTGTAATAGTAGTAGTAAGAATGATCCTTACATTTTATGCAATTTACAAAGTACTTTTACATTAACCTAGTAATAGTACTAACATTAATATCAATACTAATAATAACCAACACTTACTGACAGCTTCCTGTGAGACTGACGCTGTGCTATGCATACTGTATGATGCATTTATGTTAGAGTCTATGGCAATGGCAGATCCGCAACTTCTGTATGTGGAAGAATTCAGTAGCACAATCTGTTTGGAAGAAGATGGGAGTTGGTTATGAAGGTGTATTTGCATAGTACTTTACAAGAGATTGTATGTAACAAAGGTCGGGGGCTGATGGAAATTTTGAGTACCCCAAACCATCTCTGAGAATCTTAGCTGGTCAAAGCCACCTCTCAAATCAGATTTACTGGATTCAGATCCCAGCTCTGTCTCTAATGGCCTTGTGACCTTGGGCAAGCTATTTAACCTCTTTACTTTCTAAGCCTGTAAAACAGTTAATAACAGAATCTACCTTGTAGATATTGAGGGTTTAATGATGATGCAAGTATAAACAATCTAGTCTGGCTCACTGCCAGTCTCAGTGCCTTACATCCTATTATGGTAAGGAACAAAATGAAATCTCCAAGTCCTAATAAGTTGGGAGCTATGATCCCATTTTGCAGGTAGAAAACAGAGGTTATGAGGATAAGTAACTAGTTCAAGGTCACAAAGCCAATACAGCAGGTCCTTCAATAACTGCATTTCTTTCAAGGTCATTTCATGATAACACTGATATTGATGAGATGCTGTAGGAACCTAACACTCATTTATATTAATTAGCCTATGGTAAAATTGGTTTCTGCTTAAGATAGCAGAACCTACTGACCACATTAATTGAGAACTTACTGTAAGTGACGGAGAGGAAATTCCATTCTGATCTGCCAGACTCCAGCAGAACCTGAAATCACATTATTGCCTCCCCTCCTCCAGCCTTACCCAGGATTCTTTCCATTTTCATGAGGGGGGGAACAAAACAAAACAAACAAACAAACTCCTCCCAAACAGACCCATTTAGAAGAATCAGTTGAAATGTCCCAACTAGAACTATGACGAACATATCTGTTCTTACAATAAGCAATAAAGATGAGCAGTGATCTTGTAACAGGAAAAGAAATCATGGCCTTGCTCAGCCTTCTGGGGCACTATGGAATGCAATCACAGCACGTAAGAAAGAACTCTGTAAACTGCACCGTCTTTACGAGGAGGTATCAATATTATTAAATGCTGCCCCACCTTCTTTTATCAAACCCGGAAAAACCTCTCACCTGTTTGGCCTCTCCAGTACCTCTCCTCCCTGCCCCCAACTGCAGCTGTGTGCAGCCAGTTGACTGTTTTCCTTAAGGGCCTCCGGGTGCTCGTAGCTTCTTTAGATACTCAGCCAAAATTTTTAGACTGAGGCTGGGGGGGAGGGGTAGCTCACCCCGAATTCCTTTAGCTCGGTCGCTGAAGCTCAGGTTCTAGACCAGGGCACAAAAACAAATCGAAAAGGCAGTTTCTGGAAGATTGGAAAACAGCTAATTTTGCAGGTGCTTCAGCTTTAGTGCTGGCAATGAATGTAAATCCATGCGGGGGGGGGGCGGAGAAAAGGGGGGAAGGTTTGATTGCAGATGAAATGGGTAATACTCTATATGAAATTCACAGCGAAAATCTGAAACAGGGCATTTACATTCCCTACCCGGGGTGGGGTAGGGTGGGAAGCAGGATCAGAAAGGACACTGGTGGTTCTTAAATGCGTTTTTACTTGGGAAAGCCAGGCGGGGAAAGGAAAGGTCATCGTCTGTTTAATTTCCACCCCCAGCGCTGGACTTCCAGCATTAGCTTCTCAAGGCCTCAGCTGTTGTACACACACGGCGAGGGGGGGAGGGGAGGGCGGAGGCGTGGAGGAGGGGCCCACTGAGAGGAATCTGGGCATCCAGCCGCGCATGCGCTTTTCCCGAGCAACAAGTGGGCTCCACAGAGGAAGTGTAAAAGCGGGGGGTGGGGGGGGGGGAAGAACTGGTGCAGAGCATGGTGGTGACGTCAGCGCTCCGCCCGGGCGGCATCCCGCGCGGCCAAGCCGGGGACAGCGCGAGCCGCAGCGCGAGCGGGAGCGCCGAGACGCGCCTCCGGAACGTAGAGTAACAATCACAACCCCACATTCCGGGCGAGTGCGAGCGGGAAGGGATGCGACCCGGGCCCAGGCGCCGCGTGAGCGCCCTGCAGCCAACGTGAGCGCCGCCAGCCGCTGCGGCCGGGGCGCCGGCCAGGCCTGGGGGCGGCGGGAGCCTGCGTGCGTGCGCTCCTCTCTGCTCTCGTGCGTCCTGGAAGCAGGGGCTGCGGTGGCTCCCTCCGGCCGTGCACACCCAGCCGCCGCCAGCGGAACAGCCGACGCAGCGGAGGGGAGAAGCTCCTCTCTCGTCTCCCCCTCCCTCCTCCCCCGACCCTGGGAAGCAGCGACTTCAGCAAGACTGGACCCGGGCACCGGGTGGCACTCAACCCTCTAGTCCTCGCCCCAGGGCGCCTGGCGGGGAGAGGACGCAGCTCGTAGGGGGACCCCCAGGGGAGAGGAAGAGGCAAGCCCTTGCGAGCTTCCACGCACCAGCCACTCCGGGGAGGGGGCCAAGAGCCAACGGCGGTCAGCACCCGGCACCCTCGCCCCCTCCCCCCAGGCCTGGAGCTTCCAGCCCCGGTCCGCAGCACCAGGAAGAAGGCGCCTGAGCTCCCCTCCCGACGAGACAGCCGCAGTAGGAGGTGGGGGCGAGGAGCGGGCTGAACTCGTCCGCCGCTCGGCCGGTGGAGCCCCCGCGGAGAGGCGCAGCGCCGGCGGTGGAGACTCGCGCTCTCCCTCCAGCCCCTGGGGCAGAACTTTCTCGCTCTCCCCCTCCTTCCCCCGCTGTCGGACTCCCTCCCCAGCCGGCCAGCCCTCCCAGAGGAGAAGGCGCCGCGGAGACAGCCCGGGCGGGGGCCTACCTTCCTCGGGGCTGGCAACATGTCGGCGGCGCAGGTGTCCTCGTCCCGGAGACAGTCCTGCTACCTGTGCGACCTGCCCCGTATGCCCTGGGCCATGATCTGGGACTTCTCGGAACCCGTATGCCGCGGTTGCGTCAACTACGAGGGCGCGGATCGCATCGAGTTCGTGATCGAGACCGCGCGCCAGCTGAAGCGGGCGCATGGCTGCTTCCAGGACGGCCGCTCCCCCGGGCCGCCGCAGCCCGTCGGGGTCAAGACGGTGGCCCTGTCGGCTAAGGAGGCGGCGGCGGCGGCAGCGGCGGCGGCGGCGGCCGCCGCGCAACAGCAACAGCAACCACAGCTTAATCACGTCGATGGTTCTAGCAAGCCTGCGGTGCTGGCGGCCCCGTCCGGCCTGGAGCGCTACGGCCTGAGCGCAGCCGCCGCCGCCGCCGCCGCCGCCGCGGTGGAACAGCGCAGCCGCTTCGAGTACCCGCCACCGCCGGTGAGCCTGGGCGGCAGCAGCCACGCCGCGCGGCTGCCCAACGGCCTGGGGGGCCCCAATGGCTTCCCCAAGCCGGCACCGGAGGAGGGACCCCCGGAGCTGAACCGCCAGAGCCCCAACTCGTCCTCGGCGTCGGCGGCGTCTCGGCGCGGGACGCACGGTGGGCTCGTGACGGGGTTGCCCAACCCGGGGGGTGGCGGAGGCCCCCAGCTCACGGTGCCCCCCAATTTGCTGCCGCAGACGCTGCTTAACGGGCCGGCCAGCGCCGCCGTGCTGCCCCCACCGCCGCCCCACGGCCTGGGCAGCCGTGGGCCCCCGACGCCGGCGCCCCCGGGGGCCCCCGGGGGCCCAGCTTGTCTCGGGGGCGCGCCGGGCGTATCCGCCGCGTCGTCTTCGGCGTCGTCTTCGACCTCATCGTCGGTGGCTGAGGTGGGCGTGGGTGCTGGCGGCAAAAGGCCGGGCTCGGTGTCAAGCACCGACCAGGAGCGTGAGCTGAAAGAGAAGCAGCGTAACGCCGAGGCCCTGGCGGAGCTGAGCGAGAGCCTGCGCAACCGCGCGGAGGAATGGGCGAACAAGCCCAAGATGGTCCGCGACACGCTCCTCACGCTGGCCGGCTGCACACCTTACGAGGTGCGCTTCAAGAAGGACCACTCGCTGCTGGGCCGCGTCTTCGCCTTCGACGCTGTCTCCAAGCCTGGCATGGACTACGAATTGAAGCTATTCATTGAGTATCCCACGGGCTCGGGCAACGTGTACTCCAGCGCGTCTGGGGTGGCCAAGCAGATGTACCAGGACTGTATGAAAGACTTCGGCCGGGGTCTGTCCTCTGGCTTCAAGTATCTGGAGTACGAGAAGAAGCACGGCTCCGGGGACTGGCGCCTACTTGGAGACCTGCTGCCCGAGGCCGTGCGCTTCTTCAAGGAGGGCGTGCCCGGCGCCGACATGCTGCCCCAGCCCTACCTGGACGCCAGCTGCCCCATGCTGCCCACGGCGCTGGTGAGTCTAAGCCGCGCCCCCAGTGCACCCCCGGGTACTGGGGCCCTGCCGCCCGCCGCCCCCTCGGGTCGGGGCACAGCCGCCAACCTGCGCAAGAGGAAGGCGTCCCCGGAGCCTCCGGACTCCGCCGAGGGAGCGCTGAAGCTGGGCGAAGAGCAGCAGAGGCAGCAATGGATGGCGAACCAGAGCGAGGCACTGAAGCTCACCATGTCGGCCGGGGGCTTTGCCGCGCCAGGGCATGCGGCCGGGGGTCCGCCTCCGCCTCCCCCACCCTTGGGCCCCCATTCCAACCGGACCACCCCGCCTGAGTCGGCCCCTCAGAACGGTCCATCCCCCATGGCCGCCCTCATGTCGGTGGCAGACACCCTGGGCACTGCGCACTCGCCCAAGGATGGCAGTTCCGTGCACTCCACCACTGCGTCCGCGCGGCGCAACAGCAGCAGTCCAGTGTCGCCGGCTTCTGTACCCGGGCAGCGCCGTTTGGCCTCACGGAACGGGGACCTGAATTTACAGGTGGCGCCCCCGCCACCTAGCACCCACCCAGGCATGGACCAAGTGCACCCCCAAAACATTCCGGATTCCCCTATGGCCAACAGTGGGCCCCTTTGCTGTACCATTTGCCACGAACGTTTGGAGGACACACATTTTGTTCAGTGCCCATCCGTCCCCAGCCACAAATTCTGCTTCCCTTGCTCTAGAGAGAGTATCAAGGCCCAGGGGGCCACCGGCGAGGTGTACTGCCCCAGCGGAGAGAAATGCCCCTTAGTAGGGTCAAATGTACCTTGGGCCTTCATGCAGGGTGAAATCGCGACGATCTTAGCTGGGGATGTTAAAGTGAAAAAGGAGAGAGACCCTTGAACCACAAGACAGCAACCTCCTTTGCCCCAGAACAGTTCCTCTCCAATCCAGAGGGCCCCTCCCCCACCCCCATCGACCCTCCCCTCCCTCACCCCCAAGATGTAGAATTGTGAATATAACAAACTGCAAAAAGTTAGTCTTATGTATAGACATTATTTTCGTCGTATGTTTCTATATTTTGAAACAAAGGTATGTAACTTCTTCATTTGAAGGATAAGCTGGTTTGTGTTGAGCAGTATAATATTGGTTGGGTCATTTGCATCATATTTGTTCATTTATTTGGTGGCAGAGTGTTTGCCTAGGTACAGAATTAACCCTTAGCAACGACTGCTGCTGGTGTGTACTTTTGTAAATGTTATGCACTCTCTGAAAGGAAAAAAACACACAAAAGAAAATGACTTTTTTTTTTTTGCCAAGGCCAGTGTTGCTGCCTAAAAAAAAAAAAATGATGCTATAAAATGGTGACCGCTTCTTTCTAAACAGCCCCAAGTGTTGAAGTCTCACTTTATTTCGTCCTGTTTTGTTTTGTTTTTCTGTTTTGTTTGCAAAATGGTAAGGGGGATGTTGTGGGGGGCGGGGTGTTTTTTGTTGCAAGTTTGTGAGGGGAAATGTTTGGGTTTGTTTCTACTGACCTGAATGTGTTGGATCTTCACGTGTTGTTTTGTTTTTGCTTTATTGATGCACGGATGCTTTTGAACAGTAGAGCGAAATGCTAGACATGGAGAATCTGCTCTGTTTGTCCTTTATACATTTCCGTAGTTAACAGAACACTGTAATGTGCCTTGGAGCTTAGTAACTTGTAATAAATTCAATTGATATTAATTCTGCCCCGAGTCAGCAAGTGTGTTTTTCTAGGGGTAAGGCTTACACAGTTTCAACATGAGGTACACCCTCCCTATCTCCAACATAGAACACAAACGCTGGTGCCTTTGAAAGCCCTCAGAGATGGCATCTGTAGAAGGCCGAGTGCTGGCTGGCTGGCTGCCCCTCCCCCTCACTACCAGGCTATTTACATTCACCTCTGGGCGAGGACAGTTGCTGACTAAGCGATTTCTGTTTACTCTTCAGCATCTCTATTTTCTTCCGGATGCGCTGCTGCCCCAGCTGCAAATGGCATTGTCAGGATTGCTTTTTGGTGCCTCGCCTTGTGGCCCTGAGTATCTGCTGATACCTAATACAGCTGTGACTTGTGCAAGTTGGGGGGAAAAACCTGGGGTGCTTTGCCTCTTAGAGGTGGCAAAATCACTGTTACTGCACATTTAAAGCAAAAATGCCACAGAGCTGAGAGCTATCAGTGGAGGCAGGAGGGGTGTGGGCAACTGGGAAACAAATGCATGTACCACTCAGCCAGAATAGTTCGCAGCAGCTTCCAGCAGATGCCCTGGAAACGCAGTTTTCACCTTTCATTACTCGTTTTTTTCTTTGCTTTTCTTTGTTATGTATTTCTAAAGGCAGGACACTTAGCTGGTCAGAAGGCAGCTGTGGAGAATGTGGAAGAGAGAAAAAAACCCAAACCCAGTTCCTGAGCAAAGCTCACTTAGGACACCAAATAAAATCCATTCCCATTGGTGAAGAAATGCACTTATTCATCTAATCAACTTACTGGAGGCATTTGTGAAGTGCAGAGCGGTAGGAAAGGGGACTGGGGACAACTAAGCCCTTTAGAGCTCTGAGCCCCTTTGGCAGAAATGAGGCCGGAGCCCTCCCAGAGCTCTGGGAAGGCAAACAATCCTGGTGTGAACCTTGTACTTTCCTGGGAGGCAAATGGAACAAGAGTTGAGAACAGGAGGGAGGAAGCAAAACAAGCGGCCATCCGATCTGAAATTCATTCCTGTCCACACCCCATTTCTGGTTGGGGCCAGCTGGACCAGGACGGTCCCTACCAAGGGCAGACGAATAAGGGAAGAGACTTGGTATCGTCCCCCACCCACACCATACTCCAAGAAGGAGCAGGACTGTAGGGAGGTGGTATGGGCGCGGGCACGTTTGAGGAAAAACGAATCACAGGTTAGCCTAGAACACCGGTGTGGAGGTTGGGTTGGTGTTGGAACTTGCTGTTAATAACACCCTTTTAGTTTCTGTTCCTGCTTTGCCACTGAAGTAGTGGAAATGTGTGTGTGTGTGTGTATGTGTGTGTATGTGTGTGTGTAAATGGCAAATGATAGATTTGCCGCAGCCTCTTAATCCTGGTGCATGGGAGGTGCCTGTCTCACCTCTTTAAGAATCTCCCAACATATAAATAGATATTCGTGTCAGCTTCCTGCAAATGTGTCCTTGGATTTTCATCTGCTGCCAAGTGTTGTATTGGTGCTTATGAGTCATGAAACCTATTTTCATCCTCAGGGGTAATTAACTTGGGGTTGATAATGCATAGCAGACTGTAGGAAGAGTTAATTCTAAAACCCATCCCCGCCTGGCTACCAATCACACATTTCACTTAAAGGTCTGGGTTGGCTTTTCTCATAAACTCATTAATAAAAAACAAGCATGTTTCGCCTGGAAGATCCTCTTAGGTGCTCCCAGCCCCCACTCCCAAGGCACACATTCTTAAAATGGGAAAAGCTCAGCAGCCTGAGAGTATAGAGTGTCATGGGTATAATTCAACCACTGCTGAATGAAGGAACAGTGGGTTCCGCCACAGCGTTGAACTGCATACCTGAACTTGGATGTGTGGATTACCTGCCCAGGTGTGGAACATGTGAGCACTGTCCCGTGGCTCCAGGTGGGAGCCAGCCGTGTTATCTGCCCCTGTGTGCACATCTGCCCCTGCTGGCCTGCCACTGTCTCTTCATTGCTATGTTCTGGAACTTTTAGGATTATAAGACCCTTGATTTAGTGCACAGAGGTGGGAAAGGGGCCTGGCATTAGGTGCTGAGAACAGTGTAGCTTGCCGCCCTTTCTGGGTGCGTCATGAACAGGAGAGGCAGTAGCTGTAATAATGAGGCACCCAGCAAAGGCAGCCTGTGGGTTTCACTAAGGAGACCTGTCTTGATGAGACCTGGGGGGAGAGGAGGGAGGGAGTGGGAGGGAGAGAGCAGGTTGGGGTGGAACTCAGGCTGGAAGTGAATTATAATGATGCAGTTAATTAAAGTTTACCATAGCCAGGGGCCATTTGTTAAATGGCTTTTGCTCCCTTCTCTCTTTTTTTTTTTTTTGGAACCATGTGACCTTTCTCTTTGCTCTGACCCATTCAGCCACTCCTCTGGCTGCCTTATCCAGTCTTGCTTTGATCCCACAGCCAGATTCTTCCTTTCCTGAAGCCTTCCACACTGCATACCTAGGAAGCATTTTCCTCTCCTGAGGATTTTTGTGGGGTTCAGAGATTCAGGTGGAGGTCTCTGGGAGAGCCTGGGTTTCCTTCATCTCCAGCTCACCCTGAGCTCCCCACCTCCTCCATTTCCCATCCTTTTTACTCCCTTCCCCCTCAGAGCCCAAGTGGCCAACATTTAAAAATCCATATTGTACTTATTTATATGCATTGTTTGCACAGTTCACCCAAGCTGGATGTTTTTGTAGGGCACCGGGGTAAGGCAAGGAGGATTTCAAGAGAATAGGCTGATGGGGGTCATTTTTTAACCTTGATTTCTGAAGGCTGCACCATAGGAGACCCACCAGCTTAAGTCCTGCACTTACATGTGAACCTGCTCAGCTCATGTGGGCATGCATGCCTACCTTATTAAATGTAAGATTCACGTGCACCCGGCCTAGCCTGTTAATGTAGTGAGTGCTGGAATTCTCTTTGTTTTCTCTCATATTTTATCAAACCAAGGAAATTCGAAACTGGGAATGACTCTTAAGGTCATCTAGTGGAATGCTTTCTAAACCTTTAGGAGATTAGAGACACCTTAGAAAAATCTGATACAAATTATGAGTCCTTCCCCAGAAAGTTCAGGTGTTCCCACACACATGGATTTGCATACATTTTCTTTGCTTTTTAATATAAATTTTATGTTTTTATTTTTGAATGGATAATACATTGGTTCAAAATTTAAAACATGCATGGGGGAATACAGTACAACTGTATGGTCTCCTTTCTACAATTGGCCCTTCTGCCACCCAGTTTCCTTCTGGGATGGAACCAGTGTCACCCAATTTTAAAGGGGTTCATGCACATCTAAAGCCCATTCATGGTACTTGAAGTTAGAACTTAGGTCTCGTCCATCCACCTTATAGAGATGAGGATGCCAAGGCACAGAGAGGTGATGTAACTTGCCTAAGGTCACACAGTGGCAGAGCCTGTGCTAGATCCCTAGTAGGGAACAGCTCTAGAAGACATTTTTAAAAAAATTTAAGGATACTTGGCTTAACTAGAGCTGTATTTGAGAAGATGTGATGATAAGGTGAGCAAAAGGAGCACCTGGTGGGGTGGGGATTGGTATTTTTACTAACTCTTACAGGACTGGGAACAATCACTTGTCCCTTGGGGTAGGGGATGTTCAGAGAAGTTTCTAGGTTTCTTACCGTAAATATCAAATAGCCCTGAACTGGTGGAATCTTTCTTCTACCTTTGAGCTATGGACCTTCTCACTACCTCCCCCTTTGCTGACTGGAAACTTCGAAGATTTAAAGACAGTGGGATAAGCAACCATCTGGGCATAGAAGTGTGTAGGGAGAGAGAAAGGAAGATCAGCCAAAACTTCTGTGACCTTCCCTTGAGCTTGGGGTTTCTCTCCTCTCTCCCTGTCACCAACCTCTGCCTGGTGGTCTCTCCCCACTGCTGAAGAGGGGACTGAAGGGGACCAGCGGCACGCCAGGTAATCTGTGACGTGCAGGGTAGATGCCCATCATGCCAGCCAAGCTTTAGTCCAGCCTGTGAAGAGGGTGTGATTACCTCCATTTCACAGATGTGCCAACTGAGCTGAAAGAGATTGAATACCCAAGGCCACCCTTGGTATGCAAGTCAAGCCCGAGGCAGCCTGGAGCCTGGACAATCCCCAGACCCCCGATGGTGTTCCATGCAGAGGGTCTCTGACTCCTGACCCAGAGAACCTGGGGAACCTAGGCTCCGAGCTTGAGCCCCATCCCTCAGCCCTCTCCCCATCTCTCAGGGTCTCAGTGTGAGCCTGGCCAGTGCCAGTGAGCGAGGCTGTTCACGGGAGGGGCTGTCAGGAAGCCCCTAGGAGAAGGGATTTCCTAGGCTCAGTTTTCTGGGGGCACACGATGGTGATGTCCAAGCAGTTTGTCCAACCAGGGGTTCTGGAGCAAGGCTGTTCTTCTGAAGTGTCCCTCAGCTGCCTGCTACCCTCAAACTGAATGAAAGAATAAGCTCACCTCTGTCTCAACTTTGACTGAACAGAGAGGTGGGCAGAAAGCAGGTGGGGTTCTAATTTCTAAGGTATAAGGGCTGGCCGAGTGGCGCAGTGGTTAAGCGCTGGCTTGGGAAGCCAGTGGCCCCGGTTCGGTCCCAAATATGAGGGCCAGTGACACTGCCCTCAAAATAATAATAATAATAATAATTTCTAAGGTATATTATTCCTATGGGAAGCATCAGCCCTATGAGCTTCCGTCTTCCCTGGCAATCTTGCCTATTTTAGGGAAAAAGAAGTGGCAGTTAACTCGGGCCTGGCTTGGTTGTGGTTACTTTATTTTGCATTCACAATTGATGGGTCCCCAGTTCAGGCTAGACTCAAGAGAAAAGTGTCCCAACCTTTTAAATCGTCTGTTGGCTCCAGTCTCTGCCCACTCCAGACCATGGCTCTGTAGCGGTCGATTCTTTTACACATCTGAGCATGTCACATCCTTGCTTAGAAACCTTCTTTGGCTCCCTGTTGCCTACAGAATAAAGTCCACAGATAGCAGGCAAAGTCCTCCACCATTTCTCCAACCCAGGGGTAGAATATTTTAATTTTTAAAAAGGTATTACATATACATGATTTAAAAAAAAAATCAAACAGCATGGAAAGATACTCAGTGACTAGTCAGTCAGCTTTCTTGTTCCAGGTCTTCAGTTCCCCTCCACTGAGGGAAGCGCTGCTGGCAGTTATTTTGTGAACATTTTTAGCAGTAATGGATGCCCAAAGAAGCTCAGATTTATAATATAGAGGGTGCCAAAAAAAATGTATACATGTTTTAAGAAAGGAAAAAAACGATTTAAACTGTAATACTCAATATAACCGATAACAAAAGATGAATACAAGTCACATTTGACTTCTGCAATTAACAAAAGGTGCTCAAAGTGGTTACCATCAGCATCCAGACACTTCTGATTATGGCAAACTACTGCTTGAGCAATGTTGACCATCTCTTAAAATGTATATGCATTTTTTGGGCACCCCTGGGGTATATCTTCTGGGGGAAGATCTTGGGACCAAACCAAAGACAAGAAGAAAGGTCCAGGGCAAGGAACCCCAATCTGAATCTGAGGTGTCCTCTACCCCCACAATCAGGGATTAACTATTATTCTTCATAGGCTCCTGGGCATTTGGTGTGTGTGTGTGTGTGTGTGTGTGTGTGTGTGTGTGTGTGCGCGTGTGTGTGTGTGTGTGTGTGTGTGTCTCCGGCCCACATCCAGTCCACTTACATCACTGTGATGCATCAGGCTCCCTAACTGAGCCCCTGTGTGGCTTGAGGGAGGTTCTCTGGAAGGAATGCAGGTGGGGAGAGGCGGAGTGGTGGCCCTGGAGGGCGGTATCCCCTCCAGTGTCTAGTGCCTTCCTCTCCAAGAGCTGCAGCCCCTCCCACTCCCACTCCCACAACAGCTTGGTGAAGCTGGAAGAATTGCTTTCTTAGGCGACAGACCTGGAAACTGTGGCTAAAAGAAAAGAGCAAAGGAAAAACGTTACTGAGTGTAACTTTGGACCTGACAGTGGGCAAGCATTGCCATATACTATTTCTCCTTTATTATGGCAAACTTTTGAGGCCACTTGTTGCTCTTATTCTCCTTTGACAGGAAAATACTCATAGTAGGTACCATGATTATCCCCATTTCACAGACAAGGCAACCAAGGCACAGAGCAGGAAATAAGTTGCCCCTGACTGGCAGCTCCCCTGCTCTCACATCTGAAGGTCATTCACATGCTCCCCTAGCCCTATGCCCCCAACCCTTATTCTCCACCAGTACAACAACCTCTTCTGGGGAGGCGTGGGTTTGTGTTGCAAGGAGGAGTGAGCATTTAAAATCTGGAGCCACGGGTTAGTGACTCAGGAGCCACAGCTCCAGGAGGTCTCAGAGGCTGCCTCTGAGAACAGGTTTGGGTCACTGGGGCCATGCTGCATGAGCACTAGGGGTGATGCTGGCGGCCAGCACCCCGGGAGAGGCAGCTCTGGAATGCTGGGCCACGTGAACGTGAAGGCATTAACTCTGCGCCCCTGGGTCTCAGCCCAGACAGTCATGTGACCACCTCCTACAAACTTCCCCCTCCCTCCTGTCTGCCCGGAGCAGGAGGCCTGCAATGCTCTGTCCTGTTAGGACCAGGCAGCTGATTCCTGACTCTAGGAGTTGCCAACATGCCCACTTAAGGGAGAGGGAGCCCTCTGGAGTTAGGATCGTTTTAGGGGAGGGGGAGAGAAGTGACTGGGAGATTCCCAAGGTAAGACAGAAAGGGAGAGAGATGAGGGTCCCAGAGAAGGAGCTGCTATGTGTTCCTCCCTCTTACCTGGGGTTAAACTACCTGGCCAGGCCATCCACCTGGAGGCAGCTTCTCAGGCTCCTGGCTGGTCCTACCCCAGAGGGCCTCCATGCCAGTTGGTAAGTAGGGCAACCCAACTGGGGCTGGGGGAGGCAGGGCCAGCCGCAGAGCAGGGAGCTGGCACCTGTAGCTCTACATCCGCCCTAGGCATAGCCTGTGTCTTGCCACTGACGCCTACCTGTCCTCAGCCTGTCCCTCCCCCGTGGAGAGAGCCGGGGGGGTCAGCAGGTATCTGTCAGCCACCGCAGCTGCCTCCAGCACCCTGGGAACAGGGAGGGCATCTGACAACCTGTGCCTCCTTTTCTTAATCCCACCTGGTCCAGGTCAAGCCCTTCTCCCTGGAAACCAGCTGAAACAGACCCTGGCCTCCTTATCCCTTCATCTCCTGTCCCACCTGCTGGTGGTTTCTTCCCAGGGCTCTCCTGCCTTCCCACTGAGGCTAAGTGCCTGCAGCAGGGTTCCTGCTGCCTCAGGATGGCAGAGCTGGCTGGAGAAGCCTAAAACAGGCTGTTGCTTGTCTGCGGTGTTGCTCCCCTATCCCTCTAACCTCCGATCACCCCCTGCTTCTCCTTCAACACCTATCAAAGGTCCATGCTTCAGTGAAAACTTGTATTTACTCAACAAACATTGACTGATTGATGTCTGGGTTCAAATCCTGGCTCTGCTGTTAACATTGGGCAAGTTGCTTGATCTCTTCGGGGCCTCTCAGGGCCACATTGTCCTGAGAAATGGGAATACCCCTCATGAGGTTGTTGGAAGAATTAAAACACTTAGTGCATGTCAGTGTCGGCATCATCTCAGCTTTATTTGTTGGATCTCAGTGAATGTTGGCTATTGTTGTCACCCTTATTCTTGCTTGGCTCTGGTGTCCTCTCTCCCCCCATACTCTCAGTGATAGGAAGGGAGGGAGATGGTAAGTGCTATGACCATGGCGCTACAGGAGCATAGATGCTGCTCTGGGGAAAGACCCCTTCCAGAAGGTGGGGCCTATAAAGGAAGGCGAGAGAGGGGAGAAGGGGGCTAGGAGGCAGGAGAGCGAGATTCTGCCAGAGCAGGGCAAGGAGTTAGCTTGGTTTGGCTGGAGTATGGGGAGAAGTGAGGCAGGATCTGCAAGCTGAGGGGATTGGAATTAATCTTGAAGGGCCTTTGAAGGATGTAAGCGGAGGGATGCCGGCTGATTTGCCATTTGAAAAGAGCCTTCTGGCAGCAGTGTGAGGACTAGATAAGCGGGGAAAGAGAACCAAGGTTGAGAAACCAGCTCGGAAGTGATTGCAGTGATCTGTGCAGGTGATGAAGCCAAATTCAGGAGGGGCTATGGTGCAGGGAGGATCTGAGAGCTGTTAGGAGAAGAGATAGCAGGCCTGGGTGCCCAGATGCATGAGGAAGAGAGAGGCAGGGCTAGCCCTCAGCTGGGAAGGCAGCACCGGAGCAGGTTTAGGGGAAAAGGTCTTGTCAGTTTGGGACTTGGGCCTGAGGTGCAGTGAGCCAGCCCCGGGGAGATGCCAGGTAAGCAGGTGGATGTGTCAGTCTGGGCTCTGCAGACAAGTCTGGGCAGGAGCTGAGAGGCGTTGTCTTCCTGTGGGTGGTAGTGGGAGGTATGAGTTTGGATGAGGTCCTCGAGGGGAAGGGCGCAGAATGAGAAGATATGGAATGTTGGGAACATCTCGCCTGCCAGGGTTGGAGGGGAGGAGCCCAGGGCAGGGAGAATGAGTATTGGGAGAGATGGGAGGGCAATCACAGTGTCCTGCCTGCCAAAGGAGATGCCACAGGATGGGGATAAGACCTGAAAGGTGTCCCTTCATTTTGGCAACAGGGTGGTCCCTGGAGGCCCTGGCCAGTGCAGGACGGAGACAGGCAAAAGCTAGGACACAGGGTGGTGAGGGGACAGCCGGTAAAGTTTGAAGAACGCAGAAGACCCAACTTGTCCCAAAGTCTTGTATCTGAAGGGAAGGAGAGAACCTGGCCACGAGGGGGCAGGTGGGGGGAGTTTCTTCAATGCAAGTTGAGACATAAGCATGTTTATAGGGAAAGACCTAGTTGAGAAGGAGAAGTTAAATCTACTAGAAGAGGGACAGTAATTAATGGATAACAGCCTTGCAGAGGGGAGGAGACATCCAGGAGAGGCAATATAGTGTATTGTAGAGTCATATTGATAACGGCCACCATTTACATGGCACTTACTATGTGCCAGGCACTGTTCGAAGTGCTTTACATGTGCTGTCCACACAGCAATCCTACATAGTAGGTGCTATTATTATCCACAATTTACAGATGAAGGACCCAGACCTAGAATGATTAAGTAGCGTGTCCAAGGTTACACAGCTAACATGTGGTGCTGTTGGTGTCCCAGAACTTGAACCCAGGCCAGGTGCCTCCAGAGATGTGTATCATAGTTGTCAAGAGCATGGATTCT
The DNA here is from genome assembly GCA_033961575.1 of Aselliscus stoliczkanus. Classification (NCBI taxonomy): domain Eukaryota; kingdom Metazoa; phylum Chordata; class Mammalia; order Chiroptera; family Hipposideridae; genus Aselliscus; species Aselliscus stoliczkanus. The sequence goes on along the minus strand of CM066732.1, from coordinate 139,484,067 downwards.
GGGGCCAGACAGCCTGGGTTTGAATCACAGCTCTTCCATTTGTTTGCTTCGCTCCTCCGTCTCTTAATTTCTCCACCAGGAGAACAGGCATGAGAACTGCACCTATTTCATAGTGCTGTTGGGTGGATTAAATGAGTAAATGCCTATAAAACACTCAGAGCAGGGCTTGGGACATAATAGAACACACAGGAGGACGGGCTTACCTGGGGCAGAATTGGGCGTCTCTAACCCTGGGAGCAGAGGGAGGAAGCCAGCACGGGGCTGACAGAGGGCTCTTTGTACAGCGTTTATCTATTTCTGGGCCCTTTCCTGGGTCAGACAGGGCTCCTTGCAGGCAGGTTTAGAAGCAGCTTGTGCTAGAATTGAAGAAACCCCTGGGACCAGATCCCAGTCTCTTTGCTGTGTTCAGTTGCTATGGAACCTTCTGCAAGTCACTCACAGAGCGTCAGCCCCGTCCCTGGCCAAAAGGGTCATGGTGCCCACCTCCTGGGTGGCGGGGAGGATTAAATGAGGTCATGTGTATGAGTAGGTGTGCCTAGCACAATGTTAGGCACCCAGGTGACCATGTGCAGAAACTACCTCCCCCATTTCTGCAAACATTGTTGAAATAGGGGCCAGGTACTATTCTAGATGAAATTATTAGTATTGTTCTCGAATCCTCAGCAGAGTACCTCGATGCTCATTAAATGTTGGTCAGGTGAGGAAAGAGCAAGGGTTAAGGAATGGGTGAAGGAGCAGGTACTAGAATTAGTCAAAGAGGAAAGGGGAGTGGGGGTGGGGCGGCCGGTTAGCTCAGGGGGTTAGAGCGCAGTGCTCATAATACTAAGGTTGTTGGCTCGATCCCCACATGGACCACTGAGCTGCACCCTCCACAACTAGATTGAAACAACTACTTGACTTAGAGCTGATGGGTCCTGGAAACACACACTGTTCCCCAATTAAAAACCAAAGTGGGGCTTTGTGCTATAACCTGTACGCCAGATATCCTGAGGGCCCACTTGCCTCACCCTGGGTAAGACAGCACTCTATGGGATATAGATTGGCAGATCCCCAGTTACATGCAGATGTGACCTAGAAGATGAGAGTGCAGGGTCCTGAGCACCTGAGGATGGGTCATGAGGCCTCCAGGCCAGGGTAGGATTTGCTCCCCAAAGCCTGTACTCTTGGGGCCCTTGAAATCCAACCCACCTGCTTTCGCTATGTGATTTCCCAGGTAAGGAAGGAGTTTGTTTTGAGGATGGTGTGGGTTCTGGATAGGACTGGCATCATGGACATGGACTGGTACAGTCACACCAGGTCCCACATTCAAAAGGGATGGTTTAATGCTTTGCTGCTGCCATCTTGAAATTCTTAATGCCTTTGAATATGGGGCCCCACGTTTTCATTTTGCCTTGGGACCTGCTAATGATGTAGCTTGTTCTGGTTCTGGGACCTGGGTTTTTGTGTGTCTTCTTGCCCATAATGCCTGTGAGAGGGGCCCTTCCCTGTACCTGGTCCTGTAGAAGTTGAGAAGGTGGGGCCAGAGAAGGGTGAGGGAAGCATCCTGTGGCTTTGTCTCTCCAGAGGCCTGGGACAGGGGTGGGACCTGTGGTACTGAGTCAAACACACTGGACAGAATCGGACAACTGCGTTGTAACCGCAGCCTGCCGTGAACTAGCTGTGTGCTTTTTAGCAAACACTGGGCATCTCTGAACCCATTTCCTCATCTGGACAAGGGGGATGGAGTGACCACAGCACAGGGCGGGATGAGGGTTAAATGAGGTAATATGTGGAAAGTGCCTGGTTTACACGGTGCTGTTGGGTGCCTGGTTGGGCCAGAAAGGCAGTTGCTCCTGTTCTAGGAGACTACAGGAGACGAGGCAGGCATGAATCCCTGCCATGCCCTGTGGGGGCTTCAGAGGGTCAAGTGCCAACCTTGGAACCATTGTCTAGGAAATAGGATGCCAACTCCCCCTCCACAGTGGTCAGCATCTTTGGCCACTTCTGATCAAGAGCCTTGCCATTTCCAGAGTGGCCGGAGAGAGAACCAAACCCAGCTCTGGGGCAGGGGTGGGAATTTCAGGCTGCTGGGCCTCATTTCAGGGCCCTGAGAGATCCTACCCCTCGTTCTCACCACTATTCACACCTTAGTTTCCCCAGAGCCTCTCTCCTCTAATGCAGGTCTCACATCTCAGGAGATAGACAGCTGGGCTCTGCCAGCTTTCCCTGTGTAATAGTGCAGTGCCCCCTTCTGTCCAGAAGGTCTCCCCCTCCAGGGGATACGATATGGGCTGAGGTCACATGCTCCCTCCCCCTCAACACTTCCTTGTCCCCACCTCCTTTCTGATCCTTGATTTACCCTGAGCTGGATTAAGGTCTTTAGCAGCCTGGCAAGCTGAGAGGCTAAGGTGCCCCTGCCCACATCCACCCACATAAAATTCAATATTAAAGCCACCCTAAACCTTAACATCGTGTGAGGAAGTTCCACAAAGTTCTGATTTTTCCCAGGATGACTACTTCCTTGCTATTTTTAAAATACTAAGAATCAGACCTTAAAAAAACTCAAACCAAATCAAACACTCCGTTGCTGCGCTTTTACTGCCAGTGCCCTAAACACATGCTTAATCTGCCTATTGGGTAACCTGGCCTTGCCTGCACCCTCCCCTGTGCCAGAGCAGGACAGAGGCCTGGCCTGCAATGCAGGGCATTGGGCCACTCTGCCCAGAGACTCCCAGGGGAGAGGAAGCCTTGGGCCAATCAGCCCTCGCTGGGGACGTCACATCAGCAAAGCCCAGAAGATTCCACTTCCATGCCTGCCACAGGTTCACCTTCTCTCCAGCAGCACAACCAGGGCCGGCCTGGGCCCCCTTCCAGCCTTCCAGATTATTAAGGAAGGCTGGACTGTGTTAGTCCCCAGGCCTGCTGCCCTGCACCCCACACCTGTGGGCAGGTCTCTCAGCCCCAAGTTACTCACCCTCCCACTGTGAAGGAGGGACCGAGCCAATGCTAGAACTTCTTCTGCAGACTGGCTTTTCCAGATCCTGCTTGTAAACGCTGGTTTAAATAAACTGAGCATGTCTGAGAAAGAGAGGGTAGGAGGGTGCTGTGGTTGGAGACAAAGAAGGCAGGCAGAGGGCTATGGACCAGCAGGAAGGCCAGGCCTTCTTCGCACAGTCAGCGAGTAGCCCAGGGAAAGAGGGAAAGAGGAGGATGCTTTGGAGCTGCTAGAAAATTCCAAGTGGGAGGGACCTTTCAGGGCACTTCATTTCGCAGAGAGAGAGAACAGGCCTAGAGAGGGAAGAACAGGCCATTTCCACAGTCACCTGCAAACATGTGGCAGGTGGAACAGAGGCTCCTTGGCCTTGCCTCACTCCTCCCTTTTCCCTGAGTGAGACCTGAGGACAGCTCTCCACCTCCTGTCTGCTTCTTCCCTGAGCACTTCCTGACACAGACAGAGGCCCCTCCATATTCCCCACCTACCCGTATCCTGCTCACTCTCTCTCCCGTGATCCTGCAGCATCACAATCTCACAGCCCAGCTCTCAGGACGTGGCCGGCCTGGAGTGGGCACTCTCTGTGCATGATGTCATTTCATCCCCACAGGACCAAGGAGAGAGCTACTCCTGTCCTCCTTGTTGCGGGGTGTTGGTACTGAGGCACAGGGAGGGACTAGGACCCTCACCTAAGAAGAAACGGAGCTGGGGTTTGAACCTAAGTCTTTCTGCTGCAGGCCTGCGTTCTCCATCACCACATCATCTCAGCCCTTCCCATACTTCCAGCCCCTCGTCCCCCTGGCCTGCAGTCTGAGACAGTGGGTTTCAGGCCAGACTTCAGGGGTCTCCCTGGGGAGGGCAGGGGCTGTGGGTCCTCAGCCTGAAGCTGGTGTTTACCAATAGCCACTCTTGTTGAAAGGTTTGGGGAAGGAGGAAGGTTAAAGGCTGAGAGTGGAGTTTGAGATTTGTGTCTTGTTCTCTACCCGTTTTTTTAGTTTTAGCTTTGTCTCTGTTGCTCTGGGGGATTAAGGTTATATGTTTCCTCCTTCAACAAGTGCTTCCCCAGAAAAGGCTGTAAAATCAGAGATGAGATGTTTGTAGAGGGTTCATTCAGGGCCTGGGATTGGACAGAAGGGGATTCAGATTGCTTCTGTGCTAGTGATGTCAGAGAAGTCACTCTGAGCTTTGAATTTTTTCTGTCAAGTATAGAGAATAGTGCCTCCTTCAGAGCATTGTTTGCGTTGCCTGCCCTCGAGTCCTCTTTGACTCCTGGCAACCCTATGAATGACTGATGTCCACGATGTCCTGTCCTCAGTAGCCCTGCTCAGCATCGGAAAGGGGCTCAATTGAGACAATAGGTTATCATAAATGGTGAAGTCATCTGTAGTTGTCAATTATGATGCATCGATGCTATTATTTTCCTATAGGAAAAAGTTGGTTTCAGGGTTAGTGTAGGCAGTTGTGGGGGTGACAAGCTAAAGGCAGAGATGCTGTTGCTAAAGAGAATTTTACCTCTGAGCACCAGGTGAAGCTACAGATGGGTCAGGTATTTGTTTTACCTGTGCCCTGGGGGTACTGAGAAACTAGCTGTGCCTGGACTGCTGAGGGAGGAGCAGGTGTTCTCATGGCCTCGGGGTGGAATGCACCGCTTGCCCTTCCAGAGGGCGAGCCCCTAGGGCCTGTTTGGCACGGAGCACTGACAGTTCCCTTCCCAGCTGATTCCACCCCCAGGGCCTCCCAAAGAGGAGGGGCTCCTGACCTGTTTGGAGAGCTGACAGGCTGCACCTGTCAGGGATTCTTGTTTCCAATCAGCCCAGTAGCTGTGGGGAGATTGGGGGCTGGGGGAAGATATGCAGAACCTTCCCCTAAATGGAGCCAGGGGTCTATGGCTAGAGGAGGAGGGAGCTGCTACAGAATGAAGAGTGACACTGTCTCCCTGGGTTACATAATCATTTTCCGCAGCCCCCTGCAGAGCATGCACAAATGAAAACTTGGCATAGATTCCAAACTGGTTGAGGCAGGTTATCAAACCCGGAACTTTCCCTGCCTAACAGGAACGACCTGCCCCCTCCACTGAGCAGCCGCCTGGGTTATGGGGGAGAAATGAGAGGTGTCAACAGGCTCTCAGAGTTAGGAAACATGGATTGTCCTTGCTTTGTTTGGTCATCTGGTCAATTATCATTTATTTAGCATTCGGAATGTGGTCATAAATAAGCCAAAGTTCTTGTTGTTGATATGCTCATAGTCTAGTGGGGAAAAGTCCCAGAAACCCACAAATTGATAATGGAGGAGCAAACTGCTTTAGCTTAGGCAATTTGGCTTGGGTTTTGACAAATGAATAGGAGTTCAATGAGCAGGGTCAGGAAAGTCGTAGGTCTTACTTGTCTGTTGGTTTAAGATAAGAATCCATCCCTGCACAGAATACATGAGTGCTGGGAGGTGTCCTAAGGTCTCAGGAAAACAGGACTCAGGAATGAAGCCATTCTGGGTCTGAGGGGGAATCTCCCTGATACTGTAATGGTTTGGCTTCTGCCCCACTGGTCAGGCCTCTAGCTTCTCCCTGGGCTTGGCTTAAAGAAAATTTGATCCAGACCCAATTTCTTTCTCTGAGTCAGCCACCCAGTGCCCAGGAGCACAGAGGTCAAGGGAGGACAATTGAGTAGCGCTGCAGAGAGTCAATATACAGATGGGAGGCTCTCCCTCCTCCCTGCCCCCGCCCCCCTGCCCGCATCTCACCCACCAGGCACCCTTGTCTCTCTTAACTTGCTCTTGTCTGGTCCTGAAGCAGCCCCGTGGAGGTCCTGACCTGCCATTTTCTAGACCTCTCACTTGGCTCAGTGATTTAGGACCCAGACTCCTACATGGATGGCTCTCTCCAGTCCTTCCCTAGGTCCTGACCTTGCACAGACAACCTGATTGATCCTGCAGCCCCCTAAAGGACTCACAGATAAGTCCTGTTGGCTAGCAAAGGCCACCGTCCCAGGCCAGCTCTGTGTCCACAGGCACTCACCCACTGGAACATGGCCAAATCTGTGTTCACCATTTCCAGGACTGGATGGTCCAACTGCAGGGCAAAGCCTGTGAAGTGGGCACACCTGGCTGCTGGTGACCACAGCCCCTAGTTGCTTAAACAGCAGGGAACGCACATGTGCATAGGTCTGGTTTCAGCTGAATTTATGTGAATCTATCTATGGATGAGTTAAATGCATGTCCTGTTATCATGTATTATCTCTTTTCAAGTTAGATTTCTCCATGTGGCAAGTGAGAGTGGGCTTCCTCACCTATTTCATCAAAGGGCAAGTCAAGACACTGAAGAGTGATTTGTCCACAGTTTATTTATTTAACAGACACCTACGTCCCACCTATATTACCTGTCAATTATGACTCCAAGCACAGGGGATTCAAAACAAAGTTGCTTCCCTCAGGAAGCTTACATTCTGGTGGGGCAGAGCACAAATACATATATCAAAATGTGTCAGGTTGGGGCCGGCCGAGTGGTGCTGTGGATAACAGCTGGCTTGGGAAGCCAGCGGCCCCGGTTCAGATCCCACATATGAGGGCCAGTGCCACTGCCCTCTAAAAAAACAAAATGTGGTAGGTGGTGGTAAGTGCTAAGAAGATGTTTGGGGAGAGTGATTCACAGGTTGGGGAGAGTTATTTTATACAGGTGGTTCTAGAACATCCTGCAGGTGAGGTGACATCAGAAAAGAAACCTAGTATAGTCCTCCACAACTAGACTGAAGAACAAAAAGGACAGCAACTTGTCTGTTCCGCTTCCCCAATTCCCAAAAAAATCTTAAAAAAAAAAAAAAAAAAAAGAGAGAGACCTGGCATATATACGAGGCAAGAGTGTTCCAGGCCACTGGACAATGTCATCACAACCACATGGCACTGCACTGGTAATAGATACTAATCTATTAATCTGCCTGCCTCTCTTTCCTGCTTCCTGTAGCTAGGCAGTACCTCTCTGAAAGAAGGAATGACATTTACTCATCTTTGGATCTTCAGTTCTGAAGATGGTCCCAATGTTGTTTGCATGTTTCTGTCTTCCGTCTCAAAGGTCTTTTGAGACACTGAGTGCCCAGTCTGGCAACGGTGCCTGGGACAGAGGAGAACGTTTGTGGATTGACAGTTTTGCAGATAGAATGCATGATCAGAGGCCTGCCGCTGGGGGTGGGGCAGGGACCAGGACAGAAGTACATCCTAGCAGGGAGGCAGGAGTGATTTCCAATTTCAGCCTGTGTGGTTGATTTCTGTAGCATTGTGTTGTTGGTCTTCTACAGAAAAACAATTATAAACATCTATATTGTGCTGCCCACTGTTCTAAGCATACATGAATGTATTTAATCCTCATAAAAACCCTAGGTGACAGGTGCCCTTATTTTTTTTGAGAAATTTTAGTGGGGAACTGTGTTTTTCCAGGACCCATCAGCTCCAAGTCAAGCAGTTGTCTTCAATCTAGTTGTGGAGGGTGCAGCTCCTTGGCGCATGTGGGGATCGAATTGGCAACCTTGGTGCCATGAGCCTGCGCTCTAACTACCGGAGCTAACCAGCTGCCCCGACAGGTGCCCTATTATTATGCCCGTTTTACAGGCCAAGATTCTGAAGCACAGAGAGGTTAAGTGACTTAGCTAAGGTTGCACAGTCATTGGCAAAGCCCAGATGTAAACTCGGGTCCTCGTTCTTGTCCTTACCCCATAGACTGGTGCCGTAGATCTCTTATTGGGATGTTTGTGCCCTCAGTCCCTGGGATAAGCTAGAGGGTTTTTGAGACTCAATTTCCAGGAAGTTCAATATTAAGCAAAGATTCAGAAAAGAATCAAATATTTGATTACAGATAATTTAAGACATTTTTATACTGTGATGATGATAGATACGTTACAGTGAATAACACCAAAAACCAGATGAATTTTTAAGATTAGAAAGCGGAGAGACATTCTAGAAATGCTGTCCTGATGGTAGGTTGCAGGGTTTCTGTCCCCAGGCCCCCACCTCGGCCCCTGGACCAGGGTGAACTGTCATAGTCTGTGATTTCCAAATCCCAGCACGCACATGCACACACACACAGAGTCTCCAGTCACTGTGACTGTCTGGAGACACGTGTGGTGGTCCACGTCAGGCTGGGCTACAGGGGGAAGTGCCGCTTTCTGATTATCCTTCTATGGGCCTGGGCAGAGGGGCTGAGGGGGGTCAGGCAGGGAGGGGGCTCGGCCTTGGCTCGCCATAGGAGCTTGCACAGGGCTCAGAGTTTCTGATGTGTGCAGGTGGGATGGTGTAACAAGGCTGATTCCACATAACACCACCAATGATTCAGTAACACAGGAGGCAGGATGAATAACTTGTCCTCTGCACCCTACATACCCACCCAGCCTGGCATCCAATTTGCAGAGCATATCCTTGGATGCTCACTCCTGCAGACTGAGAGGTATGTTCTGTGGCCTGTGTTGTCCATGTGTCTGTGTACATCAAGCCGGGGATGCGTGTCCTCACCGCCACGTGCCAAAGAATGGGTCCCCTTGGGGAGAAAATGCCCACAGGAGTTTTAAAGGCAGAGCAAGACAAATGTAAGCTGACACTTCCACCCACTATTGACAAGATGCTGACGTGCCTTGCAGAGGATAGGCCTGGTAATTAATGTGCCAGCATCTTCATTGACAAAGCAAAAAAGCAAACACACAGTGAAGGGAGTGAGTCACACAGGGAGACAGTGGTGGTGGTGAAAGAAAAAGGGCAAGGATGTGTGGAGTATGTCTGGGGGACAAGAAGGGTGCAGGCAGGGTGAGCTGAGAGGGAGGGAGAGGGAGCAGAAGTATCTATGCGTCTGTGAGGAAATGTGTGTGTGAGAGAAAGAAAACGTGCAGGGATGTGTCTGAGAGAGAATGTAGGGTGGCGGGGGTGGGGGGGGTGGGGGGGTGGGGGGGGTTGTATGCGAGTGACTGACAGAATGTGGGAGAGAGAGGGAAATGAGCAAGGCTAGGGGCCCGTGGGTCTCTCTCTCCTCTCCCTCAGCCACAGGGGCTTCTGGAAAGCCCTGCAGTTTGGAGTGAGGGACATGCAAGGGAGGTGAGATTTCATTACCTTTCCCTTTGTGTGATGTTTTCGTGTTAGAAATGTAAGATTGGAGTTATAAATAATCCAGTCACAGCTGCAGCATCCTGGAGATTCATGGTGTAATACCAGGCAGCTTCGGCTGGGGGTGGGGTGTTATTTGCTTTATAAAGCCAGGATGAAAGGCTAACTCTACTGCACTTGGTCCTCCCAGCCCCAACGGGGTGGGGGGCGGTGGCGGGGTGGGGGGTGGAGTTATAGAAGCTCACAAATGCCTAGGCCCACCACCCTTTGTCCTGGGCAGTCTGGAGCTGAGTTCTGAGTAGGGAGCTTTGGGAAGTTTGGGGGGATCAGTGGGGCAGGGGGAGCAAGTGGGCAGTGGTGCATTCCCTGCCCTAGGGGACCCACTTTGCTCAGCTGCCTCAGACAAGGGGCAGGCTGGTCGTGCCTGGCGAGGCTGACAGGTGGCCCAGATGGAACCCAGCTCAGGCCTGATGACGAGGTCCCTGAGGCGAGGGACAATGGCCCACCATTCCTATTCTCCACCATGGCTTGGGGGACCTAATTCCACGCCTTGTCAGCAAAGACCACCAAGCTGTACTTGGTGCAAGACTCTGGGCAGGTCTGGGGGCGGGCGGGCAGCTGGGGGTGTTCTCCATCCTGAGAGAGGGTGCATACCCAGCTGGCCTGGGAAGGAGCCATTTATCAAGAGCTTTGGGGCTGCTGGCTGGGACTGTGACATCTAGCTCAGAGGCAGCCCGTGTGTCTAGGGCAGTGGCAGGGCAGGGAGGAGGTGTCTCAGTCTTCCCAGATCACATCCCAGCATCTGTCTCTAGCCCTGTTCTGAGAGTGGTGAGAGGAGGCAAGGAGAGGCATTTGGGGGCTCAGCCATAGGCTTGTCCTCAGGAGCCATGGGAGCTGGAAGAAGAGGAGGAGGGTGGAGGGTCTCAGGGAGAGGAGCTGGTTCAAGGCACCCCTGCAACATGCATTTGCCTCCCTGCAATTTCCCATCAGAGCACTTATCAGCTATGTCCCCCAGAAGCCCTAGGCCTCCTGAGTGCAGGGAACATGTACATATTGTTCTCACTGCAGCCCAGTGACTGCATGAGTCCTAGCTCCTGACTGCTGTGCATCAATTCCGCAGAAGGGTCAGACTCGGGTGCTGATGTGTGCACATGCCCAGTGGGCTGGATCCCAGGGAAGCGGTGTGTGGAGAGGGAGGGCCAGATGCACCCCACTTGGTTCCTTCCTGCCCATCCTCGGGCTGCCCCCCGCCCCTCCCGCCCCCGGGCTGGTGGAGCTTGTCACCTTAGTGGTCTCTGTGTTGCTTTTCTTCTAATTCCCTGAGCAAATATTGAACATCCAGAGAAACATCTGAACCCTGGGCCTTGGGGTGGGGATTGAGGTGGTGATGCAGTTGGCTCCTCCTTAGGGCAGCTCAGGCAAGAGAGACACACATCAGTTATAGGCTTCTGGCAGAGGGAGGTTGCACAGGAGGTGAGGGCGTCTGCCTAGGGGTCAGGAAGGGGCTCTTTCCTCAGAGGGTTCCTCCATGACTGTGGCCTTCCAAAGTAGCCACGTATGGATTGTGGCAGGGTCTTTTCTGGTGCCAGGGCAGTATGTCTTTCTGCAGCCTCTGTCCGGGAGTGGGGCACACACAGTAAATGGGACTCAGTCCCCTAGGGTGTCCCAGAAGCAGCTCAGCTGAAAACACAAATGACCTCAGAGCAAGCTTGCCTAACTTCATGAATGGCAGAAACGTGACATTCAGAAGGGTAACGGGAGGCCCCGAGGACCTCCCTGACGGCAGCTTACATGCATCCTCCCCTGATGCGCTGCTGGCGCCCCCGTCAGGGGACCACCCATCACTACATGCCTCATCAGTGTGTCCTGACCAGTGTCCCTTCTCACCAGCATCAGTTATGCCAGTCAGGGGTCTTATTTCAAACAGAAGCTTTGTTGGAGGGACTTGGGGATGTTTACAGCATCAGCAGGAAGTCTGGGGACCCAGCTTGAAAGATGGGCAGGATTGAAGAGATACTAGGCAGTCAGCACCGTTGCCAAGGTCACAGCACAGGGCAGCTTGCTTAGGATGCCTCTGCTGTCACCACCCCATGCCATCTACAGTGTGATGCTCATTCATTTTATGAGTCAGCTTGACTGGGCCACAAGATGCCCAGATATCTGATCAAACATGATTCTGGGTGTGTTGTGTGTGTGAGGGTGTTTCTGGATAAGATTCATGTTTGAATCTGTAGAGTGAGCAAAGCAGGTTGCCCTCCCTAATGGGGGTGGGCTTGCATAGAGCAAAAAGGCAGAGGAAAGGGGAATTTTCTCTCTCTGCCTACCGAGGAGGGCCATTGGTTAGCTCCTGCTCTTGGACTGGGACTTACATCATCAGCTTTCCTGGTCTTCAGGCCTTTGTTTTTGTTTTTGTTTTTTGTTTTTTTTTTGAGGGCAGTGTCACTGGCCCTCATATGTGGGACCGAACCAGGGCCGCTGGCTTCCCAGGCCAGCGCTTAACCACCGCGCCACTCGGCCGGCCCTATATACATTTTTTTTGTTTTTGTTTTTGTTTTTTTGGAAGAAAGGAATTTCTTTCTTTCTTTTTTTTTTTTTTTCCCAGCTGAGCCATCCTGCCACCTGTTGGCAGCTCAACGGCAACTCAGCTCGGGCTGGCCTCAAACAGCTGTTGCTCAGAGCTCAGCTCACACTCTTGAGCGAGCTCTTAACCAACTGAGCCACTCGGCCGGCCCCGAGGCCTTTGGATTCAGACTGAAACTTACACTGTTGGCCCATAAATACTCCTCAGGACCCAAAGTCCAGGAGGCTGACCTGTGTGGTGAACTCCATGCCTTTTGGTTTCTGGTTGGGTTTCTCTAATAGGAGGCACCACAGAGGAGACTGCAGGGTAGGAGGAAAGAAGTTGGGGGTATTTGCCCCCCTTGCTCCTTTCCTTTGCAGCTACGGCTCTCTCCAGCTTCCAGTCATCTCCCTCCCTGTCCCATCAGCGTCTTCACCATTCTCTTTGGTCCCCCTTAGCTCTGCCCACTCTTGGTAAATAGTCCCTTTTGGAAAGGCTCCTCAATTGCCCTGTTGGAGGGTAACACCTGTTTCCTGCGGGGACCTCCTCAAAACAGGGATTTTGGAGATTGGGGGGCGGGGGTGACAGAGGCCCAACAGATGCCCACACCATGGTGATGCAGGTGCACAGTGGAGGCAGGCAGCATGGTAAAGTGGAAAGAGCGTGAACTTTGGAGACGGGCCTACTAGGGTCGGAATTCTCAGCCCAACTCTTATTGCCTTTGAGAACTTGATCAGGTCCCTTAACCATGCTGACCCTTCTTTGCTCTTCATCTGGGAAATAAAAGTTAATCTTTATCTCATGGATTTGTTGTGAGAACTGAATGAGAGATTTATTAAGCACTTGACACTTAGGGGACCAGTGATGGCAAAAAGGACCCACCTCTGTGCCGGCTCCAATTGACCAGTAATGACTCCATGGAGCACTGTGTTGAGAAGAATTATTATTATTATTATTATTTTAATTTTTAAAAAAAATTATTTTATTTTATTGGGGAATTGGGGGAGGGGAACAGCATTTAGGGAATCGGGGAAGGGGAACAGAGAAGTTGCTGTCCTTTTGTTCTTCTGTCTAGTTGTGGAGACGTTGCTTCACTGGCCTATGTTGGTATTGTGATCATTGCGCTCTTCCCAGATGAGGCAGATCGGTTGCTGGTCATTGATGGCCGTTCACGGTGGCTCACAGGGCAGCTGACAGCTGCCGGCCACTCACTTTAGCCTATGGAAGCCCACTGCAGCCTACGCGGTCCCCGGCAACCCAGGGCAGCCCAGCTCCAGGTTGAGCTGTTGTTGACTATCTTAACTGTAGAGGGCAGCGTCACTGGCCCATGTGGGATCCGAACCAGGGCCCTGCTGCTCAGAGCTGGCGTTCCCAAGCCAACTCTTAACCAACTGAGTCACTCGGCCGGCCCCCAAGAAGAATTCTGATACCTCATCCTGGCCTGGAGGTGATGGATATGCTCCTTATTGGTTGGTGATGTCTGTCAGTGTGGACAGGGAAGTGGCAGTAAGATGTGCTTGCCTTCTCTGTAATATGCACTCAATGAAAACTATTGATTTTCATACTTCTTTGCTTCTTAGGAAGAGAAGTAGGATTCTGCTGGGGTCAGAAAGTCCAGGATCCTGTTTGGCCAGTGTCCATTCCCACCAGCACTGCCCAGGGCCTGAGTCATTGAGCCACTGCTCTTGGCATAGCACCTACTATGTGCCAGGCAGAAGTACACAAAGCAGATATGTTCTCTGCCCTGAAGGGGAGACAGACAAGTATAACCTAGGTCACTGTGGCTGGGCACAGAGCTGGAAGGGAGGAACCGCTGCAGAAGAGCCAGCCTTGGGGTGAGGAAGTGGCGGTGGAAGGGGAGCAGGTCTTGAGGAGATTTACCCAAAGTATATACCCCCCCCCATGCTCTGTGAGTCATTATGAGTATAGTGAGACCTGATTAATACTAGGGGTGGGTGGGTGGGTGGGTGGGCAGCAGTGGCTGAGTGAGGCACTGCAGAGTGGGGGTGGGGGGGACCCCAACGTGGTGAATGAAGGCTTTAATGCAGCCTCTGCATCAGTTTAATAACTGGCTGACCCAACCATCAGGTGCAATTTAGGGTAGAGCGGGCATTTGTTCTTGTATTTTCTTTCTCCAATGACTAAATAGGCTTGCAATGACTTCCTCCTCTTATAAAACCCCTTTTCCTCAGCCACCTCCCCTGCTAAGACCTGCTTTGCTTTGGAAAATGGGAAATGGTGTGTTTGTGTAGAAATGTGGGGCCGGCCGAGTGGCGCATTGGTTAAGAGCTGGTTTTGGGATACCAGCGGCCCCGGTTCGGGTCCCACAGATGAGGGCCAGTGACACTGCCCTCTACAGCTAACAACAGCTCCACCTGGAGCTGGGCTGCGTGAGTCCCAGCAACGGTGTAGGCTGCAGCCCCTGCTGCAGTGGGCTGCCATAGGCTACAGTGAGTGGCCGGCAGCCAGCGTGAGTGGCTGGCAGCCAGCGTGAGCTGCCAATAGCTGCGGTGAGCGACCATCCAGAGGCTGGCGACTGATCTGCCTCATCCGGGAAGAGTGCAATGACGATACCAACATGGGCCAGTGAAGCAATGTCCTCCGCAACTAGACTGAAGAACAAAAAGACAGCAACTTGTGTTTCCCTTCCCCAATTCCTCAACGCTGTTCCCCTCCCCCAATCCCCCAATTTAAGAAAAAAGAAAAGAAATGTGTGTAGATATATGTGTGTGTGTGTGTGTGCGTGTGTGAAAATATCTCATAAATGTGTGAGAAAGTGTATAAATGGTAATGTGTGCTTGCATGTGAATAAAAACATCTCTGCCTAGTGCCATGTATGGGAACATATGTGCATGAGACTTGTATGCCTCTGTTCATGTTGGGGAATATGGATGCATGCATGTAAACCTATGTCCAGAAGAGTCTGTGGGTGGTTAAGAGTGTGGGGGGCTGTGAGGTGTGTTTGCAGTATGCATGGGATTCTATGCAACTGGCCATCATGATTATCTTTGCAGGAGAGAACTTGTTGGGCTGAGGTATTTATATTAACCAGAGCAATAAAATGCCAAACTGATCTCCTTGCTTTCCCTCTTGTTCCCTTGTAATCCATTCTCCACCTAGCAGCCTATGTGAGCCTTTAACATGCAAGTCAAATCGTGCCACTTCTAAGCAGAAAACCCTCCAATGGCTTCCCACTGCATCTGGAATAAATCCAAGCGTCTGACTGTGGCCTACACCATGTGCCCCCACCCCAATCTTTGAACCATTGTGGCCTTATTTCCTGCTACTCCTCGGGCACCCCCTGCCTCAGCCACATAAGCAAGAGTCTTTGCATCCAATGTTCCTTCCCCTGGATCCCTTCGCTACCGGGTGCTGTCCTGGCTCCAGGTTTTAACCCAACATGATGACATTATCAGTGAGATCTTCTCTCACCTCCCAATTTAAATCAGCATTCCCCGTCTCTCTCTGTCCCATCACTGACTTCTTTTCTCCCCAGCACTAGGTCAATTGAGTCTGAAGCAGATGCTGAGACAGAGTTAGGCATGCACAGAGGTTAGTGGGGAGCAGCCCCTGAGAAGAAATAGGGGGAACCACCATTGGGTGGAGCAGGGTGGGGCCATCAGACCACAGTGCAGATCTGATAAGCTCTCCGCCAGCCCACTGGGGTGCCCGGAGCAAAGTCTCTCTATTAGAGGAGTCCTGAATTGGGTGGGAATGGCTAGACCCTATACCACATCTGGCTCCATCAAGGGTTGGAACCATCAACTCAAAAGCTGAGGTTCAAGAGAAAGACAAGCCACAGACAGGGAGAAAATATTTGCAAAAGACATATCTGATAAAGAACTGTCATCCAAAACATACAAAGAGTGGCAACAGGAACTCTTATTCATTGCTGGTGGGGATGCAAAACGGTACAGCCAGTGTGGAAGACAGTTTGGCAGTTTCTTACAAAACTAAACATATTCTTCCCATATGATCCGGCCATCATTCCCCTTGGTATTTACCCAAAGGAACTGAAACCTATGTCCACATTAAGACCTTCACACAGGTATTTATAGCATTTTAATCATAACTGCCAAAACTTGGAAGCAACCAAGATGGTCTTCAGTAGGTGAATGGATAAACAAACTTGGATACATCCAGACAATGGAATATCATTCAGCACTAAAAAAGAGTGCACTATCAGGCTATGAAAAGGCATGGAGCAATCTTAAATATGAAAGAAGTCAATCTAAAGAGGCTAAATATGCCATGATTCTATGTGACATTGTGGAAAAGGCAAAGCTATGGAACTGGTAAAAAGGTCAGTTGCCTGGGACTAAGTTGGGTGATGGGGCGGTGAATAGGTGGAGCACAGAGGATTTTCAGGGCAGTGAAACTATTCTGTATGATACTACAAATGTGGATGTATGTCATTATACATTTGGTCAAATCCATAGAATGTGCAACACTAAAAGTGAATCCTAGTGTAAACTATAGAGTTGGGGTGATAATGATGTTGTTGGTGTAGGTTCATGATTTGTAACAAATGTCCCACTCTGGTGGGGATCTTAAGGGTGGGGAGGTTATGTGTGTGTGTGTATTGGAGGGGGTACAGGGCAGGGATATACAGGAAATCTGTGTTACTTTCTGCTCAATTTTGTTGTGAACCTAAACATGCTCTAAAAAAAAAAGAAGTCTATTAAAAAAGAAAGAAAGAAAAGAAATCCTCAGGCATTCTCATTGGACTCCCTTCTCCTCTCTCCTCATCCGCATCCTTTCCATCTGCTGTCCAAGTGTTGTCTGACTTCCTCACCAGGGGGTCTGTTTGCTAGGCACGTCTGCCTGCCTGTCCTTTTCTTCTGTGGCTTGGCTGGATCCTTTGTTAGAGATTTTCCAGCCCAGGGGCTGGCCTGGCTGAGAACTTCATCTCTGCTGCTCCTCTGCCAACCTGGCAGTTCCCCACCCAGCCCCCTCCCCCTGACCTTCTACAAAGAATTTCACCAACAAATGACAGCTGAGATCTGCTCTGTGAGCCCTGTCCTGCTATACATATGTACGCTGTGGGTACACCCAGCCTAGGAGAAGAAAATCCAAGATTGGAGAGAGAAGAAAATCCTGGATAACTCATTAGCACCACCTCCAACCAAGCTTCATCTTGGCTTCAGACCAAAGTATGAGACAAACATCTCCCCTCTCTGCCTTCCAGGGACAAACCTGGGGGGAGCCCACAGGCTGTGTATCCTACTTCCATCTCCCAGGCCTTGACTAAGACTTCTAGAGACACTAAGCTCTGAAAAGACGAGGCCATCTCCACCCCCCATGAGCAGGACAAAAGAAAATCAGTACTAAGCCACAAAATAAGCATGAGGAAGTCCTTCAATGTTTTGAATTTTTTTAACGATGAATACTATGAAGTTTTGTATTTTTTGAAATATCAAATACAAAATTCTTAAAGTTTTGCTCCTGCTTTGCTGGTTCCCTGAGTGCGGTTGGGTCTGCATGTTGCTTTTCTCTGTCATCATCCTGCCTAACCGTCCTGTCCCTGCCCAGGCCTGCCAGGTGCTGAGGCTACAGAGGGTGGTTCCAGGGCTGACCGGGAGGACCTCGGGGGTTCTTCCATGAACATAGGCTGGTGTGAGGTGGTGGTGAGGCGGCACACAGTCAAGTTCTTACTTCATATTTCCTTGGGGCTGACGGAGGATGAGATAAGAAGGGCGCAGAGGGCACAGTCCTGAGTGGGCATTGGGAGGAGGCGTTCTCCTTGGGTAAGGTAGTCCGGCTTAGAAAATCAAACTTGAATCAAATCAACAGATAGCCACTGAAGTCCATACAAAAAAGCTGGCCTGGAGTGGAAGGGCAGGACTGGAGGCCAAGAATGGAGTCATATGCCCAAGGAAATGGCCTTGCGCTCTTCTATCTTGCGGGTGGCTCAGATGGTGGAACAGACCAAGTATCCACTGGGGTGCTGCCCATCAGCTCAGGTACATTCCCTCCTGTAAGTGTTGGAGGATTACAAATGAGAAAACGGAAGCCAAGGTCACATGCCTGGTGATGGAAGAGCCTGTCTCTCTCACTGGGTCAGTATTGAGATTTTGCTTCACCGTGTCCCCCAGGGTGCAGAGCCTGGGGCTCCTCATCTGTTAATTGTATCATCGTCTGACTCCTTCCAAGGCTGGAGGGAAAGGTGAGCTGCCTACAGGCATTTATGTCATAAAGGCACATTTAGACCTACTATGTGCTGGGCATGCAGTTATATGCTTCAAATACATGTGTTATCCACACAGCATCTTTGCAATGTGGGCACTACGGGCCCATTCTGTAGATGAGCTTAGAAAAGGAAAGGGACTTACCCATAGTGACACAGAGAGAACATAGTGGGGACTTCTGGCCCACTGGAGGGAGAAGCTGTGTGAGTGTAGAGCCCGCTGGCTTTCAGCTATTACCCCAGGTCACAGCATCTAGTCAGTGACTGGTGTATCATAGGCAAGGAATAAATATCTAGTAAAAGAATGAATTAATAAATGATCGATGAATTCCTTCTGGCCCCAAATCTGTTTTTTTCCTGGTTTGCACCTAGTGTGGAGATCTGGGAGCTGAAAGCAGAAAAGCCCTGGTATTCCTGGTGGGAACCCTCCCCCCCGGGCAGTGCTGGGCAGAGAACCCTGGGTGAGCGGCCACAGAAGAGCGGGGCCTCCTGGCTTGGCCCGCACAGGGACCCCTGGCTCTCCCCTTGCCGTACACAGCCACTTCTGGTGGCCACATGCAGTCCAAGGAAGGTTTTCACTGCAGAATAAACATATGGGATGTACACCCAGTGATTCAGAAGATTCTGCTGTTCTGGCCTCCCTTTTCCCAGAAAACATGCCGTTGCCATGGCAACCAGCCTCACCAATCCAGAGCCTGCTGAGGGCATCCCAATTAACCCCTTTTTGGCAAAGCAGGGTCCTCAGTTCTGCTCACTCCCCTGTCCACATGGCCTGGATGCCCATAACATTGACGCCCACAGGCCACCAGAAGAGGCAAGGGGGCGCTGTAGGCAGAAGTGTAGGCTTCAGGGGTCAGACAGCCTTTTGAGTCAGCTGTGTGAATTTGAACACGCCAATAAAACTTGGAAGCCTCAGTTTGCTCTTCTGCAAAGCGGACCTGAAGGTGTATGTTCCATCACAGGGTTGCTGTAACGGTTGGCTGAGGAATGCACAGCAACGCCTAGCAGGATACTTTGCACAGAGTGAGCTGTAGTAAATGCCAGTTGCGAAGTCGCTGCACATAGCCAGTCTGCTCCTCTTACTGCAGGGCTCCAGGCATGTCAGGGGGAGGGCACACACCATCACAGACACACAGAGCAGTGATTCATTTGGAGAAAAGGAAGCCTACAGCCACTCAAATTGTACCAAGTCTGGAGGTTGCCCTGGGAGATCCCCATCAAACAGCCCATTCATTCACCTTGAATTCAAACCTCTCCACTCTTTGCTGAGTTCTGGGACTCCCAGATGAGAAACCAAGACAGACAGAAGGAAGCTGGTGGAGAAGGCGGTGGGTCTGTGTCCACAGACAGCTGGGCTGAGTGGGGGGAGGGGGAGAAGATGCCGCTGGGCTTGGATGCTCTGGAGGTCAACTGGGTAGCCCGTGGGCGTGGGGCCACCTGCTGTCAACTCCATTGAGCAAAAAGGTCCCTAGGGGAAGTGACAGCAGAGAGTCCAGCAGACAAGGCATTATTAATGGCCACTGTTTATTGAGGGTCAGCCAGGGGCCAGAGTGATGAACACAAATAAGGCCACATTTCCTTTACCCACTGCTTAAAGCGCGTTGATGGCTCCTCCTTGCTGTTGTCACCGCGACCCAAACCCTCAGTATGGCTTGGCCCCTGCCCACCTCTCAGCTCACTGTACTCCCAGCCACATTGCCCCCAGTACTCAGGCTTTCTTTGATTTTGGTTTTTGTTTTCAAATGAATATGCTTGTCCAGCATCAGGGATTTTGCACACACCATTACCTGGAATGCTCATTGACGGTATTTTATCAACAAGATACACACTTTACAAAACCAACGTTTTACTCTGAAAATTTCAGACTACATAAAATATTGCAAAAACACACACACACAAAATCCAGTACAAATAATTACCACATTCCCTTCACTGGGGTTCCCCAAATGTTATCTTTTTACCACATTTACTTTTGTATTGGTGTGCCTGACACTAGAGGTATCTCTAGTTGTCCAACTAATGTCCTTTATAGCAGAAGAAGAAAAATTTTCTGCTCAATGTACTATGTAAATATCTTGTTCTGTAACACCCACTTGTTGTAGCATCCATTTATGATTCCTGCCTAAAACAATATGACGATGATTAACAAATGATAGTTTTCCAATTCAATCATTTTTCTACATTTGTTCCTTAGCATTCTTTGTTAAGGAAAAGCGTTCTTTTCTTTTCCATTCATCTGACTATTTGTGTATTTATTTGGCAGATGGACTCATGGGTTGTTATTTTATTCTTTGGTTTATATATAATCTCTAACTCTCATTATTTATTTCAGCGCTCAAATTATGCCAAATTTGTCTAGGAGAAACCCCTTGAAGCTGGCTCTCATTCTTACTTTCAAGTCCCTATTATTTATTAATTGGTTTTAGCACATTGTCACTTTCTGGCACAACAAGATATTTCAGGGTCATCTTGTCCTTTCCCAAGCCACCCCTGGAATGTGCTGTTTTCCCAAAGTGCTCTGGCTCCTTTTAGTGGAAAATGGTGTTTAGAAACCAAGATCTAGAAATGAGGGGTGCTCTGTGCTTCTGGGGAAGATGCTCCTTTTAAGGTTTTGATAACAGGATGCATTTTACACACTGCGGTGTCCAACAACCCCCCAGCTTGGCATTTGGCTCATTTCCTCCTGGCCACTCTTCGATTCAGCCGAAGTCTCTGTCTAGCAGGAAGCACTCAGCCAGGACCCCTTCCTCACCCTTCTTGCCCTTTTCTCTGCCTGGTCCACCTGACCTTCTTGTCCTGTTTCCTCTTTCAACGGAACCAGAGCCTTGGAGCCTACCTGCTCCCGGCTCAGGGGTTTCCCACCAGGCAAGCTTGCTGTAGGGCAAGGTAGATCTCTCTTGGATTTCACGGTATTTTGATCTCTGCCATTACAGGCCCTTCTTTGTTTTACATTGGGTGGGAGATAGGAAACTCCTCTGAGACTGAAGGAAAACCTAAAAGAGCTCTTTCAATAAGCACAAAATAACATTTCTAAGGATAAGAAGGTATGGTGTCACAGTTAACTGGCAGAGTTCTTCTTTCTTGGTGTTATCTAAAATAACAGTGTGTTGACAATCAGTAGTGTTTTAGATTCAATGGAATGGATCACACCTAGTTATCCTTCAAAACCGAGCTCACACAAATTCCTATGTTACACAATGGGTAACATAGATATTGGGGTCACTGTTGGTTAATATCTGTCTGAAGACCCCATGAGCATGCCCTCCTGTCTGTCTCTCTTGTGTTCATGGCTGTAGCATCATGGCTGGCACATTGTAGGTGCCCAATAAAAGTTTGTTGAATCAATGACTGAATTAATTTCAGTCAGCAAGCCTGCAAAGCAGAAATGTATCTCCCTACTTTACAGATGGGGAGACTGAGGCTTTCAGAGCCCAGGTTTGTTCTATGTTGTTCCATCAGTAAGTGGTGAAATGGGGATTCAAACCTGGATTTGTTGGAGTCCAACATCTGTGCAAGGTGTTTCAATGAGGGAAATGGTTTTAGCAGAGAATTGAGTTTTTATTCCCATGAGGCATTTGGTCCCCAAAGGAGTGTCTAAGTTCTTAGAACTTAGGGCAGCACAAATATGATCCAGGAGAGAGCATATGACAGGGGCTGGTCCAGCAAAACTGGCTTCCTGGGGCCCTCTGGGTGGCCACAGCCACTCAGCTTATCCTTTGCCATGCTCCCACTGGGTAGGCCTGGACTTCCCTGCCCCCATATGGGAGGGCCAGGCAGAGATATGGGTCAGGAGGTTGGTCCCAGGCATAGGTCCTGACCCCGAGCTCTGTCTGACTAGCCCTGGGTTCCGCCATGGTGCCCTCTATACAGAGAACACTCTTCCCTCAAGAGCTTTACCATCTCACCTTCTGGATGAGGACTAAGGCCCAAAAACGTTAAGCAACTTGCCCAAGGTCAAGATTGGGAATTTGAACTTCTTGAGTATAGGTTCATAACCACTGCACTCCACTATCTGAAATTCCACCCTCAGCTATCCATCCTCTCTCTGGTATGCACACACCACAGAAGATGGCCTTGGGACAAGGGCACATTCGTGTAAAAGTGAAGGACGGGGCCAGCCAGGTTGCAGACCTACCCAGATGTTTTTGCAGATTTCCAGTCCCACCCACACCTGCTGAGTCTGAATCTCCAACAAAAGGTTGGGAGGGGTGGAGGAGCTGGAGGGGTTCAAAAGGGCCATGGACAGGTCTCTAACAGAGGATGCCCAGGCAGGCCCTGTGCTGTGCACTATGACAGAATGGCAGTCTGACAGGCAGGGACAGCCCCCTGTGGGAGGAGAGGGTGAGATGAGCTGGGATGGGGTTGTCTAGCAATGAGGCAATGACCATGGCCGCTTGAAACAGGTCTCAGCTTGGACCCAGCTTATGCTCTGGAGTGTATCTGGGGTCTGTGATTTAGAGGCTATCCATCTGGTAAGCAAAGGGTTGGAAGAATCAGCAGGAAGAGAACCTGCCCAGCAATGCCCTTTACCTGTCCCTACTCCTACATCCACCCCTGGGGGAAGCTTGTGGAAGTGGGGTGGGGGATGTTCATGGTGGGCAAAATTCGGTTCTGGGCAGGCACGGGTTAGCTCTAGTCTGCCTACTGGCCAGCTGGAGGGCTCCAGGGACAGGCCCAGGCAGCCTCCAGTCAGCACACCGCTGGCTTGTCCCCTCCCCTCCTCACTGCCCCAGGGTCAGCCTTGAGCTCACCAATAGACCAGATACACACCCAGGCCTGCAGCCACATCTCACAGGTGAGAGGGGCTGCAGGTTACTTCCAAACACCTCCCAGTGCTCAGGCAGGCCTGGGGTTCCTAGAAGGAAAAGTGGTAAGGGCAGTGCCCCAGCGTGTTATTCCTGGGAGGCCACGCCCTTGCTTCATTGTGGTGAGGAGTACCCCAGAAATGAGAGGCCAGTGTGCTCATTCAAGATGGCTTTAAAATGAACTCCTGGCCAGAGGTCCTGGCACTATGCCCCCTGCTTTGGACACACAATACAGCTTACGTAGAGCTTAAATACACACTCACCTGCGACCTGAGGAATCTGCTTCCAGGCCTGTGCCTGCAGGTATCACATTTTCCAGAGGCTGTGTCAACCCCTGTGAGCATACCCAAGCTGTGTTCACATCTGCATTGGTATGCACACTCACACCTATGAGAGTATAGCTGAGCCTCCAGCCTGCCCAGTTTTCTAAATCAGGCATCCATGGTGACAGAAAGAGCATCATGTCAATATCATGCAGTCATCTCTTACTGAGGTGGAGACAGCGGGAAGAGAAACTGCCCAGTGCTGCTCAAACGGAGAGCGATGCTTTCCTTCCCTTCCCCACTTCCTCTCCACACAGCCTGCACCTCACTCTGGGAGTCACTGGGATGGGGAGTGTGGCAGCTGGTGTAAGACCCCAGGAGCTCAGTGAAGGGTGGGAGCTTTCCCCAGCCTCGCCCCTGTCTCTCGAGACAGATCCAGCACCTTTTAGTCTGCTGGCAGCCACTGTGTACTCCTAGCATCTCACAGGTGAGAGGGGCTGCAGGTTACTTCCAAACTCCTCCTCCTCCTCCTCCTTCTTTTCTTCCTCCTCCTCCTCCTCTTCCTCCTCCTCCTCCTCCTCCTTCTTTTCTTCCTCCTCCTCCTCCTGCTCCCTCCTCCAACCTTCTGATTTTGAAGGGCAGCTGTGCGGAGCCAACTGCATCCCCTCCCTTACATTTGGATTCCAAAATCCTGAGGATGTGAAGTGGGCCAAACATCCTTCTCCCCTCCCTTCCCAAAGCTCTCTTCAGCACCACGGTTTTTTTTTTTGTTTTTTTTTTTTAGATTTTATTGGGGAATTGGGGGAGGGGAACAGCCAAGTTGTTGTTCTTCCATCTTCGTCGTGGAGGGCGCCCGTCGCTATCTGGCTTCCCATCGCCAGCTCATGGCCTGTAAGCTCAAGGTACTGTGTTCAGTCTTAGTTGCGGGTGGGCGTAGCCACCATCCCAGGCGGAAGTCGAACCTGGCAGCCTTGTTGTTAAGAGTGCACGTTCTATCCTCTGAGCCATCCGGGCAGCAGCTCAGCTCAAGGTGCCTAGTTCAGTCTTAGTTGCGGGTGGTGTAGCCCACTATCGAACAGGCAATCTTGCTGTTACACCAGCTGAGCCATCCTGCCACCTGTTGGCAGCTCAGCGACAGCTCAGCTCGGGTGCAGTGTCACTGGCCCAAGTGGGAATCAAACCGGCGGTCCTGTTGCTCAGAGTTCATGCTCTGAAGCCAACTCTTAACCACTGAGCCACTCAGCCAGCCCAGCACCACCATTTTAATCTCTGCTCTGTACAAGAAACCCATAGATTGAGAAAATCATAAGTCCTGATGGAGGAAAAGGGCTGGCAAAGTTCATTCAGTCATTTCACTCGACAGGTATTTATTGGGCATCTACTGTGTGCCAGGTGCTGGGGAGACAGCAGTGACCAAATGAGATAGCCTTTGCTCTCATGGAGGTACTGACTATGGAAAACAGGAGGCCGTCTTTGGGGGCCGTTCTGTCTTTCTACGTCTATTGATGGTGAACAGTTGTCCCCGGTCTCATCTTGGGAGCCTGGGAAACAACAGGCAGGGCTCAACGCTGCTAGTGAACCTTTGTTTTCTATAGAGCCCCTTCTCTGCTGGGCCTTGTCCTCCACTTGTCCCAGAGCCTCTGGACGTTTCCCCTGGGCAGCTGTCTCACCCTGCCCCCTCCCTCCCATCTTGCCTTTCTTCCTCTCTTCCCTACATTTGGGCACTGGCCATGGTTCTCAGTCCTGGCTGGCCATCCACAGCCCAGGAGAACTTTCGTAAAGCACAGGCCCCACCCAGGATGGTCAGATTCTGCAGGTGCAGGGGTGGGTCCAGGCCTCTGGGTATTTTTAAGCTCTTCAGGTGTTTCTGAGGCAATTCCAGGTTGAGATCTTGGCTCTACCAAGGGCCAGCAGGAAAGACCTAAGAGCACTTTCCCCTAGTTTTGACTTGGAGCTTGAAGCACTGAGGGGTGGGCCTAGGAGCTTCTGAAGGAGACTAGGCACCTCAAAGCCAGAGGAGGCAGAACTGAGCCCAGCAGATCCAAGGTGGATGTTCAGTTGTGGGGGTGGTGACCCTCTACCTCTTTCCCAGGCCACTCCCAGCCCTCTGTCCCCTAAAACCTGCAGAGGGTTCCTGGGGCAGAGCTCAGATCTCTGAGGTTAAGGAGGAGAAGGTGGAGGAGGAACAGAATGGGACAGCTCTATCTTTCTCTCTTTTCGCTCTTAAATCCAGGTCATCTTTCAAGGCACAGTTCAAATTTTACCTCCTCCAGGAAGCCCTGTATGATTGCCCAGATGACAACCTACCAAGTTCTTCATAGATTTCCACAGGGATTTCATTTGGATTTACTTTGTATACTTGACTCATCAAACTTAGATTTGGAAATGACCATGAACTTGGCTGAATCTTCTCTACCTCGGGCAAGCCTACATGCACATCTCATACATGTGTATACCTTGATCTGAGACCACAGGCCCCGAAACCTGGGGCCACCTTCCAGTACAGGAGCACAATTTCTTTGATCACATCATTCCTATGGAGGGAGGGCAGGGCCTGGAGCTCCTCAATGACTGGGAACATGGCTCCCTTGGGCCCCTCTGACCCCCAGCCCCGTGCCAGGATTCTGGCTGCTGGGGGAACCAGGTGACAATCAGCCTTATCCAGAGGGACTGAATGCTTCAACCAGAAAATCTGCAGCATGATTCTGGGCACAAAGCCCTCTGTGTAGATGTGGGAGGCCAGATCAGGGCTCAGCTGTGAAACGATTGTGAAGCTTCTTCCTCCCTCTCCCCATGTAACACAGGAAAAACCACAACAAAAAAAGTAAAGAAGCCCAATAAAGATTATGATTTTCCCCATGATGACCTTTTCATTTTTTAAATACCACATTCTAAAAATGTCTTCACTTTTTTTGGCATCTTGCTTTGCTGGTGACCTCAGCAGTGTGTGTTTCTGTGTGTATTGGGAAATCCAGCTTTATATGTGTGTGTGCATAGGTTTCCATCCGTGGGTTATGTATGCACACAGCATGTGTACATCACATCACATCACATCACATCACATCACATCACATCACATTGACTAGTGTTTCTCAACCATGGCTGCACATTGGGAACAGGTAGGAAGTACAAGAATCCCAGTGCTCAGGAGGCCCCAGTTAAAAATTAAAAAGAACATCTGGGGTAGGATGCCAGTGTCAGTAGCTTTCAAATCTCCCCTGGTGATTCTAAAGTCCCATCATAGTTGAGGGTCACAGCTGAGATGGTGGCTTGCCTGATGGAATTCCTTCATTGTGCAGTTAACAAGAGTGAGCATTCAGGCTCTGAGATTGTTAAGGGAAGGCCCTTGCAAAGCAGCAGGTGGCACAGGCTTCACCTAGATGCAGTGTTCTCACCTAGGAAGTGAGACCGGTGGACAACACCAAGCACCTTCTCTAGACTCCTGCCCAATTCTTTGGAAATTCTGTGACTGCTATGGATGTGTCCAGGAAAGAGAGAAAGAAATATGCTCTCAGGACTACAGGCTGAGGCGTCCTGGAGTTCTGAGCATCTGCTGGGCCACAGCTACTTCTCTTTTTATGATGGGTATGAACCAAGGGGACTACTGCCCACCCCCCACAGGAGCAGACAGTTGCCCGGTGTGAGCTGCTGGGAAGCTGGGATTAGGGATGGATTAGTGAGTGTGGTTTGGAGGGGCTCTGCAGTCTTCCAGCCAGCTCAGGAGGTTCAAAGATAGCAAATGGTAGAAGGAGCAGACAAGATTTTGTGTGGAAGGGACAGGGAGATGAAGGAGAGAGACAGTTGGCAAGCTCTGCTTGGGCCATGAAAAGTTCATTGATTAATTACTAATTTCTTTTTCAAGTTTAATTACAAAACTGAGATATCCATATAAAAATTTGGACAATATTGAATCGTACGGATAAAAAAATGGAAAATTCTTCCTCTCCTCCCATTTCCTTCCTAATTCTTTTATTTTTTTTTTAAAGATTTTATTGGGGAATTGGGGGAGGGGTGCAGCCTTGGGGAATCGGGGGAGGGGAACAGACAAGTTGCTCTCTTTTTGTTCTTCAGTCTAGTTGCGGAAGATGTTGCTTCACTGGCCCATGTTGATATTGTCATTGCGCTCTTCCCGGATGACGCAGATCGGTCGCCGGCCTCTGGATGGTCGCTCACCGCAGCTATTGGCAGCTCACGGCTGGCTGCCGGCCACTCACTGTAGCCCATGGCAGCCCACTGCAGCAGGGGC
The DNA here is from genome assembly GCA_033961575.1 of Aselliscus stoliczkanus. Taxonomy (NCBI): domain Eukaryota; kingdom Metazoa; phylum Chordata; class Mammalia; order Chiroptera; family Hipposideridae; genus Aselliscus; species Aselliscus stoliczkanus. The sequence goes on along the minus strand of CM066732.1, from coordinate 139,456,963 downwards.
TGCAGCCTACACCATCGCCAGGGCTCACATAGCCCAGCTGCAGGTGGAGCTGTTGTTAGCTGTAGAGGGCAGTGTCATTGGCCCTCATACGTGGGATCCGAACCGGGGCCACTGGCATCCCAAAACCAGCTCTTAACCAATGCGCCACTCGACCGGCCCTTTCCTTCCTAATTCTATCATCACTTTGGTGTACCATTGAATAATATGGGAGTTAGGGGTGCCAACACTCTGTGTACTTAAAAATCTGTGTATAACTTTTGACTCCCCACCCCATTTTTTTTTTTTAAAGATGTTATTGGGGAATTGGGGGAGGGGAACAGACAAATTGTTGTCCTTTGGTTCTTCAGTCTAGTTATGGAGGATACAGCTTCACTGGCCCATGTTGGTATTATGATCATTTCACTCTTCTCGGGTGAGGCAGTAGGTCGCCAGCTGTTGGACGGCCGCTCACGGCAACTCACAGCAGCTCTTGCAGCTGCTGGCCTCTCACGCTGGCTGCCGGCCACTCACGGTAGCTTACTGCAGCCCACTACAGCCCCACTGCAGCCTACGCTGTCGCCAGCAACTCACAGCAGCCCAGCTCCAGGTCGAGCTGTTGTTCACCATCTTAGCTGTAGAGGGCACAGCGTTACTGGCCCACGTGGGATCCGAACCAGGGCCATACTGCTAAGAGCTGGCACTCCCAAGTCAACACTTAAACAACTGAGCCACTCTGCCAGCCCCTGATTCCCCCAAAACTTAACTATAGTCTCTTAACTATTGGTTCCAGGACCAGCTCCCCGCCCCATAGGTACCAAAATCTATGGATGCTCAAGTCCCTTATATAAAACAGCATAGAACAATGTATATAGTCAGCCCTCTGCATCTATGGTTGGTTAAATCAACAGATACAAAACCCAGGGAGATGGAGGATTGACTATATATTTATTGAAAAAAATCCTAGTATAAGTAGACCCATGCGGTTCAAACTTGTGTTGCTCAAGGGACAACTGTATATCCTTGTAGACCATTTTCTATATATACATGTTTTCTGTACACATTGTTTTTATTGTTTTTTTCAAAAACACTTGGGTTATACTCCACATATTATTTGGCAACTTGTCTTTTAAACAGGATGACATGGACATCATCTGTGCCTGTTTATAAGTGCTTTATTCCTCCTGACAGCTGCAGGAATTCTATCACCTGTTAGAACTGATGGGCATGCTGCAGTCAGAACACTTGTTCAAGTAGTTCTGTAGGATACTTTTCTAAAAGTGCGACGGTTACTTCTAAGAGTATGTGCATTCAGAAACAGGATGGATTTTATCCAGCTGTCCCCCCAACAGTACTGCAGTTCCACCACAGTACCCTCTTTCTCATAACCTCATTGGCAATAAGTATTATGACTCCTTTATAGATTCCCCAATGTAAATGGGGCATGTAAATAGAGGCTAAACAAACTGTGGTCCTGGAGGGCTCCTTCAGCCTTCAGTTTCCTGCTTTCCAAGTGAGATACAGTGTGGAGGGAAGGGGAGTAGTTTCTGCCAGCAGCATGCAAAGGAGAAACAGGCTGGGGCTGCCACCCTTGAGGTAGTCGTGGGAAGGGGTTCAGTGACAAGAGGGGCTTGATGCCAGCACATTGCCTGGGACCCAGCAGCCGCACCCAAGATAGGTCATTTCACTTCATGATATATGTCTTTTTTTTTTTTTTTTAGATTTTATTTATTTATTTATTTATTTATTTATTTATTTATTTATTTTTGAGGGCAGTGTCACTGGCCCTCACGTGGGACCCGAACCGGGGCCGCTGGCCTCCCAAGCCAGTGCCCAACCACCGCGCCACTCAGCCGGCGCGATATATGTCTTTTGATGTATGGTCTTTGGAAAGACCACTCAGTGGTCTATCCACTCAGTGTTTGCAACCCTCCACCCTTCACGAGCTCTAGGGTTTTCCCACAGGGGACAGCTCTAGCCCTCCATCCTCAAGCCACACTATCCAAGGCAAAGGAGAATATGTACTCTATAGCTCTAAGGGGGGGGGGTGACTCATCCCCGGAAACCAGCAAACCACAGTATCTTCTGCATGGCCCTGCCACTTGCCTTTTTCATTTTAATGTTCTGCCATAGGCACACAGTTCCGGGTCACTGTACACACATCATTTGATGTGCCCTCCCCATATGCCTCACCAGCACCATGCATCAAGCCCCAGAGCCTCAATCCACTATTTCTAATCACTTGATTACATCTCTGTATCATTCAGGCTTCTAGAAGCTGTGCGTGTAGGGACCTTGCCCGTGTGCTATCACTGCATACTTGACGCCTGGAACAGAATGCCTCCCATAAATATTTGTTGACTGTGGATGAATCAAGACCCAACTATTTGGGTGCAGCCCAGGGCTGCTGCAACGGCCCCCACCTTGAGAAAGGGCCGCAGGGTAAGAAGCTGACAGCGAAGTGAGAGCGACTAGAAAGTGAAAGTAAAGTGAGAGGAGGGGCGGGACCAAGAGTTCATTCAAGCCAGTCTATCGACAGAGCCTAGTGTGGGAGGTGTTGGGATAGGCTGGGGGCGCTGTGGGCGGGGAGGCAGCGGACTAAAAAGAGAGAAAATACGTTTTGTAATTAGTCATTGCTCCCTGGGGTGATGCTGGGAGTTTTCACCGGAGGTGGGTAGACCAGATTTGCAAAATGACAAACAGGGGCTAACCACCGGTTGGGGCCACAATGGGGCTTCCGGTCCTGGTGGCAGACGTGGAGCTTTCTAGTTTTTTTTCTCTGTCCCGTCCCACTACATTCAAGATTCTGCCAAGTAGTGGAACTAGGAGGGCAAGGCTTCTGAGGATAGACTTTCCCAGGGGCCAAACCTGCCTTTCTCGACTTCCTCAGCTAGCCTCTCCCCTCTGCTGGCCTCTCCCCTCTGGCTTGTTTTTAGGATCAGAAATGGGGCACGGTGGCACATACCACGTGGAAGAGGCTCAAAAATGACCTTGTGTCCAAAAATCTTGACCGACTTGCCCCAAGGTTCTTGAGAAACATGGAAACATTCTGGGGAGAGGAAATCTGGATCAAAGCCCCATCCCTCTCTCCCTTGCTAAAGAAAGCAGCAAAGGGGCTGGAGCACATTGAAATTTAACAAGGGATGGCTCATTCCGTGCTTAGGAAAGTGGAGGGTACTTGTCCCCCACAGACACTCCTGGGGATGCTGGAATCAAATGTTAGGACCAAGATCGCTGCTCCTCACGCACACAAAGGGCACACGCTAGGCTTCACTACTTGCTTTTCCAGAGCAGTTGCTTTCAAACTTTTAAAACCACAACCCACAGTAAGAAATGCATTTCACATCTCAACCCGTTACTCAGATGAGTGTTTACATACGCTGAAACAAAAGTTTTACCAACTGTAACTTATGCTTATGATTTTCCATTCTATTTCTTTTTCAAAAAAAATTCTGGGTGCAATCCACTAAATTGATTTCATGGCCCACTAATGAGTCTCAACCCACACGTAGAAAGCACGCTGCTCTGGGGCAGTCAATTCTTCACTAAGAGGGGTCTTCACTCCCTAAAAGCTGGAAGTTGCTTCCCAGTGTTCCTGGAAAGTTCCTCCCTGCATGCTCTCCTTATGGGACACCCTATACCAGACTTGTAGTCTCTGAAGTGACTACCTTTGTCAGTTCACTCCATCTGTTCCAATCAGACTTTCACTGACCCTCCCATCCACCCCCCTGCAGACCCTCAGGGGCCCCATGGTAGGTGCAAGGAGCCCTGTTCCTGGCAGATTGTCTGAGATAAGGGTAAGGGCCCAGGAGGCCCCCAGGTTCACATCCAGTGGGCTGCAAGAATCCTGCAAGAATCAAACACTTCACTTAAGCAACGTAAACAATGAGGGGTTAGTAAAATCACACCCCAAGAAGCCCAAAGGTAGGTGGTACTGGACTTGGTTTATTAAGTGATCATGTGGCCTGTTTATTTCCCTGTTGTCTTCTCTGAACCTTTGAAAATGTGCTTCTCTACCTACCTCAGTCTCAGTGTGACAACAGTGCTATGTTAAAGGGCTTTTGTGGGTAGCAGGAAAAGGGAAGGGTGGGGCCTGGGTTTCAGCGTCTGGGCAAATGAGTGAGTCACTGAGTGGTTGGGCCCCTTCAGCCCCATGTAAGGACAGGCTGCAGCCGCCCACTGTCAGCCCGGACTGTGTCTGGACAGAAATGGGCATGTCTGCAGCGGGCCTCGCCTAGTGCTCGGATAACCCTGTGCATTGCGAATCAGGAAGGCCAGATATGCTTATCATCCCTTTTCTCCTCATGAGCCACAGGCCCCCAAAATGGAAACGACTCCGAGCCTTACCTACAAATCCAGGTCCAAGCAGAGCAGAGAACCCAGCATCCTGTCTCCAGCTCAGTCCTGGAGTCCCTGGAGCAGGAAAGGCCAATCAGAAATAAAAGAAGCTCTCTGGTGCCACTTCTACTTTGGGCTTTTTCTGAGTCCTATCTCCAGGCACCTTATGCGGGCTCCTTCTGCCTACACACCTGTTGTCTGTTGGTTTTCCCGAGGAGAGCTGGGAGGCAGGGCAGGGACAGGGCCTGGTGGTGGCAGGGTCTCTCCTGGTGTCTCGGTCTTCGGTAGCATCTGATAGCAGAGACCTAGCCATGATTAAGATCTAGAAGCATCTGGGACTGTGTGTGAGCTGGGAGGAAACTGAGAGCAATCTACCTCATTTCATAGATGTGAACACTCAGGCCCAGAGAAAGGTAGTGACTTGCACAAGGACACACAGCTGGTTAGCAGCAGAAGCATGAGCTGGGGTCCCTGGCCTCCAAGTCCTCCCTCTGTCACTACTCCCACCTGCCTGGATCCATGGTTTTTGCCCTCCTGTTGGCTCCACCCGCAGGACCAAGCCTAGGCAGCAACTCTGAAGTGGGACTGCTCACTCCAGGATCCCCTGCCAGTAGGGGAGGGCCCTATGTCCCTATTCCAGGCTGATCTGCCTGTTTCCTGCTAGACATAGCAAAAGGATGGAGTAAAAATCCATACTGCAGGCCCTGGGATAGTAAATACTAACCCCTCTGAAGAAAATCGTACCTTTGACAAAGGGAAACAGGGCTTGGCAGGCTTTGGGAAGAATTTGATCTAGAGCTGGTGCTAGGGAGGGTGTGGTGCCAGCATGCGTGGGAGCTCTGCCTGTGGGCAGGGAGGGAGGGCCCACCAAGGTGCGTGCTGGTACATATGCGTGTGTGCAGGCAGAGGGTGGGTGGTGTAGACATGCAGGAAGCATTGGACTGGGAGCTGGAATGCCAGGGATTTCTCTGCCACGTGGGAACCCTGTGACCTTGAAACTTAATTTCCCAGAGCCTCAGTTTTCCTGGCTGCAGAATGGGGATGCTGAGAATCTCCTTCATGGGGTTGCTGAGAAGATCCAAACAGATGGATATGAGTGGTCTCCCATGACAAAGTATGAAGGCTGCTCCGGGGGTGAGGTGTGGGGAGGAGTTGTGCTGTTCCCCTGGGGTCCTCGCTGGAGCTGGGGTGTTAGGCAGCACTTGGCCTGGGGAAGGGAAGGGCACAGAGAGCAGCTCCAAGCCCCTTGCCTGCAATTTACTTCCTTGCTTCCTTGGCTTCCCAAGGCAGCACTAAATCAGGTCACCACTTGTCTTTCCTCGCAGTAGCTGTCATGCAAACAGCTTCTGCCCAGCTCCCAATCCAGGTCATGGCTCCCACACCCCTCCCTTCCCGAGCAGCCAAGGAGACTACAGCGCAGTGCTTTTGTTTTTGAATACTGTTCATTAGACCCTGGCTGTGTGCCGGACACTGGGCCGATTGCTTTAAGGAGAAATAACAGGCACCCTTTGTAGCCTGCAGTGCACCAGGTTCCATCACAAGATTATCTCTATTAGGGAGATATGATCACTTCTATTTTATAAATGAGGAAACTGAGGCTCAGCAAAAGTAAGGATCTCAGTCAAGGTCATTCAGCTGGCAAATGCAGAGCCACGGCTGAAACCTAGATCTGTTTGATTCCAGAACCTGAGCTTTTAATCCCTGAGGTCCTGTGTTTAGAGGACAGGAGACAGAAGGCATAGGCAGGAGCTGGGGGACCAGGGGACGGAAGGTAGGGTCACTCTGGGAGGAAGGTTAGGTCTGAGAGGAGAATGTAGGACTGAGGAAGAGAAGGGGGGAAGGCCTGCAATGTGATGAGGAAGAACACACACCCACACCCAGGTACACGTAACACACACACACACACAGATATGCAACACCCTGACACATGCAACACACACACACACACACACACACACACACCCCACACAGAGATATACAACACACAGAGACATAAAACATCCAGACACACACACAGACATACAACAGACACAGCGTACAGAGGCCAACACAGACACTGACTGGCAGATACAAAGACCCACAGGTCAGGCACACACATAAACACACACATCAAAGACACACACACGGACTTAGCCACACATGAAAGACCCATGCAAACCCAGAAATGCACACCTGTGTTGATGCACATCAGAGACACACACAGACCCAGTGACACTCAGACTCTCGTATACATAGACATGCTCGCAGGGCAGCACTCACACACACGCATCCCGGAGGGAAGGGAAGGCAGAGCCAGGGCCTCCTCATTTCCCAGCTTCCTCCTCTAAGGCACAGGGAAAAGCCTGCCCCAGAAGTGCTGAGTCAGCAGCGGGTGACAAATGAGCCTCCTGGGCGCCAGGCTCGGGCACGAGCACTTAGCATTCAGAGTGTATTGGCGGTTGCGCCAGCGCCAGGCCCGTGAGGAGGGGCAGGGAGCACGGCACTGCGGGCTGCCTGCTGGGGGAGGCTCGAGGGAGGAAGTGACTCACTCTGACTTTGTAAACGCCTGACTTCGCAGCCCAAGGTCACGCAGCAGGCGTCGCCAGCCGGCTTCCTGTGGGGAGGCAGGGTGGGCGCGGGCTGGTGCTGGCTAGTCAGCCTGGGATGCAGGTGGGACCGAGGCAGGGGGCTGGCCCTCCCCACTGATAAAGGAAATGTGAGCTCTGAGGGGCATCTCAGAAATGCCCCGCACTGGCTCAGAGGGCTCAGTCCGGGGGACTGCGGGGGTGGGGATGGGGGTGATCCTTGGGGGTCTTTTATAAACACTGGTTTTTCACTCCCTAACAGCCCCCACTGGAATCTAGTAAAAGGGGACGTCATAGCACATCTGAGTGGCCACAGCTGCCCACTGCCAGCTCTTCAGTCCTCTTTCCCCCCTAATTCATTCTTCAGGGAGCAAGCAGTGAGATATTTTCAAGACATCAATCACATGATTTTCTTTTAGGCAACAAAGACTTTTCCTGTTTTGTGTGACCCTGCTATGTCCCTGGTACCTAGAACAGGGTCTGGGACATAGCCGTGCTCAGGAACACTTAATATGTATAATAAGAGCATGGAGGAGGGGCAGGCCTGGAAGAGAACACAAGGCCTCAGCACAAGCCTTGGGGAGACATGCAGGGAGAGGGACAGGCCTGCGTAGCGTGTTGGTGTGCCAGTCTCTGGACACGAGCGACGCAGAGGCATGGCCTCGGAAACCAGCAGGAAGGCTTTGGAGCAGTCCGGACCAGGCTGAGAATTCTGGCCCTCTCCGCATCTAGGTCCGTGTCTTTCGCCCAGTTATTATCTGGACAATGGAAATGAACACAGTGTCTCTCTGGGTCCCCTCTCGGATGTCACTTCCTCCCCATGCCAGCTCCTCAGACACGCTTGGCTCTATGGGGGAACCCAGAAATGGAGAATTCCTTTCCTTAGGGGTGTCTTGGAGGTGTCAGCTATGTTTCCACTCCAGGTCCTGCCAGGCCCTGTGCCTCAGTTTCTTCCTGGGTGGACAAGGATTAAGCAGAGCTACCCTGCTCCAAGATGGAACTCTGGGAACGGTGGGGGAATCTGGCAAAAGAGAAATACTACAGAGTGTTCGTGTCCTGGCTCTGTGGCTCCTGTCACGTTTGAGCTGGAGATGTTTTTTGCTTTCATTTAATTCCTGTCTGCTCCGTGCTCCTACCCCAGAATGAGGATCCAGTAAGATAATAAAAAGGATAGTGCTTTGGAAAATAGCTCTACTGAGGGAATGAATATAAGGCAGCATCATTAGTTGAGATTTACTCATGAAGGGTGGAGGTAGGACGTGGAAAGCTGCCTAGCCCCCTTCTCCCCCACATTCAGAAGGCCCTCAGGGGCCAGGCTTTCTGACCCTTCCAACCCCCTACCCATCTCTGAGCCAGTGCTGGAGCACCTGGCCTGGCTGTTCCTACTTCAGTGGAGAAAATAGAAAGTGAAAGTGGCTTCGTGGAGGAGGTGGCCCTGGAGAGTATGCAGTCTGCAGAGGGACCCTAGAAAGGAAGGACAGCTCCTTGATCCCCAGGCCCCCTGCCCTGGGCTACCTGGGACTCCTTCCTGCCACAGCCCTGAACAGAACAGTCTGATTGGGCAAGGTGGTCTGAGGCCACCGTTCCCCAGTGTTCTGTTCTGACTCAACACTCCGTGTGGGTGAGAAGAGGGGAGGGATGGCCCAGCAGTCTGGGGTTGTCCCCATGGAATGGGTCAGAAGCTGGAGTGCTCTACTCCTGGCTCAAGATGCTGCCTCAGCTGGGGCTTTCCTCCGTGGGCTCCCCACAGAGCTTCCCAAGGGCATCCCTGGGAGGCTCAAGGTATGGGCATGAGTGGAGGAAAGTGAAAGGAACAAGACAATAGCATCAGTCAACCTCAATGCTAACCACGGGCCAGGCCCAATGCCAGGGGCTGATCTACCTGGTAAAACGCTGGTGTCTCATAATCACAGCCTGTGAAAACTGCCTGACCATTGGCCTGTCCCCATTCACCTATTTATTCTGCAAATATGTCTTGAGTGCCCTCTGTGCACCAGGCACTGTCCCAGACACGGGACACAGCCATGAGAATAGGATTAAAAAAAACAACAACAAAAAAATCCCAGCCTTTACATTCCAGAGGAGGGAAAATAGTCAACAATCAAAAGAAATAGATGGAACGGTATGTCAGATGGTCGTATGTGCTATAGAGGAAAATCAACAAGGGAGGGAGGATGGGGGTGGGAGGTGGGGGCAGGTTTGTAATTTTTAAGTAGAGAGGCCTTACTGAGAAGGTGGCACTGACTCTGATTTGATAAGTCTCTTTCATTTGCACAAAAGTCAAGGATGTAGGTATGATTATCATCATCCTGACGGAGCATAGGAGATCAAGCCCCAAGGATGAGTCCAAGGTCAAACGTCTGGGAAATAGAAAAACTGAAATTTGAGCTTAGGCTCTGTCTGTGCTTCTAACCACCACATGATATTGGGCAGAGAAAGAGAGGACAGCACGGATGGGAAAAGGGAAATAAAGGGCATGGGGGCCACACAAAGGTGGCCATCTGTTTTCCAAACTGAAAATCAGGACACGATCTGAAAAGATTGCCTTGTTGCTCTTGATGAGAGTGGCCGTCTGGGAGAGGCGGTTTGGATGCTAGCCTGAAGGGTGGGATTTCCAAGACATTCCAGTGGCTTGTGGGGCCTATGAGGCAGTTCCGGGATAGGGTATTGCCATGGCAACCCCAGGCTGGCCTCAGGGCCAAGAGCCTGGTGCAGGGCCACATGGCAGGGAAGCTATGCTGGGCATGGACCCGAGACTCTGCAGGCCAAAGGGGCAGCCAAGGCCTAGGAGACTGGAAAGGGGAGAGGAGTATGGCCTGCAGCCCGTGCTCTGGGCCAACTGGGAAGGTGGGCTGGCTGGTCCCAGGAAGCCCCCTGGCAGGAGTCTGGGAGACATGTGGGGCAAGATCCCAGGCTTTCTTGTTGGACAAACCTGGGTTTCAATCATCCTGCTCTCTGGCCCTGGGCAAGTCACACAATTTTGATAAGCTTATTTCTCCATCTGTGAAATGGGGATAATAATTCACCTCATAGGATCGTTGCAAAGATTATCCCGTATTGAGATAATGTATGAATTGTGCTCTGCATTTTGCAGGCTCAGTATGTGATTACTGCTGTTTGCCTCCACCCAGTAGGGCATTGGGGCCCTGCCAAGATGGTGAACTGGGTGGAATGGGAAGAACTGTGGGGCTTGGGAAACAAATGACCCAGTCAACCAGGCCAGTTGTAGATTCCCAGCCAAGCCTTGCCCACGGGCTGGCCACTTGGTCAGCAATAAAAGGACAATATTCTTCCCAAACAGCCAGGAGCACGGTGCAAACCTTTCTCCCAGTTCCCACCACTCTGTAGATGAGTGTGACAAGCTTTTCCACCCACACACCTCTACTCTGGCATCCTGGGGCTCCAGGACCCCAGCGTCCTCTGCTTGGGTGGGCAGCAAGGTGCCTTCAAGGTAGGACAGAGGCACTCCCATTGTTTCTGACAGGTGACGCTTTCCTTCCTGCCTGGCTGCCTACACTTTCCAGTCAAATGCATTGCTGCCCCCACTGTTGCTTCTGGAAGATTGTCCTTAAAAACGGGGAAGAACCAGAAGAAACTTCAAAGCTTTTGCATCCACCCCCACTTCCATGGACTGAGCTGCATACCGCTGGCCCTGGCCCCATGACAGAGGCAAGGGCAGCTGGAATTCACCCAGCTTTTTCCAATAGTTCGCCATGTGACCTTGAGCATCCTCTCTGGGCGTCCTTTCCATTGTTTGTAAAGTGAGGGGTTTAGATTAGATCATCTCTACAGTCTAGTCATGAGAGCTAAAATGATTGTATTCATCGATTCTTTCATTCGTTTGTTCATTCATTCACAACACTTCTTCCTTCCTGACATGGTGTATTTTCTGTCTTTCTGTTTATTGTCTGTCTTACTCCATGCCTGCTCCATGAGGGCAGAGGTTTTTGTTTGCTGTGTTCACTACTATATCCCTGCCACGTACAAGAGAGAGCGACAGATAGCAGGAGCCTACATTGGTCTGTGTCCTGGAAGGAGACAGAAGAATGCATGCTTGAAAAGGGTGAAGTTCTGTGAGAAGAGGGTGGTTTGATGAGAGAGCACTGCTGTATTTCCAAAGTTGGAGTCAAGCTAAGGAGAGCTACCAACAAATGGTAAGGCATCCAGGGCTCACAGCAGGGACGGGGGTGGGGGTGGGGGTGCGCCTGAGGGGGTGTGGCCTAGCTGAGCCATAGAAGTGGACGACAGGATCTGAGCTGTGGTCTTTGGGGGAGGAAAGAAGCCACTGCCAACCTTGGGTCCAGCCCGGAAGTGTGTGGGGAATAAGCCCACCTCATTCTCCTCCTGCCGCTAACTTCCTGCAGCAGCATCCCCTTGGCTGAATTCAGCCAGAAGCCAGAGAGCAAGAGAGCTCTGTGACACAGTCCTTAGAGGTCATGCTCTGGGGCACAGGAGGGGGACTGTGGATCTGGTGGGGGAGATGTGAAATAGCCAGCACACGCGCAGTAGGCATTTGCTGAACACCTGATCGGTGTCAGAGCTGGTACACTGGAGACAAACATGGGACATGAAGGTTTACAGAGCAAGGTCTCTGCCCTCCAGGCAGCACAAACATGCCTTGGCTGGCTCTTGTAGAGCCCTTCTTCCCTTTGCCTGGGGGGTCTCTCATCTGTATCCTATGTGGGGACAGCAAGTAGATAAATCATCCTGATTTGCAAAATTACACTGACAAATGGCAATGACGGCGGACGCTGAGGGGTGAGGGGAAGGGCAGGATAGGTGGAGGGTCCGGAGGGTCTGGGTGATGGGAACTGGTTGCAGAGCCATGAGCCAGCCCTCAGGAAGGTGACCTTGAAGTTGTGGTTCAGGCTCCAGAGTTTGAAGGGTTCAAATCCCACTCCATCGCATCACTGATTTGCTGTGTGATCTTGGGCCTGTGCCTTAATCCCCCGGTTCTGTTTCATCATCTATAAAAAAGTGGGGGAGGATAACTAGGACATAAGAATTGTGTGAAGATTAAACAGGAATCCGTGCAAAGGACTTACTTAGCACAGTGTCTGGGCACATGGCGAACACGAGTGTTACAATTAGAGACAAGGCCACCCCCCAACACCATTCCATTTCTAACAGACAAGGGATCTCCACCCCCTCTCCAGCTCCATTTAGTTCTGGAAGTTTTAGGTCATTCTATGCCTGGCATGCCGCCAAGGCCCTGACAAAGACAGGAGTTTCTGCTCATTCATCCTAATGCAAGTTCCTGCGTTTATGATAATAGGGGAAAAAATGCATGAAAGGGCTTGCTGCCTGTGGAGGGGAAATCTGCTTAGAATTGAAAATCTGAGTCCTTCCTTGGCCCAGCTTTTCCCCTCCCTGAGTCCTGGCAACGGCGGGCAGAAGGGAGGGTGGCCAGGAGGAAGAAGAGGGGAGGAAGGGGTGGGGGAGGAAGAGCTGGCCAAAGAGGACAGAGGGCAGTGGGGGGCAGGGGCGAGGCCCTGGCTGGCCTGGGTGAATGGGTTTCAGGGTGGCTGAGGAAACCTGCCAAAAAGGCAGAGTGAAAAGGCCAGGCCCCGTGTGGCGCTGCTTGCAGTTTCCATGACGACACCAGCTGCTGCCTGGCCCCTGAGCTAGCTGGCTCCTCCTGTGGGGCCTAGTCTGCCACCACATGGTTACCCAGCTCAGTGAGGAGGAAAATTTTGACGGGTCCTCTTGGCTCAGTGTGTCACTAGCTAGTGCCACTGTGTTCTCAGCAGGCACCGTGCTGCACTCAGCAGTGGGGACGGGAGGAGGTGTTGGGACTTCTGGAAGTGCTGTGCTTCATCCAGTCCCGTGTGGAGGGAGGGGCTACACGGGTGGAACCAGGATGGGACAGGCTCTTGCAGGCCTGTGGGCCTTTGGTAGGAATGCGAGATCGGATGTCCTTGTTAAAGATGTCTCTGTGTACAAAGGGCCTGCAAAGGGTGGATGAGATGGTGGGAAGGACAGGCAAGGGGGAGGCTCCACCACGAGGCAGGATGAACAGGGACAATGGTCTTGCCTAAGGCCTAGGGCTATTTAAGAGGTAGAAGCGACCACATCTGGTACTGGGGCAGGAGAGGCTGATGAAGTGGCAGAGTCTAGGATATCTCCCAGGGCAGCAGGTAGGTGGGGCTGGACTCCCCAAGACAGAAAACAGGGGCTTGAACTGTCTGAGAAGAGGACTCCCCAGGATCATTCTTGTCTACTTTCTCGTCCGCCCTAGAACCTAACCAAGGCCTTAGATTGTGGTGGGGATGCTCACGTTTGATGAATGAATAAGTGAAAGGGGAAGAGATAAGAGGGTGCAGGAAACAGGAGAGAGAGAGATATGTTCTACTCCAATATATACCAGCCCCCTGGATGCAAATGACCCAAGGAAGCTCATGCCAAGGCGTAGCAGCCCTGGCCTCTCACAGATGTGTAGCCTCCATGTGTGATTGGTTTTGTTATTTTTGGTCATCTTAGTATCCAAATCAGGTATCACATATTTATTGCAATTCAATTTTGTGGAGTTGTGTCAGGGTGGAGCCCAGCTTTCTGGGTCTACCAGTGAGGGTGTGGGTTTGCGCCCTCTTGTTTTAAGTTAGCAGATCCAGTGGGTGGGTATTTCACACAGAGGACCCAGCAGTGCTGACTTCATGCTCTATTTGAAGGAATTTCCGCAGCTTTCCTTTATGTGGCTGCCGGGTGCTTCTAAAGGGCTCAGTGGACACAGAGCTTCACAAGGACACAGCCACCTGCGTCATTTTTAAGGGGAACTCGCTGGCGAAGGGTACACTTTATTGGACTCCTCTCACCTACTCATTTTTTTTTTTTTTTTTGAGGGCAATGTCACTGGCCCTCACATGTGGGACCCGAACCGGGGCTGCTGGCTTTCCAAGCCAGCGCTTAACCACCGCGCCACTTGGCTGGCCCAAACATCACCACTTTTTTTTCTGTTTGTTTGTTTTTTGAGGGCAGTGTCACTGGCCCTCACATGTGGGACCGAACCTGGGCCGTAGGCTTCCCAAGCCAGCGCTTAACCACCGTGTCACTCGGCCGGCCCTCCTCTCACGTACTCTTGCCTTCCAACCCATAACGTCTTGATACTTGGTGATAAAATGGGATGGGGGGAGGGGAGTTCATGTGTGTGGAGGCCTGCTCCGTGCTCACAACCCCAGACCTCCCCTGACTTCTCTAACTGATGACCGCACTCATGATCGGCTCCCAAGACCCAGTCTCAGTCTTAACCACCCTACCACCATCTGTAACTGTTTTGTTGTTTACTTGTTTAGAATCAAATGTTTATTGTGTGAGTGTAAGGTTCTTGAAGCAGAGATTTTTCAATATTGTTCACCTCTGAAGTTTCAGTCCCTAGAACAGTTTCTGGCTGTCAAGAAGTGCTCTGTTTATTTTTTTTGCTAAAGGAATTAATAAGTAAATGGATGAACCATGAGAACTGGCCAGTTATTCTTAAATGCATTTCTCCTCTGATGGGGTTCAGGCAGCCTTTGGGTGGTTTTCAAGTCCATCTCTTTGTTGCCAAGGAGAGTTGGATCCAAATACCTCGGTAGACTAGACAAGAGCAAAGGTATATTTATCATCGAACAAATCTTCCCCGTGTGCTTATAGGCGCCAGGTCCAGTGTGGGATGAGCAAGTACAACAGTGGGCAAGATAAACAGGGGCCCTGATCTCATGGAGCTTAGGTGATAGTGTGGTAGACAGACAATGAGTGAGTAAATACATTTGAAGTGGTATAGATGAAATGAAAAAAGCCTATAACAGGGAGTAACAAAAGGGAATCTAATTTGGATAGCGCAGGCATGGGAGGTCTTCCTGAGAAGGTGACACTCTGGATACTTCTGAAGGTTCAGAAGGAGTTAGGTATGTGAAGAATTAATGGAATGATGTTCTAGGGAGAGGGATCAGCAAGTGAAAAGGACCTGAGGCAGGAAAAAGCTTGGCATGCTCCTGGAAGTCCAGTGGTCAGGGAGCTGGGGCAGAGCCCAGTGTTGAAGGGCCTTATAGCTCATAATGAGGAGTTTGGTTTTTATTCGAGGTGCATTGACAACTGTTAAAGGTTTATCCAGGTGAATGACAGGATCTGACCTATGCTCTGACTTCTAGGTGGAGAATGAATGAGGGTGGGGTGGAAGGCAGGATCTGGAAGTGAAGAGCATAGTAGGAAGTAAGAGTTAAGGGCCACTTAGGCAGGCTCGGTGGTGGCCCTAAAGATGGAGAAAAATGGGTAGAAATGAGACCTGGCTGGGGATGGGGTTCAGAGGAACTATTCATGCAATGGAGTGAGGACGGAATAGGATGAATCTCTAGGACCGCCCAGGTTTCTGGCCTGAGGAACCTAATAAACCTGATAAACAATGTGCAGCCTCTGTCAAAGAAAGACCTTGTGTTTATTGGACATGTGAGAACCTTTCCTCCAGATTCTACATGGGCTGAGCAGTAAAAGTTTCCGTTCCTGCTAATTAAATAAAAAGCCCTGTGTGAATGGCGCCTTACTTGCAGGTGTCTTTGAAACACAGTGTCATGGGGATCGAGCTTGGGTAGTGATATCATCAGCTGGTGCAGCATGGTTTTGAATCGTTTCTTTCCGTGGCTGTCCCTCAATTTTAGCATTTAAAAAAAAAAAGATTTTATTGAGGAACTGGGGGAGGGAACAGTGTAGGGGAATCGGGAAAGTGGAACAGATGAGTTGCTGTCCTTTTGTTCTTCAGTCTAGTTGTGGAGGACATCGCTTCACTGGCCCATGTTGATATTGTGATCATTGCGCTCTTCTTGGCTGAGGCAGATTGGTTGCCGGCCATTGAATGGCCATTCACAGTGGCTCACAGCAGCTCTCGCAGACTGCCGGCTGCTCATGCTGGCTGCTTACGGCAGCCCACTGCAGCCCCACTGCAGCCTACACTGTTGCCGGTGACTCACAGCAGCCCAGCTCCAGGCTGAGCTGTTGTTCACTATCTTAGCTGTAGAGGGCGCAGCATCACTGGCCCGTGTGGGAACCGAACCAGTGGCCCTGCTGCTCAGAGCTTGCGCTCCCAAGCCAACTTGTAACCAAAGTGCCACTTGGCCCCCTCTCTCCCCCCAATTCTAGCATTTGAAAGCATGTTAGGACCCAGTCATCTGAGAGACAGTACTCTAGCTTTGAAAGGCCCTCCTGCCGAAAGGGGAGCAGCTTTGTGGCCCCGGAGGGCAGAACCAGAGGATTAGAGGCACAGGGATAGAGATTCCAGCTCCACACAATAAGGAAGAGTATGCTAATGATCAGAACTTTCTCACAAGGGTGAGCCTCCCATCACCAGGTGTATTCAAGCAGAGGTTGGCAGGATGCTCTTGGAGCTGGCCAAAGAGGAGACTGAATTCCTGCAGCTGTGAACACCCCATTTCTCCAGCTTCCCTGCATCTCAGGAGGACAGCAGCTGCCTCCCACGGCCTGCACAAAAACCCCTGCTGCTGGCCAGCTGAGGACAGCAGCTAAGTCACAGCTAAGCCTATCGTGCTTGCTCTGGGTTTAACAATCACTTCCTCCCGGCCCATGGCCAGGAGAAGAGCAAAACCCAGTGTGGTTGGAGCAGTGGGACCGGCTGATGCTGTGTAGGCAGGTCCAAGGCCTCCCTGCTTTTCAGGAAAGAGTGTCCTCATGTCTGTGAGGTATTGAAGCCAATCGTGGTTCCCTGAAACTCCTCCACCCACAGGCTGGACTTCTGCAGGGACGCCCAAAGGCATCATGGGCATGGGGGTGGGTGCTTCTGTCTAAACCATCTTGACAACCCCAACTTCCTTGTTCCCAGCAGTGCTCCCCATAAGAGTGGCAGTGCCCCTAGGTGGAGGAAACTCTATCCCTGGGAGTCCCCAGTGACAGGGGCCCACAATGCCAAGGTACAGTACAAGGTACTGGTCCCGGCTGGAGATGGGGAGTAGGCTCACACTTCCAGAAGGCTCTGAACACTGGCAGGCATGATTGCTTTGCTCCAGGGCTGTTCTCAGCTGCTGTAATGGATTTCTCCAGCTGTTGGAGGGGAGAGAGGTGGCCTCTAGTGCAACTCTGGTGAGGGCGCCCCCAGCCCATGTGGGAGGCAGCCCCAGGCCACTGGGCCACCACTCTTTTTTGGGCTACCTCTGATGACTTGAGTTCTTTCTTTGCATCTCTGATCCTCCATTTCCCTAACTGAAAAGTAGGGATATAATAATGGCTATTTTCTGTGAGAACAGAGCGAAATGATGGCCAGGACAAGTCTAGCACTGCCCTGACACAGACTAGGTGCTTGATAATGAGTTTTCTCCTGGATTTTTTTTTTTTTTTTTTCATCATGCTCTCCCCTTCCTTACCATCTACAGGAGTAGGATCGCTCACCAGTGGAGGGAGAGGAGGCATGCTTGCAGGGGGAACAGCTCCTTCTTGATCTGAAGGAAACCTGCCTTTGTTGATAGGGTGGCAAGCTTGATTTTGTCACAAAGGATAATAATAGAGAATGCAGAGGGAGGAGCAGCTGCTAGGCTGTGGACCCGCTGGAGTGGCCCAGGCTTTCCTGTGGATGCCATGGAGGGGGTGGGCCTAGCAGTGGTGCCACCCCATCTTGCTTGGCTGTGGCTTCTCAGCAGTGGGTGGAGTGGGGTCCGGGAAGGGATCCTGGGTTTGGAAACAGCAGATTAGCATCCGGACTTCTCTGACTGGATTGGAGGTTCAGCTGAGAGCTTGGGGCCACCCAGCAGGGGTGGAGTAGGCAGGGGCTGGGGGCCTCAGTTCTTTTAGCCAGCTGATCTTGTTATTTTTAGCTCTGGAATGTTCCTCTCAAGCCCCCTTCAGTTCTGTTTATCTTGCTTTTGTGTCTCTGTTCCTCCCCAGGAAATTCTGCAGCAGGAGTGGGATAAATGGGGGTGGAGAGGAGCTTCAGGGAGCCAGAAAGTATAGGAGAAATTGGCTGCGGCTGAGAGAAGAGTGGGCGCTGCTCCCTTCCCCCACCCCCAGCTCCAGAGGCCGCCTTTTCCTCCTTCCTGCATTTCCTGGGTTTGGGGCTTCCAGGTTACCCCTGCCTCTCCTTTTGGGACCTCAGGTGAGGTCATACGTAGGGTGGGGTGGGCAGGAAGGATCAGCCCTTGGACTTGGCGGCAGGGTCCTGATGTGCTGTGGGTCAGTCCTTTGAAGGAAGTCGTATGTGAACATGAACAGCAGAGCGGCTGGAATGGGGACAAAGAGCTGGTGTGAAGTTGGAGATTGACTCAATCCCTCTGGACCTGAGTTTTTTTCTGTATAAAATGGGAATGACAGCAGTTCCTCTCCATGAGGGAACTGCTGTTAGGACCGCATGCGATGTGAATATAAAGCACTATTGACATGTAGAAGGTGTTCAGTAAATGTCAGCCAGTGCTATTAGGGCTGGATGGGTCAGTCACATCCCACGGGGGCCCTGGTGGGGTATTGATGGGGCTTGAGTCTCCTGAAGTCTTTTTAGCAGAAATTGGAAAAAAGCCACACGGGTCCCCACAGCCTCCCTCAGTCCCACCAGGCCACTGAAGCTCTTGTTACAAGGATGTGTCACTCGTGGACTCCTCTCCTTCCTCCACCCAAACAGCAGAGCGGCTGGGGTGCTGGTGGGCACCAATGCTGGGGGTGAGAGACATTTTTGGTGCAAGGCCAGCCTGAGGAGGGGGACTTCCAGGTGACACGCCCCCTGCCAGCCCCAATCACAGACCTCAGAACTCAGGGCCAGCAGGAGATGGGACAGCAGCTGGAGGCGGGAGGAGTGGGGATATAAGCCTGAAGCTTACAGTGATGATTTTCTGCCTGGCGTGGGCATGCTGTCTCTTCATGTCCTTTCCTTTAAGTCTCCTTATGGGCAAAGCCCATTAGCCCCTAGGAGGGCCAGGGATCACCTGGAGTTGGGACTCAGGCAGAGAGGCCTAGGTGGTCAGCGGTGAGCCTTGGCTGTCCTGGTGCTGAAGGGGTGGCAAGAGTATTGTGGCCATTGGCTGTGGTCAGTGAGTCAGTCAAGAAACAGCTCTGCTCCAGGGCTAGTGGCTGCCTTGGAAAACCATGTATAAAGGGGGAGGGGTTGGGCATGCTTAGGCCAGTTCTGGGTGAAGGTAAGGGAGCGGGGAACCATGTAGGGCAACTGTCCCTGGGCATGGGACTAACACCGCTGAGAGGTGGAGAAGAGGCAGCAGCTGCCACATCCCGGGAAGGCTCTGACCTTTAGAGCCAGAGACAGAAATAGCCTGGGAGAGGACAGAACCTGTGGGAGAGATGTCCAGGCCGGAGGTGGGGGGGTGGGGAGGGCAGGCCCAAACAGGAGGAAGGGAGGAGAAGCATGCCAACACCAATAGCACCAGGCACTGCTATTGGAGGGAAGGTGAACCTCGGCTCCTTCCGTTTAGTAAACGACCCCAGGACCCCTGCGTCTTGGCAACCTGTGACCAACGGCTTGGCAACCTGTGACCAACGGCCCTTCTTTTACTTGCTCACGGAAAGAGGGAGGATCAGCAGTACTCCTGCTACTTCCCCCAAGGTGTGCTGGACTCGGGGCTGGGCAGAGCCCCAGGAGACCCCTTCCCTGAGGAAGTGGCAAGGACAAGCTTTTGGGAAAGGCCCCAGCTCAAGTTGAGGTCTGGGAAGGCGCGGATAACAGGCTCAAAATAGCTCGCTGACTGGCTGCCTGGCTCGCCCTTCACCCTCCCCACTGACAGCTTCCCAGCCTGTAGCTCCCAGCTGTTTCTGCTTATCTGAAGCCAGGGAGGCTGGTTGCCTGGTTACCAGTGCCTCTGATTAGCAGTTGGGTCCTTTTGGGGCAGGCAGAGCAGCCGGCATCCCCAGCCAGCTGGGCGTGGCATGCTCAGGTCCTCCTGAACTGCTCCTTAGAAAGGTGGCACGGCAGGATTTGGGGGAGGCATGAGGAATGCTTGCAAAAGGACACCCCCTCTCCAGGAGTGGGCTCAAAGGGATGCTTTGGAGCCAGAGAATCTGGGTTCTCAGATTCAGCCATTTTCTGGCTATGTGACTGGTCCCATTAACTTCTCTGAGCCTGTTTCTTTATCTATAGGAGGAATAAAAACCTCCTGCCTCGGGCTGGCTGAGTGGCGCGGTGGTTAGGCGCTGGCTTGGGAAGCCAGGGGCCTGGGTTTGGGTCCCACATATGAGGGCCAGTGACACTGCCCTCAAAAAAAAAAAACACAAAAAACTCTCCTGCCTCAACGAGTCGCTTCTTAAGAGTAAATGTGATAATTAGATGAACAAAACACTTGGAACACAGTTACTCGGAGAGTTTAATTGCCTGCCCCCACCGCACAATTGGGCCCCTCTGGACTCTGCTGTGTGTGTCCCCTCCAGGGAAACCATGTGGGTCCCTGAGGCAGGCCACTGGGGAGCCTCAGAGGAGGTGGCATCCTTCCTGCCCCTTCGCTCCGGGAGGGGCGGGGGGAGCCCCGACACACTTGCCTGGTGCGCCCAGCGCTCGGCTGGGGCTGGAGAGGCAGCCCAGGGATGGATTGGGGAAGAGTGGACAACAGGGCAGACACAGGCCAGCTGTGTGAGTGGCCCAAGGTGGCCTGCCACCAGCCCTCGGCCATGGGGTCAAGAACATGATCAAGGGGACATATTCTTTTGATCTCCTCAGACCCAGTGGCTCCAAAGGGTCTTCTTCACTTGGGAGGGAGACCTAGGGCTGTGAGCGGGAGGGAGAAACCTGAGTCTTCTCTGCAGGAAGGGCTTTTTTCAGGCTCACCTCTCAGCTCTCCAGAGCCAAGGCCCAGGAAAGGGAAGCAGCAAATGACAAAAGGTCCCCTGTCACCCCAGGAGGCATGTTTGGCTGTCACAGACCTTCTTGACTTAAGAAAGGAGAAGAGGGGAAAGGAGACAGTGGGGGAGGCAGGGAGGGACCACCCTTTCACCAGGGCTTTCACTTTCTTACTCTCTGAATGGAGCATGAGATCAGCCTGTGCCTGTCTGTAGCAGAGAGCCGAGCCCATGAATAATGCGGAAAGAAGCACAGGGCAGCTAGAAAATGGTTACTGTTTCATCAAAGCTGGGGATGGGCCCTGAATACAAATGGAGAGCCCGAGGGCTGGAGCAGGAAGGGAGAACTCAGTGCTGCCCTCCGCCTCTGGCTGAGGGACTCACTGTCCTTCCATTGGACCCAGGTCCTGACACAGACCAGCCTCCTGTGGCATCCAGAGCAGACCGTGCCCAACTATTGGGCCTTGCCCCAGGCCTGGCCTTCCAGCTCATTAGGGCTGTAGGAGGCGGTGCCCACCTGTCAATACCTTTTTAGAGGAGGGGCCAGCAAGCAGGGTGGAAAGAGGGTTTGGAGATGAACTTTCTCAGGGAAACTGAGGAAGCTTCCAGAGTTAAGGGGGACACACTTCCAGCAGCTTGGAATTTGGGGCATTCTAAAGGAAGGTTGTTGCTTAAAAGTCAAAGGAGTCAGTCCCATTAGGAGGAATTTAGAATAGGTCTGGGTAGAAAGGGCACCCACCTCTCCTCACAGGTATAGAGCCATCTTGCCCCTGGAGGTCTCAAAGTTACACCTCTGGACTTTTCTCCTAAGTTCAGTGGGAATCTATGGAGGATTTTAATAGGTCAGAGACAAGATCAGATTTGAGTGAGCAAATCTACTCAGGCTGCTAGGTGGAAACTGCAGGGTGGCCAGAAAACCTGGAAACGTGGATAATATTGCATCATGTATTATGCTAAATCAACACGCCCGTTTACCCTTTTACCCTGTACTGGCTTCTGCTTCCTGACTGGATGTCACGTTGTGATTCAGGAAAGAGGGAATGCAAGGGTGAGTTAGGGACCGACAGAGCAGTCCAGTGTGAGGCTGGGGTGGCAGAGGGCCTGGGCACAGGCTGAGGGTGGGAGCGGTGTGTGGAAGGTGGAGGTGACCACTCTGGGTGACTGGATCAGTGGGGGTGGCAGAGAAGGGTGTCAAAGGAGACCCGCTGGTTTCTGGGTTGGGTGACTGGATGGGGTTGGCTGTCATCCCGAAGAGAAGCACTTAGGCTTTGGAGCAGGGGGATGGAGGGAAGATGCTGTTTCTGAAATTCCTGTGAGACCTCCAGCCAGCAGCTGGCCGTGGGGTCAGGAGGATGAGGCTGGGCTGCAGGGGCCCACCCAAGTACAGACAGGCCTTTGCTGCTCTGACCTGCTGCTGCCCAGCCCACAAGAAGAAAGGGGCGGGGTTAGGCTCTGTTCAAGTCCTTCCAGCCGGGGCCTGGGGCTATGGGTAATTCTGTCACCTAGCATGGCCTCCGTGCCAGGGGGGACCCTCTGCAGCCTTTGCTAATCCAAACTCTGAATCCCAGGGCACCCTGGGGCCTTCCTTCTCTGTGCCTGCAGCCAGGCCCTAGAGCAGCCCCATAAGGCTCTTTCCTGCCGGCAACCCCCCAGGAGAATGGCTTCCCCCTCCCCCACCTCCCTCTCTGTTAACAAAAAGCCCTGAGGGGCTCTGGTGCCCTGGCAAGCCCTGAGGGGTGCCCTGGGTGGTGGGTTTGAGCACCTGTCCTTCAGGGTGAGTGTTTATGCTCTCTGTTGCCTCCCAGACCCCAGGGGCTCCAGGGCCACTTTCCTGCTGACGCCCAACTCCACACAACTGCACCATGGGAAGGGTTTCCCACAATCATGTCCCCACACTGCACGTAGACGAAAACAATCCAGTTACAGGAGCAGGAGCAGTCCAGAGAGAAGGACAGCCCTGAGCAGCCCAAGGGGGAAGAAATGAAACAAGTTCAGCTGAGATTGGGGGGATGGGGAGAGAGCAGGCTCTTTGGAGAGGCTCCGAATGCAGGAAAAGGCCCAAATCAGTGAGGAACTGAGAGGAGAAGGCTTTGGTGCTGGCAGGAGGCAAAGGGGTCCCAGGGACCTGGTGAACACAGGTGGGCTTCAAGTCAAATGAGAATTAAAGGAATGAGGAATAGAAGGTGTAGGAAATAAAGCATCATTTATTCACACATGCTTCATTTGTGCCCACACCTACTGTGCTACAGGGAAAGTTCCAAAGATGCACAGAAATTCAGTCCTGGTCTTGGAGGTGTGAGGGGCAGAGACAAGGGAGGCCCCCAGATATGGAGCCCTGACCCAGGCTGGAAAGCTGTGGGGGTAGGGGTCAGTGTCCTGGAGGGGATGGACCCAGCTGAGTCTATCTTGAGGGAGAAGTAGCAAAATCCGGGAGAGGGGCACTTTTGCAAAGGCCCAGAGGCAGGAAATGGCCAGGTGTTTCCTAAGAGCTAGGGTTAGGTCCTAGTGTCATGGCTTGAGAATGGTTTGCGTGTTTGTGTGTGTACACATGAGTATGCGTGTGTAACTACATGCATAGAAAGGCATGACATGAGATAGGGCTGTACAAATAAATCAGAGCCGCCTTGCCAAAGGCCTGTGTTCTCTGCTGCAAATTTTTGGACCTTCACTTGAGTGCAGTGGAGCATGTGGAGTGACACGGTAAGATTTGTGTTTTGAAGACAGATTGGGGTGCTGGAGACTGGAGTTGGAAAGCAGCTGATTAGGACTCCGCAGCAGTATCCATGCTTGAAATGATGAAGGCCTGAGATGATACTTCAAACTTCTGTCACCTTGTCTGTGCGGGGCGCTGTTCTTCTCTTTACAAAGAATAATTCACTTAGTTATCATGACAATCCTATAAAGTAGGTATTACTGTTCTCCCCGCTTTGCAGACCAGACTGCTGACGCCCAGAGGGGTACAGTAACATTTTCAAGTTTCCATATCCAACCACGAAAGCCAGGACTCAGTCTGGGCCCAGAACCTGCTTTGAACAGAAAGACCCTGGCTGTTAGGATGGTGAAGATGGTCAGACTGGCAGGATGTCAAACAGGAGGGATCAGGCTAACCTGAAAGTGTCCTGGGGGGTGTGGGGTAAGGGAGAGGGAGAAATCATACATGAGTCAGATAGTATCCCCCCAAAATTCATGGGCACCGGAACCTGTGCATGTGACCTTATTTAGAAATAGGGGTCTTTGCAGAAGTGATCAGTTACGATGAGGTCATACTAGAGCAGAGTGGGCCTTAAGTCCAAAGACCAGTATCCTTATAAGAGGATGGAAATTTGGACACAGGCACAGAGAGACACACAGGGGAAGGTTATGTGACCATGGAGGCTAAGACTGGAGTAATCAGTCAGGAAGGAAGGACCCTTCTTAGAGCCTTCAGAAGGAGCATGGCCTTGCTGACACCTTAATCTCATACTTGCAGGCCCCAGAACTGCGAAAGAATAAATGTCTGTTGTTTGAGGCCACCCAGTTTGTGGCAATTTGTTAGGATAGCCTTAGGAAACTGACATACTCTCCTCACTTGGAAGAAACAGTCTCGGAGAGGAGCATTGTAGCATTTCTAACTTGGTCAGATCACATTTAAAACACAGAGGGGGGGGGCCGGCCGAGTGGCGCATTGGTTAAGGTGTGGGCTGCAGCCCCTGCTGCGGTGGGCTGCCGTGGGCTGCGGTGAGTGGCCCGCAGCCAGCGTGAGCGGCTGGCAGCCAAGCGTGGGCTGCCAATGGCCGCGGTGAGCGGCGTCCAGAGGCCAGCGACCGATCTGCCTCATCCGGGAGGAGCGCAATGATGGTGCCAACAGTGGGGCGACATCCTCCGCAGCTAGACTGAAGAGCAGGGAGACGGCAACTTGTCTGTTCCCCTTCCCCGATTCCCCAACGCTGTTCCCCTCTGCCAATTCCCCAATAAAATCTTTAAAAAATAAATAAATAAATAAATAAATAAATAAATAAATAAATAAATAAATCACAGAGGGGGGCCCCCCCGGCCCAGTGGCGCAGTGGTTAAGCGCTGGCTTGGGACGTCAGCGGCTCCGGTTCGGGTCCCACATATGATGGCCAGTGACACTGCCCTCAAAACAAACAAACAAACAAACAAACAAACAAAATAAAACACAGAGGGAAAAGGCAGGCGCGATTCTATAGAGGAGCCTTAAAAGAAGAGTGTTGAGATGGTCTGGGGAGCTCTTGAGAACAAGATTCTGTCTGGGTAATCATGAAAGGCCTTGATGAGCAGGAGAAAGGGAGGAGCCTAAGAGCTGAGGTGCATCATCACAGAGCTGGCAGAGGAGCTCAGGCTGGAGAAGGACACATTCAAAGCTGGAGGAAGGGCGCAGAACCAAGGGCAAGAAAACAGGAGCCACAGTGATGGCCGGCTGCACCCCACATGGGGCTGAAGCTTGCAGAAAGGGCCACGAACAGAACAATGTTCTGGAAAGTGGGGGAAGGAGAAGTAGGGAGCTCTTCAAGTTTTGCTAGAATCAGGAAGACCTGCTTGGGACCGGTGCTAAGTTAGCCCTCATGGATGACAGATATGCTCAGATACTACAATATTTGTCATTCATCTTCTCTGTAAAGATAATGGACTGGGAAACAAGCACAATTCCTTTTTTGAAACTGGAAAGGGTAGCACAAATATTAGCAAGAGGGAATTGAAACCCAGGACTAAGGAGATGAGATATCTGTAAAGGGGTGAGATCCCTGTCACAGGAGGCATTCAAGCAGAGGGTGAGGAACCGCTCATCAGGGGTGTTGTAGAGGTGATTCCTCTGAGACTTTATAGTGGACATGACCCACTACTCATTGCTAAACCTTCTGACCCTGGGTTCTCCTCCACCACAGCGAAGAGAAGCCAGACCACCCTAGAAGCACTCTTGCTTTGCTTTGGTGAGGAGGCAGTAGAAAGGCAGCCTTGCTTCAGGACCTCAGCTCAGGCTGGGCAGGCCGGACAAATCAGAACCTTGTGATGTGGCGCTTTTCTCATTGTGAAGTTTTCATGACCTTAAGAGTACAAATATAACTTAACTGACTTTTCAGCTTTTTTTATTATTATTACCAAGCACTGAATGCAACACCTCATCATCAAATCTCTTGACCCTCCCCTATTTCATGCCCACCTACCCATCTGTGGCCTCCCCCTCAGCCCTGACCGTTGGAGCCTCCCCTCTGGTTCACAGTGGCCTCGCTGCAGGATGGCAAAGAGGAGCAAGGCCTTCTCCTGGGTGGCAGTGATGGCGGGAGAGCAGTTTCCCTCTTCTCCTCCTCTTCCTCCCTCCTTTGCCTCTCCTCTTTGTTCTCTCCCCCCCTCCCCCTGCCTTTACAGCTGGCAGGATTAGCTGGCTGGGGATGAGGCAGAACAGCCCTCACCTCCCCTGTCATCTGTCCGTCCATCAAATGGGGGGATGGTGGGAACATTAGCATGATCTCTCAGGCCTCTGAACCTCCACAATCCAGATTTCTGAGGTGCCTGGGTCCACTCCCAGGGTGCTGACGGCAGGTAGGGGGAGGAAACAATGTGCCCCTGACTGAGGACAAGAATCTGCCTGGCGTTTTCTTTGACCTTGAGTCCGCCTTCCTCCTGCCGTATCACTCAGGGGAGACAGGGCGCTGGAACTACCCCTTTGGCACTGTCGGCCCTTATGCAGCTTTCACCTATTCTCTAGCACAATTCAGCCATGTTCCCAGTCTGAGGCCTGAGAGACAGGGTCCTGGAGGGGGGTGTTGGGAAGAAGCTGCAGATCCCCAACTTCAGGGGGATTGGGCTGAGGTACAAAGATGGGGGAGTCCTGGTGTGTGTCCTTGAGCCTCTCAGCACCATTGTTGTCACCTCAGTATCCAGCAGATGCCCGAGTCTCACTCTAGGCTTGCCTTACTTGGGCTGACAGCCCTTCCCTCCTGCTCTGACTTAAGATCCCTGATGCCTCTTTCACGCAACAGCTGAGAGTCACCTCATCCCTCTGGGCCCCAGCATGTGACAGGAGAGAGCAGGTCAGGCAGCCACGCCACCTGCTCCAGGGTTCAGGGAGAGGAGCCTCTGGCTGGTTCTGCTCTCTGACGGGCTCTGCTCTCTGATGGGCTCTTCTCTGTGACCTGTTTTAAGTTTCCTTCCCTTTTTCTCTGAGATCAAACAAATAGACATGTTGTTCATTCGCTTTATACATTTCATACATGTTTGCTGAAGAAGAGACACAAAAAGGCTATAGTTAGAATCACCACTGAAGAAACAACCATTATTAATATTTTTGTGTATAAATTATTTTTTCTCTCTTCCCCCCAGACACTGAGGATTCATCAGTGACACGTCAGGCAGGGCTCCCACCCTTTACGTGCTTGCATGTCAGTGGGAAAAACTACACGTCATCTATGTAACATCTACGGACAAACGAGACAGAGCTCTCCCTTCATGTTCCCTTTCCTCTGTCTCCATCCCTGCCGCCATTGATTCCTCCCCCAGAATCCTCCCTGTTCTTTTGCACATCCCCTGAGGCATGAAAAGGCTTCATATGAAATTCAAAGGTGCTGGGCACGCGTCTGGGGTGGGCTCTGTGCGAGTGTGGGGGTGGGGAAGAAGACAGCCTCACCTGTCAGAGGCAGGATTTGCTGGGGTTCTTGCTTAGAGTGCTCAAGGCTGCGTGTGCCCCGCTCCTTGTATCAGAAGAGCCACATCCCAGCGTGTGGAAGGATGGGCCTCCTGGGCCCAGAGGAAGGTCTAGTCGTAGGAGTTGGCCCACATGGTCATGGCCCAGCCAGGGGCCAAGTCCCAGTTTGCTGCTGCCACTGCCCAGGGCCTCCCATTGGTTTTTCCTGCATCTCAAGTGATGGGAAGGAGGGGTGGGGGGTGGGTGGGTGGTGAGATGGTGAGGAAGGAAGGGAAAGTGAGGGGAGGAGAACCAGCCTTGTATCCATAGCAACCACACATGTGAGCCAGCTGCTGTTGCCATGGAAACAGTGGGAGCCTGCTCAGAGTCTGTGCTGTCTCAGGGGAGACACAATTTTTTACAAAAAAAAAAAAAAAATCCTTTGATAAAAATAAAGAAAAAATAATGAAAGCCACCCTCTCTAGGACTCAGGGGCACTGCTGAGTGAGGTGACAAAGGAGAGGAGGGGGTGGGCTGTGGGGAGGAGGCTGCATGGCCAGGTGCTTCTGCCTGCTGCAGAGAATTGTTGAGTCAGTGTTTTAGAGTCATGGGGCCTCAGAGATCACCCCCACTTGACGGATGAGAGAGGGAGGCTGAGGAGAGAGTCGCATCACTCAGGGTCCCAGGGCAGGAGGAAGCAGCTCAGGGAAACCCAGGGGCTCTCGGGAGAAGGGAAGAGACATGCTGGTTCTATAGGATGGCTGCATGCAGCCTGTGGGAGTCTTCATGAGCCAATGCACGGACATTGGGAAGGGAGAGACAAATGGCCAAGTTCAAGCCCTTTTAACTGGAGTGGGGAATGTGGCAGGCGTCTTGGCCTCTTTCTTCATCTCCCTTTACCCCACCCCTCTGCTGAGCTTGGCTTCCCAGGGTTTTGGCTATCTCTCAGGGGACCAAGCCCAGAGGAGTCCCCACCAGCAGGGCTAGAGAGAAATTGTCAGCCAGCAACCATGAGAAAGCCTCCCAGTCTAAAGGCAGGAGAGGGGAAAAGGGTGGGAAGCACCCAACGGAAGCTGTCTGTCTTCTCTAGGGAAAGCCTCACCCAACTAACACATCGGCATGGTGCAGGTGGGACAGCAAGGCAAGTCCACAGGACACTTAGCTCTCCACTAGATATTCGGCCAGGAGATGCTCTTGGTAGAGGTCAAGTCCAGTATCCATCAAGACACAGTTTGCACAGGAAGGTTAGGGCTTAAAATAATGAGGGCTTTAATCAGGGCTTCTGAACTGCAGGGTTCCATGCAGTAGAGTAGAGCTGGGCCCTTGGCCCGATGGAGGCGGCAAAGGGTGGCCTCTCTGTGCCTTCCCATTCCACCAGGAACATCTATGCTTTTATCTCTTTCATATGTTTCTTCTTTCACAAAGCACTTTCCCAAATGTCATCTCACTGGCTTCCCTCTGACAACACGGACAAACAAATGTGCCCATCCCTACTGTAAAGATGAGGACACAGTCAGAGGGCAAGCCCCTTGTCCAAGGTCATGCTGATCAAAGCAGCGAAACAAGAATTCCAACCCCAGCTCCAGAAGTGGATGCCAAGCCTGTTTCACAGGAAGGGAAAATGAGACACCACAGAGGGCGTTTTGCCGCTCAGGATGCTTCCTGGCCTCTCTTTGAGCGGACCAAGGTGAGCTTGACAAAATGCTGCCCTAGGGCCTATGGCAGTGGCACAGAATGTTGCAGGTCACGGACACATTTTGGGGAAGTGATCGTGCTGCCTTTGTCCTGGAGCTCCATCATTTTTTTTTCCTTGGGGATTTTGTGCAGCCTCAGTGGTGGGGTGGGGTGGGGGTGGGGGTGAATGGCTGGAGGGATGACAGGGGACTGGGAGGGTGGGATTCTGCCCTCACCTTCCAGGAGCACCTTATACCTCCTGTCAGCTGCCCTTCACCACTCCCCCCTTTAGCCTCTAAGGCAGAAGCCACGTGGTGAGTTGCCATGGAAACTGTGGAGTTCTATTTGAAAGCCAGGCACGGGTGTAATCTGAGCTGGCTGGAGGAAGGGTGCTGGGGCTGGGACACAGAGGTGGGGCAACTACACCTGTTTCTCTCCTGTCCGCCTAGCTCACCTCTTCCCACCAGAAACCACCTGTTTTAAGGCCTCACAATCCTTATTTCCCATAAATTACCTGCCTCCCCTGGTCCCACAGCCACTGCCCTCTTTCCCTGCACCAGTTTGTAGTCTCTGGCAGTAGCCCCACAGGCCCTGCCCTGATTCCCCAGAGAAAGAGCAATTATCCCCATTATACAACATAGGGTGGCAAAAAAACCAAGCGAGATCATTTGTGCCATACAAGTAATGGGACTGAACCTCCGGGGTTATCAGGACTACAGGGTGTGTGTATGTGTGTGTGTGGGTGGGGGGGATGGTATGTGTGTGTGTGTGTGTGGGGGGGATGGCGGAAGAAGGAGGGCAGCGGGGATACGGTGTTCCAGAGATGGGATCCTGGACCCCACCCCTCTTCTCCCCACCATACTTTAGTAGCAAGGATTCAGGCAGGATAGAGCACTGATGCTGGAAACATGAAAGCCCTGAGTAGGACCCGAGGGAAAGAGGTGGGTTTGCACTGGCCTCAATTAGAATTTCCTCAAACTATACCCAAGCCCTCGCTGTCTCAGGCTCTCGCCTGGTTTAGGTGGCACTGATTTTGGTCTTGCTGGCCTGTGGTTACTCTTGCTGTGTCTCCCATGCCGGTTCTAACCGATAGAAGAGTTAAGAATTTTGCTTTTCTACTTTTCTGTGTGACTTGGGGTAAATTGTCTAACCTTGCTGAGCCTCAGCTGCTTCTCCCACGAAACAGGAATAATAAAATAACTGTCACATAGGGTTGCTGGGGAATTAAATGAGACAATACATTCAAAGTGCTTAGCATAGCACCTGGCGTCAAAAAAAAAAAAAGAAGTGTGATTACTATTATTATCCATTCCCCTAAAACAGGCCACATCTCCTCCACGAAACCTTTCTTCCTCTAAGGAGGGTGGAGCCAGCACTTAGAGTCAGCCACTCTGTGCCAAGTGCTTCCCACGCATTTTCTCCTGCATTCCCCAAACAGCCTCTGGAAGGAGGTGCTCTTATTATCCCATTCTACAGAGATGGACACTGAGGTGCAGCGAGTGTCTTGTTCAAGGTCATTGGCTAATAAGAAGCAAGGTCAAGATTTAAGCTCAGCCTGTCTGGTTTCAAAGCCTCGTGTGCTTGCTACCATAATGTGCACCTCATATATGTACAACCGCACCCCACCCCACCCCCTGCCCCGCCCCACCCCGCCATTTTCCTTCCAGTTCAAAGCAGATTATTTTTGTGTCTGGTTTCTTTCTCGCCTTCTCCTCACTGCGCTGGGGCAGAGAGTAGGGAGGTGAGCAGAACCAGGGAGGGTCAGGATTCAGACATTCCCAGCTCCACTGGGAGCTTGTATGCAACAGGGAGCTGGAAGCCAGGAGGGGTGTTGGTAGAAAGCAGGTGAACTGGCATAGGATTCTCCAGGTAGCAAGAGGGTTCCAGGTGCTGGTAGGGGTGCGCTGGACACTGAGAGAAGCTCTTGCCGACCCACTCCAATTTTCGCAGCTCAACTCTGACCTTGGTTTCTGGATCCCAGCCTCCCCGACCAGGACTGGTGAGGGCTTGATGGGTGACCTTGACCTGGCTTTGTTTGGGGACTCAAAGTGTCTCCAGTAGGTGAAGAGGAGACAGAGAAGACTAGGGAGAATGTGGGAGAGAAAGGAGAAATAGGAGGGAAGGAGAAGGGAGGAAGAACTGGAGGAGGTGGGGGCCAGAGAGACTGCTGGAGCAGAGGAGGGGAGGGAAGTGGGAAGGGAGGGCTGCCAAGTGTGATTCTGAGCTCCGAGGAAGAAGAAAGGATGAGAAGGCAAGAAATCGGCTTCAAGGGAAGGATGAAGGGGGGCGGGGGACCGACTGCGGGTGGTAGGAGAATGAGAGAAGGAGGAGGGCGACGAGAAAGTGAATGAGGGAGAGAGAGAGCTAGGGCAAAGGAAATGAAAGGATGGGGAGAGGCCAGGGAGAGCGAAAGAGGAACAAAGACAGAGACTGAGCAGCTGCTGGTCCTCCCTCCTGCCAAGCGAGGGCCATGAGAGTCTGAGTGACCTGGGAGCCAGCCATGACTCAGCCTCAGGTCGCTCCTGCCCGCTGTTCTGGCTTGGCCTCTCTGTCAGGCAGTTCCACAGGGGAGGGGATGCCACGCTCCACCATCCACCCCTTTTCTGGTGCAGCATCCTCTCTGAGGCCCCATGAAACCCCCACTCCCAGGGTCTTTGTGGCTAGTGCCTGATATCAGTTTTTCCAGGTGTTGTCCTGGACAGGCCTTCTAGAGCCTTCCAAAGATGCAGAACAGAGTCACTGAGCTGGGGGGAAAGGAGGTATGCATGCAGCTCAAGGAATTTCCCCCTCCTCTCACTGCCAAAGCCTGGCACCTTTCTAAGAAGGCAGTGCCCAGCAAGGGGCTCCACTTTAAGAGCTAAAGTACATTGAGATCTTAGCAGGAGCTAAGTGGGTTATGTTTGATCTCATTCCAACCTCACAGCAACGCTAAGAGATCCACAGTGTGATTGTTTCCATTTTGCAGAAGGGCAAGGAGAGCTAAGGTTATTTGCCCAGCTCACACAGCTAATCGGAGGCACTGGGCGTCTAACGGTGGGGACAGAGGTCCTAGCCCTCCTGGAGTTTAAACCCAGGGCAGGGATTGAGGTCGGATGGTACAGGTAGGGGGTTGGCAGCTCTGAAGGTTCATGGAGAAGTAATGGTCTGTGATGGTTTGGGCAGGTCTTAGAAGATTGTGCCTCCATTTCCCCACCTGACCTCACAGTTGCTGTAGAAATGTACCAGAGGGCGAGCTGACCAGAGGAGCTGGGACGCAAAGTCAGTGAGGCTCTCTCTGAGGCTGGTGTCCACTAGGAGGGAGGAAGATCTAGGCATGTGCAGAGAAAGCTGTGTAAATAGTGTTTCTCTCCCATGAGCTTCAGCAGCTGCTCCAGGAAAGGCCAAACGGGTGGTAATACTGCCTTGCTTTCATGGGGCTTCTGTGAACCTTTCTCTAAAGTGGTTTCATATATGAGTACACACACACACACACACACACACACACACACACACACACTATCCTTATCTGCACAGCCATCTTCCAATGGCACACAGAGTACTCCTGGCTTTATTTTATATGGCTCGGGAAAGCCAAGGTCACATCACTGGCAGCAGAGAGGGTGGATGCAGCCTGGATCCATGGACAGTAAGATTAAGCTTCTGCCCTCAGGCACCTTGTGTGCTCTCAGAGAAACAGCAGGCATTCAGCACCCATTCTGCACCTAGACCCCAGCCCACCTCCCACCCCCACAATACCCAGGGGTCATTCTGCAGACCCCGGGGATGCCATCGCTCTCTCAGCACCACCTGGCAGCCTCTCCACACCCTGCTCCAGCCTGAGTGAGAAGCTGTGCCGGCTCCCTGACACGCTCCAGGGCCCTGCTAGATTCCCTGTCACTTTCAATCAGGGTCCGTGTTAGAGGGAAGGTTTAGAAAAGGACTTCCCCTCCTCTCCCGCACTCCTAGATGGCAGCTCCTCTTCCACAGGGACCAGGGATGCAGCAGCTCTGGTAGCCTGTGGTTGCCATGACAACAGCTGTGCTCATTTCTGCCATGGGCAGGGGGTGGCATGTCAAGGAGGGTGTGTGTGTATGCATGTGTGTGTCCATTTTCAGCCCCAGCTGAGGGGGGCTCAGGGAATGGGAATCCACTCTCCTAGGGTGGGGTTGGCCCCTCCTCCCAGCTCAGTCCCAGCCAGCCCACGGGCATCCCAGCAGCAGGGAAGATTGCAAGACAGACAGAGGGACACTGGACTGAAGCAAGATGCCCCAGAAGGAAAACTGGAGGGGGAGTGTGAAATGGGTATCACACTGCTGTCCGAGGAAGAAGGCCTGACGGTGGGGTGGGCACTGTAGGAAGGAGGAAGCCAGGGCAGCTGGCACAGCAAAGGGTCTAGAGCCTGGAAGGGATGGGCCCCTTATTTCTGCCACCCCCCAGGGGGTCTCCTGGCGTGGCTTCCCCAGCCTAAAGAAGGCCCCTCTGCTCCTCCAACATGATCTGTAATTTCCGGCAGACATTTGAGGTCCCTGACATCTGCATAATGTGGGCCAGTCTCTTAGCAACGGGGAACAGCTGTCTGGCATTTCCAAGATTAAACTGTAACTATACACGGTCCTTGCCAGGGGGAGGGGGAGGGGGAAGGGGATAAACACTGCCTCCTGGCATTTTCAAACTCATTTAGCTTTTATTCATTTCCTGCTTCCAGTAAAGAGGCCGGGGATTTGGACTGGGCCAGGCTGTTAACTGCCCCGGCCTCGGCTGCTGTGCTGCTGCTGAGATTGCAGATGGCTCTTCACTCAGATCTGTTTGCTTGCGGGAGGGGAGAGGGAGAAGGGAAAACACTAGCCTTTTTTTTGTTTTGATTGTATTTATTTTTTTGTAGGTGCAGTGATCCTGGCACACACAGTATAAGTAGAGCCCAGGAAGAAAGGCCGTGTGGCCCATGGGTTAAAGCCCCCAAGGCAGCTCCAGCTGGTTTCATTTCATGTAGCTCCATTGCTAACAGTTGTGTGACCTTGGGCCAAATCCCTTTACCAGTCTACACCTCCATCTACCCATCAGCAAAGGAGATAATTCTACCACCTCCGCAGGTGACTGTGAAGATTAAATGCACACACACTAAGGCCACAGAGCCATGATTCATACATAATTGTGCCTCTCTATTCCTCTGCCCCATCCTCTGTGTTAGCAGCCTCAGGCTCTGCAAGTGGGGCAGAGGCAGAGACAACCTGTTTCCCTGGGAGCCACGACCTTGACCTCCTGTTCCCTGGAGCCCCCGGCAATGACACTTTCGTCCCATAAGACTTAAGCCGAGTTCAGCAGCCAGCAGGGTCCTCTCTGCTGCCAGACGGGAGGCGTCCTCATCCCCTGGCTTGCTTGGGCCCGGGCAGCTCGTTTGTGTGTCCAAAACCCCTCTGCTGCCAGCTCCTGCCATTTGGCTGCAGCTTCTGAACTCGTGAATGTGGTGTTTTGGTTTTTCAGCAAGAAGGAAAAACAAAAGGGAGGGTGTGGGGCTGGACTGGACGGGAGAAGGAGAAGGGAGGAGGGAAAAACCCTTCAGCCGCCTGTGCTGGCTAGTTCCAGGAATGTGTTCTAGGACGTCAGTGCCAAAGCAGTGACCCAGGCGAGGCGGCCAGGCTGGGAGAAGGGAGAGGCCAGCTCCAGGGCGAGAGAGCTTGCCTCCATCCACAGCTGCCTCTGCTGACTCATCGCGGCTCCAGCTGGCATGAGCCTTTTCTGGGGATGGCTGTTGCTAAGATTCCTCGGAGATGACTGATTGCTTCTCCTTGAGCTTGCTGAAAACATGTTTGTAGACTGCACATAAACACACGCATACACCCTTGTGGGCTCGCACGCCTAGCCTGATACCCGCACTTGCGTGTTTGTGTGAGTGCACATGAAGCACCATAACATGCTTCCCGTTCCCATTACTTTCATGGGAACACTTAGGAGCTAATGTGTGCACATGTGTATGGACGAGCACCCACCCTGGCCAAGGGGGCAGAGGCACGCCAGGTTGTCCACAGGCCCAGTAACGCAGGCAGTGGGGAGCTGCCAGCGTCTGGGCTTGCTGGAATCTGGAGTTTCCAGGTTGCTTTGAAACATTCTTGGCCTCTGTCCCTCCTCCTCTCCTTTGGTTTCCTTCATTCTGCTCTTGTGAATTAATCTTCTCTTCTCCCCTGGCCTGACAGGTTTTTGATGTCTGCTGTTCCAGGTACTCAGCTGGGAGCTAGACTCCTCTAGAGCTGGATTCCTGGCCTGGACCTGATGCCCCTAGTGGGTTCTCTGGGAGCCTCAGAGCCTCTGTTTTCTCCGGAGAGAGGGGACTGCTGTGAGGACTCACGGATGGAAAGTGCTGGCTTTTCTCTGGGCTCTGCTGCTGCCAGGATTCAGGAAATGTCTGTTCCTCCTCTGTGCTGGGCCCAGAGCCTTGGTTGGGGGTGAGCCCGAGTACTCAGCAGGCAGCACTGGATGCCAGCCTCCAGGACCTGGTTGCCAGTGCTGTGTGTGACCTTGGTCACATTGGATTCTTGCTGCCTTGGTTTCCCCACCTGCTGGGCTGAAACTGGACTCCTTGCTGAGTCTGCCAGGGTTTTAATGCGACAGGGCTTGGCAGGCGCTTGGGCACCAGGCAAGGTTGTTTGTCACGGGTTCTTGAAGGGGCGGAGGGGCAGGCAACCCATGCCAGCGCGGCGCCCACACTCCTCTTACCAGCTCTGCCGGCTCAGGCTCAAGCGTGGCTGTTTTAAAGGGACCCACCTCGGCGGATCCCAGGAGGGCTCTTGGCTGTGAACCAGA
Organism: Aselliscus stoliczkanus; assembly: GCA_033961575.1. Lineage (NCBI taxonomy): Eukaryota > Metazoa > Chordata > Mammalia > Chiroptera > Hipposideridae > Aselliscus > Aselliscus stoliczkanus. Next base: position 139,421,272 of record CM066732.1, on the reverse strand, counting down.
GGCGGTTGCTAAGGAAGGCTTGGTACCCGGCCTTGAGGGGTGAGCTCTGGCCAGCCTGGATTTAGCAGGCTCGGCAAGGCTCACACCAGCCACAAGAAAAATATCCATCTGTGCTCGGGGCCCTCATTCCTAAAATACAGGCAAGGCCGTCTTGATGGTTCCTGCTGGTTTTGACATGCAATGATGTGGGGCAGGGGTGAAAATTAAGAGAGTAAAGCAAATGAGAAAAATAAAAATGAGCTGCACAAAGAGAGAATACTTCGTGAGAATGTCAACAGCTTCATGTAAGCTCCGGGTGGCAGGAGCTCTTTACTGGATGTGTTTTGTATAGCGCCACAAGAGTAAACAGTCCCAGAGCAGGAAAATACACAGAAGCATCATGCTCTGAGGACACCAGCCTCCATGCTCCCTCAGGGCCCGTTTGTCTGTCCCCCAGGGCTCTAGGCCCACCTATGCTCCCCACTCCAGCCATAGGACAAAGCTGGCACCATGCAACTTTCCTGCTGTCCTTATTTCTACCAGGAGGTGGCCAGAGCTTCTATATAAGTTGCCTGTGGGTCAGGTTTGGGAATGACAAGGTAAATGAGTGAAAAGGGAAGACTGTGAGCTGGAAGCCCAGAGGGGTGAGCTCTGGGCCCTAGCAGCACTGTCTCGCTGAGGTGGGCAGGCTGGAATCTTGCTGGCCAGCGTGCCAGCAGAGAATAATCATAACAGTGCATATTGATTCAGCTTTTCCTGAATGCCAGGCAGCTTTCTTCATTTGTTGCATATATCCATCCATCTCATCTGCACAACAGTGAGGCTATCATCTCTGTTGTCCAGATGGGAAACTGAGGCCCAGAGATGGTAAGAAACATCTAGTAAGTAAATAGGGCCAGGATTCTAGCCAAAGAAGTTTGTCTCCAGGGTCCAGCCCTTAACCACTTCCTTTCATTGTCTCCTACTGTGATTCTCCAGGTTGCCACAGCTGACACCAGGTGTCACCACCTTCCCAACTGCTGCCACAGGCAGAAGACAAGTGTTCCAATATTCCATTTCCAATGCTGCTTCTGCCTGTGACCCCCAGGAAGCTCCCATATCAGTTGAAAAAGTCTCGTGGTCACTTTAATGAACTTGTTCACTGCTGAGTGACCTGAGGCATAGGATTCAAACCCTTGGACCTTTTCTTCTCTGTGCTATACAGCATGAGGCTTAGAAGACCCCTCAGTTCCTTTGCTGCTCTGATATGCAACAATTCTTAGGAACTCCTTTCTTCCAGAGTTCCCAAGCACCACCTGGCAGATGCTACTGACATGCTTGGTCATGCACACACACATGTGCACACACACATGCACACAGGCACATATAGGCACACAATCTTGAACAGAGTCACAGACACTCTCTGGACATTGGGCAGAATTTCTGGGAGTTTCCCAGGTTTGTTGTATTTTGTTTTGTTTTGTTTTGAGGGCAGTGTCACTGGCCCTCATAGGTGGGACCCGAACCGGGGCTGCTGGCTTCCCAAGCCAGTGCTTAATCACCGCACCACTCGGCCGGCCATATTGTATTTTTTTTTTTTTTATGTTAGGAATGATCAGGGAGCAGCAATGAACAAATATTTAATAATTGGGGGTCTCACACACTTGTACAGTTGTCAACAGGCTTTCACAGCCAGCATTGTGTGCAAAGCACACACATGTGTGTTCTAGCTCATAAGCCTTGTCTTCCTTCCTAGTCTAGGCTGTCATATCTTTGAGAACTGGATGTGTTTTGGTGGCTCTCCTATATTGCCTGGCACAGGGCAGCCTGCTGTTGGCGATCCGTTCGTATCTGTACATTGATGGAGAAAGGAAAGACACTGGCTGATTTGTGCTCTGGGATTTTTTGTTAGATGCATCTGCTATCCCTGTGTTCCCTTCAGTAGCTGTCATCCAGACCAAATGCCACAACGTCCTATCTAAGCTGGCTCCTCACACAGTTGTCCCCCCCCCCAATATCTGCAAAGGGTGTACCCCACATCCCCTGCTTTTCTTGGGTCCCTGCCCAGCTCTTACCTTCCTTTTCCATCTCACAAACACAGAGCTTTGAATACACTTGATTTTCTTTTCCCACAAAGAACTAGATGTGACTGTGGGAGAAGGAAGGACTTGGAGCTGGAAGGGCTGGGGTCCTAGGGGGCTCCATCCCCTCCTCATTTGGACTTTCCCTCCCTTGAGGTCCAACTGGGGCATCCAAAGTGCCAGACCTGCAACTCGACCTCTGAGTCCTCAGGTGGGATGGGCCTACCTGAGGAAAATAAAGTTTTCCAAGTCCTTCCACTGCCATGTCCACTGTCTCCTGTGCGTGGATCTTCAGGTTTCCGAGGCTAGAATAGGTGGGGGCAAAAAAGCATGCTTCCTTTCAGCCTACCTCCCTGGGCCGAAGGAGCATGGGAGGGAAGGCAGTGTAGGGGCCTGCTGGTTTCTGGGTGACATGCCTTCAAGACTCAGGTTAGGCTGGAAAAGACCAGTGGGAGCCTCCCAGCCCTGCCTGGCTTTGAACCAGCTTTGCTTGGGGGTGAGGCCCGGGGGCTCTGCTACCTGAGCTGATGAGAGGCAAATGGCTTCCCTAGTCACTGCACAGTGCGGTCTACATGGCCGGTGATGCCCTCTGTGGGGTGGTGGGTGGGGGTAGCTCCAGAAAGGGCCCCAGGAAGCCGAACTGAGCTTCTGGAGAGCGGCATGCTGAGGGTGGGGGAGCCTATAGCGCCACCCAGTGGTTTGCTGGGATGAGAAGGCCTGGTCCTGCAGACAGGTTGGGAATTGTTCTTCCTCTTCACACGCATCTCATTTCAGGCCTTGGATGGAGACCTGTGTCCCCAGGCTCGCAGACCATGACAGGGACCTTTGCAGGCGTATTTCTGCTGGCCTTGCGGCTAGGGGAGACAGGCTACGGCTCTGCTCCCCCTGGGCTCTGCCTTTGCTTCCCAGCCCCCAGGATCGGTGCCAGAGAAAAGCCTCCTGCCATCACCCTTCATCCCGCCGGCGATACAGCGACACCTGGTGGGCGTTGGACGCCATCACAAAGAGTTCTCAGAAGCACCTCATGGGTAGAGAGAGCCCTTGTTCCAGCACCCCACAGGGCACCTGGGCTGCTGTCTTAGTCCATTCCCCTAGGGGCTAAAATCCATCATTTCCCCCCAGCCCAGAGTCCCGGGCACTGGGGGCCACTGGAGACAAGGAGAGGAGTCTTGGAAGGATTCAATGCCTCATCACACAAGGACTTTGGGGGCCTGGCCAGGTTGTAATGTCATGGCACTTGGCTAGTAGGGTTGGATGAGGCTTCCAGAAAGGCCTGGGAGCAGGCCCTCATCTCCATTGCCCCGCCCCCCAGGGGTGGGGGGTTGGGGGTGGGGCAGTTTGGGCACAAAACAGATTCTGCTGCCCCCCTCAGGGCCAAATCAGAATCCATGCCAGGCTCTGAGCCAGGATTACACACTTCGAGGGGGACACATAGGGTGAACTGATTCCACCCGATCCTTCTGGCAGCACCACCCACACTGAGGGCCTGTGTCTACGTGTTTTTAGAGCCACAGAACGAAGGGGAAGGGTTTGAGCAGCCTTGTCATCCACCTTTTATTTTCACATTGTCACTTAGGCAAGGTCACACAGGTACTGAATGGAAAATGGCCCTGAGGGGCACCCTCCCTGGAGGGCCACAGTGATAGGTCACTTCCTGGACTGTGAGGAGCCAGGTGTTGGGAACGGGCCAGAGAGCAGTTTCCAGGCTTTTGGCCTCGTGTGGAAAGGTGCTGGCTTGGTTATGTAACCTGCACATGCAAGCACTCAAGTAACTAATTGGCCTTCAGCTGTGACCAGTTAGCCATTAGCCGCTATTGTTTTGTATATAATAACTGCCATGGCTACGTTAGTATGTGCGGATGTTGCGGGTCTTGCCGATTCCACTTCCTGTGCCTTGCCCAGCCACCAGCGAGAAGAGAGTGGTATGAACCCTCTACCCATGGCTCCCTGTTGTTCCGTTTCAGCCTTATCGTATCCTGCATTCATCTGCCGGGAGCTGAGCCCCAGCATCACCCCTGGCCTTACACAGGGAACCCGAGTCCATCTCACAGCACAGTGTTGCCAGGTGTCCAGATTCCAGGCTGAAAGGCCACTGCCTTAGTTCCTGCCGATTGTCACAGGTGATCCTGGGCCATCTTTCCCTTATCTCTTTCCTCAGCTCCTCATAGTTGAGAAGTGCTGGGTTTAGACTGCTGGGGTTGGAATCCAGTTTTACACTATCTCTGTGACCTTGGTTCCTTAACCTCTCGGTGCCTCTGTTGCCCCATCTGTATAATGGTTATAATACGGCCTATGTCACAGGGTCGTTATTAGGATTCAGTGAGCTCAGCTAAGGCATGGAAAGTGCTTAGAATCGTGCCCGGTATATGGTAACCCCTGAGAACTCTTCGCTAAGAATGGTTTCCCCACTCCCACAGAAGGAACCACATGGGACCTCCCTGTGGCGGTCTAGGTGACTGTATCTTTTTTATTTTTCAATCCTTTCCAATCCCCTTCAAAAAAAAAATTGGGGAATTGGAGGAGGGGAACAGCGTTGGGGAATCAGGGAAGGGAACAGACAAGTTGTTGTCCTTTTGTTCTTCAGTTTAGCTGTGGAGGATGTTGCTTCACTGGCCCATGTTGATATTATAATTGTGTCCTTCCCGGGTGAGGCAGTAGCTCATTGGCCCTTGGACAGCCATTCACGGCAGCTCTCACCGGCTGCCGGCCACTCACAGTAGCTCACGGCAGCCCACTGCCACCCCACTGCAGCCTATGCAGTCACCAGGCGACTCATGGCAGCCCAGCTCCAGGTCGAGCTGTTGTTCACCATCTTAGCTGTAGAGGGCAGTGTCGCTGGCCCTCATGTGGGATCCGAACCAGGGCCCTGTTGTTCAGAGGTGGCGGAGGGGACCGTATCTTGATCATGCAAAATACCAAAGATTGAGTGGCTTAAACAACAGACATGTATTTTCTCACAGTTCTGGAGGCTGGAAGCAGATCAGGGTGCTAGCATGGTCGGGTTCTGGCGACACCCCTCTTCCTGGTGTGCAGAGGCTGCCTTCTCCCTCTGTGCTCACATGGCCTTGCCTCAGTGCCACATGGTTGGAGAGAGTTCTCTCTTTTTCTTATGAGGACACCAAGCCTATTGGTCAGGGCCCCATACACTTAGGACCTCAGTTAACCTGAAGTGCCTCCTAAGGGCCTTTCTCCAAATACAGTCATATTGGTGGTTAGGGCTTCAACATATGAATTTGGGGAGGACACAGTTCAGACCATAGCAGAGTGGAACACTGCTCCAAGAACCCAGATGCTGTGGGCATACCAACCAGTGACACGGAGACTCAGGCTCTTGTTGGCCCTGTGGCTGGGGCTGGCTTCCCAGTCAGCAGCTGAAGGCAGTGGGAAAGACAATTCCTACCTGCCAGGCATCAACCTGGCCTGGTGTACTATTCTAAGCCCCATGTCCCTACAATCCCAGTGCCAGGGGATGCAGACCTCCCATGACGGGGGCAAGTATTGAGTGCAGAACCCATGCTGATGAACACTACACTCTGAGAACCCTGCTTCCCATCTGTGGAGAGAGCTTGCTGTAGGCTGTGCACGACAGATTCCACTTGCCTGTTTCCTGGGGTGCTATGTGGCTGGCGACAAGGACATCTTTTTTCAAGGCTGCTATCAAATTTGAGCTTGGAAACTGTGCGAGGTGGCACTGGTTAGGTTAGGGGAGCGCCCCTCCACAGGCTGAAGCTGAAAGACTGTCAAAGCACACAGCAGGAGAGGTGTGCCTGGGTTCTAGGGTGTGCTGGCTCAGGCTGGAGGGAAGTCTCCATAGGCTCAATGCCCCTCTCACAGCTCTATTGCACAAGGGTTGTATTAGTTTCAGTCGTAAGTTACAGAAACCCAAATCAAACAAGCTGGAAAAAGAAAAAGGAATTTATTAACCCACAATGAGGAAACGGTTTCAGGCACAGTTTGATTTAAACAGGGGTTTAAACAACATCATGAAGACTTTATCTCCTTCTTGGGCTCTCTGCTTTGTTTCACTCTGTATCCGGGCTTTCTGTAGATGGGCTTTCTTCCTGTGTCAGGAGGATGACAGCTGATAGCTTCAGACTCACATCTTTCCAGCCTAATAAGTCCCTAGAAACATCATTTCTCTCTTTTCTGTCTTAGAATCTGAAGGAGGAGTCTTACCTGGCATGCTTAGGACCATGTCCGTTAATGAACCAATCGGCATAGGGAGGCTCCTCTGACTGGGCGGCCTGGAACACTTGCCTGCCCCTACATTCTTGGAAGGGGGTAGGATGCCATGACTGAGAGCTGCATCAGTACCACCTGGAGTGGGAGAGAAGCTCTGCAGGGAATCTAGAAGGAGGAGGAGAAGCGCATTGGGTGTGCAAAGTCATGGCTGCCACACGCTTCTTAGAGGAGCTTGCCCAGGAGGACTTTCGTCTTCAAATCGGAATGTCCATGCAGGAATGTTAGCACTTGTCAAGTCCACCCCAACTCACTTGACAAAGAGAGAGCTGAGGCCAAGGTAAGTGCCTTGCTCAAAGTCATCCTCTATTCTCCTGCAGAGGCATGACATCATTCCTGGCTCCGTCTCTAATTATTCCAGTGAAAAGCCAAGTGCAGTGGCCAAAGGGCTGTCTGAGAATCTCCTCCTCCTCCAGAGAGGTCAGTGGAGAGCCAGGAGGTGAGAAGGTGTGGCAGGAGGCTACTTACTGATCAGCTCAAGGCATTTGTCTCCCCTGCTTCTCACCCTTCTCAGGGTTATAGGCCTGGAGCCCCCCCTCACCCCTCTCTGCCTGCTGAGGCCAAGGAAACTGCGAATGGCTCTCAGGACCTGAGGAATGGCTGGGAAACTGGCTGAGAATGAGGGGAGATTACACAATCGGGAGGTGGACTTCACGTGTGTCCGTATGATTCATCTGAAGGTCTGAAAGTCATGCTAACTTCCTAGGGGGGTGGAGTGGGCTTGGAACACCCTGGCACATTCTGATCAACATGGGATCTTCAACCAAAGTCCTCTTCAGGTGCTGTTTTAATCAAGGGTCCTTACCCAGGGCAGGACGTGACATCAGGAGAGGAACCAGGAAGGCAGGCAGCATCCCCTCCTCACTATGTGATTTCAGCTTTAGTCTTTGTCCCTGTGTGCATGGCCACCTGGACCCACTTTCACATGGTCTTGTATGACCCCCCACTTCCTGCTATACTCCTGTCATTCACGTCCCTCCCCCTGAGAACACTGCTTGCTGTTCTCTAGCCAGGAACTGTGGACCTGGCTCTGACTGTGCCTTCTCTAGAATTCTGCCTTGATTCCTCGAACACAGTGACTCTCAAATTCAATTTTGCCCTCCCCTCTGCCCCCAGAGGACAGTTTACGTGTCTGAGACATTGGTTGTCATACATGAAGGGGATGCTCCTAGCATCTAAGAGGAAGGGATTATTAGCGGGGATGCTGCTAGCCATCTTGTACTGCACAGGACAGCCCCCACAACAAAGAATTATCCAACCCATAAAATGAATAATGCTGAGGTGGAGACACATGGCAGGTTAGAGTACCTGGGGTAGTGCTACTCAGTTCTGATCCAATTCCCTCAGCCTGAGCCTCCTCTCCAAGAAAAGCCAGTTTGCCTGGGGTTCAAATCCCAGCTCCCCTGCTTACTATCTGTGTAACCTTGGGCAAGGAACTCAGCCTCTCTGGGCCTCTGTTTCTCATCTGTAAAATGGGGCTAATAAGAGTATCTACCTCATAGATTAGAATATGGGGCCTGGCTCAGGGAAAGCACTCACCATGTGTCAGCTATTATTCTTCTAATCAGTGGTTCTCAGGGTTGAATCTTCCCCAGGGAGTTTTGGAAAGTTCTGTGTGTCTTTGGTGGTGTTGGAGGTGGTCGGGGGTGATATTGTCTTACTGCAGTTATGCCTGAGTATTTACATATTGAAATACATGTTTTATTATAAACTATTTTTTTCTTTATAATGCAGTTAGGGCATTCAAGTGATTAAAAATATAATGTCTGTAGGTAGGGTATATGATTGACAAATTTACTTTCAGGTTGTTAAATTATTACAAAATATTTTAAAATAATTTTGAAAAGGAGCATTATTGGGTCTCATGGGGTTGCGAACCTCAATTCTAGATGACGGCACTCCTACTGTCACTCTTGTTATTTTTGAGCAAGGGCTCCCCACCCCCTAAACTGAAGACTTAGCATGAAGGCACACACTTAAGCATCTCTCACCAGCTCTCTGCACCCGCTCCGTGTGCACCCAGGATAAACCCAGTTCAACTCCGCTCTCTCCCCAGCCCGTCTGTCTCCAGCTGCCTGGAGTCCCAGGCCTCGAAGAGTGGAACTCAATTGAGTGTGCACATAGACCTGGGCCAGGGGTACCCACAGGCAGGGCAGGCACCCTGCCTCACCTGCCTGCTGCCTGATCTAGGAAGTCTGATTTGCTCCAAGGTTGGGAATTGCTACCCTCCCCTCAACCCACCCCATCCTCTGCCCACTCAGCCCCACGATTCTGCATTGCAGTGTGGGTCTTCGGCTCCTTCCCCCCACAGAAACACAGCCTGGGCTCTTTCTGTCAAGTTTGTCTTTGCCACAAAATGACCATTGTAAGAAAAAATGGACAAAGTCACAGAAAAGAAATCATGTCTATTCCTATTATCCGAGAAAGTTGCTGCTAATAATTTTTTTTTCCCTTGGAAATCATACCTCTGTATTTTATTTTATTTTATTTTTTAACAACCCATTTTTACATGTTGTTTTGTAACCTGCTTTCCTCACCCCCCACCCCACCCAACTATTTGTCTTGAACATCTTTCTAGGTCATTAAATATTTTTCTACCAAGAAATGTCAATGGCTGTCCAGTATTCCATAAATAAACCATGATTTATTTAACCAGTCTATTGATTGCTGGCCATTTTGTACCTCATTCTTGACCTTGTTTGAATCCTGGCTCTCTACGTAATAGCTGTGTGATATCAGGGAAGTCACTGTTTCTGAGACTCACTTTGCTCATCTGTCCACTGAATCGTCTAATGCCCCAGTGCCCTTGGGCATTGCTCTGAAGTTCCCAGAACGGTGTATGATGCAGTGCTTGGCACCGTGCCTGGGACATGTCCCCCAACGTATTTTCTTAACGTGCATCTTCACCCCTTTCTCTGCTGCCCCTTTTCCTCATGCTCAGGGGCTCCCTGTTCATATGGGCCACCCTGAAAGATGGCCCCAGGGTCTTCCTGTGACTCATTCTCAGTGTACAAGTTTGCCTCCCACTGGCCAGACTCCCATCTGTCTCCCAGCTGCAGGAAAGAAAGCTTATAGAGGACTCTGGACTGGGCCCTGGCACCTGGTGGGGACTAGGCTAAGAAGACCAGGCCAGCTGCTTCCACAGCTGACTTTGGTTCAGATCAGATCTCCTAGGGAAGAGCCTTTGGGAATTCCTGAGATATGAATTTTTCGGACCTGCAGCAATGACTGCCCATTCACCTCTTCCAAGGTGAATGCAAGGTCTGCTTAGGTCCCTGGGCCATGACTGGCTCTGTGTTCCCACCTTGATGTCCAGAGATGTGACCCTCCTGGACAGCAGTCATGGTCCAGGAGCCTCATATACCCTCCATGGGCCATTCTTTCCAGGGCTGTCCTTATGTGAAGGCCTGACCGTGCCTGCCCTGCACTAACTTGGGGAGCCTTGTTTCTCCAGCCAGGCCACCCTGTTGTCCTGCCACTGGCATCAGTAATCCCAGCACCCATTTCCACTGCAGAATGAAATGCCCAGGCCCACGCCCCTGGTTAAGGGGCCTCTCAGCCATGGTATCTGCTTCCAACAACCAAAGTGCAGGCCCTAAATAACCCAAGTAGGAAACTTGTGTATAGCTCCTGTGTGCACGTGCACACACACAGGAGCCTTTCCTCCACGCCCTCCCACACTCAGTTACTCACTCTAGCATGCCTACGCTCACACATTCTCAACACACATGTTTGTGTACACACAACCACCCCTAGGCAGGTGCCAGACAGCAGTTAATCTAACTCAGTTTAGGTTTTTGGTCATAACATTCTGAGAAAAAAAAAAAAAAGAGAGAATGTGATTTGAGAGACCCCCTGCTGTTAGGCCTCAGTCTGTCTTTTCTAATTATGATTCTATAGGTCAGCTCTTAATTTTCTGTACCCCTTGAGGGGTGAGGGAAAGAGGCCTGCACTACAAACAAGAAATGAGATGGAGGCTTGCCCCTGGTGACCTCGTTTGTCTGACTGTCTGCACCATGTGCAGGGCTCTGAGTGGGATAAGACGCTCTTATCTCCTCTTGGCCTACATGATAAGTGTAGGGATCAAAGTGCTGGGAGAGCTGAGGAAAGGCCATGGGAGAGAGCACCCAGAGCGGGGAGGCAGGCGTGGCCTGGAGAAGGAAGTAGGATGGCAGACGGGCTTCCAAATATGAGGGGATATCATCAGATAAGGAATAAACATCCGCTCCCTAACAAGTCCAAAAATAATACAGTGTAGAAACCTTTAAAATCAAATTTAACTCAAGTTAGTGAGGGCTTACTCTGCGCCAGGCACTGTCAGAGGATGCTAAAGAGAAGAAAAAGGCCCCTGTGTTCCATCCTGCCTAGAGAATCGCTGTCACCGTTTGGGGTACATTTCCCCACTTTCTTTCTGAGACAGGCCTTCTTAAGCGGGGTGGTCAGCATCATCCTGTGCCCTGTTCGGGAATTCCCATCGGTGTGGTAAAGAGCTGGAAGGGGGCCAGAGAAGCTCTGCACAGTGTGACTGGGGCTCCCTGCCATAAGCGACTCATGCTGGCTCTGTCCTGTAACTAAGTAGCCCAGGCCGTTGCCCTTTTTGGGTTCTTGTGAATCTTTTTTAACTGTTTCTCACTGTCTTGTTGTGGCACAGTGGTTCTCCACCCAGGGTGATTTCGTCTGCCAAGAACAGACACGTGGCAACGTTGGTGACATTTTTGGTTGACACAAATGGAGGGGGTGCTACCAGCATCTGGTGGGTAGAGGGGTGCTGGTAAACATCCTGCAGTGCATCCCTGTAGTGCAGGGACAGCTCCCTGCAACAAAGAATTAGCTGGCCCCGAATGTCATTTGCAGAGGTGGAGAAGCCCTGCTGTAGCTTATCAGCTCTGACTGCTGTTGTGCGGTCCCTCTAAGAGCATCTCTCCCCATTTCTAATATGGGATTTCCAGTCTATGGTGGGCTGGGAAACTGCTTAATCAAGCTGTTCAGGACTGGTTCCTAAATAAGAGTAATGAAGTGCGGAACCCAGCTCCATGGGCTACCTATGATCAAGTGCATGAGATTTGTGGGCCTGACTTAGGCTGGATTGGGGTTCAGTGGCTCTAACAAAGGTGGGGAGGTGCCAGTGACAAGGATCCTGGGCCTTCCAGAGGGGTGTCCATACACCAAGAGGAGGCTGGCCTTGACCATTCATCAGGGCTTCTCTGGTGCATGAAGGGTTAGACTCGCACCTGCTTCTCCCTTCTTTGGTTTCTGCCTATTCTATTTGGCCATTGGATCCTGGCATCTTTGACTTCTGCTCCCCAATGTTCCAACTCACAGCTACTCCTCATGCTTCACTGGCCCCCACCCTGCAGCCAGGCAGATGGAATAGGCATCTTTCCTCCTTCTGGGTTTTCTTCAGTGTGCTGCACAGGCTAGGAGGTCATGACCTCTGGGTCAGCAAGGCTTCACCATATTTGGTTTGGGAACGCACTGTATATTGGATGTGCCAAGACTCTGTTCTTGGCTCGGGCATGTTCATTCCAAATTTTTCAGGACTTCTTTGGTTGCCAATGATGGAAATGAACTCTGGCTGAGCTAAGCAAAACAGGAAATGGATTTCTATTGGAAAGACTCCAGAGGTATCTCAAAAATCCCAGGACATGCCTGCCACTGGGCCTCAAGGATGCACTGCAAACAGGGACAGGGGCCCTGTGGGAGCAGAGAGAGTCTGTCTTCCCCTCTGCCCTCTGAGTCCTACCTCTCCTCTGTAGCCCTGTTTTTGGGGATGTACAGAACGTGGGGTAGAAAATGTCCAGTGAAAACAACAGCAGCTGGGTTTACATGTCTTTCATTCAAAGGAGCGACCAGCCTGGGCTGGAAACTCTTGGTTCTGATTCAAAATTCCTAAGGAAAGACTTCAATTGTAGATGTGCAAATAAAACATTAGGTGTCCTTGGTGACATGTATCTTGATGGCCAAGACAGCACACTGAAAGAGAGCTTGTCAAAGACCCAGAGGGAGCGCTCTTGTTTTGGATTAAGGAGACTGAGCAGGCCTTCCTGGGTCCTAGCTTCCTGGGTCCTAGCTTCTCTGGCTCTGATTGGAGGATACATCGTGTCAGGGTTGTGTAGGGTCTAGATGTGAGAAGGGAAGTGAGAGACCCTGCCAATTCTGCTTCCAGTGCTGTGTTAATAAAGCTGGTCCTGTGTGCAGTCCCCTGCTCAGCTCCTCCTGGTGTGCTCTAGATGGACCAAGAGTCCAAGGGGAGGAGAAGTGAGTGCAGAGTTCCCCATACCCGTCACAATCATGAGCCCATGAGACCCCCCAGAGGCAGCGGGGTGGTGTGAGAATTAAGTCCAGAGCCCAGAGTCGGGGAAGTAACCAGCCCCATTGTCCTGCATGGAGACACAATGGAGTTTTGTGTTCCATCTGTGACTACATTTTAAAAGCGACATTAAAGTCGCTCCAGGGAGCATGTTCAGGAGGAAAGGAGGCTAGAAACATGTCACATGATGAGTAATTATAGGAAGCAAGAGAAGAATTAACATTTGTTGAGTGTCTAAATATTAAGGTGCTTTGCACGGAGGTGATCTAATCACTCCAGAAACCCTTTATCCTCTTGAAACAAATGAGCAAACAGGAACTCAAAGAGCTTAATATCTCCTAAATCACACAGGTAAGGAAGGGGTAGGGCTGAACTTGGAATTGGGGTCTATCTAACCTCCACCTCACCCCACCCTCCCACCTCTGCCCACACACACAAGTCAAGGTCTCAGCCTTGTACCAGTGCTGCCTCTCCGTGAAAGAATTTTGGAGAAAGCTTTTGAAGCAACAGCTAGTTGCCTACTCAATGCCTATTCTTCCTTTTTCCCACCTTTACCAATAGCACCATCATTTTATCTGAGGTAGCAGTGAGTCTAGATTTAAACAAATAAACAAAAGATACCCTATGCTCCTTTGTAACCAGCAGAGGTCTTGCAACACAATCCTGGCCTATGGACATAAACGGAAGTTGGCTGGGTGTTCCTGGGAAAGTTTTGTTTCCTTGTTGCTTTCCTTGTTTTCTTCCTTCTTGGAGTAGGGATTGGAGTCTGGAGGTGGGGCAGCCACCTTGTGACTGTGAGGCAACCATGAGGCTAAAAGCTACCTGTTAAGGATGGTGGAGCAGAAGATAGAAAGGAACAGGGACAGTGAGAATCTCAGAAAGTTGTTACATGAACTCTGGGCTGCCTCGCCCAGGCCTGTTGTACTGTGAAAAAATATTTATCTCTGCATTTGCTCAGGCCCCTGAAGTCTGGTTTCTGTTTTATGCAGCTGAACTCAATCACTGTTAGTAAAAAAAGGACATGACAGCTCTCCTTCAAGACCTGAAGGACTGTCTTTGGAAGTGGGTTTGGACTTTTCCTACGTTGCTAGGGACTGTGGAAACTTCAGGGAAACAAAAACGGGCTTAGTCAGGTGGAGGAAGAAACTTCTAGTTATGCCCTTTGTTCTTAGCTCAATGGAAAAGTTGACGGTGAGCCAGGGACAGTCCTCACCCATGGAAGAGTTTGAGCACAAACTGGATGGCCTTAACTGGGGCTGGATGGAGACACTGTTTGGATCAGATACGGGCTGAATTAGATGACATTTGCATATTTGTGCACCTGAGAGGCTCAGCTTGTCATTACATGGCCTTCCTAATTATGAGTCTGCAGGATTGGGCCGTTTTCCAGATGCACATGTAAGGGAATAAAGTCTCCCTTGATAAAACAACAAACATCTCTGGGCTAGCCCTGAAAGGAGAATCCCAGAGGTTGGGAGCTCATGGCTGGATAGATAATCTGCTTATTCTGACTTTGTGTCTCCCACTTCTATGATGTTGTCTCCAGGGAAGGGTGTCATTCAAGACTCTCTCAGTTATGAGTGGTATAAAATCCCCCAAAGGGAATTTATTGGCTCAATTAACTAAAAATCTGAAAACAGTTTCAGGCATGGCTGGATCCAGGTGCACAGATGATGTCATCAGGAACCTCTTTCCTTCCATCTCTCTGGGCTGCTTTTCCTGGGCAGACTTTGTTAGTGTTTTTCACTAAATGGTGGCCGGATGGCTATCAGCAACTTCAGACTTGCATCACGGCAGTCCAGAAACCCCAGCAGCGAGATGGTACCTTTTCTCCAATCATTCAACAAAAATGTCCACTTCTGATCAACCGCTGTGGTCAAGGACACACAGTGCTCACACTGGTTAGGCCTGGGTCATGTGCTCCCCCTGGAGCCTGTGGAGGGGCCAGCCCTCCAAGGACTCCAGGAAGCTTCCAGCCTGGTTGGTACTGGTTCCATCCCCCAATCCGCTGCAGACGCCTACTAACAACCCGAACACTCCTGAGGCTGTTGGTTGCCCACTACCCTCTTCCTATTTGCAGGTGGAGGCAGTTCAGCGGCCCCTGTGTGCTGGGGGTTCCATCTCCCAGAGGTTGTGCTCCTGCCTACTGGCTCCTGACCTCTCACAGTTCCCTGCACTACAGAAAAGCACTACAAAATAACTCTTTTTTTAAAGATTTTATTGGGGAATTGGGGGAGGGGATCAGTGTGGGCGATAGGGGAAGGGCAACAGACAAGTTGTTCTTGTCATTTGTTCTTCAGTCTAGTTGTGGAGGATGTCACTTCACTGGCCCATGTTGGTGTTATCATTGCGCTCTTCCCAGCTGAGGCAGTCTCTCATCGGCCATTGGACAGCTGCTCACGGCGGCTCATGAAAGCGCACGCCCACTCCCGGCCAGCCCCACTGCAGCCTATGCGGTTGCCGGCGAACTCACAGCAGCCCAGCTCCAGGTGGAGCTGTTGTTCACCATCTTAGCTGTAGAGGGCGCAGTGTCACTGGCCTTAATGTGGGATCCGAACCTCAGGCCCTCCTCCTAACCAACATGCCATTCGGCTGCCCCATAATAACTCTTCAAGATGCCTGCTCCTCTCCATTCCCACTGTCCCTGCCTTAGTTCAGGCCATGTCTTCTCTCTCCTGGGATACTCCTATAGTCTCCTAACTGGTCTCTGCGTATAGGGTAATCAACCGCCTATAGTGGCTTTCAAACATGTCCACAAATCTTTGACATGCCTTCCAAAAGGTGGAGGCTAATTCCTCTCCCTTTGTGTGTAGGCTGGACTTTCCGATTCACTTTGAACAAATAGAATATGGTGCAAGTGGCTGCATTTGCTTACATCATAAAGCACTGTGGCTGCCTTTTTGTTCTCTTGGGTTTCTGGCTCTGATGTTAGCTGACATATTGTGAATGGTCCATGTCGGGGCGACCTGAAGCCTTCTGCCAACAACACGGAGTGAGCCAACTTGGAAGCTGGTCTTCTAGCCCCAGTCAAGCCTTCAGACAGTTTGGCTGCAACCTCAGGAGATACCCTAATCTGGAGCCACCAACGAGGCTGCTTTCAGATTCCTGACCCTCAGAAACTAGGTCAGGTGATGAATGTTCATTGTTTTCAGCTGCAAGTTTTAGAGCCATGTTATGCAGTAATAAATAATACACTAATAACTAACACCCTCCAAACCACTGCAAAAGTAATTTTTCTAAAATGAACATCCGATCAAGTAATTTTCCTTTGAAAATCCTTTGGTGGGTACCCACATCTTTCGAGGTGAAGTCCTAGCTCCCCTCCTTCGCAGACAATGCCCTCCACGTTACGTGGCCTCTGTGCCGGACTCCTGAGCTTTATTTCCAACACTCCTGTTCACACTGCTTCTTCTAGAACTACTGGCACTTCCTTCACCCGGCCATGCTTTCTTTGGCTCTTGTCTAAGTTGTTTCTCTGCCTGGATTACCCCCAGATTTCCCCTTTCTTAACTAGCTAACTAGCTAGCTAACTAACCAACCGACCGACCGACCGACCGACCAACCAACCAACCAACCAAGCAACCAAGCAACCAACCAACCTATGGGGTCTGTTGCAGACAGACACTAGTTGGCCTGTTAACCCTCATCTCCTAGTATTCTAGCCAAGGGAATATGGCCAAGGTGGGGAGGAGGGAGGGAAGTGAGGGACCTAGGAATAAATTTCTGCTTTAGAAACCCTTTGTGACTTGTCCCAGAGATAAGCAAGAGATGCTGGTTGTTTTTGTCATGCCAAACACATGACTCTATAATTGCTCTCAAGTTGGCTCACGTCTGTGAATATTTTTCCATAATACAAGCTCCATGGTGATATCTATTTATTCTATCCCTTCCGCCACTGCCACACCCACCCCACATCTCCTCTTTGAGTGTGCCTGGTGCCCAAGGAATGCTCACCCAGTGAATGCAGAGAGGGCTGAGTTAGGTGGAGGGTTGGGTAGTTTGCTGACTCAGGAAGGAGAGCCACCATCTCTGTTCCCCTACCTGTCACATCTCGCTCTCTCACGATGAGCTTGGGTCCAGTTGTCTAGATGCAGAGTCTCAGGCAGGGATTCTTGTGCAAGTGACTTTTTTTAAAAGATTTTATTGGAGAATTGGGGGAGGGGAACAGTGTTGAGGAATCGGGGAAGGGGAACAGACAAGTTGCTGTCATTTGTTCTTCAGTCTAGTTGTGGAGGATGTCAACTTCACTGGCCCATGTTGGTATTATCATTGTGTTCTTCCTGGGTGAGGCAGTCACTCGCTGGCCATTGGACGGCAGCTCAGCTCGGCTGCTAGCCGCTAACACTGGCTGCCAGCCACGCACCATAGCTCACAGCAGCCCACTGCAGCAAAGCTGCAGCCTATGCTGTTGCTGGTAACTCTCGGCAGCCCAGCTCCAGATTGAGCTGTTGTTCGCCATCTTGGCTGTAGAGGGTACAGCATCACTGGCCCTCATTTGGGATCCAAACTGGGTCCCTGCTGCTCAGAGCTGACGTCCCAAGCCAACTCTTAACCAATGCGCCACTTGGCCTGCCCGCAAGTGACTTTTTGAGGAAGGATCTCAGGTGAACTTGTAAGGAAGTGAGGGAAACTGGGGGGCAGGGAGGGATGCTTGGCAAACAGGTGAGATCAGCTGGGTCTAGCCTCAGCCTTTTTCACAGACAGCTCTGAAGTGTGAATGGCACCACCAAGTTTGTCTCCTCCAGAGGCAAGGAGACTGGCCTTTTGTGCCCCAGTATCATTCAATCATTGCCTCCATCTGCAAATAACCAGTATTTCAGGCCAGGCAGCTCCAGTAGGCTGGGGCAATTCTCAGAAGAAGGGGTTACAGCAGTTGGGGGCAGGGGTGCCAAACTGACACAGGGGGTCTGGGTCACTATGCCCAGCTCCTGGCCTGAAGCTGGCCCTCTGGGTCCACCATTGCCCAAGGTTTAAAGACTGCCAGGAACCTCTGAGGCTGGGGGTTGGCAGCTCCAAACGGGCTTCGAGTCTACCCATGGAGCAGTTTATGAAGGAAGGCTTTGTAGTGGGTCGAATAATGCCCCCCCCAAAAAAAATTTATGTGTACCTGTAACCTCAAAATGTGACCTTATTTGGAAATGGGGTTTTTGCAGATGTAATAAGCTAAGGATCTTGAGGTATAATCATCCTAGATTTAGACTAGGCTCTGAATCCGATGACTAGTGTCCTTGTAAGAAGATGAGAGGACACAGAGACTACAGAGAAAAGGCCATGTGATAACGAGGCAGAGACTGCAGTGATGAGTCTACACGGCAAAGCATGCCGGGAGCCACCAGAAGCTGGGAGAGACTAGGAAAGGTCCTACCTGGAGCCCTCAGAAGGCCTGTGGCCCTGCCGGCACCCTGACCTTGGACTTCTGGCTTCCTAAATTGTGAGACAATACATTTCTGTTGTCCTAAGCCATCCAGTTTGTGGTAATCAGTTATGGCAGCCCTAGGAAACTAAGACGAGCCCTAAGGCCTGGTGCAGGGAACCACATGCCACCCCAGGCTGGGGTCTCCCTACCACTCACTTCCTGTGTGATCTGAGCAATCATTTTTCCTCCCTGAGCCTCAGTTTCCTCACTCGTAACTAGAGAGGAGCAGACAATCAGCCAGTTCTAAATCTGACAGGGCTTGAAGTTCACAAGAGATTCCCAGGCTGTGAAATTGTAAAGAAATACCAATTCCAGACACTCATTCTCACTAACCCCTGGCCAGGGTGTGGCCCTAGCTCTGCCACAGGTGACTGACACAGCAGGCAGACACCTGCACCTGAGGACCCATTTGGGCATTCCTGGAAGAGCAGGTTTTGGAGGAACTTTCCGGTTCTAGATCTATGAGAAAGAAGGTTCTGAGAAGAACACATGAGAACAGTAGCTAGCTGCACAATCTCCTGTGAAAACAAAAGGCTCAGTGCAGAAGGGACATGGGGTGTATTCTCCCTGGTGTGGAAACAATGGGGACAGGGCTACAAGCAGCGCTCGTAGATGCAGACAACATCTTTGAAGGGGAGGGTAGGAGTGGTTGCCTCTGAAGGGGAGGGGGGGTCCTGGGGCCAGGGCACTGCATGCCCTCTTTCCAATGTCTGCTCTCTGTGGGTTTTGAATGTTTTATCTTGTGCATGTAGGACTTAAAAGAAGTCAAGGGCCGGCCGAGTGGCGTATTGGTTATGAGCTGGTTTTGAGATGCCAGCGGCCCCGGTTCGGATCCCACATATGAGGGCCAGTGACACTGCCCTCTACAGCTAACAACAGCTCCACCTGGAGCTGGGCTGTGCAAGCCCCGGTGATGGTGTAGGCTGCAGCCCCTGCTGCAGTGGGCTGCCATAGGCTACAGTGAGTGGTTGGCAGCCAGCGTGAGCGGCTGGCAGCTGGAGTGAGCTGCCAATAGCTGCGGTGAGCGACAATGACGATACCGACATGGGCCAGTGAAGCAACGTCCTCTGCAGCTAGACTGAAGAACAAAGGGATGGCATCTTGTCTGTTCCCGTTCCCCGATTCCCCTACGCTGTTCCCCTCCCCCAATTCCCCAATAGAATCTTAAAAAAAAAAAAAAAGTCAGTATGTTTTAAAACAAAAAGAAAACAGCCCTGTTGCTTGGAGCTGAACATGGAAGAAAGAGACACTCCTTTGCTCTTCCCTTTCCCCACCGGCTGCCAATACCGCGCCCCCAGCTCCCCGCAGCCCCCTGTGCTCAGCAGGGGGTAGGTGTAGAGAAGGGTGGGCAGTGGGCTGGGCACCCCAGGAGCCTCAAAGCTAGGAGTGGAGGATTGCACACATAAGCAGCCCTGTGTCTGAAACAAGGGCCGAAAAGTAGCCACGAGAGGCCAGCTCAAGGATGAGCATGTCTAATTTCATAGCACAAAGCTTTGCACTCAATTATTATTATGTTTTTAAATTAACTAAATTGCCAAATGAGTGGCGGAGACAGAAAGTCCTCTGTGGTTTCCAGGGTAGGATAGAAGGCTGTGAACTGGAACTAACCAGGGTCAGGCACATGGCTGGGGTGGAGGGTGAGGGATGGGGTGTTTTGCACTTTGTCTGCACCATTTCCCTAAGTGGCACATTTTAATGTAATACATTGACATAAAGGTTGCTAAGACCAAGATGAAAAGACATCTGGAGCAGAGCTTCTCCAACTCTCTGTAGTCGAGGCCCAATTGTTTGCTTTTTAATTTCCCATCAAGGATGGGCCATTTCTTTTGTAAAATCTAACACAAAAGATTGGCTGGAAATAAAAATGAAATGAACAATGACACATACAAAAATACAAGCCAACATTTTTTATTATTAGATTCAACTGACATAAAATGATTCTGCCGAATTGCTCTGAAAGGATCTAAATGCTTGCTGACAATTTCTGTATTTATCTCACCCTGGATCTGAGCGAGCACTTTGCAGAAGGGCGCTAGCCTGCACTTGGAGTCACCCTGCTCCAGGAGAGCCTCAGCCAGCCAGGTGGTGAAATGTCCAGAGAAGATGACCAAAGGGTGGGACTTTGAAAACAGTACTTTCCAGCCCCCCCCCCACACACACACACACACAACCTCGGGGCTTCTCCCCATCTTGGTATCTGACTACGCTTCTGCTAGAAGGCCCTGTGAGGAAGGAGGACCAGGCTTGGACACATGGTGTCCTGGCATATTCGTAGTTCAGAATGCCTTCACACTGTTATTTAAGTATTTGTTCAACATTTGGTTGCGGGGGAGGCTGAACCCTGCATGGGGGGTGCAAGGTAAGGAGGGGAGGTTGGCAGCAGCCTCAGGTTTTCCTTTACTGTCCTGGGGAGTTTGGCCCTGCCCTAAGTTGCTGACCCCTCTCCACTACTCCTCTCCACTAGCAAATGCATGCCCCCCTCTCCCACTCCCCTGGGCAGCTTGTCTCTCCCCTCTCCCCACCCCCGGGTCCTATCCCTCAGAGGTGCTGGAGAACACGGCTTTCTCAGTCCTGTTACAGGACCAGTGATGTTATAGCCCAGTGTTGGAGCCTCCTCCTGGGTTAGTGTCTGGACAGCTGCCTTGCAGGCCTCCCTTAAATGGCTCTGTTAGGGAGCAGTTTACAAACTTGTTTCTCTGAGCTAATGGGGATAATGATATGAAGGACAAAAATAACTACTCTCTCTGGACTCTAAGCCAGGCACTGTGCTTGGCACTTTATATACATTATCTTGTCTAATTCTCAGAGGGAAATGTGAGTACTACTCCCATTTTACAAAGTTTGAAGCAGCCTGTCCAGGTCACACAGGTGGTTGGTGAAAGCAGGTGGAGCCAAGCCTATCCCACTCCAAGCTCATATTCTGCACCAGCGGAGCCCCCCCGCCCCCATAAGTGGGAGGAAGAAAGCCCAGAGCAGGATCTAGGGGAGTCTCTCTGAAAGGAGCTGGCTGGGAGCTGTACAGAAAGCCAGATTTTTGGGATAGCTCTTTCTGACCAGCAGGGAGGGGGCGGGGCTGAGAGGGACCGTCATCTTTTCCATTTCCTTGGAAGAGGAAGGAGGCAGCCCTCAGCTCTCCCCTTGACAGTTCCCGCTCTGGCTCTGGGCCCAAGCCCGCAGCAGGGGACAACCTGCAGGTTTTGGATGCTGCGTTCTGACTTCTGCAGGTTTTACACTCAGCCCCTCTTGCTGGGTTTGTGATGACAGGCGAGTACTAGCTGATGATTTAACCCTAGGACACTCCTCAGTCATCCAGCTGCAAGATATGAATAAAGATGTCAAACTTGCGGCTTTTATATTTTTTTAAGAGGCTAAAGATGGAATGGTTTGGGAGATATAATCAAGGCAAAACCAATGATCTCCTTTTTTGCCCCCTTTCCTATCAACCCCCAGGATAAAGATGGCCTCCAGCTCGGGAAGGAAGAAGGCTGGGGGTGGTGTGGGGAAATATACCTAGACCTTCTCACCTCCCCGCTCACTGGGCTGACACTAGAAGCCCCTGTTAGGTTTGCATAACCAAGGGTAGAGGGACCAGCACCCTGTTTTCTGGCTGTAGCCCTGGGAGGCCAGCCAGTCCCAGAGGTTTAGCGATGGCTGCATGGGGTTGTCGGCAGCCCCACAGCAAATTGACCAATGACCACGTGCATGAATCCGCTTGAGGGCAACACCCAGCATTGACTCCTCACCACACTTGTGAGGGCAGTACGATTTTTCCCATCTTACAGACGAAGAAGCAGAGATGCAGTAGACACAGTGAGACTAGGTCATGCAAACCAGTAAGTGGCTGAGTCAGGGTCTATGCCCTCTGTCTCTCCTCAGCTCACTCACTGAGGGTCCAAATCCCCTGCCCAGTCCTTCTGTGCTCTCGCTGTCTGGAGGACCGGAGACTCACCTCCTCCAAAGTGTCTGCACTCTGCTGAATCACAGAGCCTGGAGGGACCTCCGGAGGTTAGGCTGGTTCCCCCTCATCCCAGCTCCTAGGCACCCTACAGAGCCAGCACACTCCCTCCCTACCTCTCAGCAGCCAAACATGAATGCTGTGACCGCCAAGAGGAGGAGAACACCCATTTTATCAGCTATTTCCAAGCTTAACACACGAAGCCGCTACTGCCGGCCATGGGGAAAAGCAAGCCGGGGATTGGATCGCCCATTATTTGGTGACCTGGCTGGGTGTCCAGAAGCTAAAAACTGGACAACAGGTTGCGTGACCTTTGACACATAGTCCTCCTCTCTGGGTCTCAGCGTCTTTATCTGTAGCATGGGGACACTGGACCAGGTGAGCTCTAAAGACTTTGACAGAACCTGTGATTCCATCCTCTCTCTCCAGGTATGTGAGTGTGTGTGTGTGTGTGTGTGTGCACATGTATACATATGTATGTGTGCATGCCCTTGTGTGTGTGCGCCTCTGGGTGCCTGTGTGTGTGTGTGCGTGTGCGTGCATGTGCACCTCTGTGTGTGTGCCTCTGTGTGTGTGTGACAGGGTGGTGAAGCCCCAGTTCCCTTGCCGCCCATCTCCAAGAAGAACAAGATCCGCAGTCTCCCCCACCTTCAGGCTATAAAACCAGGTGACCCCTGGCCCAGGGCAAATGCCTGATGGTCCCTGAGCCTGCGAGGCCTGGAGCCTGTGTTCCTAGTCCCTCTGTGTCCTCTTCCCATTTCAACCTTGGGCAATTCACAACAGCATGGACTTAGGCCCTCTGTCTGCCCAGCTCATGGCTGAGTTCTGGAGTCAAGAGTCAGGCCTCAGGCAGGAACAGAGGTCAACACAGGAGGGGCCCATTGGGGTAAAGCTTCTGCTCAGGGGAAATGGAATCAGGTGGAATGTCAGAGCAGCAGGCCGCAGCGGGGGCATGGAGGCAGGAGGGCCAGGCTGGACCCTGTGAGGGGAGGACCATTGGGTCAGGCGGGAGCAGCTGGCAGAGTTGACCTCCGGGATAAGCGGAAAGGACTGTGCTTTACGATCAGACCCCAGAGGTAGAGGCCCGTCCTGGGGACGCTCTTATTCTTGAAGAAAATGATGAAAGATTTGTGTTTTGCAGGTTTTGTCGATTTGGTAGACCTGGAAGTGAGTCAAGATACTTTTGGATTCTTTCAACAATGGAAGGCAACTCAAATCGGGGCCTTCAGAGTTCAAAGACTGGTCACCTTTCATCCGCGCCTGTGGTACCAGACATGGGACCAAGGAAAGGCAAGAGAGGAGAACATTGCGTCCACTGCACCGGGGGGCCAGAGCTCCAGCCAGGGTCTGGGGAGCTCTTCCAGGGATGTGTCCTGATCCCTTCTAGCTTGGCAGCACCCTAAGTCTGAGAACCCAGCCTGGAATTGCCACTGAGCTGTGGGGAATGTGGGGATGTGGGGAAGTGGGGATGCAGGGATGCAGCTCAGGTTAGGGGCAGGCAGTATCGGTTGAGTGACAGCTTCCTTGAGCCAGGCATGAGCCAAGCCCTTCATAACCCTCAGTGAAGTCTGGGCTCATAGTGAGGGGCAATTAGTTCCCCCTTTACAGTAAGTAGCTACAGTTGAGAGATGGCAAATATCCAGTAAGTGACAAAGCCCTGTGTCCAGTAAGTGACAACGCTGGGATCTGAATCCAAAGCTCTGCTGTGCTGCTGCTCTGTCCAGAGAAGGCCTCCAGGAAGCTGGCAGCAGAAGCGGTGCCTTTTGGTGGTGACTCTGTGACTTAGCTGTTGACCTCCCCTGACATTTCTGAGCCTTGGTTTCCCTGTCTGTGACAGTGGGAGTGTACACGGAAGCAGAGCAGCAAAAAGAAAAGCAGCCTTGGCAAACCTTTGAAGCTGGGAGAGGTCTTAGAAGTTTAGGGGCCCAAGGGAGCCCTAACACCGGCTTGAGCTGGGAGAAGGAAGGGGAGGGAGGAGGAGGGAGGTTGTGAGTGGGGGGCCACGGAAGGGAAGCCCGCAGGGACACACATTGAAGCTGGTAAGTTTATCTACCCCTTTGCCCGCTTCCATCCTCCCGTGCAGAAGCAAGTCTTCACTGCCAGTTTCATGGAATCCCCTCTCACCCTTTTCCCTGGATCTTAGTTATTCGCCCTTTTCTCTGGGTCTTACTCAAGGTTGGCTGGCTACAAACTTCCCACAAGTGTGAAGAAAGCAAGCCTGAAGGGAGGCTCAGGAGTTGAGGCTCCCAGGAATATTTGCGTTGTCGCAGTGGTGAGGGGATTAGTAGCCCAGTATCCTGGGAGATGCTGAGGAAGGAGTCTTGGGTGGCCCAGTTCTCAGCCTCAGGGACAGAAGGTGTTGAGACAGGTCCTGCCCCGGGGCTCCTGGCTCCCACCTGGCTTGGCTGCTTTCTGCCTGGGAGTGCAGGCTCTGCTGGGCCTGGCTTCTGAGTACCGGGCCGGGTTCCAGCTGAGCCCCAGGCAGAGCCCAGGGCTAAGCCTCCCCATTCTCCCCAACACACAGTGGGTTAGGTCCCCTCTCCACCCTCTTCTGTGGAGGCTGGATCCTCCCAGCCCTGCCCGGGGACCCAGGGCCAGCTCGCCTCCTGCCAGCGCTGTTCCCGGCACTGTCTGACCGTGGACCAGCTGTGAGAGAGGGGGAAGGCCACAGGAGCAGCTGGCTGGCCTCTGGGAGGTAGAGGCCAGGAGTCTGTCCGCCCAGCCCATGCAGGCTGGCTCAGGCCAGGGGAGCAAGGCCAGCAGGCCCCGGCAGCACTGTGGAGAAATTTCTGAATTACCTGTTGGCTGAAGACCAGAAGCCAGAGCAGGCCTGGGCTGGCCCTGCTGGCTGAGGCCCCTTTCTCCTGGCCCTGAGGCCTCACAGCCCCCACCCTCTGCTTCCCACTCCCCTCTGTCTGTGTGCCACAGGGCTGCAGTCTCCTCCAGCGGTGAGTTCCAGCTGAAGGGGCTGATCATTGCCCCCCACGTCCCCGTTTGTGGAAGAGGCCACCTGAGGCCTAAGGAGGAGGGCCACTGGCCCCCCTGGCCGCCCCCTTCTTTCTTCCTGGCCTTCCCTGCAACCTGTTGAGGTTGGGGCTGTTCTTTCTCTCTTCTCTCTTCCAGAAACACAAATTCCAAATGGCCCAAGTCCAGAGGAGGCCTCTCCAGTTTCCTCACCTTCGCTGGAGTCGTTGAGGGGGAGGATGGTAGGTTGGCTGCTCCAATACCCTCCAATTCTGTTTCCCAGACAGGAAGGCCCTTTGTGTATAAATGCCCACACCCTTAGACAGGACCAGCTGTATAACTTGTTTAAAAATTATTAAGAATTGTTAAGACAGTGACAAGAGAGCGTGAAGCCAAACCCCAGGCCCTTCTGAATAATGGGCCCTGTGTGATTGCGTAGGTTGTACCCATAAACCAGTCCTGCTCCCAGAAAACCCCGGCCCTCCTATGCCCCACCCCATCTCACTCTTGGACCACAGAATGTTTCTGAGACCTTGACTGGAAGGTGGGTCCAGGCAGACACACACCCGCTCTGTTCCTTCACATCTTACACTGTCCTCAGTGGCCAGTGTCCAATGCCTCACACTCACCTTCTTCCCAGAGAAACTGAGGCAGCAGGGAAGCCTGAGGTCTCTCGATCCTGTGCAGTACCACCCATCCCAGATGACCAGGGGAGGGCCAGGGGTGGTGACTGGCTCTAGGACTCCCCCCAGCCGCCCATGGTGTGCCAACCCCAGTGCTCTGGGTGGGTGGCAGTTGGCAGAGAAGTTGCTGCCCTGGCTTTCTGTTCCCCATTCGTGTCACTTTCCCCGAGGGGAAGGAGCAGGGGAGTTCACGGTTGCTTTGCCAGCACCAGACCAGGCCTCCATGCAGCCAAGTCCAATTGTTTTGTTCTTTGTCTCTGCGGCCCAGAAGCTGGCTCAGTCACGGCCTGGCAGAGTGACTGCCCTTGGGGCTGTTCAGCCCCCTGAGCCAGGGGGCTGGTGGGGGCTTGGGTCCAGGAATGACTTAAGAATTTTGCTTAACTCTGGCCGTGGCAGCTGGGCTGTCAGGGAGAGCAGGCAGGCCCTGTTCCACTTGCCAGGCAGTGCCAGGCCAGAGGGAAGTTGGACCCAACAGGAACCAGAAAGCAGCCGCTGCTCTGCCCTGGCAGACACCTCAGGCCACAGAGCTCCTATCTGCAGCCCCATCCCCAAGCTTCAAGCTTGCCACCAGCTTCAGGGATGGTGATGCCCACCAACCCTCCTGGTCGGGGACACTTTGGAAAGGCCTGGCCAGGGGCTGAGTGGTCTGTGTGCAGTGTCCCGTTGGTGCTCACAAAGCCATAGGCCATGGGACCTATTATTACATAATGAGAATCAGATTAACTGAGGAACTGGTTCCCGTTCACACTGCTGCCACGTTGTCCCCTGTGCCATCATGCTCTTCCTTCTCAGAAGTCATTACAATGGCCATGTTTGCGTGGGTATTTATTTAATGTTTGCCTTAGGGCTTAAGCTTCATGTCATCAAGTACAGCTGTGGTTTGCATTCATGTCTGGCCGATTGAAATGCTAAAGGCTGTAACCCTGGAGCCACACACAGTGTCTGGCACATAGTAGGTCCCCCATAAATAATAAGGGAAGGAACAGAGGGAGGGAAGGAAAGAAGAAAGAAAGGGCAGGAAGGAAGGAAAGAAGGAAAGAAGGAAGGAAGGAAGGAAGGAAGGAAGGAAGGAAGGAAGGAAGGAAGGAAGGAGGTTGGGTCATGATTCCCACACAGGGAGACAGCCTGATGCCATGCCTGTGGCCCTAACCACTGGGAAACACTGTCTCCCTCTCACCTGAGAGCTCCCTTGACAAACTCTTGCCAGGCTAGCATGGGTCCCTGCAGCAAATCCAGTGGAGCTCTGCACCATACCCAAGCTGGCTTCATGGAAGGAGCTTGGGGAGAGGGGGAACGAGGCCCTGTCACCCTCCACACCTCCATTCAGGGGTCCCCACCAGGGCCCCCCTACATAGGAGATCCCACTGCCCCAGCTGGTTCCTGGCTGACTTATTGCCTACTGAGCCCTGTAAGGCAGGAGTGCTGGCAGCTGGAAGAGCCTGACTGTGTGGGTTGGGTAGCTGGTATGTGTCAATGAGGAGGTCTTTTCTGGAAGAAACACATGCATTTAGCATACTTCCATTCTGGCCCATGGAGCAATTCAGTCCTCCGCCTTCCCGGGGCACTTGGAGCATCTGCTTTCGGAGTTCTCCTGGAGCCTTGGCCTCTGATATCTCAAGCACCTGTGGGCGTTCCTCCCAGAAGTGTTTATATCCAGGCTGGGCAATGCATCTGCTGGAGAGGCTCAGGAAACCCCACAGCGGGGCCTCTGAGAGCAGGGATCCACTCAGTCTTTCTTCCATCCTTTCAATGTAGTCACCAAATATCTCTGAGGCACAGTGCTGAGCATAGAGGGCCACAGATGGGAACACGCACTCGACTCACAGTCCAGTAAGGGAGGGCCATGTGTCACCAGACAGCGGACACACAGAGTAATGCTGTGTGCCGGGAGCATGGGAGAGGGTGGCTATTTCTCCCAGAATGCTTTGGGCTGCAAGTAGCAGAGTGGGGCCATGTTGGGGGATGTATGCTATTGGGTGGCCCCTCCCCATCTCTCTCTTCCTCTGTCACCATTGTCCTTACTTCCCATGAGCTCTGCTCTCCTTGTCCTGCCCACCTATCCACACCGTTCTTGGAGTGAGCCTTTTTTGCTTAGCCACTTTCTTCGACCGCCTTCCAGAACCCCACACTCTGTGGTCTCCTCCTAGATGGTGTCACCCCTCTCAGTCCCCTTTGCTGGTTCTCCTCTTCTCGTGGACCTCAGTAAGAATTCTGGGGTTGTCCAGGACTGAGGCCTTGTAGTCCCTTCACTTCTCTCTCTCCACTCAGACCCTCAGGGGCCTTACCTGGTCTCATGGCATTCATTTCAAAAGGGGCTCTTTCCTGCATCACCGTGCCCTTGGGAAAAGCATTTTGGGGGCTGTGAGTTTCAGTCTTGAAATTATACCAAGTGGATCAATGACCCACTGTGAAGCCAGGACTCAAAGTGGGAACATACTGAGAACTGCCGCAAGCGTTTCAAAAGGCAGAGGGACAGAGGAGCAGTACCTTCCCCCCACCCCCCACTGGCGCTGCAGAGAGGGAGGGACAGTGACCCACACGTGTTCATGGGGTGACTGCTGCTGGTTGCCACAAGGACAGCAGTGATGAGAGGCATGGGGAACAAGATAAACAGCTCACAGGGCAGAACCCCTGGAAGTTGTGTCCGTTCAGTCTATTTGAGGGGCAGGATGGGCTCAGGAAGCAAAGTGGATTCTGCGTTAGGAAGGAGTCTGGCCACTGCTGGAGGAGATGGACACAGTGGGGGTTTGCTGAGAACCTGAGGAGGCTCCAGCTGCTTGGGACCCTTACTCAATGAGGCTCCTTCCAAGGCCCTGGGAGAATTTGAGGTTTATGCCATTATTGAATTTTTAAAAATGGGTCATTTGATGTAATTTCCCCCTCATTTTAAGTGAACATCTATTTTCTATACCTAACATTGTATTTTTTAAATTTGTATTTTTAAAAGAAGGTCCCCAAATTGTATTAAGACAAGCTCAGCCCCTATGGAACCTGGGTCTGCCCTTTAGAGGAAACCTGCCCCCAAGGCAAGTTGAGAGTTCTGGCCTAGAGTTTTTCTCCCGTGTGACCTGTGTCACTTAAGCCATTTGCATTGCTGCCTTTTTCAGGCACCTAATAAGAATTTGATGTCCCAGAGCCGGTCTGGGCTCCTATTTTCTTTTTCTGTGCTTTCCTCAACCTTTTAGAGAGCCCAAGCTGCATACACAAGTTGGAGGACTTGTGAGGCTGGAGCGCCCTTTGCTGGTCATACAGAGGTACACCCAGGAGAGAGGTACAAGCTGGGAGTGCCTGCTGCAAAGCCCAGCTGTTAGGATGCCAGCAGAGAGAGCAGGGGGGTCCGGGGGTTAGTACACAGGCAATCACTCTTGTTGGGCACAGACAACCTCTTACTGGGCATGGGCATGTTGGAGCACACACACCATGTCTCTATAATTCAAATTCGAGCATGCTTTTTGTGCATAAGTGTTCCACTTCTGTGGCACCTGAGGTAACACCACCTGAGGAGTGCATTTCCATTCTGACACTAGCCACCCAGAGTTAGTCTCAGAGTCCACAGGTTAAGGGCTCAGTGCCCCCACAGACTGAATACCCTTACTTCAGATACCAGCTGCAAGTGAGGATCCCAGGACGCCTGCACTTCTGACCACTCAGCTCCAAGTTAGGGAGCTCCTATGACCTCACCCCCACCCCCAGTTTAGATAATCTTCTAGAATGACTCACAGAACTCACTGAAAGTGCTATATTTATGATTACAGTTTTATTATAAAGGATATGACTCAGGAGCAGCCAAATGAAGAGACACACAGGGCAAGATCTGGGAGGCAGTGCAGAGTTTCTGTGTGGAGGCTGGGGTGGGGTGGATGCGTTCTCACTCCACTGAGCCTCGGGAGTTTAGAGTTTTTCCTGGGGTTTCATTCAATAGGCAGGACCGATTGAACGGGCTGCATGATTGAACTCGGTCCCCAACCCCCTCTCCTTCTGTTGGCTGAATGTCCCAACCTCTACTCAAGTGGTTGGTTTTTCTGGTGACCAGCCCCATCCTGAAACTATCTAGGGGCGCACTGTGAGTCACCTCATTAGCATACCAGATACTCCTCTCACTCAGGAAATTCCAAGGGTTTTCTCAGGAACTGGGAAAAAGATCCATTATGTTCTTGATTCTACCATAACACATGCGCTCACACACAGAGTTGTCTCATTCATCCAGTCACCACCACCGCAGCCAGCCAGCCAGCCAGCCCCACACCAGTTCATCAAGAACACCCTAAAGTGGTGGAAAACTACAAAACCAGCCCTCAAAGGGTCACACTACAGTCCCTCCTTAAAAGGCACACCTGGGCTCCAGGTGCCCCCTCCTCACCTCCCATCCCCTCACCCTCATCCCAGCCCCCCAGGCTGCCCTCGGTTTCCCTTCCCCTCCAGGATGTCTGCTTCCGGAAGGAGAACTGTTTCTCTTCTCTAGTTCAAGACCACTGGTAGACAGCCAGTGTTTAGGACAAAAGCTTGCTTTGCCAATCATTGTTTTCTTTTGTTTAAAACAAAACAAAACAAAACTAATCTCAAGTCCTCTGTTTGACTAGGTAGCCTGGTCCCCTGAGGACACGGCAGCTGCCACCTCGGCCACACACCAGAGGCTGCGGCTTGCACCGCTGCCCCACAGGTCCTGGACCATGAACAAGCCCACCAGCATTCCACTGCTGTGAGGACTCCATCCAGCTGTAAGGGCGCAGCTGCCAGAGGGAATTCTCTTGTGAGCCTTGGTTCTTTGGGACGCCAGCTCCTGAATCTAGCCCAGAGTTGTTGTCTGGTGGAGGCATGGTCCTATGTCCCAGCTGCAAGTCACAGCTGCTTCTCCTGGGGTATCCCAGCCCAGAAAGGGGGTTCAGACCTCAGCAGCCAAGAAAAATGCTAGCTGTCCACTGTGTGCTCTGCATTGTCTACACAGTCCTGGTCTTCCTGGCCCTCCCATCTCCTTATAATCTTAAGATCCTCAACAGATTCATTTGATTTTATGCAAGCCTTAAACCAAAGCCAGGACTTGAGTGTTTCGAAGCTGGCTGCTCAATTTGGCCCCTAATATGCCCTGCTGGACCTACAGCTCCCCACACCCTTCCCTCTCTGGAGTGGAAGGGCATATTTATATGCAAAATTTCATGAAATCTTCACAGCAACCCTACAGGGGAGGGGGTACCATTATCATTTCTGTTTACATATGAGGAAATTGAGATTCAGAGAGGTTGAGTGACTTGCCAAGGTCACAGAGCTGGAAATTCATGAAGCCAGACGGAAGTCAAACCCAGAACTGTCAAGTGCCAGAATTTGCGTGCTTAACCATTTTAGAATTCTGGCACACAGAGATAGTCCACACTTTTCCTTCTCTTCTCTCACACTACCTCCCCTGGTATAATTTCTGAGCAATGCAGGGGGCAGGGAGGTCATATCAACCTGACCTTGAGAAATCGGCCCCAACAGAGAGCCACCATCTGCTTCACCATCGGCCAGCCGATCCTTGTCTAGAGCTCATGTGTGCTTACCGATTTAGTGATTCCTCACTTTGTTGCAGAAAGGATGTAAACAGAGCAAGTGCATTTAAACTTCCCCTTGCTGATAAGAAGCTGCATGGAATCCTCAGAGGGGCAGGGAAGCACAATGGTTAAGACCTCAGGGAGCCCAAGCCATATTGCCAGGGTCTGAACTCAGCCTTGCCACTTACTAGCAGGAGATCTTGTGAGATGCTTAACTTCTCCATGTCTCCATTTCCTCAACTCTAAAATGGGGATAATAACACCTCACTGCACAAGATCACTGTGAGGATACGAAGAGAGCATGAAACCATGGCAGGAGGGGCAAGCCCAGGATGCTGTTTCCTGGGCTGCAGACTGACCCCCTTCAGTGCTGGGCTTGTGGGCCAGTGCCTTTGGACCATCTTTGACCTGATGGCCTCTCTTTCTCCTACAAGACCCCTCTACCTCTACCTTGGTCTTGAGCTCTTTCTGCGGTCCTCTTACCTTCCAGCCTCCTGACTTGGCAAGCTGATCAAATGTGAGGCAGCCCACCGTCAGAGGGTACAGCATGCATTGTGCATCCCCCCCTCCCACACCCTCAATGCAGCACATCTCTTGTGGTCTTGCCCAGCTCCAGGCTGGGCTGACTGGTGGTAGGGGAGGAACTGAATTTTTTGGAGCCTTTACCTGGTACCTGATTTTCTTTCTCACAACAAGGTAGCTGTTAGTAAACTTGGTTCACAATGAGGACAATAAGCCTTGGAGAGGTCTGCCCAGGTGTCAGGCTTCTGGGCCCTTTGGAGTTCAGATTTCATGCCAGGCTCCTGGCCGGCAGAGGTTTAGGAGATAGAGAAAATTTACTGCCCAGTGGGAAGCAGTAGGAGCTCAGAACAGCCCTCACAAGGACTTTTGGAGATGACCTGACACCTAGTGGCCACAAGTAGGAATTACTCCGCCATTGGGGAGGCTCCACGGCTGGTGTTGCAGGCAGGTTTTTGGCAGGAGGCCCTTCACTTACTTGGGGATGGCAGCGTCAAGAGGTGTCCTGGAGGGTCGGGGGTGGTGGTGGGGGTCGATTTTGGCTTCTCTGTATCTCCATTATTCCCTAGTAGCTACCCAAGCAAAAAAAAAACAAAAACAAAAACATTTGATTACAAATCTGCTGCCTTTTTATTTTTATGCAAAAGATGAATAAACGCATATTGAGAAACCTTTGCAGTTTTTATTGATCTATATAACCTACAGTCCATAACAAATTTTGAACTTCATGGCCTCATTATCCTCAGGGTTCCACTCAAACACCAGCAGTGATTGGACACGCACAGGCAGAGGACGTAATGGAGAATTTTATGGATTATAATAGACTTAAAAGACATGGTCCCTGACTTCCAGTGGATTTGATTTATTTGGGGGAGTTGCAGCAAAGACATCTACATACCCTGATGGGTGTGGAAGACGTGAGTTTCAGCCCACAAACCCCGTATCACATTTCTGTATTTTCTTTCCATCATCCTAATTTTGACTCTGAACCCCTCTAACCACCCACTCAATGGAAATTCAACTTTAGGCTAAATCCTTGAATAAAGAAGGAAAAGGGGAAAGAAAATTTGCTGTGGGGCGGGGAACATAAATTATTTCAAATCATGATTCTGCCACATGTGTAGAGTGGTGTCGGCATTACTGGCAGCCTTGCTGCAGCAAAGTAAGACCCGAGTACTGGTGACTTGATCCGTCGGTGCCATTCCGGCACGTCACTGGTGCTCTAAGTGTCGGTTCCTGAAGACCCCCCCCCCCAAACAGTCCCAGTTTTTCACTACTTGCCCCAAACAATTGCCAGGTGAATGTGTTTGTTTATTCTGTAGGTATTTATTGAGCATTTACTATGTGCCAGGCACCACGTGGTGCTGCAGAGTTACATGAGACAGTTCCATCCCCAAAGACTGCCAAGGTTAATGAAAACCCTTTAAAGTACGCCCCCCTCCATATCCCCTGCTCTGTGTATGCTGTTTTGACTATTCTTGCTCTTCTTTTGCTAAGCTCCTCATGTCTACCCAGTTTCCCAAGGAATTTAACAAAGAAATGCCAAATAGTAGGTCCCTACCACAGATGGGAAAGCCTTAATTGCAGCTGTTCCACTTCTCAGGTGGAACCAAAAAGCTCCAATCTCAGGTGTCCAGGCACTGCCGGAACTCATCTAGAAGCCAGTCTCTCTCTCTCCCGTCCTGGGCTCTTTCCACATGACCCCTGGGCATTTGCTTTTAAAGGGCCCTGTCCTCATTTCCTGAGCATCCGTTCCCTCTGCCACTGCCTCCTGCATCTCGGAAATCTCTCCCCTTGACACAGTTTACAATTACTATGACGACTGCTTACTGCACTGACCTCCTCCCCACTGCTCTTTTCCTGATGCCTAGCGACCCCCTTGCATTCCCAATTTGTCTTCCTGGCTCTTAAAAAGGTGGCCCAGGACGCGCTCCCTGGTAGGCCCTGACACCAGAGGGTGCTTCCCTGGTGAAGGGTACACCACCAGCAGCCCAGGGACACCAAGACCAGACCAGGACTTTATTGGTTCGCTGACAGTCTTGGCTTTGGTGAGTGCCCACTGAGGTTTCAGCCAGCTCTCTGTCTCCTCCCTGCCACCGTCTGACTTGCCAGGACTTCTCTGTTGCTGAGGCTTCTTTCCAAGCCAGACTTGTTGCTATGGCTTCACCATTTACAAGAAACAGGTTTGAAAGGTAAGGAGATAATGCTGATGGCCAATGCAGCCTCAGGGCTGATTGATGAGAATGTTTAGATAAGCTCAACTCCAAGTGAGCCCATTTGTAAACCCATCTCTCAGCTTGGCAGAGCATTGAACATGGGTAAGGTTTGGTGTCAGCACGGGGATGGAGGGAAGAACTGGTTTACGTTGTTGGCAAGGGTTTGGCAGTAGATTTAAACTCGGAATGTGCACACCCTTCCGCCTAGCAATTGCACTGGGTCCGCTCCACCGAGCCCATGTTACAGAAACACGTGTGTGTAAATACTGTACACAGAGGATATTGGTGGCGGTATTATTTGTAGTAGCAAAGCATTGGAAATAACTTACATAGCCATAAAAATGAGGTTAAATTACAAGACTTCCATACTATGAAATAGCACGTGGTAGCCAAAAAGACTAAGATAGCTCTAAATGTACTAACCAGGAAAGATCACCAGACGTACTGTAAGGCAAAGCAAGTTCAGAGAAACATGATGGTATGATTCTATTCATGATAAATAAGAAACTCTGTGTGTGTGTGTGTGTGTGTGTGTGTGTAATATAATATAATATATAATAAAACGTGTATACTCTGAGCTTACCACATACCAGGTAATGTCCTAAATGCTTTATAAGCATTAATTCATTTAATCCTCAAAAACTCTTATGCCATGGGTACTGATATTAGCCCCATAATACAGATAAGGGAAACTGAGGCATAGGGAGCTTGGGTAACTTGCCCAAGTTTCCACAGGAGTGGAACCGGGATTGGAATTCAGGTGGTTTGGCCCCAGAGCCCATACTTTTGATCACTATATCACATGCACACCACACACACACACACACATACACACACACACAACACACACACACACACACACCACACACACACACAGACACACACACACTTGATTGCCAGTACATGGGAAAAGATACGGAAATATGCACCTGGAATAGCTCATGAGGGCACTCTGGGAAGCAGAGTGAACTGCGGGAGTGGGGGTGAGATAAAAGAAGACCTTTATTTTCTCCTTGCGATGCGTCTTTGGATTTAGAATGTTTACACGTACAAATTACTTGTAACAAAAAATGAAAATAAAAAATTCAGGCAACAATAAAAATTACAACTCTGCTCCTCAGTCAGAACTGATAGAGCTGCAGTATGTGAACCCAGGGGCAATTTGAGGTGCCTATGAGAGCCCCCCACTCAGTTCCTGAGACTCAGAGAGCCAGGTCCCAGGACCACCTCTTTGATGGCCACGTGACCTCGTCTGCAAAGCGGAAGGATTTGCTGGACCTGGAACCTGGAGGGCAGGCGGGGAGGCTCAGGACTGAAGCACGGGGAGTGGGGAGGGTGGTGTGCAAGCCAGAGCCACCCTTGGGAGGCCCCCTTGCTGGATGACATGTGCCAACTCGTTAGGTGCATTGTCCCCACCTGACCTTTATAAAACCCTCCTGGGTGCTGTGGTTATCGCCCCATTCTAAAGACAGTGACTGCGAGCCATGTGTGTGGCCACACCCTTACTAAGAGCAGGATTTACAGAAGGGTCAATCTACCCTTCCCGTCTGTGGCTTCTCTCCATGGGAGATGCTCATTGAGGCACAGGACAGAAGTATTGGGAGAAGGCTTGTGGGGCAGGACCAGAGGGGGGTCTCCTCTGATGAGGCTCCTTAAGGATTCTGCAAGACATGAAGCTGCAAGACCCAATGGGAGCCCCCACCCGCAGACTCCATGGGGTCCTGTGGCTTAGGAGAGAAGGTCCAGCATGGTAGAGCAGGTCCTGGAACCACACAGACCTCGGTTCAAAGGCCACCGCTGCCCCTTTCTGGCTGTGAGCACTTAACTTCTGTGCTTCCCTTCTGTAAAGTTCTGTTTCATCATTTATAGCACAGGGGAGGGTGACAGTAGCACTGCTGTTGCACACAATGAGAATTCAGGCACCTGTGCCTGTTTGGTGACTGGCAGAGTACTTGGCACATGGTCAGGACTCACGGGTGTTTATCATTGTTACCATTATCATAGTCCTTTCCTATCTCTTCAAGGAATTCAGCCTAAGGCACAAACTACGTCACCTCCTAAACTACAGCAGAGGCCAATTACCCACAGTTCTCCAACACACCATGCCCGGCTCATGCTTCAGTACTTGGTACTTGCTATGCCTCTGTCTTCTCTTTTATGTCTATGTGACAATCCCTGCCTGAGTGACACCTTCTCTTTGGGCTACTGTGGTACCTGGTATACACCCCTGTACCTCTCTCACCATGTCAGGGCTTAACCATTTGCTCCCTTGTGTCACCTCCTACCTGCTATGAGCACTGTGTCCCCAGAATCTGGCCCCAAAGCCAGCAACAGGTGTTTGAGGCTGAAGCTTGGCTGAGTGAGCCAATGGGAGGTGAGAAGGAGGGTAAACAGTGGGGCCAGCCTTGGGACTCA
This sequence comes from Aselliscus stoliczkanus, assembly GCA_033961575.1. Classification (NCBI taxonomy): domain Eukaryota; kingdom Metazoa; phylum Chordata; class Mammalia; order Chiroptera; family Hipposideridae; genus Aselliscus; species Aselliscus stoliczkanus. Next base: position 139,384,991 of record CM066732.1, on the reverse strand, counting down.
GGGCAAAGGCAGCTCACTGTGCAGGTGCAGTGTAGGTGAGGTGGGCGAGGTCAGATCTAATAAAATGCGAACAGGGTGGCCTTTGGAGCTCAAACCAACCCAGTCTGGGTGCCTTATAAGACACCTGAGGGCCTGCCTGGGATACAAGCGGGTGGAGATAAGCCGCTGGGCCTGGGCTGCATGAGCCAATGCAGGCAGTTTGTACGAAAAAGCCATTGGAAGCGTCTTGGGTTGCGAAATCGGCTGACAGTCAAACTGCTTTTTCTTGCTACTTTGAAGCTTCTTCCTTTGTCTTTAACTTTTGGCATTTTAATTATGATGTTTGTTGGTGTGGGCCCCTTTGGGTTCATCTTGTGTGGGACTCGCTGCGCTTCCTGGGCTTGAAGATCCATTTCCTTCACCAGGTTAGAGAAGTTTTCCATCATTATTTCTTCAAATAGGTTTTCAATTCCTTGCTCTCTCTCTTCTCCTTCTGGTACCCCTAAGGTGCAAATTTTGGCAAGCTTGATATTGTTCCAGAGGCTCCTTAAACTGTTCTCATATTTTGGATTCTTTTTTTTTTTTTTTTTTCTGTTCTGTTTGGGTGTTTTCTGCTACTTTATATTCTAAATCTCTGATTTGATTCTCTGCTTCATCTAATCTACTGTTGATTCCCTGTAATGTATTCTTCATTTCAGTTATTGTATTCTTTATTTCTGACTGGTTCTTGTTTATGTTTTCTATCTTCATTTTAATATTTGAAAGTTCTCTTTGTTGAAGTTCTCCCTGAGATCACTGAATCTCTTTTTTTTTTTTTAAAGATGATAGATGATTTTTATTGTTTTTTGTTTTTTTTTCTTTTGAGGGCAGTGTCACTGGCCCTCACATGTGGGACCCGAACCGGAGCCGCCGGCCTCCCAAGCCAGCGCCCAACCACCACGCCACTCGGCCGGCCCCTGAATATCTTTATAACCAATGTTTGGAACTCTGCATCTGGTAGGTTCTTTTTGTTTAGTTCTTTTTCTGGAGCTTTGTTCTGTTCTTTTATTTGGGATATGTTTCTTTGTCTTCCCATTTTGGCTGCTTCCCTGTGTTTGTTTCTATATATTAGGTAGGGCTGCTATGTCTCTAGATCTTACTAGAGTGGCCTTATGTGGTAGGTGTCCTGTGGGGCCTAGTGGCACAGTCGCCCTGGTCACTAGAGCCAGGTGCTCCAGGTGTGTCCCTTGTGTGGGTTGTATATCCCCCTGTTATAGTCGAGCCTTGCTTTCTGTTTGCACATCAGTGAGAAGAGGGATTAACCCTGGGGTTCATTGGTTGTGAGGACTGGCCATGATTACAGTGAAGCAGCTGTTGTGGAGGCCTGACCCATGGAGCAGGATCACTTTAGCAGGGCTCTGGTGCCTGTCCAAGTGTGTCATCCTTGAAGTATGTCATCCTTTGAGTGTGTCATCCTTGAAGTAAGCTGGGTGATGCTCCAGCTTTGTTTAAAGTTGGCCACTGGGCATGCCAGCCCTAGGGAACCCCTGCATGCCAAGTTAAGCCCAGCCTGTGCCAGCCTGGGGCCACCTGGCATGAGCCACAAAGCAGTCTGCAGATGGCTACCCATGCTGTGCTTGGAGTGCCTTGAGAGGCCAAGTTGTAGACCCAGGCTGGCTGTTGCTAGTTTCAGGCTTGGGACTGCTCAGCCAGAGTTATGGGACATGCTGAAGCCGGATGCTGCTTGTTTGGGTTCTGCAAACCTTTGAGAGACTTTAGGAAAAGTCTGCAGCTTGAAGCAATGCAGGCAGTTTGTATGAAAAAGCCATTGGAAGCGGCTTGGGTGTGCCTGAAAGTTGGGTGGGGCGTGGTCTCAGAATCACCAGGGCAGATCCAGTGGTGTTAGCCAATTTGATGGATATTCAGGTATGGCGGCTGCCTGTGTCTGCATGAGGGAAGAGGGAAGGTTCAACAAAGAAAAAATGGCTTATACCAGCTCCTTTGTCTGGAAGAAAGCTGCCCCTCCAGCCCTCATCCTGAGGCCAGACAACTCAGTTCCTCCCTATGTCCCTGTCACCTTTTAAGCTGCTGCCCCAGCACTGGAGTTCAGAGCAAGTGAATCCATCAGCAAGTAAGTAAGGTGGTCCCTTTAAGAGGAGTGCCTGGGACTCCAGCCTCTTGTCTCGCCCAGCCACAATGTCCACTGGTTTTCACAGCCAGAAATTGTGGGGACTTCTTTTCCCAGTACTGAAACCCTGGGCTGGGAGCCTGGTGCGGTGCTGGGACCCCTTGCTCCTCCTGGGAGGACCTCTGCAGGTTCTTCAAACAGTGACTGAGTGCTGTGGCAGATACCATGGTGAGCCCTCAACACCCACTCCAGTTCTTCATAGCTGGCCTCTTTATAAAGCAGAGGCCAGAAAGCTAAATATGGACATTCCCCAAGCCCTCTTGCAGCTACAGGTTGGAATGGGATGGGCTTCGCCAAGCTCTTGGGTGAAACCCACGTATGTGAGAGGTCTGATTTGGAGAGAGCAGGCTGTGGGGGTAGCTTTTCTGATTTAGTGGGTGATTCCCAGTTGGGCAGCTTCCTGATCTTGGCAGAAGGAGCAGCCATCCTGGCAAACTAGTTGGGCTGTTTGGGGAGCCATTTCTGGAATCTAAACCAAGAGTCTGTTTCTTCAGCCCTCCCAATGTTTCTGTGGTCTATCTCTGGTAATATATCCCTCCTCGCTTAACCTAGTTAGAATGGATTCTGTGGTCAGCAACTAAGAAACTTGATCTGTTACTTTGGTAGGTGCAAATGATAAGACCCAATGCAACTCCTGTCCTGGAGTGTTTACAGCCTTGCCGTGAAAGGGTAAAGCAGGGGCCTGTGGAGCATGTGGCAAGGGCATTTACTCTAGATTAGGGACTCTGAGAAGGGTTGCCCAAGGATGTGACACTTTATAGTAGAGACCTGGAGAATGAGTAGGAATGAGTGAGACACCGAGGGCAGGAGAAAGGGTTTTCCAGGCAGACAGCCCTGTGTATTACAGGCCTGGAGTTAAGAGAACTGATGATAAAAAGAATAGGGAGAGGGGCCGGCCGAGTGGCACGGTGGTTAAGTGCTGGCTTGGGAAGTCAGCGGCCCCGGTTCGGGTCCCACGTATGAGGGCCAGTGACACTGCTCTCAAAAAAAAAAAAAAAAAAAAAGAATAGGGAGAAATTCAGTGGGCTAGAAAAGTGGAGGAGGAAGGGATAGAATGGGGCATGTGGGGCTAGAGAGTGGGCAGAGCCTGGGGGTGGCCCCTCTTCTCTGCAGGACTTGCCTGCCTCTCGCAGTGGCACTATCTTCCTTTTAGACCATTGGGCTTGAAGTTGTGGGGTTATCATTGGCTCTCTCCTATCACTACAGACCTCCCTGGTCTCAACACACACACGCACCACACAACCAACCATTCGCCAAGTGCTGGAGGTACTCCATTTATGTTAGAGTATTTTAAAAATATTTCTCAAAAAGACTTCACCAAGCGATATCTCTTACATCTGTCCCTCAACTTCCACTGTCACCCTCAGCCAAGTTGTCATCCCATCTCTAGGATACTACAATAGTGTCCTCATTGGTTTTCGCCCCCTTCGGTTCATCTCCTTCTTCAATGCCTGAGTCCTACTGGGTTCACATCACACCCACTGCTCGACTTGTGCTGGCCCTCTCCTCCCTATGGAATCAAACCAGACTCTGAGCCTAAAATCTGAGGACTGCACATCCAGCCCCAGACCCCTTTCCGGCTTGACTCCCAGGCTTCCCTATGAGCCTGGAGCCACACGGTTCTGCTCGGGGAGCCATGTGGCTCTGTTCCCCTCCTCCCACCACACTGCACGTGGCCCCTCCTCTGCACCTTTGCTGGTGGCACTCCTCTTCCCAGAACCCTACCCTTGGCCATTGCTCACCTGAATCCTTCCTGCTCTTCAAGCCTTCCCCAACCATACCTCTGCCAGGAGGCATCCTTTTCTTTCTTTTTTTATTTTTTTTATTTTTTATTTTATTGGGGAATTGGGGGAGGGGAACAGACAAGTTGCTGTCTTTTTGTTCTTCAGTCTAGTTGCGGACGACATTGCTTTATTGGCCCATGTTGGTATCGTCATTGCACTCTTCCCGGATGAGGCAGATTGGTTGCCAGCCTCTGGGTGTCGCTCACCGCAGCTATTGGCAGCTCACGTTGGCTGCCGGCTGCTCACGTTGGCTGCTGGCCACTCACTGTAGCCTATGACAGCCCACTGCAGCAGGGGCTGCAGCCCATACCATCGCCGGGGCTCACAGCCCAGCTCCAGGTGGAGCTGTTGTTAGCTGTAGAGAACAGTGTCACTGGCCCTCATACATGGGATCCGAACCGGGGCCGCTGGCATCCCCAAACCAGCTCTTAACCAATGCGCCACTCGGCCGGCCCTCTTTCTTTCTTTTCTTAAAAATTTTAATTTTCTTTTCCATTTCAGTTGACATTCAATATTATTTTGTATTAGTTTCAGGTGTCCAGTATAGTGGTAAGACATTTATATAATTTACAAAGTGATTCCCCTCCAATAAGTCTAGTACCCACCTGGTACCATACATAGTTATTATAATATTATTGACTATATTCCCTAAGCTGTACTTTACATCCCCATGACTATTTTGTAACTGCCAATTGCATCTCTTAATCCCTTCACCTTTTCCCACCCAGACTCCAACCCTCCTCCCGTCTGGAACCATCAGTTTGTTCTCTTTACCTATGTATCTGATTCTGTTTTGTTTGTTTATATTGTTCTTCAGATTCCACATATAAGTGAAATCATATGGTATTTGTCTTTCTCTGTCTAATTTATTTCACTTAGCATAATACCCTCTAGGTCCACCCATACTGTTGCAAATGGTAAGATTTCATTCTTTTTTATGGCTGAGTAGTATTCCATTGTATATATGTACCACCTCTTCTTCATCTATTGATGGGCACTTAGGTTGGGAAGCATCCTTTTCTGTTGCCCCAATTTTACAAGACCTCTAATTTGGATTCTGATTATATTTGCTGCCTTGTCAATTACTTATTATTTATCACATAACACTTCCTATTAGAAAGTACTGTATCTGTCCTCCCAACCAGATTTTTGGCCCCCTGAGGGGAAGGACTGTGGTTCACATTGAATTTCTGGTTTGTTCCATTTTTCTGCGCTGTTTTAAACAAGGAGAAGACCACCCACTTTGCATCAGCTAAATCCACTCTTGTTCAGTGGAGCATCCTGCTTTTCTTGAAAAACAAGTTTCCCCTTGGTTCCGCCTGAGGTCATCTGACCTGTAAAGGTCTTTGATACCCCTTTGCCTTCTGTAACTTTTCACACAACAGTAATTTTCATACTAGAGCTTTTGTGTTTAATCCTGGAAGCTAAAGCACAGAGCAGAAGCAAGCCCAGGGGTACACACCCAGCAGAATCCTTATTTGCATGTCAGCATCCCCACTCCTGCTTCCCCAGGTAGCAACTGGTCTGTATCCAGCAGCTGGTCTGTCTGTTTTACTTCGGGGTGACAGCCAGAGGAGGAAACACCAGGCCTGGGGCTGGTTGCTGCTCTGTGAGGTGACTGGACCAGAGGAGCCCTAATATCCCTTCCAGTTCTAGTATTCTCTAATATTCACTGTTACATCTGCCTCCTGTGATTGCCAGAGACAACCTAAGACTTGAGCCAGGTTACCACTAGATATAAAGGACTTGAGGGTCCCTTTTTAGCTGAAGCCAACAAATAGCTGTCCTGACCATAGGGGTGTTTTTTTTTTAATGTTTTTTTCTTTATTAGTTTCAGGTGTACAACACAATGCAATAGTTATATTCTTTACCCCCCAAAGTGACAACCCCTCTCCCCCAGTTCGCCACCCCACTCCCCCCCCCATATCATACATATCTATCACAACTCCCCTGACTCCCCTCCACAGTATACTCCACATCCTGTGACCATCCACATATTCAGTTACAGTTGGCATACCATACTATACAACATCAGCTTCAGGTGTACAGTGCAGTGATCAAGCCTCTACTCCATCCATGAAGTGGTCTCCCTAACAAGACATGTGACTATCTGACACACCACAAAGTTTTTACAACATTATTATATTCCCCGAACTATGTTTCATATCTCTGTGGCAATATTGTAGTTATATATTTATTCTGTCTAATCCCTTCCCCTTCCCCCCATCCCCACCCCCCTCCCAACTAGCAACCCTCAGTTTTCCCTCTACATCTACGAGTCTGTTTACTTTGATCGTTCACTCAGCTCTTCAGACTCCACACACAAGTGAGATCACATAGTACCTGTCCTTCTCTGACTGACTTATTTCACACAACATAATAGTTTTTTCACAACATTATCAATTACATTCCCAGAACTGCCCCCATATCCCTGCGGCAACATTGTAGTCCCATCTACACTGTCCAAAACCTTCCCCCTCTCCCTCTTCCCCACTCCCTCCCAGCCAGCAACCATCAGTTTTTCCTTTATATCTGCTTGATATGACTTCAATCTTCTTACATTTACTGAGACTTGTTTTGTGGCCTAACATGGTCTATCTTGGAAAATGTCCCATGTGTACTTGAAAAGAATGTATATTCTGTTTTTTCAGGGTGAAATGCTCTAAAAATATCAACGAAGTCCAGCTGGTCTAAAGTATCATTTAAGGCCCCTCTTTCTGTGTTGATTTTCTGTCTAAAGGGTCTGTCCATTGGTGACAATGGTATTGAAGTCCCCTACTATGATAGTGTTACTGTTGATCTCTGTCTTTATGTCTGTCAAAATCTGTTATATGTAATTAGGTGTTCCTATGTTGGGTGCATAGATGTTTATTAGGGTTCTAGTGCCCTTCTTTGTCTTTTATTGTAGTCATTTTAAAGTCTATTTTGTCCAAAATAAGTATTGGTACTCCAGCTTTTTTTTCCCTCATTTCCATTTGCATGAAATATTTTATTCCATCTGTAAACAGCATATACATGTGTCCTATTTTCTTATCCACTCAGCCACTCTCTGTCTTTTGATTGGAGCATTTAGCCCATTCACATTCAAAATGATTATTGATAGGTGCATAAGTATTGCCATTTTGTTATTTGTATTCCTGGTCTCCCTGGGTTAGCTTGTATACCCCTTTCTTTTGTTTAAAAAAGCCCTTTTAACATTTCTTGCAAGGCTGGCTTGGTGGTAATGAATTCCTTAAGCTTATTGTTTTCTGAGAAGCTCTTTATTTCTCCTTCAATTTTAAGTGATAGCCGTGCTGAGTAGAGCAATCTTGGTTGTAGGCCGTTATTTTGTGTCACTTTGAATATCTCCTGCCACTCCCTTCTGGCCTGCAGAGTTTCTGTAGACAAGTTAGCTGTTAGTCTAACAGGAGTTCCTTTGTATGTAACCTGCTGTCTTTCTCTTGCAGCCTCTAGGATTCTGTCTCTGTCTTTAACCTTTGCCATTTTAACTATGATGTGTCTTGATGTGGACCTGTTTGGGTTCAGCTTGTTTGGAACCCTCTGCACTTCCTGGGCATGTATGTTGATTTCCTTCACCAGGGTAGGGAAGTTTTCAGTCATTATTTTTTCAAATACATTCTCGACCACTTGCTTCTTCTCTTCTCCTTCTGGTATTCCTATGAGTCGAAGGTGGTTGCGTTTCACCTTGTCCCATAGAGCTCTTAAATTATTTTCATTGTTTTTTATTCTTTGGTCTTTTTGTTGTGCCAACTGGGTGAGTTCTGCTATTTTATCTTCCAAATCGCTGATACTCTCCTCTGCTTCATCTACTCTACTGGTGATTCCTTCGAGTGTGTTCTTCATTTCAGTTATTGTATTCTTTAGTTCTAACAGGTTGTTTCTTATGGTTTCCCTATCCTTCTTTATGTCCTTGCTAAGTTCCTTCAACATTCTTATCATCAGTGTTCTAAACTGTGTCTCTGAAAGGTTGGATCCCTCTGTTTCATTTAGTTCCATTTCTAGAGGATTCTTCTGATCTTTTACTTGTGACATGTTTCTTTGTTTCCCCATTCTGGCTGTCACTCTGGGATTGCTTTGATGTATTAGATAGATCACCAGGAGAGCCCTGGCTGGATGACGCAGGCACACAGCTCACAGCCCAACACTCCCAGGAAAGCTCCCAGTCTCAGCCTGTCCCAATGAGCTGCTCGCAAATCAGGCCGAGCAACCTGACAACCAATCACCAGCCTGGCAACTCTGCAAGCGCAGTGCGGAGAGCAGGGACCCCAGCAGCTTGTGCACTTCCGTGTCTCAGTGAGCAGCCCATTGGAGCCTGATCACTCCCACTAGGTGTTTCCCTGGCAACGCAGCACAAGCCGAGTGGAGGGTATTGGATCCAAGGCGGCTCGCGCACTCCCGGGTCTCAGTGAGCAGCCTGTTGGAGCCGGAGGGCACCCGCCCAGCGTTTCCCTGGCAACGTAGTATAAGCCGGGCAGAGGGTGGGGATCCAAGGCCGCATGTGCGCGTGTGCACACACACGCACTTCTGCGCCAGTTCTACCAGACCAATGAGGTCTCGGACCTGATCCTCCATGGGAGGTCCCAACCGTGACAAAATGGTGCCCTCTGTACACCACTCGCATGCAGGCTTCACACCATGGGAACAACAGTCCAAACACCTCCAGCCTTTGCACCAAAGGTGCTCAGTTCAGTCTGTCCCCGCAGGCTCCTGGGCCCAGCTCACACAGCCACTCCCTCCACCAGGAACCAGGTAAGTGCTCACCGGCGAGCAAGCCCGGGTGCCGGCCCCACTGATTCTCCAGCCGCTCCCAGCCTCACCGAGCTGAGCAAAGAGAGTCCTCACCAATCTACTGCCGGCCATCCCAGAACTCCTCTTCCTGGCAAAGGAGCTCTGGGCAGGTGAGCTTGGCACTCGGCCGGAGCGTCTCTCCCCCAACCAGAGAAGCCTCCCACGGCTGGGGCCTCGCCCACGGGGCTCGCCCTCCCCCGTCTCTGCCCGTCCCACCAGACCCGACGTGGCCTCCGCCCCAAGCTCTTCGTTTAGTGGATCTGCTCCTCCAGTGCTCTGGGGACCCTCAGGGTAGAACGCCGTACTATCTGCCTGCAATTTTGGTGTGATCCTGGGAGGCAGCCAGCACAGCGCCTGTCTATTGCGCCATTTTGCACAGGGGTGTTCTTAGCATCCTTACCAGCTATTGGAAAGAACCCTCATTTATTGGGTGCTTATTATATGCCAGGCATTGTTCTACGCACTTTATGAATATTATAGAACTTAATTTTCACTGCATCCCTGTGGGGTGGGTACTATCGTTATGCCCATTTTAAAAGTAAAGACACTGAGGTGCAGAAAGCTTCAGTAACTTGCCTTTGGTACTACAATAAAAAGGGGAGGGGCCTGGGTGGTAGAGACCATCCTGTTCCAAGCCCCTCCCACTTCAGCCAGTTCTCAGCAGCTCCCTTCCTCTGGGAGTCGGGAAGCACTGCTGAGGGATCCAAAATCCACAGGGAATATTCCATGTCTGAGACATACCTTGTCTCAGGCACTTTGGGGAAGGGGAGACTCTAGGTAGCTGATTTGGAGCCAGAGCATAGCTTTCTCCTGAGGTCCCTGGGGGTTCTGAGAAGAACCTTACCTGGATCAGTTTCACGGGGTTTGTTCACAGGAAGATAGTTTTATTGACAGAAGTCTTATGTTGTCTTGTATACCACATGCAGCTGGGGGTGGACAGCATACACCCCATCTAAGATTTTCATGAACTGCTTGGACACCAGCACATTCTGAGGCAGGAAGAGAGGGGAGCCATCATGAGGAAGGCGTCGCCATTGTGCCATCTCCCTGCCCAGACCAGCAGTCTGCCCAAGCCACAGTCGAGCATTTTGTCTTTCCCAGTTTGTTCTGCACAGTGCTGCTTCGATCCTGAGGAAGTCTGCCTTTTTTTAGAGCTTGTGGTTTGACTTGTACGTTCCCCATGGGATTGATCAGATGTTCTAGTTGAGTGCTGAGGGCTTGTCACATGCTGTCATCTCAGCTCTGCTCTTGGATGGCAAGTATAAGTGTCTGTGTATGAGAGATGAGACCCAGCTACGGGCCTGTTAGACTGATCTCAAAACCAGAGCCATGAAATGTCCATTTCTACACCAGTGTTGGTCTTCAAAGCAGGTGCCTTGGCAGAGGATCCCTCACTCCAACCATCCAGTCATGGCTCAGAATGCACTGGGAACTCCCCTTATTGAAGTGCCCTCAGAGCTGGGTTATAAGCCACAGGAGAAAACATGCTCCATGAAATAGCATTTGATCCAACCTGGCCTCCACAGGTTTGGTCAACCTGCTTCATTCCTCAGGTGTGGTTCTGGGTATCTTTTGCCTTTCAAAGAATTAAACCCATGCTTAAGGGCTGAAAACTTCCCCTTCCTTTTTGTAGATATTCTAGAGAAAGTTCTAGAAGCATCTATGATGAAGGAATTCCAGCACCATTTAGAGTTAGGGCAGCACAGTTGACAAAACGGAAGGAAAAGTCTAATTCAGACCTGTTTGTTCTGCTAGGCTTGTTAAATGGCAGTGTGATCCTAGCTCGTGAATTTATATACCATCTGTAGCCTAAACTGCGCTGTTTCCAGTGTTCCCTCAGACACACCAAGGCAGTACCTGGGTCCATACCTGACAACCAGGTCTGGCGGGTGAGGGTGGGACAAGTGCCCACAAAATCTGGGCCTGTGGCTGAGATTCAGAGGCAGGGTGGTGTGGGGACTATAACAGCATTGTGGGGTACAAGGTCAGAGCTATAGGATGAGGGTGGATGAGGACCTCCAATTAGAAAGACCCGTGAGCACAAGGAGCCTGGGACAGGGAGGAAAGGGTGAGGGCACAAAGTGAAAAGAAAAGTAGGTATGTGTTTATAATGTTTTATAACCTGTGACAAGCGTAAGTCCAAATTTTACTTGCTATTCAGTTCCAAGGAACTTGGGTTTAAATATTCAAAATACCATCACTGATATAATTGCAAGGCATTAAAACCTTAGCAAAATATCATATTTTTGTGGCATTAAAAAAATATAAAAGGGCTTTAACACTTGTACCTTTTAGAACTCTAGAGTAGGAGGCAGAAACCCTAGGTTCACTCCTGTGTTTCTCACTTGCTGTGTGGTCCTGGGCAAGTGATCTAAGCTCTCTGTTTCAGTTTCCTTATACGTAAAATGGGAAAATGAGGAAAAGCTCTTGTTATGGATTGAATTGTGTCTTCACCAAAAAAGGATGTTGAAGCGCTAATTCTCAGTACTGGTAAATGTTACCTTATTTGGAAAGAGAGTCTTTGTGGATGTTGGAGTTAAGATGGGGTCATTAGGGTGGATCCTAATCCAGTATGACTGGTGTCTTTATAAAAAGGGATGTTTGGATACAGAGACAGACATCACACAGCGAGAGTGGCATGTGACGCTGAAGGCAGAGACTGGGGTGATGCATCTACTAGCTGACAGTTGCCAACCACCAGCAGACATTAGGAGACAGGCCTAGAACAGAGTCTCCCTCACAGCCCTCAGAAGGAACCAACCTTGCCAACGTCTTGATCTTGGACTTCTAATATCAGAACTGTGAGACAACACATTTCTATTGTTTAAGCCCTCAGTTCGTTGTACTTGGCTATGGCAGCCCCGGGACACGAATATACTCTACCTACCTCCCAGAGTAGGATCAAATGGGCCGACATATATAAAATCACTTTGAAGAAGAAAAAAAAGAGTATAAAATGGTAGACAACCATAGGTTATAGTTACTATCAGCTACCACCTTTAGGATGATTCAGGCAAGAGTATCTGGCAGGGTGAAGTCCCTTCCTCAGGCTTTTCTCATCCAGCAAGGGATTTTTACCCTCAAATACTACTCTGTGTAGGCCACGTGATGAAATGAAAAGAAAAGCTTGTCCATGTTTTACTCAGGTTCTAAAATTCCTGTGACTCTGGAACCGTTCTGGAGTCCAGGGCCATCCATCAGCAAAGTTGACAATTCTGCTCTGGGGTCCTCCTGCCTTTGTTTCTGACTTTTCCTTATCTCTACTCTCAGGCCCACTCTCAGGTGCTCAGATCCTGGGTTCCCACATGCTGGTAAATGATTTCACATTGTGATGTTATTGACTGAATGGCTACTCCTAATGAAAGGACCCCTGGAGAGGGCGGAGCTGTACTCCAAAAGGAGTGACCTTTTCATGGAGGATTTGTGTGAGGGCCTGAGAGGGATGAAGCTGTTGGCACCTGCTGACAGAGTGGCCATGGTAACTGGCTTGCTGCAACTACCATTCAATAACTTACGGAAATGTCAAGCTTCTCCATCTTGGATTTGGGGTTCCTCTTGATGGACAGGATCAGTAAAAGAGCCCCATCCATACTCATAGGGTTCAGGAAAAGCTGTGGGAGGAAGGGCAAGACAGGAGGAGGTTGACATGGGGACAGGAGAGGCTGGCTCAGAGCATAGCTTCCATTTCTTCCCATCGAATCACAAGCTCTGACTTACACCCAGACTCCTCTGTAAGCACCTGTCTCCCTGTCCATCTGTTTGTCCAATAATCTATCTGCTTGTCCATTTCATCATCCATCCATCCATCCATCCATCCATCCATCCATCCATCCGTCCGTCCATCCATCCAGTGTTTATTGGGGGTCTGCCATATGCCAGTTGCTGGCATTAAACGTGGAGGGATGCACAGGCAGATATGACAGGGTCTCTGCCCTCAGGTGGCTTTAGAGGGGGGCACAAACAAACAGGCAAATGACATCAGAAGTGTGATGATAACAGTGACAGAGGTACATACTAGTACTGCAGGAGCAAGGAAATGGGCAACCAGTACAGGGGAGGAGACACTTGAGCAGGTATTGCAGGCTGAATGGGGATTAGTGAGCTATGAAGAGGGTGAGGGGAAGAACCAGAGGAGGGAATAAGATGCAGCAAAAAGGGCAAGTGCCAAGGAGCAGAGGTGGTTGGGCAATAGCAAATGTTTTGTGAGCAGGGGCAGAGAGAGCAAGGCCACGGAGCTGGCCAATCACACAGGGCCTTGTGAGCTAGCTGAGTACTGAGGGCATTATCCCAACGATGCTGGGAGCCATGGAAACGTGGTGCAGTGGCTAACAGCTGGCAATACGGAGCCCAGTGGCTCTGCTTATTAGCTTTTAGGCCTTGTGTAAATTCCCTGGCTGCTGTGTAGCTAACTATCACCTAGGACTGCTCTGAGCATTAAATCAATAAAGCAATTTTGAAAGCAAAGCATTCAAAAGAGTGCTTGGCACATAGTAAGCAGCCTATGGATGTTAGTTATTATTATTGAAGGCTTGCAGCTGGGTGGTTTCATGACGAGGCAGGCGAAAGCTTTTATTGAGCATCTACTATGTTTCAGCTCTGATGTATTCCAATGAGAAAAGATAAATTTGAGCCCTGCTCTCATAGGGCTTCGCATATAGAATTCTTGGCTTGACTCACTTCCCTGTGGGAATTATTTTTCCAAGATTAGGGAAAGGAGGGCTGGGGCCGGATGTGGAGAGTACTAATTTTGGTGGCAAAATTGATGTGGCCTCCACCTATGACCAAACTGAGAGTTATATTTCAAACTTTTTTTTTCTCTCTCTCACTTTTAAAACATTATTTTAATTAAAATATGTTTATTATAGTTGTTCACTGTAGAAAAAATTGAAAAAGAGGTTAAAAAAAAATGTCAAATTTACCTATATCCGAATAACCAGGAACAACCCTTGCCACCATTTTGTTGAGGCAACACTTTAAAATTTAGGTTCGATGAATTTCCATGACTTCATTGGCCACCAAGGCTGAATCAGTCACAGGCTTTGTCAATGGTTCTTCTCTGAGTGACACTTGGTCCTACTCCAGCCAGGCTAGACTCTCAACTCTCCTGGCCCCTGATGTCCACTTGATCTGGTCTGCAGTCACCATGCTCCCTCCACTCGTCGGAATCTCTGACTTCCTCTTGTCACCTTAGTCACCTCAGAGGCCAGCTCACCTTCACTGTGATTCCTAATTGCCATTCTTCTGCTCCCAGGACCCCCATATCTGTGGGCCCCTCTGAGCCATCCCCACATCTTGCGGAAGTCGGAGTTGCAGTGGAAAGCCAGGTAGAGCTGGCTTCTGTCTGCTTCCTGTTAGCTGTGCGGCCTGAACAAGTCACATAGCGAGCTTTCTCCTCTGACGAGAGGAACTAAAGGAGTGGCTTTGAAGGGCTGGGCTGTGAGTAAGGAGGCAATCACCTGATACAGGACCTGGCCATTGGTAAAAGCCCCAGAAAGGGAGCCTCATCGCTCATCTGTTTTCCAACTGCCCATAAGCTTCTATGTTATAAATTGGCTTCTATAAGCAAATAATTTAAAATGAAATATGCATTCATTCATTTATTTAATAATAGGGCCGGCCGAGTGGCGCGGTGGTTAAGCGCTGGCCTGGGAAGCCAGCGGCCCCGGTTTGGTCCCACATATGAGGGCCAGTGACATTGCCCTCAAAAAAAAAAATAATAATAATAATAATAGTCACTGGGCACCTGCTGTATGCCCGGCACTGTGAGAGGTACAAGGGGTATAATAATGGGCAACAGCAAACAGTACTTTTTCTCATGAAGCTCTCACACTAGTCAGGGACAGATAGTCATTCCAGTGAGAGTATAAAGAGAAACTCAGGCAAGTTCTACATGAAGAGCTGAACAGGGTCTGAGGGTTTAGCGGAATTCCCTGAGGAACTGCTGCCGAGCTGCCCTCTGAGGCAGGAAGCAGTGAAGGCAAGTGGAGGAAAGCAGTGCGGGAGAGAGCACGGCAGGTCCGGATGCAGCGTGAGCAAGGGCCTGGCAGGAGGAAGGAGATGAAAGGAGACCTTGAGGCCTTGGGTGGGGGCAGGGACAGCATGGGGTAAACTGAGGTCCTGGAAGTATAGAGGGATGAGAGAACTGGATTCAAGGAGCAGGAGGCCAACAGGGGTTCTAGGCTGGAGGAGAGTAGATACAGGGTTGGGGGCGGGAGTCAGATTTATGCTCAAGAGCCTGAAGGAGATCCAAATGGAAGGAAGGGAGACTAGTTAGGAGATGGCTACCGTGCATGTGCCAGGTGAGGACAGAGGGTGACATTGGGTTCACAGCAGAGAGACTGCTGAGAATATACACACATGTGAAACACAAAGTAGACTTTCCCAATAATTTTCTTTAGCAATATCCAGCCCCAACACCCCGTTGTCCGTATCCCAACACACACACACACACACACACACACACACACACACACACACACGTGTGGGTACACACATGCGCATGCAAAATGGCCCATTCCCAGCTAGGGAAAGACATTACGTTCAGAAATTTGAGGCCATCATTGGACTCCAGTCCTTCGCTGATTTTGGAGATGCCCTCGTTGTTGATGTTGTTGCTGCTGACATCTAGGTGGGCCAGGTAGCTGTTGAATCTGAGGACCTCCCCTAGGGCGGCAGCCCCCTCGTTTCCAAAGCCATTCATGGAGAGATCCAGTGTCTTGAGGGTCACATTAACCTCCAGATAGAGGGGAGAAGAGCCCCAGCATCGAGGTTGCATGAGACATGACAACTCTAGCCAAACGGGCCCCAATTTTTATCCCATGTTGGCATCCAGACAAAGAGCTCAGTGGTCCACGGGAAAGAGAGATCTCTGCCAGATCTTTCCAGAGCCCTCCCAGCTGGTCTCTCAGAGTCTCAAGTACTCTTGAGACCCATTCCTTTTGGGTTCTGGTCATTCCCTATCCCATAATTAAACTGCTCTCTTGAAGTACCCCCAAAGATGCCACGTAGGCCCCAGTGTTTATACTAAAGAATAAATGTGCATCTAGGAATTCTGGGAGGGAGACCAACAACGTGAAGAGCAGTTGATGAGAGCTCAGGATACCCCCACCAGTGGTGACATGAGGAAGAGATTCAAGATGGCAGGACCAGAGGTCCTGGCTGTCCTCCCCTGGGCTCAGCACCCCGCTTCCAGGGAGCACCTTACCCGGAGACCGTTGCACAAGGCCACAGCTCCCCGTGAGCAGAAGTGGTTCCAGCTCAGATCCAGTGACAGGAGCCCTACATTGAGGGCTGGAGGAAGGAGGGAGTCAACTCAGCCTCCCCCCACTTCCCAGAGAACCCACCCTCAGAGTTGGCAGACATCCATTCCACTGGGGCTAAGGATCGCTCAAGGCTCATACAAAGTAAAACAGGTGATGTTTTTCCCGTGGTCTGTGTAAACACAAAATCATAAGATGATTCCCAACGCTGGCAATGATGAAGTAAAAGAATCACACTCATATATTGCAGGGGACAAGCAAATTGGTACAATTTACTTGGCAAATGTCATCTGGTCACAGGTATTTCCCATTAAAATATCGCCTTTCAGCATCTTCCTAAGGAGACAGGCTATCAGAAGATCTATGCGTGACCACCGTATCTCTTACCAAAGTAAGGCTTGTGACTCCCCAGGGAAGGGGAAGGGATAGCGTGACTATCCATATGGTGGAATATTATACAAGCATTGAAGCAGATGGAGACAGCATGGAAAGCACCAGTTGTATTTACACCCGGAGGCTGTGATGGGCACGGCATGTTACATCACATGATGTCTTTTTCATGGGGAACTATGAGAGCAGTGGTGGCTGTAGAATTCTACCCCAGAGAGCTTTAGGGACACAAACAGTTGAAAGTGGCGAGGCTTGTCTAGAAGCCAGTTTGCAGAGAAATTGAATTTTTTTTTTAAACTTAAAGGCACGTGTGCTTTCATGCTACACAGGGTTGGGGAAGCATACTATTCAAACACATTATCATTGTTATTTTCATCTGGGGAGGGCAGATACACTGAGGACACCACTGAAGTAGAAGCTAAAACAGTCCTGAAAGTTTACTGAATGAAAGGAATCGCCTTCAGGCTCAGGCCCGAGGAAACACCTTATTCTATTTTTTTTTTAACGGACTGTGCATGGTATATCGATCATGTCTCTCTCGTGTCAATCACCAGGACATACTTTCAGTGAAGGGCACACAACACCTTTTATTATTTTGAGAACAAACTTTCTCCCTCCTTTTTTCCCTCATTCTCTTCTTACCCTTATTCACTCTTTTCTGCCAGTTCCCTAAGTTGTACCTTGTACACCTGCATCTCTTAAATGGCCACAAAAGTTAAATTTTCATTGTGCTCTCACCACTCACTAGCTGTGTGGTCTTGGGAAAATTACTTATCCTTTTCCTACTTCTGTTTTCTTATTGATGAAATGGAGATACTAACCCATGCAAGGGTTGTTGTGAGGATTGATATAAAATGCCTAGCATGATGCTTGTCACACAGGAATCACTTAATACTTGGTAGCTTTAATAATAATAAATATTTTTAAAGCTGCGTATACAAAAGTCTGATGAGAACAGCATATTCTCTCACTTTAAATTTGTTTCAAATATTAGTAAAATGTTTCAAAATAAGTATTTTCAAATGGAGGCTCCTCAAGAATTCTTTTACTCTTGATTCCTCTCCTCCTCAATGCTATTTTATACCTTCTCCTTTCTCCTCAAACCTATCGTTCTGTACCCCACTCTCAAGAAGACCTTGCCTCATACTTCACTGAGAAAATGGCAGCAATGAGATGGGAGAGCTTCATCTTCCCACACAAACTACTAGCCTACCCTTATCTGCACCCACTCCCAGCCCCCTCCCTCCGTCAGCGAATGGAAGGTCCCTGCTGCTCTCAGAAGCAACCCCGCCATTTTTGTTCTGGATGCCATTGCCTCCAGTCTGTTTAAGGACTCTGCTCCCATAAGTATCTCCTCCTCCGTTTGCATCATCCGTTTCTTCTTTTCTTCTCTCAGCATTTTCCATCCCTAAAAACCTTCCTGTCCTCCCTGTCACCGTCTTTCTGTTCCAGCCTTGTCTCAGTGGAGGTTCTGGAATTACCATTTCCACTTTGCTGCCTCCCGTTTTCAACTCAACCCACCCCAGTCAGGTTTTCATACTCACCCACTTCACTAACACAGCACTTCTCAATAAGGTCACTAACTAGCTATCAAGTTGTTATTTTTATTTATTTATTTATTTTTTTGAGGGAAGTGTCACTGGCCCTCACATGTGGGACCCAAACCGGGGCCGCGGGCTTCCCAAGCCAGCGCTTAACCACCGCGCCACTCGGCCGGCTCTAGCTACCAAGTTTTGTGATCACTTTTCTCGACTCATCTTATTTGATCTCTAAGCAACACTTGACCCAGCTGACCAGTTTCCCCTTCTTGAAATTGTCCTTTATGTGGTTCCTTGGTACCTCACTTTCCCTGCTATCTGACCAAACACTCCTTGTCAGGCTCCTGCTTCCCCTCTGTGACACCTAAAAATGTTGGAGTGACCCAGGGTCAGCATGATGGCCATCTACTCAACTCTATCTATCTACATTCCTTGCCTAAACAATCTCATCTTGGCCCATGGTTTTAAATATGTCTATATGCCTTTGGCTCCCAAATGTATATGTCCAGTCCTGACCAGCTCTAAACTCATATAAACAATCCACCTACCTGACGTCTCCACATACTTGGTCTGACAATTATGTTCCCGAACTTTGTTGCAATGATGTTGCTAACCTTTTCTGATATTAGAGGGATTATTCATTATGAATTTGTACCAACTGGACAAACAGTTAACCAAGTTTACTATTTGGAAGTGCTGAAAAGGCTGCCTGAAAAAGTTAGACAAAAACGACCTGAACTTATTGCCAATTCATGGCTCTTGCATCACGACAATGCACCAGCTCATACGGCACTGTCTGTGAGGGAGTTTTGAGCCAATAAACAAATAACTATATTGGAATACCCTCCCTACTCACCTGATCTGGCCCCTAATGACTTCTTTCTTTACCCGAAGATAAAGGAAATATTGAAAGGAAGGCATTTTGATGACATTCAGGATATCAAGGGTAACATGACGACAGCTCTGATGGCCATTTCAGAAAGAGTTCCAAAATTGCTTTGAAGGGTGGACTAGGCACTGGCATTGGTTGTATAGCTTCCCACCCAAGGGGAGTACTTGGAAGGTGACCATAGTGATATTCAACAATGAGGTATGCAGCGCTTTCTTTTTTTTTTTTTTTTTTTTTGAAGGCAGTGTCACTGGCCCTCATATGTGGGACCTGAACCGGGGCTGCTGGCTTCCCAAGCCAGCGCTTAACCACCGCACCACTCAGCCGGCCCTGCAGCGCTTTCTTTAGGATGAATTTGTGAACTTAATTGTCAGACTTCGTACATTTTCAATTTTACCAAATACTGTCAAATTGCTCTCCAAAGTGCCTTTAACTAGCAGCTTCTGTATGTTCTTACATCTCCCTTGTGTTCACTGTACTGGGTATTCTCTGACTTGAAAATTGTGCAGCCTTGGTAGATGACAAGGGGGATCTTTTTGTTGTTTTATTAATTGCATTTCTCTCTAATTACTAAAGAGGTTGGGCACTGACTTTCTTTTTTCACTGTCCATATGCCTTGACCATTATTTTATTTGGAGTGCTTATCATTGTCCAATTGATCTATAGGATTTTTTATCAACACTCTGAATACTAATCTTTTATATTACACAAATGCTGCAAATATCTACTCCCAAGTGTTGCTTGTCTTTTAACGTTGCCCCACAATGTCTTGTATCATAGGCAAGTTTTAAACCTAATATTGTCAGATATATGAATCATTTTTGTTATAGTTTATACTCACTGTACATATTTAATAATCCTTAGCCTCCCTGAGGTTAGCAAGTTATTTCTCTATATGTTCTTCTAATCATTTTCAAGTTTTACTTCCCACATTTGAAATGTACTTCGGGTGTGGTTTATATCACTTTTATAACTAGAGCACTCCGTAACAATAACAACCAGGAAATGCAGCTCTGAGGAGTGATTGTCCACTAGGTCCCTCTCCTTTGCTGGCCCCCTCCCTCTGTAGGGACTCACCTAGCATCTGTCCCAGGAGCTCCCCGCCCTTATCAGAGAATTGGTTGTGACTGAGATCCACTATCTGAATTCGGTAATTGGCCTAGAGAAAAAAACAGTGCAGAGAGGTAGTTTAAATCTTCTATATGACTGCGAATGCCTCACTTACCTCAGGGCAGTGTGATGGAAGGCTCCCATACACCCGAAATTAGGTGGACTGGGGTTCTTACACTGAAGAAAATGTCTTGTTCATTTTTTGTTGAACTGTTGATGACAACTGGGAGAGTTTAGTGCCATCCAAACAACCCTACCACTTGCTGTGGTTTTTGTCAGCATCACCAGGGCCCAAACACTCAGCGGCTCCCCAAACCATTCAAGTGGCCTCATTTCCCTATGCCCAGAGCCACTCTCAGGTCCCCCCAGGTCTCCAGGGACACCTCCCACTTGGCTCGGCTGTACCCACCCCCTGCTTCTTACCGACAGGGCCTGTAGGAACAGCTCTGCAGATTCATCCTTGAAGTTATTTCCTGTATTGAAGGTGGGCCTTAGCAATGCTCTCCAGACTAGGGGTCCCTTACCCTCCCATAGGACTGGCCCTGCCAACCCTCCCCTTTGGAACAATCAGATGTAGAGACGGTGGCAAGCACTGGAAGCAAATGTATGACCACAGAAGAAAACAGGAGAGAAAAGGGCAACTATTTACTATCCTCTTTAACGTCCCCTTTTCTTTCTGCCGTGACTGTCCAGGGAGTCCCAGGAGCTGATACACACACCCTAGGCATCAATGGCAGCATCAATCTTTAACCTAATACCTCAAGTCCTTAATATGATAGAAAATGCTAATCCGGTCTAAACAGCATGGCCGGGCCAGAGGGGGACAAGTGAGGCCCTTGCTTTGCATGCAAAATCTAAGGGGTACTGAAAAGCTCAGTGATCACAATGACTAATATCTTAGTATTTAAAAAAATCAAAACCAATGCAAAAACATCTATGAAGAACAAAACTTTTGAATTTTCAATAAAGGTAGGATTTGACCCTGTCTTGTGTAGCTAAGCCTTACTCATCTCACCCCAATCTGTCACTTTTGGATCCTGTTTTTTTTTTTTTTTTTTTGAGGGCAGTGTCACTGGCCTTCTTATGTGGGACCGAACCAGGGCCGCTGGCTTCCCAAGCAAGTGCTTAACCACTGCGCCACTCGGCCGGTCCTTGGATCCTGTTTTTAATTTAAAGTGTTGATATTGTGTTCATCCCAGATTTTTTTTGTATTAATTTTGACTTTTAAAAATATCAATCAAGATATTATTTACTTAGTTACTGAGCTTTTTGGTGTCCTTTAAATTGTGCGACTGAGGTGAGTACCTCCCTTATTTTACCCTAGCTCCAGCCCTGCTAAGAAGTCTAAAAAGATTCCTGGGAAATAAACAACATAGGGACTTATCCCCAAATTTCTCCTTTGAACTCTTAATAATCTTTGTATCTCTAATACCTAAACAGTACTTGGTACATAACAGGTGCTCAATAAAATGCTGAATGAATGAATGAATGAATGCAACCACCAAAGCACAAATACTCAAATACTTCTTTGGCTATGTCTGGTATCAGTGCAATAAAATGATATAATAATAGTCTGTATAAAATTAGGTAATTTTAGAATGCGGCAACTCAGGAAACATGTTAGCTATTATTTGTTCAAATACTGTTGCTCATCCATTCTCTTCTCCTTCTGGAACGCCTTTTAATTATATTAGGTCTATTTAATTTATTTATATTGTTTTATCTTTTATATTATTTATATCTTCATCTTCCATACTGCAAGATAGACAAAATATCCTTTTATCTCTGTTCCAGGTCACTAATTTTATTCCCCTGTATCTAATTTGCTGTTGAATTTATCCATTCAGTCTTTAATTCCAATTATTATATACTTTTCATTTCTAAAAGTTCTATTTTAGGGGGCAATCTTTTAAAAAATAGTGATTTGTTCTTGTATGTTTTTATTTTTGTTTTCTTAATCATATTAAATATAGTTTATAGTTGGGTGCAAGATGTCTGTTCGCTGGCAATATAATAGAGCTCCTATGCTATTTAGAGGATAAATTATGTGGTCACTCAATGTATAGTGTATATCTGATAATTCTATTTTCTGAAGGTCTTAAGAGCCCGATACTGCCACTTGTTGCATCCGATAGCTCTCATAGTGTTTTGTTTCCTTGTTTTGCAATTTTAGTTTGTGAGCCTATTGTTGGGCAGAGCTTTATCTGTGGGAATCCCAAGCAGCATGTAGCTTGGGTCAAGGGGTTGTTCCTCCAAAGAGGTTTTATGTTTGTTTCTGTTGCATGCTGCAAGGTATTGCCAGCCTAGGATCACTTTTATTGTTAATTTCTTACCTTCAGAGTTCCAGGACCCTGCAGACAGTACAAATTCAAACTACAAACCTGAGTTAGGACAGGTCTGTGGGTACTAGAATTGTCAAGTGACTTTTTTTTTCTCTGTGAGACAGATAATAAACTAATTAAAAATAGGTATACAATAGGGTGTCAGGCATTTCCTTAATAAATGCCATTAAGGAAAACCAAGTAGGGAAGCAGAGTAGAGAGAAGTGATGATGGAGAGGGGCTGCTTTGATAGGGTAGTCTGAGAAGATGACATCCTTAAGGAGATGACATTTGAGAAGAGACCTGAATGAAGTGAAAGAGTGAATCTTGCAGAGATCTCTGGGGGAAGAGACTTTAAAGCAGAGGAAGGAATGTTGCAAAGTGAATCAGAAGTTGCTTGTCCAGGAAAGCTAGAAGCCAGTGCAGCTATGGAGAAGGGGCAAGGGTCACTGGAAAGGTTTAGCAGGGTGTAGACATGCTGCCTGGTCTCTGACATCAGAGGGGCTTGATCTGGTTCAGTTAAACGCTGATTCTCTCTGCCTGTCTCCTCGTTCTCTCCTTTTCATTCCCAATGGACTCTCTCTTCTGTTCCATGAGCTCACCTGAAAGCTGAAGCTTCAAGAGTGAAGAGGCATTCCTTTGGAGAAAGTGTGAGATGACTCTGGCCCCCTCCAAACCAAGAGCATTGTCAGAAATATTCTAAAAGGCAAGAAAACACTTCTGTATATACAAATCACCCCAAAAGGCCCTCATTAACAAATGATGACAGGGTGGCGCTGACTTGAGGCCTATACTGATGGAGTAGGGGCTGGGTGGGGCAGGGTGGTGGTGGTGGTGCTGAGGTGAAAGGATGGGAAGGATTAGGGTGATGCAAAGGAGAGAAGGGAGACCGGAACTCTACCTTTCCAATGCCTGGCTGGGAGGTTCTTGGGCTGGTCTCAGCTTCAGTGACACCCCATGTCCCCAATTTAGCCCTAGCACGTTAGATAAGCACACTGTGACTTTTTTTTTTTTTAAACCCAAGGCAGCTTTATTTGAAGAGTTTGGCATAAAACAATTGGAAAATGAGTTTAGAGTAAATCATCATTATAAATTCCATTCATTGATTCATGAAGCATAAATCACTGTGTTAGGAAGAGGGAGGGATATAAATGGATATAGTCCTTTCAGGCTTGTGGGAGGGAATTTATATAAACCAGTCATTGTTATCTTAATTGCTTTTCTCCCTTTTTTTCAATTTTTAAAAATTGTGGCAAAATAGATATAACACAATGTTTACTATCATAAACATCTTTTTTTTTTTTTTGAGCACAGTGTCACTGGCCCTCATATGTGGGACCCAAACCAGGGCCGCTGGCTTCCGAAGCCAGCACTTAACCACCGCGCCACTCGGCCGGCCCTATTGTAACCATTTTTAAGTGTACAGTTCAGTGGTCTTAGGTATATTCATATGGTTATGCAACCATTACCATCATCTCTCTCCAGGCACATTGTACTTATGAAATTATTTCATGTCTTCATTTTAAAAATTTTCATGTTAAGGCAACTCTACAGAAGTTAAGTTCCTCTATTTAGGGGCTTATGAGGTCAGACAGAAATGGTTTCTTAGGGTTACCTACAGCCACAGGGAACCCAATGTCCTTGGCTAGAATCTGATGCATGGCCCTCCCCTGAGAAGTCACTTCTAGAGGAGAGGGGCCCCCAGACTCATTGCAGAAAGCCTGGAGGCCGGCCTGGGCTGGGGTAAGGGCCTCTGGCTTATCTCGAGTGGTTTCTGAGCCCACCAGGCGTGGTGGTAGGGACCAGCAGAGCAGGGCACAGTACCATCTCATGGAGGTAGTAATTCTCTTGTAGCATCTCCATCAGGCTCAGCACACCCTCCTCCATGATACAATTGTCTGCCAGTTCCAGGGTGATCACAGTCGTGTTGGACTTCAGCCCCAAGTGGAGGGGGAGAAAGACAGAGGTGGTTGGTGACCCAGTCAGCTCGCTGCCCTTGCCCAAAACCTATCCCCTCTCTTGGGCATCCCAGCCATGTCAGAGGGTATGGAGATGCAGTCTAACAATTCAGGAGGAGTGGATAGGAACAGGAGAATAGTGCAGGAGATGAGCCATCCCACGGATGGCTAGGACAATATGCTTGGATTTTATATTTCTCTTTTTTATGCATATTTGCTAGGACAATATGCTGATGCAGGACACCTCCACCAAAAGGGGCACTGCAGGGGACATTAAAACAAAACCCTGTTGTAATAGATAGTATAATATGGGGCGGGGGGAGGAGAGGGAGGGGAGAATTGGGGGAGGGGAGTTGTCACTTTGAGGGGTAAAAAGTATAACTATTGCACTTTGTTGTACACCTGAAGCTAATTAAAAGTATATATATATATATATATATATATATATATATATATATATATATATATATATATATATATATATATAAAAGTCCTGAAAAGTAAGAGAGATACAAGGAGGAACAGAACAGATTTTAACTGTTTAGGCTCGAAGAGAGAGGCCTGTGACCTACTCCCAGATGAAGAACTTGATACCTTTAATAAGGATATTTAAGCACAAGGCTTTAAGCAGAAAGCATTTGTGGTGCCTGCTTCCCTCAAAAGCCTTTCTTCTAGTTGAGGCTTCACACTTACCTGGTATCCTCTTTTAGTTAAGACTGTTTGGAAGGAGCTGGACTTCAATGTTAAATAAATATCTATATCCAAGCTCATCTGCAGTGCCACAAGGAGGGCATAACTGGCATTAAAGCGTGAGGAACTGGGGTTGGCCCTAAGCAGAACTTGTATTCTTCCTTTCCCCACCTCATTCCCAGTACAGAAAGGCACAGAGAACAGACACATCTTTGGGTGTGAGTGCTTTCACAGCACACCAAGTAGGGAGAGAAATAGCAAGTGGTAAGGAGCTCTAGCTCCAGGGAAAAGGAGAATGTGATTGTTACGGTTACTGCAATGCAGGATGGTCCACCCAGGGCCTTCATGAAATGTCTCCTGGCCTCAGCTCTCTTGGGTGGGCAAAATTCCATGATGCTAAAGGCAAGGGAGATAGCTCAGATGGCCTCTCTGTCTAGCTGTCATTTAGCAGTGCCCAGAAACAGGAGTGGGATGACCACTTCTGGAGTCATCCTGGGGACCAGCACAGTGTGCAGGGCAGCAGGTGGCCCGATCCCCAAGTCCACATGCATCTTACATGGGTGAATATCTTTCTAATCATCATCCCCTGGGCTGACTGCTGGGGAAATAAGAGAAACAGGGAACATTACAGCTCTCCAGGGCCTGCACTCCATGCAGTGCAAGGGCATGGAGATAGGTGGGTGAGGAATAGATGTGAAAAAATGTGAAATATGATCCCTACTATCAGGGCGCTTTCAACCTAAGCCAGGGAAACACAACATCTGAAAAGTTAAACAGTACAAAAGATAAATAAAACGTCAGTCCTCCAGAGTGTCACAGTGATTAATTGTCAAATGAGTGGTACAGAGAATCAAGGAAGAAAAAGCTCCCCCCAGACAGAACATGCTGTCACCAGAAACACGTGGCCCACGTCCTGAGTGGATGTTGTTATTATCCACTTTTTCCCCATGAACCTCAGAAGGTAATGGGGCATTCCTAACCTTTCATTAATCAGTCTTTCAACGCTCAATAAACTTCAGGATGGCTTTGTTCCCTCTCTGTTCTTCCCTTCCTCTCCTACTCCCTCCCCAGAAGCAACACAATCTCATATTTTATGTAACTGCTTAATGGGCATGTGCTAAATGCAAATGCTGTTACATTTCCAGAAATGAGTGAATGCCTTTTTTATTTTAACCAAACTTTCTCTTTACTGTTCCAAGTGAACAAACAATGTAGTACTGACACACAGTTGTTAAATTTTCTGCTTTCTTGGGATGGGAGTCAGTTCTGTATATAATCAATTATTATATAAAGCTATGAGGAATTCAAGGTCAAGCCCTTGTTCATTCATGCCAAGCCAAGAGAGAGACAGACAGAACATTATTCCTATGGGAAAACATGATCCACTCTACAGGGTGATACTTAAGAATTACAGCATTGCAAAAGGCAGACATTGAATGGAATAGCTCAATAGTGAACCCATTTATAGCAAAGGTGAGCTTTGGAATTGAGACCTAGGCTGACATTTTCTACTGTGCTTTTGCATGAGCACCCAGCCCAGCCATTTCTCCAGGCCCACATGCTGGTGCCTTTGCTTCCTGAATAAGAAGGAGCCTAGATTTCCAAGGCCCAGGTATCTAACAGCCTCCTTCCCAGAACTGAATGGGGAACCCATACCTGTTGGGGAAATCAACTGACAGTCAAGCAGAGCCTAGGGCAGGGTGGGCATGAAGGCTGCAATTTTGGGTGCTATGGGGGGGGGCTCTCTGACTCTTGGGCCCTGTCAACCCCCCACCTCTGCCAGGCTTGGTGTGCCCCCACTGGCATGCTTACCACCAGGGCTATAGCAATAGCCTTGGTGCCATGGGGTCCCAGCCCGTGGTGGTTGAGGTTCATGTAGGACTCCTCCATGTTCTGGAGGAAGTAGGAGACGGGCACGACACCCAACAGTTTGCAGGCCTCCATGTACAGCTCCCTTTGTCCGATGGTGAAATATTTCTCAGGATCTGCAGGAAACGAGGCAAATGGATGAAGTGAGGTTTCTCTTCTACCTTTGCCTTATTTACTCTCTAACTGCAGGCCATGTTCACTTCTGAGGACCTGTCTCGATGGATATATGCTCTAGAGGGCAACTCCAGTTGGGAAGTCAGCCAGTGGTGGGAGAGGGAGACTTTAACTCCAGAAAGCCTCAAATGGACATCACCCTTTGGGTAAAAGATAAGGTCCTCGGCTTTAGACCCCAAGCTTTCCTAGGAGAATCAGCAGTATGCCCTACCCCACCTTCCTGGGTTGGCCGCCTTCAGTGACTGATCACCCAGGATATGTGAAGGCTTAGGTTTCCTGCCCGCCTTGGGACAGCTCTGAAAGACCAAACAGACAGAAAGCTGATGATATGTGGTGGTGGAGGGAGTCTCCATTTCAGTTTTAGTTTTGCTACCACTGTTAAACGGAAGCCATGAGTAAAGCATTACTAAAGATTTAGAGAAGTACCAACTTTAATAAGTCCAAGTAGGAGAGGGTGGGCTTCTCAAGGTAGCAAATCAGTATAAGATGGATAGACTCCCAAATCAGCCAGAAACAAAGAAACTTTCATGTGAGTGGGCTTCCCTCTTTCAAAGACATGCTTGTCACTTTTCCTCCAAAAAGGTCTGTCATGCTACTTTACCAGTGACAAACCTGGCCTGGAAGCACCCATAGCTGATCAGTGCTAAAGCCAGCTCACAGAACTGGGGACTTCACTTCTCCATTTCAGCCTCTTGGGACCTTTGTTCCATAGGCTTTAGACCAGCCTGGCTCATGGGCAGTGGGTAGTGGGCCTGCCTGGATTCTGGATGCCCCCACAGCTGTGTCCTCAGTAGGCAAGCCCATCAATGGCAGGGCTTCCCGTGGCCAGCTGGGGTCCAAGCCTGCATCTATTTTTCCTACAGATCCCAGGGCCTTTGGCCAACTCACCCCAAACACTTCTAAGGCAAACAATGAGAGCTTTGTTGGTGATGGAACAATAGCTTGACAAGCAAGTTGATTTTGCAGGCACAGTTACAAATTGATCTTCTCTTTGCAATGGTTGTAAAGTGGGGTTTCTCAACCTCGGTACTATTGATTGACATTTAGAGTTGGATAATTCTCTGTTGTGAGGGGTTGTCCTGTGCAATGGAAATTTAGCAGGACTCCTGGCCTCTTCCCATGAGATGCCAGTAGCATCCCTCCGCCCCAGTTTGCCAAATGTCCCCTGAGGTGCAACATCGCCTTTGAGTGAGAAACACAGTTGTGTAGAAGAAACGGCACGAGGTGGGTGAGCAACTTCTGGTCCCTTCTCCCCCTCTTTTGTTCCCTCACCACCAGCTTCCTGTGCCCATCCCAGCTCATGTCTCAGGCTGTCCCAGGAAGCCCCTCCTATCCCATTCCCAACATCTCAGCCCCAGCTGCAGGGGCACCAGGAGCGGAGCAGCTGAGCCCCGAGTTTCTGTCCCAGCACAGAGTTGGTGGTGCCAAATTCAAACATTAGAGGTTCCTGTTTGCCAAGGCAGTGTCTGTAACCCCAGTTTTTCCTTGGCACTGTTTCTGCTCTGTTTGATTGTGCTGATCCCTTCTAGCTGCATTCACTACAGTTATATTTTAGAGGCAGCTGTAACAGTTCTATCACTTGCAGGGAGTGGGGGTGGTGGTGAAGAGGGGAATGAGAGAAGCAGGAGTCTGGGACAACACATCCAGTGTTTCTACCTGCCACGTGCTCCTGCCAGGTAAAATTCAGCGTTGAAAGCAACATCAGCAGCATCCTTGAAGTGGAAAAGAAGTCAGAAAAAGAGCAACAAGATGCCTGGGGAGGGGTAAGAGGGTGGCAGGGGGAAGGTCTGTGTGGAGGGGGAGTTGCATATTGACCATGGCGGGGAGGTTATGAGCTGACCGTACGGAGGAACTTCACAGTTGAATTTGGCAGAATAGCCTCCCCTGCATCGCAGCTGCCTCTGATCACTGCCCACCACCCAGCTGCCAGAACACAGAAGAGGAAGGCTCACAGGGCTAGGCTCAGCCTAAGTTTGAGGTTTGCCAGCATTGTGCTTGAGCCTTGCTTCTCAAGTGTTCTTTGTGGCACATCTTTCCTCGGGGAAGCTGGGAGGGAGGAGAGGGTGGAGGTGTTGTTTGCAGTAAGAGACTTTTTGCTGCAGCTTAGCTAGCCCCCTACCCATACCCCCCATACTTAGGTGCTTGGATTAGTCCTAGGGGACAAGGACTCTACTGTGAGTAGGGGAAAGTCACAATAGATGCAGGATGGGCCACAAACACTCCAGGGGTCCCTGGAATACGGAATACGGGAGGCGGTTGGGCAGAGCAGGGTGAACACAGGATTGGTGAACATTGGAAAGCTTTGGGAAATCATACAATCTCTTTAAGCCTCAATTTCCTCTTCTGTCCAAGGTTGGTGAGAATGCCTACCTCCTGGGACTACGGCAAAGACAATGTAAGATGCCACATGTGGAAACACTTAGAACACCAGAAATCGCTGCTCATTTACTGGTTCAGTTTTCAATAAGTTGATGTGACCACCCTGCTCATGAGCAAGGCCACGAACACGGGGGCAGCTGCAGCTGCTGTCGCTAAGGCAGCAGCCTTGAGGAGGACATGGCACAAAATTGAGCACAGGCATTTCTGTCACTTTCCCTCTGCAGGATGACAGGGCGACCGACCCGCTAGGCAGAGCCATGGCCAAATGGGGACACCAGATTTCTCCAGCTTCTGAAGAAGGGGGGTTGTTCCCTCACCCCTGATTGCCCCTCTCACCTTCGATCTCAAGGTCTGTTTCTGAACTCTCCCGGGCTGGTTTCTGCTTTACAACAGCTGAGGGGGCTTCGAACTCACAGTAGAGCATTTCATCACTGTTCTGTGGTGTTGGCTGGGTTTCAGTCTCATCTGGAAGGAAAACTCATCTTCTTGATTCTGGAAATGTAACCTGCTGCCCTACCACTGGCTTCCCCCCTCCTCTGTTCCCCTCCTCTGTGTCAGGTCCTGGCTACAGCCTTTGTCCACCCCCACCTCCCATCTTCAAGTGGCTCAAAGTGTCAGGGGACCCCATTCTGTAAGCCTTCCCTCCTGACACTGCTGCCTCCTGGCCAATTCATCTGTGGGGGCTTGTGCTATACCCGCCGCCTCGTGTTCTCTGGAGACTCACTGCTCTGCCCCATCTCCCTTTTTGTGCCTGCCATGGATGTTCCCTTCTTGCTCCCTCTTTTTTCTTACTAGCTTCAGTGGGGTTCAGAGTCTACTTTACTTTTTTGGAGCAAGGATGTGTGCCAATGCCTAGGTTCCCTCAATGACAGGCACAAGTGATGCTGGGGAGGACAAGGGGCAGGGCAGGCAACTTGGGTCCAATGTAAAATAAACCACAACAGGAACAGTCCCAGGAAGCAAGAGGGATGATTGGATTCCTAAGAATTGACCTAGCTTCTCCTCCTTCCAACTTAACATTTATTTTTATGACCACGAAGAAGGAAGGGCTTGCAAAATCTCCCTGGGGTTGAAGTTCATTGCTATGATTAAATACATGTGTCCTGACCTTTTCTCACACCAATCCCCTGCACTTGGTAGATGTGGTTTTTTTGCTACTGGGACACTGATCTGGGTTCAGCTGTGGGCTCCTGAAAGCCATACACAAAGCTTGTCAAGCTTGTCCTTCCATATCAGCAGGAAGCAGTGGTTTGCGGGAAGCTATGCTGCACCACCAGGTGGCCTGTCAGAATTTAACCAACCTACGCTTTGGGTGGACTGAATATTCGTGGCAGGGGTCCCAAGTTTTGAACACCCAGGTTCTAAGATAATGGGGTTCCTAATGAATCTACACTAGTCTGCGTCTTTCTTAGCTCTTGTCCATAAACCCAAGCCCCGACATTTATTTTCCAACCTATAAGACAAGGTCTGTGTGGTAAAGAGTGGAGGTGGCTAATGGCCTGACAGTTACAAGATTTGTAAGATATACAGCAGCTTAGCCAGAAAGCTTAGCCATCAAGAAGTGATGACTTCCTTGGGCCGGCCGAGTGACGTGGTGGTTAAGCGCTGGCTTGGGAAGCCAGTGGGCCCGGTTCAGTCCCACATAAGAGGGCCAGTGACGCACTGCCCTCAAAAAAAAAAAAAAAAAAAAAGAAGTGATGACTTCCTGAGTCTTAATTTTCTCATTAGTCAATTTTAGAATTCCATCCAGCCAGTAGAATACTGGTAAATGTTTAACTGGCTCTCCAGGAAAAAAAAAAGAAAATCCTGATGTATGGTGTTAAGCCAATGCCAGTGGTGTAAATGTTCCCACCATGCCTGATTTCAAACTACCAACATGACATTGACCTGCTCAAAAAATGAAATTTAAAGTCGGCTAGAGCTGGTAGGAGCCAATTTCAGCCCAACATTGCATTCAACTCTCTCACTCCCTGTTTGGCAAGCCTTGAAGCCAAGTGAATGTAACATGTCATCCCAAGTCCAGAGGGTCCCAGGTGAGGAGGAAGGGGGGTTTCTGGTTCCATGTGATCACTGGGTATAATACCGAGGAGGCCAGAGTGGTGAGAGGTGGGATGCCTTTTCACCTGTTGTTTCAAGTTCAAGAGGTTCATCATCGTCCATGGTGCCAGGTCCCTCTCAGGGGATGCTGCCAGCTTCTTGCCACCTTTCTACTGCTTCCCTAAGAAACACACCTGTCCATTCACCTTTGTCTCAAACTTTGTGCACTCTGCCCTCACATAGAAAAATCCCACGGGGGCCTGAGTTATCCTTCCATCCCAGCAAACCCTGGGGAGAGTGGGCTTTGGTGGGAATTGGACATGCATGAATTTGACCCCAACTCTGTCTGGGACAGGTAACTACTTCCTGGGATCATCAGGGAGAATGGTATAGCTCTATTCCTGGGATCCCTGTTGAAAGGATGCCCACCCGCCTGTGACTTTGTGACTTAGGAGCGAGCCACTTCCATTTCATCCTTAACGTTCCATGACCTCATGCAGTCATTGTGATCCATGTGAGTGGACTTGGCAACAGCAAGCCTGCCACCTTCTTGGTGGCTCTGGCAGTTATCTTTTCTCATATGTCCACTGTGGGGCCAAGCCCAGGCATGGCTGTGAGTGTGTAGGTGCTGTAGGGGTGGGGGTGGGGGCTCTCAGAGGTGTTGTGTTTCCCTCTAAATCAGGACCAAACTCAAGCCCTTTAATCAAGTGACCGTGAAGAGCCGCCACCATGTTCTTCTTTCAAGGTGGTTGTGCTTCAGGTATGAAATATTTCAGTGATGGGTGCAGTCCGTTTTCTTCTATGTAGTTCTTCTTCCTTTTTTCTTTCCCCCTTGGGAGAGTGTCTCAACCTTGGAGTAGAAGATCAAAAGCAAAGCACGACAAACTTATGTTCTATCACTACAGTTTGTTGCAGCCAAACCATTGTCGAGTGCAAACTACTGGGCTGCCCAAGTGGAAACCACTCAACCGTCATTCCCACGCTTGGCTGTTTTCACATGTCTTGGAGTTGAAGTTCATTTGCAGTTTACTGGCAAGAGAATCTGGAGGCGTGTTTGTTCCTTCTTGATAAGCTTTCAGCACATTAATTTCAGGTCAGTGACTAGAGGGCTTGGGGACATGAAAATCCCTCTTGCTATTCAGAAAAATGATGAAGATCTAGGAATTTGTGTAGGGAAAACATAGAACCTCGGATCAATAGAAATCCATAAACCTGAGACCCTACTCATTCCTTCAGGCATTCATTCTGAAAAATATTTGTGGAGCATCTATTATGTACAAGGCACTAAGATAGCCAGCATTTTGGAGAGGGGATGTAGACATGATTAAGACATGAACCTTTCAGGGCATAGTACAGATATAAGATAGAATTTGACAGGGCTACCCTTAGAGTGTGCAAGTGCTGGGCAAATATTTTTGGCAGAGCTCCTGTTCATATAAACAATTTGAGCCACCCTAAACAGCATGGTAACCAGTCTAGTGATCCAATCTCATGTGGTTCCTTGAAAGAAATATCAAATAAGCTCTGGGAGTGATCAACTTCTAGGATAACTTGGTATGAGGCCTTCAGACTGTGGATCATCTGTCAACCCCATACGGTGGAAGTGTTCTTAAAGGAGAGAAATGGGGACTAGAGAGTATTTGGTCTTGGTCTAAAATCTGAGTAGTCTGCCTAGATAGGACCATGTCATCTCAGGCACAAAGGGCGAACTAGAACATTTTAGAGGAAGGCACTCCAAATAGCCACTGGGCAAAGGGACTACTCGCTTGAGTCTAAAGGCAGTACTGGAAATTGACAAGGGTTGTGATGGAGATTCTCTGGGAGTTCAAGGGAGGGTGAGGTTTCTTCATGCTGGAGAGATTCATGGGCTCTAGACAAATAAAGTCTGGAGGAAGTCATTTCTAGGAATGCGGGATCAAGCAAGGCAGCAGAGCCCAAGGTAGGTTTTGGGGAGTAAAGGGTGCAAAGAGTAGTAGGGAAATGGGAAGCCACAAGGACCAAAGAAATTTCAGGGATAGATTCAAATGTGATTAAAAGGCATTAGGGAGCAACTGATGATTTTTGAACAGGATTTAATCAGAGCTTTTCTTTATAATGGTAAACAGTAATATATTTTTTTGCATGAGTTAATTCTGGAGAAATGAAAATGTTCAAGGACTATCATTTAAAAATTTTATATCTTTTTAAGAATCATGAAATGTAATATCTGCAACTTCTTTATATATGTCATTATTTTAAAACTTTCACTATTACTGCAGGGTATCCTTTTATATATATATATATATATATTTTTATAGTGATAGCTACTTTTCTATTTTATTTTATTTTATTTAAATTGGGGAATTGGGGGAGGGGAACAATGTTGGGGAATAGAGGAAGGGGAACAGACAAGTTGCTGTCTTTTTGTTCTTCCGTCTAGTTGAGAAGGGCATTGCTTCACTGGCCCATGTTGGTATCGTCATTGCGCTCTTCCCGGGTGAGGCAGATCGGCCGCCGACCTCTGGATGGTCGCTCACTGCGACTACTGGCATCTCACGCTGGCTGCGGGCCACTCACTGTAGCCTATGGCAGCCCACTGCAGCAGGGGCTGCAGCCTACACCGTTACCGGGGCTCGCAGCCCAGCTCCAGGTGGAGCTGTTGTGAGCTGTAGAAGGCAGTGTCACTGGCCCTCATATGTGGGATCCGAACCGGGGCGCTGGCATCCCCAAACCAGCTCTTAAGCAATGAGCCACTCTGCCGGCCCCAGGGTATCCTTTTAAAAAATGTTTTTATTTTGAAACGATTTTAGATTACGAAAGAGTTAGAAAAATAGTCAAGTTCCCATATAGTCTTACCCAGCTTCCCCTTATGATAACATCTTACATAGCTATAGAAAAATGATCAAAACTAAGAAATTAACATTGGTACAATGCTATTAAGTAAACTACAGACTGTATTTGTATTTTAGCAGTTTTCCCACTAATGTCCATTCTTTGTTCCAGGATCCAGTCCAGCATTCCACATTTACGTTGTTAACCATGTCTCTGTTAGTCTCTTCAGATCTATGATATTGATCTTCAGTCTTTGTTGTTCAGGACCTTGACACTTTTAAAGGGTACTGGTCAGATGTTTTGTAGAATGTCCCTCAATTTGGGTTTGTCTGGTGTTTTGTCATGATTATTGGGAAGGGTAACAGAGCTGATGGGCCTTTCTCAGTGCATATCAGGGATACATAATATGTATGACATTGATCACTTGGTCGAGGTATTTTCCAGGTTTCTCTACTACAAAGTTATTCTTTTCCCCTTCGTAATTAATGCATATTTTGGAGACGATGATTTAAGACCATGTAAATGGTCTTATATCTGCTTAAACTTTTGTCCACTGATTTTAGCGTCCTTTGATGGATCTTGCCTCAACATTCATGACTGTGGTGTTCTGATGGTGATTTTCTAATTCCTACAATACTTCTACATTTGTTAATTGGAATTCTTCTGTAAGAAAGAGTGGTCCCTTTCCCCCATTTATTTGTTTATTCAATTGTTTATATTAATAGGGGCTCATGGATTTTTATCTTATACTTTGGGTTACAATGTAATACTATTATTTATTTTGCTGTTCAAGTTCCAACTTTGGCTATGAGAGTTCCTTCAGGTTGGGTCCTGTGCCTTTTTTGACATGCTCTCCCCTTTTGTTTATTTTTTGATCCCTTCCTTCCTTTCTGGCACCACAGGAATCAAGCACTTTTCTAAGGAGAATGGAAGCCTAGATCTGGGTGATGACATGCAGTTAGGTTGTCACTGCTTCTAGTCCTTGTCAATGGGTAGAGGTAGGAAATATATGTATATATGTATGTATGTATGTATGTATGTATACTAACCCATGCATAACACACATCTATATTTATTTCTATACCCATCTATCCGTATATATACTAAACAAAAACTGAATCTACACTGATACCTCTGACTCCAAGTCAGCACCATGGGAGACATTCATGCCCGCCCCCCTTTGCATAATTGTCATTTATTTCTCCTTGAGAAACCCAGCTCTCATTTCCTGCAATATATTTACATATTTGGTCATCTCTATTATACAGTTGACCCTTGAATAACATGAGTTTGAACTGCATGGGTCTATTTAAACACGGATTGTTTTCAATAAATACCTATACTATTTTCTATCTGCAGATGGGAGTCCTCAGATGTGCAGGGCCACTGTATGCATGACCCACTCCATTTTACATAAGGGGCGTAAGCATCTGCAGATTGCTTAAGCATCCAGGATCCATGGGGGTCTTGGAACCAATCCTTTGCAGGTACAACTTAAGTTTTGGGGGGATCAAAAGTTATATGCCCCTAACCCCCATGTTGTTCAAGGGTCAACTATACATATAAAATAGTTTCAGAATTGCTAAACTATATCCCTGGAAACAAATTTACCAACTAGAGTACAGTGTTTGTTAGTATGCAGTTTTTGTGTGTGTGTTTATCTTCATAATATCCAATCAAAACACTTCTATCCCAAGTTATTTACCTCAACTCTTCCTTTCTATGTCCTTCAATGTAATTATTTGATTCAGTTATATCATAGGGTTATTTGTTACAATCTGTATATCATCTCTCCCCTCACATCCTCATTGATTTTATTTGATTTACATACAGTAATTCATTCTTTGTGGTACACAGTTCTACAGGTTTTGACAAATGCATAGTGTCATGTGTCCACCATCATGGTTCCATTCAAAACATTTCCATCACCTTAAAATTTCCCTCATGCTTCCCCTTATGATCACCCCTGACCCCACCCTAACCCCTGGCAATCACTGTTCCATTTGTCATCATTATAGTTTTGCTTTATCCAGAGTCATATAAATGAAAATATACAATGTGTAGTTTTTTTGGGGGGTCTGATTTCTTTCACTTAGTAAAAGTGCATTTAAGATTCACCCAAGTTCTCACATGAAGCAGTAGCTTGTACCTTTTTATTGCAGAGTAATATTCCATTGTAGGGATGTACCACCTTTGTTTATCCATTCCCCTGCTAATAGATACCAAGTTTTCCTCTTCTTGGTGACTATAAACAAAGCAGCAATAAACAAGCACATACAGGTTTTTTGTGAACATGTTTTGATTTCTCCTGAGTAAATATCTAGAAGTGGGATTGCTGGGTTACATAGTAGGTGTAGGCTTGACCTTGTAAGAAACCGCCACACAATGTGGCTGCATCCGTTTGAATTTCCACTAGGAACGTATGAGAGCATCAGCTGCTCACATTCTTGCCAACAGTCGATATTGCCAGTTTTGTTTTTGTTTTACCATTCTAATAAATGTGTAGTGGTATTTCCTGGTGGTTTTAATTTGTATTTCCCTAATGACTAATGATGTTGTACATCCTTTTATATGTTTATTGGCCATTTGTATGTCTTCTTTGTTGTTTGTTCAGATCTTTTGCCCCTTTGAAATTGGGTTGTTTATTTTCTTACTGAGTTTGGAGAATTCTTGAGATATTTGGATTTAAGTCCTTTGTTAGAAATGTGATTTGTAAATATTTTCTCTCAGTCTGTGGTTTAGTGTCTTACTCTTAACACTGTCTTTCACAGAGTACAAATTTTAATTTTGATGAAGTCAAATTTTATCAAAATTATCATTTTTTTCTTTTATGGTATCATAATTAAATTAACTCTCTGCCTAATTCAAGGTAGTGTAGATTTTCTCTTGTGTTTTATTCTATATGTTTTATAGTTTTAGCTTTTACATTAGGTCTATGATCCATTAAAAT
Organism: Aselliscus stoliczkanus; assembly: GCA_033961575.1. Taxonomy (NCBI): domain Eukaryota; kingdom Metazoa; phylum Chordata; class Mammalia; order Chiroptera; family Hipposideridae; genus Aselliscus; species Aselliscus stoliczkanus. The sequence goes on along the minus strand of CM066732.1, from coordinate 139,347,898 downwards.
TTTTTATCATGGTAAAATATACCAACATAAAATTTATGGTTTTAACCCTTAAAAGTGTACAATTCAGTATCATTAGTATATTCACAATGTTGTACAACTGTCACCACTACCCATTTTTAGAACTTGATCTATTTTTGATCTATTTTTGAACTAATTTTTGTATAAGGTGTGAGGTAGTAGTCAAGATTTGTTTTGCATGTGGGTGTTCAAATGCTCCGGCTCTGTTTGTTGAGAAAAAACTGTCCTTTTCCCATTTAATTGTCTTTTTACCACTGGTAAAAATCAGTTGACGATATGCATCCTTTTTGGTTCCTTTGTGGGGCTAGCATTTCAGATACCATATAACCAGCATGTGACATACCATCGAATCCAAATGTTGTACAGAAGTTCTCCCCCATCTATTGGGGCTATGTTCCAAGATCCCCAGTGGATGCCTGAAACTGTGGATGGTACTGAATCCTATAGATACTATGTTTTTTCCCCATATATGCATACCTATGACAAAGTTTAATTTATAAATCAGGCACACTAAGAGATTAACAATAACTAGTAAGAGAATATTATAACAATATATTGTAATAAGACTTCTGTGAATGAGGTCTCTCTCAAAATATCTCATTGTATGGTACTCACCCTTCTTTGGGTGATGTAATTCAATGTCTACGTGATGAGATGAAGTGAGGTAAATGACGTAGGCATTGTGGCATAGCATTACTACTGACCTTCTGACAATGAGGGTTACTTGAATACAAGCACTGCCATAGGTGACAGTTAATCTGATAATCAAGATGACTACTAAGTAACTAATGGGCAGGTAGCGTATACAGTGTGAATACCTGGATAAAAAGATGATTGATGTCCTGGGCAGGACAGAAGGGGTTGGCATGAGATTTCATCACATTACTCAGAATGGCGGGCAATTTAAAACTTCTGAATTGTTTATTTCTGGGATTTTTCATTTAATGTTTTCAAATCTTGGTTGACCGTGGGTAACTGAAACCGTGGAAAGCAAAACCGTGGAGAAAGGGAGCTGCAGTACTCTTAAACTACCAGTTTATGAGAATAGCTCCCATGGTGCTGGGAGGTGGGCCTAAGGCACTTAGTGGGTGCCAGATGAATTGATTCTATAGTTAATTCACAGAGCAGGGGCCAAAGAGAGAGTCCCAGGGGAAGAGAGAAACTGTGATTATGACTTGAAATGAGTCAAAGAGAATGTCATCTGGGGCAAGGTATAGCCAAATACTACGGGAATAACAATTTCCTTCTTAATTGCCAATATTCTTGCTACAACACTTCTGCTAGTGGGAGTCAAGGCAGAAGAACACTTGACTATCCTATAAGCTACCATTTATACAGCACTTAAAAGTTCTATGGACTTTACATGTATAAACACATTAAAATTGTGTAACAATTATTATTATTAGTTTTTATTTTTAAAAATATAACCCTTTTATTTATTTATTCTTTTGAGGGCAGTGTCACCTGCCCTCATATGTGGGACCCGAACCGGGGCCGCTGGCTTCCCAAGCCAGCGCTTAACCACTGCGCCACTCAGCCGGCCCTGTAACAATTATTCTTACGTTATTATGAGATACTATTTTTATTCTCACTTTATAGAAGAGAAAACTGAGCACAGAGAGGTCATGTAATTGGCCTAAGGTCACACAGCTAGAAAGTGGCAGAGCTGGGATATAAGTAAAGTCAGTCTGACTGCAGAGCTTATGCTCCCTCTTTACATTGGTCCCCTTGCTGTTCACTGAACATGACAAGGTTGTTCCCCACTCAGGGCGACAGCTGCCCTTGGCTTAGAAGGGTCTGGGCTCAGGTGATGTATTTCAGGAGTTGGCAAACAACAGCCTGAGGACCAAATCTGCTCCACTGCTTGTTTTTGTAAATAAAGTTTTGTTTGAAACACAGTCATGATCACTCACGTAGGTATTTCTGTGGCTGCTTTCATGTTACTTAGGCAAAGCTGAGCAATTGCTGCAGAGAGAGACCTGTGGCCTGCAAAGCCCAAGCTATTTTCTATCTGGCCCTTTACGAAAAAGTTTGTGGTTGTATTTTATGGTCATTAGCATAAGATAGTTACTGAAGGTCCTAGTTCTCCAAGGGAAAGATTGGAGAGAAAAGAATCAAAGAAAGAAAGTTGGCATGAACCACATTAGGAGGCAAGAAGAGGAAACACAACAAAGAAAGAAACAGAAGCCATTATTAGTAGATGTAATAATATCCAATTTTATGCAAGGGATTTTATTTTTTTAATGATAGTTGTCAATCAAGTCAGATTTCAAATATGATGTTGGGAGGGGGGCATTTTCAGAATTATTTTGTAAAACAAATAATCTTTGGAAAATGCAAAGAAATTCCCCATTGTGTGTCCACTCTTGCAAGTTTGGGTTTTGTTATGCTTGATTTTTGTATGAAACTGAAGCTCTTCGGAAAGAAGGATCATTCATTCATTCATTCAATCATTCAATGTGTAGAATGCCCTGGCACTGGGCTAGATGATGATAAGAGTGGTGAACCTCATGAAGTACAGTGTACTGAGGGGTACTGAGAAGTTAGCAGACAGTGACAATGTTGAGCCCAGAGCGAGGGAGGGCAATACAGAAGCAAATAGGGGGAGATTTCTAGTTTAGACTGGGGGAGGGGGGCAGTGGTGTGTCTGTGGGTGGATGAGTGTTGGAAATCTGGGAAGGCTTCCTTGAGGAAGGAATGTGTAGGCTGAGACATGAAGGCCCATCAGGCAGTAACTAGGTGAAGGCAGAGAGATGGGGCAGAGCCAGTGGAGGAGGGAGGTTTTTGAGGCTGAGGAAAAAGCACATATGAAGTCCCTGTGGTGAGGGAGTTCTGGTAGTTTGGTGAGACTGGAATGTGATTCTCATTGTGGGGAAAGTGGTGGTGGGAAGGATGAGATGGGAGGTGAGACGGGAGGGGAGCAGAGGCCAGTAATGAAGGGCCTTGAATACTCTGCTGAGGAGTTTGGCCTGCAGTTGAGGACAGTGGGGGTTTGCAGGGAGGTTTTAAGCCGCAGTGTGACCTGACATGACTTGCATAGTAGAAAGATTGCTCCAGCTACAAGGTAGAGAGCGGATTGAGGATAGGAAGAGGATCAGCACCAGTTAGGAGTGACAGCAGGGATAAAGTGGACTGGCTAAATAACTATAAAGAAGGCCAAACTGCTTAGACTTGGGGAGAAATCAGATATGAAAGTAAAGGGGAGGAGAAAAAGCAGGGGGCCAGTAAACTTGATAGATGATTGCGCCATTCATAAAGAAGAGGAAGAGGAACTGGGCAGCAGTTTTTGGAGGATGGTGGAGAAGGTGATGAGTGCAACCTTGGACATGTTGAATCTTCAAGGTGCCCCTGGGATATCCACTGGAGAGGTTCACAGGCAAAAGGATTTATATGTCAGTAGCCCAGGAAAGGGGTTAAAGTGTAAATGTGTGAGTTGTCAGTATATGGATGGTACTTGAAGCCACCTGAGGGGTACAAGTTTCTCAGGGAAGGACTTTAAAATGAGAGGAGCAGAGAGGACAAGGATGAAATCCTTGAAACACCATCTTTAAAAGGGGGGTGGTCAGAGGAACAGACATGAGAGATACTGGGACAAAATGGAAAACAAGAATGCCACAGGAATCCAGGGGGGACATGCAAAGTTACAGCATATTTAAGAAATAACAAAGCTTGGAGAACGTCCATTGAATTTAGCAACAAGGAACGCACTGGGAAATTGGGTCAGGGAATTTCAGTGGAGTCATGAGGGTGGAAGCTATATTTCAGTGGAATGAAGATGAATGAGAGAGATGAGAAAGTACACACAGCAGGAACAGACAACTCTTTCGAGAAGCCTGGCTGTGAGGGAGAGGTGAGGAGATGGAGGGATGGCTGGGAGGGTGCATGGGCTGAGGGAGAGTTTCGTAATATAGGAGCAATTTGAGCATTTTCAAATGTGGATGGAAAGGAATCAGAGAAAGGAAAGGAGAGGGTGAACAGAAGGGGCACAATCTCTGAGGAGGCAGAAGGAAGCAACCCCCAAACCCGGTGGCGTGGTCAGCTACGGTGTTGGAAGGGAAGGAGGTAAAGGTTATGTGTGCTGGTCAGCGTGGCAACCGGGAGTAGAGAATTTGCCACTTGTTTCTATTTTTTTTCTCAAAAGTTGATAGGGAGATGATCTCTAGAGAGCTGGCAATAAGACAGCAAGTTTGAGAAGGATGGTCATTGTGGAAGTGGGAGAGAAAACTAATTAAGAACACAGGATTGCTGGGGAGGGCTGAGGGCTGAAGTGAGGTTGGAAACCAGCACACTAATAACTCCAATTCGTGTGATTGTTAATTTTACGCACCAGTGCTCAGCAGCCCGGGTGTAAGAGCAAAGACGAAGAATGGTTTTACAGAAAACTAGGCAGGTGTAATCAAGGAACGGTGGGCATGAGAGTTGATATTGAGAAGAGAGTGATTTAAAATATGGCTCATGGGGATTCCATGTAGGCTAGAGAAGGAAATGATGACTGAGGGGAAGGTTGCAGGCAGAATAGCGAACTCAAGGATTTGAGAAAGAACAGATAGTGCAGCAGTGAAAGTAGGAAAGGCGGGAAAACTTGAGGTAGGGAATATTGTGAGTCCAGGGCAAGGGTCTTCAATGAGAGAGGAGGAGTGAGCCTGAAACCAAGAAAAGACAAGGGTGAGGCTGGGGTAAACATTGATGAGTGCTTGATAAGTCACTAATGAATACATGAATGCATGAATTAGTGAATAAGTGAGTGAATGAATGCATCAACTCTGACCAATCTGGCACATTCTAGGAATATCTAGTCATAAATCCTGAGATCCCAGAGGAAACACTAGGCTCAGAGAAGACAAGTTACTAGGAATGTATGGGTCTCAGGTTATCATAAGAGTTCAACGTGGACAATTTTTTTCAACTTATCCTATCTGAGAGGCTGTTTGAGCCCTCTAGGCCTGTACAGGTCAATATAGTAGCCACTAGCCCCTTGTAGCTACTGAGAACTTGAAATGTGGCTAGTCTGAACTGAGATGTGTGCTGTCCACATAAAACACATGCTAAATTTCAACGACTTAATACAAAACATTTTTTAAAAGAACATAAACTATCTCATTTTTAAATATGGATGACATGTTAAAATGCTAAAATTTTGGATATATGGGGTTAAAGAAAGCATATTATTAAAATTAATATCACCTGCTTTTTTTTTTTTTTTTTTTACTTTTTATGTGAGGCCTCTAGAAAATTTTAAATTACATGTGTGGTTCACATTATATTTCTCCTGGGCAATGTTACTCTAGGCCTTGGTCAGTAGCCTGTGCAATTGGGAAGGAAGCATTATGCCACCTGGTATAATCAACCAATGAATTAATAAAGGCAGCCACCTTGTTGAACTTCCATAGATACCTGTTGGCATGAGTAAAATTAAAACCCTCAAGGGCTTCAGTTTCCTACATACAGAAAATCTGCCTCTAAAATAACATTTTAAATCACTTAAGGTATTGCAAAACTTTACATTTGCCCATTAGATAGGTCTGCACTCTTGAAATCACTCGGTGGACACAGACATCTATCATTGCCTCCACTGTTATCAGCTGGGGTGGATTGAGGGGCTCATCCAGTCTCTTAGAATATTTCTGACATAATGAGGCTGCAGTTGGTACAGATTATACTTGGAATTTTCCTTTGACTGGGGAAGACTGAGGCACTTCTCCAGGCCAAGTCTCCCTAGAATCTGCAGTTATGGCTTGCTTAGCAATGTAACATTACAGTTTAGAAGGCCCTTATGTATGCCAGGGATTGTGGAACATGACCTTTTATTAGCAGTAGCCAGAGCTGTTTTTGGCCTAAATTTAAAAAATATAATAGTATTTGAGATCTTACCCTGGGTTGAACACGGTGAGAAAACTGAGGCTCCAAGAGGTTAGGTAACCTGAGAAATTTCATGGGTAGGAAGTCACAGAGCTAGGATCTGACCTCAGGTGGTCTAACTCCAAAGCTTGGGTAATGTAATTCTCACCTTACCCTACACTTTCCAACAGAGCTGATTATGGATCCAGAAACAAAAAGAGGGCAGCCTCGCTTAATTGGCCTCAGGAAAATCCTCTGAAAGAACATGGCATCTGTTGGCCTGACACATTTTGCTCACACATGAATCGAATAGCTCAGTTGAGGCTAGGTCTTTCAACAGAGGTTCCCAAACGTTCATCAGAATAACGTAACTTGGTCAGTATTTAAGATCCCCACCCCGGATCTATTCAATCAAAACCCTGGAAGTCGGGCAGAGGAATTTATATTTTAAAAACATTTTCCAACTGGATAAGGAAACCCTAATTTCCCAAAATGATAAAAATAGCCTCTAGCTAAGTACTTTGATTTAGGATCTGATTTAGAACGGGGACTTCAGGGTAACTATTGGAACAAAATGGAAGGCAGGTACAAGGAAGGTTTACTTAAGCCACATCAAAGGAATGGGCCTGACTTTGGAGATTCCTTAGGTAACATTTGTCACTAGTTTCCAAGAGGTTTCCCAACCTTCAGATTGCCCCAGGCAGCCTCTGCCTATTCTTAGGCCAAGGCACAAGTGCTATTGCCTGAAGGCAGACACTTCTTTAGAGCTAAGGGAAAGCAGTGGGAAGACCACAACACTAACTCTCCTTCTTCGTTTTAGCCTTTTAGTGTTATGATGTACCCAGCTGGTCCTGCATCTGGTGACTCCCCAGAAGGCGTCCCTGAACAACCGCGGCTGCAGCCACAAATTGGAGATTGCACAGCTCAGACACAGGGTACTGAAACTGGTAGCGTTATACAGTCCTTCTTTCAGAGTGTGGCTGGGACAGAAGACTGTGGGTGAGGGATGGGGTGACTCAAAGAGGTCTTTGGGTAGCATACAAGTCCTGGCCTTAATTTTGTGACCTATGCTTTGTTCAATCTGTAAACAAAGATGCTTTGTTCAATCTGTAAACAAAGATTTACTATGTGCTTGACACTGTTGTAGGCACTAGAGAGATACCTTAATGAAAACCAACCAATCAAGCAACCAGACTTGGTCCCTGACCTTCTGGAAGTTTTTATCCCCCTTTCTTGACTCCTTTACGGATTAGACACCCCCCCCTTTTTTTTTTTTTTTTTTTTTTACAGATTAGGTTCAAAAGAGGGCCCTTTTGGAACAGGATGAGATAGACAAAGGTGTGGACTCAATTTGTGACTTAGAATCTGAGCTGGGGAAGTAGAGTCAGGAAAAAAAAGAAAAATGGGGAAGAACTTGCTCTCTGTATGGACTGAGAAGCGTGAGATCATAGAAGTCAGAGGTGGGTGAGGCCCCTCATTTTACAAATGAGGAAACCGAGGGGAGAAGTTATATGGTGGACCCCTAGTTAGGAGGCAGCAGTGGCCCTTGAATACTATGGAGCCTCCAAGGAGGCACTTAATTTGGTGCTTGGAGGAGCCCGGGGGCCAGGCCGCGCCCGTTGCCATGGGAACGCCCCCAGCCACCTGCCCGTGCGGGCGCACGTGTGGCCCTGCGCTCCCAATAAAGTTGTTTTTGAAGCGCCGCGGGGCGAAGTGAGACGGCCCGGGGCGGGGCGAGCTCGGGGCGGGGCGGGGCCGGGCTCGGAGCGGGGCCGGGCTCGGGGCGGGGCCGGGCCGGGCTCGGGGCGGGGCGAGCTCGGGGCGGGGCCGAGCTGCGGGAGGCTCCGGGGGCTGCAGGGAGACAGGTTGGGGGGTGCAGGTGCCGGCCCCGGCCATGATCGCGTCGTGCTTGTGTTTCCTGCTGCTGCCGGCCGCGCGCCTCTTCCGTGCCCTCTCAGGTACCGGCCCCGCGTGCAGCGAGGCGGGGGCCAGGCCCGAGCCGGGCCCGCGGGGCCTGAGGCGGCGTGCGAGCCACCTTGCGCAGCAGCGCCCGAGGGTGGGCAGGTGGCCCGCGGCGCCGGGGCCCGTCCTGGACCCCCGTGGGCGGCCCCCTTGCTCACGCCTGCCGCCTGGGGTCTTCGGGCCACGGCTAACGGGGAGAGGGGCTGGGAAGGAGGCAGACGCCGCCCCTCCCTGGCCCCGGGGGCCGCTGAGTCACTGCCCCGGGGGCGCCGGAGCGCGTTGGTAACTCGGGGCGGGGCGAGTGCCCGGGCGCTCGGTGGGGCGGGGCCGGCCGGCCTGGGGTCCGTAGGTTCAAGACCTGGACGCGTCTGCCTTTCTGGGGGTAACGCCACACCGCTCACAGCGGCCTCTCCACTCCCCTCTGTCGGCGCAGACTGGCTGCAAACACGGACGCTCAGAATGCGGAGCCGCGCTTAAAGCTCAGCTTTGGAGCAGCCGTCTCCCGCACGGTTAGGGAGGAAGGGGCTGTAGGCCCAGCTGATCCTTGAGAGAGAGAAGACAGAGTGATTCTTTCACTGGTCTGTGACCTGCCTGCGCGCTTTCATTCCTGGGCTTTACATTCCCAAGGTGCTGCTGGGACCATCACGCCCTGTCGGGGCTCCCAGGGAGCTCTCAGGCCGCTCTGGCAATCTAGGGGGCAGGACAGGGCCAAGAAGGACTTAGCAATGAGGGGTCCAGCTGTGCATTCGGCGCTTTTGCTTTCGGGTGTGTGTCCTGTATGTCACATTATATAGAGAGAGATTGCATGTAAAATGTTTGTGTATTTCTGTCTGCTACTGGAACACAGGCTCCAGGAGGCCGGGGGCATGTCTGTTTTGCGCACCGTGTCTAGGGCTGAGCGCACTGCCCAGGGGCTGTATAGGGAGCACTCAGTTCAGGAATGGCTTGTGTGTACATACTCTTGAGGAATGAGAAACTCCACAGAAGCAATTGTGTGTCAGCGAACTAAAGCGTATTCCTTTAACCACGTTGCTGTCACTTCTGGAGCTTTCCAATGCCCCTAATGGCAGCCTTAGTGACATATACTAGTCCAGAGGTTTCTAGACTATTGTTAGAGTTTTAGGGGTCTCAGAGGAGGGGCCATCTCCCCCACCCACCCCACACCCATTAAAGTAGTCCCACTTACATTAACTTTGTGTATTTGGTTTTTACAGATTTTCTTCTCTCTCTCTCTCTCTGTCTCTCTCTGTCTCTCTGTCTCTTCTTTTTTTTTTTCAAATGAAAGGATTCTGCTGCTGAGAAACAAACCACTACCACTAATGAAAACCTAAATTTGAAAACTAGTAACAGCACACATGTAAACCAAAGAACCTCTGCCGTCTGGTATACACAGAGGATGTCTGAAGACGCAGGGAATGAGCAAGTCCCTGACACTAAAGCCAGGGGGTACCATTGGTTTAAAGCAGGGCTTCCCAGTCTCAGCACTATTATTACATTTGCGCCTGGATAATTGGTTGTGGGGCTGTCCTTTGCACGAGAACATGTTCAGCAGTATCCTTATCCTCTAACCACTACATGCCAGTAGCATCTCCACAGTTGTGACAGCCACTGTGTCGCCAGACAATGCCAAATGTCCCCTAAAAGCAAAATCACCCCTGGTTGAAAACTGCTGGTTTAAAGGAATGTGAATCCACATAGGCCATAAAGAAGATAGTGTCTTTCGGCATGCGTGTGCGGCAGGGCTCCGGGCTAGGCAGTATGGTGCGCAAGCGCGGATGCAGCTTCCTTGTTCAATCTCGAGTGGGAAGCGGTAGAGTCGCGTGGGGTCAGCTATGAGCAGAGACTGCACCCGCACCCCCATGGAGCCACAGAAGGCGTCGGAGCCACGTCCTGCTCCCGCGCTTTGACTGCTCCTGCTGTCCCCATCTTGCAGAAGATTCCAAGGGTCAGAGAGGGCTCAGTCACCTGCCCAAAGTCACTCAGGAAGAACTGGAGTCAAATCCAACAGTTGGCTGAAAATTCAATTATTATGAAAACATAATAAGCCCTAGGAACAGTTGAGATCTTGCTTCCATGTATACTCAGTTTGGCTCAAATAAACTCTAATAAAAATTTGTTTAAAAAAAAAAAAAAAAAAAAAATAAAAAAAAGAAGATAGTGTCTTTCAATATTTGAACCATTTTGATGTTTTTCTTGCCTTTAAAAAAAAAAAAAGAGCCAATAAAATGAATCTCGTGATTGAGGATCAGCATCATGCATGTCATTTGTCCTGTGCCATACATAAGTGATTTAGTGTGTAGGGAGTGTTTGCTTGCACCACAATACTGTGCTTGGAGTTTGGGGGCTCAGAGTTTTTCCCACCTGCTTGCTTTCCTGTTGGCTGTCATTTGTGGCTGCTATAGTAGAGAGAGATGACAGTTGTGTCTTGCTGTCAGTTGTTAGCCCCTTCTGATTTACAGGCTCTGTTGTGTTATGGAACGGGAAAGCTAATAATAAAATTTGTGAACATTGATGAGTACAATAAATAGCTTTGAGAAAAGGACCAAGGGCCTTTGTTAAGAAGTAATTTGTACAGATTTTGAGACACCTTTTATGTCTACTTTAGGACTTTTTTTTTTTATGTCTACTTTAGGACTTTTTTTGGCATGTATTCATAGATTAAGGGATTTACAGAGCTTGAAAAGCTCTTGGAGATTATCTAGTTCAAACTTCCCTTGTCCCTATTTTATAATGAAGAGTGAGCCCATCTCACTAGGGGCATTCTCCAAGGTCACATAGTTTCGTTAATTTCAATGCTAGGCCATAACTCACAGTTCTGATTCATGGTCAGGTTCTAGTTCCAATGTAATGTGGCTCTTAGAACCAGAGAGTTGATATTTAATAGGAGTCTTAACCGCTAGATAAAGAGGTGTGTTATATATGACCATCTCTGTCCCAGATTATGTGGGATAGCCATTCTTTTGTCCCTGCACTGAATATCAGATCCTGAACCATATAAATTAGTTAATACTTGTACAGTGCCTGGCACATAGTAAGCACTTTGCTCTGATGATGATGGTGATGGGCAGACTCCGTGATGGAACAATGATGTGCAGGGCGCACATGATTCTTCCTTGTATGGGATTCACATTCTACTTCGGAGAGGAGTGTGGGTGGCATGATGCTGTCATAACATGGTATTTTGGCTTTCTTCTTAGATGCTTTCTTCACGTGTCGAAAAAATGCCCTCCTGGTAAAGAGCTCGTCCCCTCAGGTAGAGGGTGACTTTGCCATGGCTCCTCGGGGCCCAGACCAGGAGGAGTGTGAGGGCCTGCTGCAGGAGTGGCAAGAAGAAGCGTCGAGCCAGGTGCTCGCAACTGTGAGCGAGGGTCCCCTAGTAGATAAGGGACTAGCCCAGAGCAGCCTGGCACTCCTGATGGATAATCCCGGAGAACAGAATGATACCTCTGAGGCCAAGTGGTCCAGCAGGCCGCTGAGTGACCTGCGGGCAGCAGAGAACCTGGAGGAGCCTTTCCCCGAGGCGCTAGGAGAGGAGCCACTGCCAGAGGCCGAGGGCCACATGTGGGCAGCTGTCCCCATGCAGACTGGTCTCCAGTATGCAGGCTGTGCAGTCCTCCCAATGGGTGCCCTGGCTGCAGAGCAGTGGGAAGAGGACCCTGCAGTGGTGGCCTGGAGCATAGCACCTGAGCCTATGCCCCAGGAAGAGGCTCCCATCTGGTCCTTTGAGGGCCTGGGGCAGCTGCAGCCTCCCCCAGTGGAAATCCCCTATCATGGTGAGTGCTCGAGTGCATGACTGAGCGAGCCAGGGTAGTAGGTTGTTGTGGGTGTGGGCAGAGCCATTGCTAGAGATTTTTGGTGGGGTGCCCTGCCGCTGCATTCTCTGTGAACTTCGCGGTGTCAGATATAGAGGGACCTTAGAGACCATCTCTCCCGGCCCTCCAGCCCCGTGGTCTTTCAGATGAAATAACCCTGGTGCAGAGAGGCAGGGATAGGCCTGAAGTCACATAACTAGATAGTGGCAGAATGGAAAGTGGATCCTGGTTCTGATTCTCAGCGCTATTGTTTCTCTGGAGGTGACCCAAGGGCTTTCGCGGGAGAAGGGTGGAGAGTTCTCAGGGGCTCCACTCTCTGCCTCAACCAGAATAACTCCCGTTTTATTTGTGGTACCTGTTGGGCTTCCATTAAAATCTGAAGAATGAGTTCTGTGGCTCAAATAGATTTGGAATCCACTATGCAGCTCCATGCTTTATGGGAGTTAGGGGACACATTGTTTTCCAGGTTTAGAGGTTAGAAAATACCCAGGGCTGAGATTACTCTAGAAATGTCTTTAACCTCAGGTAACTATTTAGGCACATTCATCTGAATAATTCCCCAGAGACCCAAGGATTTGTCACACATGAGAAATTATCAGCCTATATTTATTGAGCATGTACTAGATGCTAGGTACTGTGCGAGGTAGTTACTGGGGATACAGTGGTGAACAGGCCAAGATCGACTCTGACTTCGTGAGCTTAATGTCTAGTCTGAGAGTGTCCTTAGAGTGCTGTTCAAATCACCACAGAGAGGGATGGGTGACATGGACTATGAAAAAAGGAACCTCAGACACAATAGCACTGAGTCAGGAGTGGAGATGGCCTGTGGGTAACCTGTAGTTGTGGCCCTCTTCTAACCCCTTTGCAGAAATCTTGTGGCGAGAATGGGAGGATTTCTCTACTCAGCTAGATGCTCAGGGCCTGGAGGCAGGGGATGGCCCTCAGTTCCAGTTCACTCTGATGTCCTATAACATCCTGGCCCAGGACCTGATGCAGCAGAGCTCTGAGCTCTATCTGCATTGCCACCCGGATATCCTTAATTGGAACTATCGCTTTGCAAATCTCATGCAGGAATTCCAGCATTGGGACCCTGATGTGAGTGAAGGGGCTAGGGGGAGCGCAACCTTGCATTTGCTCTGGATCTGGGCTGTTTCCCCAATGCTCTTAGAAGATCAGCTCATTCCCATAGTTGTTCATAGGACTGGAGTCCTGCCTAGGACTGGAGCTGGCCTGCCTGGAATAAATGAGTTTTGGCAGATGCTGCGAAGACTCTCCCTATGTGCGCTTTCCAGCACCTTTATGCAGGAAGGGAGACTTGAGGGATTCAAGGACAGGGAAAATGCAGTGCAGGTGTCTGGCCTCCTCAGCTTAACTCGGGGCCTGTTCTTACTGGGGGTGGCTGTCAGGGAAGAGTCAACCCTGTGGGGAGCTTCAGGGTGACCCTGCCTGAGGCCCACAGCAGCTTCCCACCTGGCCCCTGGGCCTGCTCCTAGGGTGGGAGTCACATTCAGCACTAGGCACTAGTTACTCCAGAGTGATTCATTTCCTTGTCCATTTCCCAGATCCTGTGTCTCCAGGAGGTCCAGGAGGATCATTACTGGGAGCAGCTGGAGCCCTCTCTGCGAATGATGGGTAATGCAGCTCTCTGGTCTTGCTTCCTGCAGCCCTTTCTGCTCTCTCCTGAAGAGACCATCTTTTTCTTTTGTCTTAGTCCCCCATCTCACCTGTGAGCTAGCTCCTTTGTGTGGATGGGAAAGAAAGTAGAGTGCTGCAATTTTAAAGCAATTATGCCGTATATTGCCACATGATCCTCGAAGTAACCAACCCTGTGAGGCTGAGTATTATTCCCATTTTACAATAAGGAAACTGAGGTTCTCAAATTTTCTGTGACTTGCTCAAGGTCACAAAGCTACAAAGCTCATAGGTTGTGGAGCTAGGGCTGCAACGTGTCTGACTTCCGATTCTTTTCCTGTCAACTTTCAGATGCTTTTCCTATCAACTTGCATTGCTTCATACCCTTCTTTTGCCCTAGAGCCTCTTGGCTATCTGGTTAAAATTAAGGGAACCCCTGTAGAACCAAGGAATTGGCAGGAGCAATGCTTTATGCACACACACTGGGTTACTGTCACTGAGTGGAGGGATTCAGGCTTCAAGGACTCTGATCCATGTTCTTGATGGGGTGTTCCTTGCAGGCTTTACCTGTTTCTACAAGAGGAGGACCGGGTGTAAGACGGATGGCTGTGCTGTCTGCTACAAGCCCACAAGATTCCGTCTGCTCTGTGCCAGCCCTGTGGAATACTTCCGGCCAGGCTTGGAGCTCCTCAACCGGGATAACGTGGGCTTAGTGTTGCTGCTGCAGCCGCTCATCCCAGAAGGCCTGGGGCAAGTCTCAGCGGCCCCATTATGTGTGGCAAATACCCATGTCCTGTACAACCCACGCCGGGGTGATGTCAAGCTGGCCCAGATGGCCATTCTCTTGGCTGAAGTGGACAAGGTGGCCAGGTTGTCAGATGGCAGCCACTGCCCCATCATCTTGTGTGGGGACCTGAATTCTGTCCCTGATTCACCTCTCTACAACTTCATCAGGGACGGAGAGCTCCAATACCATGGCATGCCAGCCTGGAAGGTGAAATGGGGAGGCCACTGCGGGGATGGGAGCATGGCCCAGGGAAAGATTTGGGTGTTGGCATCCAGTGCTGCCCCTGTGGCAGGGACCTCAGTTACACATGTTCTGGCGCCCTCATGCTTTCTTGTACCCAGTGTCTGAAAGTTAGGAGCACTTGAGTGCCTTTGGCATATTGGAATCCTTTCAGTTTTTATCATTAATTTATTTTTAGTTTATAACTAATTCATAAGTAACATCCTTGCAAGAATTCAAACATCATAAAATAAGGCCAAAGTGCCTTTTATTACCTACATTCCCTGCCTCTCCCCTGAGAGTCAAGTAATAGCTGTTTGCAGTTTGATAGTATTCTTCCAGATCGTTTTCTGTGCATTTACAGTGATAATCTCTGTTTCTGTGATAATGTCATAATAATTTACTTTTATTAGGCATCACTGTGTGCCAGGTGCTATTTTAAGCACTTTACATGTATTAACACAATTTTCAGTTTCTATCATTGCTCCCATTTTATAAATGAGGAAACGAAGGCACAGTGAAATTTGGTAATTGGCTCACTTTAGACTCTGCAGGTGGTTAGTGGTGGAGCCAGGATTTGGAACCACGTGGTCTGGCCCCAGAGCTCCTGCCCTCCATTACTATGCTGTGATTGCTTCTAACAGCTGGTGTATAATCTATCGTGAGTGTGTTTGTAAACATGGTATATTACGGTATATTTCATTTTGTCACTTGGTTTTTTGTTTTTCACTCGATGATATCTATCTATCTATCTATATCTATCTATCTATATCTATCTATCTAGATAGATAGATATAGATAGATAGATATATCTGTTTTGTTCCTTTGAACTGCTGAATGTTGATAGCATAGATGCCTCATAGCTTATCATAGTTTATTTAGCCGGGCTGGTGAGCCTTCAGCTTGTGCTAAGTTTTTATTAAGTCACTTAATCTCCCTGTTCCTCTGTTTTGCCCTTACTGATCCAATGCGTTGCTTAACTTCTGGCAAGGCACATTGGAGAAAGGATACAAAATGACTGAATTATTGTTGGGCACTGTGGGTTTTTATTTTAATGAGGTTCCTCAAGTGCTGGCAATGCCCTGCTTGCCATGCATGCAGAGAAAGGCATTATCCTGCCAGCAAGTTGCTGTAATGAAGGAGCTCAGGGAATAGGCCAAATAATTTGCGAAGTGCTTACCTTGTGACAGGAACCATTAGGCGCAGTGATTAGGAGCACTCATTCTGAAGCTAGGCAGTCCTGAGTTCAAATCCCTGCTGTGCCACCTTGGGCAAGTTACTTAACTTCCTCAAGCCCCATTTGCCTCGTCTTTACGCTGGGGATATAACTGGACCTACTTCAGAGGATGTTTTTTTTTGTTTGGTGGATTAAATAAAATAATGCACATGGAGTGTTTTCCAGTTCCTGCTTCAGAGGAAGCAGTCAGTAATTTGGTAGTGATTATTATTATCAGGATTCTTAATTGTAAGTGGTATTATGATCCCATTTTATAGTAGAGGATATGGAACCCAGGTGAGTTAACTAACTTGCCCAAAGTCACACAGCTAGTAAACGGCCATTAAATTCCAGGCCTGTTTCACTGCAGATGGCGTATTGGAAATTTATGACCTTTAAGGGCAAAGAGATTGTGTCTGTCACTGCTCACTCCCTAGCACTTAGCTAGTGTCTTGCACATAGTTGGCACTGATATTTGTTGTTGTTAAACGAAATGAATGGACTTGTGCTCCACATTGGAGGCAACTGACGTTGCTGAGTGCTTCCCCTGCTATGCTCTGTCTGTTCCCACGCTGCTCATTGACGGAGGATGGTGATGTGGGTATGATAAAGCGCTGTGGTGTGTTTCCCATTTGGTTTGATCCGTGGTTTCCCAGTAATAGGCTTTAGATGCTAGACCTTGATCCAGCAGATGCAAAGATCAGGATAAACCTTTTCCCACTGCACTTTAGAGCCCCGAAAGGTGACATTCCCTGTGGAGAATTGTGAAGGTTTTTCTGAGGTGAAACTTAGGGGACCACGTGTTCATACATACCTCTTTTTCTCACCTCTTATTCTTGTCTCATGGACATTTCAGTGTTTCTAGTAAAAATTAATAATAATAATAATAATAATAATAATAATGTTTTAATTAGCTCTTTATTTCTAACCTTCCCCTAAGACTTACATGTTTTGCTTCCATTATGTATGTCATGTGTGATTATTTATGTGTGTGTTTGTTTGCGTGTCCCCAAACATGAGCTATTTCCTTTTTCCATCTTGGTTTCCTCATTCCCACCCATTCTTTGTAGGTGTCTGGACAGGAAGACTTCTCCCATCAGCTTTACCAGAGGAAGCTGCAGGCCCCACTATGGCCCAGCTCTCTCGGCATCACTGATTGCTGTCAGTATGTCACCTCCTGTCATCCTAAGAGATCAGGTGAGCATGTGCCATATTCTTGGTTGGCTGTGCCTCCATGCCCATTTGGGAGAAAGCTGGCACCTCAATGATGAGAAAGTGTAACCCTCACAATTCTCTTAGCAAGTTCCTTTGTGTTTCTCACTGACCTCCTCAGCGAAACAGACAACTTGAAATCATAGCTGTTGGAAAAATCCCCTTGTCTTCAGAGCCAGACTTCCTCTGTGTCCCTATACTGGAAGCTTTTCCATATTAAGGTCTCAGCAGGTGGCGCCTCTTCCTTTCTTTCACTGTATGGCTTTTCCTGGTTTACAGAGAGCCATAAGTACAGCCGAGACTTCCTGCTACGTTTCCGCTTCTGCAACATCGCCTGTCGGCGGCCAGTAGGTCTGGTTCTTATGGAAGGAGTGACAGATACTAAGCCAGGTAATGAGAACTAAGCTTGTTTTCTTGGTCTTCTTTCTCCTTCACCCCCTGATACTTGTCAATTATGTGATTCTTAGTCCTTAGGTATAATTCTTAAAGATCAGCTTCTGGTAATAAGTGTGCTTGGAAGGAAGGCAGTGGAGTTCAGTGGCCATCCACATGCATGAATGTGCAATGTGATGAGAACACGGGCTAGGAATCAAGACCTGGGTTCTTACCAGCTCTGAGACCTTGAGTAAGCACTTAACCTTTTTAGGCTTAAGTTGCTAGTAACTAGCCCTATACAGCATGTACAGGAAAGCAGATACCATGAGAGGGCTTTGAAAATCATAAGGTGACAGTAGTCCTGGTTGTAATAAAAAGTTACTCCTACTGAGAACTTCCAGATTGAACGTAGCAGTGTATACTTGACATTTTACCCTTCTTGTCTCTGAAACTCTGAAGCAACAAGGAGAGTGGGAAAAAAAATGTAAACTCCATCTTTGAGAAAACTGGAGATCTGAAGATATCTGAAACGATGTACCACAACACAAGTGGAATGGTTGCAAGAAGCACTGGAGATCGTGGAGGGGTGCTGGAGGAAGGATGGAGAGACATCTGTGGGGCTATGTGGATCTTAAAAAGAACCAGCAGAGTGCATTTCTCCAAGGTGAGGAGTGGACCTTGAGGCACAAAACCAAAATCATTGTTTCATCAACAAGAAAAGCATATACAGGTTGTGATAGGAGATTGTCTGAGCCTGTTTTGGTCCTAAGAGGCAGTGGAGGAAAGATTGATCAAGGAATCAAGCCACATTTGTATTAAGCAGTCTTGATTAAGTGGTGAGGGAAGATGAGATACAAAGCTGCATATCTCTCTTGGCTGTAAAGATTAAAAGGACTCATGCACAACCCTGTGTCATAAGGAAAATTCCTGTTACTTGGAATACATACTCAGTTCTTCCCTTATATAAACTTTGTACAAATTGCTAGTAGAGAAACCTCAACTAACTCAAAGCAGGAACATACCAAAAGGAAAATACTACAGCATAGCATACTACAAGGAACCGTACTAAAAGACTACAAGAAAAAAAGGTGGAAGGAACAGGAAAAATAAAAGGCAGATAAAGAATACTTACTTCAAAAGGTAAAACTTCTTGCCTTGGAGCATATGAAAATTATGATTATTTTCCCATGAATAAAAAAAGGAAGCAATTGCCTTTATAAAATGAGCAAAAAATTAATGTAATTTCCTTTTTAAAATAAAATCAGACACATGGCAGGACTTCAGAATATGAAATGTAAGCTGAAGAGCTGAAGAAAGAAGTGGAATAAAATTAAAAAATCACATAAAAGGAAGACAGAATTCGATGCAGCACAAGAGAGAATAGATACTGCTGAAAACAAGATAAGAGACCAGAGGCCAGGAAAGCAAAATAAAAAGGAAGTAAAAGGATAGAAAGGACTAGAGGGAGAATGACAGTAGTGGAAGATGAGGCAATTCAACATATGCATAATTGGAGTTCACCAAGAAGAAAACCAATATAATGGCACAAAAGGCATATTTAAAGGTATGATTCAGGACAGATTTTCCAAAGATGAAAAGACCTGAATCTTCAGATTGAGAGGATATATCATGTCTCAGTTAAAAAATGTCATAGGAAAATCAACACTAAGATATCCTAGTGAAGTTACTAGAAGTAAAAGGTCAAAGAATCATTTGGGCAGTTGAACCAAAAAGATCAGGCTACTTTTAAGGGTAAAAATAATCAGATGGATTTCAGACTTCTTAACATTAACATTCAACTTGAGAAGACAGATGAGCAAGACTTCCAAGGAAAGAAGGAATAGCTCAAGAATTTTATACTCAACCAAAAGCCTTTCTGGAAGAGATACTAGAAGACTAAAAACAACCAAGCAATGACTGGAAAAAATTATAGTAAAAGGACTATTGGTAAGCAATGAATTTATTTTTTTCTTGTAGGAATTTAATTTGAATTGGCATTTTGCACAGAGCAGCGAACATTTCAATGGCTCAGTTTTTTTAACTGCAAAGGTAAAATATTATAACTGGCAATGGCAATAGTAAATGATGATGGCACCATGCATTGAGTGACTGGCATGTGACAAGAACTGGGGAAAGTGCTTGTGTCAGTTGGGCTCAGGCAGGGAAGCAGTGGCTCAGTGTTTTAAGATTATAAAATCCTAAAGTTAAACAGTAGTAGGATCCCACACAGGTAATTTCTTACTAAGAATAGGTAATTAAAAAAAAAATCTGTGCTGTACTTGAAACATAAACATTTCAATTTAATAATAAAGTTAAAGAACCAATGTATACTGACAATCACTTTGTAAGTAGAATTATTATATAGGGGGAAAATATCCAATTCACTAACAATGCAGAATAACAATGGTATTTTCAAAATTGAGACTAAGTTTGGGTAAACACATCCACCCCATCACATACTGTGAACATGCCCTTACATGTGTTTAGTACCCCCACCCAGGGCTGAACAGACTCCTCATGAGTCTCTTTTAAGGACCTCAAATCTAAAAAGCTACCCCCCATTTTTAGGCCATGAGTAGAAAGACTCGAGTGCAGTACTAGGAGGTCACAGGGTATAATCTTTTTTTCCAGAGGATGTATTTAGATGTTCTAACAAATAATATTTCCAGTCCAGCACCAGAGTCATCCAACCCAGCTATGCACATCAAAACTTGCCAACTTGACTGTGACACAGACTTTAATGGGAAGCATCCAAGTTGCAAAAGGAGCTGCAGTGCTGGGCAGTGATGGCCTAACTTTCCCACAAGCCGACATTGCATTGCACTGGAGTGGTCTACATCACCCCCAAGTTGCATAATAAAAAACTTTGTGATTTGCTCCCCACAACTCCCTTTGTGAGGGAGTAATTTATAAGAAGGGAATCTAAATTTTAAGTGCCCCCTCTTATAAATTTTTCCAGTTATTAACTATTCCTTTCCAATATGGTTCATAAAGACACTGAAATGGGTGATTATGTTTTCTTTCACATGAGCACTTACATGTTTACATTGAACTCTGGAGCTTCGGGTCTTTTAACACTTAATAACAAACCATGAGCTCAATTAAGTGAGTTACAGGAAAAAAACAATTGCTAATCGATGACTTTTGTAAACCACTGTTTACAAACTGACCAGATGGCCACAGAGCAAAGGCTGTCTGATCAGGTTTCTAACCAGGAAAGTTCTGAATCCAGCTTCTCCTCTGGCCCATGCATGACATAACTTATTAGCCCCTTTCTAGTACTTGCAGTAGAACTTACTCACTTGGCTGCAACTTGCTGGCTTGGGTGCTGATGGGCCAGGAATATGTAGCAGCCCAGGTAGAGGCAGCGGTGGCCCAGGTGCTCCTGTGGCCTCGTGGGCGTGTGGAGGCCTCAGGTCCTGTGCCACTGCCCGAGCAGTCCTGCCTGTGCACAGTGCTGTGTGGGCAGAGTCTGGGCTGGAGGGAAGCCATTTTCAGCGTCCTGCTGGTCACTGTGATCCTTCTGTCATGTCATAATGATAAAGGATGGGACTCAGATGGAAGATACCAGTGTTGGGAATATTTATGCTCCAAAGAACATCACATCAACAGTCACAAAGTGAAACCGCAGGATTTGACAAGGGATAATAGTCAGAAAATAACTAAAGGTAGAAGTGTTTTGTTTCGTTTTTCCCCCAAAGTAACATTTATTTAAAGGTTAGTTAAAATTCTTAGAACAGCATTTATGATAATGTGAGTTTCGTTAATGGACTAAATCAGTGGTTCATAAGAAAAACACCCTTGTCTCGGTCCTGCCGAAGGGTAAAAGGCTTTACTGGGTTGTGGAAAAGTCATGACGTATTTTTTTCTATGTTCTTCGTTGCAAAAATGCGTCATGACTTTTCCGACAACCCAATAATTCCTCTTTCTCACTCGCAACAGATCAAGTAGATAAAAGATAACTAAGAATAGAAGATGTAAGTTACATGTTGCGTGATCAGTCTGGCTGATATATTATCAAACTCTGAACACTGAGAGCAGAGCACAGCCATCTTTTTAAGTGTCCATAGGAAATTCTTAAGAATTGACCACATCCTAGACCACCTAAAAACTTCAGGAAATTTCAAATAGTAGAAGTAGTGTAGTCAACTTTTCCTAATCATACATGCAGTCAAAATAGAAATTAAAAACAAAAAGAAAAATACTATCGTCTGGACATTTAAAAAATTTCAAACAACTTTTGGGCCAAAGGTGAAATTTAAACTGAAACTGCAGAATACCTTGAAAATACCATATATTCGTGTGATTGTAGCTAAACCTGTTCAGTGAAAAAATCATAGAATTATGTAGAATGTTTTAGAATCATTGAACTATATTAATAAGATGAAAATGAGTAGGTTAGGCATCCAACTCAAGAAGTTAAAAAAAAAGAACAAATGAAAGGAAAGAAAGCAGAAGGAAAGAAGATAAAAATGAAAATAATTTAGAAAACAGAAAAGTAGTAGAACTAATAAACTCGTCAGCATTGGTGGTTTGGGTGAAAAACAGCTGTCAATTAGATAAGCCCATTAGCTAACCTATTTAAGGGGGCATGGGAGGAGTAAGCAAAAGTAGCCAGCTATGCAAGAATTCATAGGATTATAAGGGGGGGTTCTTTGCTCAACTAAGTGCAAAAGAAATTGAAAACTTGTATATATTAATTTTAGCAAATGTAATTTACTAAAAATGACTGTGAGGGAGAGAGATAATCTAAATAGACTAACTACCACCTGGGGAAAAAATTTTAAAATACCACAAAATATCAGGCTCAGATTGATGAGAGAATGTCATCAAACCTTTTAAAGGACCTGTAATTATACTACTATTTATTTAATTAATTTAAGATGTACTAAACAACGTAATAGACATTTACACCCTTCACAAAGTGATAAAACCCCCTCCCCCAATCTATTGTACTACGCTTCTCATATCGTATATAGCTGTTACAGTTCCATTGACTCGATTCCCTATCTATAGACCACATTCCGTGACTATTTAATTAATTATAATTGACATTCAATATTATTCAGCTTCAGCTTCAGTCTCACCACTGCGCTGACCACACTATTTTTTGTTACAGCATGCAGAGAAAGAAAGGGACCAAGTTATTTTTATGAAGCAAGTATTTTGACTCCAACACCTGACCAGAGTTACACAGAGAAAGAAAACTACAGACTCTAATATTCTCCGCTATGAATATTGATGCAAAAAAAATTTAACTAGATGAGGAAACAGAATCTAGCAGCACATTGAAAGAGCAATATACCATGACCAAATAGAGTTGATCAGAAATATAAAGATAGCTCTATATTGCAAATTATCTATTAATATAATTTGTCATGCTAATATATATATGAAATCTATTTATTTATTTGTTTGTTTATTTTTTTAACTGAGCCATCCTGCCACCTGTTGGCAGCTCAGCTCGGGCTGGGCATCGAACAGCTGTTACTTAGAGCTCAGCTCGCACTCTTGAGCAAGTTCTTAACGAACTGAGCCACTCGGCTGGCCTGAAAAATATTTAAATATATGAAAAGCATTTTATAGATGTCAAAAAGACATCTGTTATAATTCAACATCTATTCTAGATTCTTTTAAAAAGAGCTCTCCTAAATTAAGGAAAACATAGATAATACCTTACGTCCTTCAGATACATGTATTTTTAGAGCATGTGGTGGTGGCAGTGATCCTGAAGGTAGGTGCTGAGGCTGCTGGGAGTTGAAGAAGGGCATGGATCTGCCTTGGGCCAGAAAAGAAAAGTTTATTTCAGCTCCCCAAATCAGCATCATGCTTAAAGAAGACACTCTAGTAGCAAAGTCAGGTACAAAGCAAGGATGACCTGAGCTACTAGAGATACCAGCCAACATAATTAGAAGTAGAAAATGGAAACATAGGTAAGAAAATAGAAGTGAAAATGGAAAGCAGGGGGTAAAGTATTACTTGTTGCTAATACTCGTATATACAACTGGTGACCCAAGAGAATCAACTAAGAACTATTCTAAGCATTATGATAATTCTGGAAAGAGGCTAGGTACAATATTAATACACGGAAATCCACAGTATTCATATAGAGAAATAATGACATGTTTGTTAAAATATAATGCTAAAACTCTATAATGGCAACAAAAAATAAAAATACAATTTAATAGGGAAAATGTAAGGCATATAAAAGAATATTTCATTTCATCTAAATTATCAAATTTATTGGCATGAAGTTGTCTATAACATTCCCTTACCCTTTTTTTAAAAAAAGAGCTTTATTGAGATTAAATTCGCATACCATAAAATTAACCTATTTAAAGTGTATAAGTCAGTGGCCTTTAATATATTCAGAATTGTGCAGCTATCACCAAGATCATCACCCCCAAAAGGAAACCCATATCCATTAGCAGTCATTTTCCTTTCACTCCTCCCTTTAGGCAAAATCAGTTGACCATGGACCTATGGGTTTCTGGACTCTCCGTTATATTCCTTTCATTTATTTGTCTATCCTTAAGACAGTACCTCACTGTCTTGATTATGTTAGCTTTGTATAAGTTTGAAATAGCAAAGTGTAAGACCTGTAACTTTGCTGCTGTTTTTACCACTAAGTGTGATGTTAGCTCCCTGGGATCCCTAGCAGAGGGCACTAATCCCATTCATGAGGGTTCCACCTTTGTCACCTAATCACATAATCACCTCCTTAATGCCTCACCTCCTAATGCCATCACATTTGGGGTTAGGATTTCAACACGTTTTGGAGAGACACAAGCGTTCAGTTCATAATACCCATTAATATCAGTAGGATCTGTAATACTATCCCCTCTTTCTTTCCTGATATCAGAAATGTGTGTCTTTTTTCTTTGTGCATATGTGTACATACATGTGTGTGTAAGTATGTATACATACATGTGTATATGTACACATACATAGGCACACACACAAACACACATGCACAATGGATGGTGTGATAGAAAATCTCTGGAGTAATACAGCAGAAATTTGGTAACATTTGTTGCCTCTGGAGAAGAGAATTAGTGGTAAGGGACCTGGAGTGGAAGGGAGACTTTTTACTGATATTTTTCTCTACATTTAGATTTTTGTACCACGTGACTACATTACCTATTAAAAATAAATTTAATTTCCAAAAAAGGTGCTGAGCCATGGCAGGCAGTGTCTATGTGAGAAGCCTCTGTCTGCCCTCCTGAGGTTCTTGACTTTGGTCCATTCTTTTCTTAGTCCCCGCCCGTTTTCTCATTCCTTTTTCCCTCTGGAGCAATCCAGTCAAGGACCCGAGAGGGATTTCTGGGTGCCAGGTTCTGACCCCGCTCCACTGTCTGCGAATGGTAAAACCTCTTTCTCTCCGGTCTTCTACAGAGCTACCTGCGGGCTGGGCCGAGTCTGTTCTTGAGGAGGGCACATCTGAGCCTGTCTTCCCCAGGTAACCTTCCTTCCACTTCCCTTCAGCTTGCATGCCAGCCCTGCTGAGTGTATGAGAGAGATTCCCATGGGCTTTCCTGAGGCTCATTTCAGGGAGCCCTTTTTGCTGAGCTCTCTCTTCTCCAAATACCTAAGCTTATGGAGGGGCGTACAGGTGTGCACGGGCCAGCGGTGGCTCACCCAGGTTCTTGCAGGTGAAGAACTTACTTTTCACCATATACTTTTCCTCAAGGGAAGGGAGGCCTCACAGAGGAGCTTGCTGACCCATGGACAGGGGTGTATTAGGTCCATATTGCTCCAGGTATCAAGAGGTGAGGGGATGGTGAGGAATGTTGGGACTGAGTGTAAATGTTTCTAGGCTAACTTTAGCTAAGACTGTCAGCCTCTTATTAGCATGGGAAAGGATTTTTGCTGAGACTGAGTTATTTGAGATCATTTATTAAAAAAAATTTATAAAACCCAGAGAGAAAGTGACGTTGACAAAAGTTCAGTAACGTTGATTGACTGTCATCTTGCCCTCCATCCCTGTAGGCCCATAGGCACCATCCAGCACTGCCTCCACCTGACCTCAGTATATACGCACTTCCTGCCCCAGCTCGGCCGCCCAGAGGTCACCACAATGCCCTTGGGTCTTGGAACGACGGTGGATTACATCTTCTTCTCAGCCGAGTCCTGCGAGAATGGCTACAGAGCTGGTAAGCCTGGTGGATCCTGGGTTCCTAGAAGCCACCCCGAGTCCTTGGAAGAGCTGATGGCAGGTCAGGCACTTGGTGGCTTGGCTGGGCTGCTGGGACGTGCCCAGCAAAGGATCAGATTTCATTCCTACCTGGCACTGATCATTTTTATCATACTTCCCTTAGACCACTTGTGCACTTCCTCTTCTTATCCTTGTAGCATTAGAGAGAGGCAGGCAGAACAGCACTCTCCACCCCTATTTTAGAGGGAAAATAGAACACTCAGAGGTTATTGGATTTATTCCATGGCAGCTGGTTAGCGAAGAACTTGGTTAGGTTAGAAACTCTATTTCCTGTCTCCTCACCACACACCGGTAGTCACCGGGTAGCAATCTACCAGCCTCATGTCTATTTTGTTTAAATCATGTCTTTCAAAATGTTTAAAGTGATCACCTATGTTTAAAACTCAGATTTTATATAGAAAATCTGCATTTCCTGCTTCTCTTGGAAAATCAGAAGACCCTGTAGTGCAGGGCCTGGGCCCATGTTGCCCTGGTCCTCGGAACCTACCCTGCTTCATGCACTGATATATCACGGAATGTCTGAGAAAACGAGGTCTCAGCCAGAGGCAGCAGGTGGAGGTGAGGGAAGCTGGGCAGCCAGGAGGGGTAGCCTCTGAAAGGCACAGCCTCCACAAACCCTGCTTGCCCCGTGCAGCCTTACCCACTGGCTTCCGCTTTGTGCCCAGGTCACAGGCCGTATCAACATGGAACCCTCAAGCTCCTGGGCCGTCTCTCCCTCCTCTCTGAAGAGATTCTCTGGGCCGCCAATGGCTTACCCAACCCCTTCTGCTCTTCAGACCACCTCTGCCTGCTGGCCAGCTTCGGGATGGAAGTCAGCGCCCTATGACAGGGCTCCCAGGGGTAGAGACCTTCTCTCCCAGAAGAGTTCACTGGATCAGAGACTGTGGAAATAGCCCATGCTTCTGGACACTTAGAGCCAAGAAACCCATGTCCCCTCCCTCCCCCTCCTTATTCCTGTTTTCCCTGTTAGATTTTCTCCAGGCCTGTCCATGTTCTCTGCCTGCGGTCCCTGCCCCACCCAGCCTCTTCCTAATCCTGTGCCGCATATGCAGTGGCCCTGGGAGAGGCACAAGAGGGGTTCCCCCTTCCTTTCATGTATCCTGCGCTCCCCCTTGATTTTTAATTACCAGGGTTGTGGGAGCTGTCGATCTCATTGGTTATTTGCTTTTAGGCCGTTTCCTGGTGGTACCTTCTGATCTGAACCTTCTCCCTGCCTTCACCACCCCTGGGTGCAGCCCTTGTACCAGGTACACACATACGAGCTGTGTGTAGTGTGCATGCGTGCTCTCAAGGTGGGATTGCTCTGTGTGGCCATGTCGGCTTCTGACCAGCCCACTCTCCACAGTGGGGCTGGTGGCCTAGGGCAGGCCGAGAGCATGACCTGGTAGCCGTGTGCTGCCAGGCAGCACGGGACCGTGGACCCTTCTCTCTGTGTATCCTCTATGTTGCATTAGGTGTTCATCACGCCGGCCAGGGCGCACTCATCACCTGGGCTCTGGGAACTAATGGGCCCCTCAGCCTGGAGCAGCAGATTCAGGGAGGCACTACCTGCCCAGAGGCCTCTGAGCCGCTGCCCACAGCACTCCACAGGCCTGGCATGCTTTCTCTAGGGCTGGTTCCTCTCCCCAGACTGCCCTGAGGGAGGCAAGAGCTTGGACCCCTGTGTGGGGGTCAGTGGGCTGGCATCGTGGTTTGAGGTTAAAAACTGTAAGGATGATGAGAAAGACGCTTCAGGAAACTGTCTCACAGGACTCTGCAGCCTGGGCTGAAGGGGGCAGGCTCTGCAGCTGCCTCAGCGAGGACTCAACACCTCAGGGACTTGTTCTCCCTCCTCTGCACACCTAAGAAGCAGTTTTCTGTTCCTTTCCTCCCACCACTTTTTACTTTTTGCTGCCTCCTCCATTTCCTCCCATTTCCTCCCTAGAAAACCTGCTGTTTCACTCAGGCCAAACCTTCTCAGTAGAAAGGTGGCCTTGGGCAAAACTGATTCAGGAATCCAGGTGGTAGTACCTCTGAGGATTTGCTGCTTATTGCCTCTGCTTTCCCTCTCCTGGTGCAGGGGTGCCCTGGCCCATTCGGGGGCTCCCGTGCCCACATGTCACCTACAGGCCTTAATCTTTTGTTGCTGGGGGCACGGCCTGGGGTGCTCCTGGGCCAGCTCCTCTGCGTATCTCCCTTAACTCAGAGTGAACTCAGCTGCTGGCCCTAGCAGACTTGACTTGCTGATGCCTCACTGGTGTCCAGGATGGACTGAAGCACTAGGTGAGAGGCTGGCCTTAGGGACAGTGAGCCAGAAGTTAATGTTCTTCCCTTTTTGTTTTTTGGAAGCCAAAGACCCAGCATGAATTCCGCTGCTGCGTTCGTGGTTATAAGCTCTCTACGCCTAGGTTTTGGGGAATTTATCTATGTGTGTATATTTTGAAACGGTTTCCTGGGTACTGGGCATGTGCCTGTCTGAGCCCCAGGCCTGTCTGTCTGCAGCCCGCCGTTCACTCCGTCTCTCCCTGGGCACCTGCTGACACGATCTCCAGACGGTGCCCAACTGGTTTCTAGGATGAGGCCCATCGCTGTTCTCTCCTGAAAGGAAATGCAGTTTAAGAATGGCTGAAGATGGCAGGGGGCAGGTAGTTTAATGGATGATCTTTTTTTGTTTGTTTTCTTATTTGTTTCCGTTTTAGAAATGAAATGGGGGGGCGTTAAATAGTCATTTAAACTCTCTTTTCCAAATAAATGTTTACCTTCTCCACCCCCCACCCCCACCCCCACCCCGTTGGTCATTTTATAAGGGCATGGCACAGAATGAGGTAGAGAAAGGAAGAGACTGAGCCTGGGATGGGGCTTCAAGTCCTAAACCTAGATGAAAAAAAAGGTGTTGGAATCTCCCTGTGATCGCTGAGGCAAACTCCCACTGCTCTGAGGCTTGCGGGGAACAGGGCTTGAGTGACGCCTCCTGCCCGGACTTTGTGGAGGTGCATTTCGGGAGGGACTGTGTGGAAAGCAGAAGCGTTTTCCTAGTCAAAGCTAGGGCAGCTGCGTGAGGCATGGTGCGTGTGGCAGGGGCCTCTTGCTGAGCGTCTATTTTTGATCATCTCTTTTGCATTCTGGAGCCAGGGCCGAGCTGTGCGCCATCTGTTGCTGGAAAGGGTTCCCTTCCCCCGCCCGGCCTCACTCTGTGGTCCTCTGGGCTTCCTCCAGCCTCCTTCAGCGGCAAGCCCATCCAGCCCGTGTCCACAGGAAGCCCTGAAAACAGGTGGTTTCCTGCCTTACCTGAACAGAACCCCAGACCCCACAGCTCTGAGTCAGTATCTGGGAATCTGAGTTCTTTAAGCTTCTGTTAAAGCACCTGGGTTGGGATTCAGTGGAAAGAAAAAACCTGGTATTAGTACAGTGTTTGTCATCTTGGCCTGGCCCACTGGATAACTGGGTAAGTTAACACGTGTTTCAGTTCACATTCTTGGTGAAATGGAAATTAAAGTAATCATCTTTTTCACTTGTGAGGAATTTTCAGATCTGAAATTGCAATGTTTGGCCTTTGCAAGCAAGGGACGCGAAGAATTCCAGAGCATTATCGGTGGGAGTTGAGGGTGTGTGGTTCTGAGAGTCAGGCTGGACGATGGGCCTATGGGCTGGGAATTATTTCAGAGCTTCTGAGCTTTGAGGAGTATCCCCAGAGACCCCTTTCCTGCCCTGGAGGGTTTCCCCCTAGTCGCCTGAGTTGTGTAAAATTTGTACAGCACTTGATCATGCTTCCACAGTGCTTCCACTTCGAGTGGACAGTGGCACTGATGTGGCAGTTCAGGTGTTCTTACCCGTACATTATTTCACATCCGAGGAAACAGAGATCCCAAAGAGGTAAATGGAGGATCTCCTTTACTTTTCTTGCCACCCCAAGCTCCTCAGAACACTGCCTTTCCAGGAGTAGAAGAGACAGGCAGACACATGGTGGGTTGGGGGAAGGGAAACGACCAGCCAGGCTGCTGCTGGGTTTTGTTTTTAAACTGTTTTGTTTTTCTCTTCAGTTCTTGCCCTGGTGTAGCTACTAACTAGAGGATTGCTTTTTGGTTGGTTACCTAATGAATGCAAAGTGTGGCTTCTCTTCTCTCAGGAGTAAGGAGGGACCCACTTCCTTCAGTTTCCACCAGGTGGGTGGAGAGCTGATCTGTAGCCTTCCGCTTCCAGACTCATCCTGGTGTGCTTCCCCTTTCTCTCCCCTCCTGAGCAAATGTGCAAAAAAATCCCTAACCAAACAAACTAAAAAGCTGCCCCCAGCAAGGGTCAGCCGGATGAGAGCCTGGTAGGGTGCAGATCTCTGTGTGAATTTAATGTGTTTCGAAGGGAACTCGGCCTTTGGATGTACCCCTAGTCAGTTCCTGTGCTCCCATGGCCTCCCCCAGCTGTGGAGAGGAGTAGTCTCTATACTTAAATTCTTGGCGGTTTTGTCTTTCTGGCAGCAGGTTCCAGGGAGGGTGCATTCCCAAGTGAGCTGGCCTGAGAGGCCCCCTTCAGCTGACCTGAGGCGGCCCATCTCTATTGCCTGATAGGCCTCAGCAGCTGTCCCCTCATCTCCTTGGCAAACACTAAGGATTACCAGACAGTCTGCATCTGGGCCAGTCTGGTATGACCACCGCTTCCTGTCACCACTGCCCTCTCCATAGTGGTCGAGATGTCAGATCCTGGCAGACGGGGTGGCAGAGCTTCAACCCCTTCATGTTCAGGGCTCTGAGAGGTGCTGCCGGCACCCAAAGGTCCAGCCCAAATTAGTCACGTGCCTAAATTAGGTAGGCACATGCTGGAAGCAGGAAATGCGGGAAGCCCCAGTACATTGGGTGCTGACCCCCCTGGAGCCCAGCATGACACTTACCCTTTGTGTCAAGTCTCAGAAAGTGGCCAGGCATGGCCACGCTAAGCCTGCTTGCCTCATGACAGGTTCTTGCCCCAGACCTTACCCAGCCCTCCTATGCACGAGGATAGCCCAGGGGCCCGCTGTGAGTCCATCTCATGGAAACCTACACACGAGACCCTTTACTCGGTATTTTAGCTGGACTTGAATGTATAAATGACAACACTGCCTTTGTGTAAAGGTGTATAATCCAAGTTAGCCCTAAATTCTGATTACCTTTATTGAAAGTCCCCCTCCCCTTTTCTTTGTATTGTTTAAGCTGTATTTAAATGAGCCCGTAAGTAACAGAACTGCCTCTCTTTCATGGTGTGCAGTCCAAGACGTTTGTGGTTTCCGATGGACTGCCTCCCTTCTCAGTTGCCATGTCTTACCACCACGTTATTGAAAATGAGGAGGTCTTGCCGTGTGCCAAACTGCACTTCAAATTAGGACTTTGTGGGAATTGGCTCTTACAAAAAGTAGGAAATAGCTGACTTCCTCTTATAAGTCTAGGTTTTACTCTCAGGCTGAATGAGAGAGCAGTTAAGTGGGGAGGAAGGGTTAAAGCTGAAAAATTCTGCGGTGTCTAAAAGCTGTCTCTGTGCAAGCTGCTTGTGACGGTTTGGACTTGTCTTAAACACTGGAAGAGGTCCGAGCCGGAGGAACGATGCAGAGGAAGAGGTGACAGATAGAACCAGACGTGTTTTCCAAAGCTGTGGCTTCCACCACCAGTTTCTGCACTGGTGACTGTGATGAGAACGGACTTCAGATCCCTGTTGCTATGGTTTCCTGAAATAATCTCATCTCCCAGGAGAACATTCCCCCTTCCCCCTCTGTTCCCACTGGGGACTAGGACAGGAAGAGCAGGGCCCTGGAATGCATCCTGGGAGCGTACTCCGGCTGCTGGCGACCAGGCTGGCTGTGTGAGGGATAAGGGGTTCATTTACAGCCAGCAGGAAAGATCTCCCAGATTAGGATTATAATAACAAGAGCTGTGTGGCTCCAGCAGGCTGAGGGTCTAGCCCAGAAGTTCCATCCTGACTGCAGGGGCTGCGGGGTTCCTGTTGGTTGGTTTGGGGCCCCGTTGCCCCTCCTCTGGTTCTTCCCACCAACGCTGACAGTGCGGGCTGGGGAGGGCTGCAGCCCCAGCTCCCAGAGGGAAGGAGACAAGGCTTACCTGTTGTGGCTTCTGCCCAGCACATACAACTGGAGCTGGAGAGACTTTATTCATTTCAGGGGAAAGGTGAGTACAGGAATGAGACGAAGTGTAAAAGTGAGAGAGGAGGCGCAATACTGGTATGAGACGAGGAAGAACAAAATCCAGCACAACATGCAGCCCAGCACAGACTCAAGGGGTCAGTCAGTCCGCCATCACCAGGCCTGGGCCAAGCACACCTGGTTTCTTCTCTGGTCAGATTTGAGGGGAAAAAAGGGGGAAACTTGGGACTCTGGAGCACCAAGTTGGGCTGAGAGGGTTCAATGCTGCTGGACCTGCTGCTAGCACCAGCAGGGCTGCCTGCTCCCACCGACACTCCAAGGCCTCCCTGCCCTTCACAGGGGTTTCTTGCTGAGAACGAGGGATGTGGGGATGCCAACAGTGGAGCCCTGACAAGGCTGTCAGCATGTAGGCCCAGCTCGCACGTCCCGGCACTCAGAGGCCAGAGCGTGGGCCTGGGGATGCTGCTGCCGCTAAGCCAGAAAACACCCAGGCAGGAGACCCAGGTGCACGCAGGCCTCTGGGCAGGCTAGTGGCCAGAAACGGACCTGTCTCAGAGCCAGGAACTCAAGTCCCAGCTGGAAGGGGTGGGCGTGAGATGACAGGACCTGAAAGCAGATATGCTCCCCAGGACCCTGGCCTTAGGCTTCATCGTCTTACCCGGGGCTGGGGCTACTGCTCTCCCCACTTTGCCAGGCCCAGGAAGGATGGGGCGGCTGCCGTGATGGGTGAGGGTGACTATGTGTGAGGCCATAGGAAGGAGAGGACCTGCAGGTAGGTGACAGGCTCTGACCTGGCACCAAGCACGAGGAGCCAGGCTTTGGGAAGCAGTCACTCCCCAGCCTGGCCCACCTTGACCCTCCCTCAGCCCCCAGCCGGAGGTGGGGGGGCAAAGGAGCCCTCGCTGAGAGCTGGAAGGCAGTCCTGACCAGGAGAGGGGCCAGGCCCCTCCCTCACAGGAGGTGAGATGAGCTGATAAGGAGGATGGATGGTGACTAAGGCCCCAAAGTCCCTGCCTCTGCCTGCCCAGAAACTCTGCAGCCAGGCCAGCCCCAGGGAGGGGAGCCTGTGTAAACATGCCCAGGAGGGGAGGAGGGGTTGCTACATATGAGAAACAGTTAAAAATAAATGAAAAAGCACCGCTGTAACCTGTGGTGGTCTCCACAGGCCCAGGAAGGGGAGTGCTTGGGATTATCAGTTTGGGGTGACCAGCTCCTGCCCTCAGACAGCAAGGTTGGGACTTCGTCTGACTCCTTCTTCCCAGATACCTGGGGAAGGAACTTGTGGGTTGGCGCCTCCTTCTGGGCTCCTGTCCTAGGAGCAGCTTCCCCGTGTTACCCTGACCCTGCTCCCAGCTCCCTCTTACATCTCTGCCCCTCTAGCCCTGTGGTCTAGCCCTGTCTGGGGCAACTGCCCTGCTGATGAGTGGCCTGCATGAGGCACCCACATCCAGACCTACGAAAGGCCTCATTTTCAGCCTCATGTCTCCCCAAAACGAGCCATCTCTGCCTCAGGTAAATGTGGGAACATGGGGACCATCACCCTACTCCTTTAAAACTGGGATGGAATAAGATGGTGAGTCAGGGGTCAAAATGGGCCTTGGATTGGTCTGGCTGGGGTGCAGTCCAGGGGGCAGGTTAAGTACTCCCCAGGGCCCAGTGACTCATGAAGAACCCACGGGATGGACCAGCTGGCCTCCCTACTGGGCCTGGCCCTGGGCCAAGGACTGCTGGTGTGAAGAGCTGCCAGCCCCTGGTGGCTTCCCTGATGGGCACTTGATCAGCAAAGGCTGATTCTATCTCCCTCCCTCCCTTTTTCTTGGCTTCCCAGGCATCATCCATCTCCCTGGCAGTCTGAGAACTGCACTCTGCACTCTGTCACCTCTGGTGACATGGCAACCGCAGGGGTCCCTGGTGTGTTTCTGGTCTGCAGGGAGAGCTGCCCGTGCTGGGAGCCTCAGCAGCGAGGCCCCTGCCCTGGCCCAGTCTGCTCTGGGAAGACTTGAACTTTCACACTTCCGACCTCACAGCATGTCAGTGGGCTTCTCCCCAGCACAAGCTCTCTCCATTTCAGAGATTACAAACTGACAATCTCTTTCATGTTGGCTTTTTAAATTTCCTGAACTGATTGCCAACATTAAAAAACCAGGATATTTCACATAAAAATTTAGAGTTCTGGCCTCTGAAAAAAATCAGACCATCTGGCACAGCAGAGCCTGCACTGGAGAAGAGATGAGCAGCAGCAGCCGCTTTAATGGGGATGCATGCCCCCTTAGTTTGCCACCATCCCCTGCAATCCTCCTTTTAAGCACCTTGCTGGCCCTGTAAGGTGTTTGAATTTACAACTCTAGTTCTGATCCTCCCTTTTCCAGGCTCCCAGCCTCTGCAGCCTACGTGACAGCTGCCCCTGGCTGAACCATAGCCTCTCAGTAAAAAGAAACCTTCATGGTCCTCTCATCCAACTACCTTTCCATAACCTGAATCCTCAACAGCTTCCTGACAAGTAGCCATCTAGTCTTTGCTTGAATACCTCCAGCAATAGGGAACTCACTACTCCACAAGGCAGCCTGATTCTAAACTGTCCCCCACATCCTTTTCTCACTTACACCCCCCAATTCTTGGGCTCCACCCCTCCTCAGGGGCTACACTGCACCCCAGCCCTATACCTCCTTGCTGCTTGAACCTTCAGAACCTTCCCCTAGCTTCGCCAACCTCTCTCCAGAATTTCTCATTGCCCTCCATGCCCAATGGGCAGGCTGTGCAAGTTCTTCCCTGATGAGCTACATATGATTATTACCAGAACCCCAAACCTAAACAGGCTGCTAAATGAAGGGAGGTGGGCCTGGGACACAGCATCCTGTTCTGGCCTTCATTTACCCTGCAAGGGCTGAGGTAATAGAAAAGGGGGAGGTGCAGTGCCCACCTCCTGTGTCAGTTCCCTGACACATCAGCCCTGTTCAACCCCCACAGTATGCTGAGCCCAGTGTAAGTCTGGGCCCTCTGCAGGGAGCCCCAGCTTTAGTAACAGGCAGAGCTGGGCTAAACAGGACCAGGTAGGGGCCAGGGAGCTCCTCCCCAGTGGCTCTGTCTCCTCTCTTATAGCACCCCCGCATGAGGAGTGCCAGCAGGCAGTGTCAGCCCACATGGTACCGTTCACAGGGATGGAAGGGCACGAGGGCTCTGCTGGGCCACACACAGGCTCCTGCTCTTGGGTCAGATGTGCCCTGTGTCAAGCTCCTGATATGGGCCACACAGACTTCTCCCAGGATGCTTCCTACCACACTTCCGTTTTCCTGGGTCAAGGTGTTGCCAGGGCAGGTGGAAGTGAAGGAATACCTCCACCCTTCTCCCTTCCTGCCCCAGGCCTAGTGGGCAGGGAGATTTTCCATATATAGAAAGGACCCAAATCCCAGAGAGATGCTAGAATCAGGGGTACCAGCAGTGCCAGCAACCCCTCCTCGCTCAGCCCCTTGGCAGTTAGATCTAAGCACTGGCCTGCTAGCCACTGGCAGATCTATTAGTTTCCAAAATACTGTAAACTTTAGTTGTCAAGTTAAAAACTCCAAATAAAATACTAACTGCCTCTTGGCCCAAAGTCAGAGAGCTTGGCCCAGTGGGAGGGGCAGCAGCTTGGGTGGTTGAGGGGGAACCCACACTTCCTGCGGCCCCTCGCTCTGCCCTATCACCAGCCCTCCCTCCCCCATGAGCCAGGCTGGTTCTGGCCGGTGGATCCTGGCTCCCGAAGTGGACAAGGCCGGGGTGCAGCCGCCCGACTCACACCCGGATCTGGTACCCGTTGAGGTCTGGCATGGCTTTCGGCTCAGAAGGCTTCTTCTCACCCGAAGGCCTGCAGGGAGGAGACAGCAGAGGAGGAGAAGGGTGAGTGGCCCCTCAGGGAGGTGGGAAGGAGGGGGCAAGAAGGGGCTGCCCATGATGGCTTCCCGCCTTCATTCTCCAAGGGGCCCCAAAAGCAGCAGGAGTGCCCGAGGGGAAGTGTGTTTCTGGAATGCTGGCCTGCCTGCTCTGTCCTGAATGTGGTCCTTGCACTCTCACAGGCTCCTGTTCCTTGCTGGAGATCAGCTAATTTGGCTGCAGTTGGCTGTAAAGCCTTAATATGTAGATCTCTGCAAAGGAACTCTGTTCTCTGCAAAAAGCCCCCTAGATCAAAGTGAATGATGCTGGATATTGGAGGCCTGCTTAGTGCCCCTGAACCATACCAGAGTTGGCTCCTGAATGACAATGATATTGAAAGCAAGCACCAGATTGACATGTAGGAGACAAATCAGAGGTGCAGACTAGCATTTTAATGGGATATTTCTTAGCCTATTATAGATATAGGCAAAGCCAGACTTGCAGGGGCAAAAGTTATGTTCAAAGGCTTCTACCAGCTGCCATATGATGTTCATTCACACTTTTCGCAACGATTTTCCTGCAGAGCTCACTGTCTGACACCCCCCCCCCTTCTTCCCCTCCCTCCCACATAAGCTCGCCTCAGACCTTCTGTATCCGTCTCTTGCTCAGTACCAGGGTCCCACACAGGGTAATCAGTGGGCCAGTGATTGCTGTTTTCTCTGGAGAAATAGGACTGAATCACTGCTAGGAGGTGTCAACACAAAAAACCACCACCTCAAACCACCCCCGTCAGGTGGGAGCAAAAGAGGAGGGTTGGAATGAGAAGTGTGGGGAGAAAAAAAAAAGTAGGGATCCAGAAGATGAGAGAAAAGCCAAGAGCCTTTTTTCTGGCTCCCCAGGCTTGCCCCATCTATCACTCACCGCCTTTCGCTGCGGCTGTTCCTGCGGTGCGGGCTGGACTGGCTCCGCTGTGGGGAGGACACATCCTTCTTCCGGTCCTTGGAGGGGGAGGGAGGGCCGGTCCCTTTGCCAATCTTGGTGGGGAGGAGAAACAAAGACTCATTCCAGGGCTGCCCCAGAGCCCATCCTGCCCTGTAGGAGCTACAGGCTTGGACCTAGGAAGCCCAAGCGACTGCCCTAGCTTGACTCCAGGTCTTCCCGAACCTGTTTTCCGGGGGCTAAAGCTGCCAGGGTAGGGGTTCCGCAGCAGGGCTGCCCAATCCACGGTGCTCCTGAAACAGCGTGGCTATGGGAGGAAGTTACTGAGCTTTCCTGATACTGGCAGATGCTCTCGAGAAAAGAGCCATTTACCCATGCCAGGCAGACGTAGAAATGCCAGCTGGGGAAGCAGCCCAAGTCTGAGCTTTGGGCTGGGGTCCTACCAGCCCCAAGGGTGGCACTGGGTATCTTGAGCCAATCAGAAGCTCAGACTGGTAGCTATGTCTCTAATTAAGAAAAAATGAGAAAAGCAAATGCATTATCCTGTATGCAGTACAGTCAGCTTGATGTGAATTTTGAAAACATGGGGTACACCATGGGGGTGCTGAGAGGGGCAGATAACATGGGGAGTCCTTAGCATGAAACAGACTGGGAATCATAGCTCTAAAGACTAGGTAACCACTAGGTAATTCTAGATCCAACCTGCTCCCCTGAAGACACAATAATACTCCAGCAGCAGGAGCCAGGGAGCTGGGCAACCAGAGCTACCCAGGGAGGACCAGCTTGGAGCAGAGGAGAGCAGCCCCTGAAAGCCGCAGCCCACTTCTGCCCTGGGGAAGGTGCTGTCACTACCTAAGGCCGTGGACTAGGGGCTGGAAGGGCAGGGCCTCCCAGCGCAGGGCTATAGGGAGCATCAGAAAATGCCAAGATCATGGTTGTGGCACCAGGCTGCTCGGAGGGGCAGAGTCCCAGCACAGCAATGGGGAGGGGCTGAACACCCAGAAGGGGCCTGGCAGGCCTCAGGAGAGGCACCTCAAGTCCAGTGGTACCCAAGCAGAGCCCAAGAATCTGCGCACTGTAAGGCTCAGGGGCAAACCGCTCATCAGCTCAGC
Source organism: Aselliscus stoliczkanus (assembly GCA_033961575.1). Taxonomy (NCBI): domain Eukaryota; kingdom Metazoa; phylum Chordata; class Mammalia; order Chiroptera; family Hipposideridae; genus Aselliscus; species Aselliscus stoliczkanus. The sequence continues at coordinate 139,310,615 of CM066732.1, read as the reverse complement.
CCACTTGCTCAGGGGACAGGAGCCCCTCCCCCTCCCGCTCACTGGGGGTGGGAAAGAAGGAGAAATAACTACCATCCCATGGTCTGACTTCCTTCCTTTTTCTGACTTCTTTCTAGTCCTCCTTTATTGAATTGGTGGTGAGGAAGGTTAGGGGTCAAGTCAGGACACACAGGGGTGATGGATGGAGGCTATGCATGCACCCCACCCTACCATTCCTTCCAGATAGGCCATGACTTCCCACCAATGGGTCTTGACTCACAGTCCTCCCCACCTGGAGTGTCCTTCCCCTGCCCTTTTCCACGTGCCTAAGGGCTGCCCTGCCCAACCCAGCTCACCTTCTGCCTCCTGCCCGAGCCTTTCCTGGCCCTCCTACTTGAGGGGGCTGTCTCAATAATACAGAACTTTGGACAAAGACACTTGAAATTTCCCACCCGTCATTCCCCTTGTTCCTGACACCACCTCTACTGGGGTGTGTGTGTGTGGGGGGGGTGGCGTCCCCTGGAGGGATGCCCCACTAGGAAGGGGCAAGCCTTTCCATGTCCACACGCGGTGGAGGGCCTTTACGCACGCGGCCAGCGCGGGGCCCACACTCACCTTGAGCCGCATGTCGCGGGCGTGCCGCTCTAGCTCTTTGCGGAAGTCCTCGCGGCCCAGCCTGTCCACGTCCAGGACCGAGTGCTTCCACTCGATCTGCTCCACGCTGTGCGGGTCGTGGGACACGCACTGGCCCAGCTTCACCTTCTTCAGCACGTGCCAGCAGCGGCCGTAGGCGGCCTCGTAGTCCAGCACGAGCTCGCTGAGCGTGCGGAAGGCTGGCGGCTTGTACATCAGGTCCTCCCGCCGGCTCATGCCCAGGGCCCCGTAGCGGCCCCCGAAGTTCACCCCCAGCACAATGTGGCGGAAGTAGTTCCCTGAGAAGTAGGTCTTGAAGCTGATGGGGAAGCGTTCCAGGGTGGGCATGCTGTTGGTGAGGTAACTGGCCACGTCAGCCCAGCTAAGGAACCAGCCAGGGAAAGGTGCAGGGCCAGCCGCAGGGGCAGGACTGGAACACCCCACCCCGCGGGAGAGGCTGAGGGCTCCTGAATGCAGGCACCCAGCCGTGCTCGCTTCCATATCCTGGCATACAGTAAGTGCTCAATAAGCTGTATCTCTAGGGGGCAGGGCTCTCAGTGATTGGTGGTTGAGGCTATGATGTCAAGCAGGGCTCACAAAACAGTAGTTAATGGCGAGTCCCTCACTCCAAACTGCAGCACTCTCCAGTCCTTATGAGGAAGGAGAAATGAGAGCCCTGCTATCTGCTTCTCCCTGCCCCCTCCTGTCAGTCACACACATTCCCCCTCACCCTACATTCCCTCAGAGCGTTCTCTCACGTTCTTTCTCACACATGCATTTCCTCACAGATGCACAGAAAATTCTGTTCCCTTTCTCTCACCATCCCCACCCCACCATACACACACATACTGCGATTGCCCTGCAAATAAAACCAAGCTCGTTCCCATGGCCTAGGGGGCCAACACCCCAGCTGCCAGCTCCAACTTCGGACAGGGCTCACCACGCTCGCTCCACCTCTCTCCATCCACCTGGATTTCCCACCTGAGGACCTTCTGCACCAGCTTTTCCCTCTGATCAGAGCTGTGTTCCCCCGCTGCTCTTGCCTTGCTCCTTCTGCCTTGGGCTTGGCTGTCATCACTGACTTCTTTCCCTTTCTAAAGCAAATCTGCCCTATTCTTTCTTTCCTCCATGGCACACTCCCCATAATCTAGAATTATTTTACATATTTCTTTGGTTACTTGTTTATTTTCTGTCTCCCCCCAGCTAGAAGGTAAATTTCTAGTCTGTCATGTTCTTTGCTGCATCTCTGGGCCCCCGCTCTGAGGCGGGCTCATAATAATGACTCGATAAAACTCTTCTGGAACAAATGGGTTGAAGGAAATGAACGGTATGAAAGCTTGGAGTAGATACCACGTACAGAGAGCCAAGTGCCCTACATGCACCCACTCATTTAATTGTCCCAGCAATCTTGTGAGACAGGCACTACCATTGTCCCCTTTTGCAAAGGAAGCTGCCGAGGCTCAGAGATATGCTTACAGAGCCCGACTCCTTGCAAGTAAGTGACTGAGGACACACAGATGAGCAAGGTACACCGGAGAGCAGACAGTGAGGCATGGGAACAAATTCAGTACAGCAGCCACAGTGTGTGCAGTGACCAAGACAGGTCCCCTACCCAGATGGTGGAGAACTGTTTTCTTCCTGCTCACGATCCACCAGGTAACCCTTGAAAGGCCTCTGAGATCATGTGATCCTGCCTGGACCAGCTTCTGTGTGTCTGGGGGTAGGGAAACAGTCTCTTTCCTTCAAAATGTGTGGGAGCCCCACATTGGGTTGTGACTCCTGAGGGAGAAGGAATGTAGGGTCACAAAAGAGGTGCTGGCAGTGGCCTGAAGTTCTTGGGCCGGACCAATTAGGACAGAGAACTGGCCATAAGCACCTGCCTCCCTTCTCTGCCCCAGCTGGGGACTTGTCTGCCCACCTTGCTCCCTGGTGGCCCAGCTATAGGTCCCATTCTGTCTTTTGGATGGGAAACCCTGTTTATTTTTATTTTTTAAAAGACAGTTCTGTTTCACAGATCCCTTCCATCATCTCCACAAATCAAAGTGTCCTGGAAATGCCAACATGGGCATTCAACCTGCTTCTCCCAGGCTGTTTGGTTCTTGGAAAGGGCACAACAACCTTTATGAAACAAGGGGTTCAGAGAACAGGCTCTCTGTGTCCACATGACTCGTGAAAGAGATTCCCAGTGAACCCGGGAAGTTAGGAACTGAGGCATGCGTGACTGAGCCCCTCCTCGGCCCCTTCCTTCACTTTGGGGCCAAGTTCCTGACTGCTGAGAGAGACTGGGAGAGCCCGGGAGCCCATTCGGGCCTCTCCTTCCAGAGGAAGCTGGGGCATGTGCCTGCCCCCTCCCAGGCCTCCCAGCGCTGAGGAAGGATACATTCCCAGGATCACGGCTTCCAGGCATTTGATTGGCAGAGCCTCTTTGGTCATTTCCTTGGCCAGGTCCATCAGCCTCGGGGGAAGGAAGGCAGAGTCATGAGAACAGAGCCCTCGGCTCCTTCTGGTGGGACAGTGTTAGGAAGGGGCAGGTGGGCTAGGACAGACTCCCCTCCTCCCTTCCAAACTGTCTCAGCTCAGGTCCAGCACCTCCCTCCCTTCCCCCACATCAATCCTGAGCAGGAGGGGGTGGGAGAAGAGGCAGCCACTGAAGACAAGGAGGCCCCTTCCCTTCTCTTTCGCTTCCTCCTCCCACCCCAGGCTCCTGCTCCAAAGGCCTATGGGGGCGGGGAGCATGAATGGGGGCCATGCAGTGACAGGCGGACACTGGGCTGCGGACCTTCTGCAATGGTGGCGTGGGAGCCAGTGGGACAGCAGGGCAAAGATGCCGGGGACCTTGGCATTGACCTTGTCCCTTCCGGAGCACAGTGACACCCCTGATTCAACCATGGCTTCTCCGAAGAGCTTATAATTGGTTGCAACTGCTCCCCCACAGCTGGCCAGCTGCCTGGGGCCTGGACGTGGCATCTCAGGCCATTAGCTTGGTGACTCCCCAGCCTGCTCCTGTGCATGGAATTCAGGCCACTTTAAGACGGCCTATTCTTGAGGCCTGGTTCCTCCCTCCTCACTGAATGCTGCCCCCAGGTCTGAGAATGCAGCCTGGCCACCGGCTACACCCAGGGTGTTAGACGCCTCCTTTCCAATGAGGCTGGAGCTGGGCCCTTGGCACACAACAGCCACAGGACAACAAGAGCAAAGCTTTGGGTTAAGGGTAAGGGAGGCTGGATTCCACCCAAGGGCATGGAAAAGGGGTAATTAAGTAATTTAGCTAATAAACTGTTTTAAAGCATTTTTCACAAGAAAGCAAACATGGATAGACGATGTGTGGAGCAAGATGTAAAATTCATATTAATTTTTAAAATACAGGGTTTGAAGCCTGTGGACAGCTTTGGGCTGAACCCCCAGACACAGCTGTGGGAGTTACTCCACTTTCCTCTGCCCTAGAGGCTTCTGTGGGGCGAATTGAGCCAGGGGTCTACACGTTACACGGCGGAATAGGAAGCGAGAAATGCAGCGGGGTCTGCCCTCTCCAGGGGGTCCCTGTTGCTCAGACACTGAACCTTGTACTAAATGACCAGAAGTCCAGTAAGACAAATGGGGTGACATGCAGGTTCCCTGCAATGGGGAGGAATTCACGGGCAGTTGCAAGGAAAAGGAGAGAAGGTAGGAGAGCTTTCTCCTGCTAGGCCCACGTCTCAGAAAAAAGAAGGCTTACATACAGACATCCACTTGGGACTATCCCTCGTTATCACCAAGGCAAACTGGGGGGCTGTCCATCACCCTCCCAGCTCAGCATGAATGTTGGGGTTTCCTTTCATCAAGGGAGCCCTGGATATTTATCTCGGAAGAGTTCCCTCTTTATGACATCCTTAGGGTCCCGTAGTATACAGCGAGGGAGTTGTGACAGTGCAGTTGGGAGGGGGGACACTTGCTCCTGTTAGCATGCTCCCTTGGGGAGAGGCCCTGTCTGCCTCACAAGCTTCACCCAAAGGCCCCTGAGGGGCTCCAAACTGGTGGGACTGTCAGCCTTGGTGAGGGGGGACATGGCGTGTCCATACTTACCCAGTGAGGGGTCTGCTCTTCTTAATTTCAAAGAACTGGGTCCCTGTGTGATTGTACCTGTGGAGCTGGTTAAGGGCTTTCTGGTTTGGTCTGGAAGAGGCGGGCTCCACTCCCCCAGCCATCTGCTAGACCCGGGCCCAGCACTCCCAGGGCAGCAGGCTGGGTAAGGGCCTCATGAAGTGATTCCTGAGAGGCACCGTGGAGAGTGCACAAGACCTGATCACCTGGAGGGGAGAGAAGGGTACTTCTCCTCCCACACACGGCCCCTCTCTGACCTTTTCTCTCATCCTCTCTGGCTTCCACCCTTGTTCTCCCCGGCCTTCCCTCCCAGGAGGGGAGCGATGGAGCAGGCAGCCAGGCCAGCCAGGGCTGGGCAAGTGGCTGAGCTCTGGACAGCTCTCTGCAGCACTTTGTCTTCCAACCAGCTGAGAAGCAACAGACCCTGAGAGGGAAAGGCTGCGGTGGGCGGGTCCAGCACAGCCACCTCCCCTCTCCAGGCCGAAGTTTCCCCACTGGCAAGGGAAGGGTTGGAACCAATTTTCAGTAATCAGCCTGGCTTTTCTCCCGCTCAGGACCTGGTCCTTCCATCTCTGCCTCACCTGTAGCTAGAAGGGCTGGGGGAGAGAACCCAGGACACAGCTCTGGGCAGGGCACAGGGATGGCAGGGCCCAGAGCAGGCACACCATGGACTATGGGACTCAGGGGGTCCAGCTCTTTCCACATTGTTGGACAGCTGGCCTCCTGCCAGGGAAGGAACAGGGGAAGAACTGGGAGAACGGTCCAAGATGTGGAAGTTACCTCCTGAAACAAAATACTTTTTCTCTTCTATCTGAACCCCCACCCCCCACCCCACTGCCTTTAAAACTACTAGTTTTTAAGCCTCCCCAAGGGAGCTTCCCCTCTTCTGCTGGGCTGGATGGACAGCAGAGGAGGTCTGGGTTGGTGGACCAATCAATTTGGCTGCCTACCAGCAGGGTGCTCAGGAGACATCTGCCCCATCACCTGGAGAAGGAGGTAGGTGGCAGACAGTGGGTCTGGCATTCATCAAAGTCTTCTGATAACCCAGGCAGCCTCAGGCTGGGCTTGCTCAACCCAGGTGCGCAGAGATGCTATGTGAATGGCACCCCTGGAGTTGTGGAATGAGGCTGCTGTGCTGATACACCTCCAGCCCAGTCGGTGTAACAAGCCCCACTCAGCTTTTGGGCCAGCATGCCAGCCAGACGGTGGCCATGGCCATGGACCAGGAGGATACTGCAGCTCCCTGATGTAGCGTTGCACGGCTTCCAGGCGGTCAGGGACAGGCGCGGAGGGCTGGAACGTAGGCACAGACGGTATAGGAATCTGGAGATGCAGAAAGAGCCCTGGTCACCCCGGGGGGCTCACCCTGCAGCTTCCAGCCCATCCCACACCTGGGTTAGACCCCAGGGAAGCCACACCACAAAGGGGTCTCCCCGCTCCCATCCTATCCTGAGCCTTTCTCCTTGGCAACGCCTTCCAAAGGCTCTTGTCAGGCCCCCACCACGGCCATTCCTCTCCCTCCTGGCACCTAACAAAATTCCTAATCTGGAGCTTATGGTAATGTTCCAATTTTGTGTTTTTCTAATAATTTCAGAAAAACACAGGTTGACGCACCGACTGTTTTGAACTGAAAATATTCACTTCAAAGCCTAGCACAAAAGTCAATATTGGTGTTAAGTACATTTGGGTGTGGAATTCATTTGGCTCAAGCGTTGGATCAAAACTGGTTACCTGGTGCACCATCCTCTCAGGGCCCTGCTCTGCGTAGGGGAGCACTCCAGTGAGGGGTAAACACACCCTACTAGAAGATGTCCCCTCCCACCCCCCTTTATGGCACACTGACTAGGCCTTCCAGCTCTAACCTGAACTGTCAAGGAGTAAGTCAGTGGTGGCCGGCCAGAGGGACAAGTTCTGGGACGGGTCTTACTGTGGAAGGGTTTCATGGAGGTACAGGAACTCTGGTTCCCCTTCAAAACCTCCCTTCTGCCAGCTCCACACCTGTGGGTAACCAGGTAACTGGGTAGCCCTCTCCACCACAAGAGACTTTCCAGTGCCCAGCTCATGAAGAGGAGAGGTGGGGGTGTCAGGCAGGTACCTCCTGATGTCTGGGCACTGACAGGCCGTGGGCTGCTGGAGTTCCTTCAGAAGCTGCAGCCCCTTGAGGCTGTCCCCTCAACAACCAGGCAGTCTCCAGGATAAGAGGCCACCGTGCAAGTGTGGATCCTTGGAGCCCAAGCCCCCTCTCTGTCCAGGGGAGCCTGAATCCTGGCAGCTTGCTGCAACACGTCAGTGAGGCCAAGGAGGCCAAGAGAAGTATCATCTAGAGTCCCCTAGGGTTACAGATCACACTTCTTTGGGCAGAAGACCCAAATTTCCAGGGACAAGGCCCACTCCTCTGGGCTCCCCCTTGGCCACCAGCACTGCAAGCTGTGAGGTGGCCTCAGGCACATCCCCTCCTCACGACCCTCCCCAGCCCGCCTCCCCTGACCACACAGAGCCCACTGCATAGGCGGGTGCTGCTGAGGGTAGCAGTCTGCTGGGTAGGGTGTGTGTGAAGGGAAGGAGTAAAGCAGGAGCCCCATGTGAACTTGAAGTAGGGCTGGGGTGGGGGGAAGCTCTCCCTGTCGTGAGATGCTGGCGCACGGGGCACAGCCTTTTAAATAACATAGGTGTGGTGGCTGGGGCTCTGACACAGAGTTAAGTGACAGACAGTGATCACTGCACATTCCTGTCTGGGGTGTTGCTGATAGCCAAGGGGCACAGGACAGCCTCTGACAGACACCAACTCACTGCAAAGGGCTGAGATACAGGAGGGAAGGCCCAGGAGGGACAGGCAGCTGGGCATGAACTTCCTCTCGCCACCTCACTGGTCCCCTCCTTCCTGTCTGGGCAGTCCCCCATGCTGACACCTCTGACTGTCTGGAAGAAGCTATTTCCCCTTTCACACCACCCAGCTGCCCAAACTGGTGCTATCACTTATAGTCACCAGGGGGTAAAAGCCCCGGGATTGGAGGGGAGGATTCCTTCTTCCTGCCTGACCACCCTGTGCCAAATGGGCCCCAAAACTCTTAGGGCCTGGCCTGTGTGAGGATATGGGGTTAGGTTGGGAGAAGAATGACTTTGCAATTTACTACAAACTGCATGGCACCTGACCTCAGGTAGAAGGTCCCTGAGAGGCAGGCAGGTCATCTCCGCTTCTCAAGTGAAGGCATCCAGTGATTTCCAGGAGCTCTGGCTACAGACTGTAAGTGTGCCCTCCCTGGAGACATGCCAAACAAGGAGCACACTGCAGTCCCAAGGCCCTCTGCCTAAGCTTTCCACAGCCAGCCCCGGGCCAGGGCCAGACAGCACCGAGGAGGGCATCCCCTGCCATCCAGAGAGAAAGGACCCAGGAACTGACTGCTATGGGGAAAGAAAATGACTCCAAAAGAGTCAAAAAAGACCTAGGATTCACAAGTAGCCACCATCACTGAGGCTTGGCTGGACGGAGCTGTCCGGCAAGCTCCACAACTCGTGCCAACTCCTGTTAACCACTGCAGTCAGCACTGACACCATTCTTCTGAACGTTCGTACAAGTATATACCCACTCACTCAAAAACAAATACGTTTCTGTACGCCCAAATGACCAGGCCCACTTTAGGACTAGTAGCCTGGGTTTGCCCTGACCTCTACCTCCAAACCAGGAAATGCTTCTTTACTGTCCAAGGCTGGGGTACAGTGAGGGTGAGTGATATCGGCTACCCAGATCTCTTCAGGGACAACTCCTCCTCTACTGCCAAGGCCAAAGGTTACCATTGCTCCAGGAACAACTCAAGTCCTGAGCTCTATTCCGACATTCTCCCTGGTGGACTCCATTTCGGGCCAGCACACCAAGGAGGCTTGGGGGAGGAGGGACGGCCTGCTGCTGAATGTTTGGACAAGAAGCGGGAGAGCCTAGAGGTCAAAAGACTGGCTCCAGACCCAGACTATCACTATCTAAGTCCCAGCCCTGCTGTTCACTGTCTGGCATCCAGCCCCTTAATGTCTCCGTGCCTCCGATGCCTCATTTGTAAAACGAGCACTGTAACAGAACCAACCTCACAGCATAGGTGAGACACTCATGTCAAGGCCTTAGAACAGGGCCAGGCACACAGCAAAGTACAGCTCCCGCTCATTGTCACTGCAGTGTGTGCCCAAACTACCGGTCGCACACGTGACCCCGATGTCCAAATTCGTATTTTGCAGGCGCTCTATTACCAGAGTCATAGTCAGAAGACCTTGAGCAGCTGGGTCTGGAATAGGTGGCCACTGACTGAGCTTTGCAAACTGGTGCAGCTTGGAACACCAAGGGGAGGTTCTTACGAAGGAGCACAAACTTCCTGGATCTGGGATCCTTTTAGAAATGGCTGGTTCCATCCTTTAAAGAATATTTCTCCAAAGCACCTGAGGGGGGGCTGCACCCTCAGTCCTTACTCCATGGGTACGAATTACATGCCCACCTGTTTCACAGGCTTTACTTCATCAGTTCCTCCCAACATCCTTAGAAATGGGTATTGTTATTATTTCCATTTTACACCTGAGAAAACTGAGGCACAAGGAGGTTGCATACCTTTCTCACAGAAGCCATCATGGGAAACCCAAGATTTGAACATGGGGGATCTGACTGCAGAGCTCTCTGTTTATCACACTACACTGCAGGGGTCACAGACTCCACCACCTGCAGGGGCCACGCAGGTGACATAAGTGGGGAAGGCAGGCTGGGAGTGAGTGGTGGAGACTTGGGAGGGGGACCCACTCTTCAGCCCCAGCTGCCACTGCCATGTGGATTCACAGATTCTCTGTTCCCAGATCTTCTCATTTTTCTGAAAAGATGCCAAAAATCTGGATCTTTATATAAAATCTCCCAATTTTAAATTTTGGCTCAAGTGATCTTCTAAAACATTGTATCATCCCAACAGAATGCCTCTTGGGCCCACCATGGTGTGACCTCCGCAAAGAATGTCTCTGTGCCTGATCCAAGGGCATGGCTACTTGGGGAAGGTTCAGCCCAGTGGTCAGTCCACTCTGCTGCTGATGCCCTGGGATGCAACCATTGATGCCTCTTAGACTCTTGGGCTGCTTTCTACTCTGGGCCAAGATCAAGGAGGACCCTACACAGACTTGGGCGGGTTTTCTATCTGCAACATTTTCCCCATGGTTTGAGGAGGCAAAGTTTTGAATTTTCCCAATCTTCTCACAAAATTCTTTTCACACTATCATACCCTTGTCAGTCATGACATCCCCCTGTCCACCCTGCCGCCCCTGACAGTAGCTTGTTGAGGATGACATTACAGACCAGTTGCTAATGAGCTTGCTTATTTATTTATTTGTCTCTAGGAATGGTGACAGTCCTATAGGAAACCATTCACACTCCTCTACAGCCTGACTCAGACATACGCAAGATGGCTGGAGAGCCATCTGCTAAACCCCAACTTGCTCATGTGGGAGAAGTGTGTGGCTCTGGGTGAAATCTAGCTTCCCTTCCTGATAAAGATGAGCAAAAGGTAACGAACATCCAATAACCACTGTTGGTTTGAGGCTTTAATTTGTCAAGCGCTTTAACACAGCCTCTCATTTGATCTTCACCACAATCAACCCCATAGGACAGCTGAGAAAACTTTGACTCAAACAAGTTGAAGGGCCTGCTTAAGTCCTATAGATAGGAGGGCAGTATGGACCGATGGTCATATCCTTTGATGGAATACTTTCTCTTCCAGGAATTTATCCTAAGGAAGTAACCAGAGATGGAACCCCAAATTTACATTTTAGAATGTTCACCCCAGTGTTCATTTTAAGAATAAATGATTGGAAACAATGTCCAACCATAGTAGATTAACTACATAAATTCTAAGTTAGTACAGAGGGCAACTGTGTAGCCCTTAAAAATCAATCCACATTTTATTTCCTCTGGAAACATTAGGCAGTTGCTCAACCTTCAAGCTCTGAGTTCCCATTTCCCAGAAGACAATTTCTGATGGCTCTACCGATAACTTGGTACAAACAAAGCAGGCCACTTGTCTCTGTCTAATCCACATTAACTACCACTCTCCCTGGCCCCTTCCTTCTCACCTGAGCAGTCAGGACTAAGCACTGGGCTCTGACCTCTGTCCAAAGGGCTTTTCTTTGAGAATTTCAGGCCTCTGCATTTGGGAGTGCTTCTTGTTAACCATAAATGTTATAGGGAAAAAAAAAAAAATCTGACCTGCATTCCACATAGCACTGCACAACACAGAAAGTCTCAAGCACCTTTCATTGAGCAAACACATATAAGTGCCTGTTCTGTGCCAGGCACACAGGAGTCCTTGGGAAAACAAAGATGAATGAGACACAGCCTCAGCCTTCACAGATGTCACAACTGAAGACAGCCATCGTGGAGGAGTTCCAGCTGTGCACAGAAAAGTTATTTAACTTCACCCTTCTCCTTAGGCCCTTTCTAACTGCCCTGATCTAGTGCCCAACAAAACATAGGACCTGGAACTTGAAGACTGGGGATTGGACCCCTGCTCTGCCACATATCTGGCTGTGAGATGCTGAGTTCCCACTTGAGTTTTCACCTTTCCCATCTGGAAAATGAGGACCCAAACTGCACTTCACAAAGCTGCTGGAGAATTCAGTGAGATAACACATGAAAGTATTTCCTCAACAGGAAGCCCTGTGTCCTTCTTAGTCATTCATTACCTCTTTGTCCAGTTCTCTACCTTAGCAAATAAGGTGTCAAGCCACAGTACTATACTTGTTAGTTAATCTGTGGCACTGACCACAAAACATAGGCATTTTTAAAAAGCCTGAGGAGGGCCTGAAAACAGGGTATGTGGACCTCACAGAACAGCCTCAACTCAATGGCAGTGGAGACAAAGTTCTTCTGGACAAGTACAACCTGTCTGTGTTTTAAAAATCTTACCATACCAGTGGTCACCTACCTCACCAAGAAAAGTGTGGTTTTGTTCTCTCAGTCCCAAGGTCAGGGAAACTCTAGGTCCCCAACCCCACAACAAACACAAACTCCTCACCTTGGGCAGGTCCGTGGCCCCACGGATCCGCTGGGCCACCTTCTCTCCATCCGGGTGGATCTTGGCTACATGCTTCCACATCCTTTCCCAGGTGGCCTCATCCACAGGCAGCCCACCCCGATTGACAAAGAAGGGGACGCCTCCATCTCGCAGGTCCTCTTCCCCTTCCTCCTCTGGCTCGTCATCTCTCTGGGCTGAGGCCCCTTCCCTGGTCTCCAAACGCCTGACACCAGAGGGGGCAGCAGTGGCAACAGTGGGGGCAGCACTGCTGCTGCCACCAACGACCACCTTCTTACCCCCTGGCATCCCCAAATCTTTGACGGGGGATGGGAGGATGTATCAGGAGTCAGGAAAAAACAGGTGGCTCACAGGAGGCCTCCCACACACCAGCTGCAGAGATAACACATGGCCAAACAGAGTGCAAGGCGCCTTTAAGAAACCAGGGCGTGGCTCCGGTACAATAAAATACTACTCAAAGAAGAAAAAAAAAAAAATCAGTGCCTCAATGTGAAGTGGGGGGCAGAGGAGGCTGGTGGTCTGGGGTTAGTTTTAGAGGCCTTGTTGTGTCTGATACACGGGATAAAGAGACCACACCCCACCTTGGCAACCTTCAGAAAGCACCCCCATTTGACAGCGGGAACAATGACGGGCTGCAGTCCGGATGGGCTTGCAGAGAGAAGAAAAGTCGGAGGGAAAAGGAGCCCAGACAGTTCAGACCTGCGGCCACAGAGAGGGTTCAAGGCACGGGTACCCACGCCGACTGGGCTCCCCAGGTCCCAGTTTTGGACAAAACAAATTTCTCTACAAAATATCGCACGCTCACAGCTGCTCGCACTCCGCGGGGAGACAGAGACTTCAGGCCGCATCAGCTCTGAGCCGGGAGCCCCGGACAGAAAAGCGGCGAGAGGCTGCGATTTCTTGCCCGCAATGTGTCCGGGGGCCAAGACGTGCAGCTGGCGCGGCGTGGGGAAGGGGCACGCGCTGGGGCGCACGTTCCACGCCCAGGGCCGACTCCTCGCACACAGTGGGCTTTGTCTCGGCCCCCTGTCCCCTAGCTCCCGGGAAACTGCGGCGGAGCCCCCGGAAAGGGGAAGGGCGGGGCAGAGAGCGCCAAGGCTCCGCCGATCCCCAGCCCCGCGCGTCTCAGCGGGCAGCAGAGGGGCAACCGGCGCGGCGCGGCGCCAGCCAAGCCATCGCCAAGCGCGGCCCCCGCTCCGGGACCCGGGGCTCAGCGGGGTCACGCTGGGGGGCGCGCAGGCACCAGGCTGAGGTCACCGGGCGCCGGGGTCCAGCTGCCTGGTCGCCACCCTGCACGGGCTGCAGCATGGGCAGCGGCGCGGCAGGGGCGGGCGGAGGATGCTCCGCAGCTGAAACCTAGGGATCCTGCTGCTGCCCGCGCTCAGGGAGTGGAGGCAGGATCGGCGGGGCGGGCAGGGCAAGTCCGGGGCTTGCGCAGCCCTGGCCCGCGGTCGGAGCTGGATGCGAGCGGTACAGCCTCTGCGAGGGCGAGCTGCGCTAGTCCCGGGAGAGCATCCCGCAGAGCGACGGGAGCACGCGCCGGTCTCCGCTCCGCGGCTCGGCGAAGTTCCAGCCGACACAGTCCGGGTCGCCCCAGGGCCCAGCGGCCCGCCCGCCGCCCACCCAGCTCGGCTCCGGGCCGCGCCGCGCATGCGCTCCGTCCCCCCCTTAAAGGGCCAGTGCGTCCCCGCCGGGTCCTTTGCCTGCCGCAGCCATCCCTCCGCCCCAAGTTACCCCTAGGGTGGAGGTGGGCGTTCACGCCTGTCACACCCGTCTCTCCCGGCGCCGTGAAGCTGCTGGGGAGCTGGGGAGGAAGGTTACAATGTGCCTGCCACACGGAGATTCCACCTCGTCGGGACCCTCAGGGTGGAAAAGCGAGAACATGGCCTGGAAGACCCGGGTTCTAGACTGGGTTCAGCATCTATTTTCCTATGTAATAGCCACCTCCCTCTATGGGCCTCAGTTCCCCTGTCAGCCGAGGTCGACCCACTGGGTGAGCGTAGAGCCCTCTAGGCGCGCGCGTTCCTTAAAGGAAGAAGTGTGGAGCGTAGGGTCACCATCTCTGGAAGTGAAAGGGTTAAAAGTCACTCTCTTCCATCCCAGGACCTGCACCAGTGGGAGCGGGGTGCTCGGGGTTTGCACCCAATCCGCCTCTCGGGATCTGGCCCTGGGCGACCCCGCGCCCCTGGCCGAGGGCACGCTGCCGCCTAGGGTCTTGGGACCACACCCCATGGGAGTGGGAGGCGATGGTTGGGGACAGTCAGCCGCCCCCGAAGATAGAAAGTTCGGCCCAATGTGCGCGGTCCCAGGACGGCTGAGGCCCAACGTCCCCTCTCCCTCCTCGAAGCTGTAACGCGGAAAAGGCACGAACAGGGAGCCTAAACGAGGAACTTCACTAAACTGAGACCGAAAGCCGTGGGTGCCTTAAGGCTCCTCCCCTCTCTCCCACCAGGAGTTAGTGTGAATAAATTTCGTGGGGGTAAATGCAGATTCCTGGGACCCACCGGGCAGATTCGGCTTTCTTAGGCCTGTGGTTCTCGAGGTTCACACCATCCCGTTCTCTCACAAGCTGAGGTTTCCACCTTGGGCTGGGACTGGGAAGGCCCTGGAGAATATGAGGCTCTCAGTGGTTCCCCATTTATTTCTTAAAGTGATCCCTAGAACTTTCTAGGTCCCCTGAGCTCCAATAGCAACCTCTTGCTGCTTCCAGGATCAGAAACCAAGGATAATCAGTGATGGGAAGGGTCACAGGACTTCAAGAAAGCTAGTTAAAAGGGGATCCTATTAAGCTCACTGAGACTCCAAGCATGTAAAAACCACCAGGGACCAACCAGCAACTGCATCCTGTACATTGTACAGATGGGGAAACCGTGTCTCAGAGAGTGCTTTCCCTAGATCACACAGCTAATAACGTGAACTGAAGTCTTACTTCTTCAGACACTTAGGTTTTACCCTGCACTTTGCCTCTTGTGCTGATGAAATGGTTGTGGTGGTTTAAAATAATGTTTGCAAGTTCTTTACCACTTTTCCTTTCAAAAGATGGAGTCTATTTCCCCTCCCCTTGAGGGTGGACTGGACTTACTGACTGGCTCCTAATGAATATAATGTGGTGGAAGTGATGCAATGTACTCCATAAGCCTGGATCATAAAAAGGAGCCATTTCTCCTGTCAGTTTCTTACTTCCTCAGGACACCCACTCTCGGAATCCAGCTACCATATTGTGAGGAAGCCCAAGCCACACAGAGAGGCGACAGGGGGTATTCTGGCTGACATCTCCAGCTAGGCTCTCAGGCCACAGCCAGCATCAGTCATCAGATAGGATGAGCTAATTCCCATTTTACAGATGAAGAAATGATGCACAGGGAAGCCAGGCAACTTAAGCAACCTAGTTCAGGAGCTGGTACATCAGAGCTGAGCTGTTAGGTACAGGTGACTCTAATGATGACAGGGATGATAATGCCTAGCTCCCACTGGCTATCACTGTTTTTATTGTCACACCCTGGACTGATGTTCTGGAAACTAACACTGTCACAGGACATCGACCTTGGTATTAATCTGCTCCAATTTTCTATTCTTGTGACACTGAAGCTAGAGCCAAGTTCCCTGAGAGGAGAATCTGGTTGACTTAACTTGGACCCTGGGCTTACCTCTTGGCTGGAGAAGGGCAGGGCAACTTCATTAGATGTCCCCCAAAGACTGTAGGAAGTGGGGTCAGGGGGCTGCCCTAAGTGAAAATGGGGTACTGTTAGTAAAAGAGGGATGTGGGGGTGCACAGATATAGATGCGTTTATAAAAGGTAGACACCCTATGTCTGCACTGTCAAATATGGCAACCAGAAGTCATATGTGGCTATTGAACTAAAATTAAATAAAATTAAAAATTCAGTTCCTCTGTCACACTATCCACATTTTTAGTACTCAGTAGCCACATATGACTTATGGCTACTGTCTTGAGCAGCATAGATTACAGAACACTTCCATCGTTGCAGGAATTTCTATTGGATAGCGCTGCTCTGGGATTCTTAGAATACAACTCTCTTCTTCTTTTACCCCATAGATTGTGAATATGGAAATAGCCAAAGAGATGAGTCAGAATCTTTAGTCATTTAGTCAACACACACATACTAAGTGTCTGTTTTGAATCATACATTGTTGTAGGTGCCTGGATGCCTGGGAGGGATCTTAGAGAGCTCCTGTCCAGTGCATCTTACATCAGAATCATCCAGGGAGCTCTTAAAAGTAGTGATACCCAGGCCTCCCCCAGCAGAGATTGGTTGCAGCTTACACAGTCATGGGCTGGAAAAGCTCCCAGGGGATGCTAATGTGCAGCTGGGCTTGAGAACCACTACAATCTGGTCTGACCAGTGAAGTGACTTGCTTTAGCCCCTGAAAACCTAAATCTGTGTGGCTCTGATCTTCCACTCTGGGATTCTACCGACAAAATCGGAGTTCTCCATGGATTCGGCACCTGTCTGAATTGAATGCAAAATTCTTAGAGGAGAATAAGTCTATTCTTCCTTAATCCAAAGGGAATCCAGTTCGCTAAGAATGAAGTGCCGAAAGAGCTTCTGGTTTAAAATTGCTTCTTTCTCAAGCTGTTCGTGTGTTTCATGCCTGGAAATGCATTATTCAGCCAAGTGGGTGAAATGCCTATAAAAATAGCACTCTTTTCTGAGCACCTCGTATAGGTCAGGCGTTTCACATACAGTTTCTTTTGACCCCCAGGACATTCTTACAAGGTGAGTTTTACTGACTCCAGTTTACAGATGAACAAAGTGAGATGCAAAGCGGTTAAGGAGTGTAACTTGCCCAAATTGGCACAGCTGGGGTTCCTACTGTAGAGTTGGTGTTCTTTCCTCTTTGCCACCTTGTGCCTATCTCTGAGCCAAGAGTGTGGGGCAGCTGGCAGACAGCGGCGTTATGCTCTAGGTCATGTAGGAAAGAAAGCCCTGTGAAGGTGAGATGCAGCGCTTTGAGTGTCAGGGGAAGGCCTGGAGCTGATGTGACCTGGACACTGCTCAGTGAGAGTGCTGGGGGCCTGGAGGGAAGGGGATTCAGGCATCAGACAGGCGAGGGAATTCGAAGTAGAGCTCTCCTTTTGGTTAATGGTTGTGCCTGGATCCCTTTTATTAAGGGATTTGGAGGAAGCAGCTAAGAGCAATGTTGTGCCTGGAGCAGTTAGCTCTTAGACACCTAGCAATTATGGTGCATGCTTGGTATAAGCATTATCTATTCTTGGCCTGGATTTCTGTGGGTTGGCAGAGTGTCTGTGTTGCCATGTATCTTTGCAATCTGAGTCCCCACCTGATACTTCCTGGGCAGCCTGGCCTGGCCTCACCAGGCTGAGAAGGGGCAGGACTCATTGTGTTTATTCCAGAGAACTTTAACAGTTGGGGCAATAGCTCTACCCTGCATTCTCTGGGGAC
Organism: Aselliscus stoliczkanus; assembly: GCA_033961575.1. Taxonomy (NCBI): domain Eukaryota; kingdom Metazoa; phylum Chordata; class Mammalia; order Chiroptera; family Hipposideridae; genus Aselliscus; species Aselliscus stoliczkanus. The sequence continues at coordinate 139,293,452 of CM066732.1, read as the reverse complement.
CACCTCCTACAGTAATAGGAGATCCAGGGCCTTGGAGCAGCAATAAGCGCTGGGTTTGGAATAGATCAGGGTTTGTCAGCATGGCATTCAGCAGGCCTATGTGGGAGTGAAGCCATGACTGGCCATAGAAAGAGTGTAGAATATCACAGATTGAAGCATCCTTCTTATCCATGTCTCATTTCATAAATGGGAAACTAAGGCTCAGAGAGGTGATTGGGACTTCCTTAAAATTGCACAGCCAGGGCCAGCCAAGTGGCACGTTGGTTAAGAGTTGGCTTGGGATGCCAGCTCTGAGCAGCAGGTCCCCGGTTTGGATCCCACATGAGGGCCAGAGATGCTGCGCCCTCTACAGCTAAGATGGTGAACAACAGTTCGACCTGGAGCTGGATTTCCATGAGTGTCCAGTGACGGCGTAGGCTGCAATGGGGCTGGTCAGCAGCTGGCGTGAGCTTTTGCGAGCTGCCATGATCCGCTGTGAGCGACCATCCAATGGCCAGTGAGCAACTGCCTCACCTGGGAAGATCGCAATGATAGTACCAACTTGGGCCAGTGAAGCGGCTTCCACAACTAGACTGAAGAACAAAAGAAAAGCAACTTGTCTGTTGCCCTTCTCCGGTTCCCCAACGCTGTTCTCCTCCCCCAATTCCCCAATAAAAATCTTAAAAAGAAAAAAAATTTTTCTAACTAACTGGCACAGCCAGTTAGAGGCAGGGATTACATTTGTACTCAGGCCTCCCGCCTGGCCCAGTGTGCCTTCCCTGACTTCCTCTCTAGCAGGGGAGAAGCTGGTAGTCGATGAGTAAGCTTCGTCCTTCAAAGCTTTGAAGGAGCAAGGGATAGAGATGGTCTTCCCATATTCGTTTCAGGATGTGGCTGAGCTGTGTGTGTCAGTGGGTGGGCCTGGACAGGGTGTGTATGTAGGAAGGTGCGCTGTTCAATCTGGTGGTATCCTCTCTCATTTTCCGGGTAGATTATACTCATGCAGACTTGTGCCCCTCCTATTAGGAAACTGGCATTTCCTTTGACTTTTTTCTCCATGCACAGTCGCAGATGGTTGGCTAGTGGTGGGTTATCGAGCCGGTCAGCCAGGAATGGCCGAGCTGCAGTAGTTGCTCCCAAGCAGTGGCTAGGGCTTCTGGCAGTCCCAGAAAGAATCACCATGCCAATCTCAGCCTCCCTGCTCAGGGGAAGGGCCTGAGACTTGGCGACCGGGAGAAACAGGCTGAGACGTTGGTGCATCCTGAACACTAATCAAAATCATATAAATGTGTAGGACTCTAGGTTCATGAGGTAGGCTGGGTTTATTTCTGGAGACTTGGCTTCCATGAAAAACTACACCTTAACAACAATTTCTGAGTGTCTACTATGTGCATAGAACAGCCTACAATGCTGCAGGTGATGCAAAGATATGCAAGACATTACTATGGCCTCCTGGGCTGTAGCTAGTAAGACATGTCCCTGTAACTTATTGAGCACTTACCATGTGCCAGGTGCTCTACACAGAGTATATTATGCAATCCTTATCATAACCTGGCAAAGGGATTCTAATTTCCATTTTTCAGATGAGGAAATGGTCTCAGAGAAGCTAAATGACCATTGCTAGGTCCTAGCCAGTGGATGACTGAGCCAAGATTTAGAGCCCTTTCTGCTGTACCAGGAAGCCACCAGCTAACTCCAGCACCTGGCAGAGTCAGGCCAGTGCCCCAGCACAAGCTCAGACAAGGTGTCTGAAGAGTAAACAGGAGAGAGAGATTTGTTCTAATCCAGGCAACTATTGATATTTGCGGCCACACAATTCTTTTTGTGGGGGGCTGTTCTCTGCACTGTAGGATGGTTAGCAGCATCCAGAGCCTCTACGCACTAATATCAAGGCCCCCATTGAATGCCCATCAATCATTCCCAGTGGGGATCCACTAGTTTTAGGTACGAAGTGGTCTTCCACCTGGGCCTATGAGGATCTTGTAGATAAGACAAGGGTTTTGGCAATAGAAGAAAGGATTTGGCAGTCGAAGAAAGGATAAAGAAAATCATTTGGTTACTGATTTTCCACTTGACAAAGAGCTTCCACTTAATTTTTCCAATCTGGTCTTCCCACTGGCCCTGTGGCTTGCTTGTGTCTGCATACAAGGTCAAGGACAGCCACACGAAAGTGCCATGGGACTGTAGTGTCAGCTGAGGTCTTCTCATGGTAAGGTTCCAGCTCCTTGCAGCTCCTTCCTGGCCTGTTAATTCAGTCCCCATTTGTTGCTTATTGTCAGCCTCTGGCCCCTATTCCCCTTCCAGGGGGTTTTCAGGAATCTATTTCATCATCAACCACCACCACCAAGTACAAATACCCAGCACGTACTGGGGGAGTGGCTCTGTATTAAGGGCTATAATTATAATCATCAACTCATTTAGTCCTCACAGCACCTCTCGAGGAAGGTGTTGTTACCATCCCTATTCAACTGGGGAAATAAGCTCACGCCTCTGCTAAGTGGTAGGGGCAGGATTTGAACCCAGACCTCACTGACAGTCTTGTCTCTTAATCACTGTGCTCTACTGCCTCCCAACGGTGCTTCCCCCTGGGCTTTATGTACCCTGCTATTGTTGTCGGAGAATGGGCCTTTCTCGGCGCAGAGTCCAGGTCCTTGGCAACTCGAGCAAAGAATTGAACGAGATACCAGAGTAAAGTAGTAAAATAAGTAGTTTATTAGAAAAGACAGTACATCCAGACTAGAGGATGGCCTAAGGGCCCATTACCAAAGAGTGTAGAGGGGGCATATGCAAAGGTGAGGCTAAAGAGAAGAAGCAGCAACAGAAGTAGCAGTAGCAGCCGCGCTTCCCTCCCAGGACTTGGGGTTTTTATCCTTTTCCTCCAGGATGGGCTGTTCTTCCTGGGCGTAGGACCACTTGATTGGCCCCTGTGATTAACAAGATGTCCTATGTAGGTGTGAGTGACTGGTCTGATCTAGTTGGATATTTTGCGCCCATTTGCTCTTCCCGCAGGGGTAGGTAATTACAATACAAAGGGGAGTTTTGGGTGGAGAGGGGATGTCCCCAGGTGGTCACACTATGGGACGTGCAGGAATGCAGAGACCCAATGCCTGCCTCTAACTACCTGCCTAGGTTTTCCTTGAGAGACGTGATCCCCGTAAAATCTCTATGGGAAGCTGAGGGACAGGAGGTCTCTTCTTCGGTATCTGCTTCCTGCTGGGCAGGGGCGTAGAGCTGTCCTTGCCTATTGGGGTTCACGGAACTCTCGCCCTAGCTGATCTCAGATGAGAGGAAGGGGTCTCAAGCTCCACCTGGAAGACCGTGTTGGCTTCTTGCTTGTTGGGGTATCCCCTGTATCCTCAAGGCTCCTGAATGAGGACAAAAATATAAATCTGTTAGTTCTTATGAAACTTGTGGCTATTCAGTCCATCACTCAAGTGGTGTCAGTTGTCCGGACACAGAATGGGTTTGACATTTAGCTTCCTTGCCTGGGGGATATTAGGAAGTCTCAGGCTTTCAAATAGTTATCTGAAGCAGGGGTAGGAGACTTCTATTGTTTCAGATTCAGGAACTAATTTACAAAGCAATTAAGAAGCAAGGGGGATCTTCCGTCAGAAAAGCAATCAAGGCCCAAGAGCCAAGAAACTAAAGAACTAGGGAGGAGACCTAACACTTTTATACTTAACATTTCTATAGAAAAGAAAACATTAAAGTTTTTCAGTGGTGGGGGTTGGTGCTGCTCAGTTGGCCGGCAACACTATGAGTTCCCAGTAGGGCAATGGGCAGCAGCTGGCTTGGCAGGGGTGGGGTGGGGGGGTTGTTAGAGCTGTGGGAGTGAGGAGAAGCTAGAATGCCCTGCCCATCTTATCAGTCATATGGAGGAAGGGAAGGCAGTATTTCTGGTGGATCCTCCCCTGTGAAGGGCAATTATCAGGCTTGTATGGTGTTCTGCTGTCAGGGAGGCCTTCCTGTGAACAGGGCAGAGCGCCCAGTCAGGCTGCAAGACAAAATGGGTGACATATGTGCTCCAGAGCCGCACACAATGGGCTTGTTATTTTGCATCTGCCAGCAGTGAAATAACACTCTATTATTGCAGGAGGCAGAGAATAAATAAACACAATATTGGGGGCTGGGTTCTGAGATCATTTTTTTCTTTGTTCTCCTCCCTTCTCTCTGGGGTCATGGCCTCTTTGGGACCATTAGTTCTGAAGCTTGGGGGTTTTAGTAGCGACACAGTCAAACCAGCAGGTGCAAACAGGCCCTAGATCAACCCCCTCGAGGATATCTTGACATTCATGTTCTGTCCGGCTCACAAAAGACCCTTGTTCCATCCCTTCATGCTGCAGGGAGACAAGGGGAGTGGGTGAGGGGACAGGCGTCCCTGGGGATGAGACAGGAGGGTGGCCTGGCTTGTTCTCATCCGTTACAGATAGGCTGTATTAGAGACTACATAGATGGTCAGGGTCCAAGTTTTCAACAATGTTAAGAATGAAGCAACATCTTGATAGCATTTGATGAATGTGCTAAAGCAGTGCTTCTCAAACGTGTGAGAGCCCTGAGGGCTCCTGACAGCACCACGGGCTGGACCCCACCCCCAGAGTTTCCAATTCTGCAGGCCTGAATGAGGTCTGAGAATCTGCATCTTCGACAAGTTTGCAGGTGATGTTGCAGCTGGTCTGGAACTTCACTTTGAGAATCACTATGCGAACGTATACTTTTCAACAAGGTAAAATTATGGCATATATATATATATATATATAATGAATTTGTGTTAAAGATTGTATTTACTTAGCTTCTTAATGAATGAGGGAACAAGGAAGTTATTAACACTAATTAAGGGGAAAATTTGAACAGACATATAATCAGTAATACTGATTAAATGAATTTGCCAATGGATATAAAGCTAGTTAATATCCTATAGGGCAATAAACCGGAATGGTTATCTTTGCTAAAAACCGATGCATCTCTACTGAACAAAATTCATTTGCATTTCTATGGACAGGAAAAATTTGCATTATCTTTTCAGTTTTTCTACACCTAAACTTCTATCCTTACAGGTGTGTAAAATAGCTGAGTCCGTAGAATGACAGCCATAAGTGTGCCTGCCAAAGGAATCAGATAATCCCCAAGGGGCCCCTGGGTCCTTTGTAGGGCTTATAAAACACAGATTCCTGGGTCCCACCCCCAGCGTTTCTGCCAAGGATGAGGGGGGTATTTGGATTCTAATTTCTTAAAAAGGCTTTCAGCCAAGTTTCCTGTTCTTTACTTCACCTTCACTCCTGCTTCCAGAGGTGCCTGGTGCCTATGTTTGGGGCAAGCTACCTTCCTTCTTGGCTGTCCCCAGCATTATTTTTAGTATCCAACTTTCTCTTTTAGCTAAGCCATTTGCGATTGGCCATCTACTTTCCGGTTTTCAATATTTTGTTGCTCTCATTTCCTCTCCTTTTGCTTTGTCATCATGGGTTTAGATCCCCTCTTTAAAAACCCACATCCCTTTATTGTCATTTTAGTGGAGTTTCAGAAGGGTTGGAGCATGCTACATCCATTATCTTGCCTCCGGAGCCCCAGGACAGCACCCTGAGACATGTTGTGGTCTGATTATCATTGTGACTGTTTCATAAGTGAGGAAACAGATTCAGAGAATTTACTTGACTAAGAATCTACTTTTTCAGATCTCACTCCATATCCCAGGCTTTTTCACAAGAAAATAGTTCTAGTGTTCCAAAGCATTTTCACGGTGTTTCTCTCATTGACTCACCACAATCCAATGAGGCAGGCAAGGCAGGTGTTAGAGTCTCCATTTTATGACTGTGAAGATAGAGATCAGGAAGGGGAAGGGACTTGCCCAAGGTCACACAGCTTAATGTCCTTTGAATCCACTATTTTCCAAATTCAAGTTCAGGGCCCTTTGTCCTGCGGACTCTGGAATAGCTTTAAAGACATCTTTAGATGATAAAACATCTAATTACTCAGCAATTTTATTGAGTGCCTACTACATACCTGAAACCCTACCAGGTGTGGGGCATATAACAGGGAACATGATGATTGGGAATAGCAGGTGCTGCCAGTGCCACCCAAATCCCCGTAATGAACCCCAGAGGTTACCTGCAGACAGCCCCTTCATGTGATCATGGCCTCCCGCCGCTCTCTGCCTGAGGTGCCAGGGAATGAAGACCCTAGGAGCAACCCTTTACTGATGAGGAAGGGGAGTTGGTAGGTAAACCAACCCCTGAGCTCCATGCCCTTCAGCGGAATACTTTTGAGGCACATTCTATAAGTCTCTATGGGGGTCCCCCAAGGACTGAGCCTCAGTTGCCCACAGTGGTAACCTTCTTGTTAATGAACTATCTATGACATTTCTCCTTCCTTGTCACTTCAACACTTGCTCATTTCTGCTTCCTGGGATCACTTCCTCAATAAACAACTGATTCTCAAATCCCTCTCTTAGGGTCTGCTCTTGGGGGAATCCAAACTAAGAGATTTGGACCTCTTATGCCCTTTCAACTTGCCCCTTTAAAAAATTTTTTCAATTACAGTTGACATTCATTATTATTTTAGATTAATTTCAGGCATACAGCATAGTGGTTAGACATTTGTATAATTTAAGAAATGATCCCCCTGACTAGTCTAGTACCCATCTGACACCATATGTAGTTTTTACAATATTATTGACTATATTTCTCATGAAATACCCTGCAACCCCATGACTACTTTTTAACAACCAGTTTGTACTTCTTAATCTTTCCCCTTTCTCACTCATCCCTAACCCCCATCCCCTCTGGCAACCATCAAAATGTTCTCTGTATCTATGCATTTCTGTTTTGTTTGTTTTGTTCTTTAGATTCCACATATAAGTGAGATTTCATTGCATCTGTCTTTCTCTGCCTGACACTCCACTCAGCACAATACCCTCCAGATCCATTCATGCCGTTGCAGATGGCAAGAACCCATTCCCTTCCATGGCCGAGCAATATTCCATTGTATATATGTACTACCTCCTCTTTATCTATTCTTCCATCAACAGATACCCAGGCTGCCTCCACATCTTGGCCATTGTAAACAATGCTGCAATGAACATGTGGATGCACATATCCCCTTGAAGTAGTGTTCTGGGTTTCTTCAGATAAATACCCAGACATGGAATTACTGGGTCCTTCTTTGTCTTTTGTTATAGCCTTTGTTTTAAAATCTATTTTGTTTGGTATAAGTATTGCTACCCCAGCTTTATTTTTTTTTTCATTTCCATTTTCATGAAATATCTTTTTCCATCTCTTTATTTTCAGTCTGTGTGTGCCTTTTAATCTGAAGTGAGTCTCTTGTAGGCAGCATATGTAAGGGTCTTGTTTTCTTATCCATTCAGCCCTCCTATGTCTTTTGAGTGGAGCATTTAATCCATTTACAAAGTAATGTTGATAGATATGTAGCTATTGCCATTTTCTTATTCATAATTTTGACTTTTTTTTTTTTCATCCTAAAGAAGTTCCTCTAACATTCCTTGTAATACGGGTTTAGTGGTGATGAATTCCTTTGGCTTTTTCTTGTCTGGGAAGCTCTTTATCTGTCCTTTGATTCGACATGATAGCCTTGCTGAGTAGAGTACCCTTGGTTGTAGGTCCTTGCTTTTCATCACATGGAATATTTCATGGCAATCCCTTCTGGCCTGCAAAGTTTCTGTGGAGAAATCAGCTGACCCTCTAATGAGAGCTCCCTTGTAGGTAACTAACTGCTTTTCTCTTGCTGCTTTTAGGATTCTCTCTTTGTCTTTAACCTTTGCCATTCTAATTAAAATGTGTCTTAGTATGGGCCTGTTTAGGTTCATCCTGTTTGGGACTCTGCACTTCCTGGACTTGTATGTCTATTTCCTTCACCAGGTTAGGAAAGTTTTCACTCATTATTTCTTCAAATAGGTTCTCAGTCCCTCGCTCTCTCTCTTCTCCTCCTGGTGCCCCTATGATGTGAGTGTTGTTACGCTTGACGTTGTCCCAGAGGCCCTTTAAAGTATCCTCATTTTTTTGGATTATTTTTTCTTTCTGCTGTTCCATTTTGGTGTTTTATGCTATTTTGTCTTCCAAATTGTTGATTCAATCCTCTGCTGAATCATATAGTCTGCTGGTAATTCCTTTTAGTGCATTTTTCATTTCAATTATTGCATTCTTCACTTTTGACGGGTTCTTTTCTTTAAAGATGTTTTTATTGGGGAATTGGGGGAGGGGAACAGCTTTGGGGAATCAGGGAAGGGGAACAGACAAGTTACTGTCCTTTTGTTCTTCAGTCTAGTTGTGGAGGATGTTGCTTCACTGGTCCATGTCGTCATTGCGCTCTTCCTGGATGAGGCAGATCCATTGTGGGCCTCTGAATGGCCGCTCACAGCAGCTCTTGGCAGCTCACACCAGCTGCTGGCATCTCACGCTGGCTGCTGGCCACTCACTGTAGCCTATGGCAGCCTACTGCAGCAGGGGCTGCAGCTATGCCGTTGCCTGGCGACTCACAGCAGCCCAGCTCAAGGTGGAGCTGTTGTTCACTATCTTAGCTGTAGAGGGCAGTGTCACTGGCCCTCATATGTGGGATCCGAACAGGGGTCGCTGACGTCCCAAGCCAGCTCTTAACCAATGCACCATTCGGCTGGACCTGACTGGTTCTTTATTATGGTTTCTATGTCCTTTTTTATACTTGCTATCTCTTTGTTGAAGTTCTCACTAAGTTCCTTGAGCATCCTTATAACCATTGTTTTGAACTCTGTATCTGGTAGATTGCTTGTCTCCATTTTGTTTAGTTCTTTTTCTGGAGTTTTCTTCTGCTCTTTCATTTGGATGTATTTCTTTGTTTCCTCATTTTGGCTCATTTCTATGTATGAGGTAGATCTGCCATGTCTTCCTGTCTAGGCCAGATGGTCTTATATAGTAGGTGCCCTGTAGGGCCCAGTGGCACAGTCTTCCTGGTCACCTGCACCAGGTGCTCCAGAAGTGTCCCTTGTGTAGGTTGTGTGTGCCCTCCTGTTATAGTTGACCCTTGGTTGCTATTGGCACATCAGTGGGTGATTGACCCTCAGGCTGATTGGCTGTGGGATTTGGCCACATCCACAGCTTACAGGCTGCTGTGTGGGAAGCTTACTCCAGTGAGTGGGATTCATCCCAGTGGGCCCTGATACCTGTTGAGACTGCCCTTTGTGTGCCACTTGTAGGGCTAATTGGGTGCTACTCTGCTGTGATTGGAAGCCAACTTCAAAGTATGTTGGTTCTGGGGCCTCTTGAGAGGGGCTCTGGTGCAGGTTCAGGCCACCCACTGCCTGTGACCAGCCAGGGAATACCTGGTAGGAGGATATCTTCCGCCAGTACTAGGCCTGGGACACCCTGAGGCCTGCTGCCACCTGCTGGCTTCCTTAAGGTTCAGCCACTGCTAAAGCCTGATTCAGTATGCAAATTGGGTGAGGCAGGGTCTCAGGGAGTCACTAGAGTGGGAAAAGCTGTGGTCACCAGGTTTATGTAGACGCTGGTTTGGTGCCAGTGCTGAGCCTGAAGCTACTCTGCAAAAGTCTCAGAGCACACCAAGGCCAGTTGCTGCCCACCTGGGGTCTATTGGACTCTTGATAGTTTTCCAAGAAAGAGTGCAATGTGGGCGGGGCTGGCTGCTTTTGGAGAAATTGCCTCTGGCGTTGGGGGAATTCAGTAGGGTGGTGTCCCAGTGAATCAGCTCAGCGGAGCTGTGGAGCTCATCAGACCAATCAGATTCAGATTTGGCCGTAAGCGTAGGGGGTGGGGTTAACACAGGAAAGATGGCGTTAGCCTGCCGACTACATGGGAGGAGGACCTCACACAAGGAAAATGCTGTTCTCCAGTTTTCATTCCGAAGCCGCACAACTCAGTCTGTCCCCTGTAGATCTCCAACACCCCACCGAGTTACTTTCCCTCTGCTGGAGCTCAAGGTGAGTGCCTGGGAGTGAGAGAGTCTGTGCGTGGGCCCTTTGAGAGGATATCTGGGTTTCCTGATGCCTTCCATCTCCATTGTTTTTCACAGCCAGATGTTGTGGGGGTTCCTTTTCCTGGCACCAGTACTCCGAGCTGAGGAGGCCCGTGTGGAGCTGGGGTCCCTCGCTCTTCTGGGGGAACCTCTGTGGTTGACATATTTCTTTTGGTCTTCAACTGCCGCACAGAGGTTTGGGGTTAGCCAGTTCTGCATCTCCGCCCTTCCCACCCGTCTTGACGTTTCTGCTTTATATCCTCAGTTATAAAATTTCTGTTCAGCCAGACCTCAGATGGTTCTCCAGGTTGATTTTTCTATAATTTAGCTTTAATTTTAATTTGTTCATGGAAAGAAGCATGCACAGCGTTTACCTACTCTGCCATCTTGGATCTCCCTGTAAACATTTTTTAAATTTGCAACTGATGGTTCTGTTTCCTGCCTCCCTTCATTTTTCCTCAGGGGCATGATCACCTCTCCCAACAAATGTAAGCTGCAAGAGGGAAGGGACTTTGTTGTAATGTTCATTTTTTTTGTATTTCGGGTCCTTAGAACACTATCTGGCACATGCAAATATTTGTTGATTCAAGAGACTGGAAAGAATTATGTGGAGGTAACAACAAAGTCTTTCTCCTTTTTTGTGTTTTATAAGTAATCTTAATTCTTGTCCTTTTTCTCATCCAGACTGGTGGAAAGAGGAAAGAGGTGAGAACCAGAGCTGTGTTTTGGCAAGCAGGGCTTGGCAGGTGGAGGAGCCTGCCTGTGAGGCTGGGCTCAGAGAAGGGGGTGTGAGTCATTGGTGCAGACTAAGAGGCAGCTGAAAGTGTGAAAGTGAGAGCCTCAGCATTGCCAGGGAGTGGCATTCTCAGGAAGAAGCCAGGTTTGGCCTTAGTTTGTTCTACAGATGAGAATTCCTGTGACAATGGGAGGAGGGCAGAGAAGCTGAAGTGGGACCTCATCTCCTACTGAGAGCTGGTCTAGGCTAATTTTTAATAACAGGGTTCAGGAGCTCATGGATTGAATGAGACCTTGTATCAAGTGTATCAAGTTCTTGAGTTAATACACAATGTGTTTTTTGAGATTCCCCCCACCCGTTGAGGCCATCTGGTGGCTGTTGGGTAAAATTCAAACTTAGATTGAGAACTTGTTTTTTCTTAGAGTTTATTCCAAGCCAGTAATTCTATTCTTAACCTCTGATGTCACTTTTTGGCCACCCTGATTGTATAGCTTCAGCATCGTGGTTAATTAATAGCTACTGGGAAAGATGCCTTAAGAATGTACAGCCTGGTTTTCCAAAATGATGTGTTCAGTTGTTGGTAAGAAAGAATATCTCAAAATTGTGTAAAGTTTTATATGTTGTAAGGTACTTTTCCCAGATGTTATTTCATTTAATTAATATCTTTACTACTTGCCTATTATAATCACCTAAAAACATCATGTATCTAGGAATAAATTTAACAAAACATGTGCCAGACCTCTTCTCTGAAAACAGCGTATCATCATTGAAAGAAATGAAGGAAAACCTAAATAAACAGAGGGCTAGACCATATTTGTAGATTGGAAGATCCAATACTTCAAAGCTGTCAGTTCTCTTCAAATTAATCTTTAGATTCAGTGCAATCCAAGTCAAAATATTAGCAGGTTTTATTTTGTGAAAATTGACAAGCTGACTCTAAAATTCATATGGAAATTTTAAGAGCCAAGAAAAGTAAAGATAATCTGGAAGAAGAAAAAGAAAGCTGGAAGATGTGTGTGTATTCCAGAAGAATACAGAGGCGTTATAGACCTGATGGTATTGCTCTCTCTGCCCCGTTTTGGTTTACCTGTTTGTATGGCTCTAAAGGCTGTGATGGAGAGTGTGGGAAGCATCAAGGTCCCAGTGCACAGCTCTACTTTCAGTTGTCTAAACAAGGCTGGAGTAAGTCTTATAGGGCTTATGCTACACGACAACCATCACCAAGAACTCAAAGGCCACTGCTGGAGTTTCAGGCAATCCATTCTCCACTCAGGAACAAAGCACCCCTCTGCTTAAAACTGTGGTGCCTCCCCATTGGAGAAAGGACAGCAGTCCCAACCCCTTAAATGGACGTATAGCTCTTCACATTCTGGAGCCTTTCTGCCTTTCTAACCTTACCTCCTGCCACACTCGCTAACCCTTTTGGACTTTTTTAGTTCTTAGTGACGCACAGACTCTTGCCTTAGATTCTGGGCATTAGCACATTCTTCTGCCTGGCACACTCTCCTTCTTCCTGATTCTCCCCCCTTCCCTGCTTGGCCCACTCCTACTTACCTTCCATGTCTGGGTTTAAACTTTCATTCCTTGGGGAAACTGGAGCCTGGACTTCTTAGGCTGGATGCAGTCCCCTTGCCATGCACACTCAATGCATCCGTTGCTTCTCCCTTTTCAAACCACTCTGCACCCTTGTCCAGTATCTCTCCTCCCAGTGGCACAACGGAGACTGTCTGGTTTACCACTGTGTCTCCTGCTCCTACAACAGTGACTGGCACAGAATAGATACTTAATCGATATTTATTAAACACACAAATAGATAAGTGAAAGTATAAATTAAAAGCTGTACTGGAAAGGCTGACTTTGTAAAATCGAACCTGTTACGTCTTGACAAACTTCACAGTTTGGCAAGGATCACCAGTTTATGATGCATTGGTGCCATGAGTGAAACTCCAGAAGGGTTGGTTAGTGCCTTTCCGTAATTATCAAAGCCTGCCCTACTTGTCTAAATACTTGACAGACTGGGCCAGAGAGTGTGCTGGAAGTTGGCAAACCATCTCCATCCCCTGGAGAAATAAAGCTATTGTGGGTTGGCGGTGTACATCTTTGTGTGTAAAGAATGGCAGGGACCCATTCCCTTTGGGAAGCCAGAGAGTGACTTTGTTCTGAAAACCAGAGGTTTTGCTTTGTTGGTTGGCTATAGCAGGAAGTCACCTGATGGGCTACAGCACCATGGATGCCAAGCGGTACCCAATGGGGATGCTTTAAAGTTCCCGGAGGGTGTTGCTCCTAGAGGTTGCATTTGCACCCAGTTTTTGTGTTGGCATTGCATAAAATGGGCCATTTATTTATGTTCACCAATTTCTTTGTTCAAGTGGCTTTTCATTATAATATAAGAATAAATCTTTGTTATTGAAAATTTAGAAAATAAAGAGAAATAAAAAGAAGGAAATAAAACTCAAATAATTTCATCATTCAGCAATCAGGGATAACTTATTTAATAGGTCCAGGAAGCACAGAGCCTACAGTCCATGAATGTATTAATTTTAATTTCTCTTAAAATAAGACAAAAATGAATATAATTATTATGAACATGTAACAATAAATGTAGCCTGGATTGTATTCATCTTTGTACCAATACCATCATAATATAATTTTCAAAATTTTTTTTTAGTGGAGGAAGGAATCCACAAAGGCAAAAACTCCTCAGGCCCATGAAAGTCATAATGCAACCCTGGCAGAAATAACCACTTTTAGTATTTTGTTGTATATCCTCCTGTTCCCCTGTATCCTGTATACACAACACATGTGTTTACACATATGCAAAAGTTTTTACAAAATTTTCACAGTTTTTTACAAAAATGTGATCCTATTTGCTCAGAGTTTTATAATTTTAAAAATAATATATTGGGTCGGCCGAGTGGTGTGGTGGTTGGGCACTGGCTTGGGATACCAGTGGCCCCGGTTCAGGTCCCGCAAGTGAGAGCCAGTGACACTGCCCTCAAAATAATAATAATAATAATAATAATAATAATAATATATTGTTCATGCCTTTCCATGTTATCAAATGTTCTAAAGTATTTTTGTTTCGTGTTTTATTTTATTTTATTTTATTTTTATTTTTTTATTTTTTGAGGGGAGTGTCACTGGCCGTCATATGTGGGACTGAACCGGGGCCGCTGGCCTCCCAAGCCAGCTCTTAATCACCGCGCCACTCGGCCAGCCCTCATGTTTTATTTTTAATTATAAAAGTAGCATATACAGCATCATTCTTCACGCCTGCATACTGTTCCAATGAATGGAGATATTGTAATATATTTAGCTTCCTATTTTTGCCATTTCCAGGGTTTTGCGATTATAAATGACAGTAAGATGAACATTTGTCTAGCAAAATCATTGCATTCATTCATCCATGATTATTTCCTTGCAATAAATTCCTAGCTACTCATACATAATTTTGAAGCTTGATAGCATTATGCATAATTGAACAGTGGAAGAGTATGTATGCAACATGAGTCATTTATTATGATACCCGTAAGATGTCCTGAGGCCTTGTCTTACCATCATCGGTCGCCCTGCAGTGGCCACTCCGTGTTTTAGGATGGACTTCTCTGAATGTGTGCTCACTGGGAGCCTGGGGAACCACGGTCCTCAGGTCCCATCTCAGTGTGTGGTGCATGGTGCAAATTCAGTAATTATTTCTCAAATGAACAAATAGCTGAGTGCACAGTCAGTATGAGTGATAGTCCACAAACTCAGACGTTCAAGAATATTACATTTCTTTGTATTCTTTAAGCCAATGCGGGTGTATCCTACCTGTTGAATTGGTGGGAACTTAAATTTCACTGATTATTGGATCTCCCCAATAGCACCCTACCTTCTCCAGGTTATGCAAAGATCTTAAATCTTTAAGCACTAAATCCTCCTTTGAAATATCCTATCAGTCCTAAGTCCCACTGGCCACTCTGAGACCCCTGTGTCTCAGTGCATGTTCCCTTTATGCCCCTGCTGCCCCTAGGCCACATCTAGGGAAAGGGACTCTGGAGCCGGGGAGTTGACACCCCAATGTGCACCAGATAGCCACCTGTCCCTTCAGATCTTTCCAGAAGGAGATGCTTGGCTCCCCACTGCAGGCGGAGGAATTCTCTCTTCTGCCCTTTGCTTTATTCCCCTGTGAAGACATATTTCTTCACTACATTTCTTTAGTTCTTGTGTCCCCCACTGGCCCACCACCCCACCGGCCCAACCAAAAGCAAAAGAGTCATTGATTTGAACTTCTTTTGCTTTCTGTGCTGCAAAATCCAGAAGGTAAGCAATTCCAAAGGGCCTGGCTACCTGCTCAAAATCACAGGAAGGATGAATACAGCTGGGAGAAAACCCAAAGTATAATCTCACATGATTCTTCTGTAGATGGAATCGTGAAACGTTAATGTTGGTGGTGATACCATAAAAAACAAGAATCCTCACTGGAGTAATTGAGCTGCCTTTGGGACATGCTCAGTAGTGCTGCATCAGAGAAGTGGGGCTTGGGAGTCATTTAAGGAACTTTTGCTTTTTGGTAACAAGGCCACAGGCCACAGATGCATGATAAGGCAAAAAAAAAAAGTGTTTTTTATTCAGTTGTTTTCTACTTCTGTCTCGCCTTGGGATTGACATCCTCTAATGCAAAGCAGATCAAAACACACATATTCTTGCAGATTGCATTTGGCATTGAGTTATGTAGGAGTGAGACCATTGGAAACGGTATGAGTTTAACAGGAAACCAGTGTATTCCGAAACCTTTGTGTTGGGTGTGCCTTAACTGCACCTGCATTTCTTGCAGCTCCTTACAAAGAAACTTCCTTTTGAGAGTCCAAATGTTTAGCTGAAATAACTTTCAGCTAAAGTTATTTTCAACCAGAGGGAAATGTTTGCAAGCTCCGCCTTTGTTAACCCAAAGAACATTGTTTCCTCAACAGTGATTGAAATAGTGATTTCCTTTGGGAAGCCCTTGGCCATTGAAACAAGTTTTGACTTTGGAAGCAAATGTTTTGGCTTTAAAGATGCATCTAAGCATTATAACTCCTTCTAATAGCTCCCCAGCCATTTATCTGTTGTGCTATTGTAGAAGGGTTTTTTGGGTTTGAACAAGAAAGCCTGCTCTGGCTAGTTTGGCTAATGTTAAAAGGCAGTGCATTCATTCAGTGGTGAGGAGCAGGTCCCTGACAGCTGGGCTGCCTGGGTTTGCAATTCTCACTCTGCCTCTTGCAAGCTGGAATCTTTGGCAAGTCATATAAGTGTTCTGAATCTCAGTTTCTGCATCTATAAAATGGGGCCATGATAGTATTTATTCCTATACTTGTTACAATTACTAAAGAATTCATGTAATAAAAAGCACTTAGAGAAATCCAATAAGGGCCATACCTTAGTTAATAGTATTATGTTCATGGTTTTGATCATTGTACAGTGATTATGTAGGATGTTATAGAAGGAAGTTGGGCAAAGGGTATACAGGAATTCTAGTATTTCTGTGTGAGTCCAAAGTTATTTCAAAATAAGTTCAGAAAAAGCACTCACAGGAGCTATATTTGATTGTGTGATTCTTTGAATAAGGTTTATCTTTGACATGATACTGTAAGCTCTTTGAAGTTAGGAACCATCACTATTTTCTCCTTAGCATCTAGCACAGTGCCTGGCACATCGTAGGCCTCAATAAATATTTGTTGACTGGATGAATAAAGAAGAGGTTGAGATACTGAAGGCACTGGCCAGCAGGTGCCTAACCTACAAAAGAGAAACAAATTCCTGTATTTGAGGGGTGGAAGGAAAGAGGCAAGAGGGCCATGCATTGGCATTTTTGTAGAGCAACACACGCACACGCGTGCGTGCGTGTGTGTGGAATTGTGCAAATCATGGAAGTGGTTTGAGCCCGATGCCTGGGTCCATGGTATGTGGAGCAATGGCTACATGAGAGGCTGGCGAGAGATTCCTAAAGTTAAGGACTTTAACAAAAGCTCAGAACTGGAAGTGACCCCAAGAATGTGGAATGAATCAATATTATGCAGATCTTGGGTGGCTCAGTAAGTACAGCCAACAGTTTTAGTAAATAAATGTAGACCATTGCAAGGGAAACATAACTTCTACTCTTTGAGGGTCTCTGGCTGGTTCTAAGAATTAAATTGACATAAGACAGATTCACAGGAGAAAAGCATATAGATTTTTATATGTACATGGGAGCCGCCATAGGAAAATGAAGACCCAAAAAGCAGATAGAGCCAAGTGCTTGCTTATATACTAGGTTGAACAAAGAGTAGCAATTGTGGAAAAGTAACTAAGATATATGCGGAGAGTAAAGGAAGATAGTTATCTGAAGGTATGTGTATACAGATTTATCTTGGCCTCAACTCTTTGTCTTTGGTGATGATAATGTTTCTTCCCTCCTGTTTTGGGGAGGGTGTCTTTCACAGGGGAGTATTCACTCCTGCTTTCAGGGAAAAAAAAGGAGAGTCCGAATGATACTCTTACATCTGCTTCTTCAGGGGTCTTTAGCTCAAAATAGTCCTCATGCCAAGATAGCATATTTTGGGGTGACACATTCTGACCCCCTTCGTTATCTTTCTCTGTACTCAAATGCTAAATGTAAACACAACTGTTGTAATACTGTTCTAGTCTAAGGAATATTGGAATGTTACATAATTTGCTAGAATATACTGGGAAACCTGGAAAGAGGGTCAAACTCGGGAACTAAGCAATGTTGCTGGCAGCGCCAGATTCCCACTAAGTAAATGACAAGCCTGTCAGAATATCACAGAGTTTAAGCTGATAATACTATTTATGATTTGGAAGTATTCTAGAAATTGAGAGATCTTTTCATGTTTTTTTGCTTCTAAGAAATACAGAGGGCTTTGGTATGAATTATTTTTCTATGTTATAGATAGGTTGTCAAATTAGACTTTTCAAACAATTCCTAGGCAAAAGTTAAAAGGCTTGAAAGCATTTCCTAGAAGCTATTCACAATGCTTGAATTACATACTCTGTCAATACTGTGTATAATACAAAAAGTTTTATTTAAAAATTTTTTTCATAAAGCCAAATAATGTTTTGCTTCAATATACATCATATCATTGGGGAGGGTGGGATATATCATAAATACTTGACAGCTCATAAAACTGGATGAAATCATTTTCCCTTTGAAGCCCTGGATTGTGTGTGGGCCTGTGAATCTATTTCTGGTGTTCTCCACCCTTCTCTTCATATACCATGTTGTGCTGCAAATGATAGATTTTGTTTTAAAGCTCTTCACTGTATTCTATTAGCGTATACAATCTTCCTAATCAATTGCATCTCTAAACATTCTTAGTGGAACTATTAGAAAAATATATGTGTTCATTGCAACACATGCAAAAGTACAGAAAAGTATAAAGAAACAAAATCATAATTCCACCATATAACACTCATGGCTGACAGCTTCACATTTAATCCAGACTCAGGGATGTTTTACTGCCTGAGAGTGGATTTAGATAATACACAGTTAATAACCTGTTTTTTTTTCTGATTATTGTCTAGAGAACTCCTATCAAGTATAGATCAATGTCGTCGTCTTTATGAAGTCGTAATATGGGCTGTGATTTCAACTCCTGTTGTTGAGCCTTTGGGCTGTATCCACATTTTCTCTCTAGGTGTTAACAATGCGTTGGCTATCTTTGAACACTCTTTTAGGGGAAAATTCCTGGGAGTGGAATTGCTGTTACTTTTAGTTTAAAACTTGATTCTGTTCTAAATTGTGTAATTTTAAAGGACACTGAACTCATGTATGTATGTCTACTGTAAACTTCTAGACTAGGAGGAAGAGGTGAAGATTTGGATGTTTCTCTATCATTTACAAATCCTAGCACAGCTCTGGGGGTTTGAAATGGTTTAGGCTACAAGTCGTAGAACACCTACGTAGGAGTAGCTTACACCAAAAAGCCACTTGATTATCTCTCATATTCTTAATTAGAAAGTTTGGGTGTAGACAGTTCAGGGGTTTGGTGTGATTGCTCAGCAATGGCACCAAAGACCCAGGTTCCTTCTCTCCTCTCTTCAGCAGGCTCCCTGTCCTTGGGCATGCCGTCTTGTGTTGGGGGGATGACGGCCTCAGAGCCAGCCATGTTATCTTCTCACCCCATTATCCAGAGAAGGAAATAGTTCCTGAAAGTTACTCAGGAGAGTTTTCCTGCTCTCTTGGTGGCTGGAACTGGTCACAAGGCTGAGAAGGCGAGTAGTTGGCATTTTCGTCTCTTCCCATGAGAAACAAGTTCATGGCAGGAGGGGGTCAGGGAAAGGCTGTTGGGTGGGCCACCAACAAATGGGGGGCACAGTACCAGGGCTAAAATTATTCTCTGAGTTGGAATCCAGATCGTCTCCTTTCTCTCCTCCTCTTAGTCCCTCATGAAGGAAAACTAATTCTTACGGTGTCACAGTAGCTGCAGGACCCTCTGGGATAAAATGGCTGTGACTGACAAAGACTTTCTTTGACTGAACTTGAGTCAGGCTCCTCTGAGCCCTCTTCTGGACTAGGCGTTGGCCTTGGCCCCATTCTTGCTGGGCCTCATAGCCCAGTTATAGCAAGGATCCTGCTCAGTTAGTGTAAAGAGAATCCCCCCACCCTTGACATCTGATCACCCCAGCTGCCTTCAGCAGGAGTCTTGTGGAGTCAGCTTAGCAAGAATCCATCTGCCCTAGATGTTTCCTCTGAGTAATTTTCCATCCACTGGCCCCTACCCCAAATCTGCTTGTTGGCTATAAATCCCCTTTCATTCTTTCTGTATTTGGAATTGAGCTTCATCTCTCTCCCCTGTTGCAATAGTCTTAATTATCTTAACAATAGTCCTGAATAAAGTCTTCCTTACTGTTACAGTAAGTGCCAGAATAATTTTTTTCTTTAACAGTTATGATGCCATGACCACTTCCTTCCCAAGCAATTGGAGTGTTTTTCTTCTATGTGTGGGTGTCCTCCAGGAGACACTCTGGCCCCATAGGAGCTTTGGGCTGTGAGAGGATGGCATCAGGGCCTCTCTGGGATTGAGGGAGACTTGGGTCCCCTCTGGTTTTAAAGGTGTCTTGTGAATTAAAAAAGGAAGAGCAGAACCCTTATAGCATTATAGAATTGGTGATTTATTTGAAATGTTTGCCTCTAATAGATTAGCCTGTTAAATATATAGGAAGCATTGTAATACAACTGGACACAATGACCCCTGAATTTGTGAACAAAACTGACTCTTAGGGCACTGCCGTTGGAGTGACCCAGGATGGGGACAAACTTCAAGTGCAAGGTTGAGCATCATCTTTGTAAAATGTAGGTCTGGGCCTCTCAGTATTTCATTTGGAGGTCTTTGCAAATCTAAATTTGAGGTGCTTCATTAAAGTGAGGCCCGTCCAGCACACAACTCTTCTGAGCCCCCTGGGAAAGGCTTCCTGGCAAGAGTTGACCAAAAGGGCCCGAGGCCTGGTGCCACAATTTCACAATGAGTTACTCGCTTGTTTCTCTCCTCCCATCTGATTTTCAGTTCCCCCGCCAATACCCTCACCCCCTCCTCCTCCGCATTCTCTTATGATCCTTTCCCTCCCCTTCTTTCCTTCCTTCCTTCCCCCTTTTGAAAGTTCTCTTGGGCAGTAGAAAAGACTGGAATCTGAGATCTGGCTGGTAGCCAGCAGGGGAGGGAGAACACCTGTGGGGTCACACCAGGGTCATATCATCCGCTGCCCTGAGACAGGAAGTGAGGATGCATGTGCTTCCCTGCCACCCCCTTCCAGGAAGACCCCTCCCCCCACCTCACCTGTTCCTGGGCTGAGGTTACACTCAGAAAACACTGAGACCAGGGCTTACTTGAAAAGCAACTTGAGCATCCATCAACCCAGCATCATTTTGCTCTGGATCGTTCTTTGTTGAGGAGTTCCTGACAACCCCAATGCAGGAAGCATTGTATTCTTTCTCCGGTGGAGTGGCTACTCCAGTGCTTGTCAGGAGTGGTCTGAGTCTAGAGGGAGGGGATACAGTCCTCTTGACCCAGTTTTGGGGAGAAACCTGCAGCCTCCTTGGCTCTTAGTGTCTGCCCCTCTACCTGCCGCACCAATTCCACATGGTTTTTTTGTGTGTGTGTTTTTTTAAGTTTTAGGATCTTATGGTGCTAAGACTTTAATGGTGCCTGGGCATTTGGTCCTGGTTATCAGTCCCACGGGTCACTCCTGAGAGATACCCCAGTCTTGTCCACATGGCCCTGGAGAGGTGGGGGGCTCTTTGCTGATTTGTGACACACAGATTGGGGAGCCTCTCTGGGGCCCTGTCCACAAAGGTGTTCCCTCTTGGGGGGGTCTGCTGTGGACACCCCCAGGACTTTGCAGAGCAGGGCACAGGCCACCCCTCTTGGGACCCACACCGTGTTTTGTTCTCATCTTGTCCCGTCCAACACCAGCCCAGGGAAAGCCTTTCCTCGAGTTTTCAGCCTTTACCTATATGGAATCTTCTCTGTTCTTCCTAAGTATTTAGGCTTCAGGGATTGGAAGCCGGGAACTCGCACAGACTGTGCCCAGCTCTTTGCCCTTTCACTGCGTTCTAGAGGATCTGCTTTAAAAAGGGGAGAGGGCAAAGGAGGCAAATTTGTCAAAAATGTGACCCCACTTCTGAGCACCCCTTGGTGGGACGTGCCCAGCACGCAGCAAATGATTGTTAAAAATGAACGAGTGAGCGAGAGGGGGATGAATGCCGGACACCTGGCCTGGATCTGCAGGACTCGCCGTCACATCTGGCCCCCTGCCCACCTCCTCTGTGGGCCCCAGTGACCTCATCCTTACAGGAGGGAGGTATGATGTCATCTCCTGGATTCTATCCAGGTTCCCAAACTCTAGATTTTGCATCTACATAGGAAAAAAAAGGAATATTTATGCCATCATTCTACTGAGCTTGAGCAGGGGAGAACGCCCCTGAATGTTTCAGGTTCACATACACAGTTGCCTCCAAATTCTTTTCTGTCAAGTATCATCTCCCCCAAATTACTAAAACAACATGTTGATAAGGCAAGCCTGAGTTTATTTCTCACTGTGGAAGGGGAGAACCACCCTACAGGACCCCAGTACCTCTCATGGTGGGAAGGCAAAGTTGGGGGATTTATTGAGACTTTACAGCCTGGTTTCAGGTGGTTCTTTCAATGTGGAAGTGGCATGTTTTATTAGGATTGGTAAAAATCATGATAAAATACTAATACATTTTCAAAATAAGGTAATTTTCAAAGACAGCTAAAATCATGACTCATACAGATATAAATGAACACATGTCAAAGACTTTATTTAGCTCATTATTGATGAGGGCTGGTAAGATGTTAACAAGCAGTTCAAATGAGAAGTCAAGAAGCATAAATTTATATGGAGTAAAGGAATGATGAGACAAGTTTACAAACAGAAGGAAATTGGCTTTTCCTTTGGGAGATAGGACAGGACGTCAATTGAAGCTACCAGGGACAGAATTTATTTGTATGTCTATAAATAGGAATGATTTGCACTGCCAGAAGTTATCTTCAATTCACAGAATTGTAAAATATTGTAGCTCAAAGGGTGCCCGTAGCATCACAGTCACATAACCCAGAAGAATGTGCTGTAAGTGATACATAGTTTTCTCACTGAAACACACATATTTTTCCTGTGCAGTATCTATAAAACACTTAGTATTCTTTTTAAAGATTTTATTAGGGAATTGGAGAAGGGGAACAGTCAAGTTGCTGTCCTTCAATCTTAGTTGTGGAGGGTGCAGCTAGCTCAGCTCCCAAGTCTAGTTGACATCCGGCTGCCCGTGGGCAGCTCGCGGCTGCTCAGCTCAAGGTGCTGTGTTCAGTCTTAGTTGCGGGTGGGCATAGCCCACCATCCCATGCAGGAGTCGAACCAGAAACCTTGTTGCCAAGAGCACATGCTCTAACCACTGAGAAATCCTGCCACCTGTTGGCAGCTCAACGGCAGCTCAGCTCCGGCGCAGCTCACTGGCCCATGTAGGAATTGAACCGGTGACACTGTTGCTCAGAGCTTGCACTCTTAACCAACTGAGCCACTCTGCTGGCCCAGCACTTAGTATTTTCAGGGAGTGATCCAATGCATTGGAACTGATCGTCTGTCTACATGCAGAGCTAAGACACAAAGAGTTGAGGCCGTTTCCCTCCATCCCTCTGATCTGATCAGTGGCATGTTGATTACACTTCTCCAAGGGATGTAATATTTACAAATTGGGTTCTATCATAAAGTGTTTGGGGAAAAACAAAAGGTTCCACTGCTTTAGAAAAAAAAAAAGTCTAAAAACATCTATCCATGTCCAACTGCTGGATTTTATGGAAGAGAAAATTAAGGCTCAGAGAGGGAAGTGACCTGCTCTAAGGTCACACAGCTTGTTGACTGATCTCTAGCTGAAAGGGGGTTTGAGGGCTAAGAAGTTCCTTTTTGGCATTATTAGGTGACACAAAGAGCTCTCCTGGAAGGAAGGACTTAGGAAGCAGCTGTGACAGATGGTTTTCATCTCCTGTGCTCTGGGAAATCTGCTACCATCCCTCTAATTGGACATTGGGAGCTTCCAGCAAGCTTGCAATCTACATTCTATCATTGTTCAGTATCCCTAATTATACCTTGGAATTTGGCTTAAGTGCAGCTTAAAGGAGGATGTTAATTACTGGTGTTGACAGGGACACTCAGCATTTATCAAGTTCGCCACAGTCCAACATTGTTCTGATGCCTTACGGAAGCATGTTCGCTCCCAGCTGAAAGATGACTTAAGTTCCGAGGATGGAGACCGGCAGACTGCGAGTTGTTTTTCTAACGTCCCAGTTCTAATTCAAAGCTTTGCAATCCCTGTTTTCATTAGCTCAAGGAAGCTCCTTGCTGAATTACATTAGGGGCTTCATTCACCAAAGCTGGAGGGATCTGCCCTTGGCATCTCATTGCTAATCTCAGTTTCCTATCTCTTGGCGTCATGTTGTCAAAAACCTCATATTCTTGTTTGCACGGCCAGTTTAAAGAGAAGCTTTGTCTCGACAGACAGACCGTGGTTCCATCTGGCCTGGCCACCGACAGCCTTGTGATTCCAGATGGAAAAACCCCCTCCCTCTCCCTATTTCCAGAGCAGCCCCCACCCCATTGTTTCATCCACAGCCAGCAGCACCAACAGTCTCTGCAGGGGTGGAAAGAGTTGATAATGGGGAAAACAGCTCATCCTTAAAACCTTGTGCTATGTGAATGGAAAAACTTCACACATCTGCCTGGATTGGTTGAAAGAAGGGTGCCGGGGCCAAGGAGCTATGGAGGGCTGGCCTTTATCAAAAGCGACGTTAAGAAAAAGGCTATTCTTACAGCCAAGGAAAATTATAGCTTTCCACTGTGACTGTAGCTATTGAACCATCCAAACTTTTTTTTCCCTCTTCAAAAGACATCCTTATGGAACCCCTGTATTTGGCTGGAATCTTCTGATGGTGGCCAGTTTACTCCGTGTGTGTGTGTGTGTGTGTGTGTGTGTGTGTTTGGGGGGAATAAAAGAAATTGAACTAGTTTTCTTTCAACGAGATCCTCACCCGCCTGCCATTTGAGAAAGAAAAAGGGGGAGAATAGGATGGGAGATTTCTGAATTTGAGGAGTAAAATTTCAGCTGCCAAAACGGTGCCTGGAGAAGTGTTTGCTGTTCCCTAAGCCTACAGTCCCCTCGCCACCTCCCTTGAAGGTATCAGGGAGCTCTCTCTCCTCACTTATTTCCCCCCCACCCCTCAGCTACAAGGGAGGCCAGAGTTTTCATACCTGTTGACCACGTTGAAATTTTTCTGAACCCTGTGTTTCCCGAGAGCTGGAGAGCCTGTAGAGAACCTGCAAAGGATCAGCCTGCCTTCACATATTCAGCATTTCCCCATCACCCATCCCCTTCCAACGAGACCCACCCTACCCTTCACATGAGACTAGTCCACGCTCCTCCAAGCTCTCTCGCCTCTGTAAAACCCCAGGTCTTCCTTCCCTTTCTCTGAGATGTTCCTCTGCATTAACAAATACCCTCCCTGTTGCAGTAGCCGGAATAAAAATCACCTCCTTAGTTGTCCCGTGCATTTCTTTCATTTTGGGCTTCTGAAATAGTATCATGAGCACATTTGGAATGAGGAAAAGGAATGACCTTCGATGGTCTTGGGGAAGATGTGAACAGGACTAGTCAATGGACTGACAGGACCGAGTCCTTGAAGCATGCATCCTCCTTCTGGACTTTAAAACCTCAGAAGCAGTTAGCCTAAGAGGGGGGTTAATTATATGTCTGTGAAACAAGACACAAATCCACACTGTGTGTGGCTGGGCAGTGTAGGAGAGGAGGGGGTGCTGGAGAGCCTCCTGGGGAGGGGGAGATGAAGTTTTATTCCTTGCACAAAGACCCCTTGTTGCTTGCTGACAAGCTGAAAGTCCCACCCCTTCCATTCAGTGTCTGCTCTCCTAAGTGCTGAGCTGGGTCTGGACGTGTGTGTGTGTGTGTGTGTGTGTGTGTTTATGCAGATGTACCGTTTGTCAGAGTTCATTCCCAGACACCTGGGAAACAATGACTTTTGTTGAGGTCTGCCACAGGAAGTTGGCTTTTTCAAAATCAGAAAGCTGTTTTGGCTTGGAAAAGGACAATTTGGGCTCTTTGCTCCTAGTGTGAGAGACCTGGGTGAGCCCGGTCTTAAAAATGCTAACTTAAAAATGCTGCTTTAAGAAAATATGTAGGGAAGTGGTAATAGCCACTAGTTTAATGAAAAACAAACACCACCCATAATCCCAACACCTGAACACAATATAATAATAAGCGTTTAATGTTTTCATTTATATATATTAGGTCCCAATTTCACATTTTTACAATTAGTGGCAGTACTGACTTATATATTTTTGCTTGACATTATATCATATAGCCATTTTATTATTATATAATACATAATTCCATCGGGTTAGTGGAGTACATTTATTAATATTAAACCTTTCCCCTAATATTAGACATGCAGCTTGTCTCTCTTTTTCTCTTTTTCCTTTGCTGTTGTAGATAATGTTAAAGTTAACATCATTGGATATACAGCATTCCGCTTTGAAGAATAAAAGATGAAAAACAGAGCTAAGGAAGGGGTTCATTAACCTCCAAACGTTTTGGGCCAAGGCCCCTTTATACTCTAAGAAGTGATGAAAAACCCCAAAAAGCTTTGGTTGATATGAGATATTTACCTTATTAAAAGTTATAACAGAGGGCTGGCCGAGTGGCACGGTGGTTAAGCACTGGCTTGGGAAGCCAGTGGCCCCAGTTCGGGTCCCACGTATGAGGGCCAGTGAACACTGCCCTCAAAAATAAAAAATAAAAATAAAAAATAAAAGTTATAACAGAAAAATTTAAATACTTATTTATGAATATACTTAAAAATAACTATAAACCTCCATCATGTGTTAATATAAATTACATATTTTTATGAACAACTACTGTTTTCCAAAACAAAGAGAATAATAAGAATGGTATTGTTTTACATTTTTACAAATCTCTTTAATGTTTAGTGTATAGATTCTCATATCCACTTCCGTATTCAGTCTCTTGCCATATTGTTGTTTTGGTTGAAATATATGAACAGAACCTGTCCTCACACAGATATGTGGTTGGAAAAGGAAAGAGTAACCCCTAATTAGGGTTCCTCAGTTCACACTCTGAGAACCATTATCCTGCAACCTTCCAGGCCCTCTCCTAGGCATTTCTCATATATTTTGCACTTAGAGATTTAGATGATAGTGTAAATTCAACATCCTCTTTCTTGAAATCGAAGTCCTGAGAAGCAAGTCCCTCGGCTAAAGTCACCAAACTAATTATAGGGACTCCACTTTAATTTACTTCAGCCAACTGGGATGCCTCATCTATTCTTTTGTCAGGTGTTGTAGGAGGTCTGACAACCTTAAGTTCGCAAATTCATCCTAGAAAAAGTGCTACATACCTCATTGCTGAATATCACTATGGTCACCTTCGAAGTATTCCCCTTGGGAAGCTATGTACCAATGCCAGCGCCTAGTCCACAATTGAAAGCAATTTTGGAACTCTTTCTGGAATGGTCATCAGAGCTGTTGTATTACCCTTGATATTCTAAATGTCATCAAAATGTGTTCCTTTCAATATTTCCTTTATCTTTGGGTGAAGAAAGAAGCTATTGGGGGCCAGATCAGATGAGTAGGGAGGATGTTCTAATACAGTTATTTGTTTACTGGCTAAAAACTCCCTCACAGACAGTGCTGTGTGAGCATTGTCATGATGCAAGAGCCATGAATTGTTGGCTAAAAGTTCATTCAGGCCGTCTGACTTTTTCATGCAGCCTTTTCAGCACTTTCAAATAGTAAACTTGGTTAACTGTTTTTCCAGTTGGTACAAATTCATAATGAATAATCCCTCTGATATAAAAAAAAGGTTAGCAACATCATTGCAACAGGTTTGCGAACTTAATTGTCAGACCTTCGTGTAAGGCTTGTGTGAGCACCCAGCTGAATAAATGGATGCCAGGCTGCAAGTTGCTCATGACTATCTAGGCTTGCAAATCATTATAAAACCAAAACTAATTAAACATCTCACTCCTTTTGGGGTAGAGTTATTCTCTCTCTCTCTCTCTCTCTCTCTCTCTCTCTCTCTCTCTCACACACACACACACACACACACACACACACAACACAGAGAAGTGCACAAATCATAATGCTGCTCTACAGAAACCGAACACACCCATATCATATCTTTCTTTAAGGAGATTTTTGGATGGCTAGCAACCTGGCCTAGAAGAACCCAAGTTTCCTGACTTCTTGGGCTCTCTTTCTTCTATTAAATGTAAGATCTGACCCTATTTTTTTTTCACCAAATTTTTGTGCATCCTTAACATTCTATAACTCTCAATGTGTTCCGGTACTTTGGGGGATTGGTTTTTTGGAGTGCTGGCTGGGGATCATTTCTAGATTTAAAATTGAGCAAGCAGGGAATAAAGCAGGAAGCATGCCATCTAGTGGTAAATACATATATTGCTCTTTTGCTCAGCCTCTCGGGCTGAGCTTTCTGAACCAGAGTCCCTTTCTCACTGCCACTTTCCTTAATTACAAGGGTTTTAATTGTGCCCCAATTAGAATACTTCATTGTTTTAGCTACCTTATAATGAGAGAAGGGAATACACTAGTGGTTTGGCTGACCATAGGAGAGGAGAGGTGTTTTGCGTTCATAGTTAATGAACTCCAGAGCTCCAAAACTATGTCTGTGGGCTTTGCGGTGCCCTCGTGTGCACTTTGGGGAAACTGTCACAGGAAGGCTAACATGGTAAGTATCCATTAGCTGCTGTCTCTGCCCCAATATCAGGTTCCAGGGAGGCACACCAGGTGAAGTTCTTTCTTACGGTATATCTTTACAAGGGGGATTGGTGGAGCTCCCTTCTGGGCATGAGTTGGGGTCAGAGTTGGGGAGCAGCACTGAGGCCTGAGTTTCAATGGAAGTAGTGGTTGGGCTGCTGGAAGTGAGTGCAGAGACTAGGGCACCAATACAGACATTCTGTGCGTTCTTGAGACTTATATCTCCTTCACATGTCCCCACTCAAAGCCTTTGGTGAAGCAGGGAGGAATGAAAATCTCAACAGATAAACTATTTTTGGCTGGTAAAGAGTATATAGGAAGCTGCATGACATGATCAGGCTTGGCAGGGGAATCTTAAAAGTTGTGATGCCCAGCCTTGAGACGAGAAAGAAAACAACCTACAAGTAAAAAAATATATACGTATTTTTTTAAAAATAAGAATTAAAGGTACTTTTGTGTCCCACCTCTTAGGGGATAAAACAGGAATTGGTGGGCTATGAAATATGAAAGGCTGATAACCACTGGTCTACTAACTAATCATTAATTTAAGATAATTATTGAACATTTCCTACGGTCCAGGCCCTGTGCTGGGTGCTGGGGTTAAGAGTGACAGGAAAGCACAGTCCCTACCCTGATAGAATTTGTAGTCTAGAGCTGAAGACCTTGAAGAAATTATTATATAGTATACACCCGATTTGAATTGACATCTGATGAAAGTGAGAGAAGAAAGTGCCAAAGCAGGACTGCATTTGAACATCAAGAAGACAAAAATTATGGCTACAGAAGAAATACACATCTTTAAAATAGACAGTGAAGACATTGAAACTGTTAGATTTTGCTTACCCTGGTTCGGTCATCAATTCAAATGGAAACTGCAGTCAAGAAATCAAGAGACGGCTGGCCGAGTGGCACGGTGGTTAAGCGCTGGTTTGGGAAACCAGTGGCCCCGCTTCGGGTCCCACATATGAGGGCCAGTGACACTGCCCTCAAAAAAAAAAGAGAAATCAAGAGAAGGCTGAGACATGAAAGGGCAGCAATGAAAGAATTAGGAAACGTCACCAAGAGCAAAAATGTGTCACCAGAGACCAAGGCTAAGATCACCACACCCTCATCTTCCCAGTTACGATGTAGAAATGCGAAAGCTGGACAGCAAAGGAGGCTGGTGGGAGAAAACGGATTCCTCTGAAATATGGTGTTGGAGGAGAGCTCTGTGGATACCCTGGACCTCCAGAAAGATGAACAGGTGGGTCCTAGAGCAAATTAAGCCTGAAACATCGCTGCAGGCAAATATGACAAAACTGAAGCTGACAGTGATGCTGGGGAAACAGAAGGCAGCAGGAAAAGAGGAAGACCAAATAGGAGATGGACTGACTCCATCAAAGAGGCCATAGGCATGAGGCCACAGGAGCTGGGCAGGGCTGCTGAGGACAGGACACTGTGGACCTCACTCATTCATTCATAGGGTCGCCAGGAATTGGAGCTGACCCAAGAGCACATAACAATAAATACATCTGGGGAGTCGACAGCACTGGTGGTACATATGAATTAGCCAGGGAGAGAGAGTGTGTGTGTGCCCGCCCTCACGCGTGTGCATGTACACGTGTGTGGGGTGTTCCCGGCTGGAATAAAAATGGGTATAAAAATGCTGAGATAAGAAGGGCAGGGTATACCCAGGGAACTGAAAGATGGTTGATTCTTTCTGAGAGAGCAGGACAGTGGATGAGATGAAGCTGGGGGGCAGGCAGGGGCCCGCCTCACACGGGTTTGTAGCTTTATCCTCAGAAGAGTGGGAATAAAGAAGAGGGGCATGATAAGATTTGCATTGTGAAAGCGCACCCTGGTTGCAGTGGGCAGGACAGATTGCACACGGGCACAGGAGGGGACAAGAGGAGATAAAGGGAAACCAGTTGGGAGGCCACTTTAGCAAGTCGGGAGCATAGTGACGGCAGCCTGAGCTAGGGAATAGAGAGACAACTGGGATTGCCAGGCCTGCTTAGGGACCACAGCGCCAGGGCCTTGGGGCACCTGGAGTGAATTACTGTATAATTGTCAGGACCCTGGTAACTTCCTGGGTGTGGAACTGTAGGCAGAGCCATTGCTATAAGCTGCATTTGGCCGTAGGCTGGATTGGACCTTGTTGGAAGTGACATTCACCAGGCACATGTTTTTGGAGTTGATACAGTTGTAGTAAAGCTGGTTCTTGTCATGACCATGGCAGAGCCATGTCCTTGAATAACACACCTGTGGAGATGGCAGCAGTGAACTGTTTTAATTTGGTGCAGTCTTTGTAGATAGAATGGCTAAGGATGACAGGGGAAGAGTGCGTGATGCTCTAATACAGCACCTTCTGGCCTGGCTCCAGATAGGGGTCTCCCAGCCTCCATTTTTTGATGGGCTGGCATGGAGAACAAAAATATGGCTGGGGCTGGTGATCTTCTGGCACAGAACCCTGAGAGGTGTGAAAGGAATGGCTTCAGGATTCAGAAACACAGTGCACAGCTGCCAACGCAGTGCTGGCCCATAGTAAGTGCGTTCAAGGTGTTGGGGTGGGAACAATGGAAGGAAGGAAGCTGACCAGTGATCAAGCTATCTGATGGAGACAACTCTGAGAGGGGGAACCTCAAAACTTTATTTTAGGGGGTACCCATTTTTAGGGTCCCCATGCTTTGGGTTCGTATTGGGTCATTGTATTAATCTGCCTGGGCTGCCATAACAAAATACCACAGCTTTGGGTGCCTTAAACAGGAGACGTTTATTTTCTCATAGTTCTGGAGGCTAGAAGTCCAAGATCAGGGTGTTAGTGCATTTGGTTTCTCTGAGGCTTCTCTCCCTGGCTTGCAGGGGGCCACCTTCCGGCTATGTCCTTACACGGCTTTTCCTCTGTGCATATGCATCCTTGGCATCTCTTCCTCTTCTTATAGGGACACCAGTCATATTAGATTAGGGCCCAACCATCTAAACTCATTTAATATTAATTGCCTCTTAAAGGCTCTATGTCCAAATACCATTATCTACTAAGGTATTGGGGGTTAGAGCTTCAACATGTGTATTTTGGGATCATGATTCAGTTCATAAGAGTCATCTAATGAGCAGAAGGTCTAAGTGTTTTGACCCCTGGAGAGAGAAAGAACAGCTATATCTCCGAGTCCCCAAGGACCCAGATTTCTAGGTCAGTTGGGTGTTCATGGCCTTGAGTCATGGTCCTGGGGTTTACAAGTAAACATGCTGATAATATGTGTTGAGCAGGATCTAAAGGGCAGGGGTGTGGGCAACAACCCTCTCCAGGGGGTTCCTGTCCCGCCCAAGTTAAATCTTGCTGTATAGTCTCTAGAATTTGGACTTGGACTTACTGAAGACCCCAAATATGTCACCACCAAGTGAACTAGGATAAACACGATGATGCAAAGGCACCTAACTATCTGCGTCATAGATTTCCCAGGGTTGTGAGATACTGTCTTTTAGGAGTTGAATCTTTGATTCACAATCCAAGTGTACAGTTGATCCTTTAACAACATGGATTTGAGCTACATGGGTCCACTTATAGTCAGATTTTTTTTCAATAAATGTACAGTCGGCCCTCTATATCTCCAGGTTTCACATCCGTGGATTCAACCAACTGCGGATCAAAAGCAGTATTTTTGATCCATGGATGGGAATCCTCGGATGCAGAGGGCTGACTGTATGCATTGTTCTGTGCCATTTTGTATATGGAGCTTGACTGAGCACCTGCAAGGGTCCTGGAACCAACCCTGCTGCTGATACTGAGAGATGACAGTAGTTAAGTTTTTGGGAAGTCAAAAGTTACATGTGGATTTTCAACTGTGTTTGGGGTTGGCGCCCCAGCTCCTGTGTTGTTCGAGGGTTAACTGTATTCTGTTTTTTAAGACAACATTCAGGTTTTATCTCTGCTCTTAGACTGTAATATTCTTGAGAACAGGAAGTGTATCTGCAAATATTTTTTTATAAACATTGCTCTTCTACTACCGAATGAAAGACTAAACCCATATTGATTCTACAATAAATATTGCTGACTGAAATATTGGAAAGATTACATGTTAGGAAATAAGAATAGTCGGAAAAAAGGTCAGCCTCATTATACTGTATTTAAAGATAAGTATGTTAGAATAGGTATCCCTACATGCTTATTCAATTGGCAAATATAAAATAGTAAAAATCTAATGCTGGAGAAGCTATGAGGAAATAGGTTTACTCACAATATTTACAAATTAGTGTATATCCTATATGTACTGAATATATGTATATGATACTGTTCATATTATATACTAGTATATTCCTTTAGAAGAACAACTTAACAATATTTAGCACATGCGGTAAGACTTTCGATAGACTGTGACCTATATTTTTAGCTTTTGTAAAATTCATGAGTTACTTTGGAGGAACAAACAAGCAAAAACAAAAACACAAGGCTGCCGACTGTCTCTCTTATCAATACTGGGTCTCTCATCCCGGGAGTGGCCTAGCTTTCTCCCAATTTCTGTTGTAGTTTAAGTTAGCTCATCGCGGAGCTCTAGGACACCCTTGCTGTCAGAAGGTTCCAGTGATACTTGCCTCTGAGTGAAGGACAGCTCTGGGAAGATCTCAAGGCCTGGACATGGGAAACCCAGACCCTCTCAGTGCCATGCCTCATTACCCTGCCCTCTGGGCCTGCCTGGACCAGAGCTAAACCTTCAGAAAAGTAAAACTGGGCTCTTTGAACTGAACAATAGCCAAGTGACCTTGGGTCAGTCTTGGGACCTCGCTAGGCCTTTCTTATCTCAAAAAAACAGGGTCTATGGTTAGAGCTGGGGAACCTTAGTTATTTTCTGGTCCAGGTGCCTCAGTGACAAACATGGGAATGGCAGCAGCGAGTGTTCACTGACAGAATTCCAGGCACTGTCCTAAAGACTTTATATAATATTGATTTATTGACTGAAATTCTCTCATCAGACTTATGAAGTTAGTAATCTTATTTTCCTGATTTTACAGATGTTGAAACCGAGACTAGGAGAGGTGAAATCACTTGCCCAAAGTCACACAGCTCACAAGGGACTGAGCCAGATTCAAACCCAGTTCCTCTGACTCCACACTATCTACCCTCAGCCAGGGGCTTTCAAACATTTTTGAGCATGGCACACAATGAGAAATAATTTTAACATGGCCACTCACTGTGCATACATAACTGCAATATAAATTTCAACAAATATGCGATGCACATTGATATTTTCAGTTTCGTTCCATTTCATACCATTCCAAGAAGCCCTGTGTTTGATGCTCCAAATTGATCTAAACTGAGGTAAGGGCCCTGCGCTGCTTGAGGAAGGCACTGCACTGCCCTAGACTAACATTCAGAGACCACGAATTGGTTCTCTGAATTGTTCCAAGTGACATATCCATAAATGGCAGAGCTGGCCCTAGAACCTTGGACACCAGGGTCAAAGTCCGGTGCTCTCCCCACATCATCCCGGGAGGCCTGTGTGTACCTCTTGGCATCTGTGAAATCAGCTCTTCCTGGGAGGTCAGAGTCCGAGTGTGCAGAGCAGAGGTCACAGCTGTGCCGAAGCAGTGTATTAAGGGACCCCCTTACCTCACTGAAGACCCCCTGTGTGATGCCAGCCCTCTTCCACAGCATCTTGCTTAGGGTAGGCCCAGATGCTATGGCACCATCAGCTCTGCTCTGCAGTCTGGAGTTCATACCAGGGAGGGCACCTGGCTCCATTTCAAGCTCGTCCACATGCTTGGTTAGGCTAGTGATCTTTTGCACATATTGAACAATTATTTTCTCATCACTTTCCAGCTGTTAGAGAAACATGCATCAGACTGATCGGTTGGGTAAGGTGCTCGAGTCAGCCAACCTCGATCCCAGGTCTTTGCTCAGAGCGGGTCAGCCTCATGGACTCATGCTGTTATTTTTGCTACCCTTCTCCCTTTCTCCATCCTTCAAAGCCCAGCCAGCTGAAGCCCCATTCTACCCTCATGTAATTGCTTCCCTGCCCATGCTGTCCTCGCAAATCCTTCCCTTCTCCGAAGAATTTATTGTGCACAGTGGGGACTGTGCATGTCACATGTCTCAGAAGCTGTCCTGTGTCACATTCATTGTGTTTCATGAATGTAGAGACCTGGGCTTGCATTCAGGATCCACCCCTTCTTAACTCTGTGTCTTGAGCAAATCACTTAACCTTTCTTTCCCTGTCGGTAAATTGTACCATTTAGAGCTTTTATGAGGAGACAATGCCTGTAAATGGCCAACATATTTTATGATATTTATTAGTCACTCAACAAACATTCATCAAGTCCTCACCACGTGCAGATGCTATGCTTTTCAATTGAAAAGTTAAAGATGCCTAGGGCTATGTGAAGGACTGTGTAATACAGTAGAAGCACTCCTGGTCTCTGCTCCCTGAGGTTTATAATCGAGTTGGCAGGCCAGTTAAACTCATATGACACAAGGCGGTGCATGATTAGGTGGAGAAAGGGGGCTGGTCTGTAACAGGTTAGAGGAGATCAGAGCTGCCTATGTGCAGGGAGAAGAGCAAATGCCAAGAAAACCAGGATTTTGCTTCCTTCAGTGCTGTCTCCAGTGCCTGGAGCTGATTCGATGCTCTGCTTCATCTAGTCTGCTGGTGATTCCTTCTAGTGTTGAGGGCCGTGTAGCCCAATATTGAGGGGCATGCAGGTTGACTTTAGTGGGCTTGGTGAATCTGAAAGTACTGTTGATTAGACATGTGTTCCTCAAATTTGTATTCCCTTGAAGCCTGTGTTTTTATTACAAAATGTATGTTTTGTTAAAGTTTGTGATAAGTCTTGAGAGAACTTTAGGTACAGTTAAGCCAAAATTAAATATCAAAAGTGAGATTCTCTTTAGTATTCACACCCAGGATTACAGATTATGTAGAAACTGAGTCTGGGTCATAGAGATTATCATAGATGGGATTATCCTTAAACATAGAAAAGGTCACAGTGTGCCCTAAGGAGAACAATTATAAGGACTAAAGGTCTTAAGAGAAAAATACATCAAGACTATGTGGAGCTTAAACTTGTAATTGGATAATGGTCAAAAGTCCCTATAAAAAGGACATGTTATTGTAATAAAGTGTGACACTTTTCTCTTTAACTCCCCCGGTGTCTCCACTGTCTCCCTTCTTTATTTTCCTCCCTCACTTTCTGTCTTTTACTGCAACAAACAGTTTCTGTCTTCCATTAACTGCCGATGCCGTGTCCACCTTCTTGAACCCTGGTCAGCGGAGGCTGGTTCCCCGCATTCTAGTGCATTCTTTTTTTTTTTTTTTTAAAGATTTTATTGGGGAATTGGCGGAGGGGAACAGCGTTGGGGAATTGGGGAAGGGGAACAGACAAGTCGCTGTCTTTTTGTTCTTCAGTTTAGTTGCGGAGGATGTTGCTTCACTGTTGGTATCGTCATTGCGTTCTTCCCGGATGAGGCAGATCGGACGTTGGCCTCTGGATGTTGCTCACCGCGGCTATTGGCAGCTCACGCTTGGCTGCCAGCCGCTCACGCTGGCTGCAGGCCACTCACTGTAGCCTATGGCAGCCCACTGCAGCAGGGGCTGCAGCCCACACCATCACCGGGGCTCGCACAGCCCAGCTCCAGGTGGAGCTGTTGTTAGCTGTAGAGGGCAGTGTCACTGGCCCTCATGTGGGATCCGAACCGGGGCCGCTGGCATCCCAAAACCAGCGCTTACCCAATGTGCCACTCGGCCGGCCCTCTAGTGCATTCTTCATTTCAGTTATTGTATCCTTTGCTTCTGACTGGTTCTTTTTTATGGATTCTATGTCCTTTGTTATGCTTGCTGTCTCTCTGTTGATGTTCTCACTAAGTTCCTTGAGCAACCTTATAATCATTGTTTTGAACTCTGTCTCTGGTAGGTTGCTCGTCTCCATTTATTTTAGTTTTTTTTTGGAGTTTTCTCCTGTTCTTTCATTTGGAATGTATTTCTTTGTTTCCTCATTTTGGCCACCTCTCTGTGTTTGTTTCTATGTATGAGGTAGATCTGTTATGTCTCCCCATCTTAGCGGGGAGGCCTTGTGTAGTAGGTGCTCTGTGGGGCCCTGGTTACCGGCACCAGGTGCTTCAGGGGTGTCCCTTGTGTGGGTTGTGTGTGCCCTCTTGTTATAGTTGAGACTTGATTGCTATTGGTATGTCAGTGGGTGGGATTGGCCCTCAGACCGATCGTCTGTGGGATTTGGCCATGTCCACAGCTTATGGGCTGCTGGGCAGGGGGCTTACCCCACTGAGTGGGATTCACTCCAGTGGGCCCTGATGCCTGTTGAGACCACCCTTTGTGTGTGCCACTTGTGGGGCTAATTGGGTGGTGCTTTGCTGTGGTCTGAAGCCAACCTCCAAGTATGTTGGTTCTGGGGTCTCTTGTCCTCACAAGAGGCTTTTCTGCCTCTGGTGCAGGCCCAGGTCACCCACTGCCTGTGACCAGCTGGGGACTACCTGGTAGGAGCTACAAAGTGATCTGCAGTTGTTCGCTGCTTGTGCTAAACCTGGAGGCACGTGGAAGCGGCCATGCTGTGAACTGAGGATAGCTGCCACCGGTACTGGGCCTGGGGTAGCTCCACTAAAAGCCAGGACACTGAGGCCTGTTGCCACCTGCCAGCTTCCTTAAGGTTCAGCCACTGATCAAGCCTCTGGTTTGGTGCGAGTGTTGAGCATGGAGCTACTCAGCAAAAGTTTCAGAGCACTTCGAGGCCAGTTATTGCCAGCCTGGGGCCCACAGACTCCGATAGTTTAAAAAAAAAGAGTGCAGTGTAGGCAGGGCTTGCTGCTCATGAGAAAGTGCCTCCAGTGTTGGGGAGTTGGGTGGGAGAGAAGCTCACCAAACCAATTCAGATTAAGATTTGGCTCTAGTGGGGGCAGGCTCAACACAGGAAAGATGGCACCTGCCTGATGGCAGCAGGGGAGAAGAACCCCACACAGGAAAAATTGCAACTGTCCTTCAGCCCTTGCACTGAAGCCACACACCTCAGTGTACCTTCTGTATGCCTCCAAACTCCCCAAGTCACCATCCCTCCACCAGAGTCCAGGTGAGAGGGACTGGAGGTGACAGAGTCTATGCATAGGCCATTTAAGAGGATGCCTGGGTTCCCGCAGCCTTCTGTCCCGCCTAAATGGTCAGAATCCCCACCATTTTTCCCAGTCAGATGTTGTGGAGGCTCCTCTTTCCAGCACCAGTACTCCAGGCTGGGGAGCCTTGTGTGGGGCTGGGGTACCTCTTTTCTGGGGGAAACCTCAATATCTGAAATATCCCTCCTGATTTTCAACTGCCACATGGAGGTTTGGGACCAGCCTGGTTCACATCTTCCCCCATCCTATCAATCTCAAAGTGGCTTCTTTTTTATATCCTTAGTTATAAAACTTCTGTTCAGCCAGATTTCAGATGGTTCTCCTGATTAATTGTTCTATAATTTAGTTGTAATTTTAATTTGTTCATGGAAGGAGGCATACACAGTGTTTGTCTACTCTTGGATCTTTGACGTATATTTTTTAAACATATTTTGGATATTAACCCCTTATCAGATATATCACTTGCAAATATCTTCTGCCATTCAGTAGGTTGCGTTTTTTGTTTTGTTGGTGGTTTCCTTTGCACTGCAAAAGCTTTTTAGTTTGATGTTTTTAGTTTGAAGCTTTTGTTATCTTTGCCCTAGGAAACGTATCTAAAAAAACATTGCTAAGACCAATGTCAAAGAGTTTATTGCCTATGTTTTCTTCTAGGAGTTTTATGGTTTCAGGTCTTACATTTAAGTCTTTAATCCATTTTAAGTTTATTTTTTATATGTGGTATAACAAAATGGTCTAGTTTCACCTTTTTGCATGTATCTGTCTAGTTTTCCCAACACCATTTATTGAAAAGGCTGTCTTCACCCCCACTGTATATTCTTGCCTCCTTTTTTGTAGATTAATTGATCATGTAGGCATGAGTTTGTTTCTGGGCTCTGGATTCTGTTTCATTGATCTATGTTCTGTTTTTATGCCAGTACCATGTTGATTACTGCAGTCTTGTAATATAGTTTGGTATCAGGTAGCATGGTATCTCCAAGTTCTTCTTTGTCAATATAGCTTTGGCTTGGGGTCTTACATAGTTCCATATATATTTTAAGATTATTTTTTCTAGTTCTGTGAAAAATGCTGTTGGTATTTTGATAAGGATTGCATTAAATCTATAGATTGCTTTAGGTAGTATGGACATTTTAATGATGTTAATTCTTTTAATCCATGAGCATGGTATATCTTTTCATTTATTTGTGTCTATGTCTTGTGGTTTTCTGAGTACAGCTCTTTTACCTCCTTGGTTAAATTTATTCCTACATATTTTATTCTTTTTGATGCAGTTGTAATGGGATTAATTTCTCTTTCTGATAGTTTGTTCTTGGTATATAAAAATGCAACTGATTTCTGAATATTAATTTTGTATCCTGCTACTTTACTGAATTCATTTATTAGTTCTAATAATTTTTTGGTGGAATCTTTAGGGCTTTCTCTATATAGTATCATGTCACCTGCAAATAATGACAGTTTTACTTCTTCCTTTCTAATTTGGATATCTTTTATTTCTTGTCTCATTGCTGGTGAGGACTTCCAATACTACATGTATATTGAATAAAAGAGGTGAAAATGGACATCCTTGTCTTGTTCCTGATCTTAAAGAAAAAGCTTTCAGCTTTTCACTGTTGAATATGATATTATCTGTAGGTTTGTCATATATGGCCTTTATTATGTTGAGGTATGTTTCCTTTATTCCCACTTTGCTGAGAGTTTTTATCATAAATATATTTTGGATTTTGTCAAATGCTTTTTCTGCATCTATTAATATGACCATATGATTTTTATCCTTCATTTTATTTATATGGTGTATCACTTTAATTGATTTGCAAATATTGAACCAAACTTGCATCTTTGGAATAAATCCCACTTGATCATGGTGTATGATCTTTTTAATGTATTGCAGAAATTTGGTTTGCTAATTTTTTTTATTTTGAGGATTTTTGCATCTATGTTCATCAAGAACATTGGCCTGTAATTTTTTAATTTTTTTTTGAGGGCAGGGTCACTAGCCCTCATATATGGGACCCGAACTGGGGTCACTGGCTTCCCAAGCCAGCACTTAACCACAGCACCACTCAGCTGGCCCGGCCTGTAATTTTTTTGTAGTGTGTTTGTCTGGTTTTGGTATCAGGGTAATGTTGGCATCGTAAAATGAGTTTGGGAGCTTTTTCTTCTCTTTAATTTTTTGGAATAGTTTGGGGAGGATAGGCATCAATTCTTCTTGGAATGTTTGGTAGATTTCACCAGTGAAGCCATCTAGTCCAGGACTTTGATTTGTTGGGAGTTTCCACCCAGTAATAGTAATACTGAATAATATTCACTCAAAGATATCAGATCCTAATCCCTGGAACCTGTAAATGTTACCTTATTTGGGAAAAGGGCCTTTGCAGATGTGATTAAATGAAGTATCCTGTGATAGGAATACTTAATTTAAGTATTAATTTATTATTAATCAATGCCCCTGTCTATGAATTTTTGAATCATAGCTAGGATCCTAGACTTAGACTTGGATGCAATGGTAGAGGCCATCTGGACCACTTTCCTCATTTTCCTGGGAAACTGGGGCCTAGAGGAGGAGATTAAGTTTCCCAAGGTCCCACAGCTAGTAGGTTGCAGAGTTGGAGCATGACCTAGATCAGATTTGTGGCCCAGTGCACTTTCAGCTTTTCTGTCTCTTCCATAAGTTAGCACACTACCTACCATCCAGTGTCAGCTACCTTGAATCAGGCCCAGGGTCTAAGCTGGTTCCCCAGGGGTCTTTGTCTCTCTCTCTATCTCTCCATCTCCTCACCTAGAAAGGTAGTAGTTGTGGAGAGGTATTTCAGCCCCAACTATGTCACTCCCATTGTGTGACTATTGCCCCCAGTTTCTTTACCTATTAATTAGGGATAAGAATTTTTACTGGAAAGCACTGTCGTGAGGATAAAGTGAGATGTGTCTGAAATCACCAGCACTGTGAAAATAATAATATTCCATATATGTTTGTCAAGTTTGCAATTGCTGGCAATGACTTTGCTTAGTTGCCTATGATCCCTGTCTGTAGGACCTCAGCTCATTTAAATGAATTTTCTTTCTTTCTTACCTAGTTTTCAGTTGTCTGCAACTTTGTCCTTCCTTTTTCCAAGTCCATGTGCTAACTAGACTTTTCTGCACCTTATCATTTTTTTGATATTGATCAAGATCAAACCAGATCAAAATATTATTTTTTATTTTTTCTATCATCTGCTATTCATTCTTCTCTGTCACCATCTAATAAAGAAGCAACATTTTTCTTTAGTCTCCTCTTTTTTGGAGTATCTTTGAAGACTGTTTTTCTGTGCCTTTTATGTACTTAGTTCATAAATTATATTTCATTTTTTTGCTTTGGTTTTCTGGTTTTTGTCTCCTTAAGCCTTCACCCATGTACCTTTTATTTCTTCTGAAAAAGATGGTTACACTTTAAAAAATTAATCATTTCTGGGATATTACATTGCCTACAACAATACACAGTTCATGAAAAACATCCATTAATTGGTGATGATGACAGTTAGTTTAGGGTTTTTGGTTCTTATGAATTCACTTACTCAACCTTGAATTTACATTGACGTTTTGTTGGCCTGATTTAGGGAAGGAATGTACTCTTGTCTGAGATTTCAGTTTTAAGTTACAGAAAGTAGGTCTTTTGGAATAGATGTTGGGAAGCCTCCAGCTGTCTGAGAAGAAGGCTAGGGTGTCTGTGGGGGCAAATATGGAGACCAGGCAACTAGAAATACAGAGATGGTCCATGGACCAGCCTAATGATGACAGAGCTGCCAGCACTCTGTTAAACACTGGACATCCTGTTTGCCTCGCCTCACTGTCACATAGGCATGGGCTGCAGGCATAGTCACCCTGCTAGTCCTGGAAACTGGAGGTTATTGCCATCAAAGCAGGATCTTCACCAGCCCCACTTCTCTGCATCTTTGTGGGTCCCAAGATTAGGTCATACATCCTTGTCCCAACTTCCATGGTGGGAGGTGGGCCTGACTTTCCCCAAGAATAGCTGTCAGATATCTACGGCAGAAGCTCCACTCACCTCTGAGTGATATAGTACATGTTATGTCTGTGTTTCTGTATGTGGGGTGGGGGAGCTGTGGGTGTAAATTGGTCATCTGGCAGAAGCATCCCACTACAGCCAGTGAAGAACCTCTCTTTAGGGCCACCTGATGTATCTTCACAACATGGTAGCTGGTTTCCTGCAGAATCAGTGGTCTGGGAGAGAAAACAGAGCAGGGAGTTCAATGCCTTTTATGTCCCTAGTTTCAGAATTACACTGTTCACTGGTTATTGGCTTGTACTTCCTTGAAATAATTTTAATCGTAACTGCATACTTGAACTTTGGGTTTTTTGAGGTTTCATGAGAATATCTGGCCTTCCTTTGGGTGTCTCCCTGAGCCTCAGTGGGCTCATCTGTAAAATGAGAAATTTAGAATGGATGTTCTTTTAAGGGGTGGTGAGTGTGTGCCTTTCTCCAGGTATGCTAATATTATAGCCAACATTTACATAAGGCATTAGTATTTCTAAGTATTTTTTTGAACACTGGGCTGATCTCAGGTCCATTATTTGCTCTTTACACTGGGAGCTGACCTCCACTGTGATTCCCAGGCTCCCAGGTCACCTGGCCG
Organism: Aselliscus stoliczkanus; assembly: GCA_033961575.1. NCBI lineage: Eukaryota > Metazoa > Chordata > Mammalia > Chiroptera > Hipposideridae > Aselliscus > Aselliscus stoliczkanus. Next base: position 139,251,745 of record CM066732.1, on the reverse strand, counting down.
TGTAAAGCCAGTGGGCAGCACTGGTGGGAGACTGGAGGGTTGGAGGAACGGAGAAGACAGGGTCTTTCCTCTTTGCCTCAGGATGCATGTCCAGCAGCATCTGGGTGTCCCCTACGGCTCCAGCTCCTGCACAATAATTCTTCTGCTCTCTTTGATGTGGTAACACTACGTTCTAGACCATGGTGACAACTAGGTGTGGTCACACTGCTTTCTCCCTTTGTTCTTCCAGCCTAGGGGTGACAGTGGCTTCCTGCTTTCCTAAGCTCTGGGCTGCCTCACTCTCCTCGGTTGGCTCCTCAGTCTTCCATCACTTTGTGCATTAGCTTCTCTCTGTTGTAAACACATGGATTGGTTTCTATTTACAGTTTGGACCCTGATTCTAAAACCCTCTTATGGTTGTATCTCCACAACTGTGCATTATAGGTACAGCAGGTATGGTGACTCCCCAAAATAGTTACAGAAACAGACTCCAAGACAGGAAATTATATGTACAAAGTGACTACCCAATGAGAGTAGACTGGGACCTAGGCTTTTGACCCCATATCTGATACTCTTGACCCTATAAAAGTATACTGTTTTTATTTTAAGTGGTTCTGGGTGGATGTGATTAGAGAAGGGACTAGGTAAATCTTCCTGCCCCTGATTGTCCAAAGATTAGGTTTGACTAGAGTCTGTCTGGGTATTTGAACATTTAGAAGGGAGACCTAGAAGAGTGTATCGGGTGTATGGGTGGATGAGGTTCAGTTAGGGGCCATATTGGAAAACCAGCCTAATTTTTGGACTACCTTCTTAAAGCAGTGGGGACACTTCTTAGTATGGGGACACTGTGATTAGACCTGGGCATAAACTTGGAAGATGACAAAGAGTATGGAGAGGTTGGAGGCACCTAGGCCTGTCCTCAAAGGGAGCTGGACGTATCAGGATAAATAAACTGCATAACCCAACTCATTTCTTTAAAAGTGTTGTCTTCGTCAAGGATTCTATATATTTTACTGTCTGATGAAAGGAGTGGATGGTGGTGGGCTCTGTAACTATCACAGGAGCACTGATCCTGGGAAAGCAAGTAGACGGTCCAGTAGAAATCAAATGTGTCCCTGGCCTTTAGATTTAGGCTACTGGGTTGTTTAAAATAAAGATTTAATTACATTTTTAGAGATCTACAGGTAAACTCCTTCTCTTACACATACGTACATGGATTGCTAGAAGAAGAGCATTAAAAATGCATGAGAGATGGGACCAGCCTAGTGGCGTGGTGGTTAAGCGCTGGCTTGGGAAGCCAGCGGTCCCGGTTCGGGTCCCACATATGAGGGCCAGTGACACTGCCCTCAGGAAAAAAAAAATGCATGAGAGGACTTCTACTTCTGGCCGTGAGGGAGAAACAGTTTCCAAAATGACCATCCCACTATAAACAGTTAGAAAACTGGGCAAAATGTGTGAAATTTACTTTTTTTAGATAAGTATTATAAATATGAGGCCTGACCATTAAGTTTGTGATCTTGTTGTAATGATGTTGCTAACCTTTTTTTTTTTTGATATCAGGGGGATTATTCATTATGAATTTGTACCAACTGGAAAAACAGTTCACCAAGTTTACTATTTGGAAGTGCTGAAAAGGCTGCGTGAAAAAGTTAGACGACCTGAACTTTTCGCCAACAATTCATGGCTCTTGCATCACAATAATGGACTAGCTCACATGGCACTGTCTATGAGAGAGCTTTTAGCCCGTAAACAAGTAACTGTATTGGAACACCCTCCCTACTCACCTGATCTGGCCCCCAATGACTTCTTTCTTTACCCAAATATAAAGGAAACATTGAAAGGATGACGTTTTGATGACATTGAAGACATCAAGGGTAATACAACGACAGCTCTGATGGCCATTCCAGAAAAAGAGTTCCCAAATTACTTTGAAGGGTAGACTAGGCAATGGCATTAGTGTGTAGCTTCCCAAGGGGAGTACTTCGAAGGTGACCATAGTGATATTCAGCAATAAGGTAGGTAGCACTTTTTCTAGGATGAGTTTGTGAACTTAATTGCCCAGTACTCAAGAGAAGATAAGCCACAGACTGGGAGAAAATATGTGCAAAAGACATATCTGATAAAGAAATGTTATCCAAAATATACAAAAAAACACTTATAACTCAACAATAAGAAAATGAACAGTCTGTTAAAAAAACTGGACAAAAGACCTGACCTGACACCTCATCAAAGAAGAAGATGGCAAACAAGCACATGAAAAGATGCTCAACATCGTATGTCATTAGGGAAATGCAAATTAAAACAACAACAAGATACCACTGCACATCTATGAGAAGGGCTGAAATCCAAACACTGACAACAGCAAATGCTGATGGGGATGTGGAACAACAGGAACTCTCATTTCCTGCATGTGGGAATAGAAAACGGTACGGCCGCTTTGGAAGACACTTTGGCAGTTTCTCATAAAACTGAACATACTTTTACCATATGATCCAGCAGTAGTGCTCCTTGGTATTTAACCAAATGAGTTGAAAACTTATGTCCACACAAAAACCTGCATACAGATATTTACAGCAGCTTTATTCATAATTGTCAAAATCTGGAAGCAATCAGATATCCTTCAGTAGATGAATGGATAAATAAGCTGTGATTACTCAGTGCAAAAAGGAACTAGCTATCAAGCCACCAAAAAGAGATGGAGGAAACTTAAATGTGCATTACTAAGTTAGAGAAGTCTGAAAAGGCCACATATTGTATGATGCCAGCTATATGACATTTTGAAATTGGGTAAAACTAAGGAGACAATAAAAAGATCAGTAGTTGCCAGGGATTAGGGAGGAAGAAGTTGATAAATGGGCAAAACACAGAGGATAGCTTCAGGGCAGTGAACCTATTCACGACATTATATGTTTGTCAAAACCCATAGAATGTGCAACACCAAGAGTGAACCCCAATGTAAACTATGGACTTTGGGTGACAATGACGTATCCGTGTAGGTTCATGGATTATAACGAATGCACCATCCTGTGCAGGATGTTGACAGTTAGGGAGTCTGTGCATATGTGGGTGCAGTGAGCTTATGGGAACTTTGTACTTTCTGTTTAGTTTTGCCGTGAATCTAAAACTGCTCTAAAAAATAAAAGCTATTTAAAAGGAAAAAACAAATATGCTCAATACTCATGGATTTAAGGAAAACACGAACTTGATGAGAGAAATGAATGATACAAAAATGAATCAAATGGCACTTCTTGAGATGAAAAATACAGTATCAGGTGGCCCACCCCGAGGCTGTCTTCATTCACCTGCATTATCTGTCTGTTGGAGATGCTGAGGTCCTCTCTACAGCATCCCTAAAATGTAGGAGGCAGCAGAAAGTTCTGAGAAAGTGCATCCAGAGAGTTTCCAGCCCTGCAAGAAACTCCTACTGCCTCTTTTAAGGGGACTTGGGTATTTTTCTTGTCTTCTTTGTTTAATCTTTAGTGACTCAATAATTACTGCAGACTGTGTGGAAAGGGGTTGTAGATATCGCTGGCTGGTGTGATGATGAGGATGAAGATGTTGGTGAGGATGATGATGATAGCTTCTTTTGTGATGTACCTACATCCAGGGTCAGGCTCTGTGATGGTCATTTTAAATACATCGTCCCTAGTCATGAGAGCAGTCAGTCCTACAAAAGAGGTGGCCTTATTACCATTTTACAGTAGAGAAAAACGAGGATCCAGGGGTTAAGTACTTGCCAAGAGTCCCACATTTTTATAGTCTCCAGATTTCTACAGCCGCATACCCTATCAGATTCTTTTTTAGACATGAATGCACCTCCTTTTATGTCTATTTATTTATCCATGAAGCATAAATCAGTCTCATGATCACTAGTTAATATCTCAAGGCACAGAATATGCCTAGGGCAAGGTTTACTGTGAATAATAGTGGATGTAAGTCCACATTTCAAATAGTCTTCTTGATAATTTTTCATACTTTTTTTTTTTTGGTGCCAATTGCTTGTCAGATGTGATTAGATCAACATTATTTTTACCTCATAATATGGTTGACATAATATGGTTGTACTAAGACTGGGAGAAGTTTCAGGGCTGTCATTTTTCATGTCAACTTGAGGATTAAGCTACATTTTCTAATTGTGCTTTTTCTGCAAATAATTCAGTTCAACCTAGATAACAGTACCTGCAAATTCACTGAATGAGGCAAAGGTAAGTGACAGTGGGATGACACGCAGAAAGCTGCCAAGCCTGAGTGGGCACCATGGCTCACCTTCCTCCTCTTCATGGCGGCTCCCTTACCCCTTACTGTAAGTCACAGTGGCCCTCAGAGACACAGACCATGGCACAGGGAAGGTGTGACATTTTAATTACACATTAACAAAACTCAGTTTCCTCCTTTGTATTCAGAGTTTGGAGGTGTGTAAATAGTTCTAAAACCTCCCAGCATTCCAGTGCCCCATCTTGTATTCTTTCCTTGGAACCCCATAGCAGAGGTTGGTTAAGCTGTGGTGCTAAGAGCCAAACATGGTGATGGTGTGATCTCTCTATCTCTCTCTCTCTCTCTCTCTCTGTCTCTCCCCCCAACCCTTTGTCCCCCTTCAAACCCTGTGCTCCTTCCATGTGACACCACCACCTTGGTGTGAGTTTTGCTTTTCACTTGACTTAGAGCAAAACTCTTTGGAACCAGGAGTCAAGGCCCATCTGAGATATTTGTCTTTCTCTTCTCACCCATATTTTCTTTCCTGCCCAAACAAAAACCATGGCCTTAAAATTATGAGAAAAGCCCTTCAGTGGAATGGAGGATGCGGAGTTTTTTCTTTTCTAGAAAGTATCTGTGTCCTGTTGACTTCCTCCCTACCTATTTCCCTAATTCTAAGGGGCTCTATAAATGTTTGTTGAATACATGAAGGAAAGGAAGAAGGAAGAAATGAATGAGTGTTTTAGGGATGCCTGAGATGGTTGGAAGAAAGAGGCAAGTTGAGAAATGACGGGGTGACAAGACTTGAATACAGAATTGGGGGCCTCAGAAGTCCTCGAGCACCCACCTTTGAGAATTAAATGACATCTAACCTTGGTCAGCGTTTGGAAGGACATTTTTTTGTTCAGAAAAGAAAAACGTTACAGTACACTGTGATAAGACCATTTCCTTTCTTACAGCGTCTCCTTTAATGTCAGGTCTGAAATATGAAGTCATTAGGGGATATTAAAACAGTGCTGACAAACTAATTAACAAAAGACATTACGCCGGATGGGCTCAATTTATCCTTTTTAATGGTTCTTATAAATGGGTGCCGCCAATTAAAATTAATAAAGATTTACCAGCGATTGCCCGGTGTACATTGCTAAGAAGCGCTGCTGAAGGTCGGCTTAAAGTCAGCTTTGTCCGAGCTGCAAGTTCAACCCTGGAGCGGCAAGGCCCTCGGAGGCCCCCTGCTTTTCTGTCGCCGCCTGGCTGTCTCTCTCCTTGAGCTCCTTTCTCTGGCCTTTGTACCCTCTGCTCTGAGCTGTTAGTCCATCTCCCCTCACCCACTGTAGGCTCCATCCTGGGCTGACTAAACTGCCCCAAAATTAAATACATAAAGGGAAGGCTAATATCTTTTCCCTCGTCTTACATTAGCTGGTCTGATTTGTCACAATTTGCATCGCGGCAGTTTTGCTGTTGCTTCTGGAAAGTGCTTTCTGGGTTTGTTTAGCTGAGCCCTTGCCTTGAGATCCACCCAGCCTGGCCTGCCCAGAAGCCTTCATAGTGTCCTTAGATTCCTGGGAGACCCAGCAGTGTGGGTCCACTGATGCCATAGACACAGGCCTGGGAACAGTGCTCAGAGAGAGCAGACCCCAACCTTGAGTGTGCTTTCACTGGGTGTGGGCCCTGCAAGAGTGGGTATGTTTGCTATTCCAAGAGTCCCATGGTCACTTTTATTATTATATTTTTTATTAAGTGCAGGTTCCTTTTATTATGTATGAAACATCCCCTAATTGATATCTCTCTCTCTCTTTTTTTAAAAAAAAGATTTTATTGGGGAATTGAGGGAGGGGAACAGCGTTGGGGAATTGGGGAAGGCAAACAGACAAGTTGCCGTCCTTTTGTTCTTTAGTCTAGTTGTGGAGGATGTTGCTTCACTGGCCCATGTTGGTATCGTCATTGCACTCTTCCAGGATGAGGCAGATCGGTCGCCGGCCTCTGAATGTTGCTCACTGCTGCTGTTGGCAGCTCACGCTGGCTGCCAGCCACTCACTGTAGCCTATGGCAGCCCACTGCAGCAGGGGCTGCAGCCCACACCATCACCGGGGCTCGCACAGCCCAGCTCCAGGTGGAGCTGTTGTTAGCTGTACAGGGCAGTGTCACTGGCCCTCATATGTGGGACCCAAACCGGGGCTGCTGGCATTCCAAACCAGCTCTTAACCAATGCGCCACTCAGCCGGCCCAATTGATGTCTCTCTTAAAGCAAAGGATACCTGTAATGTCCCGGGGACTGTGCCCGTGTTCCAAAGCCCTCCCCTCCTTCGTCACTTCTCCAGATCTGGGCTGAGTAGCTGCTCTGTTGAAACTTGTTTTACTCCCAGATCTATGCCTCTTCTATCTCGCGCAGGCTGGCTAAACATCAGCTCACCTCAGGGATGGGCCCCTTTGCAACCCAGCATTTAAGCGTTGGGGCCAGGTGAGCTCCTTCCTTGCTGGGAGGGTGGGAAGGTGAGCAGCGTGGAGTCTCAAGGGGAGGCTCCTAAGGAGGGGCAAAATCTTTCAGGCGGTTGTCCCTGGACCTTGCACAGTTGTGACTGGCTGGCTGCATGGAGGAGGTAGAGATACCAGCCCTCTGCTCAAACCTCAGAGGAGCCTGTGTCAGAAGGTGAGAGATGGTAAGGGAATTCCTTTAGGGCAGAAGTCCACAGGCTGGGGTCACAGGAGCCTGAAGTGTGGTTCCCTGTGCTGCCAGGATGTGATTAGAAGGATGCCAAATGACCCCTCCTCCTGGATGGTCTTCAGGACCCCTTGAAGTTCCCAGGGTGGGAATCAGTGAGGATTGCATGCCAGGTGCTGGTCTTGGCTGCCGAAGGCCCCAGTTAATGCTGCTTCCCCGGCTTTCTTGCTGACCTTAGGGATGCAGATAATATTATGTGATAGGCCATGTGGCACCTGGTGTCCTGAGGAGAAGGGCAGGCATGTCAGCAGGGTACAAGCAGGGCAGGAAGGAGTATGACACTCCCAGGCTTTGGATAAGGAACTAAAAACCAACTATTCTACTTCATAATTGACCTAGTACTAGTTTTTTCCTTATCATGGGATTCTGTGTATGGGCTCCCACAAGGGTGGGGTCAAGGACAACTGGCAGCTACTTGAATGCAGCTTCTTGAGTGAGATCTAGTTTTCCTGATACAGTCCTCAGCAGGGCACTCCTGTGGCAAAGGCTTCCATTGGACTTTCTCTTATCTGATGGGTCTCCTGAGAGAAGACCACATTTAGGACCATAAAAGGAAGGACGCTTAGGGTCAGCCAAACTAGGACTCTACCACATCTGGCTGTATGAGGTTGGAGACAGTCATATAAACGTCCAGCATATCCATGCAATGCATGCTGGCTCCCTTCTTGTAGCTTCTTCCTAGGTCCCTGCCACCGCCATCTGTTGACCACATGGGGTTAACATTGCCCTGATATCTGGGACTGTGTGATTGGAGGAAAGTGACATTCTTGTCAAGTAGATTGGCTTTGTTAAAAGAACCCAAGGAAGATGCTAACCCTCAGTCTCTCCACAAAGGAGAGAACCAGGGAGATTTAGACATACTTTAAAAATCAGGGGCCAGCCGAGTGGCGCAGCAGTTGGGTGCTGGCTTGGGACACCAGCGGCCCCGGTTCGGATCCCACATATGAGGGCCAGTGACACTGCCCTCTAAAAAAAAAGAAAAAAAAATCAGGAAAATAACAGCACAGGGGGGATCCATTTGTTCAGGGTCATTTGAATCCTAAAACCTGGAGCTGGACAGGCTCTTTGAAACAAGGGTTGAATTCAAGAGTGGGGGAGACAATTCCCACCGAAAGGCGAGGCAGGTCCATTCTCACCAGGGAGAGTCACTGCGGGGTGTGGGTTCTGGCTGCCTTCTCTGTTCCCTCCTCCCCACCGAATCCCCAACTCCAAATGGAAAAGTGGAAAAAGGGAAAGATAGGCTCCCACTGTAGAGCCCCTTTGAAGGTCATGGAGAAACGTGACCTCCAGGGAGGCATTAGCCACACTGTTAATCGTGCATATTATTGTTTCCTTTTTGGCATCTCACAGCAAGGCACTTGTATGACTTGTACATTAGAGGCGACAGAGCAAGTTAGAATAAATAGACTCTGCCCCCTCACAGCGCCTCCTCTATCAGCAAATGCCTTCTGAAGGCCTGAGGGGTAAAGGGTCCATGAAACAGGATTGAAGAGAAGATTTCAAGAGAGTGCCCAGGGATACCTTCAACGTAGATGGGCAGGAATTGAAAATTCCGATGCTTCCAACTATAATCTAGTAACAAATATAAGGGGCCAATTTAATTTTAGGAAGCCCCACTTCCAAGCTGTGTCAAAGGCGATTTGGGGATTTGATATGAGAGCGCCTTCTCAGGAGGAGGCAGGGAGGAGCAATTGAAAGGTCACTGCATTTAGAACCTCAAGATCTGTGGTTCCTCAACTGCTGCCAGGTGACCTTGGATACGTGACTTGACTTCTCTGCATTCTGACTGCCTCAGCCATCTGTCAGTTAGGAATCAGAACCCCCAACTACCACATGAGAGGCAACAAACACGTTCTCGAGGCTCAAATGGGACTATGTACCTGACAGCAGTGTGTATATAAACGGGAGAGGTCATTAGAACCCCCTTACGTGTTTCAGATCAGGTGGGAAAAAGGGAGAGGGGACTGGCAGCTGTGTCTTTATCTGGAGAAATTAGTTAGCGTTTATTATACTGTAGTAGTTAACAGTCTTGTGGGTGGGACACTTTTATCCTCCTTTTACAAGTGAAAAAATCAAAGTTCAGTAAAGGCATGATTCCATGTGCTTATACAACCTGGGAGTGCCAGTGTGTACTCCCAGTAGAACACATGTATTCTAACTCCACAGCTCATACCCTTCCTACCACACCAAACTGGCTTCGATCAGTGTGTCAGAATTGTCTAGCCTGCGCCCAGAGCCCGGTGGTCCTTCCCGGGGATAGTGGTCAGGAGACAGTAGAAGACAGACGAGGTATGGGCCCCAGTTTCTATTCTCTGTCCACAGCCTGTAGATCTATGTGGGGAAAACTGTCATTCATTTTGTTTGTCCATTCATCCATCCATCCTTCCAGGGGACCTTAGTGTGATAGAAAAAGCAGAATTTGGAGTCAGAAGAAGTGGGTTTCAGTATCTGAGGCAGGATGTCTTTCGCCTGCATCAGAAACATGTATTAAATGTGTGACCCTAAGACCTATTGATTTAGATGCTCTGGACTACAGCTCAGTGTCTATGTATTTAACAAGCTCTTTTGGTGATGCTGATGCACGCCTACGTTTGAGAAAAGCTGCTCTAATTTATCCTAAATTCATTATGTTCCAAGCTACTCAGAGAATAGAAAATCAAACATAACTCTGGTGAGGTGTGGGACCACTCTATGGGCTCCGTCCTGGAGGTCGGATTGTCCCTGATTCCCGGTGGGGCTCTTTGCTGTTCGCTCTTCTGTCATTTATGTTGCCTCCAGTCATATATGTTTCCCTCAGCAAAGGAACAGTCCTCCCTGATTTGGTGACATTCAAAATTGATCTGCTCTAGGGTATTCTCTCTCTCCCTGCACTGAAAGCTAACACATTCTAGAATCCTCAAGCAGGGAGGAGCCTTGGAGATTGAAACTAGCTCTTCTTATAGCAGAGTCTATGTGCTTTTTGCTACACAGAGCTTCCTTGCATACAGCTGCAGCTTAATAAATGCCTGCACAATGAATCAATGACTGAATATTTCTCCTAAGCTATTCTAGGCCCAAAAGATTTGCCCCAAAGAAGCTCCTCTTGGTCAATGGGAAACCAGACATGGATAATAGACATTATGATAATCCTTATTGGTTGTAACAGTAACTACTGCTATAGCAGCATTTACTGAACACTTATGTGCTAGGTGCTGTATTAGATGCTTTACATATATTATCTCACAACAGTCAGGGAAAGTCTGTATTTTTATCTTCATTGCATAGATGAAGAAATTGAGGCTCAGAAAGCCAAGCTGACTTGTTCAAGGTCACAGCTATGAAGTGGCAGAACTAGGATTTAAAGCCATGTCTTTTAGTCTCTGAAGCGCATATTTTTTTGCAATACTCCAGGGAGTCCCTCTTTATGGCTTCATAAGTGTTAATCTGTCAGATCTTCCAGGAGTTGTGTGGACAGCTTGGCCTCCCCTCACGCAAGTCCACATGGGAGCCCTGGGAAACAGTGACAAGGACGCTGTCCATGCAGAAGCAGCTCTGGGTGCAGCTGCCATCATTTAAATGTGAGTGTGCTCCACCCTCACATCAAAAGGTGAATAGGCTCAAGTCCTCTTGGCCCATAAACCACTGGAGCTACTTGGAAAAATGCATACAGTGGAAAGAAATAAAACCTAATATTTATCTAGCATCTACTACATTACAAAACACTTCCACGTACATGCTCCAATACTCCTCACAGCAGGTCGGAGAGGAGCATTATGATTGTTCTTAGTTGTTTAGATGAGGACAATGACCCTCAGATATGGTAATTAAATTTCCAAGGTGATTTCCCACTCAGCTAGTGAGCAGCTGAGACAGGATGTAAACCTAGTTCTCTAGACCTCAGACCTATTACAGCATCTATTACAGTGGTGCTTCTCAAAACTTTAAAGTATAAATGAATCATCCAACCATCTTGTTAAAATGCAGATTCTGATTCAGTAGATCTGGGGTGGGGCCTGGGATTGTGAATTTCTAATGAGATTAGCATCTGGAGGGCATGGGCATTGGCCAGTTAGGATGGCTGCCAGAGGTAAACAACAGGCACAGCTGTACTGGAATGCACCAGCTGAATAGCTACCTGCCTTTGGGCTGTGAGTTTTGCAAAGTGCTATGAAAATGCTTGAGACTTAGTAACAATGACAAAAATCCAAATATTAAAGTTTAAAATGTTTTACTTAAATGTTTACAAATCATAGCATTATCAATAGCTAATTGCAAATCAACTCTTAAATAGTTAGATATAAATTCTATTGAAGGTAGGCTACAGGAGTCTTTGCATATGTTTGATAAGCAGTGGGATGGGATCTCCAGGAATGAGAGTACCTCGGTTTTGCAGAGACCTTAAAATCCCCACAGGGGAGGAGGGAGGAATAACTAGAACTAATGTCACTCTCAAGTCAAACTCGCCTTTCACTGTGTCAGCTTCTTATGTTTTTCTCCCACAATCTTCCCCTTTGATCACCAACAAGGTAAAGGAATTCCCCATTTTCTGAAGACAGGTGAGGATAGGACGTCAGTGGGGACAATAGGGACGCTGGCCTGTGCAGTTAGAGATCTGCGTTCCTTCCCCTGATCAATCGTTTACTCATTTATAAATTTGCATATTTACCAAGCCAGGCTCGGTGCTAGACCCTGGTAATATTACTAAGCAGCTGTGTGGCTAGGCAAATCACTTGACCTATCTGAACTCATCTGTAAGACGAGGGATTGGGCTAGATGGCATTTTTGGGTCCTTTTAGCTGAATACACCCAGGGACTGTGGTAGAAATGGTCTTCATGTATCCTTGGGGATGTGGGAGCATCATTCTGTGTATGGTCAGCTTGTCCAGGTCTTTAGGAGCTGCAGACCCCAGAACCTGGGCCTGAGGATTTCTATCAGAGGGTTTTTATATGAGACTGGTAGATTGGTGAGAAATGCAAAACTCACCCTGGGGCATTGCTCATGAGGTCCCTGGCCACACCTGAAGGCTCAGTGATCTTTCTCTGCCAAGAGGCTGCACCATCTTCCCAGAGCCTGACCAGAGGCCTTCCTTAGAAAGGTCCTTCATGGTACCAAGACTCCTTTCAGCCCTGGGGTGGTTACTGGGGAAGGAAAGGGGCAGAAGTATGTCATGGGGAGCCCTCCTAGCACAGCCACCTTGAAGACATCAGGAAATGGGTCAGTGGGGAGTACAGTGGGGCAAAAACTAGAGCAAATATTTGGGAATCTAGGGTCTCCTCAGGCTCAAGAAACAGGTGAAATTAATTTTAATAATATATTTTAGTTAACTCAATATATCCAAATATTGTCATTTCAATTTGTAATCATATAAAAATTACTAATGAGATAATTTACATTCTTTTGCTCATAGTAAGTCTTTGAAATCCTGCATCTATTTTATGCTTACAGTGTATCTCAATTCTGACTAGCCACATTTCAAGGGCTTAGTAGCCACATGTGGCTTGTGGCTACCATCTTGGATGGTGCAATTCTAGGGTATTCATCTGTAAGCTTTAGAGAGGTTTTGAACCCCTTAAAATTTGTTGCAAATGTTTGTTTCTGTGCACAGTGTGTATTATTTTTAATGAGGGGATGTATATAGCTTTATAACATTTTTAAAAACATTAGTGATCCCCAAAGGATTAACAGAAAAAAATGTCAAATTTCTCAGAGCTGAATCCTGTGACATCTAAAAGTTGGCACTGCAGCATTGGATGGTGTATCTGTCCATTGATTTCCAACATTCTGGCTGGCTTTGATTCTGGGTAGTCTATCCCAGTGCATGTGGGCCAAGAAATGTGGTTGCCAGATGCATGAGAGGGGCAACCCAGGGCTTGCAGAAAGGCAAGGAAAGCCATCATGGGAGACAGGGGACATTACTTGTGAATTGCAGGCCAATATTTTTCCTAGATCTATGTTTCATGATAAACTTCTAGGTTACCAAGGAAATGGGACATACTCTTGGATTCTCCAGATAGCAAGGCATATGTAAAGGAAATAAAGTAGCTGATTAGGATTGTAGACAGATGTATTTTACATGTCATATTTAAAAAATAAATGGGGAGTTCAAGCCCCGCCCCCATTTTATAGTTGAGGAAACTGAGGACTAGAGAGGTGAAGGTACATATCCAAAATCACATAGGAAGGTAATAACAGAGCTAGAATCAGAACTTAGGTTGAACTTTTATCATATTGTGACACTGCCTTAAAAACCAAGCTCTACTCTCCTTTTTGACTACCTCCCTCCAAAGACATCAGCTCTTGAATCACATGAGATGGCTTGAAAATAATGTGACTACTGAATGACCTTGACCCTTTCCTCAGGCTTCAAGGCTGATTTATTCCTGGAACAAGTCCAATCAGAGTATTTACTCTCTACACCAGAGATTGCTAACCTGGTGACGATGAATAGACTTTACAATATGCCAGCTGTGTGCGACCATGAGAATCTTCCCGGAGAGAGCATTCTAACATTAACCAAATTGTGAAAGAGATTCGTGACTCTCCCTAAGGGGAAAACCACTGGTCCACACCCTCCAATCAGTGAAAATTAGAGCTGAGTCTGTGTTTCCCTCCAGTCCTGGAATGTCTCATGAAATTCCCCCTGGGAATTCAGCAAAACCATAGGGTTTCTGTGTCCTCAGAACCCAGCTGGACTCAAGTGAATGGCCTGTGGAGTCATCTCCACTCCTCATCCCAGACTCATGGACCATGTGATGGCTAACTCATGATGTAGTTCTAATCTAGAGTTCTGTGGCCCACTGTTTCCACTGTTTTCAGCTTTGGGGAGACCCTGGGTGACGTGATGTAAACCCCTGCTTCTGGAATAAGTGTGAGGCTAAAGGAGTTTTAATTTCAGCCCTCCATTCCAGATGCAGAGAATATAAAAGATAGATACGGACTGTGAGTTCACCTGGTCCCATCCTCTCATGTAACAGATGGGCAAACTAAGGCTGGCCTGGTAAAGTGAATTACCCAAGGACACCCAGGCTGTATGCAGAGCAGTCAAGACCAGAATGCAGCTCTTCCCACTGCCCAATACTGCGTCTCCCCCTCTTCTCCTCCGACAACCCAGAGAGGGTCATGACTGATTAACATTAGAGTGTGACAGACCTACATTCAAATTTCAGCTCAGCCATTTACAAACCATTAACTCTGAGCCTCAGTTTTCTCAGTCTGTAAAATGGGGATAATCAGACCTATGTCCTAGGGTTATTATAGGGACTAGATTAGATAATGTATTAGAGCATTTAGTGCAGGGTCTAATGCATAATAAGTGCTAAGTAGATTGAGTTGGGGCTTCTCTTTCCTCCCCCTTCAAAATATCTAAGGCATCAGTCCTCCTGACTTGTCACAATGGACCTGTCCTGAGTTCTATTCAGGCAAGACCTCACTAGGTGACTGACCAGCTGATTAGCACTGAGGTCTAAGGGCTCGCTTGTTATGCTATATCTTTCACTAGAGTGTAGGTGTGAGGACACATGTCAGCCTTGTTTACTACTGTGTATCCCCAGAGACCAGCCCAGTGCCTGGCATACAGTTGGTGCTCAGAGAACATTTGTTGAATGAACAAATACTTAACTGGTGGCCTTCAGTGTTGTCGTAGACAGAATAATGGCCCCCAAAGATATCAGGTCCTAATCTCCAGAACCTGTACGTGTTACCTCATAAGGGAAAAGGATCTTTGAGGATGTGATTAAGTTAAGGATCTTAAGATGGAGAGATTATCCTGGGTCATCTGAGTGGTCCCTAAACGCAGTCATGTGTATATCCTTACAAGAGAGAGGCACAAGGAAGTTTGACTGCACACAAGAGGAAAAGGTGACGTGAAGACAAAGCAGAGAGACACCTGAAGATGCTTGCTTTGAAGTGATGGAGTCATGCGACTGCAAGCTAAGGGATGCTGGCAGCCACTAGAAGCTGGATTCTCTTCTAGAATATCTGGAGGGAGCCTGGTGCTGCTGACACCTTGATTTAGGATTTCTGATCTTCGCTCACTAGCTACATAACCTTGTGCAAATTCATCACTGTGCCTCAGTTTCTACATCTGAAAATGGATGTAAGAACAGCACTTATCTCATAGGGTCCTAGTAAGACAGTTAATTTATACAAATAATGGCTTAAATTTCTGTTGTTTTAAGTCACCAAGTTTATGGTTATTTGTTATAACAGTCATAGGAAACTTATACAAGTGTCTTTACCCAAATAAGTTAGAGACATTGGAATTCTAGGGACCAGAAAATTACATTTGTGATTGTGGAACCAAGGAAGCTTGACATTCTTTTGTTACGAGTTTCCGTTCTTTCTCTGTAAATAGTATTTTCCCTCTGTGAAGCCACTGACAAAGTCTGATAGTATGGCCGAGATAACAATCCAGAGCAAATGGGTAGTTGAAATGGGTTCTCCTCAGGCCGGCCGAGTGGCATGTTGGGTAGGAGTTGACCTGGGATGCCAGCTCTGAGCAGCAGGGCCCCGGTTTGGATCCCACATGAGGTCCACTGACTCTGTGCTCTCTACGGCTAAGATGGTGAACAACAGCTCGACCTGGAGATGGGCTGCTGTGAGTTGCTGGCAACAGCGTAGGCTGCAGTGGGGCTGACCCAGCTGCCATGAGCCACCGTGAGCTGCCATGAACCACTGTCCAATGGCCAGTGAGCAACTGCCTCTCCCGGGAAGAGCACAATGATAATACCAACATGGGTCAGTGAAGCGGTGTCCTCCACAAATAGATTGAACAAAACGATAACAGATAACAACTTGTCTGTTCCCCTCCCCCAATTCCCCAATAAAATCTTTTTTATTTTTTTTAAAGAAAGAAATGGGTTCTCCTCTTGCATCAAAGGGAAGAGAAAGAATCCGGTGACTTGTTGACAAATGTGGGGAAGATGGGTCCCAAAAATTACGCAAAGCTGAGCTGCATGAAGTCATTAATTCAGTCAACAGATATTTATTGAATTCTTAATAAAAGCCAGGCACTGTTTTAGGCACTGAGGATGCAGCAGTGAACAAGATAGAATAAAAAATGTACGTGGCACCTACATCCTAGCTGGGGAAGACATGCACACACAAACAAAATTAATGTCCACTTCTGATGGTCATACTTCGATGGGCAACCTGGACAGTAGTAGTTCTCCCTATGACATCTACTTCTGACTCCCAAAGCTTCGTCCACGGACAAGGCACAAACAAGTCTCTGCTGATGGTCAGCAGCCTCTCCAAATGGCTCTGTTTCCCAAAACTCTGCCTGCCCCACCAGAGCTCTAAAGGCGTCCTCTTGTACACACATACCTCATTCCTTTCTCTCTGGCTCTCTCTCTTACCTGGCTCCATGCAGAATCTCTATTTGTAAACTTGTTTCTAGAACCTCTGGTGAAGTTAGGGGAAACTGAGGCAAAGAACACATAGCCTAAGTTTTTAAAGGATCTCACATAAAGTGAGGGGCAGAAACAACAAAAGTTTCAGGATTAAAGTATTCCTTTCCCAGCTGGCATTTCAGAGTTTGTGATACATTTATTACATTTGAAGATAGCAGAAATATCAGAAAGCCATCTAGAAAGAGGGTTTCTGGTTTGGTTTTTCTAGAAACCGATCTGCAAAATGTGAAGAGATGCTACATGGGAAAGGATGCTTAATGTTAGAACCAAGACCAAAAAGTGACAGGAAGGCAGAATCCAGTTCACTGAGAAAGAACTTTCTGGTTGCCAGAGTACTCCAACAATGGGCCCCCTGGCAGGGGGCAGGGCACATGTTCATCCACACTGGGAGAGTTCAAACATGGCCAATTGGGGGGATGTTAGAGCGGGATATAGCCAAAGCTATGCTAAAAGGAAAATTCATAACTTTAAAAAGATGGAAGACAGAGCCCTACAGCCAGATGGCCTGGTTAAAATCCCTTTTCTGCCACCCACTATCTTCATAATCTTGTGCAAATCAATCACTTTGTGCCTCCGTTTCTACATTTGAAAATGGATGTACTAACAGTACTTATTTCATAGGGTCCTATTGTGAGAATTAATTTATACAAGTAATATACTTAAAACAGTGCCTGGCACATAATATTATTGCTGGCCATTAATTAAAATAATAATAATAATAATAATAATATAATATATAATAAAGCATGAATTCTGAAGCCATCTTTAAGGGATGGGCAGCCTCAAGAGCATTTTAGGGTTCGCAAATGGGGACACTTTAGCAGAGCCCTGGTTCATCTGAGAGAGCTATGGAAAGATCTAGGAAGAGTGTTGGATCTCAGGGAACAGCCAATGTCAAGGCCCCAGGGCAGGGACCAACTTTGCATAATCGTAAGAAAAGTGAGCAAGGGGCAGAAAGGCAGGAGATGAGGTCTGACCCCGGCAGAACAAATCCAACAGAGCTCAGCTTTTGGTAGGGTATGGAATGGGATGTGCTTGCTTTAGTCAATTATGTGGTCCTTAAGTCAAGACCAAATCTGGTGGACCAATTTATCCCAAGTGGATTTCTGGGATGAGTGCTGGACTGAGAGTCAAGAGATTGAGAATGAGTCTGGACCAGCTACTTATTTGCTGTGTGATCTTAGGCAAGTCCCTTAACCTCTCTGTGCCTTAATTCCTCATCTGTAATATTAGAGAGGTAGGGTCCCCATCAGTTCCAAGTTCTTGGTGTTTAAAACTGGGCATGATATTTCCAATGCAAAAAACTAGGTTGTTATTTGAGAGAAAAGTAGAAGGAAGAGGAAGAGGAGAGAGAGGAAAATGAGTCCCTTCCAGGCTCTAAATTCCTTGCCTCTGCAGACACCCAGCAGAATGGCAGCATGTGAGAAGAATTGCCAATGCCCTGAGGAGAGACGGCATAAGAAAGAAACGGGGAGGGCATGTCTGTTCCTGCTCATGATACCAAGTGGCAGTGTCAATAAGTCATTTGAAAAATGCATGGGGTCTGAGACTCATGCCATCATGACAGCATCCAGGAATGAATGAAGGAAATAATAAACGATCCAACCAGGAGAAACTTGAACATGTTTGTAGAGGAATATCTTGGAATTACCTGTTCTTTAGGGTTTGGGATATTTTTGCCAAATGATGAAAACAGTGGAGAGAAGAAAATATGAAAACGGGCAGGGCTCCTGAGAGTGAGCAGAAAGCTGCAGGCACGAGGCCCAGGCAGTGAACAGCGGAAATGAGATTGCCCAGGCCTCCATGGGGACGTGTGTCCAGTCAGGGTGTCCTGAGGGCGACCTTAAGGGTCCTCTCTGCCCTCATCTCCTAGGACTGAAAACGCTTTCCAGTGCATAGTGGGCACTCCCAGCGAAGGGTACAGCAGAGGTGAGAGCCAGTCTCTGGAGTCCAAAACACCTGGATCTGAATCACCTGTATGACCTTGGGCAAGTCATTTAACCCTTCTATGCTAAAAAATAAAAGAAAGGATAGCGTTACCTACATCTACATCAAGGGGTTGGAGCAGGTATTATGTTAAGGTTGACTAGGGAATTAAAAACTAGTACTTCCTTTCTCTACCTGGGCCCAAACCAATTCCTGAATAAAACAAGAGTCTTTATATGGAAGCTCCAAATCACCTTTATTACTGATAAAGGGCAGTTATAACGTGTAGCCTGAACCTACAGGCCAGGGCATTTCCTGACACAGAGCCCCAGAAATGGCAGACGTACTTGGCCCCCAGCAGCCTTGGACGCGCATAGTCCCAGCTAAACCCTAGGATGGGAGAGCACAGCAGTTAGCTCCCTGAAGGACGAGGAGACTGCTGGGAAGAGGATTCACTGCACATGCCCAGTTTCTCCTTCCTATTCACCAATCACATGATTCCTAAAGGAGCGAGGGGGTGGCGAAAGCCGGTGGAGTTTGTTCCATGTGGAAGGAAACCTCCAAAGTAGGGAATGAATAGTTAGGAAATCTACCTGATGTGCTCAGTGCAGGAACTGGTATCTGGTAAGTGCTCGGTAAACAGCAGCTTTAAATAAGATCTTCAGCCTGGCTTGTCTAAGTCATTCTTTCACACAGATCCTTCTTGAGCATGTCCGTGAGTACAGTTCTGTGTAGCTGGAGAGGATACAAGAAAGCAGTCGATCCTAAACTCTTCACCACTCCTACTGTTCTGCTGCTGCTGCAAATACTATTTCTTAACTCCTAGCTAATATTTTTTACTTAGATACTACACACCTCAAATTCATGTCAGCTGCTTATGGGTATTACCGCATTTAGTCCTCAAAACTTTGCTGCGAAGTGCTTGTTAAGGTAGGTCTACTTTGGAGTTGTGGAACCTGAGACAGACAGCTGAGGTGCCTGGCTCATGGGCACATGGAGGTGAAGTGAAGGGCAAGACCCTGAGAGGGGCACCACATAGCAGTCACTGTGCGATGACCATGTTTGTCCCTCAGCAACCACCTTCTGTGGCCCGTTACACACAGGCAACAAAGGTGAGAGGTCCCCAGGGGCTTTGGAATGATGTGGCCTTGCCATTGCAGGTGAGATGGAAGTAGGCACGTCTTCAGGACACTTCCCAAGCCTTTTGGGAGTGACTTCACTTCCCTGTTAGGGACATAAACTTGTTTTTTGTTTTTCTGTGTTTTTTTTTTTTTTTTTGAGGGCAGTGTCACTGGTCCTCATATGTGGGACTGAACCAGGGCCGCTGGCTTCCCAAGCCAGCGCTTAACCACCGCGCCACTCAGCCGGCCCAAGGAACATAAACTTGGAAGAAATCAAATTGTCCTGGGGAGGGAATGAAAGCGAATCAGGCTCAAACCCGAGCTGGAAACCAGTTCTTCCTTAATGCAGCTGGTGGGCCTTGGGCGTCATTGTTGGTAGGTGTCCCCGTAGTCGGAGCTTTGGCTCCTTTCCCAAGGGCAGAGCCACTCACCTTCCTCTGGTGTGTCCCCTCAGCCCGCCTCTGGCACTGCTGTGCTCAGGAGGGACCACTTGGCCAGCGCCGCTCTGTCATTTATGGGAATGAGGGCAGCGGATGCCTCCCCCAGCCCAGCCCTCCCAGCTGCCTGGGACCTGCAGCGTTTTTTTGCTGTTGTCCCACAAGGGCCTACCCTCTTCCTTGGCTGGTGGGAGACGGGGGTGTCCCTCAGTCCCCAAAGCAGAAATGGTAGTGCTCACATGGTCTGGGAAAGAATTATTTTCAGCTTGTGGGTTTAATGGACCACCTTCCCCACCCAATTTTTAATAATGTTGCTAACGAGCCAGAGAAACAGTTACTAAAACGAGAGGGACTGTGCAGGAACATACACACATCCTTTTATGATAGCAGCTCTAAGCTGAAAAAAAACAACAACAAACCAACAAGGGCACAGAGGAAAGGGGGCTAACACTGAACTATGTACTGTGTGTCTTAGATGGGGTTTACTGAGAAGCAACCCAGAGGCAAGGATCTGAGAACGAATGGCTTAACTACGAGGTGATCCCAAAAAGCATGAGGACAGGGGGCAGTGAGACAGGAGAGGAAGCCGGTGACCACTGTAGGACTCTGGAGTTGTTAGTCCTACTGGGGAACTCTGCAAACTGTACAGCACAAGCCTCAGATTTCTCCCTCCAAGGGAGAGGCAGCTAAGGCATTTCACACCAGCCCCCACCCGTTGTTGGTCAAGGGCCTGGCGTGTCTCTAGCTTGCCTTGTCATGGGAGGGTATCATGTGCTTTCACTGCTAGGGAACTGCTCGGAAAAAGATGCAGATGTGGCTGGCAGGTAAGGAGAGGGAAGGCCGGCCGGTTTAGAAATGGTACAAGCCCAAGGGTGTGGTTGGGGCTCTGCTGCATTGTGGGAGCTGGTGCCTCTCAGACGACATGTCAGTTAATCCTCGTTGTGACCTGAGAATGCAGGTGATATGGTCCACACTGCAGAGGTGGGGGAGCTGAGGGTCAGAGAGGTCCAGTGTTTCTTAACCAGATTGTTGTTTGGCTATTTAGTGTCTCTGGCTTCCCCAACTCACTACCAGTGGCTTCTCCCCTTCTCCAGTCATTGTGACAACTAATGAGTCATCCAGTTGGAGGAAAGATGTCTTCCCCTGCTCTACACACACACACACAGACACACACTCAGGATGGAGAGGATCTCCTCCCCATCTTCTTTTTAAGCCACTTCACATCCTACCCCAGGGTCACAGGCACTGAGTAGACTGGGAATGATGTGATCTGGGCAACATAATTCTTGCAGCACACCTTACTTGATGTCTGTAAAATGAATATCCTTAAACTGAACTCACAGGAGAGTTGGAGGATTCAATAATGAGCATGCAGGTGGGACAATGCCTGGTATAAAGTAAGTGCTCAGAAAATTTTACCTGTTATTAGTTGTTGAGGAGCTAGCTCTATTCTTTCTCAGCAATCTATTTCTTTCCTATTCTTTATTTCTTCCCCTCTTTCTCTTTCTCCATAGTTCCTAACCCCCTCGCCCACATGTCCCCAAATCCATTCTCCATGAGACCTTCAGGGCAGAAGAAAGAATTGGTGCTTGAGTTTTTGTCCTCATGAAACAAAGGTGCTGTCAATCAGGTCAGAGCCACCTGTAAACTGTAGCCAGAGCAGGCCAGGGAAAAGCCAGCCAGGAGTGAGACCCCAAGTATTCAGGGGGGTTATGTGGGTGCACTCATGGAAGCGAGGAGCTCAGTATAGGGATCATGCATGCCCGGCCATCCATCTGCATACTCGTTAACAGCAATGTCTAAGTAAACATAGCCTTTATGTGAACTTGCCCAGATTTCTTTCTTTTTCTTTACTGCAGAGGCAGATCTTTTACAAGCTTTTAGGAGGCAGGTCTTTTACAAGCTTTTAGCGGTGTTTGGCAACTTCTATCATATTCAAGTCACACCTCTTCCAGAACCTGTTCCGTTGGCCAGGCCATTGAGATGGGGGGACTCAGTCTGGCTAACTTTTGCCTGGGTCAAGGTTATGAGCCGATAATGAACTGACTATACGTGGGAGAGCCTCAGCTCATTTTTGCTCTGGTGCCAAGTCCAGAGTCATTCCTAACTGTGCACTACCTTCTATGTCCTCAGGAAGATGAAAGGAGCTAGACCAATATTACAATAGTATTGCTTTTGTGTGTAGTCTGGTGGGAGTGACCAGTGAATGAATTTGGCCTCTTCAGAGTGACACTTATCAAGCTCTGAAAGCAGTAATTCACCCAGGAGACAAAATCTTATCTATGCTATGTATGCATCCTTTTGCATGAGAGGAATAACCAATAGGAATGGCAGGATTTAACCTGGACTTGCCATGTGGCAGGCTCTGTGGACCCATTATTCTGTTTGTGACCACAACCCTCAGTTGCTTTTAATATTCTCATTTTACAGATAAGGAAGGAAACTCAGAGACAGCAAGGACTTGACAGATAAGGTCACAGAGCCAGTAAGAAACACGCTAACTAGGATCAGGGTCATCTTCTGGCTTCTAGTCTAGTCTAGGGTTTCTCAGCCATGGCACTGTTCACATTTGGGGATCGCTAACCTTGTTGTGGGGTTCTCAGGTACATGTGTAGGACATTTAGCAGCATCCCTGATCTCTACCTGCTAGATGCTGGTAGGATTTTCCCCATTCCCGCCAACTGCAAAAACCAAAAATGTCTCCCTCCAGACATTGCTCTGGCTGAGAACCACTAACCTAGTCCTTCCCATTGGGAGACCTCCATTTCATGCTTCTAAAAGGGACAGAGTTAGAGGGTAGCCTTTGCCCCCCATCTCTGGGCAATATCTGAGCTCTGCTTCTGGCTTCCCTTTCAGCCTCTCCCTCAAACAGCTTCTCTGCTTATCAATCCTTTACTCATTCCTTTACTCATTCATTCACTCATTTATTCATTGACTATTTACTGAATGCCTGCCCTGTACCAGGAGACATAGAAATAAACGAAAACTCTTGCCCTCATGGAGGTTATTCCAGGGAACAGAAAGGACTGAATAGATGTTAGAACCCAGGTACCTGCACTAACTGATTTCATTCTCATAGCAACCATTCTTATTTTTCATTTTATAGGTGCCCGGCTTGAGACACTGAGAGGTTAACTGGCTTGCTCAGGTCACAGCTAGGAAGGAGTGGAGTTTGGGGGTGTTAAATCCAGGCTGTTGGGTTCCAGATCTGTGCACCTGACCGCTGCACTTTCCTGCCTTTCAAACCTGTATCTTCATTCCACATCTCTTTTCGGCTGCTTTGGAGTATTGCCACTCAGAGTCCTGATGTTATTTCAGATTCATGGGTAAGTTGAAACTTGCCATCTTTCTTCAAAAATGAGCTGTCCACCGTATCTCTCCTGGTGGCATTACTGTTTTCCTTGTCAACCAGGCTCAACATTATGGTGCCATTTTGGTATCATGACCTTCTCCTTTCCCTATAACATCTCCATTCCTAAGTCCTGTTGATTTTTAGGACTAATCTCTCATCTATTATATATCCCAGTGACCTTACTAGGCAAGCCTATTTTTATCTTCTTCTTACAGATGAGGAAGCTGAGGATCAAAGAGGTCAGGTGCTTTGCCCAAGGCCACACAACCAATAAAGGTTAAAACGTACCTATCACACACTTTGCGTTATAAACAAATTGTTTCATGTAAAAAGTCTTGTCTTTGTACCTGCTTCAAGATCTCCTAGAAGGTAAGGACCATGGCTTCTGTCCTGTCTGGTTCTCTCACACAAAGTCTAGCACTTGTGTTGACTCAAAGACTTGGAGTTATAAAGACCAGAGTTGCAAGGATGTAGCTAACCTATGCTGTATCCTAAAAATCAATGCCTTGGAAGTCCACCAGATGGCAATGTTTTCCCCATGAAAGAGGACATTCAAAGCCAAAGTGTAGACTTACAGAGAGGCTAGGTGGAAGCACCACAGAATTTGAATCTGAAGTGGCTCCCTCTCCCTCTCCCTCTCCCTCTCCCTCTCCGTCTCCCTCTCCCCTCCCCCTCCCCTCCCCTCATCCCCTCCCCTCCCCACCTCCCCCCCCCCCTCCACCCCTCCCCTCCCCCTCTCCCCCTCCCCCTCCCCCTCCCCCTCTCCCTCTCCCTCTCTTTTCCTCTTTCTCTTTAAATTCGAATTTCCTGGCAGCCACTAGAGTGTCGCAGAAGCTGGCAAAGTGGATATAAGAATATCTGTTTGGTCTCCCTCACAGAAAGGGCTGTTATAAGGCTGAAGTTGGACACATGAAACTATAGATACCTTTACAGATAGATGCAGTTGGAATCATGGATGTTATGAAGTTAATTTAATTGTTGGTTTAGTGAATAATTTTGTGGAAAAGCGTTATCTAAAACGTTGCGACTCGAAGTGTGGTCCACAGACCAGCAAAACCAGCATCACTCCTCCATAGACCAGCATTTGGAAACCACTGGCTTTGAGTTCTTCTATCCCTTAACCCCATCTTGAATATAAAAGACTCTGTATTCATTGTCCAGGGATGTCTTAACAAATTACCCTGAACTTGATGGCTTCCAACAACGAAATGTATTCTCTCACAGTTCTGGAATCGAGGCATTGTCGGCAGGTTCTGAGGGCTGATCTGCTCCGGGTCTCTCTCGGAGAGAGTCGCTGCCAGCAACCCTTGGCATTCCTTGGCTTGTAGCCATATGACTCCAGCTTCTGCCTTCATCTTCACATGGCCTCTATGTGTCTGTGTCTTCTCCTTGTCATTGAATTTAGGGCTTACCAGCTAATCTAAGATGATTTCATGTTAAAAGCCTTAATTTAATCCATCTGCAAAAACCCTTTTTCCAAATAGGGTCACAACGGGAGAACATATTTTGGGGGGTTTACTATTCATCCACATTCACACTGAACCCAGTTTTCTGCCTGTCCAGCCTGGACAGCCAAGAGCTGGCTTTGAGAGCCAGGTACCACAAGGGGTCAGGCAAGCCTTATTTTTCTGCTGCTAGTTTTTTACAGCACGCGGGAATCCTTTTAATGTTGGGAAACGCTCTATACTCCACTGTGAGGGTCAACCAGGGCAGGCTGCTGGGCTGAGATCCCGGACCCAGCAACCAATTTTCTCCTCCGTGGCCCATGCAAAATAGGGGGACTGCAAGCTAAGAGAGCATGTGATGAGCAACACCCCCTTTAGAACGGCTCACGCTGATAAACCATTGGAGAAAGTTCCCTAACATTTCCGTAGCCTCAGCCCCACCTAGGAACCCGGATGTTGATGATGTCCTCCTCCTCCTCAGGCTATGTTCTTGAAAACTCCCAAGGTTGGAGAATTCCAGGTGGATGGTCATAAGATATTATGAGAAAAATAGGTATGGGCATTCAGGTCATCAGATGAATGCTTATTTTTATATTCTCTAAAAGACGATAGTAATGAGAGTACATTAAATGGAACACCTCAATGTCATTCGACACATCTTGAATTAGTAGTAATGGCTCCTCAACAATTATTTTCCATTTAAGCAATTCCTCAGCTCTCCAGAAACATTTTTAGCACATTCAGTGAGATAGTATACATTAATCTTGCTTGGTTTTCAAGATTATGCCTAGGAATGAGGACATCCTTTTCTGTGTGTGATTGTCCATTTAGGACCAATGTGTTTGGAATTTGACACCGAGCCCCCATGTCACTCTCCCTAAGTCATTACCTGAAGAGACCTGTGGTTTCTTACTAGGATGGCTGCTGAGAGGCCCATGGAAGTTCATTGGCGGGGACTAGGATTTGTCTCGAGGATTCATAACAAAAGGATGGGATTACTAGGAGCTTGGAGTGTCTGGCCCTCGCCTTCTTGTCAAACTGGCCCCAGTGCCTCAAGCTGTCAGCCGTGTGGTCACCTCCTCAGAGCTCAGCCCAACAGTCAGCCATGGTCCGCCCTCTTTTGCATTTACTGTGATTTGAATCTGTGGCCAGTTGGTCGTTTCATGGTTTAGTTGGTTTTGGCATTTTCCCTCCCGGAATGTAAGTTCCTTAAGGGCCTTGCTTGTCTTTTCCTCTGCTGTTGCCCTGGTGCCTGGCACATACCCGAAACTGAGTAGGTCTTTGAGAAATGTTCTTTGAAAGATAGCGTGTCCTCTTGGTTGTGCCCCGAGATGACCTTCCCGGAGACTTGCTTCCAGGACCTCGTGACTGGTCTTGTGCAGAAATGTTTCCCTCGGGGAAAAGAAATCCTCTGCTTACTGTTAACCATTTTTTTTTTTTTAACCTGGTGAATTTTCAGAGGTTTCAGTCTGCAGATGTGAGTTGTAATTGCCAAGAGGGGAAGAAGGTAGTGTGGAATATTCTCCCAAATATTCACCTTCTGTCTTGACTGCCTAGAGTTGTAGTTCCAGAAAGAGCCTAAGGCAGGCCCAGGTTCCATCCCTCTGTCTGGTTGTGCCATCCAGCTGCCTTCTCCACCGGGGCCCTTGGTGCTGTCCTGCCAAAGAGAAGTGAAACGAGTTCTGCGCAGTCTGATTTCTGGGTTCTGAACCCAGTGTAGCCATCTCCAGACTGTCCCACTGTGAGCAAGCCACTTCTAGTCTTTGGGTCTTGGTTTCCTCACTTCATATTATTCAACAAATGTTTATTGAGTGCCTGTTAGGTACCTAGCATGCCCCTAGGCACTGGGGACAAAATATAAAATAGTAAACAACCAAGACAGCCCTACTGTACTGGAACTTACAGTATAGTCAAGAAGAAAGACGTTAACAAACAATGCACAGACAGGTATAAAAATACAGCTGTGACAGCGCTATGGATGGGAAAGCCTGGGATGGTATCTGAGATCCTATGATTGGGGGTCTGACCCAGTGAGGGTGTGAGCCATGAAGGATGAGTTGGAAGGGAGGATCATTCCAAGCACGGGATTCTCTTTTGAGCTCCAGCCCTGTGGTGGGAGCTATTGTGACAAGCTGGAGGGAGGCCAGTGAGGCTGGAGCAGGGAGGGCGAGCAGGGTGAGGAGCAGAGAGGCCAGAGGAGGCAGAAACTCGTGGGCCATGTTGGGGGCATTGGGCTTTATCCCAATTGCTATGGGAAGCCATTGCTGTGCCTGAAGTCTGTGAGTGGAGGCGTGAGCAGCAGAGGACAGACAGACATGTGATCAGCTTTGCGTTTTGAGAAGACCCCACCCTGGGGGATGGATTAGAAACGGACCAGAGTGGGCGTCAGTGGGCCAGACAGGAGCCTAGTGCAGTTGTTCAGTTGGGACATGGTAGTCATGGACAATCAGTCCATGACTATTTCTGAGCGCCTACTGTGTGCCAGGCACTTTTCAGTGACTAAAACAGGCAATGATCCCTGCTCTCACAGAGCCAACATTTCAGTGAGCGGGGGAGACAGTAAACATAGTCAATAAGTAAGCTAGTGTGTTGGAAAGCATTATGTGCAGTGGAAAAAGAAAAGCACAGAGTGAGATTGGGAATGGGGGTAGCTGATGGCAGAGGTCTTTAGGAGACAGAAGCGATGACGCTCTATGATGGAAGGTCAGGTGGGAGGGATCAAGGGAGAGAGAGGTGTCAAGGTCAGCCCCTGGGCTTCTTGTCTGTACAACTGAAGAATGGTTTTAAAAGAGTGTATGAAGCTAAACATTCCTCAAATTTTTCTGATTCTGTAGCAGTGTGAGCTCAATGACAGTGTCCTGTCCCCTCAGGGGCTACAGGTGGGCCTGTAATCCAGTCTTCCCATCCTGAGGGGTTATCCTACTACAGGAAGACCCTGTCCTGGATTTGTCACATGAGGATGTGCCCCGCTGCTCGCTGTGCATGGCAGGTCCACTCTGTGGGCAACGGAGGCTCCTGCTGCATCTGCGTCTCACCCTCTCCCTGGGGATGGTGGCATCAGTTCCATGTATGTGCTTGTGAATGAGACACAACAAACATGCAGTGTTGCCCACTGCTGCCTTAGGTGGGGATGCCACCAGCATGCTCCAGGTATCCCAGCCCATGCCACTTCCCCCAGCCTGCTGAGTGTCCTCTGTCTTCTGACATGACTCTGCCTGCACACTCCAGGGAATAGGGTGTTTGTGGGTGGGCTTCTTGAGTTGGTCTGGGAGCTGTGGTGCATGTGGTCTGCATATTCCGAGGGTCCTGGGGCATTTGACAGGGCTTCCCCTGGTTGGCGATTTCCCACAGGATCCTAAGGACGAAAGGGAATGGCATTGGCTGACCCTGAAACAAGTCTGAACTGTCCCCACTGTTCCCTCCTGAGAGAAAGGCAGAGGCTTCTTATCAGGCTCCCCCTGGGGAAGTGCCTGGTGTGGACAAAGAAAGGTAATGGAATAACAGCCATAATTAACAGGGATCGAATGCTTCCTCTATGCTGAAGAGCTTTCTGTGGATTAGTTCATTTAAGCCTCAGAGCAGCTCTATGAGGTAAGTGCTGCTAGTATCATCCTTCTCATTTCAGAGATGATGTCATGAGGCTCGGAGAGTTTGTACAAGTTGCCCAAGGTCACAGAGCTAGCCAGGTGCAGAGCCGGACTCACACCCTTGCTCTGAACCGCTCACCCAGCCAGGGGTCTGGGGTTTGGACTCCTGTCCTGACTTTGCACTGCGTCATTCGGCAATTTGGAGCATGTCCATCTGTTCATTCATGGTTTCATCCAATATTGATCAAGCGCCTTCTCTGCAAGGGCTGGGGACACAGTGAAGTGACGTCTTACGTAAAGAGCTCACGTGTGGCTACTGAGACAGACACAGTAGCACTTCACCTGGGTTATAGAGGGACAGGTGCTCTATGGAGCAGGACAGAGAAGGGGGTGACAATGGTTGTCTACATAGGGGGGGCCTAGGAAGAAGGCGTGGCCTTTGTGTTGAGCCTTGAAAGAGAAAGGCCTTTGCTAAGGCCTTCCAGGCAGATAGAATTGTGAGAGCAAAGGCACGAGGTGCCTGGAGGGTCTCAGGAGTTTGAGGCTGTCTCTATAGGTAGAATGGAATTCCACAAGGCGTGGACCTGGGACCATCTACATGAGAACCGCCGGGGTACGTGCAGCGGAATGTTTTTTAGAATGCAGATTCCAGGCTGCACCCCAGACCCACAGACCCAGAATCTTAGCTGTTGGGGCTCAGAAACCTGCCTTTGAGCCAGTGTCTCAGGGCATGCTTGATGTGCTCTGATGTTGGGTATAGGTGAGAAGCAGGGCAGCAACCAGTTCTGGGTTTACAGCAGAGGTCAGCAAACTTTTTCTGGACAGGGCCAGAGAGTAAATGTTTCAGGCTGCGTGGGCTAAGAGGGAAATTGGGGATACTATGTAGGAACTTACAGTACCATTTAAAAATATAGAAACAGGTGGTGAGTGGGCATGGCTCACCTTCATTTGACCTTACACTGCTGGTTCCAGTTTTAGAAATAACCAGCAGCCACGGGGAGAGGAGAAGGACTGGAGTGGGTAGCAGTGAAGGGAGGGCTAATGCCATGTCCAGGGAAAGCAACAAGAAGGTCTGAGTTAGAGCCAGGGAGCTCCCAGAGGGGCAGAGAATGTTAAGAGATGATGTCATTCAAGAAAGGACAGGACTGGCAGAGAGCTTGGCTAAGAAGGGTGGGGTGGAGCAAGGAGTCAAGGATAGCCGAGCTGTTTGGTTCTGCTTGTGGGTGGATGGGGATGTCATTAGCTTACGCTATGTAATGACATATATGTAAACGTGGTCAGGTGCTGAGCAGAGGTCCCATAGATAGAGGACTGAAAGGGGGGCAGGGCGGTCACAGCATTTGGTCATTTGAAGGGAATTAATGACCTTTGTGGGTCATTTAGGCAAGAAGTGGGAGCCAGATATCAGTGGGTTCCAGGGCAACCGGAAGGCAGGAAACAGAATAGGTTAACCCACTGTGTCCCCGAGTTCTGGCCTAGCAAGTCCAGTGAACGCTCTCCTCAGGGGCAGAGCTTGCGGGATGCACAGCCTCTCCCCACCCAGGGCTCCAGCCCTATGTGACTCTACCCAGGGCTGGGACAACTCACCCAGGGGATCCTTGATGTGTGTATGTCAGGGGAGTTCTCACCATGTGGGTCCTCAGCACCTTCAAACCCATGATTGTTCAGGCATGTTTGTGGAACTGTCCTCTCCCAGGAATTGTGTCCTTCCAGTACCCTAGAGACAGGCAAATGTCCGTACCCCATCCTTAGAAGTAGATGCCTTCATAGAGTTCAGCAGCCTTTCTGCAGAGTTTCTGTATTCCGGCAGGGACCAGTGAAGTGGGGGAAAATGTACTGCTTGGGAAGAAGGAGAGTGGAGTTAGGATCCTGGCTCTACCCCTGGTTCTGTAGGTTTAACCTCTTTGAGACCAAATTTCCTTCTCAGCAACTTGAAGGGTTGGATGGGATGATCTCACAAGTGCATTCGAGGTTTGAAATCCGACTTCTCAGGGTGCCTGGGCAGATGCCTTGAGTGGACACAAGCATCTAACATGTCTAATATCTTGTTTGGAGGTCTCCCCAGCTCTGCCTGAGTGCTGGCCCAGGTGTGTTCTGGGGGGCTCTGCCTGTGCCCCCACCCTGAGGCTGCACTCCTGAGTTCATCTCCCACAGGGGCTCCCTAAACTCATCCTACCTCATTTCATGCCCAAATCTTCTTTGATTGCTGGGGAAATAAGAAAATGAAGGACAATGTGATGGTTTCTTGTAAAGCTGAATTTTTTTTAATGTCAAGAATTGTTCTTTATTCAGAAGGCATTTCCTCTCCACCATTTTTTAATTGTTAAAATGCACTCTGCTCTATGAAATAATGGTGATGGCAGATGGTAATTTTTCCTACTGATATTACTTAGGAAAATGAATTTTGGCAACACCTATATGTGAGTGCCCTCCCTGATTTTTTGGAAATCTTAATGATCCATGAAATCTGAAAGTCTCTAAGTCTGAGTTTCATCACCAAATGGGGAAAATAACAGTATGTACTAGGACAGATTAGTATGTAGATTAAGTGAAATACTGTAGACAGGCCTAAAGTCTGAGATACTCTAAGCACCTTTATGATCCATTCGTCCCCCACCCTGACTCCTACTTCCTCACCCCTACACAGCCAGCAGAGCTTCTTTTGAGAGTTCAGAGGAGGCTAGGCAGCCAGAACTTCACAAATATCTTCTCCCCAGTGTCAGCTGGGCCTGTCAACCTCTCTCCCATCTGTTCTCTGGACTCCCTCTTATTTAGTTGTTTAAAAGTGCAGGGAAATAAGCACTACCATTTCAGGCATCCTTTCATCCCTTCATTCCTTTGTTAATTTCACACTTCTTTCTGTGTACCTAACGTGCTAGAATTAGGATGGGATACGAAATTCCCATTTTGCTTGGAAGACAGACATGTGAGTCAACAGAAACTATATGGTGTGGCTAGTACTCTAATAAAGGCAGATGCAAAGAAGTAAAATGAAGCAGATTACAATGCCCTGGATATTACTGCAAATGGCGCTACCTTTAATTATCCTGAGCTTCCTGGCAACCATGGTGAAAAGGGAAACATGTTCTTATTGTCCAATATAGTATTTCAAAAATTTCTGTTATTCTTGAACTGTCACATTTTTTGCCTTTCTGTGGATCTACCCAAATTATTACTTGGTATTTTCAAAACAAATGGAAAGTTGCTATCACTAACCACAAATTGAGGGTAAACACATACATAAGTGTATGATCACTAAATCAAAGAACTGTCATTTAAAGTAATCATTTAAAATATCTATAATTATTCTGTGCCACTTACAATATGCCAGCTACACTGGGGTAATAAAATGACTTGTATCAGGTCAATTGAAGACAAACTTCTTTTCTGGCATAAAATTCAAGAAAGTATTTATTGCAAAAGACCTAGAAATTCCACTCAAATGGATGTTTCTTATGAAGCCTATAAAAATAAAGGGCATAATGTTAAACCTCAATGCAATGAATAATTTTCTGTGGGGAGCCGAGCAAACAGTAAGACAAACATATTATTTCTGACGATCTTGTCTGCAAGCTTTTTCTGGTAAAGGGGCAGGTGTGTAGGGTTAAGGCTTTTTGCACCATATGGTCTCAGTTGTAACTCCTGTATTCTGACATTTTATCACAAGAAGCCACAGACATGTAAACAAATGGGAGTGGCTGTATTTCAATAAAACTTATCAATGGACAATAAAATTTGAATTTCATATAACTTTCACACTTTACAAAATATTATTCTTTTTTGTATTTTTTCCTAACCATTAAATATGTAAAAACCACTTTTAGCTTGTGGGCTGTACATAAACAGGTAGTAAGCTGGATTTGGCCTGTGGGTGGTAGTTTGCTGACTCCTGATCTAACAGAACCCTCATCGAGGGCTCAGAGAACCCAGGAGAGTGGAGGACTGATATGTTCTGTCCATGGTTCTCCCATTTCCAGCCCCAGTGCAGAAGAGTGTCACAGACCAGCAGTAGGTCATGTAAGGGGTTGATAGCAGAGTTAGGACTAGAACCCAAATTTTCCAGCTTCAAACTCTGGACTCTTCTCCTTTCCAGATACCACCTTCCTGGATGGCGGAAGCACTTACTCTGTGCCAGGCCTGATGTAGGTGTCTTTGTAAATAGAATCTCATTGAATCTCCCCAGCAGGCTTTGTGTCCTATTATGATACCATTTTTTTCAGGTAAAGAAGCAGAGGTTTAGATAAGTTAGAAATTAACTGCTAGATCATGGAACCAGAATTTATAGCCAAGTCTGTTTGATTCCAAGGACTTGCTCTCTGCTTTATAATTTTGTAGCTCCTTCCCATTTCTTTGGGTGCATTTGAACAGTGGCTTTGCTAAGAATCGCCTTGACTTTGCCCATCTTCTTTCACACACCCAGGCTTATCCCCCACAGGACTGCTCTTTAATTATAAATGATTAGCTTGTGGGGGCAGAAAACATGGATTCCACTTTTCAATAGCCAGTAAGCTCTGTGATGGATGGGGAAGGTGACAGAGAGCACGGAGGGGGGAACTTACTGTTTCCCCGCCCCCTGATTCTTCTTTTTTAAAAACACTTTTATTGAGGTATACTTAACATATGAAAATGACTCAATTTTTTTTTTTTTTTTTTTTTGTAGCTGAGCCATCCTGCCACCTGTTGGCAGCTCAGCAGCAGTTCAGCTCGGGCCAGGAGTCAAACCGGCGACTATGTTGCTCAGAGCTTGCACTCTTGAGAGAGCTCTTAACCAACTGAGCCACTTGGCCAGCCCTAAAATGGCTCAAATTTAAGGTGTACAATGTGATGTTTCGACATATTTATACCCCATGAAACCATCACCACAATCGAGAGAATGAACACATCCATTGTCCCCTTCATGGAAGTTTTCTTACCCTTTTGTAATCACTCTCTCCTGTCCCTCTTCTCCTTACCCTATCTCCAGGCAACCACTGATCTGCTTTTGTCACTATAGATTAGTTTGCATTTTCTAGAATTCTACATAAATTGAATGCACAATCCACATTATTTTTTGTCTTACTCTTTTACTCAGCATGCTTCTCTTGGGATTCATTGTAGTTTGTATAAAAAGGTCATTTCCTTTTCATTGCTGAGTAGTATTCCATCATATGGATATACCAGGATTTGTTTATCCATTTACCTGTTGGTGCCATTTGGGCTATTTCTAGTTTCTGGTTATTATAAACAAAGCTTCTAAGATCATTCATATACAAGTCTTTGTATGAACATATGTTTTCATTTCCCTTGTGTAAATATCTAAGTATAGAATGGTTGGATCCTATGTTAGGTATACGTTTTTTTTTGTTTGTTTGGTTAGTTGGTGTTATTTTAGAAACTGCCAAACTATTTTCCAAACTGGTTGAGAGTTACATTTGTTCCACATTTTTGCGAACATTTGATATGGTCATTCCTTTAAATTTAGATATTCTAATAGGTATATGATTTTAACTTGCATTTCCCTAATAACTAATGATAGCTTAGGCTTTGCATTTTCCTAATGACTAATGATAGTTTAGGCTTCATTAATTATCATTAGTGACTAATGATAGTTTGGTTTTCAACTAAAGATAGTTGAACATCTTTTTATGTCCTTATTTGCCATCTGTATATGTTCTTTGCTAAGTGTCTATTCAAATCTTTCACTTTTTTTTTTATTGTGTTCTTTGTTTTCTTATTTTTGAGTTTTGAAAGATCTTTATTCTGGATACATGTCCTTTATCAGATATATGATTACATATATTTTCTCCTCACCTGTAGTTTGTCTTTTATTATATTAACAGTATCTTTCAAAGACCAGAAGCTTTTAATTTTGACAAAGTCAAACTTATTTATTTTTTTTAATGGCTCATGCTTTTGGTGTCTTATCCAAAAGATCTTTGCCAACCCAAAATTACAGACGATTTTCACCTGTGTTTTCCTTTAGGAATTTTATAGATAAGTTCCACATTTGGTTGTATGATCTATTGTAAGTTAATTTTTTTATATGATGTGAGGTATGGATTGAAGTTCAATTTTTTTTTTCCATATAAAACTTCAATTGTTCCAGCACTATTTGTTGAATAGTCTATATTTTCTCCACTGAATTGCATTTAAACTTGTTCTAAAAATCAGCAGTTTGTGTGTGTGGATCTATTTATAGATTCTTTATTCTGTTTCATTGATCTATTTGTCTGTATTGATGCCAACATCACACTGTCTTGATTAATGTAGCTTTATGATGAGTCGTGAAATCAGACAGTGTTAGTCCTCCAACTCTGCTCTGCTGAAAGACGTCTCTTCCCTCTCATCAGAAAACAAAGCTAGAGCGGGTGTGGAGAGTCTGGGTGTCATTCTTTGCCTGGTCAATGATTTCAGAGAATCTCAACACAGGCCTTTTGCTCTTCCTCATCTTGTAGTCGCAATGTTAATGTCAGCAAGGCTTCCTCTAGGTATGTTGGAGCCCCTACTTTGTACTCTCCCTTTCTAAATGCTCATTGTGCTGGTAAATACTTATCAATGTTGTCTTACTTTCCAGATGGGAAAAGGGACCCTGTCTTTCTTGTTCAACTTTTTACTTCCTGGAGCTGAGCACTTGTCACATAGAAGACATTTAATGAATGTGTGGAAGAATGAATCAATGATGTAAGGTATCCAGCATAGCAAATTATACCTACCTAGGAGATGCTCAGTGTATTCTCAGGGAAGGAATGAAAGAAGGAAGGAAGGAAGGAAGGAAGGAAGGAAGGAAGGAAGGAAGGAAGGAAGGAAGGAAGGGTTAATACAGAATGGTGATTTAGATTCAGCGCTTCCTCTGCAAGATTCACGAGTATAAACCTAACTATAATACACTGAGAAGGGCTTATTATTGATATGCACAGAGTGCCCTGGGACACAGAGGATGTGCTTGATTTGGCCCTGGAGAAGGCTTCACTCAGGAAGTGACATGGTGGCTGGTTCTTGAAAAGTAAGTAGGGTTTTCCTAGCAGAAAAATCAGAAGAGGGCATTTTTGTTGAGAAAGAGAGAGAGAGAGAGAGAGAGAGAGAGAGAGAGAGAGAGAGAGAGAGAGAGAGAGAGAGAAACTCCAAATTAAGAAAGCTCAGGGCCGGCCGAGTAGTGCGGTGGTTAAGAGCTGGCTTGGGACACCAGCGGCCCTGGTTTCGATCCCACATGTGAGGGCCAGTGACACTGCCTTCTAAAACAAGAAAGAAAGAAAGAAAGAAAGAAAGAAAGAAAGAAAGAAAGAAAGAAAGAAAGAAAGAAAGAAAGAAAGAAAGAAAGAAAGGAAGGAAGGAAGGAAGGAAGGAAGGAAGGAAGGAAGGAAGGAAGGAAGGAAGGAAGGAAGCTCATAGTGTGTTTGGGAAATAGCCCATCTGTAAGGACGCTTAGAACTCCAACTGCTTCCTCTCTAGTCAAGGAGGTGAGTGGCATCAATTGTTAAAATCAAACATACTGGGTGGTAGGTGCAGAGAAGGATAGTCTCCCCAGGAGTAGAAAGGCAAGTCAGCCTTGAAAGCTGGGTTTAGTTGGGGTAGAGGGTAGAGGATATAGTGTAGGCACCATACTTCCATTTCTATGATCTCATGTAAATGCCACATCCCTGAGGAATGTACAGAAAGAACAGGGAGAGACCAGTTTGGCTGCAGTAACGGGTTGGAAATGGGGAAAATCAGGTTGGGGTCAGATCCCAGAGGGGCCGATGTGCCAGGCTGGGGTTATTAACTTTCAACGGGCATGGATCAGTATTTTACTTACTCATACTTGAGTAAACAAAAATTCTTGCTAACACCCAGTTTTGACTTAAAATTATTATTGATGCGAGTATCATAATACCTAAATATAAACAGATATGAAACTAAGTGTACACTCCTTATGCTTATATCCCTTATATGAACCACAAAACCAAACCCAACTAAATACAAAAAGGCATAAAACTAATAAAACTCCACATTAAGTTTGTGGACTTGATGATGATGTTTGCTGAAACGGAATTACCACTCACAAGGCAAATACGGCATTGACTATTACTGAGAGTGATGGACTGATAAATTGGCTCTCCAGAAAAGAAAGCCTGTTTTACAGTGTTTGTGGATTTCCATGGTGTAAATATTCTTAGCATGGCTCTCATCATAATTGCTGTGTTTAACGACTGGTTCTCAAAATCCCTGAAATTTAACCATCGGCTCTCATGCGCCAGAACAAGCTGGTACCAGCATACTATGGCTTTGAAGTTTCTTTTGAACTCCTTGTGCCTATTTTTCTATGTGTGCTATAATAACTCAGTAGTCCCATCCCTTTCCTATCTCAGTTTCCATGAAGTTTATGTTTGTTTGGGAATAGTGCAGACACATAATTTGATCTTTACTTAGATGAACACATCATTTGCACATGAAATTAGCCACTATTCTTTCTTCAATCAACCCAAGACAAAAATGCAGTATTCCCAAATCTACACAGTTTCCAAATCCATGTAGTGAAGTTTTATATAGTAAGGGATGCTGAATTATCCAAAGCTATTTGGTTCCTGTGTTTTGGATAACAAAGAGTTCATATAGCAAAGGATATTAGCCCTATTGAAAGTTGGTGATTTTTTTTGATTTTCAATTTCTGAGTTCAAGTAGCAAATATTTGGATAGCAAAGAATATCTGTGGTACTATATTTGACACCAAAACAATTGTTTCACTGGAATAAGAAATTCTGATGATGACTCCAGGTCATCTGTCAGACAGGCTGCATTGGAGAGCCACTGTTCTCTTTTGAATGCGTTTCCTGCTGTGCAGCCCAGCAGCTGGAGGCCACAGAGCCAGAGGCCTGTGGTGGTCTCTGCCAGTGCACGGCATACCTGGGAGAAAATGGAGCTTCTGGGGATACTGTGGGTGTACCTGATTACTTGTAGTTAGGGGTGGTGGAAAACTCACTGGCCGAGGCGTTAGAAACCTGGCTCTAGAAGAAGTCCCAGATAAGTCACTTTCCCTCGTTGGATCTGAGTGGCCTTGCCTAGGGGCTGATTCCCAAAAGGGGCTCAGCAAATACCGGCAAACCTCACCAATCTGTAAATTCATACCCATCCTGCTTATCGCCTCAATGTTTGGTAGAACAATATCTGTGGAAATATGGTTAGAATTAAAACGTACTTTAAAATCTCAAGGTATTATCATAGTCATAGCAGGGAAAGAAGGCAGGACTTTTACTGCGGGCTGCTGTGGGCCCGGCACCATGCCAGGCATCTTTCACATAGCCTCTCTCTGAATTCTTCCAGCAGTTAGAATTACAACTCAGAGATATTATTCTAACTCAGGGATATTATTCCCATGCTTGTAGATGGGTTCACAGGGTCTCAGAAAGGTAAAATAACTCTCCTCAAGTCTTATACTCTGTGAGGGGCTGAGCTGGGCTGTAAGTGATTCTGCCTTAGGAAAAGCAGTTGCTTCTAAGAGCCTGGCCTCCGTGGGGGGAAGAATGTATAATATATATCAGGGAGAGCTAACACTGGAGCAGGGCTGCCAAGAGGTCTAAAGCTGGGGAGGCTAAGGAGCTGGATAGGTCCTAGAAAAGTATGCGGACTGGTTATGATTAAATTGGATGGGCGCAAACATGGAACATGTCCCCCAAAGCAATTCCTCCAAGCCACCTTCCCCTCCCCCAGCTGACAGCTGGCCTGGGCTGGATTGGGCTGGCGGCTGGCTTTCTGATCCCCTCACCTCGGGACTGACCACCCCTTCTTGGTGCCTTTGGTGCCTCCTCTTGCTTTTACTTCTCCTGCCGAGTTCTTCCATTTAAACATCCCTAATTTAATAGGTTTGTCTCATTATTTTGATTAATCATATTAACTCATGTTAATTAAGAGAGAGATTTAAGCAATGACAGAGGTTAATGGAATCAGTCTGTGTTCTTGTCTGGCTTTTGTTGGGGCCCTGACAGGCATGGGAGGCAGAAGAGAGGAAAATGGGCACTGGAACGTCAGCAGGGCCAAGCCTGGGACAAGCCAGGGAGCCTGCAAAGAGAGAGGGGAGAGAAAGGTATCAAGGAAATCATCAGTTACCAATCAGAGTTCCCTGCTAATTGAATGTCTGATTTTATTAATGATGGAATTTATAAAGGTCCTTAAGAAAAGAAAAGAATTTAGTCAGTTCAGCAGTTAACTGAAAATTAATGCAGAGGATGTAAGTTAAAATGACCATTTTATTTGTCTTCTTTTTTTTCCCCTCTAGTGGTGGGGATGAAATCGGGCACATCACCTCAAAGGTCTTTTCCATTTCTAGGCTCTTTCTTTGGTGCCGAAGAAGCAGATGAATAGGCCCAGTGCCTCAACCTGACGCTCTCAGGAACAATAAATATACTTACTTTATTCCAGATTCTGTGCTAAGCAACTTAAATGCATCTTTCCATTTATTGCTTGTAACAACACTGCGAGGTCCCCTTTTAACAGAGGGGAAAGCTGAGGCTCAGACATGTTCGCTCCTTTGTCCAAGGTTTCACAGCTTGAGAGCTGTGGATCTGGGATGCTGACCAGGCCCATGACCGCCATGCCAGAGAGGTTCAGAAGAAGCCTGAGTCGTTTCCACACAATTTAATTGTACAGCTATAGGGAGAAAGCTTTGAGATCAGGGGTCGCCTCTGTCTAATCACGATGCCTTCAGTTCTAGGGAGGAGCTGTGACATCCTGGGACAGGCCCCATTGGAAAGGGTTTCCATGTGGAGAAAATGGAAGGGAGTAGAAGTAGATGCAGGGAGCACAGTTCTTGGCAGGTTGAGGTTTCCCGAGACGGCTTCACCTCAGCTGGCAAGCACTTCTCTCCTCTGTCTTCCAAGCTGCCACAGGGCCGAGAGGTCCTGACAGTACGGGTTGAAGCATGTCCACCAGAAAGGTATGTTGAGATCCCACCCCCTGGAACCTGTGACGACAGCTTCATTTGGAGATGGGGTCTTTGTGGATGGAATTAAGTTGCCGTCATACTGAATTAGGGTGATCCTTCCTCCAATATGACTGGTGTCCTTAGAAGAAGAGGAGAAGGTACACAGACAAAGATACACAGGGAACAAGGTCACATGAAGCTGGAGGCAGAGATT
Organism: Aselliscus stoliczkanus; assembly: GCA_033961575.1. NCBI lineage: Eukaryota > Metazoa > Chordata > Mammalia > Chiroptera > Hipposideridae > Aselliscus > Aselliscus stoliczkanus. The sequence continues at coordinate 139,212,505 of CM066732.1, read as the reverse complement.
GGAGTGATGCTGCCACAGGCCAGTGAATGCCTGGGGCTACAAAAAGCTGGAGGGTACAAGGAAAGACCCTCCCCTTGAGGTTTCAGAGGGAGCATGGTCCTGCTGACAGCTTGATTTGGAACTTTCAGACTCCTGGACTGTGAGAGAATCAATTTCTAATGTTTTAAGTCACCCGATTTATGGTAATTTGGTACGGCAGTCCTAGGAAACTCATATTTCTGCAAAAGCTTGACTGGGTCTGGACTTCTTTTATTTGCTGGGGGATGCTTCTTCAGCTTAAGATTTTGATCCCTGTTAAAATGCAGAAAATATTTTTTTTGGCTGCTATCTGTCCTTTACAGATAACTGGAAGGAGAGTGTGATGCGTGGCACTTCTTGGGGTCACACAGGGCAAACACAATTGATGCTGAATGTAATCTTGATCCAAGCCTGCCAAGGGCAGCTCTCTCCACCACTGCTGGAACAGCTGGCTCCCAAACCTGAGCCTTTTCCTGGGCCAGTAAGTCCAGGGTCCCTGTCCTGTGGGCTTTTCTCTCTCTTGGGATATACACAAGCTCTTCATGGTTTTTAAGCTAATTCTTACTAGGGTGTCAGTGGCTCCCTGAGTTGCCCATTACATATAAGAAGGGGCAGATTCTGCTGTAGGGCCTTCAGTCCTTCCCCCAAAACATAACACCCCTTCTCTAACCTCTGACCTCCCAAAGCTATCCAGAATCAGCCCTGCATCTTCTCCAGCTCCATCTCTTGAAGGATTAGGGGAGAAAGCAATATAGCAGAAATCCCTCTAATTTTCATGAGGATCTGGGAAAGCCTAGCTTGAGGCTGTAATGCAGGAATGTCTCTCCAGCTTCTCCAGGGCCCATACGACTTTAGTTGACGAGAGGTTGCATGGCCCATCTGGATACTTGATCCATATTTCCAGTTACTGCTAAAGGAGCCTAAAAGGAGAGATGGGAAGAAAGGCATTGTTTGCCATGAAGTGCCATGTTATCATTCAGGCCAGAAGCAGAAGTGTAGGCACTGCCACTTCATCCTTGCTACTTTAGGGGACCAGTCTATCGGGAGGGCCCTCCAGCATCACTGGCAGCCCCCCAAGACAGTATTTGAGAATTATAGCTCTATATGGTATGCTCTGGGGCCCAGATCCTGTGTCTCCCTTCCCTCACGGTACCTGGCCCCAAGTAAAGGCTTAGAAAATAAACACATATTCAATTACTTTCTACATCTCTCCCAAAGGTCCCACTCTTATGTAATTCTTGACTGTGTTCTAAAATTTTCCCCCCAACTCCTAGCATTTAATAGATTTGCATGGAAACTTCTCCATCGTTTGGGAAGGGGGAATGGGGAACCAGCATCAACGCACGGTGAAGAGCACGTGAACAGATGGGGCTGAGGAAAGGAGCTAACGAAGTGTTCAGTGATGTCAGCAGTGTCCACCAAGTTAAGATGGTGGCCAGGTGTTGCAGCCTGGTTTAATGGGTAGAAATAGGAAGCAAGAGGAGAGCTGAAGGCCTTTCGGCCCCACGTGGTCCTGTTCTCATTGCCCATGATGCTCTCCATTTCTCCTTCCCAGCACGTCTTCGTTAGGGATTGTAGCAGGATGGTGTTCTCTGCCTCTTTTCCTCTCTCTATCCCTATCCGCCAGGATTAGCCAGAAAAAGGCTTTTCCCTCCTACGGTTGTTTCACACTGAGGGCTCTGAAAGGTGAATTCATCTCCTTCTTTGGGGGTCCACTTGAGCCTCCCAGGATGCAGCCAGGAACTCTGGTGGAAAGCGATGAGTTGGGGTGGGTATGAGGAGAGAGCCAAGACATAAGCCAGGAGTAAGAGACTCCCAGGGGCCATTCTAGGGCGGACACTGTGTGGGAGGGAAGGCAAATGAATGGAGAAAGCGAAGAAATGTTGGGCTGGGCAGTGTCCTCTGGGTCCCCGATGTGTCTGGGGTTGGCTCAATCAGTAGTTCTCCACCCTGATTATACATTACATTCACCTGTATAGCTCTTATGACACACTGATGCCCCCATATATTCTGGTTTGTGGTCTGAGATGGAGCCTAAGCATCAATAGTTGATAAAGCAGCCCCGGTGATTCTAAGTGTAGGCACTGCCGAGAACCACTGCACTAAAGAGTACTGTGGTTTTCTTTTTGTCACTGTGGGTTCTGAAAATCAGCCACAACTGAACCCTACTGACAGCTTGTGGGTTCTTGAGTGGAGCAGAGTGACTTTCACTTCAACAGTGAGTGAAAAGAAGGCACCTTTAAGGGTGGTCCTGCCTCCTGAAGAACTCGATACTCCTGGGTTTGCATTCTTGCCAACAGCTTAGCAGGAGAGGACTTAGGGTGAAGTCTCAGCTTTCTCATTTGTCAGCTATGTAGCCTGGTCGGTCATTTAATCTCTCTAAACCTTTTTTCAGTATCAAACAAAGGATCATTGCAATTGTCTAGCCCAATAGGTGAGCGTATGTGTGGACCCTGGAACCAGGTTGTTGGCCACTTACAAGTCATGTAACCCTTAGACACTCTGAGACTAGGTTTTTGCATCTGTGAAATGGGGATGATAAAACCCAAAGGGCTATTGTGAGGATTAAGTAGATTATCAACGTAAAACGGAATAATAACTGGAACATGGCGAGTGTGAGCCAGTCAGTCATAATTCCCCTAATTCCTGCTAGAATTGCCTAGCTTCATCTCCCTCCTTCCATGTCCCAACATGCTCGGATAAAAAGCATTTCCTTTCTCTGGGTTCCAATCTTTTATGTGCCCAAATGTTCAAATACACAATAAATATATATTTACAAACAAAACTTTATGGATAAGGAAATACTTGCTCAGCTGGCCTTGGAAGATCACATATGCTCAGAATATTGGTCTTTCTGCCTTGACAGTGAACTGGTACATGAACAGCCTGCAGGCTGAGGCATGGGCGCTGCCAGTCCTGGGGGTGTTTTAAAGGTGTCATCCTTCACTTCCCAATCCATGCTCCTTTTCATTTCTTCTTTTATGTAAGTGATATTGCAGAAGGTTTCAGCAGGGAACGAAGGCAGGAATTACCTAAAAGATAATACCAAAGAGGTTGCTCAGGTTGGGGCTTGGGAGCTCTCATGAGCTCCGCGTTATAAAGAATGAGTCCACGGGGGACAGAACGGCATGGCCATAGGATCAGTTGCATTTGTCTTCCCTGCAAACTTCCTCCAGTAACAGCAGCTGATTTTCCTCTGGGAAACCACCCCTCCCCAGCCCAGCTCTGGTGGAGGGGAGCTGAATGAATTATAGTTGGCTCACGGATGGGCATGTGAGCCAAGAGGCTCGTTTTGGTCTGGTTTGGTTTGTAGGAACCTCTTTAAAAAAAGAACTCCTCTTGTCTTGTGTTCTGAATGTTATCTCCTTTAGTTGGTCCTCATAGCAATTTTGTTGTGCATGATTATCCCCATTATATAGAATATTGAGTTGAGGTGTTTTATGCCTCTAAAGGTGACTTCTGTATGAAGGAAATAGTTATTTAGGGCTTTAAACATTAATGTGCAATAAACTAAAATTATACATTATAAGCCCTAATTCCTCCATAGGCTTTTTTTTTATTGTGATAAAAATAACACATAACATGCAATCTACTCTCTTAACCATTTTAAAGTACACAATTCAGTAATGTTAAGTAGATTGACTTTGTTGTAAAACAAATCACCAGACTTTTTCATCGTGCAAAGCTGAAACTCTGTACCCATTAAATAACTCCCCTTTCACATTCCCACCATCTAGCCCCTGGCAGCTGCCATTCTACTTCATTGCTTCTATGAATTTGACTGCTCTAGGTACCTCAGATAAGAGGAATCACACAATTTTTGTCTTTTTGTGACTGGCTTCTTTCATTTAACATAATGCCCTCCTGATTCCTCCAGGTGGTAGCATGTGTCAGGATTTCTCCCTAGGCTTGTAATCTCCCTAGGCTTATTATCCTATTTATAAGTCAGTTTACACATTCTTTTTTTTTTTTCTTTAAGATTTTTATTGGGGAATTGGAGAAGGGGAACAGCCAAGTTGTCGTCCTTCAATCTTAGTTGTGGAGGGCGCAGCTAGCTCAGCTCCAAGTCCAGTTGCCATCCAGCTGCCGAATGGCAGCTCGTGGTGGCTCAGTTCAAGGTGCTGTGTTCAATCTTAGTTACAGGGGGCGCAGCCCACCATCCCATGTGGGAGTTGAACCGGAAATCTTGTTGCTAAGAGTGCATGCTCTAACCACTGAACAATCCAGCCACCCATTGGCAGCTCAGGGCAGCTCAGCTCAAGGTGCCTTGTTCAATCTTAGCATAGCCCACCATCCCATGTGGGAGTTGAACCAGAAACCTTGTTGTTAGGAGCACGTGCTCTCACCAGCTGAGCCATCCTGCCACCTGTTGGCAGCTCAGGGGCGATTCAGCTGAGGTACAGCTCACTAGCCCATATTGGAATTGAACCGGCAACCCTGTTGCTCAGAGCGAGCTGGTGCTCTTAACCAACTGAGCCACTTTGCCGGCCCCAGTTAACAAATCTTATTATTCTCATTTTAGCAATCATTTTAAGGAGCACTTGAATTCTATTTTGCCCCATTTTTTTTTGTTTTTTAAGATTTTATTGGAGAATTGGGGGAGGGGAACAGACAAGTTGCTGTCTTTTTTTTTTTTTTTTTTTTTTTTTGGTTCTTCAGTCTAGTTGTGGAGGATGTTGCTTCACTGGCCCTTGTTGGTATCGTCATTGCGCTCTTCCTGCATGAGGCAAATCGGTCACTGGCTGTGGCTATTGGCAGCTCACGCTGGCTGCCAGCCACTCACTGTAGCCTATGGCAGCCCACTGCAGCCCACACCATCGCCTGGGCTCGCAGCCCACCTCCAGGTGGAGCTGTTGTTCACCACCTTAGCTGTAGAGGGCAGTGTCACTGGCCCTCATATGTGGGATCCGAACCGGGGCCGCTGGCATCCCAAGTCAGCCCTTAATCAATGCGCCACTTGGCCAGCCCTATTTTGCCCCATTTTAAAACCTGGTTCATTAAATACTTTCGAGTATTTCACACTGCATTGGTAAATGCCAATATATTTTATTTCCTTCTGAAATTACTTCCATTTCCTGACTTAACAGTAAAACCTTCCCAAGTACTCAAATAATTCTCAAAAATCTATGAAATTAAACTATTAAAGTGAGTATACATTTCTCTTAAATGTTCTAACACCGTACAATGTGATACCCCAGGTCTTAAATCAATTATGTAATTATACATTTTAAATTGGAAGAAAGTTGTTATTCTAAAGTCCCAAATCCCTTAAACTTTGCAAGTGTATATAGGATATCAAATTTTTACAGATTCCCTAATTCAAAAATATTAAAATACAGTTTTGATTTCCTTAAACATCTCTCTACTTAATTAACAATTTTCTCAGAATTGAACCATCAATGTCCCTTGGAAAGTAATAGCATCCAGTTAGCGGAGGTTACTAATGATTGAGATTTCTCCAGGATTTACCTGGATTCTGGTCCATGCCACTTTGGGGATAGACTAAATCTCATTTATGGCTGCTATAATGTTGACTCCACAGATCTGGTACCCGTATATTCACAGTAGATTCCAAAAGCCAGCAACTCCCAATTAGGTGTTACAGGATTACATCTTTCTTTGTTTCTCTCTCTTAAGTTTTGTATATGTCTTCTTTTCTAGGCAAGAACTTAATGAAATTCTGCATTCCTTTTATATCCATCCTATCTCTTTAATGTACATACAGCTGTTATGTATATTAATATAATATTGGATTGAATGTTGAGTATTTTGGATACCTCACTTGGTTTTGTCTGCCTTGTAGTTACATTATGTGAGGTTATTGCATTGACACAAATAGGGAAACTGAGGCACAGAAAGCTTAAATGAACTCTTCTAGGTCTTACTATGATTCAGGGACATGGCCAGGGTTGGGTCTGTGGCCAAAGATCTAGTGGTCTCTCTATGGCCACATTGCAAATCACGTTAAGTTAGGCATTCACAAGTTAGGCTAGAGAGTTTGTATAACTCCTCTTAAAATGATAACATCAGTCAATCAACAAATATTGAGCTTGTCCTATGAGCCAGGCTCTTGCCACGGTGGAGCTTATAGCCTAGAGGAAATCCATGTCGGCTGTTGGCAAAGAGTCAGGAAGGACGCTCTGGGAAGTTACAGCACAGTGACTTAACCCAGGCTGAGGGGTCAAGAGGGCTTCCCAGAGTGGACCTGAAGGAGGGTGAAAATGCACTAGGCCAAAGTGTGGGGGTCAGAGCATCCCGGGAATAGAGGTGGGGGGAAGTCTGTGGGAACTTTGTTCTGAATGACACTTTTTTACTCTTCAGGTAGTATGTTGATAGGACAATTAAGATCGTGAAAAGAAATGTTGGAAGGAAGAGTGTGGAAACCAAAGACACAGTGAGAAGCTAGTCAGATGGGGAGCCCTTGTCCCCATGCTCATCCCCCTGCCAAAGACTGGCCAGGTCCCACCTCCTTCACTCCACCTTGAGGTTGACCCTCCCAGATGTTAAAATACTAAAACCCATTTCCTGGTCCTGGTTGGCAGGTCTAGGCAGACTTCTCTACAGACGAACAGCAGAATTTCATTCCTGCCTCTCTTTTCTTTCTCCTTCCTTTCTCTTGGGCATCTCCTTTCTTGAGCTTCTGCTAAGTGCCAGGCACTAGGCTAGGGGCCGGGTTACAATGATAAACAAAACCCAAAATTGGTCTTTGTCCACCAGGAGCCCATGGCCAGACCTTGATGAGGTGATTATTCAAATCCCGCCCCCTACAAAAGGTTTCAGTGCAAAGGTTTCTGGTTTGTTTTGTTGTGTATTCTCCTAGCGAAGTTCAATAGGTATAAAACTTGTATTTCTCCCCTGCATCAAATAAGAATCTTTGACCTAAAAATACTCCTTAAGAAGTTTCTTCTTATGAAGTTCCCATGTGTTCTACCTTCCGATTTTAAGGCCTCATTCGTCAGATAGATAAACATACGCACAGGAGCATGCATGTGTATTAAAAAGGCCTCTGCATGGAAAATAAATGAGGAAGAAATGTCAAGAGAGCCTTATCAATTGGGATATCTGAGTATCTATCGAGAGAATCCCAACCACTGACTGCAAACAGATAAGGGAGGAGAGAAGCAATGATAAAATAGGAAGCCTTGTAATATTTTACTCTGTGTAAAGCCGGTGGTGAGTGTGTGTCTACAATACTTTCTGGGGTGGAATTCCTTTTTTTCCATTTACGAGCCCTCCCCACCCTAACACGTGCGTACGCACGTGTACCCAGCATTGTGTGCGGCTGCCCTTGGTCCCTGGCGAGTGCGTGGCCAGGCCTGTCGGCATGCAGCCTGCTGTCGATGTGGGCAGCATCCACGATCCTCTGAGCCCATCCATATGCATGCGTGTCTATATCCCCGCAGCGGTCGGCATCATTCATTTCCAAAACCAGCATGCATTCATTTTCATAACTTTTTGTTCCATTACAATATTAATGGGACTATCAATGGGAAAGGACAAGAGAAGCATTTTTAATGTTTATCTGACAGTTGCAAATTTCACTTGAGGTTGTTTACTGGGATCTGATTGTTGGCAGAGAGGAGCAGGAGAGGCGGCAAGATTAATGGGATCACAGGCAGAGGAGATGTACTTATGGGCCTTGTGAACACCATCTAAGAGTAATAAAAAGTCCTGCTGCACCCTTCCCCAAGTGAGACCTAAGAAGTTTAAAATGCCGAGAAATGAGGGATGGTTTTAATTAACTTCCATCTAATCCAGGTGGCCTGTTCAAAGTGAGTCATGTTGCATTTATGTCTCAGCCTATTAAAAATTAGATGGCCCTCTCCCATCCCCCACCTTTCTCCTCTCCTCTCTCTCTCTCTCTCTCTCTCTCTCTCTCTCTCTCTCTCTCTCTCTCTCTCTCTCTCTCCCTCTCTCTCCCCCTGGCCCTCCACCGCCCCCTGGCCCTGGATTGCTGTTACTCTGACTTGCCTTTTTTTTTTTTCCTCTTTCTTAAACTCCTATGCAGTCTCAAGGAGAGAGAGAACCTAATGGGGTCTTTGACCAGGAGGATGGGAGAAGGAAGGAGAAGAAGATGGATGCCAGAGGTTGCTAAGGGAAAGGAGGTGGATACTTGGCTTTGGACTGGGAAGAGGGGCTTCCTGCTTCCCCCCTGAGCTTTTCTCTCTGCTCCTTGGGGCCCGTGGCAGTGGCAGTGGGTCCCCAAATCCCCTGAGAACCTTGGGAAAATCACCTTTCATGAAAGAATTGAGATGCATAGGACTCATTCCTGAGACTTTCAGGAAGAGATCTGGCCGTGGAAAGACCCCTTCTCAGACACAGTCCCCCTGGGAACACTGGCCTCTTCCAGGGCCTGACCTGGCCTCTGCTTGGCTGAGCTCTCCTCCTTCCTAGTCCTCAGGGGGGTTGCCAGTGGAAATAGAGAATTAAATTAGAATTTTGGGTAAACAGTGCGTAGTTTTTTAGTATAAGTGTGTCCCAAATATCTCACGGGACACACTTATACTAACAAAATGATCTGAAGCTCAGATTGAACTAGTGTCCTGTATTTCTATTTGCTAAGTTTGGCGCCTCTGTCAGGGAGAGAATCCCGACCCAGTGGAGCTGGGATGGTCCCAGATTCTGCACTGCCTCCATTCAGAACTGAATTGCTACTTATTTTCCCTCTCTGACCTCAGTTTTTTCATCTATTAAACGAGGACAGTAACATTACCTTTTTCTAGGAATACATAAGGATTCTATCAAATTAAGTGTGCCAAGTACTTAGAACAGTGGTCAGCAAACTTTTTTCTGAGAAGGGCCAGATCATAAATATTTTAGGCTCTGTGGGCCAGACAGTCTCTATCACAGCTACTCCACTCTGCCAACATGGTGGGAAAGCTGCCGTAGACAGTTTGCAAACAAATGAGAGCGGCTGTGTTCCAGTAAAAATTGAGTTACAAAAACAGGTGGTGGGCTCCATTTGCCTGTGAGCTGAAGTTGGCTGAGCCTCACTTAGAACAGTGACTGGCAGATAGGAAGTGCTTCTTCAATGCTAACTATTGTTATTATACATAGTTACAAGTCTCCTGGCCAGGGATGCTTAGGAGTGTGAAGTAAGCATCACCAAAAAGTTCTCCTTGAGTCTTTTAAAACATTTTTTATTTTTCAATGACCGTTTGCATTCAATATCATTTTAAATTAGTTTTGGGTGTACAGTGGTTAGATATTTATATAATTGCAAACTGATTCCCCCTGATTAGTCTAGCACCCACCTGGCACTATACATAGTTATTACAATATTATTGACTACATTCTCTATGCTGTACTTTACCTCCCTGTTACTATTTTGCAACTACTAATGTGTACTTCCTAATCCCTTTACCTTTTGTAACACAGTCCCCCAAACTACCTCCGCTCTGACAACCATCAGTTAGTTCTCTGTATCTTTGAGCCGGTTTCTGTTTTGTCTATTTATTTTGTTCTTTAGATTCCACATATAAGCGAGATCATATGGCACCTGTTTTTCACCATCTGACTTATTTTCCTTAACATAATACCCTTTAGGTCCATCCATATTGTCGCAAATGATAAAATTTCATTCTTTTTTATGGCCAAGTAATATTCCATTGTATATGGGTACCACATCTTTATCCAATCGTCTATTGATGAGCATTTCAGTTGTTTCCATATCTTGGCTGTTGAAAATAATGCTGCAGTGAACATAGGGGTGCGTATACCTTTTTGGATTAGTGTTTTAGATTTCTTTAGATAAATATCTACAAATGGAATTGTTGGATCATAAAATAGTTCTTTTTTTTTTTTTTTAAATTGGGGAAGGGGAACAGTGTTAGGGAATGGGGGAAGGGGAACAGCCAAGTTGTTGTCCTTCAGTCTTAATTGTGGAGGGCACAACTAGCTCAGCTCCAAGTCCAGTTGAGCCGCTCAGCTCAAGGTGCTGTGTTCAATCTTAGTTGTGAGTGGGCGTAACCCACTATACCTTGTGGGAGTTGAACTGGAAACCCTGTTGCTTAGGAGCGCACACTCTCACCAGCTGAGCCATCCTGCCACCTGTTGGCAACTCAGCAGCAGCTCAACTCTGGCACAGCTCACTGGCCCATGTGGGAATTGAACCAGTGACCCTGTTGCTCAGAGCTTGCACTCTTAACCAACTGAGCCACTCGGTCAGCCCCTATTTTTTATTTTTTGAGGAAACTCCATACCGTGTGTCATAGTGGCTGCACCAATTTAAAATCCCATCAGTAGTGCACAAGGGTTCTCTTTTCTCCACACCCTTGTCAACACCTGTTTGTTGATTTATTGATGACAACCATTTTGACAGGTGTGAGTTGATATTACATTGTGGTTTTAATTTGCATTTCTCTGATGATTAGTGATGTTGAACATCTTTTCATATGTCTATTGGCCATCTGTATGTTCTCTTTGGAGCAATGTCTATTCATGTCCTCCACCCATTTTTTTTTTTTTTTTAAAGATTTTATTGGGGAATTGGCGGAGGGGAACAGCGTTGGGAAATCGGGGAAGGGGAACAGACAAGTTGCTGTCTTTTTGTTCTTCAGTTTAGTTGTGGAGGATGTTGCTTCACTGTTGGTATCGCCATTGCGCTCTTCCTGGATGAGGCAGATCAGTCGCTGGCCTCTGGATGTCGCTCACCGCGGCTATTGGCAGCTCACGCTTGGCTGCCAGCCGTTCACGCTGGCTGCGGGCCACTCACTGTAGCCTATGGCAGCCCACTGCAGCAGAGGCTGCAGCCCACACCATCACCGGGGCTCGCACAGCCCAGCTCCAGGTGGAGCTGTTGTTAGCTGTAGAGGGCAGTGTCACTGGCCCTCATGTGGGATCCGAACCGGGGCCACCGGCATCCCAAAACCAGCGCTTAACCAATGCGCCACTTGGCCGGCCCCTCCACCCATTTTTTTAATTGGGTAGTTTATTTTTTTGGTGTTAATTGCATTACCTCTTAGTTACCAGCCTATTGATGGCTGGGATGCCACAGCAGAGTACCGTTTTGGTCTAAAGCGCTCTGGAAGAAATCACCCCTTAGGCTTCACCCAGTGTGAGGGCTCTTCCTAGCATGGAGCAGCATTTAGAGAGCACTGAAGCTCTGCCAGCCCTGGGCAAACAGGTGATGACCTGTATATCATTGACTCTCACACTCACGGAGGAAAGTGTGCTATCTGCATTTTATACCCAGCTATTATAGCTACAGCTTGAGAATGTGAGTAACTAACTTATCCTGGGTCACATAGCCAGTGTCTTTATAAAAGAGACTTCAGAGAGGAATGTCAACTGTGGCTCCTGCCCAGAGTTCCTGGGCTGGGGCATAGCATGCAGAGCCAGGCAGGACCCAACCTCCTCATTGTACCAATGTGGATATTAACGCTTGCCATTTCCCAGGACAGGGCTGAGAGGCCTGGAGTAGGACAAACCCAAGATTGGCAGGAAAAGATGAGAGAGTTGGGGCCAGAGGAAGAAAATGGGCCTAGAAATGAGGTTACAAAAATTGAAGAAAAATATTCAGAAAACTCAGTTTTGCCCAGAGTTATGCTACCTCCCAGTCTGTTTCTTGAGTAGCACCTGGAGTAATTGTCTCATCACTTTCCTTCCACCCTCCAGGCACTGTCTGGAGGGCCCAGGGCCAGCAGAGGGTACTCTGCCAGGTTTTTCTCAAGTCTACACCACTGGACTCGGGCAGGTGCACCCAGGTGTTCTGCCTTCCTCTTACTCGCCCCTCCACAAATCACACTTGTCTTAAACTAAGTGCTCCATGTGAAACAGGGAGAACAAACTGAGGTTGCAGGTGTACGAACGAGCTTACCTGCCTCCCCTCCTCCCCGCCACCAGCCTTACCTCACACTCACAGTGTGGAACCTGCAGAAGGGGCCCTGGTTCCATGGAGGACGCAGGCTCCAAAGTCAGAGCCAGCTGCTAGTGTCCAAACCAGCTGTGAGCCTCCCCCTGCCTTGGGGTCTTCCCTTGTAAACAGGAGTGAACATATATAATTCTGGAGCTATTAAATGAGCAGTAGGACCTCACCCACTGAGCACAGAGCGAGAGCTGTGGGCCTGGTTCCATGCCCTTCCCTCTCTCACTTTAGATGCTGTCAGGGCAGTGACCTTGTATAAGGCATCTCCAAGCTTTCCTGACAGATGCCTGATCACACTGGGCATATCCTCCACCCAGCAACCTAGAGCAATGGGAAAAGAGGAGTCAAAACCTGGCAGGTGGTTCTCCCCTCTGTCACTAAGTAGCTGTGTGGACATAAGCTATTCACTCAGCTTGTGTTTCGGCTTCTTTATCTATCAAATGGTAATTAGAATATGTTCTCATTTTACAATAATCCTCCAGAGTCATTATGGGGGTTGCAACAAGAACAGAGCAGGATAAGTGAACAGGTTCTGGAGTCAGACCACAAGGTCACAGGCAGCTCCACCTCTAGCCACACTGTGTGCTTCAATAGCCTTTGCTGCAAAATGGTTGTAAGAACAGCACTGAATTATCAGGCCCTTGCAAGGGTGAAGGGTGCAAAGGGTTTAGACCGGTGGTTAAGAATAAACTCTCAGTATGTTAGCTCTTATCATGATTGCATTCATCCAATAGCTATTTGTTGAGCACTGACCATGTGCCAGGCTGTACAATGGTGGTGAGCAAAACCATCTTGTGTCTTGGAGAGCTCCCTGTTGTGGTGGCTCTCAGGTTGGCTATCTATTCTCCATTGCAGCCACACCAGCAGCCCCTGCTGGCCCTTATTACAGTTTCCATGCTTCCATCCTGTCCTTTTCAGCACTCTCCTATACTCTACAGCAGGAATCACTTTCCTCAAGACCCAGCCCCTTTTTGCGAAATAATCTTTTGGTGGCTAGTGGATCAAGACACCTGGAATTGAAGGCCTGTTCAGAAGTGTGAGGGACCCTCTGCCAGGAAGTTTCCTAAACATTGCATGCCCCCATCTTGGCAAACCTTCATTCCTAATATCAGCAAGAAGACCTACATCCTACTTTTCCTACAGACTGCCTACATCTGCAGTACTTCCCAGACCATCTCTTGAAAACTTCATCCCTCTAGTCTTAACCAATATCCATCTCAGACAGTGGCATGTTGGGAGCCTGTTGACTCTCTCCTTACATGTCTGTGCATTCAAAGTCATGCAACAGGCATGCAATTAGGTTGACAATCAAACTTGCAGCCTAGGTGTAAACAAATAATTTGATCAATACGTTTTTGGGGTACTTAGCTCCAAATATGCATAGGACCAAAAAAGTCTGGAGTTGGAAGGGACATTTAGGGTAGCCCTCATCTATTCTGTACACGTGACAAATGAGGACATTGAAGCCCAGGAAATTGGTCCCATAGTGCCCACAGTCCTCATCCCAGGACTTCTTCCAGCTTCTAGATCATTGTCCATGTACACCCCTCCACTCCCTACCCTCGCTCCACTCCCCCACACAAGCAGAGTGCAACATATTTGATACTCACTGATGTTTCCTTTAAAGGTTATTTTGAGTGGTCACTTGTCCTGACTCATCATTAGATGGCAATATGACTCTCCCCAGGCACCTGATCCAGGGATTTTCAGTGACTAGGCACCTATTAACCCTCTAACGATGTCTAGATGGTCTAGAAGGGCCTTTTCCAAACCCCAGAGCCTTGCCTCTCAGCTGGCAATTGGCCACAAGGTCCACTCAATATTTGATATAGGTCCACTAAGCTCTTTCAATAAGCTAAGGAAGGATGGATGTTTCCTACAAAAGAAAAATCGGCCAAACTGGGCCACTTTCTTGGATAAACTTTGGAATAAGGAATACCATTTATAATAGGAGCTTTTGCATGTGATGCTCCCTTTGTTTTCATTAGAAATTTTTTCTTATGAAATGTATCATACATATAAAAGCGTTCAAAGAATGATAATAAAATGAATACCTGTTGTACTCATCGTAAGAAATAAAATCACTATTATCTTTGAAACCCCCATGTGTGTAATGAAATTCCCAATGCCATCTGAGCACCCCCACTCTCTTAGTCCATTCTGGCTGCTATAACAAAATACCATAGACTGGGTGGCTGATAAACAACAGAAGTTTATTTCTCACTGTTCTGGAGGCTGTGAAGTCCAAGATCAAGGTTGGCAGATTCAGTGTCATGTGACATGTCATTTCCTGGTTCTCTGTATCCTTGCATGGCAGAAGAACTAGGTAGGGATCTCCCTGGGGTCCCTTTCATAAGAACACAAACCCCCTTCAGTAGGACTCTACCCTCAAGATATAATCACCTCCCATATGCCCCGCCTCCTAATACCATCATCTTGGGAGTTAGGATTTCAACATATGATTTTGGGTAGAGATGCAAACATGCAGTCCACAGCACCCACCCTGTGTTAATCATTCCTTGCCTTTATTTACAATTTTACCACATATGTATGTACCCCTGATGTAGTTGTGCATGTCTATGAACTTTATATAAAGAGAACAATAGTCAATGTATTCTTCTGTAATTTGCTGTTTTCACTCAACATTAAGCGTTTGAATTTTATCCATGTAGATGTGTGTGGCTATTGTTTGTCTGGTTTCACAGTTGTGTGGTTTCCCATTGTATGATTATACCAACATGTATGTATCCATGTTGCTATCAATAGACATTTGGATTGTTTCTAGCTTTTGTTATTATGATCCATGGAAGATTCTTATTACGTGCATCTCTGCAGTAATGTGCAGGTTTCTTTAAGAGTGGAATGTTGAGTGGAATGTTGAGGGGCAGAGTGTGCATGTGTTCAGCTTTCGTAGTTATCACTGAATGGCTTTTCCAAAGTGGTTGCACCAATTTACATACCTGCTAACATCAATCTCCTCGTAGCACTCAACGTTGTCAGACTGAAGTTTTTGCCAATTTAGTGGGTGTGAAATGGTGTCTCATTATGGTCATAATTTTCATTTTGCTGATTACATGTGACTTAAATTTTTTTCTCTTATGCTTATGGACTCTTTCTTGTTTCCTTTAGTGTCTATTTCCTTTTCTTATTCTTTGCCCAATTGTTTCTTGGGTTGATTTTTCCTATTGATTCATATGCCTTCTTTATGTATTCTAGATATTAATCCTCTATTAGTTACCTGTGTTACAAATACTTTCTAGTTAGTTGCTTGTCTTTTCTTTCTCATGATGGTATCTTTTGGTGAACAAAAGATTCTGATTGTCATGTAGGCAAACACAACAACCATTTCCTTTATAGCTTACACTCCAGTGTCCTAAGAAATCCCTACATTGACATTCGGGGGAATGTGGATATTCTCTTATTTCCTCTACTTTCTTCATTCAAGATACCACCTTCTTGTGGGAAGCCATCTTCCGAGGCCCCTGACAGTGGGTTCTCACCTATCTCAAGCTGAACATACCTCCTTCAGAGCTCTTCTCAGTCTCTATTGGAGTGATCAGCTACTTGCATTCACCCTACTGGGCCATGACCAGAGACTTTATATCACTGAGTTGCAACTGCAAGTCTTGCCATGCCAGGCACACTAATCTCTCTTTTCTATGGCGTCTTCATTCTTTGCCTTCTTACAACCTCTTTTTTCTTTGACTCTGCAACAATGGGTTCTCAACCATACCTTCACATCTTGCCAGGCTCTCCCCAGCCTTTCTGATTTAATCATTCTGGTGGGGCCCTGGCATTAACATTTTTTAGAAGCTCTTCAGATAATCTTGTGTGCCGCCAGGGTTTGCGAACCATTGCTCTGTAGTTTTGTGAAAAAGGCAGGCTCCAGCATCTCTTTGAAGCAGACCCACTTCTCACCCTTTTCTGGCCTCGTATCTCAGCCCCAGTCCCAAATAACAATCCAGAAGGGAACACTGGAATACTGCAGGTGTTAAAAGTCCCCAAAAGGTGGCCTGCCACGTGCCCATCCAGCCTCTACCTATCAAGGCCACCATATTTGTGGTTTCAGTTATCACTGATGGGAAATGGATGACTGGGAGGGTATGAGGCGATTTGGAAGTCAGGAGAGGATAGAAGTACCATCTGCGAGAAAGGCAGAGGGATAGAGGGAGAAGCAAAAGAAACACATTTTTGAAAGCACCAAAGTTTTGACAGGAATCTGCCTCCTTTCCCCCGCCCTTTCCCATCTGTTTTGGAGAAATGTAAATGTGCCCATGTTCCCAGGTGACTGGCCGGCGGGTAGCCTCTTTGGAATTCTATGAACTGGCCATCTGTCGTCCTGTAATAAATGATAGCTATAAAAGAAAGTGATTATGGCGCCGATAGGGGGAGAGGCATTTGTTTATATTCTTATAATATGTATCAGATTGAATAGAAATTATCACTTAAAATTGACAAATGGAGAGAGGGTTCCTTGGAGAGGGAGTCAGGGACATAGCAGCAGTGATGGGACCATGGGCAACTTTATTTGACCAAGTGTCAGGGACCTGCTCACCCCAGGGGTTCCCAGAATTCATGAATCCTCTAAGGATGAGGACCCCTTTTCCAACCTGCTCTGGAGGTCTTGGGTGTGCATTTGGTGAATATGGGTTGGCTGGTGCATATTAGGGTCACCTTCCCCCTCCTGCTAGTGAAAGAGGAGGGGTGTCTCTTTGAGATAAACACCAAACTAGATTTGACTCCTCTGTGCCTGTGGGGGCTACTGGTGACTCCAGTGTATGCCCCCAACAAATGACTACCCTCCTATCTGCTTTTCGCCCTTCCATCTAAGCTTTTCCAGCCTCTGGCGTGAATTTCCCAGCTGGGTCCCCATCTTGCTGATGTTGCCTTGCTCTCCTCTTCCTTGGCCCCCAGCTTGTCTTGTTTCCTGGCTTTCCAGAGCAGCTTGTTTCCTTAGAGCTTCCTGGGGGGGGGCTTCTTCCCTAACACGTCACCCCACATTTCTGGTGTAGCACAGTTACTTCCTCCTCCAGCCCAGCCCAAGGGGAGTCCTGGCCTCGCCTCTTCCAGAGAGAACCAAAGGCTTGATTGAGTAGCTGCTGTGACCTCACCTCCTCCTGCTCTCACACCTTGGTCAAAACCTCTAGCCTCCTCAGCTCTAAAACAGGGTATTCTTTCCCAGTCCCAGAATAATAAAATTTGATGTTTATAGATTACCAACCATTTTTTTTTCATACCCTATAGGTTAGGCAAGGAAGGTTTTATAACTCGCCCCTCTCCCTGCCATCTTCCAATTGGGAGAATTGAGTTACATGGCCAGGGTCACGTGTTAGGGAGGGCAGGGCCATTCCTTGCAATAGCCTTTTACTCCTGATCAATACCTGTAAGGCAATCAGAAAGCTTATTTTAGTTTTCAAATCCTCTTCATCCCCCCTTTCTATGATAATCTAACTGTATTTATATATTTACATAAACATAAAATACACATATATATTTACATAAACATAAAAATACATTTATATATTAAGCATATATGTGTATCTACTAAATATATTTACATATGTAATGCTTACCTCCAGTCTTAGTCAGTGTTACTCCAATCATTTTGATTCTCGTTCCTTTTTAGTAGATTCCTTAGCAGGGGTTCATGGGGATTTCTGGTACGTTCAGAAATTTGTCTGCAGCCTTTATACCTGACTATCAGTTTGTAGGCAAATAACATCCTTTACTCTTACTTTCCTGGAATGGCTTTAATATATTGATCTATTTAATTTTAATTTTAATTTTTTTTCACTAAGTATTGCTGTTGAAAAGTTTGATGACAATTTAATTTTCTGTCCCTTATATGTGACTTGGTCTTTGGGGGTGGGAGGGGTGGCGGCATTTGACTATAGTCCTTTACCCTTGCTCTTATTTAAGGGAGATGTGAGTTCCTGGACTGTTAGGAAAGGAATATGGGCCAGACAGCTTTCCTAGCTTTCTGCTCCAGAACTTACTCTTCTATTGTTTTGTTGAAGGGATATAAACATGACCTCTTTCTTTCTGAGATCTCTGCTTCCCTCCCCCACTTTCATCTTTATGACAATGGAAATGTTCTATGTACTGTCCAATACAGTAGCCATATGGTGGAAGAGGCCACTAGCCACATGTGGCCATAAAGAATTTGGAATGTGACTAATGCAACCAAAGAACTAAATAATACAATTTAATTTTCATTAGCTTAAATGTCAAAAGCTGTATGTGGTTAGTAGCTTCCATAGTGGACGGTGCATAATTCTACATCTTCTCTCTCCTCATCCTCCTTAGTTTGAAGTCACCCACCAGGAGACCCTCCTGTGTGGGGGGTTCTGATCTGAGTGGGAGCACTCGTTTGTTGGTTTCAGCCGTTATCGGGTCTAGGCCACTCCAGTGTGCCCTCACCTGCAGTTCAGGGCCTGCTGAGAGCTCTTGCAGCCTTGCTGTTGTTTCCACATTGGCCCGTTGTGCCGGCAGGCCAGCACCTGCTGGTGGTGGGAGAGTCTCTAGTTGTTGCAGCCGTCAGAAGCGACTTGGCCTCGTCTCTGCTTCCTCTGGCCCAGCTGCTGATGCCACGCAGGCATTACTGCTGTTGGGTGCTTGTGCCCACCCACTCATATTGGGGGTTCATGGGATTTCTCCTCACCAATTTTGTTGTAAATGTTGCCTATAGATTCTTTGTATTTCCGTCCTCGTTCCTTTGTCTACTTCCTGGGAGAGTTTAGGGAGAGTCAAACCTACAGACACAGGTGCCATCTTTCTGTTTTTATTTTGAAGACCTTGCTTATGTGTGTATCTCAGAAGCATACCCATTGTATGAATTTTCTGGTGCTTACCTCCCAGCAAGAAAAGCCACATGTAGGGAAGTACTTGTATGTGGGAAGCACTTAGAAAAAATATATTTTAAATGAATGAAGGCTCTTAACAACATCAGATCAACTCTAGACACTTGGGCAGATTCTAATAGTATAGCAGAAATTCTGGGACCTGAGTAAAACTGGCAGAAATAGACCTCTTGTGTGATGATAATTTAGAGGCCAGGACTGGGTAGCATCTGTGACTCTGAAGCAAGGCAAGAGGGCTGACTCTAGCTGGCTATGCTGCCTCTGGGCCTCCTGCCTGCAGATCAACAAGCAGGAAAGCAATGTTCTCCCAGAAAGCTGATTAAGGGACCCCCAGCAAAGGGAGGGAGGCAGTGAATTTAGAATTTAGCACTGGAGGAAAGCAAAAGATATGACTTAGACTGAAATCTTTATTATGTGCAAGGCACAGCCAGTATATTGTGAACTGAATAAATGAATGACTAGGTGAATGAAAGGAAGACTTGAGGAGGCAAACCTTGATGTGCTGGATGTGGCTCTAGCCACCTGGTGCTGTAGTTCTCAGGTTGCCTTTCTGTGTAGACATAGCCTTACAGGGGCTCTTCTGGGTATTGACTACCTCCCCACCCCGAAACCTCTGCTTCTGAGGAGGTGTGTTCTGTAACTTCATCCTGAGCCTACTTGGTTTTGCTCCCTCCTTGGTGCTCTCTGCAGAGATTATACCATCGCTGTTTCACCCTTGTATGAGAGGCTCTTTTATACCAAAGGCCCCAGGTTCTAGGAGCTGGGGGTCCCCCTCTTCCCTTAGCTCTGGGGATTCCACCCAGCTCCTGGGCAAAGGTCCCACTAGAGAATCAGATACTTATTCTGCATTTGCAAGCACCCTTGCTGCAATGTCAGCTAAGAAATTCACTTATGAGAAAGTGTGCTCATGTAGCAGAGAACTGCAGAACGCACGTGGAAGCCACAGCCCCGCAAAGTCTCTATATGGACTCATGGGGGGCCCAGAACTTCCCTGACCTCGTGTCTGGGGGCCTTTCTGCTGCCTCCGCCCAGCATTTGCCTTCCCTTGCCCCTCGGCTTCAGGCCCCAGCTTGTCACTAGCAAACCTCAGTGTTACCTTCTTTCCAATCTGCTGTCCTTCCTTCAAACTCCCTGCCACACACAGGCAGAAAAGGATGAGCTTGCTGGAAGAGTCAGTCCATTTTAAACAGATTTCCTGAGAGCCCCACACAATGAGTCCTCTGACATCTCCTCATGGTCTGTCCCGTGGTTTCTTAGCTGGGCATCTTGCCAACCTCAATACCATAACGATTTTGTTAGTAAAGAATTACCTAACGACACCTAACCCTTACTGAGCACTTATTTGAGGCTGGTTCTAAGCACTTTACGTATGTCACCTCATTGAATACTCATATCTCCATAAGATGGTAACTATTAATACTATTGTTTTCCATAATAGGAAACTGAGGCATAAGGATTTGAGGAATTTTCTGAAATGGCAGAGCCAAGATTTGGAACCAGACAGGATGGCTCTAGGGACAGAGCCCTTCCCCTGCAGGCAATGCCATACCTCAGGGAAGCAGGGAGGCAGCCCCGTTCCATGAAGGGTGGCAGGTGCCACCACAAGATCAAAGAGAACCCACTGAGGATGTTTGATCAGTGACAATCCTACTGCCACCCCCACTGGGCCCCTTTGCCCTCAGCGGGTCAGCTTGAACCTGCTTTATTTCATGTTCCCAGGACCCGCCTCTTCAACCCCCACCTCCACAATCTCCTAGTCACAGCCTGTGGCCCAGGTGGAGAAGCTTGGCCTTTGCAATCAGAGAGGCTAAGTTCAAAGCCATTTTTGAGACCTCAGTGAGTTCCCCAGGCTCCGAGGATCACCGCCCCTCCTTATCTGGTGCTCAGCCTTGTTCATTCCTGGTTCCCTATCCTGTGCCCTCCTGTCCTTCCCTGTCCCATTTCTAGTATTCTGTTTTCCCCTCTTTTTCAGCTCTCCCTCTCTGTTTTGCTCAAACAACATCCCTTAATTTTTTTTTTACGTAAAAGAAACAATGTTTCAGCGATGACTTAGTTTTTATGTACCCTCCCTGTCCCTCTCCCTTCCCCACGTTCCTCCTCCCTCCTGCTCTCCGCTCATTGCCCCCATGGATGCTGCCTCCCCAGCCCCCCACCTGGCACCCAGCCACTCCCTGAGCTCAGCACAGGGAGCAGGCCCAGAGCCCGCCAAGCCAGGGCCATAAACATAATGGAGCTGGCACGTCCCCCTCCCCAGGGCTCCCACAGTAGTCACTCACTGCCACGAACAGGCCTGAGTCCCCAGCTCCCTTTACGGTGCTTGGGAGCAGAGAGCCCAGAGCGAAGGGGACTTTGATTTTCCTCTAGGGAGCTTTGCCTTCCACATTCTTGCTGCAACCCCTCCTGCCCTGTTCCAGACCGACTGGCAGCTTGAGCAAGTTTTTGGCCCAAATGGATCTCTCTCCATCACACGGCAAACACTAATCAATGAACAAGAATAATCAATAGTACCAATGAAGAGTTTATGAGGCCAGTCTGCAGAGTGGAGATGCATTTTGGGAATGGAGGGCTGCCTATTCTGCAATGGGTGGAGCCCCGGGGGAGGGGTGTGTGTGTCCCTTTTCTTCCCCCTGCACCTCCTTCAACTCCGAGGCTGTGATTTCTGGGTAAAAGTAACCTGCTAGGATACCAAACAGATTTATGCAGCTTAATTAATCCTAAAAGCAACCCCGCATCAGGTGAGGAAGTGCTCAAGTTCAAACAGCAGTGAAAGCCACACTCGTACCCCAAGGCTCCTCTGATTTATGCAGACATCTGCTTGTTTCAACAGGACCAGGGAGGACAGCAGAGGCCACAACCACACACAGACGGTGCCAAGGCCCAGTTCTTCCACACAATGCTGTGTGACCTGGTGTGGCAGATACGATTGCCTGGCTCCCAAAGCCATTTCCAAGCCCCCTCTCTCTCCTGCCTCTCTCTATACAGGATAGAAAGCCACATACCCAGTTTCTCAATGTCTTTTGCAGCTAGAGATGGCCATGTAACTCAGGCTCCATCAGTACAGGCGAAGAGAAGTTTGTAGGAAGCTCCAGGGAAGGTTTGTTGTCCTGAATAAAAAGGGAGGGCTTTTCTGCCTAATTTCTTCCTTCCTGCTTTGCATGGTGGTATGAGGATATAATGTTGGGAGCTGAGGCAGCCGTTTTGTAGGCATGAGGTGGCAAGTTTAAGAACCAAAGTCAACATATTAAACGATAGCAAGAGCCTGAGTCATAGAGCGCAGTCCCCAAACCCAACTCCCACCTCCAGACTTCTTATTACCGGAGAAAAAATGAACTTCTATGTGCTTACATTGTTACCAGAGGTAGAATATTGTCCCACACCCCCAAGATGTTCATGCCTTAATCCTGAGACTCTGTGAATATGTTAGGTTATATGGCAACAGGGAATAAAGGTAGCAGATGGAATCAAGGTTGCTAATCAGATGACTTTAAAATAGAGAGATTATCCTGGATTAACTGGGTGGATGCAGTGCAGCTGTATTAGTCAGGGTTCTTCAGAGAAACAGAACCATGTAGGATATATTTAAGGAATTGGCTCGTGGGATTGTGGGGGCTGGCAAGTTTGGATTGTATAGAGCAGGCCAGCAGCCTGGAACTTCAGGGAATAGATATTGCAGTCTTGAGTCTGAAATCTGCAGGCTGGAGACTTAGGCAGGGTTCCATGTTGCAGCCTTGAGGCAGAATTGCTACTTTAGGAAACCTTAGTCTTTGTTCTTAAACTCTTCAACTGATTGGATGAGGCCCACCCACATTATTGCGAGTAATCTGCTTTATTCAGAGCCTACTGATTTAAATGTTAATCATATCTCAAAAGTACATTTACAGCAACATCTACACTGGTGTTTGACCCCAAACTGGGCATCATAGCCTGGCCAAGCTGACACATCAAATTAACCATCACTTTAATCATAAGTTTCCTTAAATTTCAGGTGAGAGCAGCTTCATTGCTGGCTTTGAAAGTGAAAGGGGGTCTTGAGCCCTTCCAAAGGATGTGCCAAGAAATGAGGGCAGCCTCTAGAAGCTGAAAAACGCAATAAAATGGGTTCTTCTGTAGGACCCCTAGAAAGCAACATGGCCTTGCTGACACCATGATTTTAGCCTGATAAAACCCATTTGGGACTTCTGACCTCCAGAACTGTAAAATGATAACTATGAGTTGTTTTAAGCCACTAAGCTCATGGCAGTTTGTTATAGCAGTAATAGGAAATGAACACAGCCACAGTTAGTTCAGGCGTTTTTCATGTACTTGCGGCCAAAAGCACACCTAACTTTCGCTTGAGAAGGTCACTTTACTACTCTGGACATTTGCTCCTCTCTGGCAATGGTGGGGGTGGAGGAAGAGCTGCAAACCTGAGCACTCCAGGCCTGTTCGAGTCCTGCCCATCTTGGGTTCTAAGCCTACGCCACTTACAAGTGGTCCATCACTCCCCTGAGAAGTTCTTCCTCTGAAAGATTGTACACCTGCCACTCCAGGATGTTGGCCCTGTTTGCTGACCGCTGCCTTTGGGTCTCCCCAGCCACATGCTAAGCTCTTCAAGGAAAGGGGCCATGTCTTTTCCTTACATCTTCCCATCATGCCCACTGCATGAATCAGCTTTTCTAGCATTCTCCTGTTACCAGCTGTGTGGCCTTGGGCAAGTGACATAACTTCTCTGAGCCTCAGGTTATTTGTTCATCTTTTTGCTCCTTTTTGGTGACTAAATTGTAAGCTTGGTTGAATTTCTCAGCACCTGGCCTAGTGCCTTGATCATGCGTGTCTAGTAAGAATGCTTTTAGATGCAAGTAACAGAAAGAACAACTATCAGTGTTTTAGATAAATAAAGGGTTATTTCCCCCCAAAACAAGGAGTGTGGGATAGATAGATAACTCTGGGGTGGTTCAGTGGCTTAACAATGTCAAGACCAGCATCTCTGCATGTCTCTTGGCTTTTCCCTTATGTTCAAAAAACAGCTCCCACAGCTCCAAACAAGAAAAAGAACAGTGTCACCAGCAATATCTGTCCCTTGAATCTTGCCTCCCCTTAAATCTTATTGACCACAATAGTGTCACATGACCATTCTTAGCTACAGAACAGGTTAGGAATCTAAGTATTTCCCTTTTCAGCCTTTGAGGTGGAAGCAGGCTAGGAATGAGGGGGCTGTGGATGGGCATTCTATTAGCCAGCCACCAATATCTGTAGCACCATCCATGAATGAATGAATGAATGAATCTAAGAGAGGGTTCCTACCTGGACAAGTCTGGAAAAGAAAGGAACACAGGGATCTGGTTTTCAGAGCCCTGTGAGGTCACTGCGTTCTGGCCTGATGAGAACTTGTTCCCAACTTTCCCTCAAGCCTGTCTCTTCTCCTTCCTTTCCCCGGCCCCCTTGCAGGCTCCCCGCAATTGTAGAACCCCAGTACAGTTCTTCACGGCTAAGAGAGACAGGCAGGAGTCTGTCCCTTTTGCTGGTCCCTGCCCCCATCCTGTCCATACAAGATTGATAATGAAACCAATACTTTTCACCAGCGTAATTTTCATATTTAATGAGCGTGACTCAAAAACTATTACATTAATTAGTCAAATCCCACAAACCGTTAATGGTGCACGCGGTAATTAATATCGTATTCAATTAAAAAATGACCTGTTTGGGGGGCCTCTCCCAGGTTGGGGGCGTGGGGGGCTGGAGGGTGTTTGCAGACATGCTGGCGGAAGCCCTGTGGTTGTGGCTGCTCTTTCTTTCCCAGCGCTTCATGGAGGGAGGAGGTGCCAGGAGAGCACGGGCCTCCCTGCCTGGGCCTGGCCAGCAGCTTGGTCCCCCGTGTTTGGCTGCTCTCCCCATCGGCCCCTTCCCCCCTGCCAAACCGACAGCCTACTTGCTGTGATTTATGGGAGGGCCTGGCACAAGGCTCACAGACTGGAAAATTTCCAGTTTACACAAGAATTCCCTGAAAAATGAGCTTAGTTAATTTATTTCTTTCATTAACGAGTTTGAACTGTGAGATAATCTTTCTGAGCGCCCCCCCCCCCCCCCGTGCCCACCCAGCATTGTTCACACATCCCGACAAGCTGTACCCTCACCTCCGCTCCTGCCTAGCCAGGGCCCCTCAGTGCGTCTCTGCCCATAGGCCCATCCTCTGGGGCTGGGGCCTGTGGCCAACTGGGAAATTCCCTTGTTGCTCACCCTGTTAATGACCAGGATTGAAGCTCGGGGCTAAAGGAACTAGAACTTTGGCTTCTTGTTGGCTCAATGCACTGGGTGCCAGCAGCCACCAGGAGGTTAAGTCAAAGCGCTCCTCAGCCAGGAGCTTCAGACCTAAGTGTCGAGATAGGACCTATCTGTAGGACACAGCTGGAGGGCAAGGCCTAAGACCAAGCCCACCCCTCAGCTGTGTGGGCTGGAACAAGAGGGTAGCGAGCCCCCAAACTGCAGCTGTCCCATTTCTCTTCCCACAGGACACCCCAGTCCCCACCCCAAGCTTTGATCCTCTGTGCCATATCCATCAAGACTGGGGTGAGCTTGTTCGTGGCCTGACCCACCTCCCAAAAGTTGACCCAGGAAAGAGGCTCACATAGATGCTGGAAGCCACTGAGGGCCACGTGGACAAGGAATTCTGAGGGTGCAGAATGTGCTCTGCAAAGGGGCACAGGGTTGGCTCCAGAATTCCTTATCTCCTGGGGTGGAGCACAGGCAGAGGAGAGTGACAGTGGGGCAGGGTGGGGGCCCTGTTGCCTGGGTGTAAGGGCAAATCTTAGGAGATTGTGGTTGAAACACAATTTGAAACCAGAAAGTGTAGAGGATGAAGCCAAAGAGGGAGCATGGTGTCTGAGTGGAGTCCCTGAGCTTTGAAGCAGGGCCACGTGCTTGGAATCCTGACTCTTACCATTTTCTGGCTGTGCAACTATGGGCAAGTTACTTAACTTCTCTGGTCTCAGTGTCTTGGTTTTAGGATGGGGGTAAAATTGTTTTTTCATAGGACAGTTAAGAATTAGATAGCTTGTGTAATGGAACCTCTCTAACACGTAGTAGGAATTCAATTGGTGGAAATAATTCTTATTGTATTAGTAGCAGCATTATTAGACCAATTGACTGTGCTTTGGAAACACCCAGCCTAAAGGTTCATGTTGCAGACGCAGGAGGCATCTGCCTCTGCCATTTACTTGTGGGATTGCAGGTAAACCATGTAACCTGGCTGTGCCTTGGTTTCCTTATGTGCAAAATAGAGGTTATAAAAACCACTTTAGGGCAGGCCAGTATTGGTTAGGAGTTGTCTTGGGAGTGCCAGCTCTGAGCAGCAGGGCCCCGGTTCGGAGCAGCAGGGCCCGGGCTCAGTATTGGTTAGGAGTTGGCTTCCTGGGAGCGCCAGCTCTGAGCAGCAGGGCCCGGGCCCACATGAGGGCCACTGACGCTGCGCCCTCTACAGCTAAGATGGTGAACAACAGCTCAACCTGGAGCTGGGCTGCTGTGAGTCGCAGGCGACAGCGTAGGCTGCAGTGGGGCTGGCAGGCAGCTGGCGTGAGGTTTCATGAGCTGCCATCAGCCGCCGTGAGCCGCTGTGAGTGGCTGTCCAGTGGCCCGCAACAGATCTGCTTCACCTCAGAAGAGCACAATGATAATGCCAACATGGGCCAGTGAAGCGACGTCCTCCACAACTAGACTGAAGAACAAAAAGACAGCAACTTGTCTGTTCCCCTTCCCTGATTCCCTGACACTGTTCCCCTCCCCCAACTCCCCAATAAAATCTTTATAAAAATAAAAAACCACTTCATAAGAGTCATGCAGATTAAGTGGAACAATGCCTGTTAAGGGTTTAGCACAGGTTGAGCACTTAGATAGACTTTCTGAGCGGGCAGGTCTGAGGAGGAGCCTGAGATACCCACCTGCCAGGTGGTTCTCATGC
This sequence comes from Aselliscus stoliczkanus, assembly GCA_033961575.1. Taxonomy (NCBI): domain Eukaryota; kingdom Metazoa; phylum Chordata; class Mammalia; order Chiroptera; family Hipposideridae; genus Aselliscus; species Aselliscus stoliczkanus. Next base: position 139,185,828 of record CM066732.1, on the reverse strand, counting down.
TGCTGGCCCATGGACCACACTTTGAGGAGCAAGGACTTATTTGACCTACAGACCTGATGTGGACATGAAAGTTTACAAAGGTCTTGCTTCTTGCGCCAGTTGACTAAGACTAAATGACAGAACTAGGATTCAAACTAAGGCATTAGGACTCTGGAGGATCCTGAAAATACCTTTTGGGATCTGAAAGTGTCGATGAGTAAAAACTTGGTAGTGGCGCTCCAAGTGTCCCTGAGGTGCTAACCGCGCTCTGCCTTTGTTTCAGCTGCATGTGGCACCGTGGGGCCAGGCTTCAGAGAACTCCCCCAGACCAGCCCCCATGGATGCATGTGTGAAGCCTGGAAACAGTGACCTAATGTGTAACTGGTGCTGCACACTTTAAATGCATTATCTCACTATCTGCTTATTCTCGCTTTGCCTCAATTCCCAACTACAAAATGGGTATAGTAACATTTCTTATGTCCTAGGATTATATGAGGATAAAATGAGTTATTTCAAGCAAAGCACTTAGAACAGGGCTCTGTGAGGGACAGTGTGGCACAGAGAATAAGCCCTTGGCCTCTGGATCTAGAGGGCCTAGTTCAGATGCTGGCTCTGCCATTTATCAGCTGTGTGGCCTCTGGCAATTGAAGTTAGAAGTTAGTTACTCTGTGCCCTAGTTCCCCATCTGCAAAAAGGGAGGTATTACGATTATAGCCATTGTGAGGATTAAATCTTCTAGAATAGTTCTTGTTTCATAGTAAATGCTATTTAAGTCTTATTATTATCATTCATCTTCATAAGAAACCAGTGAGATAGTTACTGTTATCTTACCGTGCTACTGATGTGGAAACTGAGGCATGGTAACAAGTTCGTCACCCAAAGTCACACAAGAAATGGCAGATCTGGAGTGTGACAGCAGGCATTCTGACTCTAATCTCTCCCAACCCCATCCCATAGCTGTTGTTAGCTCTTTAAACAATTGGAAGCACAAGCTAGTACTATTTGGGGAAAAGAGGGCAATTCTCCCTCCTTTTCTATGCAGAGAGGTGGCTCCAGTAAGCGGGAGTGAGTCTCCAGGGCAGTATGTCAGATGCACTCACAACAGGAGGGGGCCTCTGGTGTAGGACCAGTTGGCAATAGTAGTGGTGGGAAGTCCTGGTGAGGGAAGGGTGCTGGGAGTTGTGGGGGTCTGGGGGGTACCCATTACCCATGGCAGCTTCTGTAAAGGTAGATTCTGCCCAAGGCAGCAATATAAGTGTCTGTGCCCTTGTGGCACCCTCCCATCAGCCACAAGGGGCAATGGTGGTGAGGGCGAGTACTCTCAATGGTACTCGCCCTCACCACCTGGGGCTGCACCAAGCAGGGGAGCAGAAAGGTGCGGCTGTCTGCTGGCTTCAGGGCTTGTTAGTGAGACCAGAGGACATATCCATGGGGAACTCCCAGAACTCACCAGGATGGGCTTTGGCCAATAATGGGTGGAAGGAGAGCCAGAGAAGTACTGCTTGTTGCTGTTAATGCTACTGCATTTTGTCCCCCAGGGACAGGAGGGAGTGGGTCTCTGAACACCCCACTTAGGCTGTGAATTCCTGGAGGAAAAGAACCATATTTTATTCATTTCTGTGCTCCCCACAGGAAGTACCACACTGTCTTAAGATTAATGTGACTCCTCTGTTAATTGAATGAATTAATCTAAACCAGTGTATGAAAGTGTTATGGACTGAATGTTTGTATCCCCCAAAATTCACGTTGAAGCCCTAACTCCAGTGTGATGTTGTTTGGTGGTGGGCCTTTGGGAGGTAATTAAATTTAGATGAGATCATGAGGGTGGAGCCCCCATGATGGAATTAGTGTTCTACAGCAGCCCAGCTCCAGGTGGAGCTGTTGTTCACCACCTTAGCTGTAGAGGGCAGTGTCACTGGCCCTCATATGTGGTATCTGAACCGGGGCTGCTGGTGTCCCAAGCCAGCTCGTAACCAATGCATCACTCGGCGGGCCCGAGTTAAGAATTTTTTTAAATGAGTTGGAAGCTTGAATAATGTAGGTTCATTGTGAATTTGACAGCTATGACTACAGCTTGACACATACTGCCAAATGAACCAAATACTATGAGTGGTGTCCCTATTTTGTGATTTTGTTTTCTGAAATAGTGTGCAATTTCTAACTAGAACAAAGTCCAGATTTCACGTTGATTTACAGGAGTTGATTGCTGAAAAACTTGGTGACAGGAAAACTTTGCAAAAAGTTGCTTTGTGTTTATATGTGAAAACATGTTAGGTCTAGACTCGGATCCCTCAAAGCAGGTTTTTCATGTACATGAGTATCCAGTGGAATGTTTGAAATTACTGTGCGACAGGAGATGACCTTTGTGGCGCAGGATTATCCTCTGTGTTTCTGGATGCCAGGCTTCCGGGACACACCGACTAAATGCCTGTGAGGAAACCCAGTCATTGGATGAGCCAACCCCTCCCCCACACACTGAGAGGCATTATCAGCACTGTATTCCTAACCCTGGCAGGACTCATTTAACACTAATTATCTTGAATTCGGGCCTATATTGCCAGGCTTCCCTTGTCTCTACCTCTCCAGGGACTGGCTCTCATCTCCCCTCCCTCCATACCCTTCCTTAGCTCTGCATTCCTTGAGCCTGGTCCATGTCAGCACCATCCTTATGAATGAATCTTCTGAAGCCAGGTGCCAGCGCTGAATTCCTGGGTACAACTACAGTTCTCCAGAGAGAGCAACCATCCTCTCAGCTTGGTGCCGAAAGAGAGAGGAGGCCTATCCACAATCCCAAAGCTCTTCACCGGGCAGCCCAGCCCCATGCTTAAGCTCAAGTCTCAGGCCACACTGCTGCTCTCCAGCCAGCTCTGGAATCTGCAAGCTGCATGGGTCCTGCCATCCTCAAAGAACGCTAATACATTCTCTCAAAGAATGAACTTCCCAAGCAGCCTTCCCATTTTCCTACTAATAAAAGCAAAATGTGGAGCTGGGAAAGAAATGTGACCCTTGGCAAAACAAATCTCAAACAAATAAAAATGCTAATGAGCTGTGCAACCCTGAGCAAGTCACTTAACCTCTCTCTGAGTCTTGATTTCCATCCTCAAGTTATGTAAGGATTAATAGTTTATATGAAAGAGCGCTGTAAACTCTAAGAAGTTATATTAATATGATAAATTGCTCTCACCGTTTGTCATTTGAGCCAGTCCAATGATCCATTTAAATATGCCAATGAGTAAAAAGGAAGAGTGTGGGAACCCTGGCTTTCCAAGACGTAGAATACCCACACTCTTCATATGCATCATCTAGACCAGGAGTTGACAAACTATGGCCTGTGGGAACACCTGGCCCACAGCCTGCTTTAGTAAATAAAGTTTTATTGGAACAGAGCCATGCTCATTTGGTGACATATTGTCTCAGCTGTTTTTGTACTACAATGGTGGAGGTGTGAGCGGTTGTGACAGGGAGCAGATGGCTTGCAAGACTTCAAATAGTTATTATCTGGTCCTTTACAGAAAAAGTTTGCCAACCCCTGGCCTATACAGTCAACAGAAGGGCCTGTCTGTTTGTTTGTTTGTTTTGAGGGCAGTGTCAGTGGCCCCTCATATGTGGGATCCGAACCGGGGCCGCTGGCTTCCCAAGCCAGCACTTAACCACCGCGCCACTCTGCCGGCCCATAGAAGGGCCTGTCTGAAGGGCACAGCCATGTCCCTACCCACCCCTTCCATGGGTCCTGTTAGTGATGGAGAAAAATCTTTAACATGGAAGGCAAGGCCCCAATGCCCTGGCTTCTTCAGCCTACTCATCCAACCTCCTCTTTCTGCTCCAAACTGCATGCTGTAGAAAACAAGCCTCTCTTGCAGTTCCCTTTGCTCAGTGCTGTTTCTGACCCCATGCTTTTGCTAAGGACGCAGGCTGGCTTGGAATGCTTCTGGCAGGTTGGGATCTGAATTCTTTTCCCAGTTCACATTTGGACCTCTTAGCCTCATCCCTGGAGGCCCCTTCCCTCTGTCCTTCAAACAGGGATTCTGTGTGCTGGTCTCAGCCTGGGAAGGCTCTGAAGGAGCGAGCATCACTTAGGAACATGGCTCTGGGAATCTGTAAAACCCCAGCTCCATGCCTGTGGCCCAGGAAGTAGCAACAAATAGCTGCTAATGATTATTTCTTACCCTCTGTGGGCTCTGCCAAGGCCCAGAACACTCCAACTTTCATGGGGCCATGAGAATATAAGGGGAGGGAGACTCATCTACCTGCTACATCCTTCCTCCCCTCTCTGGGAGATGACAGGGATTTTTCTAAAGCAGGCAAGGCTATTATTTCAAGTGCTCTGTAATGATTTCTTAGTTACACAGGCGCTTAATGGAATTTTCTGAGAAACAGTCTGAGTCCACAGTCATTCTAGACCTCCTACTGACTCGCGTGCAATTGCTGCTAACAGACAAAGAGGTAATTACTGTGTAACCTGCCTTCTGGTTTCAAAGCAAACAATCACACGTGCTGTGCTCTTGAGGACCAGAAGTGTTACTGTTCTGCTCAGTTGTGCCCAAGTCTCTGCCCTGCTCGAAAAGACACGATGATTCACTCAGTTATAGGACCACTGACTCTCGCTGGGAAGGGATGTTGAGGTCCTACAGTAAGCAGAGCAATGGCCCCTGAAGACATCTACGTCCAAATCCCCTGGAACTGGGGATATGTTACGTGACTTGGCAAAAGGGAATTAAAGTTGCAGATGAAATGAAGGCTGCCAGTCAGCTGATTTAAAACAAGGAGATTGTCCTGGGTTATCTGGATGAACCCAATATGATCACAAGCGTCCTTAAATGTGGAAAACGGAGACAGAAAAGGAAGTCAGAATGATGTGATGTTAGAAGGACTCAACCCACTGCTGCTGGCTGTGAAGATGTGGAAAGGGCAACACACTCCAAGGAATGTGGGTGGCCTCTATGAGTGGAAAAAGGCAAGGGAACAGATTCCCCTCCCGCCTCCAGAAAGGAACACCACCCTGCTGACACCTGGATCTGAGTCCAGTGAAATTCAGGTTGGGTTTCTAACCTACAGAGCTATAAAACATGACCTCTGTGTTGTTTGAAAGCACTAAGTTTGTGGTCATTGTTACAGTAGCCACAGAGAACTAACGCAGGTCTCTGCCTTCTCCAGCTTCTCACCTGATATGGAAACCTTTGCAGCAAGCCTGCTCCAGGACTTGTGAGGAGGAGCTCACTCCTTTGGGCATGGCCTATCTGATATGTCGGCTGTCACTGCTGGGAAAAGCTTTCTCTGTGGGCTCAAAATCTCATCTCCCATACTTTCTGTTTCTCCTTGGGAAACACCTTCTCTTGTTCTTCAGTCCTCTGGGCTGACAAAGCATTCCATTCCTGCCCCCACCTATGGCCACGGCAACTGGTTCAGGATGGCACATAACTCAAGTCAGGAAAACCGGAACCAATGAGACCCAATTTTTAAACTGGTAAGAGACAACTGTCGGGAAAGAGGCATTCTTCTCATGGGAGACCCAGGGATCTGAATTCTGAACCAGTATCCCAGCTTATTGTATTACATTTTCCACTGGTCACACTTTGAGAACCACTGCACAGGCATTGTTTATCTGGAATCTCAATCTGAACCCCACAAACGAGAACTCAAATACCAATCCTGGAGGTGACTTTTTTTTTTACCGAAACTCCATGGAATTTTTATTTGTTTTTTCATAATGATAGCAAGCATTGCTAATCTTGTATACAAACTACCTACATGAGTAAAAAGTACTGATTCTTCCCTTTAAGTAAAAAAAAAAAAAATATATGCAGGGCTGGCTGAGTGGCGCAGTGGATGCCAAGTGGCCCCGGTTCAGATCCCACATATGAGGGCCAGTGACACTGCTCTTTAAAAAAAAAAAAAAAAATGCCGATTTCTATATCAAAGCCACAGCCCAGCCATCTCTGTACTTCTCAGCACTTGTGACATAACCATTAATTTGGGGTCGACAATGGCCGCCTTGACCCATACCTGCAGCCAGGCAGTGTCTGACGGGTCTTGGAGGTGACTTTTAACACAGAATCTTGTGAAGGCAAGAAAAGGATAATTTGAGGACACTTGAATGTACATGAAAATAAACTGTGGGTAGTTTTGTTAAAATGGAAAATATGTAGTTAATTAAAAATATTATGGAGTCACCCCAACTTTTTTCAATTTACTTTCTCAGTTGAGGTCTTGTCAACTTGCTAAATAGTCAGTCAGATGCTCTCTTTGTCTCTCTAAGATATGGAGAACAAAGAGGGGGGCCCAGTCCAAGGAACCCTCCATTGCTCTCCTTAATTCCCCAGCCTAAGAATAATTGAAGGTGTCATTATTCTCATGGATGATCAGGGCCAAGGGACTCTAGGGACATGCACCCTATCCTCACTGGGAAGTGAGGACTGGATGTGAGCATAGGCCTGTGGAGTTTCCCAGGGTCCTATGCCTTTTGAAGTGGGCCTTCTTCTCTCTGTGGGTCTAGGCCCAATCCAGGCTGCCCATTCTCTCTCTTATTCTGGAGGACAAATGGGAAGTTGTCACCAGAGGTTTGAGCAGCATTTGTGGCTTAGGAGCACCCTATGATCTCCTAGGACCTGTAGCTGGGAGTTACCAAGGCTGCCCAGGACCCCACACAGTTGGGCCTCAGAAATATTTGTTAAATCAATGAATGGATGAGAGCAGAGAGAAAGAGAGAATGAAAAGGGGAGAAGGGAAGAGTGCGGGGAAGACTGAGAAATATGTCTTTCTCATTGTCTCCTTTCTTACCTTTGGGAACAAGGGTGTGAGATTTAGAGAAACTTTTATGTCATTGATTTCACACAATAACCATTGCAAATATCCACTTAAAATACAAAAGTACCATAGTAATGGTTCTTCCAACTTCCACTTGGCTAGAATAAATAGCTACTTTAACAAACTTCCTGCCAAAATTACGTTTCGTGCACAATAACTAAAAGGTGGAAACAGCTCAAATGTCCATCAAAGAATGGTTGGTAAACAAAATGTGGAATATCCATATAGTGGAATATTATTTAGCCATAAAAAAGAATGAATACAAGGTACAACGTGGATGAGCCTCAAAATGCTAAGTGAAGGAAGCCAAAAGCAAAATGTTAACTGTTTTATAATTCCATTTATATGCCATATCCAGAATAGGCAAATCCATACAGATAGAAAGCAGATTAGTGGTTGCCAGGGGAGAAAGGTGGGAGCAATGACATGTGACTTCTTAGTGGGTGTGTAGTCTCCTTGGGGAGTAATAAAAATGTTTGGCACTAGACAGAGGGGATGGTTGCTCATATACTAAAAGCAACTGAATTGTATACTTTTCAAATGGACAGTTTTATGGTATGTGAATTTCACCTCAAATTTTTTTTTTTTTTAAGATTTTATTGGGGAACTGGGGGAGGGGAACAGACAAGTTGCTGTCCTTTTGTTCCTCAGTCTAGCTGTGGAGGACGTCGCTTCACTGGCCCATGTTGGTATTATCATTGTGCTCTTCCCGGGTGAGGCAGTTGCTTGCCCGCCACTGGATGGCTGCTCATGGTGGCTCACGGCAACTCAGCTCCAGGTCAAGCTGTTGTTCACCATCTTAGCTATATGGGGTGTAGCATCACTGGCCCTCATTTTGGGATCTGAACCTGGGCCCTGCTGCTCAGAGCTGCCATCCCAAGCCAACTCCTAACCAATATGCCACTCAGCTGGCCCTCACCTTAGTTTTTTAAAAAGATCACATTGCATGATATATGAATCTTGTCACAGAGCCAGGTAGCAGCCTCTCTGCACCCCAAACTCCATTTGTGAGGACTATTACATTCTCAAGGGCTTACTTTACAATTTGGGGATAACCTCATCTGCACCCTCACTTAACTTTCCCTTTGACTTCTCACCTGGCCACAGGTATTACTAGAATTTTGCCTCCTGGGCTTTCGATCATTAGGGCTTTCTATCTCAGTCTCTCTAATTCCCTCTTCCCTGGTGCCCATTCCTGCCTTTTCAGTGGCCAAGCCTCAGCGGCCCCCTTCCCTTCCCCTGGAGCCAGTCTCCATCCAGTGCAGTTGAGTATGAAGCCAGAAGGCTCAGGGGTTAACAACATATCCTGCTAGGGTTTGGGTGACATCTGTAGCCAGGAGTGGTTAGAATCATATTTGGGTTTTTTGTTGTTGTTGTTTTTTAGAGGGCAGTGTCACTGGCCCTCATATGTGGGATCCGAACCCAGGCTGCTAGCGTCCCAAGCCAGCTCTCAACCACTGTGCCACTCAGCCGGCCCGAATCATATTTATTTTTTTATTTCTTCCTATGGCTCTGTCATCCAGTACATCTGGTACAGGGATCATTTCTGGCTCTAAGGACTCATAACTATTCTCAGAGTGCCTGCAGCCCCTGCCTCTGCAGCTCCCATCACGGGGTCTCTCACGCACAGCCTCTGCCTTTGTCTCTGGACTCGGTGGATTCCTCAGGTCGTGGTTCTGACTCCTCCGTTTGCCTTCTGCAGTAGGGCAGATGTGAGCGAGATGAGCAGGCTGGTGCGGGCTCCTGAGCATGCGCACAAGCTCCTCTGGGGAGCCTTCCCACAGCAGCTGCGCACCAGGCGTTGGCGGACCTGGCTGCCTCAGGTAGCAGAATGTGGTCCCAAGGGCTCTACTTTACTCCAAGAGATGCAGCAGCTGTCTCTGCATGTCAAACACAAGCTTGTCTGATGACAAACCACATAGTTTTCCAACACTGTGCCTCTACTTATGAGTTGAATTGCGTGCCCTAAAAAAGATACGTTGAGGTCCTAAACCCCACACCTGAGAATGTGGCTTTTTGTTTTGTTTTGTTTTTGCAGATGTAATCAAGTTAAGATGAGGTCATTAGGGTGGCCCCTAACTCCGATATGACTGGTGTCCTTATAAAAGAGGGACATTTGGACACAGATGCAGAGAGCCGGCCATGAGAAGAGGGAGACAGAATTTGGATTTAGTTTGACACAGTCAAGGAATGCCTGGGGCTACCGGAAGCTGAGAGAAGCAAGGAAGGATCCTCCCCTAGGGCGTTGTGGCAGAAAGGCCAGCCCACATCTTGATTGCAGACTTCTGGCCTCCAAAACTGTGAGGGAAGACATTTCTGCTGTCTTAAGCCACCTAGTTTGTGGTACTTTGTCACAGCAGCCCTAGCACCCTAAAACACTCTTCCACACTACATCTCATAAGAAGAGAGGTCGTAGACGGGTTTTGAAAATGGAAACGAACCCCGCACATGGGGGGAGTGTGCTTCACAGAATAGTTGAGGATCAGGAAGTTTACCTGTGAAAGAGAAAGAGGTTTGGAAAGTGTTAAGCACAGATCACATATAGTATTATGAAATAAGTATTCCATTATTGTGAAAGCAGAGCCACTTTTGATCACGGGCCTCTCTTTTCCTTGCCCATACACTTGATAACTCCTTAACCATTTGCATTCCTCTTTCTGTCAGTTCCCATCTCCCCTCGTCCCCTTTAATGCCTCCCAAAACAAGAAGAAGCAATCATCCCTGACAGCCCAGTTAGGGATAGCGCTGGCCTAACCCAGCCCCCAGGCATGCCGCATACAGTTAGCTTTCCCCTCAGCGGCTGGGAACCCCTGTCTCCCTTCAGGCTGTGCATGTGCACTCATGTGTGCCCCTGGAACATAGGGAGAGAATCCAGTGATATTTCACACAAATGAGAAATGTTATTCTGCAGATTAAAGCCTCACCGAGCCTGGTTTTGTCTTTATTTATGCTTTTCCATTTCCCTCTGCGCTGACATGGGTGCTCATGCTGGGGAGCACCGAAGGACGTAATTGGTGTGGTGAAGGATTGTTGAGCGGCCTAGATGCTCCCTCACAGGGCTACCCCCCTTCTCTCTCCCATCTGTCACCATCTAATGTGACAAAGTTTTTATCGGGCATTGAGGCACAGGAGATTAAAAGTAAATACTGCAATCAGGAGGCAGCTGGGGAGAAAATGCAACGCATTTCACAGTAAGCTGCACAGCTCATCAGGGTAGCCTTGTGGCTCCGCGAGGAAGGGGTGACGGGGGATGGAGAGCTGCAGGTTGGGGTGTTGGGAGGGGGATGCTGGTGGGGGCAGGAGGGGGGAGGGGGGGACACAGGCCCAGGCAGCCACACTTTCACACTTTTGTCAGTAACAATAAAATGATAACAGTCTGTATATCGAGTGCCTACTATGTGCCAGGCGTTTTGATCAGGGGGTTTTGTTACTTTTTTCAATTTAATCCTCACTATGATCATGTAAGATTAGAATAGGCTCCTCCTTTAAAAGAACCTACAGCCAGAGAGGTTAAGAGATTGCCTAAGGTCACACAGCTGATGAGGGGCCCAGGAGTCCTTCTGTCCTCCCATCCCTTACTGCCCTCTTCTTCAGGGAATAAGTATTGGAGTTTGGTGCCGGCCGAGTGGCGCATTGGTTAAGCGCTGGTTTTGGGATGCCAGCGGCCCCGGTTCGGATCCCACATGAGGGCCAGTGACACTGCCCTCTACAGCTAACAACAGCTCCACCTGGAGCTGGGCTGTGCGAGCCCCGGTGATGGTGTGGGCTGCAGCCCCTGCTGCGGTGGGCTGCCATAGGCTACAGTGAGTGGCCCGCAGCCAGAGTGAGCGGCTGGCAGCCAAGAGTGAGCTGCCAATAGCCGCGGTGAGCGACATCCAGAGGCCGGCGACGGATCTGCCTCATCCGGGAAGAGCGCAATGACGATACCAACAGTGAAGCAACATCCTCCGCAACTAGACTGAGGAGCAAAAAGACAGCAACTTGTCTGTTCCCCTTCCCCGATTCCCCAACGCTGTTCCCCTCCGCCAATTCCCCAATAAAATCTTTAAAAAAAAAAAAAGAAGTATTGGAGTTTGGGTTTGCAAGATGAATTGTCACGAGGGAAATTTGGTTTTGTTGCATCTTCATTACCATGTTGCACTGAACAATAAGCTTCCATCATTAATTTAATCATGTATATGTTTTCATTTAGAATGTAAGCTCTATGTTCTGTTCTGTTTTAATTTTTTAAATTTGGTATCTCTAGTACTTAGAACATTGTCTGGTATAATGTAGGTGCTCAATAAATATTTGTTGAATGGTTGAATGAATGAACAAATATTAGTATAGTCCAATATGGTAGAAGAATGTTGGCTACTAAAGTGTGGTCCCAAGGCTAGCAGCATTGGCATCGCCTGGGAGCGTGTTAGGAAGGCAGGCTCTCAGGCCCCACCCCAGACCTCCAGATTCAGAAACTGCATCCCAACAAACGTGCTGAAGTTTGAGAGACATTGCGTGTATATATAAGACCCTTTGTGTGGAAGGCCCAGGCTTTCCTGCTTTGTCATCATGGGTGAAGGACGTGCACGTCACACCTACTCCTGGGATAGTGCTTTCTGCCCGGCACCATAAATCCCATCGTTAACTCACCACCATTAGATGGGATTTTGGGGTGGTCCAAATCAGCCATGGACTAGCACTCGCAAATCCTTTCTCCCTTTGTCTCCCTGCCCCTCTGTCCTCCCTACTGGTCCCAGCCATGTAGTCCTTGCCGAAAGTGAATCCTTGAAATCCTCAGATGGGACACTATCCTTAGCCACAGCTCTCTCTCACTCGAGGAGTTGATCTCCTGTCATGGGGACGAACAAAGAGGGTGAAGAAGAAAAAGAACTCCATTCTACCAAACGTTGAGCCATTAATAAGCCTTTGCTTGTTGTGGTCCATTGGAAAATAGAGCCATATTCCTTTATTTCCATTTTACAGCTAGAGAAATTGAGACCCAGGAGGGAGGAGAAGCCCCAAGGAGGCCAGTGACACCAACATTGAGAAGTATTGGGTCCTTGATAGGAAGATGCGGCACTGGGCCAGGTAATGCCTACACGCTATGAAAACAATTTCCTTTATTGATCCTGTGTATTGTTCTTCTCCTGCTGCTTCAGTCTCATCGGCTAACACTACCAGTCTCTAGCTGCCAGCCTTCAGGTGAGCTGGGATTTAGAGTCATAAACATCAAAGCAGCTACTCGGTAGCAGCCATTATCACATTACCACAAATAACATTATCAGGTACTGTCAATTTAAATGTGTTTTTCTCATTTCCAAAATCAGAGTGCAACTTATAATAGATAAGTACATTTGACAGATTGCTTTATTAAAAAAAATTTTTTGGGGCCGGCCAAGTGGTGCGATGGTTAAGCGCTGGCTTGGGAGGCCAGCGGCCCTGGTTTGGGTCCCACATGTGAGGGCCAGTGATGCTGCCCTCAAAAAAAAAAAAAAAGTTGAATAAATATACAGAGGGTGCCAAAAAAAAAATTTTTTTTATTGAATTGATGGTGTGCGTTACAATTGATGGCATCTTAGAATTGAGAGAATATGGTATTAAGACTCTAATAGAGTGGGACACCGCGCAGGTACATTTTGATAGATGATAAGGAGTTTAGGAATTGTGGAAATGAGGATAAATGAATAATCATTGAATGATCATAATTAGTACTACTTATGGAGTGTTTATTTTATGTCAATTAGACATTTTTCTAATTCTTCAATGATCCCACAGGAAGATGATGTGACTTTAATCATTTTAAACATATGTACTCATGTATTGTGGTCTCCATCCTGTGGTCTTTTTCTTCAATAACTTCATTGACAGATAATTCAAATGCCATAAAATTCACCCTTTTACAGAGTATAATTCAATGAATTTTAGTATATTCACAGAGTCTTTTTTCCTGAATTTCTTGAGGATCTGATCTTATATCTCTTGTATCTGCCTACTTTTACTCATAATGGATTACTTCCTCATATGTAATTTCGGATTGTGAGCTCCTCTTCAGTGAAGCTTTTTGTGTGGAAATCCTACATGGATTGGATAGAGGATGTGCCCCTCCAGAGGGGGACCTGACCCATAGGGTCCAGTGAGAGAACTGGTGACTTCCCTGGCTGGGCGTCAGCGTCCTCCCCATGGAGTGGGGCAGCCTGCTACGTGTGGTTATTGAAGGACCATAAAGCCCTGTGCAGATGTACAGAGAATATGTTTGTATTGTTGTGGCAGGACCAACACCACCCTCACAGTAGGGTACAATCTCCCCAAGGGTTTATCTTCCTTTATTCACTACCACTCCCCTTGTGTCTACATCAGAGCCAGCCATGGTGGGTGCTCAGTAACTAGCTGTTAGAGGAATTAGTCATCCATCCCCTGGGGATTAGGACATGGACATCTTTGGGGTACTATTATTCAGCCTACCACAGAAGGAATCTTATAATCTTTTTAACTCTCTTAACATTATAGAAAAAGAAACAGAGATCCAAACCTGTCTCCTTGCATTCAGCCTCATGCTCTTTCTAGCCTACCTCCCACCCCCACTTGCTTAAGTGCTCAAGGTAGACTAGAAAATGAGTAACTAAGGTTCACCTGAGGAGCCATCCTGAAAAAGGTAAGATGTGAGTGGAACCTGGAAGGAGAGGCAGGGCAATGCTTGGTGGCAGCAGAGTTCTAGCAAGAGGAGCAGTTGGGAAATGTCAACTCACTCAGTTTTTTTTGTTTTTGTTTTTGTTTTTGAGGGCAGTGTCACTGGTCCTCATATGTGGGACCCGAACCGGGGCCGCTGGCCTCCCAAGCCAGTGCTTAACCATCGTGCCACTCGGCCGGTCCTCTCAGTTTTTAATAGTCTAGATCTGGATACCTAAGCCAAGGATGGAAGGAGTGGTGATTCTGTCATTTATTGAGTGCTTGTGTTGTGCTGAGCTCAGCTACAAGAGGAAAAAGACCCACCACTCACCTAGAGAAGAGACCCGTGGAAGGGGCTCATCATGTGATGGAAAAGAGGCACCAGCTTTGGAATAGGACAGGCCTGAGTTTGAATCCATTTCTTCTACTTACTGACTATATGACTCTGGGAAAATTTTGTCTTCATTCATAAAATAGTAGCTGCTATTAATTCTCTCCATTCCATGGTGAGCATCAAAAAAATCTGCTTTAATTTTTCCCTAGTCCTGGAACCAGGACCTTATTGTGTGACTGAAACTGACAGGCTACCTGAATCTCAGTTCACTTACCTGTGTTAATGTTAGGGATAATATTGCTCATCTTGGACACTAAAGGAATGCTTGCTAAGCACTTTTATGCTTAGCTCTGAACACTTTTGCAAGAGTCCAGGAAGACGCTATAAGTAGCCAGAGGCCAGTGGGCCCTGGGGTCATCCCAGGCCCTCGCTGGCTGCCTCAAGTGTAAAAAGAGAATCCACTGTGTGTAATCCATTTGGGTCTCTGGCACACGGGTAAGAAAGTTTTGCCTTGGGAGGTTGTCAGGAGGACTAAATGACAGGATCCATAGCAGTGCTTCTCTACTCCTCCACTATTGACATTTTGTCAGATAAATCTTTGTTGTGGGTATTGTCCTGTGCTTTGTAGCATGTAGCAGTAGCTCTGGCCTCTACCCACTAGATGCCAGTAGCAACGCCCAGTTGTGACAACCAAAAACCGTTTCCAGACATTGCCATGTGTCCTTCAGGGGACAATATTACCCTGGTTGAGATCTATGGGAAAGCACTCTGTTAGCCTAAGTGTGTAAGATATCATTCTTGTAATGAATTATTATTATTATATTGCCAAATGCTGACAATATGTTACCTCTGAGGCAGCTTATGTCCATTTTAATCAGAGCCCTACAGAGATAATCTGAGATCAAGTTTAAATGGGGATTTTGAGAAGCCTTAGCAAACAGGTGAGGAAAGTGCTTTGGAGCAGCCAGACAGTACTTTGTGCACTATAAGCAGTACCAGTCTCACTGCTGCAGGCTGGGGGGGTGGGGTGGGGGGTGGGGAGGCAAAAGACCCGGCTGTGATCTCAGCGGCTTCACCACCTGCTGGGTGACCCCAGGCAGGTCCCTCTCTTTTTTGAGCCTCTGCTTCCTCACTCGATGGACTCTGAGGTCCTTCAGTATGTCTGTCAGCAATGACCATCCAAACAGCCACGGAAGGGGATCCTGAGCTCAGGACCATGCAGCCTGTCAGCTACTCTCTAGGGCTGTGCCAGGAGCTGGGAAGATGGCCCACCTCTCTGTGGCAGCTGGCAACTGGCAGGATTTTGAGCCAGGGCAGTGGGTCCACCTAAATAAAAAGTCACCAAAGCTAATTAAAGGTCAATCATGGCCCCATACACCATGGGCAGAAGACATGGCCTTGCCAGGTTTGGTGATTTTTAAAAATGCTACTTAAAAACGGCAAAAAAAAAAAAGGAACTGTTTCTGCTTTCTCAGGAGAAAACTATAATTCAAACGAGTAAAAAACAAATCTATTGCTTTCTTCCTTTAGCTAAGACTTGTGACAGAGGGAAAGGGGAAAGACAGAAAGGCCCAGATATCTACCACGTTTTCTGTTGCTCTAGGATGGGTCCTGTAGTGAATGGTCTTTGCAGAGCAGGCCAGTGAGCTTTGGAGGGTCAGGTGAACTCAGAGCGGAGGACGCCACAGGGCCAAACACAGGGCCTAGGCTGTGGTGCACAACAAGGCGAGGAAGTTGTGTCCGGGAGAAGGTGGGTGACAGACAGATTGGAGAGGAGCACAGCAGAGTGTTGTAAGGTCGCAGGTTGCTGACGAGACCACATAAAACTCCTCCAAACTTTCAATAATGTGCGCCACACACCCAAATGCCTTGTAATGGCTTGTGTCTGTTCCTTGCAAGAGTGTGTATAAGGAGATGGAGTTGTATGGAACAAGGACAGCCCGAATGTATTAGATTCCTAGGGCTGCTGGAAATCCGAAATCAAGATATCAGCAGGGCCATGCACTTTCTGAAGGCTCTAGGGAAGAATCTTTTCTTGCTCCTTCCTGGAGGAGGTGGTCTAAGTTGAGAAGCTGAGCCCACCAGCGAGGGCGTGGAGGCTGCAGCCAGCGCTACCTACCCTGCTCCACTGCACACCCGAGCCTGGCACTGAGCCACTGCTGTTCTGACTCCTGAACTTGACTCCATGGTCTTGTTCACCTGAAATAAACTTCTTAGAGAAAGGGACTGGGGCTGTCTTGTGCACCACTGAAGACAAGGCTGCTGGCACAGCTCACGCCCTCTGTACTGACCTCTCCTCTGCACGTACATCCTCTCTACGCTTCACCCCTCCCTCTGCATTCACCCCTCTGCTCTGCACCTTTTTTGCACTAATCCTGCAGGTATTCACTGCAAGTACCCTTGACTCTGAACTTGATTGGCTGGCAAAGTCTGCTTGATCTGCACAAGGGTTAGGGTGGAAGTAGCAAGAAGCTAATGTCCCTAGGAGCCACCTTCATCCCTCACTGATGGCCAGTGGGAGCCGAGGGTAAATACCCCAGCTCCTCTGCCTCCACAGGGGCAGGGCAACTCTGAGGCTGGCTGTACACACCCTCGCCAGGTCCCAGCGCGACTACACCCCGCTGCCCACAGTGGTGACTCCCTCATTCACCTCCTGCGTTGCCTTCCTTTCCTTCCCAGCTTCATTCTCCCACTCCCCTCCAGGGGCTTCCTGGGACCATGTCCTAATAAATCACCTCACTCACCTCCTAATATTGCAGGTTCTGCTACAGGAAGAATCAAGCTTAGGACCATGACTGAGTGCCCAGAATCGTGCCTGGCTCATAGCCAAAAGAGGACTTTTTTTCTTTTTCCCCTTGAGAATTTGTTTTTATTGTAGGGAATGGGTCAGAAAATGTCACTGTGGGTGATTATACCCCACCAGGGTACTACTGTCCATTCTAATCTTCCTGGGATAGCTTTTGGAGCTGCTGCCCTTGGCTAGCAGCCTCTTCAGGTCCCCTGCTGAGTGGCTCCCCTTTGAAAAAAGGGACTTTTTGAAGGAATGAATGGATTCATGCATCTGCTCCCCCTGGCACAAAGAGGCAGCACGATGAACTTGGGTTGAAAGGCGAATCCTTGATCTATGCACGCACTCAGAGCCTCTGCCACAGTCAACACCCAGTCCCTCCCCCTGGTCAAAGGGAGCCAATTGCAGAACCCAGGTCCCCATGGCCCACCTTTGAGCTGAGCCCAGCAGTAGGAGCTGGCACGGGAGCAGCAGAGGTTGGTGTTCTTCTCAGTGGCTTGCGGGCCTTACCCTGTGTCCCATGTCCACAGGGGCTCCATCATCTTAGAGGGGCTCCCAAAATATGGGCAGCCCTAGCAGCATGACCCCCCAACCCCTGTTGCCTCTGTGTTAGCGAACTAGGACTAATCAACTGAGTGTGTGTGTATTTGTGTGCCTGGGTGTATGTGTGTGTGTGTGTGTACCTCTGTTTTTTTGCTTCCATGTGTATTTGTGTGTGCACAGTGGCTGCTGTCATTATGCCGCTAATGGAAATACTGCCACGGATCGCAACTCTCAATTAGCTCCCGGGGTGATCGCTGTGACAGCCAGTTACCAAACAGCAAGGCCTAAAGGAATGAATTAATTTGTAGTACACGGCAGTTAGAGTCACCATGTTAGCAACAGATCTGACAGCCAGAGACTCTGATTAAAGGAGCTGTGCATCAGCGGGGACCTGTGAGGTGAGTCTCCCCTGTGGGCCTGACCTGGGACGGGGATCAGAGGAACATTGGGGACCTTTGCTGAACTCAGAACCATGCAGCCTGTCAAGCACTTTCTAGGGCTGCACCACCCGCCCCAGGGGAGGAGGGCCCTGGCTGGCACACAGCCACGCCAGCGGTCTAGGGTGCCAGGAGCTGGGAGAGAGCAGTGAGGCCTTGGTCTCTCTCTGCAAACAGGACCTGCTGTTGGCTCATTCTAACTCAAGTGGAGCCAAGACTCCTCAAGGATGCGGTCTTCCCAGGTCAGCTAGGGAAACCCTAGGACACCATGGAAGGACAGGAGGCCCTGCTCCCTTCACACATTGGTCAGGATTCTTTCTTTTTCATATTCAGTTGAGGTGAAATTCATATGACACACAACTGACCATTTTAAGGTGTGCACGCTAGTAGCGTGGAGTGCATTCCCAGTGTTGTGCCATCACCACCTCTCTCCAGTTTCAAAACTTTTCATCACTCCAGAAGAACATCCCGAACCCTTTATGTAATCATTTCCCATTCTTACCCCCCAGCCCAGTCCCCATCCATGGCCACCCAGAGCCCACCACCCACAGGGTAGGTAGTTCCTGGGAAAGGGAGGTTATTGGCTGGTCAAATACCCAAAAGCAGTCCCTTGAACTGCCCCGTGATGGCAAAGGGCAGAAAGGAGGAGCCATCAAGGAAATGACTGTTTGTCTCCTAGGAAGCCCCATCCTTCTACAGGCTTCTTGTCCAGAGTAAACCAACATGTCAGAGGCTCTGGGGCTGGGCCATGGCTAGGGAAGACACGGAGATGGAGATGTCCCCATACCAGGACACAGGGAGACCCAGTGGAGAGCAGCACGATGCAGTAGAGGACGGTGAGAGAGCAAGAGCCTTGAACAACCTATCTGGGGCTCATTCTTTCTTGGGGTGCAGCTGATGGCTGGAGATCCTCTGTGCTACCTACCCTTCCTGTGCCTCAGTTTGTTTATCTGAAAATGGGGCAAATAGAAACTACTCTCTCCTGACCTTGCTTGGAGCTCCGCAAACCAACAAGATCAAAGCAAACATTGTGCCATAAAGGCCTTGCCTCACCTTCCCTCCTCATCAGCCCTTAAAGTCAGAGAGGAACAGAGAGTACAGGAGACAAGGTAAGATTCCGGCAGACAATACACTCCCTCTAGTCCTCTGCACCCTTCCCCTCTTCAGCACTTTTCTCTCAACTCTCCATCCCATAGAACTGCCCTAAACCTCTATCTCCCCAAACTTTTACCTCCAAATCCTTCCAACCCTCCACTATCCCTACCATGCCTCCAATTTTGGCAAAGGGTTTTAACACCTCCAGAACTAAAGGAAATCTGCAGAGGGCTATGGGCAGCACCACACACACATACCCTGCACACTTATCTTCATTATGTGTGATGCGCTCTGTCATTTTCTATTCTATTCCCTTTGTGTGGGTCAGCCACCCCCTGAATTGATTTCATGGTCCACTCATGGGTTGTGACCCCCACCCCAAAACCCCACATCTCTTCCTTACCCTTTTTACTCCCCCCTCCACCCCCAACAACTGTGTCTTAGTCTGCTGGGGCTGGTAGGTATAGCAAAACACCCTGCACTGGGGACCTTAAACAGCAAACATGGCTTTCTCACAGTTCTGGAGGCTGGAAGTCCAAGATCAAGGTGCCAGCAGACTCAGCACCTGGTGCGAACCCTCTTCCTGGTTTGCAAATGGCTACCTTGCTGTATCCTCATGTGATGGAGAGAGAGCTCTGATCTCTTCCTCTTCTTCTAAGGGCATTAATCCCATCATGGGGGCTGCGCCCTCATGACCACATCTAAAACTAATTTCCTCCCAAAGGTCCCACCTCCAAACATCATCGCACTAGGGATTAGAGCATCAACCTATGAGTTTGGGGTGGGGGGACACAAACACTCAGTCCACAGCACAAATCTACCTGCTCCTACAGCCTCAAAGAGCTCCTCAAGGCAGGTGTCTTATCTATGTCCATCTCCACCTCTTTCCCTAGTTCCAGACGTACAAAAATGTGTGTTGCCCTATGAATGGAACACTCATTACCTGCCACCTACTTTTGCAAAAATCTCTCCAGCTCCAGGCTCCGCTCCTTCTAATCCAACCTAAATATGCAACCAGAGTCACCTTCCCAAAGTTCAGCTCTTTGTCACTTTCCTGCTCAACACCTCTCAGTGGCATCCCTTTTCCCCTTGAACAAAAATGGATGCTCCTTACTGTGGCCTTTAAGATCCCTTGTAATCTGACCATAATTATCTTTTCAGTCTTATTGTTTCACTACTGACTGGCTACAACTTTGACATATTTGAAACCACAAACAACTTGACTATTTACCTCTGTGAATTTGTTTTTTTTTTTTTTTAGCTGAGCCATCCTGCCACCTGTGAGCAGCTCAACGGCAACTCAGCTCGGGCTGGCATCGAACCGCCGTTGCTCAGAGCTCAGCTTGCACTCTTGAGCGAGCTCTTAACCAACTGAGCCACTCGGCCAGCATAAATTTGCTCATTTTTTTCTTCTGCCTGCAATATCTTCCCAAACTTTAAAAAAATTAGTATTTTCTCTCATTATAAAATATATGGAAATTATAATAAATGGACAACAAACTCTATGGGGTCTATTAATCCAAAGCATGATAATAGCCAGAAAATGTCCCCATATCCACAGATAACATTATTTTAGACTTAAATTTTATGAGGAGTTTGATTTTACCAATTTTGGCTTATGAGTTATGTCTTCATATTCCAGAACCATTTTTTAATCCTAAATACTTTAGTGTTATTTCCTAAGAACAAAGACATTCTCTTACAAAACCTTAGTAAAATTATCAAAATCAGATCACATAGTAATTATCAAATCATTTGACATTGATATGATAACCATTCTCTAACCCACAGTTCATATTCAAATTTCATCGATGGTCCCTTTAGTATTTTTTTTTTTTTTTTTTTGAGGGCAGTGTCACTGGCCCTCACATGTGGGACCGAACCAGGGCCGCTGGCTTCTCAAGCCAGCGCTTAACCACCACGCCACTCGGCCAGCCCACCTTTAGTATTTTTGATAGCTGTTTTTTCCTCCTCGATCCAGCACCCAATCAGGATTACACAGTTCATTCAATTGTCATGTTCCTTTGCATCTCCTTTCATCTGGGATACTTCTTTAACCTTCTCTTGTACTTCTTGATCTTCACATTACTTTTTTTTTTTTTGAGGGCAGTGTCACTGGCCCTCATATGTGGGACCCAAACCGGGGCCGCTGGCTTCCCAAGCCAGCGCTTAACCACCGTGCCACTCGGCCGGCCCTTCACATTACTTTTTAAGAAAGCAGGCCAGTTATTTTGTAGTGCATTCATCAATTTGGGTTTGTCTAATGTTTTTTCATGATTAGATTCAGTTGATGCATTTGGACCTGTATTTCACAGAAGTGATGTTGTATTCTTCTCAGTGCATCATATCAGGAGGCTCATTGTGTTGAGTTGCCCCAATGTTAGTGATACTAACTTGAATCATTTGGTAAAGTGATGTCCATGAGGTTTCTCCATTGTAATGTAACTTTGATCCCCTGTGTAATGACTTAGTAATTTGTGGGAAGAAACTTTGAGGCTATGAAAATATCCTGTCCCTCCCCAAACTTCTGTCCACTATTTTTAGCACACATTGATGATTTTCTAACTTCCTCTCCCTACTATATTTATTACTGGGCCTTCTACTTTATGAAAGAATTACCCTTTCTTCATCATTTACTTGTTCATATGTTTATTTCAATAGGTATGGATTTGGGAATTCTTATTTTATTGTGTTGAGCTATAATTTATTACTATTATTATTTCTTTTGATGCTCAAATTGTCCCAGATTTGACCAGAGGGATCCCCTCAAGTTGGTTCCTGTGTCTCCATTACTCCTGGAGCACAGCTTACTGCCTGGCACTACCAGATATTTGGGGGTCCTCCTGTACTTTCCTTGTTCCAGACCTGGAATCAGCTTTTTCTGCAAGGAGCCTTCCTGGTCCCCTTTGACCTCACTTACCTGGAGAGTAGTGGACGGCCTCAAAGGACAGCTGCCATGTACGTGTTCTTGTCATGGTGGTCCACTTGGCATATGTTCTAAGTTCTCTCAAGGCAGTTTTGGTTTTATGATTTATAGTAATAATAATCTTATTTATTATCCACATTTCAACTCCTGTATTTACTTTTTTCTGAAAAAAGTTAAAACTGAAGTTATAACAACACACACACACGTGCACAGTTATGTGAAATACAAACTTCTGACCATACTAAAAGAATAGATGAAAAGAAAGGATGAACAAAGGCTTTCTCCAGAGAACCAGAGGAAGACGTGATCTAGACCAGGAGTCCGCAAACCACAGCCTTTTCCTGTTTTTGTAAATAAAGTTTTATTGGAACACAGCCAAACACATCAGTTTATCTGTTGTGTATGGCTGCTTTTGCCCTGCTCCACTGAGTAGAGTAGTCACAACACAGACCATGTAGCCTGAAAGCCTAAAATATTTACTATCTGGATTTTTTACAGAAAAGTTTGCCAACCCGTAGTCTAGATGAAAAGATGCTGAGAACCCAAACTAACTAGGGGAGCTAAACATTACTGAAAGAAATGAGAAACTTGATGCCTATTAATTTAGGCTCCCATAA
Organism: Aselliscus stoliczkanus; assembly: GCA_033961575.1. NCBI lineage: Eukaryota > Metazoa > Chordata > Mammalia > Chiroptera > Hipposideridae > Aselliscus > Aselliscus stoliczkanus. The sequence continues at coordinate 139,163,660 of CM066732.1, read as the reverse complement.
GCGATTACTTAGAATGGCCTTGCATCTTACATGGGAAGTCAACCTGGAAGGCAAAAATTCCACACAATTGAACTTATCCTGGAAAGTCTCCTGAAAAATTGCTTCATTGGAGGCTGATACACTATTTCTCACTGAGTCCAGCACAGCCGTTTTACCAGCATCTACAAATCTGCGTCGAGCATTTCGTCAAAGCACGTGTACAAGGTGCATGGGGGCAGCACCACAGGACCTGGGCTCAGCACCACCAGCCCTGAGACCAGCACGCTCAAACCTGCAGTGTAATCAAGTGCAATTCTGAAACCAGATCACATATGGGCTGGCAATGTTTACAGGGAATAAATGATTAAAAACCATAGGACAGCACTCCCTAGAAACTCTCTCATTTGGAAAATTGCAAAAGGAAATTGAAGAGAAGTGGGAAATGTTGTACCAACATGAAAGCTAGAAGAGAAAAAAAAAACCCTCTTAAGCATACGCGTACATTGAAAGAGACTTTATGTTTTATATCTATATCCTTGTAAATTACTCCAATGCAAAAATACCATCTAACTATGAGTAATTAAAAAACTGATTTGAAAGACCATTCTAAATACGTTTGAAATGCTATACCCTAATTAACACAGCCATGAGACACTATTTCATACCTACTGGATTGACAAAATATAAGTTGGATTACACCAAGCAATGACCAGAATATGGGAAGTGGAAAACACTTAGACATTGCTGGTGGGAGTAAAATTAATAAATCCACTATGAGGAGTGTTGGCAGTGACTAGTAAAGGTAAGATGCATGCACTCAAACACCCCACAATTTGGCTTCTGGTTCGATACCCTAATGCAGCAGTTCTCAAAGTGTGATCCCAGAGCCTGGGGATCCTGAGGTGCTTCCAGGGTACCTGCAAGGTCAAAGCTATTTTCAGAATAATAAGATGTCATGGGTCTTTTCTGCTGTGTTGACATTTGCACTTACAGTGTAAAAGCAACAGTGGATAAGACTGCTGGTACCTAACCGTGAATCAAGGTGGTGGCCTCAGACTGTACCTGTCGTCGTTGTATCCTGCGCCATCATGCACTTTAGAGGTAGGAAAAATATGTCACTAAAAAATATTCTTGAAGGGCCGGCTGAGTGGCTCAGTTGGTTAACAGCTTGCTCAAGAGTGCGAGCTGAGCTCTGAGCAACGGCGGTTCGATGCCAGTCCGAGCTGAGTTGCCGTTGAGCTGCCAACAGGTGGCAGGATGGCTCAGCTAAAAAAAAAAAAAAAAATTATTGATAGAGCAGTATAATTTTAAATTTATACAAATCTCGATCCAGAGTCCTTGTCTTTTTAGCACTCTGTGTGATGAAATAGGAGTTGTACACAAAGCCCTTCTGTTGAACACTTAGAATAATTGTCTCCAGAGGAGGCACACACGTGACTGTCGGAGGGGAAAGGTGAACTAGCCACTTTTCCATGGGACATTATTTTTCCTGGAAAGAACAACTATACAAACTATGGTTATTCCGGTTTGGATATATAGCAGATATTTTCCCCAAGAAAGAAGTGAGCCTGTCACATCAAGGGAAACGAAATTTGAACTTTCGTTATGAAATTTGAAATTTGAAACGAAATAGAAAACTTGTAGCTGCCACCATGAGCCTGACAGGCTCCCAATACTTAAAGACTTTTCTGATAAGATCAGAGGAGATATTAACAAGCGCAGGTTTTTGATATTGTATAATGATGCACGTTAACATCTGGAAGATTACAAGACTTGGTGCACCAATGTTTACCAAAGGATCAGAGTATGACGTTACAAAAATCATGAGAGAAAGATCCATTCAAAGGACAGGATAAACCAATGCATTTTAATGTAAGAGTATAGAAAGCTTCACTGATAGGGTTTCAGATTTCACATTGCAATTGATCCTTAAGAAACTAGGATTTACTGAGCTTTGGTGTATTATGCAAGAATATCTACAATTATCTGAAAATCACTCCTCCCTTTCCAACTAGGTATCTATGTGAGGCAATTTTGTTCCCCAGGGGACATTTGGCAATGGGTGGAGACATTTTTGATTGTTACGCTGGAAGAGGGAGAGGTTGCTGAAGCATCTAGTGGATAGGGCCAGGGAGGCTGCTAAACTTCCCACCACACACAGGACAACCCCCACAGCAGAGAATTTTCTCAAAACATCAATAGTGATGAGGCTGACAAACCCTGGAATAGAATGAGCCTTAATGTCCCTTCCTGTCCTGAAAATTACTGGGGACTTCTGGAGGGACTCAGTGTCTGGAGGGCTGGAGGAGAGGACCCCACCCACACTGGGAGCCCTTGAGGAGGATGGGCCACAGCACATAGGGTGTTTCCAAGCTGCTCTGACTTCTCCAATCACTGGAGACATTTGTTAAATGTTCAGACATTTGTTAAATGTTCAGGCTAGAGGTGAGGCCCAGGAATCTGTGCCTATAACCGGTGCCCCAGGTGAGTCTCATGAAAATCCAGGTTAGAGCAGTGCTTCCCACCTGCCTAACCTTCAGAATTCCCTGGAGGCTTTCTAAGTAGGGTTAGGGGTGGGGTCCAAGAATCTGGGTGGTTTTGTTGTTTGTTGTGAGTTCCAATAGTAATTCTGATGAAACATCTTAAAAGTTTACATCAGGTTTGGGGGATATCTGTGGGAGTTACCTGGGCACTCATTCATTTTTTAATTCATTCATTCATTCATATTCATAGCATTAGGGATTAAAGAGATGCCTAGACACAGTGTCTTCAAGGACTTAAGACTTAGTAAGGAAGAGGAAGCTCTTAGCGACTCATTAACAATTCAACTGCCTGTGACAAAGGCAGAACAAAATTCTTTAAGAGAACTCAGGGGGAGGTACTCATGCTGCCTGAGGGCTTCATGGAAGAGGCTCACTTTTGAAGTCAGTCTTAAAGGATGAGATGAAGCTGTAGGAGCGGGGGTGGGGTGGGGTGGGGGGAACCTTGCATTCTT